>OX030950.1:86903443-88368128 GCA_943735915.1 Pherbina coryleti
TTAATTTAATTTTAATTTAATTTTAATTTAATTTTAATTTAATTTTAATTTAATTTTAATTTAATTTTAATTTAATTTTAATTTTAATTTAATTTTAATTTAATTTTAATTTAATTTTAATTTAATTTTAATTTAATTTTAATTTAATTTTAATTTAATTGAATTTGTACTTCCAACCCGTTCGGACGTGTTTTTGTAAAAGCTCCGCAATTCCGCCTGTGCCATTAAAATAACCGAAAAAAAAACAATAAATAATTCAAATCAATAAACGAACTGCAACTTGCATAATTGTTGTTCTGTTGTGCGCTACTACATAAAAAAAAAAAAAAAAAAAACAATAAAAAAAAAAACAAAACTGCAACTAGTCATCATTTTTGTTGACCCACTTTCAGCACTCTTGATATATTCTGTTTAAAGTGCTCGATACATAAAAGTGACTTCTTAAGAAAAATAAATTAAAACAATAAAAAAAAAAAAAAAAAAAAACAAAAAAAATATAACCCAAAAACGAAAGTAAAGAATTGTTGTGCAAAAAAAAAAAAAAAAACAACAAAAAACATTCTATACGTTCTACTTCTGCGCCATCGAATTAACTTCTGTTACTGCCGCGTTTTTCTACAAAAAAACAAAAATGGAAAATACATGTGGAAATTCATCTTGCACATCAAATGGCAATAACGTCCCCACCGTAATGTGCAAAGGAATATGTGGAAAGGTCTTTCACCCTACGTGTGTGGGTTTATCTAAAAGGGCCATCACATACTTACCGGAATTTTTGGAAAACTTTAAATTCTATTGTGGCGAGTGCAAAGAGATTTCTTTGTCACACGTAATGTTGGCAATCCAATGTTCAACTGACACGAACAACGCCACTCTCGCTGATAATAAGCTTTATGTTAAAAAAGTAGCAAAGCAGTTCTCCAAACTAGATGACATCATTAAAAGTTCAGACGACACCAACAGTGCCATTGATCAGCTTAAAGCTGATTGTAAGCTGCAATTTGATGCTGTATCAAAACAAATAAAATTGCTACAAGAGAGTGTGAGTGATAGTCAGTCCAGTGCGTTAAGCGATGTTAAAAGTAGCATGAGGTCTTACATAAATTCCCTTAAAGAAACAGACCTCACTAAGACTACACACGATAACGTCATACGCTTAAGGAATGATATCGATACTTTTTTACAATCTTCAACCAAAACTAATAAAACAGCACATCATCAGCCAGATCCTATTCTAGAATTTTTGGTCCAAAAAACTAATGATATTAGCGACGAACTTATGATCACTCGCTCCGTTATATCTGAAATTGGAGAAATTGTTGTGTCAAGTTCCAATAAAATAGATAACCTGACTCCTGAGTATGTGCAAAGAAATGAAATTTCGCCGCGGAACACAACCTCGATTTTTGAAGAGATATTTGGATCAACCCTGGAGGAAGAACCACACACACCTCCTATGGATAAAACAAGGCAGAAACCAACCCCCGCCCCAATTCCCGCTCCACGTAGCCCCATCCATCAGTTTGGAGAGTCTTGGACAGAAACTGAATGGAATAAAAGAATAGAAAAACTAGAAAATGGCAACCAAAAGGAATATATCACTTTGTTCATCAAGGGCCTTCCGGCAAAAACAAGTGAATCTTGGGTGTCTTCCTACTTCTTCAACAAATTTAGTATTTTGATAAAAAATTGCATAAAGACGTCTAAGGCTCGAGCTAGGAAATTCAGCTGCTTCAAACTGGAAATTCCTTCGGCATACGCATGGATGTTTCTCAACACAGCTGGTGGAAACTTCAAACATGGGAACTGGTCAATAGTCGAATGGAAGGACAAGACCGCACAGAAAACCAATAAGCAGAATGTAAATAATAATGTTAAAATTAAGCCTAAAAATAAATCTAATTCTAAAGTTAAGAATTATCATATACCTACTACTAGAAATAAGGCTACTATTAGTAATAAGTCTTACAATAACACTAGTTCTATTTCTAATAATTGGGAACTCAAAACCAATATCTTTCCTTCCTTCAACCCTCGAATTTTCGAAAGTTCTACCACTCACTACAGCAACAACAAACACCCCGGCTATCCAGTTCCTGAAAACACAGGTCAAAAATCAGCTCCTACACAACTTATTCCGAGACGTCGACGCGTTTCTTTCAATCTCTCACCTATCTCTGTTTCAAGTGAAAAACCAACAAATGCAACCACGAATTATCCTAATTTCGTTCGCTCCCATATACTTAACCCGCCGGCATCCCCCTTCATATCCACTTCCTCTTCATCTAACCCAGCTATCATCCATCCCCAACCTTTAAATCAATCTCCACTATCCACAGGATCCTTACCGAAGGCTACTTCAGTAAATGAGCCTAGCAAGGCTACTTCCAATGAGCCTAGCAACCCTGATACCTTCATAGACCCCCTTAAGCCTCCAAGGGTGAAATTAACATTGAACTCCTGTGCAGACACCGAAAGTAGATATGCCCTTTCTCGCCTTAGAGAGAATAGCATCTATAACAACGTCCGTCTATATCTAGCCTATATGCATAAAGCCCCTGATACTACATGCATAGAAGGAAAGACCAAAACTAATTTAAAAGTTTTAATACAACAGGAAGGGCTGCCGACCGATGTGCACGATTTGCGTCGTATGTTTAATTGCTTTCACGAGCAACTTGGAGTGCCAATAAATCAAGTCAATGCGGATCTTGACACCTATGGCGCCCACGTAAGGTCTAAACATGTCTCTATTCTGCAAAAGTCACGTAAAGAGCATCAGCAGTATTATCGCTCCTAACCTTCACCCTTGTACAACCCCTGTCGCTCAAAACCAGCCCAAATCACCTAACAACATTCCACAAGTAAGGTCCAAGGATCCAGGCCAACCCACCTACTCAATTAATTCTCTCAAAATATTTTATCATAACTGTGGTGGTATGAGAGGTAAACTAAATCAATTATTTATTGATGCTAAATCTTGCCACTTCAAAGTTTTGGTATTTACGGAGACTTGGTTAAATGATACTTTTAAAAATGAGGACATTCTGGACTGCAACTGGTCTATCTACCGAAATGACCGCAACTATTCCTCCACAGGCCATTCGCGAGGAGGTGGTGTACTAATAGCTACACACAATTCTCTATCAAGTGAGCTTATAGAAACCCCTACTCACAATCTCTTTGAATACCGCATAGTAAAAGTTTGTACAGGAAAGAGTGATATGTACATTGGTGTCATTTACATCCCACCTAGTTCTAGTGATTCATCATACAATGAGTTATGTGAAATAATCACTTCATTTGCAGCAACCTTAAAAGAAGAAGATAGAGTTATTATTTTTGGTGACTTCAACCGTCCAAATATATCATTTGTCATTGACGAAAATGACAACTATCTTTTGCCTGTAAACCTCTCTAGTTCTATAGACTTTACATTGCTTAGTACCTTTTATAGCAATGATCTACAGCAAGTCTCTGCAACACAAAACCAGAATAGCAGGTGGTTAGACCTAATCTTTACTAACTCGTACGACGAAATAAGTGTTGGTCCAACTGTCGAAGCAGAAAATTTGTTTGCAAACACTGTCCACCATACTGCTTTAACAGTTATTTTCTCTGATATAAATCTCTCTTTTACCCAGTCCTTTAATAACTCCATTGTGTACGACTTTCTTAATGCGGATTACGAAAGCATAACATCTCTCCTTGGTGGTATTAACTGGAGGAGCGTTCTATCAAACTGAGACTTAGAAAGTTCTGTTTCGAGTTTTTATCATTATATTTCTACAGCAATCGAAAGTTTTGTGCCAAAATTAAAGAGAAAAAACAAACTGTCAGAACCTTGGCTAAATTCAAATCTCAGGCACTTGAGAAACCAGAGAAATAGAATTTACAAACTCCTCAAAAGCACCAGAAATGTAAGCGATGAAATGAGGCTTAGGTATGATGAGCTATCGAAAGAGTTCTCTCTCAAATCAGAGCTAGCTTACAAATCTTACACAAATTTAATTGGAGAAAAAATTGTCCGGGACCCAAAATCATTTTTTGACTTTGTCAATTTGAAGCGAAAATCTGGCGGATACCCTTCATCCATGTACAAAGGTGATGTTAGCTCTTCCTTCCCCCATGAAATATGTAATCTCTTTGCGGATCATTTTAAGGAGGTTTTTTGCCCACCAACTACTCAGTCTGAGGTTTTTCCTCCCACCTTGAATTCACGACACATGGTTGAAAACTTCAGTTTGACGAAAGAAGAAATTTCAAGTGCAATAAAAAGTCCAGATGCAACCAAGGGACCTGGACCAGACCTAATTCCCCCAACGTTTCTGGTACGATGCTTAGACCAACTAATTTTGCCCTTGCATATAATATTTAACAAATCACTCTCTCTTGGAGTATTTCCCTCTCATTGGAAGACTTCCCACCTTATACCAATACACAAAAACGGTGAAAAAAGTTCGATTGAAAATTACAGAGGCATAGCAATTTTGTCAGCCATCCCAAAGTTATTTGAAAAAATTATTTGCGAAAAGCTAACACGCATTATCAACCCTCGACTAAACGAGCAACAGCACGGATTTCGGAAAGGACGGTCCACCACCACTAACCTCATGATCATGGTTTCTGACGTTTTGAGCAAGATGGAGAAAGGAGACCAAATAGATGCTATTTATACTGACTTCAGTAAAGCCTTCGATCGTGTTGATCACGGCATATTAATACATAAACTAGAAAAATTTGGTTTCTCTGGATCTTTACTTAGTTGGTTATCAACTTATCTCCAGGGTAGATTGCAATTTGTTAAATTCCAAGGTATTGTGTCTAAGAAAATCGAAGTCTCCTCAGGTGTACCGCAAGGTAGTCACCTTGGTCCTCTTCTCTTCAATATCTTCATATCTGACTTATCTATATTGTTGAAGGATATTCCGCATCTTATGTATGCGGACGATCTTAAAATGTACCATGTAATTAAATCGCAGGAAGATGCCAATTTCTTACAGTTAAACCTCTTATCTCTTGAGACCTGGTGTACCCAAAACAAACTTTACCTCAACATAAATAAGTGTAACGTGATAAGTTTTTCTCGCAAAAACCAAGTAATTAATCACAAATACCGCCTCAACAATATCGATCTTAGCAGGGTCAATTATGTAATCGATCTTGGAGTGGCCTTGGACAACAAACTGCGCTTTAATCTACACTATGATAAGATTATATCCAGGGCCAGCAAACAGCTCGGTTTTATTAAGAGACGAGCACAAGAATTCAAAAACGTATGGGTGACTACATCCCTGTATTGTGCACTAGTGCGCCCAATACTCGAATATGGCTGTATTATTTGGAGTCCAGCTTTTGATACCCATTGTGATAGAATTGAATCCATTCAAAAGCAATTCTTGTTATTCGCTCTGAGAGAAACTTACAACCCCCGCGATTACTCTACCCTTCCACCGTATGAACACAGGCTGAACCTATTAAATTTGATGCCGCTGTCAATTAGAAGAAAGGTATTGGATTCATGCTTTACTTTCGATGTTCTGAAGGGTGTAACCAACTGCGAATACATCTCCAACAAGATTATCCTCAATGACCCTATACGACGTACAAGGCATACTAGGCTGTTAGCTGAATATCAGCATCATACTGCATACGCAAGTAATGAACCCATAAGCCGTTGCTGTAGAGAGTTTAATAATATATCCGACCTCTACGCACCCTCCTTGTCCAAATTATCATTCAAGCGATCTCTTTTCAAGTCTCTTTCTCTTCATAACTAGCCCGGGCTTAGAGCTCTATTACTATTTTCTTTCCTTTTACTCTTTTCATTCTTTTCTTTTTTCGACATAGTCTGAGAAAACAATGTCAATCCAGTGGGCGGTATTTGCCCACTTCAATTGAATATACCAAAAACAAACCACAAAAACAAGGAAAGGAGAGACAAAAAAAAAAAAAAAAAAAAAAAAAACCCCTTAGTAAGTAATTTAGAATAAATCAAAACCTGTTAGAATAAGGTATTGTAATGTATTGCCTTGTTTGGCCAATAAATAAATAAATAAATTTTAATTTAATTTTAATTTAATTTTAATTTAATTTTAATTTAATTTTAATTTAATTTTAATTTAATTTTAATTTAATTTTAATTTAATTTTAATTTAATTTTAATTTAATTTTAATTTAATTTTAATTTAATTTTAATTTAATTTTAATTTAATTTTAATTTAATTTTAATTTAATTTTAATTTAATTTTAATTTAATTTTAATTTAATTTTAATTTAATTTCAATTTAATTTTAATTTAATTTTAATTTAATTTTAATTTAATTTTAATTTAATTTTAATTTAATTTTTATTTAATTTTAATTTAATTTTAATTTAATTTTAATTTAATTTTAATTTAATTTTAATTTAATTTTAATTTAATTTTAATTTAATTTTAATTTAATTTTAATTTAATTTTAATTTAATTTTAATTTAATTTTAATTTAATTTTAATTTAATTTTAATTTAATTTTAATTTAATTTTAATTTAATTTTAATCTAATTTTAATATAATTTTAATTTAATTTTAATTTAATTTTAATTTAATTTTAATTTAATTTTAATTTAATTTTAATTTAATTTTAATTTAATTTTAATTTAATTTTAATTTAATTTTAATTTAATTTTAATTTAATTTTAATTTAATTTTAATTTAATTTTAATTTAATTTTAATTTAATTTTAATTTAATTTTAATTTAATTTTAATTTAATTTTAATTTAATTTTAATTTAATTTTAATTTAATTTTAATTTAATTTTAATTTAATTTTAATTTAATTTTAATTTAATTTTAATTTAATTTTAATTTAATTTTAATTTAATTTTAATTTAATTTTAATTTAATTTTAATTTAATTTTAATTTAATTTTAATTTAATTTTAATTTAATTTTAATTTAATTTTAATTTAATTTTAATTTAATTTTAATTTAATTTTAATTTAATTTTAATTTAATTTTAATTTAATTTTAATTTAATTTTAATTTAATTTTAATTTAATTTTAATTTAATTTTAATTTAATTTTAATTTAATTTTAATTTAATTTTAATTTAATTTTAATTTAATTTTAATTTAATTTTAATTTAATTTTAATTTAATTTTAATTTAATTTTAATTTAATTTTAATTTAATTTTAATTTAATTTTAATTTAATTTTAATTTAATTTTAATTTAATTTTAATTTAATTTTAATTTAATTTTAATTTAATTTTAATTTAATTTTAATTTAATTTTAATTTAATTTTAATTTAATTTTAATTTAATTTTAATTTAATTTTAATTTAATTTTAATTTAATTTTAATTTAATTTTAATTTAATTTTAATTTAATTTTAATTTAATTTTAATTTAATTTTAATTTAATTTTAATTTAATTTTAATTTAATTTTAATTTAATTTTAATTTAATTTTAATTTAATTTTAATTTAATTTTAATTTAATTTTAATTTAATTTTAATTTAATTTTAATTTAATTTTAATTTAATTTTAATTTAATTTTAATTTAATTTTAATTTAATTTTAATTTAATTTTAATTTAATTTTAATTTAATTTTAATTTAATTTTAATTTAATTTTAATTTAATTTTAATTTAATTTTAATTTAATTTTAATTTAATTTTAATTTAATTTTAATTTAATTTTAATTTAATTTTAATTTAATTTTAATTTAATTTTAATTTAATTTTAATTTAATTTTAATTTAATTTTAATTTAATTTTAATTTAATTTTAATTTAATTTTAATTTAATTTTAATTTAATTTTAATTTAATTTTAATTTAATTTTAATTTAATTTTAATTTAATTTTAATTTAATTTTAATTTAATTTTAATTTAATATTAATTTAATTTTAATTTAATTTTAATTTAATTTTAATTTAATTTTAATTTAATTTCAATTTAATTTTAATTTAATTTTAATTTAATTTTAATTTTAATTTAATTTTAATTTAATTTTAATTTAATTTTAATTTCATTTTAATTTAATTTTAATTTAATTTTAATTTAATTTTAATTTAATTTTAATTTAATTTTAATTTAATTTTAATTTAATTTTAATTTAATTTTAATTTCATTTTAATTTCATTTTAATTTAATTTTAATTTAATTTTTATTTAATCTTTATTTAATTTTAATTTAATTTTAATTTAATTTTAATTTAATTTTAATTTAATTTTAATTTAATTTTAATTTAATTTTAATTTAATTTTAATTTAATTTTAATTTAATTTTAATTTTAATTTTAATTTTAATTTTAATTTTAATTTTAATTTAATATAATTTTAATTTAATTTTAATTTAATTTTAATTTAATTTTATTTTAATTTTAATTTAATTTTAATTTAATCTTAATTTAATTTTAATTTAATTTTAATTTAATTTTAATTTAATTTTAATTTAATTTTAATTTAATTTTAATTTAATTTTAATTTAATTTTAATTTAATTTTAATTTAATTTTAATTTAATTTTAATTTAATTTTAATTTAATTTTAATTTAATTTTAATTAAATTTTAATTTAATTTTAATTTAATTTTAATTTAATTTTAATTTAATTTTAATTTAATTTTAATTTAATTTTAATTTAATTTTAATTTAATTTTAATTTAATTTTAATTTAATTTTAATTTAATTTTAATTTAATTTTAATTTAATTTTAATTTAATTTTAATTTAATTTTAATTTTAATTTAATTTTAATTTAATTTTAATTTAATTTTAATTTAATTTTAATTTAATTTTAATTTAATTTTAATTTAATTTTAATTTAATTTTAATTTAATTTTAATTTAATTTTAATTTAATTTTAATTTAATTTTAATTTAATTTTAATTTAATTTTAATTTAATTTTAATTTAATTTTAATTTAATTTTAATTTAATTTTAATTTAATTTTAATTTAATTTTAATTTAATTTTAATTTAATTTTAATTTAATTTTAATTTAATTTTAATTTAATCTTAATTTAATTTTAATTTAATTTTAATTTAATTTTAATTTAATTTTAATTTAATTTTAATTTAATTTTAATTTAATTTTAATTTAATTTTAATTTAATTTTAATTTAATTTTAATTTAATTTTAATTTAATTTTAATTTAATTTTAATTTAATTTTAATTTAATTTTAATTTAATTTTAATTTAATTTTAATTTAATTTTAATTTAATTTTAATTTAATTTTAATTTAATTTTAATTTAATTTTAATTTAATTTTAATTTAATTTTAATTTAATTTTAATTTAATTTTAATTTAATTTTAATTTAATTTTAATTTAATTTTAATTTAATTTTAATTTAATTTTAATTTAATTTTAATTTAATTTTAATTTAATTTTAATTTAATTTTAATTTAATTTTAATTTAATCTTAATTTTAATTTTAATTTTAATTTTAATTTTAATTTCAATTTTAATTGAATTTTAATTTTAATTTAATTTTAATTTAATTTTAATTTAATTTTAATTTAACTTCAATTTAATTTTAATTAAATTTTAATTCAATTTTAATTTAATTTTAATTTTAATTTAATTTTAATTTAATTTTAATTTAATTTTAATTTAATTGTAATTTAATTTTAATTTAATTTTAATTTAATTTTAATTTAATTTTAATTTAATTTTAATTTTAATTTTAATTTTAATTTAATTTTAATTTAATTTTAATTTAATTTTAATTTAATTTTAATTTAATTTTAATTTAATTTTAATTTAATTTTAATTTAATTTTAATTTAATTTTAATTTAATTTTAATTTAATTTTAATTTAATTTTAATTTAATTTTAATTTAATTTTAATTTAATTTTAATTTAATTTTAATTTAATTTTAATTTAATTTTAATTTAATTTTAATTTAATTTTAATTTTAATTTTAATTTTAATTTTAATTTTAATTTTAATTTTAATTTTAATTTTAATTTTAATTTTAATTTTAATTTTAATTTTAATTTTAATTTTAATTTTAATTTTAATTTTAATTTTAATTTTAATTTTAATTTTAATTTTAATTTTAATTTTAATTTTAATTTTAATTTTAATTTTAATTTTAATTTTAATTTTAATTTTAATTTTAATTTTAATTTTAATTTTAATTTTAATTTTAATTTTAATTTTAATTTTAATTTTAATTTTAATTTTAATTTTAATTTTAATTTTAATTTTAATTTTAATTTTAATTTTAATTTTAATTTTAATTTTAATTTTAATTTTAATTTTAATTTTAATTTTAATTTTAATTTTAATTTAAATTTAAATTTACATTTTAATTTTAATTTTAATTTTAATTTTAATTTTAATTTTAATTTTAATTTTAATTTTAATTTTAATTTTAATTTTTATTTTTATTTTAATTTTAATTTTAATTTTAATTTTAATTTTAATTGTAATTTTAGTTTTAATTTTAATTTTAATTTTAATTTTAATTTTAAGTTTAATTTTAATTTAATTTAATTTTAATTTAATTTTAATTAATTTTTTTTAATTAATCTTTATTTAATTTGAATTTACTTTTAATATAATTTTAATTTAATTTAATTTTTATTTAATTTTAATGGCACCTAGCCCACTGTTCACAGAAAATAAGTAAAACAAGCACACAAACCGATGAACAAAAAACAATAATTTTTTTTTATCCGACACTAACTAAATCGCGCCCACTGTGCCCTCGCTCACTTTCAACCAATATCTACGACCTAGCAAAAATAAAAAAAATGGAACGGGCTCACCGCGAAAATTAACCAAGTGGTCCTGTGGTCCAACTATAAGATCCAGCTAAATTCCACTGAAAGCAACCTCTGCTCCGCTGCCCACTAACCTCTGCTCGTACCAATCGACCAAACACCGCTGCACTGGCTCACCTTGCGCTGCTTTTCCAAATACACACAAAAACAATCGCTTCTTACAATGCTCCAGAAATAAAACTTGGATTAATTTAAATTATTGAAGAAAGAAAAGTTTTTTTTTTTTTTAACAATGTCTGTCCAAAATTAACATAAAAAATGTCTGTCCAAATTATCACAGAGATGTCCGTCCGAATATTCACAAAATTTCCGTCCGAAAGTATACAAAATGTCCGTCCGAAGTTGTGATTAAAAAAATGTCCGTCCAAACGCACACGATATATTTTGTAAAAATGTCCGTCCGAAACGAAGTGTCCGTCCGTCCTGCGCAACACTAGGTGTAACCGACGGTTTCCACCACTTGAACTTAAGCTGGGATAACTTTTCTTGCGATTTTTAATTAGCAAAACTTCGTGCACTTGTTGCGTTTTCTTTATTTTTTGTTTCTCTTGTTTTTTTTTTCGCTAGCTAGGTACGGCGCACAATCAACCACTTTTTCACTTTTAAACACTTTTACACTTTTGGACCGTCGATTTTTCTTGTTTTTTTTCGGGCCCCACGTTGGGCGCCAATTTGTCGCCACACTTTCGGCACTTATTCCTTTTATATTTTATAAACCGCGCACTATTATTAAATTATATAATTGATTAGTTAACACTTTACCGGCACGATCGCGAATTTAACATTTATTTAATTAATGCGTGAACAGCTGATTCAGTTGTTTTGTGTGGAACCCAAGTGCACAATAGTGCCGACGACAAGGGTTGCCACCTGCTCAGCGGAGACGGGTGTGGGTATTTATAATACAACGACAAAAAAAAATCGAAGACAATAGTGCAGGTGTGTTTGATGTGTGGACCGAAGAAAATAAAACCCGAAAAAAATTTTATTATAATTAAAATATCGCGATTTTTTTTTTAATTATCGATTAAAAAAAAGAATACCACGAAAAATATAACCCAATTTTTTGGGTCGCACTCTAATTGCGGGTTCAAGGGGACCACTTGAACCCTCACGCGATTCCACCGGTGGAATCAATTTATTTCACCTGTTCCGGAGGGAACTAGGCTCTAGTGAAAAACAAAACGCGCCAAAGCGAACGCGGAGCAATAAATACACACGTGACAAAAAAAAACCCAACGAAAAAACGCGGTCCCACAAAAGGGTCAACCGGACAGTCAAAAAAGTAAAACACGGTGTGTGGTGGGCGAGTGACGTCGCAGACTGCACTTTTACCTTATTTCGAATATAAAATTTAAAAATTAACAAAGTTGAATGTACTTTGTTGCAACAGTTTACTTTAGCATATTTAATAACTCAATTAATAAATTCTGCTTGCTCTGCAATATTTCCGAACGTTAAAACAATGTTTCATTTTACGACCCACTTAATAAATTTTGGTTGCTCTGCAGCTTAAAGCATTGAGCAATAATGTAAACACTGCAACAAAGTTCATTCAACGTAAATAGTATAAGCGATAAGCCGAACCAACAGCTTAGGCATTAACATTTTTGTTAAATAAAAATCAGAAATAAAGTTTACTTCAATTCAATCGGAAGTCTTTGTAAATTATTTTCCATAATTGGCGCAGTCGGCACCTACCAATCTTAAGATAGGTAGAAGATCCTAGAAAACCGAAGTTTTCAGGATAAGGACTAAAGTTCTTAAGCTAAATTTAAAAAAGCACTAAAGTTTTAAAGTTAAAAAGTTACAAAGGACAAGTGAAAAAATAAAGTTAAAAAGTTACAAAGGACAAGTGAAAAATTTTAAATAACTAAACAGTTAAATTAAAAAGCACTAAAGTTCTGAAAAGTCCCAAGTGAACGGAATAAATAGACAAAATACCAACAACAAGAAGTGTAAATCAACTCGAAACGACTCCTGAGGAACCGAAAGCAACCAATGTAACAAGTATGGCTTTCACCTTCACCGCAAACGATCTCATTAAAGAATCTCAACGAATACATGAATTCCGTGGCGACGGAACCTATGCATTGATGTCATTCCTAAGAGAAGTGGACATCTTAATACCAATGTTGAAGAGCAACACAGCGACGAAGCACTACATCTTCAATAAGATTATAATTAACAAAATTCAAGGACCTGCATTGGACGTTATCAGGACGTTGGGACCGAATCCGGAATGGATGGATATGAAGGAGATCCTTATACAAAATTTCGGGATTTTGGACACGTACCATAACCTCTATCAAAAAGTATTCGCTGCAAGAAATTATAATGTAAGCAATTATTTTCTATATCTTAAAAATATTTTGTCAAAATTAAATGAAAAATACGAATACGATCAAGGCAAACCTACGGAATTTTGTCCAAAAAATAATGAAAGCGTCTTACTCAAAACTTTTTTAAATAATATTGATGCAAATTTAGCGTCAGTTATCGTAAATAGGGACATAAAAAACATTAGGGAAGCGTTTTATTTATTAGAAGCCAATGGCCTAATTAGAGAACATGAACAAAAAAATAAACAGAGTTCTTTTAACAATGCACAAATTCCACGTCAAAATTTCGGACAGACATACCAAAAAAGACAGAATTTTTCTAACAATGCACAAATACCACGTCAAAACTTCGGACAGACATACCAAAATAGACAGAATTTTTCTAACAATGCACAAGTACCACGTCAAAATTTTGGACAAGCATACCAAAATAGACCACAAGGACCACAACAAAATTCTAGACAAACATTCCGAATGAACGAACATAATGAAATTAATAATTTTCAGAACGACCCAGTCCATGTAGACCAGTTAGAGCTACAAAATTCAAATTTTCACTTGGATCCAACACTACAAATTTACCGATAGTAGAAGTCACAATAGGTAACAATAAAATTTTATGCCTTATCGACTCCGGTTCCACCACATCAATCCTTAATGATAGTTTTTTACAGTAGTACCCTAAAACCCTGTTAGAAATTCCTACAAAATGCGGAACGATTAATAACATAATTCCAGTATCATATGAAATTATTACTGAATTTCCTAAAGAATTTGGAAAAAGGCATATATGGCATGGAAATTAATTAAATTTCAAGAAAAAAAACCCTTCGATGCCATCATCGGCCAAAATATTTGAAAACCTTTCGGTGTCATTATTGATATGAAAAAAAATATTTTAATTATAAATAATAATTCAATTAAGTTTCTCGGGTCCTGCCCCTATCAATTTGATGAAATTCATCAATTGGAGACCATCGATGGTGATGGCTCTGAATATAACGAATTATATAAAAATCTTAATTCTGAAGAAAATAAGTATTTAACACACTTAATAGCAAATAATAAAGACCTTTTTTTAAAGAAGGTGATCAGCTCACCAGTACGTCAATAATACAGCATGAGATAGTTACAACAGTGAACACCCCAATATATTCAAAAATATATAGGTATCCACAAGTTCACGAAAAAGAAATTAAAAAACAAATTACAGAAATGCTTAACCATGGCATTATTAAAGAAAGTAATTCCCCTTACAATAGCCCACTTTGGATTGTACCGAAGAAAACGGACAATTCTGGGAAAAATAAATGGAGAATCGTCATAGATTATAGGAAGCTAAACGAAATAACTGTAGACGATAAATTCCCTATACCCCACATACACGGAATTTTAGACAAACTTGGTAGGGCACAATATTTTACGACATTAGACCTTACCAAGGGCTTCCACCAAATTTTAGTTAAGGAAGAAGATAGAAAGAAAACTGCGTTTTCAACACCACTTGGGCATTATGAATATACTCGTATGCCATTCGGGCTAAAAAACGCTCCATCCACATTTCAACGGATGATGAACCACGTCCTTAAGGACTACATCAATACAATTTGTATTGTATATATGGATGACATTCTAATCTTCAGTACCTCAATAGAAGAACATGTTGATAGCATAAAAAAGGTTTTTAATAAATTAAAACAACACAATTTAAAAATACAATTTGATAAGTGCAATTTTTTCGCAAAAGAAACTCACTTCCTAGGCCATATCTTAACCCCAGAAGGAGTTAAGCCTAACCCACAAAAAATAGAACACATACAAAAATTAAAACTACCTTCTACCCCTAAACAGATAAAGTCATTTTTAGGTGTCACTGGGTACTATCGTAAATTCGTTGAAGATTACGCTAAAGTAGCGCAACCAATAACTAAATATCTTAAAAAAGATACGAAAATTAACATAAACGACCCAAATTATATAAATGCCTTTGAAAAACTTAAACAGATTCTTACTGAACATCCCATCTTAAGATATCCTGATTTTAGTAAAACATTTAAATTAGTAACAGACGCTAGTAATTTTGCGATAGGAGCTGTATTACAACAGGGTAACCACCCAATATCATATGCCAGTAGGACTTTGAACGATCACGAACAAAAATATTCTACTACGGAAAAAGAACTCTTGGCCATCGTTTGGGCCACCAATTATTTCAGACCCTACCTATACGGTAATAAATTTAATTTACTAACGGACCATCAACCATTGAAATGGCTTTACGCCAAATCAAATGGAAAAGATATAAACCCACGGTTACAAAGATGGCTCCTTAAATAAGGAGAATATAATATAAACATAGAGTATATTAAGGGCTCAGAGAATAAAGTAGCTGACTTCTTGAGCAGAATTAACAGTAATACAAACGAAATAAATGCTTTAGAAAAGTTTACCCATAGTAAATAATAATGATAACGAAAATACAGAGACAATCCACTCTCAAGAGGACGAACTTAATAAAACCTTTCCAATTCTAGAAACTGTAGTAAATCGTTTCAAAACCCAAATCATTTTAACGGAAAATAAAACGAAAGAATTTGCAATAATTCACAAAAATAAAAAAGTTTATATTTCTCGGGAAGATCTAGATAGTAATGCATCAGATATTTTAAGAAGACATATTAAATCAGGTAAAATCGCCATTTTTAGTGGACTTAGTAATCAAGAATACAATAAACTCGAACCTTTAATCATAGAACTTTTTGACAGCATACATTCAATTAAATTTGTAAAATGTTTACATCATGCAAAAGACGTTAACGAAGAACAAGCCTATAAATTAATAAAAAAATACCATAAATTTGAAACTGGACATACAGGGATTAACGAAAATTATGATGGACTAAAGAAATCGATATACTTCCCTAACTTAAAAAATTTTAATTCAAAAATTTATATATAATTGCGACATTTGTAATAAAGTAAAATATGATAGAAACCCAATCAAAACTAAATTCCAATCGACAGAAACTCCAAAAGATTGCAATGACATAATTCATATGGACGTATACACAAACTCAAAATCGAACTTTTTAACTTTTATTGATAAATTTTCCAAATTCGCCACAGCTTTCTACCTTGAAGACAGAAATAATCGCACAATAATAGAAAAATTAAGGCAATACAAATCACAAAAAGGACATTTTAAAAAATTGGTTACTGACAATGAATTCAAAAGCATAAACATACAAGACTTTCTCAGAAACGAAGACATCGAATTACATTTAGTAAAACCAAATAACCATACCGGTAACGCTGACATAGAACGATTCCACAATACGTTAAGTGAAAAAATTCGTATGTTAGGAATAGAAAAAAGAGATCTCTGTATAAAGGACAAAATCAGCAAAGCTATAGAATTATATAACAATACTTTTCATTCGGTTATTAAAGAAAAACCCAGAAATGTCCATGTAGGTAAATGTGATAAAGCTGTAATATACAATAACTTATGCAAAGAAAAACAAAGATACATATGTGAACAGAATGAAAAAAGGGAAAATTATATAGAAAGAAGGACAGAGGGCTACGTGAAAAACTATAAATCAGTTAGGCATAAAGAAGAAGCAAAATTCAAAAAACTTAATCTATCTAACATTCATACATCAAATATTAAAAGACCCACCAAATTTGCAGGTCAATTGGATCCCCAGAATGTTCCTGATAATGGTGATGACTTGGACTTTGGTGCAGGGACAAATAACAATAGCACAATTAGAAACCAATAAGGGATATATTGAACTACAAACAGAGGATGTGGACATTGTTAAGAGCTACATTACCGTACTCCACATTGTAAATCCATCAGAAATATCACTTATGTTAGATGAATTCGAAACAAACATTCAGCAAGCAAACTTACAGACAAAACAAACAACACTAAACATGCAAATTAAATTTATTAGGAACAAAATTAAAACCCTTATTTTACACAGACAAAAAAAGAGGCTTAATAAATATCGTGGGAACAGTACAAAAATTGCTTTTTGGTACAATGAATGACGACGACAGGCAAGACATAGAACAACACCTTAACACGATAGACGCAAACAACCACAATGCAATAAAGAATCTTAACAAACAAATTTACATTAATAATAATTTCAACAAAACATTTTATAAATTGAAACAAATCATACAACACGATCGTGACATGATAATATCAAGACTAAATTCAATAGAAAACACATACACAAGAATACAAAATGAAATTTTATATATGGATTTCGCATTAAAATTAAAGATTTTCCAAGATAATGTAGAACATAATTAAGACAGCATTGTAGCAAGTGGACTAGGTACACTTCACAGTAGTATGATAACAGATGAAGAAATTACAAAATATAATATTGATGCCCAGAAATTACAAAAAGTTAAACTAGCATCACTAGTTGATAATAATAATAACATTATTTTTATGTAACATATATGTAATAATTGTTTGATGAAAAAAAATTGTATGAAAATGTTTAATAATGCATCCGAAATAATTAATGTTAAACAAGGCACAATAATAGCAAAGAATTTTTATAACACTACCATAGAAAATGATTGTAATAATAAAAACACTTTACTCAATGGAAACTATTTAATTCATTTTAATAATTGTACGATTAAAATAAATAATAAAAATTTTACTAGTAAAACAACAACATTAAAATATAGCATTGTACTTCCAAATAACCTGGAAATATGAAAAACATAAATAAAAAACTTATATTTGACGATATTGTATTAAAACAAATAGAGAATATTGATTTTATTAAAGAAATTAATTATCAAAAGAAACAGAATTACATAAATCTAACAGTGTATGCTATATTTACAATAATTATTTTAATCATAAGTATTCTATTAGGAAAACTTTTGTGTAAAAATAAGAATATTAAACTTAATATTAATACTGTATCGACTCAGAAGAGTCTTCAATCTAAGAGGGGAGGAGTTACGTCGCAGACTGCACCTTTACCTTATTTCGAATATAAAATTTAAAAATTAACAAAGTTGAATGTACTTTGTTGCAACAGTTTACTTTAGCATATTTAATAACTCAATTAATAAATTCTGCTTGCTCTGCAATATTTCCGAACGTTAAAACAATGTTTCATTTTACGACCCACTTAATAAATTTTGGTTGCTCTGCAGCTTAAAGCATTGAGCAATAATGTAAACACTGCAACAAAGTTCATTCAACGTAAATAGTATAAGCGATAAGCTGAAGCAACAGCTTAGGCATTAACATTTTTGTTAAATAAAAATCAGAAATAAAGTTTACTTCAATTCAATCGGAAGTCTTTGTAAATTATTTTCCATAATTGGCGCGCCAACACACACAGACACATACAAAAATATACAAAAGAACAAAAGGGTACTCCCTGATTTTTTTTTTTTTTTTTTTTTTGGGTCCTGGCCGTTAGGTCCTTCTCCTCGCTCCAGCGGCTCCAGATCCAAAAATCGACAGCGTCTCTGGAACCACTTCACCCTTTTTTTTTCTTTTTTTTTTTACAGTTTTTTTTCACTTTTCGACGATAAGTCGAAAAAAACCACTTGGCACACTTTTTTTTTGTTGACACACTTCAACTTCTTTTCGCTGTTCAGAATCAACTGAACTGCCAACCAGCGGTGCAGACTGACGATACTTAGGTTCCACAAGATGGGAACCTAAACACAGCCATATTTTTCCTAGCATAGATGCGGTTTTCGCAGAAACCGGTATTCACACCTGAAGGGTTTTCTCACACCTATTTTTAAATTCATTTTACGGATTTTTTAAGGTGCATCTTTAGCAAATTTAAATAAAACCTTCTACCCACCAAGTGTTTTTTTACATCTTGGCGGCATCTATACTGGTAGTGGTGTGGCAACACTCCACACCTTCCACAGCCCACAATGGCTACCCTCATTGTGACTTGGCAAGTGATTTTTACTTTTTTTCACAATGACAGTCCTAGTCCTGTTCGTTTTATTTGTCGCGCAATTCCGTGCGTTCAGTCACTCGTGGGATTTCAGTTGCGTCGAGCATGGAGCAAAAAGATAAACTTTAACCAGACCAAGTTACACAAGAAATAATTACAGTGGTTTAATGACCACTGGAGTGTATGTGTGTGTTGGGCGCCACTCCAAACGCACAGTGATTCGTTCGGACAAAACAAATTCATAATTTTATGAGTTCACATAAAATGGTCGCCGTGTAGTTTTGTCCGTACTTCACTTTGGCGCAACTAAATTTTTAGACCGCGACAAAGTAGACTGATTATATATTCTATGCAATCCGCAAGGCTTGCATAGACTTCTGCACCGCTCTTGGGGGGAACATACGCATTAATAACATATACATTGGAATTACCTTAACGAATATAAGTTCGATATTAGAAGAGCAGGGAATATCAATTAAGGAACTGACAAATTAATTCCTTACAGCTAAAAGGACACAACCACCAACAGCAGAAATATTGTTAATGTGTCTATCCCTTCTAAAAACTTGGAAACTATTGTCAAACAATTCGAAGTCACTTATGCTTCCGTTCAGCCATGTTTCTGTTAAGAGAAACAGAGAAATTCTGAGACGCCAAAAATATGTCGCGTGTTTTAGAACGTTTAACGGAAAGCTTAGTTTTTTTGGGTCTGATGGGCGATTTTATTCGTCCTTCTAGACATATTTTTAGGCGAAAACTCAGAAACGAAGATATTATCGGCCCACATTTTAGAGTTAAGAACAGTTGCAAACTCTTCAGCTGCAACCGCTAGAATAAAGGAGGCGTGGGAAGGCTTGTTACAAATTTTTTTGCATGAACAGAATGCATTTTGCCTAGATAATATATTTTGCTTGAGAAACGTCAATACATTTTCAGTTGATGTGTCGGGCTGAAGACGTGAAATGAATAAGAGTTTTCGCCTCGACACTGCCCTTAAATTAATTATTGGGTTATTGCTTGCCGAAACACCAACTGATTATTTCTCTATTTTATTACTTAATACATAAATTAAATTAATTTCGAATTCTAATATTTACCATTACTAACCTTTTCTAATGAGTTAAAGTTAAATTACTTATGATGTTATATTAATACTTATCTTTGATTGGATTATCGCTTACTTTTTAAATGAAGACTTAGTTATTTATAAACCTTGAATTTATACTTACCCTGTAAAATATTTAACTATGTAAAAAAAAAAATCAAATTATCATTGGTCGCATTCTGGCCGATACTTTCTACGCAACTGTTGCTCAACTTTCCGGCTGAATGGTATGTAGCATAAAGCGCTCACACAACATGTTGCCTGAGCGGTCGCCATTTTAGGTAGCGAAAATATTTGATGCTACCTCGATTGAGCGGTTTGCGCTCACTTGATGTTGACAGATGAAAAAAGTGTTTTGTTGTGAAGTTGTCCTGTAAAATTATAAGATTAGTATTTTAATATAAAAATACTTAATTAAATTTCTTTTCCATGATTTCCTTGCGAATTTAATTTTATTATATTACTTTAAATTAATTTTTTTGAATCGAATCATGAACAGCTGTTTGCAGTTTGACGTTTCTCAAAAAAACCCATTCAGCAGAATGTATCACTTTATGCTACTTCGCTACCTGAGCGCTGTTTCTGCCAGAATGCAGCCATTATGTTATATAGTTAAGAGTCGAATTGTAATAACAACGATGATGGGATAACGGTCAATGCGGCAAAATAACAAGCAGCAACGTAGAGCGAAAGCAGAGAGACAAACAGACACACATTTTAAATACCAACGATCGGAGCGCAAAAATAACGAGCAGCAACAAAGTAGAGCGAAAGCAGAGAGACAAACAGACACACAAACAAGCAGACACCCAAGCGACTGCATTTTAAATACCAACAATCGGAGTGCAAAACTAATGAGGAGCAACGTAGAGCGAAAGAAGAGAAACAAACAGACACACAACCAAGCACACACACAAACCTATGCATTAAAGCACTCAATGCAATTGAGTCGGTCGAGCTTGATGCTAGCCGGCAGATGCCGCAAAAGTTAGTTGCTGAGGAACCATCGAGCGGAAAAGACGTGCAATCGAGTTGCTGAGGAACCACCGAGCGGATAAGACGTGCCTAAAATCAAGTTGATGAGGATTCTCAAGAAGAGCAGACGCCCCAGAAAAGCCACAGACGGACAACAAACGAAAAGAAGTTGCTACCACAAACGTTGCTGAGCAGTTTGTGAAGCTGCATCCTATAAAATGAATGTTAAAGGAAGCCAAAGGACCTGGTGGAGGCTACCAGCAGGTAAAGTGTGGACGAACACAGGACGGAAGAACGGTCAGGACCTAGTTAGGGCTTAGACGTATTAGGTATCAGTGCTCTGGGTCGTCAGATCAGGATCACTTTAAGCAGGAGCGTATCAGTGCTCTGTGTCGTCAGATCAGGATCACTATAAGTAGGAGAAGTATTGTAAGTTATATTTAGGAGTTTTTATCAGTGCTCTGGGTCGTCAGGTCAGGATCACTCTAAGCAGGAGCTGCCTCAGTGCTCAGGTCGTCAGATTGTCAGGTCGGCAGGTCGTCACTGAAATAGGAGTACGGAGACAGACCAATACACCGACGGACACGAACCACACCTGCTGCTAGTCGAAACTAGTGTCGAGTTCCCGTACAACATTCGCCGCAATACCGCGCGTAATCCCATCGTCCAGGGAATAAAACCCCAATATAAAATAAAAACCCATTATAACTGCACGTTTCACAGTTTTTTATTACAATTTTTGTATCGGACCTTGGAATCCCGGCGAGCTTACCTCAGCTATAGACCCGGAAGACCGAGAGCTTCGTTACATAACTTCACTAAAAAATGTAACAATTTCCCTAAAATTGTTACTTAGCAAGTTGAGACTTTCACCAAAAAGCTTAATTTTAGAATAAAGCTCATCTGGGAAAGGGCCGTGCATGAAGCACAGTACCAGACCGGGGAGACATTAAATCGTCTAAACACGATTTGGAGATACCCGCACAAGTTGCATGAACTTTTGCTCACATGGGCTAGAACAGCTGAACATGGGGTTCAGAATATTCTGGCTTCTGCATAGCTCGTTAAGGGAACAATCAGCAATACTTTCTACAGAAAAATTTAAGAAATTGTTTATTCTTTACAGAATTGAGCAATTGGATATGTATACAAAAAATGTGCTTTTACGGTTTAATTTATGACTATAACCAAGCAGCGCAACAATTAAGAAACAAAAACAACACTCACTAAGCTTAAAAAAGACAAAACTCCGCACAAAGAGGAATGGAAAAAAACACAACAAGCCAGATAGCATACAAGCAAAGCACTTCAACGTTAAAAAAAAACTTTTTATAAAAACAATGAACAATTAAACATGAATATAAATCGATATAAATACTAAAATTTAAATGTTAATATTTAGTCACTATGTATAAAGAGTTGTGTGGCGTCCGTGGCGTAGTTGGTTTAAGTGCGTGGCGGCTATGTCAACGAACCTGGATACCCAGTAAACAGATTGACAGTTTGTTCCCTTGCGGCTTCCGCAAAATTCAATGATCACTGCTTTAGCTGCAATATAAGTCGTTAGCGACATATACTTGTTGGGCAATTTGTGCTCAACAAGTAGTATGGAAAACGATTAAGAAAGATAGACAAAAATTAATAAACGATCACAATTAAATTAAATATGTGTGGTAGGAAAAAGATGTTTATTTTCAAATAACTTACATTTGGCTATTATTTCTTATAAGTAGAAATTATGTGTTTTTTATGTTGGCTGCTTTTAAAACTGGCTGCTTGGCGAAAAAAACTTTGCTTGCTTTCGGTATTCAATAAGTGAATGCCGGCAAAAGCAGCTGCTCGTCGGAAAAACGATCGAGCAACTTGTTCGGGTATCGATACTGGAATATCGATTCTCGAACAAGTCGGTAAGTAAGTATGGGAAGAAAAAGTGTTACCCCATACTTACTACCTTTTCTCTTATTTAGGGCTGAGGCCTAAACACCCAGGTTCGAACCCCAGCAGCGACAGAAAATTATTTGAATTAAAATAATTTTTCTGTACGGACGACACCTCTCTGCAAACAATGGCAAACCTCAGAGAGTAATCAAAATGCCATGTAAAGCCTCTTGAGAACGAGAACATTCCGTTCATCGCCGTTCGGAGTCGGCGTTAAACCTGTAGATCCGGTTCTCGGTCAATTGTGTACAAACTTATTAACACGCACAACACAATTGATCATAAGAAGCTAGGTCAAAGTCCTTTCAAGGGTTGAAATGACCAGTTATTTAATTTTTTTTTTTATAAAGAGTTAGTACCATTAATAATAAAATACTCACTTTCTTGTAAATTGTCAATGTCAATTTATTCAATATAATTGAGCACCAAGGTAGCGATAAAGATGCTCTAATTTCAGCAAGGTTACTTTCCAATAGCAAAATAACAAAAAACAAAAAAAATCAAAAAAACAATTCGCCATTTGATGATAACAATTACTTTTTTTCGTTTATATAACTTTTTAATCAAATAAAACGGTTGAAGGTCTAAAAGAAACTTAAACCACCCGGTGTCCAATCTTGTCCTTATATTTAAGTTATATATAAGTAATTATGTGAAGTAATATTCACTTCAATTCCCAATTTTAAATATTAACCTTCCATAACCATGCAAGTAGTGTCATGAAAGATGAAATGTGGTGGACACAAATCGGCCACAAAAATCTTTCGTGGTTAGCCATTGGGTAAAGGCTCAAGCTTAAACCAGAAAAATTACCTAGCCTTTAAAAAGCAACCTTTATGATAATAACAAATCAGACTTGGTGCACGTGGTAACGATCATTGCAAAATTGTCTTCCTTGTCTGACTTTAATTTAAACAACGACTTGTACACTGCTGTTGAAAGCGGCCATCGGGATCAAACCGCAAAAACAGCTATCATGAGTCTCCCTGCTGATAGAAACTTGCACCAACAAAAGATACAGCGAGTTGTATTCGGGGCAGCTTAGACTACAGCTTCTGCTGCAAGGCAATCAGGAAGAGGACCCGAATTCTAAGAGCATGATTTTTGAAAACTGATTCTTCAGCAAAATGCGAATAAAAAAATTTTCCTATCAATTTATTTTAATTTTTTATTTTTTTTATTCTGACAAATAAAATAAGTTTACACAATCGGACTTACGACTTAAGCATCGAATATGTTGCATAGATTTGAAAAATATTCGCATCCCAAATTTCATATGAAATACTTTGGACGGTTCGTAAGTTTTTACGAAATACGAGATTACAAAGCACTTACGAAGTGACATGAAGCACCTTATTATTGTTTTTGCTTTATTTTATTTCTTTTAAAATAAGCTTGTTATGTATACGATTAGGGTGACGAGGTTTGATTACTTCGAAAGCTAGTCTTTGACTGATATAAGCTAAGTTAATTACATTATGTTTGAATTAATTTGTTTTCTTCAAATAATGTTATCAATTTAATTTTAAAATCGATTCAAATATCAGTAATGTTACAATTTATTAGTCTTAAGTTTTGTATTGCTTATAGTTGATGGTTACTTCTCCTACTGCTGTACTTTATAATCTAATTGTACTAATGATTAATTTTTAATAAATAAATACAAATAAATAGATGTAAAAACTAATTGTAATTAAAAAATATTCTGCAACTGAATTTTGACATAATATAATCTTTTACAAAAATTAAATACATAGTTATACATATAAATATTTTTTTTCTTTCAGACGAAAAAGCATTCTCCAGGATATATCAAACGCCCTATGAATGCATTTATGGTTTGGAGTCAGATGGAGAGACGCAAAATTTGTGAAAAAATACCGGATCTTCATAATGCTGAAATATCAAAAGAATTAGGAATACGGTGGCAGCTTTTAGATAAGAGTGATAAGCAACCATATATAAATGAAGCTGAAAAATTAAGACAGCTGCATATGATAGAATACCCACATTATAAGTATCGTCCTAAAAAAAGAAGCAAAATACTACCTTCATCCGATTTAAGTTGTGATTACAATAAAAAAAACAACAAAGACCTAGTTCGCGTTCGAATAGGACGTAAAAATAAAACAAACGCCCATTCTTATATTAAAAGGCAACAAACTGAAAAAAATTTAGTGCGAAATAAAACACTTAATAAAGAAACTCAAAGCATTACGAGCGAACCTCTTTTATTTTTATATCCAAAACACAATTTGATGGAAACCATTAAACAAAAAACATATAATGCTTTATTAAAACGTGAAACAATCGAAATTAATTTCCCTGATATAAAAATTGATTCGGAACTTAAGTCACCATTATTAAATGATCCAAGCTCTTGCAACAGCGTTTTCAATGTATTGCAAAATGAACAGATGCAACAGGTTATTCATTCAAAAACTCTTTCTCAAAATATTGCAGAAGAAAATCACTCTGAAATACAATTAGAAGATGTTTTAAAGCTAATTAACAGTGATTCCCTATTCGATCAACATTGCTGCATTAAAAGTAAGTGTGTTGACCATTTTGAAAACCAAATGAGTAACAATGTTTCCATTGAAGAAAGCGCTAAAAAACAAGAAAGGAATGATGTTTTGGAACCAAGAGAAAAAGTTTTCGAGGACACTCATATGTTTCAAACTTCAAATAATTTTGACTGCCAAATGCAGAGCGAAAACTGTCATAATTATAAAAAAAAACATTTATTTTTAAATGACGCTCTTCAGAAACAAATCGAAACTGAATGCAATCCAACATATTCATTACCATCTTGTGCTTCAAAAATAAGTAATAGTTTAAAATTGTCAGGAATGAAACATTCGCAAAAAAAAATTCTTCAGCAACCAAAAGTCACCATGAATATAGCAATACACAACACAGGAAATTCTTATGATTGGGACAATTCGTCGGTTTTCCATACAGAGAATCTATTTAATGTTAATATATTGCATGAAAATGAAGACCGCAATTCCAGCCCTCTGTCGTTAGTTCAACCACAAAATAATATTACTGGTCAAATTAACTTTAAAGATATTCCTCTGGTAGAAGACAGAAAATACTTTTCCTTCGATAGAGAAAGTAATATTATAATTATGGAACCTTCTTCCGAAATAAATACGCATTATAATACCAGCAACACACTTCTTGCTCTTTCATACGAAGATTTGCCGCTACAACCTACAGGAAGCCACTTAGAATTTAATAATAGGTTTGAGTATTCGAGAATATAATTTATTGTATATCCAGTTCTAAAAATAAAAAACCTTTTTACTGAACTGTAATTATTATGTTTACTTTATTCGAGAAAAGCTATTTGTTGCTATCTAATATTATATTAATAGTTATTGAAAGTAAATTGGATAGTACACAGGAAAATTGAGTTTTTGTTACTGAAACATATTGAAATTGAAAATAACAATTATCGTTACTGTAACATTTTTTTTTAAATGCCATAAAATGGACAAAATTAAATTTTTTCCATGTATTATGGCTTTATTAGTAAGAGCAAAGATTCTCATTAATTATGGAACACAACGTCGTGGCTGCCACGGCTGGCTTCGCAGTAGCGCATTCTGTCACTCTAACTTTCCAAGACCTTCTTGATGATTTGGGGTTAGCTCACGTATTGCTTGTGTGATATTGGCCTGAAGTGCTTGAATCGTTTCCGGATTGTTGGCATAACATCGGTTCTTCACGGTTCCTCAAAAAAAAAGTCCAAAAGGGTCAAATCGCAGCTTCGAGGCGGCCAATTGACGTCGCCAAGACGGCTGATAACACGATTTCTTCCGTGGGATGTGTGGCATGGCATGGCGCGCCATCCTGTATGAAGCAGAGAACGTAATAATTCATTTCGTCAACTGCATTAAAAAAAATTGGTTAACATTGCTCTGTAACGCCCACCGTTGACCGAAACGTTGTTCCCAGCCTCATTTTTGAAGAAAAATGGTCCAATGATGCCACCACTCCACAATCCGAACCTAACTGCCACTCTCTGAGGATGCATCGGCTTCTCGACAATAACGTGCGGGTTTTCCGAGCCACAGATACAGAGGATACAACAGGTACAGCAAGCGCGGTGGGTCATTCATTTCGACCAAAACTTATTTTCAAATAACGCACTGTTTGGGCTACACAGCACTCCTTTTGGAAATAAGTTTCCAATATTTCCCAACGTTCTTCTAGCGTAAAGCGACTCATGTCTTTCCGCGGAGGTATAATACTGACTTTATGTCAAGATTTCGAGCGGGAAACAGCTGTCAGTGTCAAAATAACTTATGATTTAAAAAGAAGCCACTAGATGGCCTACCCTGTGTATTTAAAACTTTTCTTAGACCCATTGTTGATACCACTTTCATTCTCCACTGCCCCTTTCAGTTTCCCAGTAGCATGAAATCACCATATAGTAACTGCATTCTAAGTTTCAATGTAAGTACTGTAACTTTTACTTCCAAAGCTATTCGATCTCAAAAATTTGGCTTATAAGCGATTTTCTAGTAGAAGGACATCACAAGGTGGCAACTCCATTCTGAGAATCTATGTTGTGTGAATTTTATTTCCAAAAATATTGTATATCAATAAAGTGGCTTATATGGGTGGAGCCGCACCCAGTTGTCCAATGACCGACCCAGTTTTTTAATAGAATGACATTACCAAATAGTAATTCCATACTGAGTTAATTTTTATACGACATTTAATTCCAAAGATATTCGCTATCAAAAATGTATGTTCTATGGGCGGAGACACACTTTTCCAATGCCCATCCCAGTTTTCTTGTAGGTAGGGAGGTAACTCCATTTTGAGTTACAATGTTCTGTACTTTTTTTTCAAAGTTATTCGAAATCAAATTTGGCTTGTATGTGGTTATTCCATATTGAATTTCAATGTTATATGGATTTTTTCCAAAGCTATTCAAAATCAAAAATTTGGCTTGTATGGTCGTAGCCACGACCCCTTGTGCAATTGCAGTCTCATTTTTCTAGTAAAGAGTGATTTTTTAAGTGCCTGATAACTTTTTTTTTAAAAAAAACGCATAAAATTTGCAAAATCTCATCGGTTCTTTATTTGAAACGTTAGATTGGTCCATGACATTTACTTTTTGAAGATAATTTCATTTAAATGTTGACCGCGGCTGCGTCTTAGGTGGTCCATTCGGAAAGTCCAATTTTGGGCAACTTTTTCGAGCATTTCGGCCGGAATAGCCCGAATTTCTTCGGAAATATTGTCTTCCAAAGCTGGAATAGTTGCTGGCTTATTTCTGTAGACTTTAGACTTGACGTAGCCCCACAAAAAATAGTCTAAAGGCGTCAAATCGCATGATCTTGGTGGCCAACTTACCGGTCCATTTCTTGAGATTAATTGTTCTCCGAAGTTTTCCCTCAAAATGGCCATAGAATCGCGAGATGTGTGGCATGTAGCGCCATCTTGTTGAAACCACATGTCAACCAAGTTCAGTTCTTCCATTTTTGGCAACAAAAAGTTTGTTAGCATCGAACGATAGCGATCACCATTCACCGTAACGTTGCGTCCAACAGCATCTTTGAAAAAATACGGTCCAATGATTCCACCAGCGTACAAACCACACCAAACAGTGGATTTTTCGGGATGCATGGCCAGTTCTTGAACGGCTTCTGGTTGCTCTTCACTCCAAATGCGGCAATTTTGCTTATTTACGTAGCCATTCAACCAGAAATGAGCCTCATCGCTGAACAAAATTTGTCGATAAAAAAGCGGATTTTCTGCCAACTTTTCTAGGGCCCATTCACTGAAAATTCGACGTTGTGGCAGATCGTTCGGCTTCAGTTCTTGCACGAGCTGTATTTTATACGGTTTTACACCAAGATCTTTGCGTAAAACCTTCCATGTGGTCGAATAACACAAACCCAATTGCTGCGAACGGCGACGAATCGACATTTCACGGTCTTCAGCAACACTCTCAGAAACAGACGCAATATTCTCTTCTGTACGCACTGTACGCATTCGTGTGGTTGGTTTAATGTCCAATAAAGTAAACTGAGTGCGAAACTTGGTCACAATCGCATTAATTGTTTGCTTACTTGGTCGATTATGTAGACCATAAATCGGACGTAAAGCGCGAAACACATTTCGAACCGAACACTGATTTTGGTAATAAAATTCAATGATTTGCAAGCGTTGCTCGTTAGTAAGTCTATTCATGATGAAATGTCAAAGCATACTGAGCATCTTTCTCTTTGACACCATGTCTGAAATCCCACGTGATCTGTCAAATACTAATGCATGAAAATCATAACCTCAAAAAAATCACCCTTTAGAAAGACATTTCCAAGCGGTAATTCCATACTAAATTTTATTGATATGCGACATTTAGTCCTAGTCCGTTTTTAGTAGAAGAACATCACCAAGTGAAAACTCCATTCTGAGTTTCATTGTTATGCAGCATTTAGATCCAAAGCTATTCGATATCAAAAATCGAAATTATATGGGTGGAGTCACACCTTCTTGTTCAAAGCCCGTCTCAGTTTTCAAGTAGATATCACCAAGTGGCAATCCATACTAGGTTTCATTGTTATGCGGCATTTAGTTCCAAAGCTATTCGATATCATACATTTGAAATATATGGTTGGTGTCACACCCCCTTGTCGAATGATTCAGTGAATTTTTTCGATATTTTTATAGTTATTGTTATTCGGTTCGATGACAAATACTACAAATAACAGATCATTAAAATCGGTCCAGCATTTCTTGAGTTATAAATGGTGTAACTAACCCGGCTTTGGATTAAATTTAATGTGACCTTTTCATTCAATTATATTGAGACTAATTGTTGAGCTCGTGACCAAGTATGTTTAGAAGCAAAAGTTGTGATCGATCTTCGATCTTAAAAGTACAATACGATCAAGTTAACCTTGATAGTACGCATCAACAGTAGATAAGAACTCTAGTTACTAATGTAAAAATATGTTCTTTCTGCCAAATTTCCTGGTAATTCCCTCTGCAAATTGACAATATAAGTCAGACTAAAGCAGCCAAGTGGATAACAGTGAAAGTCATACAAGAATACTGATGAGTTGGTTTAGTGCTGCCAGAGTTCTTAAATTGAACAGATTGTCGAACGTTAGGTTGAAAATTTGCTTTGCATAATGAGAAACATGATCGTTTCGCTTAAGACCGAGCAATATTATGTAGCGAGCAATATCATTCTCGCTAAAGCATTCTGATCCTACCAGGAGTAAAATTTTACGTAGCCGAAAGGTTGTGGAGCATGCCATAATGTTGATGTGATTTGTCCAAATAAGCGAACTATTAAAGACAATGCACAGGTTTTTAGTAGAATTCACAATTTCAATGCATGAATCATTGATAACTCATTTTGGCGATAGTGTTGATGAGATATTTGTAGGTTTTCTGCTTACAATGAGGCATTTTGACTTTTTTGGGTTCAAGCAAAGACCGTTGGCACAGGCCCAGTTCTAAACCCTGTTGGGGTCTTGGTTTATGTTGTCCACACATCTGTCAAGTTGATTTATGGGACTATTGATATAAAGCTGGACTTCATCGGCGTACATTTGCACGTGACATGATGTTAAAGTATTTGGCAAGTCGTTCACGTAAATTGAAAGCAAAAGAGGTCCCAGGATGGAGCCTTGAGGCACGCCACGAACTGGCAAGAAATCTAAAAAATTACTGCCAATGTTTGCAGATTGCGTCCGCCCGGACAGATATGACAACATAAAACGTGAGGCAGCCGAAGAAAAATTAAACTTGTGTGATAGTTTCGCGCGTAATACATTATGATCAACGGTGTCGAATGCCTTAAGGCTTAGTCGCAAAGGCACGTTAGGTCGGTCGCGCTTTGACCGTACCTTGATCGTACTTTGGTCAACTTTACGGGATGAACTGTCAAAACGCCCGACCTTATAATTTTGAAATCATTATGTCGCGTTAGCATGTCGTGCGTTTGTCACTTAGATGATGCCACTGTACGCAATCAAACCAAAAAAATCCCACAAAGTCTGAAATCCCCAAATCACCATGATGGCTGTATTTCTTTATTCATTTTAGTTATTCATATTTTAATAGTCGTCGCTATTAATAAATAAATCATATGCTTTTATATGCTTTATTATTTATATAATAAAGAACATAAGTACAATTTATTATGTTTAATAATAAATGTATCTGCATATCCAACCAGCGTAGTAGTTATATGTTGCATTACATTGCTGAAGATTAACAAAAACAATAACAAACGAAAAAAACTAAAGCAACTAATATCTATTTATATACGTACAAATTTACATACATATAAACAACAGCAGCATCAACAACACACGTACAAATTTACATACATATAAACAACAACAACAGCATCAACAACAACACAAGCAGGTACTGAAAAATACTCGCTTCAAACAAAGCAATAACCGTAACATAAGCAGCCACTGATGTTATGAATGATTTATTTTGTAAAAAAGTCAAAATTAAATTACATTCAATACAAAATATTTTGATGAAACAACAAATCCCATGCAAACATGTCTTTACTACTGCAACTCAACAATCCTTATATATTTAGCTAACTCAATGAAAATACAACCCTGCACTATCGGCAAATGTCAAACGCGCGACCGAGTTGAACACTTCTCAACTTTTTTCAGCAGCTCGCGCTTTGATCGTACTTTACCCCTTCTTACGAGATTCGACGATATTTACGATACAAAGCACGATCAAAGTTTGAGGTCGAATTATGGATTGCTTCATAACAACACGTTGTTTCTACTTTAGCTATCAAAGCGCGACCGACCTAACGCGCCTTTGCGATTTTGGTATTAGAATGGTCAAGTAGAACTAAGAATGATATTTCGTGGCGATCAAGGTTCCTACGAATTTCATCAGTTACATCCATTAGTGTAGTAACACAGCATCGCTTAGGTCGGAACCCGGATTGCCTATCAGTAAGCAAAGTATTTTTAAGAAGATGCTGATTTATTTGCTTGTAAATAAGTGACTCAAAAACTTTTGATAAAAATAGTAAGATTGCAATTGGTCTGAATTCGTTGTCTGTTTTAGGAATTGGGATTATTTTGGCCTTTTTCCAGCTAGTTGGGAATGAAGACGACATTATAATAGTATTGAATAGATGAGCAATAAACGGGAGTAGTTTTGGCAGAGTAATTCTTAAGAATTTAGGATGTATTGGATTTTGAGGATTAAACCAACTGCATTTGATTTCACTTTTCAGCAACTCTGATAAACATCAACTAGACTGACGCTGCAAAAACTAAAAACACTATCTTGGCTTGAGGTACTTTCTAATACTGAAAATGGATTGCGACTAGATTAGGAAGAGGCAAATCTATAAATTTTCTATTCAGGTTATTGACGTCAACGTAACAACCTTGCTCACTCCAATCTGCTTTATAATATTCTAAGTTTGATTCCCACCAACAGCTGAGTCATATTTGTGTTCGTAGTGTGCTAATTTTGCATCATTGCACGCTTTCACTACATTTATTTTATACTCCTTAAAAACCGTGTACAGATCTGGTGTTTTAAACCTCTTCCAGCGGTTGTAAGCTGCATCTCGTTTGAAAATTAAATTTTTGATTGAGCTTGAAAACCAGGGTGGTTATTCAGACTTGATGATTTTAGATTTTATTGGCACAAATTTTTCAAACAGTCGATTGACATTATTTTCTATAAACGTAATTTGTTCGTTAACTGTTGGCATATTGTATAAGTTAATAACACATGGTTTAGTTATTCAGCCCTACCCTATGAGTCGTCGTCGACAGTTATCGTCGACGTCTTCTGTCGTCATCTTGAAATTGGCACCACCGAAGTCGTTATCGATAAATTTTGACAGCTGACGACGAGTATGCGGTACTCGCCAAGTCGTTTTAAAAAACATGTCGTGTCGACAGGACTCAATACTACTCGTTGAGTTTTTCCTGAACGAGTTGCAACGACTTAAAGCAAAGTGTTTGATTTTTTCTTCGTTACTGTTAATTTTTGAATAAAGTGTAAAGTGTAATTGAAAATGGAAAAAAAATTAAAAATAACAAACGTTCGTCAGTTTGAACATCTGGTACGTGAGCTGGAGAAGAATCCAAACCTGGCAAAAGGATTTACCAGAGGGAACGTCCCAGCCAATTTTAAAGCAAAATGGGAAGAAATAAGCAAACAGCTAAATTATTTTGGTCCACCGCTTAGGGACAGTGATGGTTGGCAGAAGGTAAGGAACAATACCACTTGTAATACTGGACATAAACAAAGAAATAATTTTACTTTGTTTTATATTAGGTCTGGAGAGACTTAAAATTTAAAGTCAAGAAGAAAATTGCATTGAACAAGGCAGAATGCAATGCAACCGGCGGCGGAAGATACAAGCAGCTACAAATTTCCCCTTTGGAAGAAGCAGTTGCTAATTTAATGCAAATCCAAAAGCAGTTGAGACCTGAAGGTTTAGTGTTTGGAGTGCAAGAGCCCAGACTTGAGGTGCAAGAAGGTGAGGAAATTCACGTATCAGAAAATATATGTGCGCCCGATGAATTTATAGTTGAAGAGCCCGGATTTGTGGTGCAAGATTCCACAATTATGGTGCAAGAGTGTGAGGGGGAAGCTCACATATCGGAAAATATATGTGCGCCATCAAATTCTGATGAGCGCCCGAGACCTTCAACTGCTTCCAGAAAAAAAAGCAAAGAGCAAAGGAACGCTAACAAAAGTAGTCGGGATTGTTTGCTGGAAATGCATAACAATATGCAGGAAAAAGTATTTAACGAAGTTTCTCGAACATTGACTTCAATGAAAAATAATTTAAAAGACAAAAAAAATCGAAGAAGAGAAATTAAAATTGCTGAAAAGAAAAAATGAAAGAGAGCAATTGCAACATGAAAGTGATATGCAAATAAAAAAAATTGTCCTAGAAATTAAGAAAAAAAAATTGGAAATGCTTAATGAAGTCTATGGGAAAACTCCATAACTGCGCTTTTTTAATGTTAATTCTTATTAATTTTTTTTTTATTTTATTCTTATTTATTTTTTTTTTTATTTTATTCTTATTTATTTTTTTTTTATTTTATTCTTATTTATTTTTTTTTTTTATTTTATTCTTTTTTATTTTTTTTTATTTTATTCTTATTTATTTTTTATTTATTTTTATATATCTTCTCTTTATCTTAAGTTTTAAGCAATGAAGTTTTTATATATTTGTTACTAGTCATAAAAAATGCAATTTCTTATTTTTTTTATTTTATTCTCATTAATTTGATTATTTATTAAAAAACGTCACGAGTGTGCTATATTTTTTTTTTTAAATTTTAAATAATGAAGTTTTTATTTTTTTTTCCAGTCATAAGAAATGCAATTGCAAATTTTTTATTTTATTTTCAATTTTGTTTCCAAACAAAATAACTACACCTAAGAAAATGTGTAAATTGTGATGAATTTTTGAGGCTGTAAGCAATTTAAATTTGAAATAAGAATGAATTTGTTTTGTTTTTTAAATTTTTTATTTTTTAACATAAATATTTTATATATTAAATTTTTAAATTATTTGAAATTAAAGCATTTATCATTAAAATAAAAATGAACTATTTTTAATCTTAATATTTGTGCTGTGTGATTTGCTCTATACAGAGCCGTTATTGTTGTTGTTGTTGTTGTTGGTTGTTGCCTTCTTTGTCTTCATGTTGTCTTGTCAACATACAAATTTATCTTCCATTAAAAATGAACTTAAACAAAACTGGCTCTTATTTGGTCCCTTATTTGTGAAGCTTCAATGCTTTGTATATTTTCATCATCATTGCTATTCTCAATATTTGCTTCGCTGTATTCCAAAGGTACATCATTGCTTGCAATACTTGCCCCATATTCGATGCAAATGTTGTGCAATGCTGAGCAAACATTTATAATTTTTGTTGCTTTGCCGGGCTTATAATGAAGCTGACGAGCCCCGAGCAAACAGCGAAAGCGGTTCTTTAAAACGCCTATGGTTCTTTCCACTATATTTCTGGCCTTAGCATGTTTGTTGTTAAAAACCGCCTCGGCACTCCTCTCTTCAGCCGAACGATATGGCGTCATCAGATATGGCTCAAGTGGATAGCCTGCGTCACCTGCATTAATATCATATTTTAGTATATACGTATATTCTCATAAGGTGATTGTTTTTTTACCCAAAAGCCAACTATTACGGTCACCACCATCATAACGTTCAAGTAAAATCCGTTTAGCGTGACTCATATTCCAAATCAAGGAGTCATGAGCTGAGCCTGCAAATCGAGCATCAAGAAACCTTATGCGCATTTTGTGATCGCAAATCTTAAAACAAACTTTGAAATAGAATTTTAATTGAAGATAAAAATTGTAAAGACTTACAATCATAGCATTTAAGCTAAAAAATCCTTTACGATTGTAATAAATATTTTGCTCTTCCTTCTTTGGAGCTAAAATCTTGATGTGGGTGCCATCTATGCATCCAATTACACCAGGAAATCCTGTCTTCTCACAAAAAGCCTATTTGGCTTCGTTTTTTTCACTCTCAGACATATTAAATGTAATCCAGTGGGGGCAGATGAAAGCTTCCAAAACGTCAAGCATTTCCGTCAGGATTGTGCTAACAGTTTGTTGAGCCAGTCCGAGGTGGAAGTCCTTTCCGACACTTAGCTGATATGACCCCTGCGTCAAAAACCGCAACGTTGTAGCCAACTTCAATGTGTTGGACACTGATGTTGATCGAATATTTTTTTTCATTTTCGGCTCAATTGTCTGAAGCACATATATAAAGGCTGCTTTATTCATTCGAAAATAACTTTCAAACCTGTTGTAAAACCAAATTTTAATTAGGAAAAAAAAAATAACCAGAAATATCAAAATTATAAAACTTACTTGTAATTTGGCAGGTTAAATATATCCGATCTTTGCCTTATTATTTTTCTATGCAAAATAAGGCCCTTTTTCTGTTCTTCATCACTTGAACTTGTATCCGACATAAAATACATATTAAATCAAAATTAAATTAAATGAAAAATTTGTGAATACGAAATTTCTTGTAGTTTGACAGTTCACATTCAAGGCAAATTTGAAGATGGTATTCAATTATCGATAAAATGTCGTCTCGTCTTGTCATTGGATGAAACGACGTAGCGAGTGCCGATTTAGCATTGAGGTGACGACGACGTCGATAGCAAGTGACAACGACAACGAGTCGACGACGACTTTGACAACGACTCATAGGGTAGGGCTGATTGTTTTATTTCAAACGATTGTTTTATTATTTATTTTTTTTATTTATTTCAGTCTACTGATTATATCTTACAGACTATTACAAATTTGACTTCATATATTATACAATTAATTATACAATTAATTATATAATATAAACAAATTTAATCTAAAACGTTTTTCATCCACAGTAAAATTAAGAATTGGAGAGATCGTATTGCATAACCGTAAGCATCTTGCAACTGGTTCATTATGTGCGTAATTTGTTGCGTGCGTTGATTCACAAAAGAGACAATTTACTCTCAAATTCCTAGGAGCAACATAAAGTTGAAAGAGGTCAGACAGTTCAGAACAAATCAATTTACCTCTTAAAAGTTTATACACAAACATTATAAAAAAAAATGATCTTCTATCCTCTAACGATTGTAAACCTAGTAGCATGCGCCTGGCTCCGTAAAAAGGCATAATATCTGGCCATTGTATTTTAGAAAATGTATACCTTGTAAACATTTTTTGAATTCGCTCAATGCGTTTTGAAGAAACATTATAATAGGGATTCCATACAATTGAACAATAATCCAATCTGCTTCAAACTAGTGATACGTACAAAGCTTTGATAGATAAATGATTACTAAAGTCCATAGTATTTCTTTTTATAAAACCTAACATTGAATAAGCTTTTGAAGTAATGAAATCTATGTGGGCGTTGAATTTTAGTTTAACATCAAATATTACTCCTAAATCTTTTATTTCATCTTTGCGATTTAAACAGTAACTATCTAAGTTATAATCAAAAACAACTGGATTTGTCTTCATGGAGAATGATATGACGTTGCATTTATTTTTTTTTAAATAAAGTTTGTTACTACTGCAGCAGCTATGCAGATTAGCAATGTCACTTTGAAGTTTTAAGCAGTCAGATATATTAAATACTTGACGAAATATCTTTACATCGTCTGCAAACATAAGACATTGTGAATGATAAATGAATTGTGGTAGATCATTTATAAAAATTAAAAAGAGAAGAGGGCCGCAATGGGAGCCTTGGGGAACCCCAGATGTTGCAGTTATTGTCGTATTTGATCGGTATGAATCAGTTTGAACAAATAATTTTCTGTCACATAAATAGCTACCGAAAAATTTTAAGAGCGGATCTTTTATCCCGAACTTTTTAAGTTTGTGCAATAGAATAAAATTAAAAACCCACTATGTGGGATCTGAGCCTTAAGTTTACAAGAGGTTCTTAAGAACTAGCTTAACATGACTTGATACGCTTAACTTAAAGCCAGCTTCTGTAGCTACTGTAATTACTGCAGCTGCTGTTGTTGTTGTTGTTTTTATTGCTGTTGTTGCTATTGTTGTTGTTGTCGTGGCTATTTCACTGTTGCTGTTATTATTGCTATTGTTGCTACTCGCTGCTGCAGTTTGTTGACACTGCACTTAGTTACAGTTTGGAGGATCGGGAGCGGATGCGTGTGTTTGCAAAGTTCGCTGCCCTGTTGCAAACTTGCATATTTGAGGTATAAAATTAAAATTAAAGTAAAAATAAAGTAAAGCGTACCTTATCTTATACTCGGAACCAGTCTGTGCTTTCAAAGTCAATAAAAAGTGTATTAAAATCTACATTTTTAAAATCCCTGTACATCAGTGAAGGGCATTTTCGAATTTCCTATTCACACGTGAAAAGGATTCTTTTTGCTGCCGACGCAATGCTATCACACCTACGCTATAAGAAACTTCGTGAAACGTACGATCAATGAACGAACAATAGCATTCGGCCGCACAGTAAGATTAATTCTCTCAGCACAAAGCATGTCAGTTGACGTTCAGCATTCATGCAGACAAAACCTCGCTGCGCAACTTTTTCACTTAACTGTTTCAGGTACACAAAAAAAAATGTTTAACGAGCAATGGGAATTAGATTATTTTTTCATAGAAAATATAAATGATGAAGCGGAATGTTTAATTTGCGAAGCCATTATTTGTCAAATATGTATTTGCAAAGACACTTCTCCGTTTGTCATGCAAATTATAATTCTTTTTCAGGTGAAGAAAGAAAACTTAAGCTTTTGGAATTACAAGCTGAATATTTTTGAAAATATCTTTAATGAATACTTTTTATGAATGTTTTATGAGTCCCTTTTGTGAAGTATCATAAAACACGCATAAAAATGACTCATATCTTTTGAGGACTCAAGAGTGTTTGCTGGGTAGCATGAGAATCTGCTGTTCAGTTTGTTGTACTTTACAAACCATATTGTTTTCAAAGATTTTTTTTTCCTTCACAGTGTAAATTGAAGCAGAGCTGCCGCACTCTCTCCCGCACACACACAAGTATGAATGTTTATGTGTTAGTTTGCCCATCACTGCTGTACATTATTTTGAGTTCGGGTGTTCTTATACCAAAATCATAGCATAGGAAAATCAAATCATGTTTTGAGAAAACCAGGGCTGATAGCTGGGTCAATTGCATACAAAACGCTCTTTTTTTGTCCCCGTTTTTTTAACTCTGTTTTTAGGTAAAAACAAAAAGAAAAAAACAAATAAAACATGAGAAAGTGATCACTAGAGAACATTTATTGACAAAATATATTTTTCAGAATCCTAAAATTGTTTGCATATTTGTTTTGAAGAATTTTATATTGCTCTCTCGTACTCGCTTAATACAAAAACATGTGTTATAAAAAACGTGAAAAAAAAGTTGAAAACAATGCAAAAATTTAACAAATAATAACTGTGTTGTAATGATAGCATTTATTTCTTATGTTTTATTTTGTTTTTATTCTCAAAACATTGTCATCGCGAATTTGGCTTTCGATTTACATTTAGTCCCAGCGCATTGTATTGAACGTCACTTTTTTTTACGCTTCGTTAGTTTTAATTTAGGTATGGTATAGATGACAAGAAAGTTATATTAAAAAAGTACAGAGATTAGTTCTCACGAAATTCTAAAAATTAAAACGATTAAATAATATTAGAGTAAATTTTTTTGTGTTTTCTCAGTTCATCATGATAAGTACGTGTATAAATGTATTGAACGTCACGCGGAGTTTTATTAAAGCAAAAATAGTAAATAAAAAAAATCTAAGTTTAAAATCATTGTTTCATAGGTTTTGATAAATTTCTTTTGTTTTCGTATTTTTTTAAACTAAACTTCCCAAGAAAAAAAACTAAAAAGTGGCAAATGTATTGAACGTCACTTTTAGATATGTCACACCACTGGCTGAAGTATTCATTTTGTATTTCGTTTTTGTATATTTAAGAGTAAAATAGCAAAGTTAACGCCTGCTGAAAGAGCACGAAGATATCGGGAAAAAATAAAGCTAGATAAGGGACGAAATGAAGAATATAAACGAAAGCAAAAAGAATGGTACCTATGTTTGACTTCGACCTGATTTTTGCTTTTTGTTTTTATTAACTGATATCGCCCATTTCACATTAAAGTCATCAGTTGCGCTGATCATCTCCAATTTGGCTAAAATACTTTTCTTGTATTGGTTTATTGATATGAAACCTAAATTCGAAGTTATAAATTTTTAGAATAATTGTTCGCGGCCAAAATAGGGTCTATTTTGAGACAACGTAGCTCAATCAACTTAAGACCGATTACCGGTAATATAGTAGCATTGGAAAAGTTGTTTTATCTATTTTACAAAAGTATCTAAGTTATCTAAGTACAAAATTTTTGAAAATGTTGCAATAAGTTGACTCATTCTTAATTTGTTTAAGTTTAATACTATGCCAGCAACACGTGCTATAATTTTTTTATTTTTTATATTTTCATTTTTTACGTTTTTACGTTAGGTTATACCTTTCCAATGATATAAAATGAAGATGTGGTTTTAAAGGATTCAGAAGTTTTATTGTAAAACGTGAAGTCTTAATAAATTTTCACTACAAAGTCAACTAGCTATTGACTCTTTAATTTTTTATAAAAAAATAACGAAAAAAATAGGATGAAAATTTTATGTATGGCTGAACTATAACTTTATATTTACTTTTTGTTTTTTTTTCTAAAAGAATAAACCTGTTTTTTGTTAAATTCCCAATTTGATTTACATTATTTTGTGAAGCGCAACAAAATGTATTGAACGTCACCCTGTTGTTTTTTCTAAAATTGCTTATTATTTAACAGTTTTTTTATTATTTATTGCTGCAAGTCTACTACTTTGAAAATTAGCTCTATGTTGATGGATATGTAAGCTTTAATATATAACATTTTTCAAATTTTTAGTGATTTTTATAGTATACTTATCTGCTTCAATAAAAAAATCATATAAAAACCATAGAAAAAATGATTTTTGCAGGGCCTAAAAACAACTTCGAATTCTCCATTAATTTTCACTCAATTTGACTACTCTAACGGGAAAATTTAAGAAACTTTAAAAACAAAACATGAAAACCTCTTTGTGTACGTTTTTTTTTGCAATTGACCCAGCTGATTATAAAGTAACTCTTTTGAACGACACCAGTGAAGAAAAGGTCAAGTCTTTGAATGTTTTGAAAAGTGTGTGGGAGTTGTTATGTTCACGGGTGTTAGGCCTAAGGCGCTCATATTTTCGATTAGATGACTTTTTGCACCTAAATTACTATTGAAGTCGTCGGAAATAATTATGTCGGTGTATGACGATGAAAAAGGTTCAATTACTTAATGAATGTTTCTAATATCTATCCTACAGTTCGGCCTTTAAACGTTACCCATAAGTAGTTTCTGGGCCTGAGAAGCTATTTCTACATAAATATACTCCACTTGATCATTATCATAGGACCTACAAATCAGTTTACAAGCAATGCTTTCTTTTACAAAGATAGCTACCCCACCAGCATGTGTATTTCTGTCGTCTGCCCGAAAAACATTGAAAACATTGACTTTGAAAACACCATCTGGAACACACGGCTGAAACCAAGTTTCAGAAACACATGTGTCTATTCCTGAATTACAGAAAATGTATCGAAACTCATCGATTTTGTTGTTGATTCTTTGTGCATTAATGTGGCATACCTTTAATCCCTTCCCCCGTCCTGCTTACGGCACAAAAAAGTGGTGTACACAGTACGTATAATGCGTATTAAGCACCCGTGGTTCAATGTTGTTTTTTTAGAATGAATTCGGTAAGTAAGCTAGCAAATATTTTTTTATTAACAAAATTCAAAAAAATATTTGCGGTTAGAATCATATACTAATTGTGTGTCATAAAATTCTATAAAAAAAAATATATATATACTTCAGCAAAGTTTTTTGCCATATTTAAATAAATTCTGTATAGTAGGGGCGGGCAGAGTTTGCTCACATTCTGCGGCAGTGGGCGCCTACGTGCGCCAAGGCGCACACACTCGGCCACTGGATGAATTCGAGTGTCAATCGGAAAGGGGAACGGAAAACTGTGAGAGAACTAAGAGCGTAGATTAATAGACAGTGTGAGAACGAGAGTATGATCTTATGAAAAGCAAGTGTTGCATATTGTGCAAATGAAGATGATGGTTGCTTAAAAAGGAATTATTTTTATTTGACGTAGCTACAAAAATCGATGTTATTTGTTTGCCAATCAGGTCAGGGTCTTCAGGTGCATTCATAAAATTGTTTTTCAAAAGAATTTTTTTGCATATTTATAAGGAGCTCCGCAAAACAATGTCACAACAATAAATCTGCCTCAACGGCACTTAACTTTATTAACTTAACATTATTATTCCTGCCTTAAAAACTAAAAATCAAAAATTACCGCTTATTTTGTGGTTAAAAAAAATATGGGACGAATTTTGATTTTTATTTTTGCCTTAAAAAAAATAAAAGCCTAAAAAATACTTTGTTGTATTTTTAAAAGTTTTAAAATTTCAAAAGTGAAAAGATAACTAAAACTTTCTGGCTTTAATTAAAAAATGCACACCCAAACCCGGGCTCTGCATTATATGCCGAATATTAACGAGTAGTTATAAAATGCCCTTATTTTGAAATCACTGAGCAAGCAACATTGGTTTTGGTCGGTACTGAGCGCAATTAAGATTTTTGCAAACATTTAAAACATTTTATTTTACCAAATTTTTACTGAAAACCTGCCCCAAATTTGATTGCAACCTATGTACCAACAAATTTTACAGGGATCGTAATTATTAAAAGCGATATCCATAAACTCAAAGTTTATCAAAAAGCGAACTCAACAATAAAAATTATCTTACGATTTTTATTGTTTGGATCTGAAATAAAAGTTATTTTTTGATTTTTATTTTTCTGTACAAGAATAAGAATTTTTTTGCTTAAGAATTTTTTCGCTCAGAAATAAAAATTTTTTCTCAATTTTTATTTTTACACTCAAAAATAAAAATCATTTGTCGTTTTATTTTTTGCAGGTAGGGTATAAATATATAAAAATTATACAATTTTTATGGGAGCCCCCATAAGGAGTAGTCGGAGGGAAAAGGTCCCCAAGGGAAAAAATGTTCCTTTTGCAAAAGTAATAGGGGTCGGATATAGATAATAACCCTCTTCGGCCCTCCATTAAAGCCCCCCTGTTCAGGTGTAGGGAATAAATACAAAAAACCATAAATTTTTTATGGGAGCCCCCATAAGGAGTGGTCAGAATGAATAGGTCCCCAAGGGAAACATTTTCTTTTTGCAAAAAAAGTCAGTCATACACATTAGGGATTACTGACGACTTTGAGATCAGAACATATTTTCTAGTCGTGTTGTTCATCTTATCTTACTATTATATAAAAATGAAACTTGCAATCTTGCCTTTTTAGCGTTGATGCAAGTAAACTCAAGAACGACTGAACGGATTTAAATGAAATTTTCACTATTCAAATCGTAATTACTTGCAGATTGACACCGTATACTTAAAATTTTGAAATATTTCAAAGCTTAGAAGTTATTGGCTAAGAAACTGGCAAAATTCGGTATTTATCTTTTAACCGTAAAAGATAAGTGAATATGATATATGGCCAAATTAATGATCTTGTCGATTCCAACAAAAAAGTCGATGGTATCGTGCATCTAAGATCAATACTTTGGTAGTAAAATTCATATTTTATTGAAAAATTAAATCATTTTCTTGCAAGCATTGATTTTTTGCTACTCATGCTATTTTGCTCATGCAAAATGCTACTCAATGCTCAGAAAAGAAATTCTCTGCATGGAAGCATAGAGAGATAGCTCTTTGTTCGCGAACAGCAGAATGCCCGACAACTAAAATTTAAAGCATTTTCCACAAGCACGTCGTTTGTTGCTGCTGCTTCAATGTTTCATTATTCAGAGAGAGTTTTTCTATTAAAAATGTTGAATAGCTGCGTTCAGAATTCTTAAGTTGCAAAATAAAAATGCATGAAATTTATAGTAACAATGGGTTGGTATGGGTTAAATGGCTTTTTTTAGCATGTTTTTACGGGATTACATAGTATAATTTCTTCATTGAAATAAGACCTATGAAAATATTTTAACTTAATTTGATTTTATTTGTTGAAAGTGATAAAAAAGTATATTTAATTAATTCCATAAACATAAATTTACATTTGAAAAGGTAAGGACTTATTAAGACCAATATCTTTCCAAAACAATTCACGTTATCGAATACGAGTTTTATATAATTGCGCTACAAATTGTGTTAATTAGCTGAAGTGCATTGCATAAAATGCATTTTCATACCATTTAAAAATATGGTTAAATAAGTAGAGGAATGTCTCCGATTATGAGCCATGTTTCCTTAAATCGACATAAAATGGTCTGTGCTGAATATTTTTCCATAGTTGTTATGTTAAATGAAAGTTAATTATTTCAGCTTTTTTTCCCAAAGAAACCAATTTTTTGCTTAAAAAAAATTTGAGCCCGGTTATGAGCCACCCCAGGAAATCAGTTGAAAATAAAAAAAAAGCCTGTTTTTCCCCCACATGTTGGTCTTTCTAGGATAGGAAATCCATCAAACCAATTTATTCTTACGAATAACACAAACACATCAAAAAACATTGCTTATACCGAAATTCTTACATGATTGCAATTAATATGTCATGGAAAAAATATACCTATTAAAACGATAATAAGGAAAATTTTTTACAAAAAATGCCTTACTTTATTTTAAGATACATCGCGGGCAAAGCCGCGGAGGGTTGCTTGTATTTAATACATGTCAATAGCTTCGCCATTCTTTCGTACGTTTCCTTTGTGTTGACTGCATGTGCGATTGAAATCGATGGCTTTTTGTTTCCTATATGGAGTAATACCGCCTTAAAACCCAGTTTGCTGCCATCAATAAACAAACGCCACTCTTTAGGAGCGTACGGCTGACCGAAGGTATTAAATAAGCCAGGAATGTCTTCGCAATAGCAGATATTGTCCTTCTTAGTAAAGTGTATAGCAAACGGTTTTTCACGATATTTGTAGTATGTCACCTTAACATCGGGTCTCGATAAGTTGAATTATTGCATGCAATTCCGATTTTTCCTTTGACAGTTCCAAATCTCTTATCCAATCATTCAGTTGCGCTTGCGATAAAAAGTGAGTTTTGCTTTCAGTTGTAATAGTACTACCACCTGTGGTTGCTTTCGACTCCACTGAATCTACGGATTTTCGATTGTTTTCACGTGTTGAATCGGGACAAGTAAGATATGGAACATCATCAGAATGAGATACTGGCAATGAAACAGTCGGGACAGTGGCGTATATCACTCGTTTGTGTCTTCCAACGCCAGTCACTTTGGCCAGACAAAAATAGCAATCGTTTAGGTGGCAAAACGGTTGTCTCCAGATCATCGGAACATCAAATTTCATGTTGCAGGTTGCACTCTCAGTCGTGAGCCTACCTGTTTTTATTGTAGCCTGTTCGTTCTTATATTTTCTTTCGCAAAAGGCTTGATTTGATTCTTATGAACAATAAAAATGGAAAATAAAAAATATTGAAAACAAGTTTTTCGAGCTCTAGGCCAAGCATGTTGTCAACAAGACAACATGAAGAACAAAGAAGGCAACAACCAACAACAACAACAACGGCTCTGTATAGAGCAAATCACACAGCTTGACTATACAGACTGTTTCATTGGCCGCTACACCAACTCATCAGTAGCCTTTGTATGACTTTACACTGTGATCCACTCAAGCTACTTAGGTTCTACATATACTGCCAATATGCCGAGAAAGTTAACCGGAATTTGTTTTTGGCAGAGAACGCTGGAATTTTTGTAACTGAGTTCTTATCTACTTTTTGATGCAACCTTACTGCATTTTGATGCATACTGTACTAAGGTTGCATCAAAAAGTAGATAAGAACTCAGTTACAAAAATTCCAGCGTTCTCTGCCAAAAACAAATTCCGGGTAACTTTCTCGGCATATTGGCAGTATAAGTTAAATAAATTAGTTATTATATTTGTTTTTAAAAAAGCATCAGAGCGAATTCTGATGGCTTTGCTTTCTTTATTAATTATCCACCTAAAAACTAAAATACAAAATATTCTTAACTTAACTTATCACCTAAAGCTGCACTGTCGTTCCGCTGCCGCTGTTGCTGTTTCCATTGTTGGTTAAAAAAATAAAAAAAATAAATAACTGGCCATTTCAGCCCTTGAAAGGACTTTGACCTAGCTTCTTATGATCAATTGTGTTGTGCGTGTTATTAAGTTTGTACACAATTGACCAAGAACCGGACCTACATGCTTAACGCCGACTCCGAACGGCGATGAACGGAAAGTTCTCGTTCTCAAGAAGCTTTACATGGCATTTTGATTACTCTCTGAGGTTTGCCATTGTCTGCAAAGAGGTGGCGGCCGTACAGAAAAATTATTTTAATTCAAATAATTTTCTGTCGCTGCTGGGGTTCGAACCTGGGTTTCCAAAGTTCTTTGACATAGCGGCCACGCACTTTAACCAACTACGCCACGGACGCCATTGTTGGTTACTTTCTTCCAAATTCGCCTGCGTCGGCACGGATATTTTCCAGCGCAATATTATTGCGAAATTAATTGGAGCGGTCGATAACTTCGAAAAGTGACAGCGCAGTATAATTGTGCAATATGTTTAATTGATATTTTATTGGGGTCGGTTATTGACCGACAGTTAATGTTGTTAATAAGACAATATAATGTTCGTCGTTAACTCTTCCCCTCTTAAGAATGTTTGTCCCCAAACATTAATAGTAAGGGAGATCATTTAATTTTGGTATAACAATATTAGTGAAAATTGGTTCAGTATTTGGGCTATTATCGATTTTACTCTCTTGTGTAGTGTTATAAACTATAACTTTTTCTTTAGTTTTAAAAATAAATTTAAAGATAGATATGAATAATATAAAGATAATAATCAGAATAATGGTTGAAAATTTATTTACAGTTGCAGCGGTCTCTAAGTATTCTATTTTATTTGTATTATTTAGATGTAATTGATTTAACATTTCCAATGAAAGCAGCTTAATATATTGCTTTTCTAGAGGAGTTTGCTGAACGATTTGAGCTGAGGCTACCATATCGGGAGCTTCAAAATTTCGATAAAGTCTATTATCAATTTTAATCGACTCGTTACGAAAGATAACTAAATATGTTCCTTTAATTAACTGATTATTTAGAAGCCCATTAAAGTCGTTTAATAGGATTATACCTGATTCTAATTGTTCTATTGATGGTATATGAAAAGCATCAGAAATATTACATGATGGGTGGGGCCCATCCAAAAGTGGTGAAATACAGGTGGAGTTAACAATGTTGCTCAAATCGCTTCTTTTACAAAGAGTAATATTATTAATTAGAGTACAATTTTTCTTAATGGCTAATATTTCTTCATTATTTCTTAAAATTTCCTTAAATTCTAAATTGACAATTTTATTATCTTTCTTTATAGGCTTAATAAGTATTCGATTATAAATTTCTTCCGTGGTGAGGGGAATGTAAATTATATAAAGTAAAGTTGAATTTTTGTATAATACTTTTACGTTAGCAAATTCTAACGCTTCTTCTATTGACATAAATGGAAATTTTTCTTCTTGCAATGTTTGAATAACTAGATTTATTTCTTTTTTGTTCAAAATGACTGAATTTATTACATTATTTTTTGCCCATTGCATGGCGTATTTTATGTTCTGTAGTTCTTCTTTAGCTAATCTTAATCTAGTTTGAAGACTTATTATAGCGGCATTGCCGATAGAATCGTGACTTTTAATAGCTCTGTTAATTTCGTTAGTGGCTTTGGTTAACTCATAAATTCTCTTAGTGAAACCTTCCTTAATAACTACTTGCTTGTTATTGTTAGCGTTTAGTTGATTAAGGTCGCTTTTCAAAAGTTCGAAATCATCATGATCTGGCGATCCAGCGACGTATTTCCACGCGGTGCCTAACACATTGATTGCTCTCTTTTTTCTGGTTTCATTTGGTATGTGCAGTGACTCTAACATTTCTGCAGCTTGAATCATTTCATGTTTTACTGAAGGTATAAACATATTTTCGGAATGGATACTATTGTTAAGAAATGTCTGTGTTTCGTTAAGGAAGGTATGATATTCATTAAGCTTGATTATGTGCACGATTTTTAATGTGCCATCCTGTATTTTGGCGATTCCATTCGACAATGTTACCAGATGGGAAAGAGTATAGTTAAGGATTTGGATTTCTGCGAAGGAACAGGATTGATGGAAAATGAGGGATCTGGAAAGATAATTATGTTTTGATTTTATAATACCATTATTTATTATACTTTACCTAAAAAAACGTTTTCATATAGATTTATTTTCTGAAAACTCTCTATTATTATCGGTTTACTATTTAATTAATTTCTTATACGGCTCTTATGGACTAATCTTCCTGCTTCTGTGAGAACTGTTGTCGAATTGTTTTGTTTAACTATTTCTTTTTTAAATCTAGCACTTGTTTTAGTTCCGAGTCTTCGGTTAATTTTTACAAAAATAGTTTCGCCTTGTTTATATTCTTTTAACGGCTGTCTTGATTTATTATGAAACTGCAGGTCTTTCATTTGTTTTTCTTTTATTTTTGTAATGTTTTCTAATCCAGCTTGTTCAACTTGTTCAGGGCTGGTACTTACTGTTCTACTGAAGAATACTTCGATCGGTTTTTTCATCGTTGTCGAATGGATAGAGTAGTTGTATTCATAAACGGAAGTGTCCAATATTTCTTCAAAAGTTCTATGAGGATGTTCTTGCTTCATACATCTCATTATTTCGGCTAACGTGGAATGGAAGCGTTCCACTTGTCCGTTGATTGAGCTTTTGTATGGAGGAGTTTGGTAAATTTCTATGTTTAGTTGATCTTTCAGCATAGAAGTTATTGTGGCTGAATTAAAGGTTTTTTCATTGTCTATGACGATAATTTTAGGAACACCGAATGAGAAAAGTAGCTCTCTTAAAGGTTCCTTAACGTCTGCTATTGCTTTGCTCTTAATGCTTCTAACACATGCATACTTAGAAAATTTGTCTAGAGCTGTTAAAATGTTCTTGTTTTCTGTTTGGTAGATATCGACGTGAAGTATATGACCGGAATATTGAGGGATCGGAGTTGGTAGCAATTTAGGATTGTTCGGATGTCGCTCGTACTTACTTTCTTTGCAGATTACGCATTCTTTTATAAGTTTTTTAATTTTACTAGCCATTGCGGGAAAATAAAAAGTTTCAAGTATTTGTAATTTGTTTTCCCTTGCATTTCTATGAGCGCGCTTATGGACCTTTAATATTATTTCAGTTTGTTCTTGTTCGTTTTTTATGTCTTCGACCTGTTTATTTGTAAACCTAACCTTGTAATTTCGAAAGTGTTCCGGAAATATTTCCTGTATTATGCCCATAACTGGTTCAGAAGTTTTTATGCAGTTTATTATTGATGGATATAGGTGTTTTTTAAGAATCGCCACTAAAATTTGTGTATCGTAGTGTGGTTGGTATATTGTATGCCTATGATAGGAGGGAAAAACAATTTCGAATTTGTAATCTGGAGTTGAGTTGATCTCGAGAAAGATTTGGTTCTTAAATGCATTTATCGGAACGTCTACATGCGATATTAGATTGTGCGAAGAGCTGTCATCGCTATTTGTAGCGATAGACAATGTATGAACGTTATTTTCTGGAGGTATTCTTGAGAGTGCGTCAGCGACTAAATTTGCTTTGCCTGGCTTATAAAGAAGCTCATAATCGTATTCTTCGAGGATTGCCTTCCAGCGTTTCATTTTGCTATTGTTGTTTTTGTTGCTTAAAGCATAAATGAGAGGCTGGTGGTCAGTATAGATTTTTACTTTCACTGAGCCATACAAGTAATTCCGGAATGAGTTCAGTGCCCAAATAATCGCGAGGAGTTCTTTTTCATTAGCAGCGTAATGTTCTTCTGCCTTATTAAGCGTTCTTGAAATGAATGCAATAGGTTTGTCATTTTGTGACAGAACTGCACCTAATGCGAATTTAGAGGCGTCAGTTGTTAGTTCTAAGTCTTTTGTGAAATCAGGGTATGCCAGTATTATATCTTCCGACACTAATGAGTTTTTTATTTTATTAAATGCTTCCACAGCTTCTGTATTAAGGGTCATTGTAACAGAGGATGATTTCTTTTTTGAGATGCGTCCGTCTTCCCCTCTTAAGATTGTTGTCAAGGGTTTAGCTAGTTTAGCGTAATCCCTAACAAATCTTCGGTAGTAGCCTGACAACCCTAAGAATGATCGTAATTCTTTAAGAGTATTAGGCTGTGGAAAATCAGCTATTGCTTTGACTTTGGCAGGATTTGTTCTGATTCCATTAGCTGAAACAATGTACCCTAAGAATTCGACTTGCCTCTGGAGAAATTTACACTTGTCTTATTGCACTTTTAAGTTCGCATCTTCCAATGTTTTAAAAATTTTTTGTATATTGTCTAAATGCTCGTGCTCCGTTTTGCTAAAGATGATGATATCATCTATATAAACATAACAAATCTTGCTGATATGCTCATGCAATATATCGTCGAGGGCCCGCTGAAATATTGATGGTGCATTTTTAAGGCCAAAGGGCAGACGTGTAAATTCGTATTTACCGTTGCAAACAGAAAACGCTGCTTTCTCGAAATCTTTTGGTTTTAATGGGATTTGGCGAAAGGCTGTTTTTAAATCAAGTACTGAGAAATAGGAGTTTTTGCCTAATTGAGACGTTACGTTATTAATTTCTGGTATAGGGTACCGATCTGAAATAGTTACAGAATTAAGTTTCCTATAATCAATTACCATCCTATATTGCTTATTGCCTTCTGAGTCCGGTTTTTTGCTAACAACCCAAACTGGGGAATTATAAGGGGAACGTGAAGGTTTGATGATACCATCCTGTAATAATTTAGCAATTTGTTTTTCGATTTCAGATTTTAATGATGTTGGATATGGATAGAATTTAGTGTACACCGGAGAGTCAGATTTCGTACGTATTTCGCCTACAACTTTTGTTGTACAGGTAAGGCTTTCGTCGGGTTCTACAAAAAGATTTGGATATTTTCTTATTATGTTGTGTAGTTTTTCTTTTTGTGGCAGAGTCAAGTGGTTGTCATGTATTTCTATTAAGTTGACTGGAGAACGGGATGTGAGCTCCTTAATTTTTATTCTCAGGCCATTCTTTATTTGTAAAATGTTTTGGTTAATATCAATGACGGCTTTGAGTTCTTTTAGTGTGTCATTACCCAGAATGCCGTTGAAAGATTTTAATGTTGGCATTAAATAAAATTTGATTCTTTCTTTAGATTTGAATAAGCTAATAAAGGCATGATTTCTACATTGCCTGCTACCGATTTTGCGTAAAAAATTTCTTCGTTAACTAATGGTTTCTTAATGAAATGTGGCTGAATATAATTTTTTGTTGAGCCTGTATCAATTAAGATTTTTAAGATTTCGCCGCTCTTCGTTTTGCATTCTATATAGGGTAACGAAGAGCTTAGCAACCTAAAAAATGAATGTCGCTAAACTCCAAAGGTTCATTTTCAAGGATTGCAGGTTCTTCTGTGGATGCTAGATAATCGTCCAAAGTTTGGTCCGCTTGCTCGTTTGCTTGTTCTAAAGTTGTCTCATACTCAGGGTATTCTGAGTCAATATAAAAGTTTCGTGAAATTTTACGCTGGGGTTGATTAACTGAAGGTGGTGGTCTATTAGCGATATAATTAGTTTTTGGTCTATTCATATAATCAATTTTCCTACTACGCATACTCTCGTCTATCTCCATTGGTTCTGGCCTGGGTTGAGGTTTTGCACCCTGGGGTCTAGGAGGTGGTTGTGTTTGGTAACCACGAGCCTGTTCGATCGTGCGCATTTGTTGAGAATCGTTGAATTGGGGTTGGAAGTATGATCTTTGTGGTACGTTAACGGGTTGTGAGGATAACATTGTCGGACGTTGGTAGGATAAAAAGTGAGGATTAGGTGTGAATTTCGGTTGTTGGTAACGGGGATAGTTGCGTGGTGGTAATAGTGGGGGTTGGTTTTTTTGGTTATTCCTTCTCTCGAGAAAGTTATTACTCTGAGCATAGTTTGCTCGGTGTGTTTGATTTTCCAGTTTCAAACATAAGTGTAGGGCTTGTGGAAGGTCCGCTGGCTCTCTCATTCCAAGAAGCTTGGGGAGGTCACCATTCAGACCTTTGATAAATGTATCAAGGGCCTTATCCCTATAAGTTTGTGTTAAGAGGCATAAAGATTCGTTTGATGCGTTTAAGCATCCGAGTTTATTGAGAATTAGAGATAAATGTTTGTAGACGCGTTGATAAAATTCTTGCACTGGTAATTTACCTTGTACAAGCGAAGTCATTTGATATTCGAGAGTTGAAAGATCTCTCTTATCTGCATAATGTAAGGATAAGCATCTAGCAATAGCCGTCCAATCTAGAGGCGTATTATATGATTCAAGAGCAATGTCGGCCTCTCCTACTATCTTGTTTCTAATTGTATTCAAAATTCCATAATATCTAGGTGTACCTTTAGTACTTTCATAAATTTGTAAAACACGCTCCACGCTTTTTCTCCATGAGTTGAACTCACCTTGCGTCCCTGAGAATTCTCGTAGACATTTCACAATGTCGGGAATTTTATCGAGGTCCCCAAGATCGTTTCTATATTCTTCATTGATAACTTGGTCACTAACTGCGCTAGGACAAGCATTGGGATTAAGAGCTGCCTGTACCAGAGCCGGTACATGCTGCCTTAACATCTGCGAAGTGATTTCAGAAATTATTGGTGCTAGTTCACCCATTGATATCATTCTTTGCTGAGGTTCAGCACTACTAGCGTTGTTAAGAACTGGAGGACGAATTAAATTATTCGGATTTGACATTTTCTCTTGATTGGAAGTAAGTTTTACTAAATGAATTAAAGAGTTTGCCTTTTGTACAGAGTTGGTTTTAAAGCTTTTTTTTTTTTTTTTTGATTAGTTTCTTTTTTTTTTAATTTTTATTCATATATTTCTGTATTTTTTTTGTAAATATTCAGTTAGCAATTTTTCTACTTTCTTAAAATAAATTTATTTTTCTTACAACAATAATTGCACTATTTCTTTTGATTGTATTTAACTTTCTCTAGTATTTAAAATAGCTAATAACAATTTGTTTTTACATTTGTCACTAAATTTTATAAATTTATATTTAATTGACTTACAATATAATAATGTCGACGAGCTGCATAGTTGTGGCTGTTGTTTCTGTTTCAGTAACGTTTCCTTCTTGCAGGCTATTGGTGATTTTAACTTGTTCTTTCCTGATTAAACTCAGTTTTAGCGTTGGCAGACAGGCTAGCACGTAATGCTTCCGTTTTACCGCAGTTACTCGGGGGCCTTTATCTGTACTTGTTTTCCGCACTACTTGAGGGCTTTGCAGTTTGTATTCTTAAAGTTTTTGCACTACTTGAGGGCTTTCTGTTTTTTTTCTGCTTTTTTTTTTGCACTACTTGAGGGCTTTGCAGTTTGAATTTTTAAAGTTTTTGCACTACTTGAGGGCTTTCTGCTTTTTGCACTACTTGAGGGCTTTTTTCTTTTTTTTTTTTTTTTTTTTTATTTACGCGCGGCTTTTTACGTCACTTTTTCCTTTATTGCTGCACTACTTAAGGGCTTTTGCAAAAAAGGATACGCGTATTAAACCGAAATTAAATTTGCTCGGGCGCCAGTTAAATAAATTAGTTATTATATTTGTTTTTAAAAAAGCATCAGAGCGAACTCTGATGGCTTTGCTTTCTTTATTAATTATCCACCTAAAAACTAAAATACAAAATATTCTTAACTTAACTTATCACCTAAAGCTGCACTGTCGTTCCGCTGCCGCTGCCGCTGTTGCTGTTTCCATTGTTGGTTACTTTCTTCCAAATTCGCCTGCGTCGGCACGAATATTTTCCAGCGCAATATTATTGCGAAATTAATTGGAGCGGTCGATAACTTCGAAAAGTGACAGCGCAGTATAATTGTGCAATATGTTTAATTGATATTTTATTGGGGTCGGTTATTGACCGACAGTTAATGTTGTTAATAAGACAATATAATGTTCGTCGTTAACTTATATGTAGAACCTAAGTAGCTTGAGTGGATCACAGTGTAAAGTCATACAAAGGCTACTGATGAGTTGGTGTAGCGGCCAATGAAACAGTCTGTATAGTCAAGCTGTGTGATTTGCTCTATACAGAGCCGTTGTTGTTGTTGTTGGTTGTTGCCTTCTTTGTTCTTCATGTTGTCTTGTTGACAACATGCTTGGCCTAGAGCTCGAAAAACTTGTTTTCAATATAAATAATTAGAGGCCGTATACAAAATATTAATATTAAAGAAAATAAAAAATTATATAATTTACTTATGTAAATTCTTTATTCTTTTTTATTATTATAATTTACTTATATAAATTATATAAATAACAATAACCCAATTTATTTATATGACAATAAAATTTATGATAAAAACATAATTTGGGTGCTTTCGGTAAATTAAACACAACTTTTTCATTTTTCAATAGATTTTCTTCAACAATAGCTTATGTTTTTTTGGAAAAATACAGGCTTTTAGTAAAAAATATCAAAAGTAACTAAATATTTTGATTTCTTAACAAAATTTGCACAGATTTCTTAACAAATCTGAAAAATAAGAAAAATCCCCGAAAATTGAATTTATTTCGCCAAAACTAACAGCTCGACCAAAAAATTATGTTAGCGTTGTTTGTAGGAAATTTTATAAGCTTTTATTTGATATATTATTTGTTTGATTACTGTTGGTGGTTTTGGAGATATATGCAATTAAGGCGAACCAGCTTTTTTTTCGTTGAAAACCCTACAGTGGGCAATATCTCGAAAACGGAGTGATAGAAAAGAAAGAAAAATTTTTCGGAATTAGCGACCGATTTTAAATGAGAAAAGGGTAGTGGCATTCAGTGTTCATATTGGCTGTAAACCAGTGTAATTTGTTGCTTACAATTATTTTTGTTTGAGTTAATTCTTAATTATTTGGAATTCTGAAATTTTTCAATCCTACCTTATATAATAATTATAACTACCATAATTATAATTGCAACAAACCAACCAAACTACCAACTAATATTAATACAATATATTGAATTAAAAATATATAAATTCTATATTTTTGTATTCCGAAAAAAATAGTGGCAAGGCTTGTATGAGAGTCTGCTTTGCGAAAATTATAATGCGCTCAGTGGTACTGTCTTATTCGCTTCTTCTTCGCTCAATTTTTCTCTCTTTCACCCGAGTAATGGCAACCCCTGTTGTTGATTGCTGATTCTGTTTATGGATCTGTTTTTTATATATCAGCAGGATTTCACGGGTTTCATGTTTTAATTGGGACAACCTTTTTATTAGTTTGTTTGGACTTGAAAGAATTTGACCGAACTTATCTTATCTTATGATCAAACTGTGTAGTGCGTGTTATTAAATGTTTGTACACCATTTTTCGAAAACTGGACCTACTAGTTTTATGCCAACTCTGAACGGCTAATGTGCATGTTCTCAAGTAGCTTTACATGGCATTATTTACTCTCTGAGGTTTGCTATTGTTTGCAGAGAGGTGACGACCGAACAGAAGAATTAATTCAATTGAAAAACTTTCTGTTCTCTGACATATGGGTCACGCACTCTACCACTGCGCCACGGCCGCCTCGCCCCCCTTATAAAACATCAGTTTGTTTTGTTTAATAAAAAATCACTTTTTTAGAGGTCATCACTTTGGTTTTGAAGCAGGTGCTTGATATTGACATTTTGTAGATATTGTTTGGTTATTTCTTTATATCTCTATTTATTGATGAGGAAACTAATTTATTTATGTAGTATAAAGTTTACAGTAAGCGTCAAAATAAAGTGTACACTTTTTTTGTACACGAGTTATATAAGTCTTCAACACTGTGACTAGTCCCAAAATTTATAATATTTTGAATTCTTACAAAAGTCTCTCTTAATATATGTATAAAGTTTTGCAAATAATTTACCACAACAACAAAATATTTAATAAAAACAAAAAAAAGTTTATATTTATTGCGTCAAAACCAAGTGTACACCTGCATAGTAAGCTTAGCAATTTCAAATATTTTAAACAAATGTAACGGAATCTCTATCAAATTGGTTAATTATGATGTAAGTTAATGTTTCTGCATCATTCGCCTTTGGTAAAGTGAGGGAGTAAGTTGTAAGAAAACTTTTTAAAATGCGTAGTTAAATTTCTATTGAATCACGGGAATTAGTCATAAAATTCCATAAGGCAGGTAAATCACTTCGCGAAATAGCTTCAATTTTTGATAAAGATCATAATACCATCAAGGAAATCATTGACAAATACAAAAAATTTGGCGCACTAGAAAATCAAACATGTGGTGGCAGACCAAAACAACTCTGTGAAACCGCAATACGATCAGTATTCAGAATAGTGTGAAAATATCCAACTACAAACGCGGTGAAAATAGCGGATGATCTTTTTGTATCATCAGGAACCAACGTTAGTGCCAGTATAATAAGGCCGTTGTTAAGCAGACGCTCATATGATCCAATATCAAAGGACTTGATTACGCGTTTACGCTATTTTTTCGTTTGATGAGCTCTGTGATGAAAGAATGTTATACAGACGGTCATTTGATCCCTGAACACTAGTACATTTCTTGCTATTTTCAATACTTAATGCAAAAAAGTATCACGAGTATGAGTATGGTAAGTGCTGCTATTAAGTATGTTTCATTACTGCTTTCATGCATAAATAAAAAAAAATAAATAAATAACTGGCCATTTCAGGCCTTGAAAGGACTTTGACCTAGCTTCTTAGGATCGATTGTGTTGTGCGTGTTATTAAGTTTGTACAGAATTGACCGAGAAATGGATCTACAGGCTTAACACCGACTCCAAACGGCGATGAACGGAATGTTCTTATTCTCAAGAAGCTTTACATGGCATTTTTATAACTCTCTAAGGTTTGTCATTGTCAGTAGAGAGGTGGCGGCCGTACAGAAAAATTATTTTAACTCAAATAATTTTCTGTCGCTGCTGGGGTTCGAACCTGGGTCTCCAGGTTCTTTGACATAGCGGCCACGCACTTTAACCAACTACGCCACGGACGCCACTGCTTTCATGCATTTCGTACTAAAATTGTACTGTTTTCATGCAAAAACACAAATGTTGTGAATAATTGCACAGCGCAACACTGTTTTGATCTCGTGATTCCATATTGTTTTCGAATCATTTGGTTACCATTCTAGGCAAAATAAATTCCCTCGCTCACTCTTTCAAATTTCCCTTTTATATTGAAACAATAACAATGCGTGTCAGTGGTGAGCTCTTGAGCGTCTGTATAACAACGGCCTAAGATAAGACTTGCATTGAATGCAAATGGTCTATTTGAAAGAGTCCTTCGAAAAAAGCAGTTTATATCAGAAAAAAATCAAAGGCTACGCATGGATTTTGCTAAAATTATGAAAATAATGAAATTAAATTTTGGTAAAACATAGTTTTTAGTGACAAAAGCATATTCGAAATTTTTGGAAAGAAAAAAATCTACAAAAAATATGGAGAAGCAAAACTCAGAAGTTCAAGGAGCAAAATATTACTTCTACAATAAAGCATGGTGGGGGCTCGATGATGGTGTGCAAGTGTATGACGGCAAACGGAAATTAAACGTTTATTGACAGTACAATGAATAAATTCGATTACTTTAATATTTTAAATAAACATTTGCCGGCCAGTGTTAACAAATTAGGACTGGATCGCTTGTAGATGTTTCAGCAGGAAAACGATCCGAAACATACAGCTAAGGTAGTTGCTTTGCAAAATTTTAAACAGCTGAATCACCCCCACAATCACCGGACCTCAACCCGATAGAATATTTGTGGGAACATCTAGATAGATAAATAAGAAAGAGGGCGATATCCAGCAAGGATTCGATTCGTTGAAAGCCGTTTAACTTGAAGAATGGCACAAAATTTCATCAAACGTAACAACGAAATTTGTGGAATCAATGCCAAGACGGTTAAAAGCTGTCATTTCAGCACGGGGAAAACAAAAAATATTAATAATTGGACTGAAGTTATTTTTTCTTATTTTCAACTTTAAGTGTACACTCTGTTTTGACTCGAAGAAAATGGAGTATTTTTCGTTTTTGAATTATATGAAAATTTGTTGTGAAATAATTTATATTTTTGGTTATTATATAATAAGAGCATAAATTATTAATTCCAAAAATACTAAATTTTTTATAAAATTGCTTTTTAAAATTTTAAATAAAGTAAAAAGTATTAAAACATATGGTGTACACTTTGTTTTGAAGCTCACTGTATGTGGCTTTCAACTACAAGGGCCCTATTGCACCAACCACTCATTACTTATCAATTTAAAAAAATATGCGCAAATTGATTAGTTTATGTTGCACTAAGCCTTATTTTGATAACTTATTCAATTGCTTTGGATAAGTTTGATAAGTGCTCAATTTTTTGATAAATGTTGCACAAAACATAATTTGAACGATAGCTTACACTGTTTTTGATAAGCGATAGTTTTAGCAATTGCAGTCATTTTTATCACTTTCTGTTGCACCAATTTATTAAGGTTTTCACTTATCGGCAAAAATTTTGATAATCTTAGCAAAATTTCGCTAAGAAAACATTTTCTAATCAAGTTGAGTGCTGAAGGTGTCGCCGTAACCGTTACGTAAAAGTAACCGTTATTTTTACTCAAAATATAAAAGGAACAAAATAAATTAATTTGTGTCGAGAAAAATAAAAGTTAAAAGGCATTTGACAACTGACTATTTTCGTTAATTTTGAAAATAACAACTCCTTCAAATTTAATTTTATCGCGTTATCAAAAAACAGATTTTGATCATCTTGGCACATACAAAATATTCAAAATTTTTAAGCGCGGCTTTTAAAAAACATTAAAAAATGTCGAAAGCATGCATGTGCAAGGAGGCGTGCTCTCAACCTTTCAGGGTCTTCGATGTGCCAGCGAAAAAAGCTATATTTTTGATGGTGTTCTTTTTAAATTACCATTTTTGAGAATTTGCTGTGTGGGTAATATTAATGGCATGCCAATGCCACCCTCCTCAAAATTTTTTAAATCTCATAGAATTTATTAAAATGAGATTAAAATAGTGCCTTTCTTATGGCGCACGTCTTCTATATCTCAAAAACTACGAAAAATTAACAAATGCCACAAAAGTGGCACACGCCTTGAATGCATCAATAATAAAAATATATATTTTGTGTTCAAGTATTTTAAATTGCACCGAAAGTTGGTGGTGCGCGCTTTTTATTCAGCTCACAAGGTAAAAATCTGTGTTTTTTTTTACTTTCGATCCCAGTAGCAGCTTAAGGTAGCAACTTATGAAACTGAAACCATGTATTCTGAGTAGACTACATGTGGCGTCCGTGGCGTAGTTGGTTAAAGTGCGTGGCCGCTATGTCAACGAACTTGGAGACCCAGGTTTGAACCCCAGCAGCGACAGAAAATTATTTGAATTAAAATAATTTTTCTGTACGGCCGCCACCTCTCTGCAGACAATGACAAACCTCAGAGAGTAATCAAAATGCTATGTAAAGCTTCTTGAGAATAAGAACATTTCGTTCATAGCCGTTCGGAGTCGGCGTTAAGCATGTAGGTCTATTTCTCGGTCAATTGTGTGTACAAACTTAATAACACTCACAACACAATTGATCCTAAGAAGCTAGGTCAAAGTCCTTTCAAGGGCTGAAATGGCCAGTTATTTATTTTTATTTTATTTTTATTATTCTAAGTAGACGCTGGTTTAAAACTTGAACTTAACTTAAGAAACATGTAAGTTATTAACACGGTTATACCAAAATCATAGATTTTGTTATGTAAGATCATAAATAACCAAAATTAAAACTTTGGAAGTTTTAAATAATTCATAAAATGTATTAGCTACTTCAAAATTTCTTTTATAATTTATGAATTTAATGTTTAAACCAACTCTACTGTATCAATGTTAACTTATCGTTTTGTTGCTTAATGAAGAACTCCTTGCTAAATTTTTTCCTTGGTTTGAGAAACACTTAGCATCATCATTTAGCAAATAACTGATAAATTGATAATTAATAAGTGAGTGAAATTTTTTTAGCTTATTGCAACTATTATCATTTACACTTAGCAGCAAAATACTTATTGATAATTTGCTAAGTGATAAAAGATAAGTAGTTGGTGCAACAGGGCCCAGGTCAAGAAGACTTTCAAGACTATTATAAATACAACTAACTTGTTGCAAGTCAGAACATATATTGTCAACAAATATATGCTCTTGGTGAGTCTCCGAATTTGATGCACAAAAATATGTATCATCGTCGGAAGAATGCCATTTTAAGTCAGATTGAAATCGCCCAACAGTAAAATGTCGTCATTAACGTCAAGTATATTTACTATATATTCTATGCAACCCGCAAGGCTTGTATAGACTTCTGCACTGCTCTTTGGGGGAATATATGCATTAATAACATATACATTGGAATTACAACATATAAACTTAACGCATGTAAGTTTGATATTAGAAGAGCAGGGAATATTAATTAAAGAACTGACAAATTAATTCCTTACAGCTAAAAGAACACCACTACCAACAGCAGAAATATTGTCAGTGTGTCTGTCCCTTCTAAAAATTTGGGAACTATTGTCAAATAATATAAAAATAAAAAAATATGTAAGTCAATAATGCTTCTGTTCAGCCATGTTTCTGTTAACGCGATAATATCCTCAGAAAAATTCTGAGACGCCAAAAGTCTTGTCAGTTGTGATTCCTTTTGCCTGAAATTGTATTTCTGTATGGGCGAACCATGCGTCGGGATAAGTTGTCCAAAATTGTGGCAATTTTACTGACGCCGCTTGTATTTCTGGATGCATTGGTGCATCAATTGGATTGACTAGATCCGTTTGTAAATGTATGAGAGGGCGATGGTCATCTTCGTCGAAATGAGAGAGATGTTAGAGGGTTGGAAGTGTGTAACGGAGTGGGTGGTTGTTTGGAATGGGGTGGTGGTGTGTGTGAAAGACTCATAGTTCATTTAAAAAGAAAAAATATGTTTACCTAGAAATGTGTTCCTAAAATGTGTTTCCCTAGTGCAGTGAAATGCCTACGGATGTAGGGCGATAGGTTTTTTACGTCCCTTATAGTCTTAAAAACATTTTAAATTCTATGGTGTGTGCCTCGTGAACTCTGACAATTTATCTAAAATTTTATTTTAAATATGTAATCTTATCTTCCAACTCATTAGTGTAGTCCTACTTTAAGTATAATAGTAATGTGTTTAAAGCTTAATTTTAAGTTCTGGCAACGCTTCCCCGTTTTGACAGATCGACTTTCCAAAAATTACAATCTGGCAATACCGAGTAATCGGCTGCCATTCTGTGATTTCCGCCATCGAACTAGCAAGTAAAAAATAAATGTCTGATAAATTTGACGAATACTAAATAAAAAAAAAGAAAAGCTATTAAAATTCAGATTTGGGGTAAATGTCACTAAGCCTCTCGAGCAACACAAAATAAAAAAAAAATTAATTGATTTATTAAATAAAAAAGGATGAGTAACATCGCCCAACGTGTAACCAGACAAGCACGTGGCGCTCCAGTTGGCAATACTGCTGTTGGTGCTCCCGCGGTCACCGCTGCTTCTGTAACCGATGCACCCGCGGTCACTACTTATAGCACTAGTGCTTCTACTGTCACTGCAGTTTAAACCTCTGTAGCATGTGAGGCTCCTGTAGTCACTGCTGCACTCACTTGCATTTCCGTAGCCACCTCTAGCGCTCCCGCGGTCCCTATTGGAGCACCTGTGTTGCCTTTTGCCCAGATTGCCGCTACCGATGCCAATAATGTTGTTAATTCTGCTACTGCTGGAAAGTTTGGGTATTCTGTTGCTAACAGTGGTGTTTCATATAATACTGCCGCTTCTACTACTGCTGCTATTGGTACTTCTGCAAACACTGGCGTAAATATTAGTGCTGATTAGTGCTACGAATCTCATCGAAGACTACCCAGGATCATCCTTTGCTGCTTGTTATGCACCTTCTGGTGGTGCAAGTATCCGCGGTGAAAATTTGGCAAACGAATCTCGTACATTGGAAGAGAAATTGAAGCTGCTAAGAATGCAGCGTGAGGTGCTCGAACTAAAGCGTCAGATAGTAGCTATGGAGGCAAACGAAGGTGAAGCAAGGGTTATGCGAAAAATAAATTTTGAAGAATTAGATGCTGCTGCGCCTAAGTTTAGTGGCGATAACCACTACGATATCAATCGATGGCTTGTTCAGTTCGAAGATAATGCTCATGCTCATGGTTATAACAAGCGAGAAATGTGCCTTGGTATAAGACGCTGTCTGCAAGGAACAGCTAAAGATTTTGTCTTCAATTTGGGCTTGCTGGAATATGATGATATCAAGGCAGCTCTAGTCAGAATGTTTCATCGTACAGTCACGCGTCAAAATGTTTATCGAGAGCTACGCTTGCGCACTTTAAAGACAACAGAATCTTGCATCAGCTATGCAATAGTATGCAGTCTATTGCAGCAAAATCTAATATCGATGAATAGGATTTGGTCGACATAATTATAGATGGCATTTCGGACAATAGCAATAATGTCACTATTTTATATGGTGCTCACAGTATCGATGAACTCGTTCAGCGTATGGATCGCTACGAGCGGCGCCGTCAAATACCATGTGTACCGAAACAAAAATCATCTAATATAAATGTAGCTTCTGCACCTGATGTCACTGGGAAAGAAATTCGCTGTTTCAACTGCTCGCGATTTGGCCATTATCAAAGTGCTTGCCCAAAACCATTGCGGCCACCCGGTTCCTGCTTCACTTGTCACCAAATGGTTCATTTAAGGATTGTCCGAAGCTAAAGCGCAACCCCGAAGTGTTGCTGTGGTCTCATCCGAAGCAGCTGAATATGATGATGAATCGTATGTTCGTGTTATGCAAACGGTGAGTGTGGCTTTTTGTATATCTAGTCAAGCCATATGCACTGACTTCTCGAATTTTTTTGCTTTTATTGATTCCGGTAGTCCGATTAACCTCATCCAACGGTCAAACGTTCCATCATGCATTAAGATTTCAAATACTCAAGTACCTACTATGTTTCGTGGACTTGGCAAACACAAATTAAATACATATGGTTCAATATATTGCAAAGTGAAATTTAGAAATGAAGTCAAAACTATTTCGTTTTTGGTTATACCGGATGGCACAATGAGTATGCCGCTTATACTTGGCAGAAACTTTATGCTTAAGTTTAAAATACGTTTAATACAGTTAAAAAAACCGATTTTTGAAAATGAAAATAAGTTTAATATTGAATTAATAAATCCATTAATTTCTAAACAAACTACTAGTCGTGCATATGATTTGATTAACAGCAAACAGATCGTTAGTGACCTCGGTGGGCAGATCCCTTCTGCAGCCATTTTTTGTAAGGAAAAAGTTGAGAACAAAATTGAGTGTCTTTCGTCAACTGGTATTGATTCTCAGAAGGAATGTGTTAATAGTTCTTTTATGGAAGCATGTGCTATTGATTTATCTATATTTGGTGGTGACATAGATATTAATCCTATTCTAAATAAACTCCAAACTAATAGTTCAGAAGAAATAATACAGAACTTTTATTTGTCACCAGATAGTATTGTTCAAGAAAGTTTCGATTATAAAATTAAAATACGTTTGTCTGATGATACCCCCTTTCACTGTGCACCGCGTCGACTTTCAAATAAAGATAAAAATGAAGTTAGGAAAATTATTGAGGATCTACTAAAAAGGAAAATTATTCAACCTAGTCAGTCTCCGTATGCATCTGCAATTGTCTTAGTAAAAAAAAAAAAGAATGGTGGGCCGAGAATGTGTCGATTATCGGGCCTTGAATAAAAAAACAATTCGTGATAATTTTCCGCTGCCCTTAATTGAAGATTGTGTTGATTATATGTCAGGAAAAGGTGGTTTACTTTACTTGATTTGAAAGATGGGTTTAATCGCTGTACAATGGATGAAGGGCCAGTTCCTTTAACTTCTTTCGTTACACCACATGGACAATTTGAATACTTAAAGATGCAATTTGGGCTTAAAAATACTCCTGCTCACTTTCAAAGATTTGTTTACAATGTGTTTCGTGATCTAATCGACGATAATAAAATAATTGTTTATATTGATGATATTTAAATTGCTTCAAAAGATTTTGAATCACATTTATCAACAGTCAGAGAGGTTTTACAAAGAGCTTTTGAAAGAAAGCTGGAATTGAAGCTAAAAAAGTGTAAATTTGGGTATAATGAACTTGAGTATTTGGGGTATACTGTTAATGCATCTGGTGTAAGGCCAAGTGATTCACATATTCGAGCTATAAGAAACTATCCTATTCCTAAGAATCAAAAGGAACTACATACTTGTGTTGGACTGTTTTCATATTTTCGTAAATTTGTTCTATCATTTTCTAAGATTGCTAGACCATTACTGAACCTTTTACGTAAAGATTCTTCATTCAATTTTTCTGATAACTGTTCTTAAGCATTCTTTGAGTTACGAGATAGACTTGTTTCTGCACCAGTTTTAGCTATTTTTAGCCCAAAGAATGAAACTGAGCTTCACTGTGATGCTAGCAGTCATGGTTTCGGGTCAGCGTTAATGCAAAGGCAGGAAGACAGTAAGTTTAACCCAGTAGCATACTTTTCAAAATCAACATCTGACGCTAAATCGAGATACCATAGCTTTGAACTAGAAACTCTCTCCATAATATATGCACTACGAAGATTTCGAGTATACTTAGAAGGAATTCCATTTAAGATTATTACTGACTACAATTCGCTTACGATGACTCTCAGTAAAAAACAAGTTAACCCGAGAATAGCAAGGTGAGCACTCGAACTGGAAAATTATAATTATACCATACATCACCGTTCTGGTGTCACTATGGGACATGTTGATGATTTGAGTCGACGTCCTTGTCCAAACAATGAAGACATCTCTTCAATTCCTCTTGAGAAGAAAGATCCAAACCAAGTTCAAGTAATAGCTGCTGTTAATTCTGATGATTTAGATTTTCAACTTCAAGTGACTCAGAGTCGTGATGAGAAAATCAAAGAACTACTTCATAAACTAGAAAGTGGCAGTGTTCCCGGTTACAAGTTGCAGGATGGATTAGTTTTTCGTAAAAATTACCCAAATCGCTTATTGTTATGTGTCCCTCGATGGAGGAGAATGTTATACGAATGGTTCACGAAAACATTGGTCATTTAGGAGTTGATAAATGTTATGATCAAATTCGAAAAAATTATTGGTTCGAAAGCATGAAGGGAAAGATCGAAAGTTTCATACGATCCTGTATAAAGTGTGTTATATATTCCGCACCAGCTCGTGTAAATGCACATCATCTGTATAATATACCGAAAATACCGATTCCATTTGACACAATACATATCGATCATTTTGGCCCTTTACCATCAATCATATCAAAACGATAGCATATATTAGTAGTCATTGACGCATTTACAGAATTTGTTCGTTTATACCCAACTAATTCTACCAGTACAAAAGAAGTTTGTTGTGCTCTCGATAAATATTTCTCCTATTATAGTGGACCAAGACATATAATATCAGATCGAGGAACCTGCTTTACTTCAAACGAATTTGGAGAGTTTCTTTTAAGACGTAATATAGAACATGTTAAGGTAGCAGTAGCATCACCCCAAGCAAATGGCCAGGTTGAACGTGTAAATAGAGTGTTAAAAGCTTTTTTGAGTAAACTAAGCGAACCAGTCCAACATGCAGATTGATGTTCCCAACTGTCTTAAGTTGAATATGCCATTAACAATACTGTAAACAGTACTACCAAACACACCCCAAGTGAATTGTTGTTTGGCGTAAATCAGCGTGGTACAATTGTTGATGAGTTAACAGAACACTTGGAAGAAAAGAATCAAAAAAATATAGAACGTAATCTAGATAAAGGTAGATCAAGTGCACTTAATGCTATCCAAAAGTCCCAAGAGTTCAATTTGTAATACTTCCTTAAGCATAGTGTTCCTGCGAAGACATATTCAGTTGGTGATTACGTTGTAATTAGGCACGTTGATACTTCTGTCGGAACAAATAAAAAATTTGTTCAAAAATACCGCGGTCCATATGTTATACACAAAGTATTAAATAATGATCGCTATGTAGTGAAAGATATTGAAAACTGTCAGATAATGCAATTACCCTACAATGGGATAGTTTAATCAATAAAATTACGTAAATGGATACCACATAGGGAGCCGGCCGATGCCGTGGTGACTACTTACGAAAAGCCACATGAATCGACTTAGAATAATTATCATTAAGAAGTTATATTTTCTTACGTACAATAATTTTGAATTATATATGATTATATATAATTATAAATAAAAAAAAAGAGGGATATATTTGATTGCGGTCAATCAATGTGTTCAGATTGGTTGAGCTGTAATCTTATCTTCAAACTCAATAGTGTAGTCCTACCTTAAGTATAATAGTAATGTGTTTAAAGCTAAATTTTAAGTTCTGGCAACGCTTCCCCGTTTTGACAGATCGACGTTCCAAAAATTACAATCTGGCAATACCGAGTAAGCGGCGGCCATTCAGTGATTTCCGCCATCGAACTAGCAAGTAAAAAATAAATGTCTGATAAATTTGACGAATACTAAATAAAAAAAAAGGAAAAGCTATTAAAAATAATAATAAAATTAATATGTCGATATATTTCTTGTTGTTGTTTTTGTGAATTCTGTTGTTGTTGTCGTTGTTAATGTTGTTGCTACTTTTATGTTGTTGTTGTTAATGTTGCTGTTGCTTGCGTCACCTTACCGGCATGTGTAGTGTTTTCCGACTACTTTTGTTGGTCGGTGGTGTTGTTGTTGCTGCTGCTGATGCTTGTTGATGCTAATGTAACTGCCAATGTGTCTTGAGTTATTTGCTGCTGTATTAGTGGGATAATTGCTTGATGGTACAGCTGTATTGGTTTTGAGGTGAGTGTGCGACGAGTAGTGACGAGTGTGTCAGCTGCTGCTGTTACTGTTGTGACGACTTTTGCTGGGCTCTTTGCGTGATATGGTTTTTGAGCGTGTTCGCTGTGCTACGCAGTCACAAAATAGGTTGTTATTTGTTGTTGCTGCTGGCGCTATGTTCAATAATGAGACCAGCATCCAGATGTTGTGGATGATGATGCGACGCCGTTACTTGAAAATGAATCAGATTCTGCTGTTGCGGATGGTGAGAATGTGGTTGTTGACGATGTTGATGAATTCTTCTCCTGGCAGGATCGCCAGTTTTGGTGGTTACACAAATATTAATATTTTATTTTAATGTTATTTAACAATTTTTTATTTTTTACATTTAATTTTTTATGCTGTATATTGTTCGAATATATTTTTTATACTGATCTTTATTACAAAATATCTTGATTAATAAAAATTGACAAATTTTAAAATCTTAAATAATAATTTCTAAGTGTGTGAGTGAGTATTTTGTAAAGTGTGTGTTTTGTCTGTTGTGATGTTGGTGTTTGTATGTGGTGATATTGAGTCACCACACATATATTGGTTAATTATATAAGTAATATTAAAACATTAGAAAAACAATTTTTTTATAAGATCCTATATGTAAACTGCTACTAAAATTTTTCCAATCTTATATAAAGGGTCCGCCAAATAACTTTTTTTTTTAAATGCTATTAAAAAAACTACTGGAAATTTTCTCAAATTTCTTTTTTTATTTGAATGTACAATCCTTCCGGTTAATAATGGAAAATAATTTCATTCAAATGGCTGCCTCGGCTGGCCATGCAGTAGCCTACACGATCGGTCCAATTTTTAAGCACATTATCGATTGTGTGCAGCTGTATTTCACCAATGGCTTTACGAATATTGTTCTTTAAAGCGTCAATAGTTTCTGGCTTGTCGGTGTAACACTTATCTTTGAGGGCACCCTACAAATAATAGTCCAACGGTGTCGAATCGCAGCTCCGAGATGGCCAAAAGACATCAGCTCTGCGGCTGATAATGCAATCTTCAAAAACAGGGCGCAAAACATCGAGTGTAGCTTCGGCTGTGTGGCACGTAGCGCCGTCCTGTTGAAACCAAATGTTGCCAATATCCTCCTCTTCAATTTTTGTGAACAAAAATTCGTTCAACATGGCCCGATTTTCGAAGAAAAATGGCCCAATTATGACTCTGGACCAAAATCCGCACCAAACAGTGACTCGTTTTGGGTGCAGCGGCTTTTCAATGTATGCGTGCGGGTTTTTTGTGCCCCAAATGCGAAAATTTTGCTTGTTTACATACCCGCCAAGATCAAAATGAGATTCATCTGAAAAGATGATTTTTTTGGCAAAATCGGCATCTTCTGTAAGTCGATCGCAGGCCCACTCAGCGAAGCGGAAACGCATTGGATGGTCAGTTGGCTTCAACTCCTGAACCAATTGGACTTTGTATGGCGTCATACCAAGGTCTTTATGCAAAATTCGCCTCAATGATGTCTCCAAAATGTTCAATTGTTGAGAACGACGGTAAATTCATGTTGATGCCGCTTCACGCACACTTTCTGCCACAGCAGCAATATTCTCGGGTGTACGCACTGTTTTTGGCTTTGGTTTATCGATAAGGATGCCAGTTTCTTTCACTTTTTACACAAGGTAACGAACATACGAAGCTGACGGTGCTTCTGTTCTTCCAAAATCCGTACGCAGTTTTTGCACACAACCATATTCTTTCAGCGGAAGGAAAAAACTAATTATCTATCAAATCAGACATGTGCTAAGTGTTACCATTCACGAAATAAGCACTAGTTGAAAAAAAAGTTAGATGGCGGACCCTTTAGTACTAGTTTTTTTCCCGGCGCGCGTTGCTGCACCCAGTTACTATATCGGAAGATAATAATTATATTCAAAACTTTTATTCGACCAATAGTTTGACACCACTGTCATTTTCCACTGCCCGTTACAGTTTCCCAGTAGCAAGGTATCACCAAATAGTAACTCCATTTTGAGTTTGTATGAAAGTAATGTTACTTTTACTTCCAAAGCTACTCGATATTAAAAACTTTTATTGTATGGGCGGAGCCACATCCCCTTATTCTATACCCATCCCAGTTTTCTAGTAGATGGACATTACCCAGTTTTAGTAAAGTTGCCGACAGTAAGCATGCAAGCTAAATTATCAAACTTTAATCTAATACAACTAAAACCGTCTGAAATAAAACATTTTTATTGATTTTTGGGCGGTAAAAGAGGGTGTGGCAACCCATTTTTAGTATAGTTGCCGACAGTAAGAATGCAAACTAAATTACCAAATTTGAGACCAATACGACAAAAATCGTCTGAAATAAAGTATTTCGTTGATTTGTGGGCGTTGAAGGGGGTGTGGCAGCCCATTTTTATTACAGTTGCCGAAAGTAAGCATACAAACTAAATTACCAAATTTTAGTCTAATACGACCAAAACCGTCTGATATATGGCATTTTAGTTGATTTGTGGGCGGTAAAAGGGGGTGTGGCAACCCATTTTTAGTAAAGTTGTCGACATTAAGCATACAAACTAAATTGCAAAATTTATTTATAAATATTTTATATATCGACGGTCCCTACGAAGACTATCTCTTCTTTAAACGCGATCAAGAAAATCCTTTTTTTTAACTGCGGCGACAAAAATCTGTTTTTACAAAATGCGGCGAAAAAATCCATATCAAAAAATGCGGCGAAGAAAATCCGTTTTTTTAAAATTCGGCGAAGAAAATCTCTTTTTATGAAATGCGGCGAAGAAAATCTCTTTTCAGAGTGTGACGTTAACAACGCTGTATTTATTAAAGAGTAGGAACAATTTTTCTGAAAAAATTATGTTTTCAAATAATTATTTCTATTTATAATTTCATCTTTATAATTCCTTACAGTACTCTATAAAATGATTTTTATCAACAAATAATATAACATAATGATATATTTCATGATTGTTTCGAAATTTTACATAAAAACTTTTTAAAAAATGCAATGAAAATTTTCGAAATTTATAATTTTCTCCTAGAAATCACTACAATTATTTTCACTAACAAATAATATAACAAGTATATGTTTGAAGTGAACTCTACCACGAATTAAATACAAAATTAAAAAAAAAACAATGAAAAACAATGAAAATTACGAAATCATATTATTTTTTGTATAGTAATTATACTTATTTCTCATAAGAAGCATTTTGATAAAAGTGATTTTTTTCGCCGCATTTTGACAAAAGTGATTTTTTCCGCCGCATTTTGAAAAAAGAGATTTTCTTCGTCGCAATTTTCTGTCGGAAGATTTTTTTCGTAAGCACCGTCGATATATAGATAGATATTAGTGGTATTCAGAATCAGGTGCAAATGGTCTTTTATCGTAGCATTTGCAAAATGGTAGAGTATATTTTTACTCTACACAAACAAAATATACACAGATACACTTACTACGCTTGTGCAAATATGCAACACTGAAAACCCATAGTTTATATTTGCAACACTGAATTGCAAATGAACATCTGATAAGATTACAGCGCAGAAAAGAAAAATAAACTAAAAAATAATAAATAACAAAGGATCAATCAAAAATTATTCACTACAAATATTCCTTTTAAAAATATGTATAAAATATTTTTAGAAATATTTTCGTTTTAAAATAAAACAAAAGGGCGTTCAGGGTTGCTGGTAAATATTTACTATTGCAGAAATTAAATACACAAAATTCTGATTATCACTATTGTGTATAAAGTAGGAATAATTTTGAATAAAGACAGTCTTGTGCTTAGCTTAAAACAAAGAAACAAATATTGTTTTCATTTAATATTTTCAAGTACGGTGTAAAGCAGGGATTGCCAAAGAGTGATTTTTGAAGAGTGCAACAACAATTAAAAAAAAAAACCAAAAACAACAACAAATCATTGGATACGTAGTACAATAAGGAGTTCGTTACATAAAAAAACAAACAAAAAGCAGTCGGCGACGAAACCATACGCAAAATTACCAACAAGAAACCTTTAGCGTAGCAAGAGTTGTAGGCGGTCGCATGCGCTATGTTTACCAACAACGACAAGAATAAATAACAACAAACACACGCTGTATGGTTGCGGTGCAGCTGCGCCTGTGAACGATTCGGCGAATTACAACATTCATAGAAATATTGAAGGTGTGTTAATAGAGTGGAAAGAGTTAGGCTATGGTAATCGCTGGTGTAAAGCCATTTGCAGATACAGCCATTTAAAAAAAAAAATTAAATAACTGGCCATTTCAGCCCTTGAAAGGACTTTGACCTAGCTTCTTATGATCAATTGTGTTGTGCGTGTTATTAAGTTTGTACTCAATTGACCGAGAACCGGACCTACATGCTTAACGCCGACTCCGAACGGCGATGAACGTAATGTTCTTGGTCTCAATAAGCTTTACATGGCATTTTTATTACTCTCTGAGGTTTGCCATTGTCTGCAGAGAGGTGGCGGACGTACAGAAAAATTATTTTAATTCAAATAATTTTCTGTCGCTGCTGGGGTTCGAACCTGGGTCTCCAAGTTCGTTGACATAGCGGCCACGCATGTTAACCAACTACTCCACGGACGCCACAATACAGCCATTTAGAGCGGCATTAAAGTATAAAATTTAGTCTAGGACTTTATTGTCAAGGACCTTTTCACCGTAGTAACACCACATAAGGCTGCGAACAACATTTCGGTCAACTATGGGCATTACAGATCCATGTTAACCGACTTTTTTTTTACCGAAAGTGGAGACGTGGATTAGGACGGCCTTTTGTTCATGTAGGATGCACGCCATGCCACAACCGATATTTTGCGCACCAAATTCCCAAATTGTGTTATCAGACATCTTGACTATGTCAATTGGCCGCATCGGAGCTGCAATTTGACCTCTTTGGTCTTTTTTTGTAGGGAATCGTGAGGACCGATGTTATGCCAACAATCTTGTCGTGCCACTGGTTTCGGCGAGGGCGGTGATAGCCAATCACCTCTTCGGCAGCCTTACGCATAGAGTGGGAAATGTGATTCCACTGCGCGCATATATTGTCGATCGGAGGAGTGCTTTCTTGAAGCAGGAGTGAGAGTCGAGTAGCGAAGTCTTCGGCTGTTTGTTTTGATTGCAGCTTTTCGACGTCTAGCTTTCTCTGTGCTGGATTGCGCGCATTCTTCGTTGCGCACAGACGTGTACGGATCTTGACTGCGACAAGATAATGATCCGAGTCTATATTGGCACCACGGATCGTGCGTACATCTAAAACACTGGAAGAGTGCCTTCCGTCAATCAAAACGTGATCAATTTGGTTGCGCGTCTTTTGATCAGGATACAGCCAAGTTGCTTTTTTAATATTGAGATGCTTGAATCTAGTGCTACTAACGACCATGTTTTGCGCTGCGGCAAAGTCAATCAGCCTCATTCCGTTATCGGAGGTGTTGTCGTGGAGCCTGAAATTTCCGACTGTTGGACCAAAGATATTTTCTTTTCACACCTTGGCGTTGAAGTCACCAAGCACGATTTTTATGTCGTGGCGGGGGCTGCGCTCATAGGCCTCTTCAAGGTGCTCGTAGAAGCTGTCTTTGGTCTCATCGTCCTTATCTTCTGTCGGAGCGTGCGCACAAATCAGGCTTATGTTGAAAAATCTTGCCTTGAAACGGATTATGGCAAGTCGTTCGTTCACAGGTGTGAATCGCAGGACATGATGCCGTAGTCTCTTGCCAACCACGAATCCGCATCCAAATTCGTGCTTCTCCGCTTGGCCGCTGTAGTAGATATGACAGGATGCTTGCCGTGAGCAACCCTGTCCCTTCCATCGCATTTCTTGGATTGCAGTGATATCAGCTTTGTATCTTTCTAAGATATCTATCAGTTGGATAGAGGCACCATCCCAATTAAGGGTTCGGACGTTCCAAGTGCATATCCGTAAATCATTGTCAGTTTTTCGTTTGCGGTAGTCGTCATCAGATTTGGGGATAATTTTTATCTTTTTTTTTTTGAACTTTTCATTGAAATTTGTTTTTACGTGGTGGGCTTCAAACCCAACGCACAACCCTTTAGAGGCAGGGGGAGCCCGCCGCTCAGATTAGCCATCAAACTAACGGTTGCCAGTTTGCCGTTTCTAGAGAACACCACGCAGAGGTTTGAATCGACTTAATACGAGTTCGACATGGATAATGCTGGCCTCACCAGGTTGAGGCAGTCAGACACGTTGCCATGTGAAGATCGCCCCCTTGACCCTCACGCGTTGCCTTGTGAGGATCGTCCTCCGTCCTCTTTTAACAACATTAGCAAATATAAATGGCAGAAATTAAGCACCCATCGGGCCTGCTAGCTATGCAAGAGCTTGTGCTAAAAATTTGTGAAACTAGTTTGCTGGTGGACAATACCCTGATTTTCGTCGTGTAAATCAATCTGTATTATATCAAGTCACAAATACTCACGTGGACAAGAAATATTTATAATAAAACAAAATATATATTTATTTTTTTAAGCAAATTTTTTTCGTGAACTTTCTTCTGACACCGTTTTTCTTATAAGGTGTTCATGCTGCTTTTTGCCTTTTCGAATTGTGTTCATGCTGGCTATAATTCAGCATTAGCTTTAATTGTGACATTTTTGTTCTGTGGTGAGTTCATATAACTATTCTCAACTGGTTGAGAATGCGACGTCACAATGACGACATTTTCAATTGGAGTGTTTATAGAAGTGTGGTGACTTGAGTAGAGTATTCTCTACTACTTGAGAAGTTCTCGTGAGCTTTATACTTGTAGAGTTTGTCAATTTTCGATTGAGAATGAATGCTGCTATAAGTAGAATTTTTTGTTTTTTTTTTAATGTTTATTAATACCATGTTCAAACCGACTTCATTTAACGCGTTATTCGAAGAAAGCTTTTTTAACGTGATCGTTCATACTGCTTTAACTTGTTTTAAGATGTCAGTTTATTTGTTTATATTTTGAAAGAAATAAAAAATTGTGTATTAAAATATATAAAAAAATAAAAAAAAAAATAACAAAAAATTCAAATAAATTCAAAAATTTGTCAAAGAATTAAGAAAAAAAAATTTTTCAGGTTTGGCTGCGTTTAAAAAGCAAAAAAAGCTTTTCTAACATTTGCAAGAACACTAACCAGTGATTAACCAAGTTTCGAAACGTGTTAAAGCATTTAATACGTTAAATTTCCAACAATTCTACGCATATAACTTCATTAGAACTTAATTTCAGAACTCGTTTTTCGATTTAACTTCATTAAATTATTTCATTAGGAGCACTTTAGGAGCACAATTGCTGTATCTTTATTTAACCTAAACAGCTCAATAAAAACGTGCCTCTGGCAAATTAAATGGATCACTTCGGTTTCTTAATGCTCGTCGGTGAATGCGCAACATATTCCTCCAATCATGAGCATCACCGAACACCAACACAACAGAGTTCATTTTCAATGCTGAAATTCACGTAAATTAGCAATCATCACAAACAAATTTTAAATTCAAATTATGCCGTTTTTACCTTATGTATTGATATAGATGCAATTGCTATTCAAAATTTATTTTTTATTGACTTGATTGCTTATGCGTCTTGCACAAATAAATTTGTTTGTTTCTTCTTGCAAAAATTTTCTTTAACAAGAATACAATTCACAAATGTCACAAAATCCCAAATGTCAAATTGTCTACCTACCACGATTATCTCAATTGGTGAGTTTCGTGATATACATAAACACTTCTTCTCTATCGATAGAGTTTAGCAGAGTGATTGAGCTAACGTCACGATCAGTTGAGTATACACATACAGTGTATTTGTAATGAAGTTCTTCTAAAATTGTGAGTGAACGAGATAGCAGGTGTCTTTTAACAGGCTAGCTATCACAAAAATAAAAAAAAAACAAAGCAAAGCAAGTGTCGGTAAAATAGATTCAAAAGAAATGAAATAAATAAATCAAAAAGTGATTATTATCGCTCATATTTTCTTAAATTGATCGATAGTGAAATAAGAATTTATTAAAGGAATTAATTAAATATGCGTTGTATTGTGGAAAACTGCGGCAGCAGCCAGCGCTTCAAAAATACGCTGATTTCATTCCACAAGTAAGTATTATAAGATTAGTGAGGTTTTTAAAGAATGAAATTGTTATTTTTATAAGAGTGATGTGTGAGAAGTGAATTCCAATTGAAAATAAATGTATTTCTTATTAGAAATATAAGAAAATTATTTGTATTCAGCTCGCCGATTTGGCGCCATTGAAAGCTATAAATTATGATATCTTAGCTGTCAAACTTAAACACCACTTCACGGACGCATTTAATTTCTGAGGTGGCATGCATATCAGGGCGCTACTTTTTTAACAATATAAAACTAATGTATTATAACCAAATAAAATTAATGTGTTCTTTTATCCAGATTTGCAAATTTGTTGGAATTAAAGCATTAAAGCGTTATTTCCATCGGCAATACCACATCTTGACGATGTTGTTGATGAACCGTAAGTAGTATTTACACTCATATTTTATAATAAGATAATATATGTATATTCACCATTATGCAGTAAACATTTTACTGCAGCAGTGGCAGAGGAAAATAAAGAAAATGTGTGCGGATGCAGCTGCAGTATAATACAAAATATTCAAATTGTTCCTCCACGAAGTCAAATTGTTAGAAATACTTCGAATGTTTATACTCGGGATGCACCAATGTGGGTTCGTCGTCCTGTGGCAACTTCACTAAAAAGAGCACTTGGATCAAGTGATGAATTATCAACGTGTTCGCCAAATAAAAGAGCCACAAAACAAAAACTTCGCGTCCTCCGAAATGCGGTAAAAGAAAAAACTAAAAAATTAAACTACTTCATCAAAAACTGAGACGTCGCACAGTGTCGCCATTTGCCGTTTGAGCGCTCGAAACTATAAAATACAAAATTGAAAATTTTAAACTTTTTTTTTAATTCTAAGTCAAAATTGAATGAACTTTTCAAATTCGTGCTCGTTTTTTTTATCTATAACACTTCTTTAGATATATGGGACGAAAGTTTGAACTTTTTTGTTCTCTAATAATAAAAATCACTAAAATTTTCAAATCGTTTACTGTTTGAGCACAATATCTATGGTCAGTTAACCCTTATTTTTCACAATTTTTGAGGTTTAGGTATGGATAAAAAGTAAAGATTCCAAAAGATTCGTAAATGAGAGGCATAAAATGAATCCTTGGAGTATCTTCTTTACATCCATATATGGTATTCTGCCGGGCTCTGCCGGACGTTGAACAAACTTGTAATTTGAAGAAAAAATTACGATGTTTCCTGATATATGTTGTGTTTTCATAATTTACTTATGCACTTAACAAAACAGTATAACTAAGAGTTTTATGCACTATTTCTTTTTTTTTTTTTGTACATTCTAAATATGACATTATGAGTCATTATGAGTCACAACATCCATTATGATATAATTACTTTCAGTGAGACTTGGCTAACACCCAACACTTTAAATTCTGAAATTCTTTGCAACAAATTTAACATTTATCGCAAAGATAGAAACTCCATTCCTGGCAATTATTCTAACGGTGGAGGTGTGTTGATTGCGGTCAAATCAACACATTACTCTCAAGAAATAGACATACAAGAAGCTGCAGACATAGAATTTTGTTGTGTTCATGTAAAGTTCGGTCCCTTGAGTATCTACATTACATGCTCATATATCCCACCATTTTCTAACTTAGAAGTTTATAGCAAACATTTGCTCGCTATTAGTAAAGTTTGCCTACAGCTTCATCCAAATGATCATATATTAATAACTGGTGACTTTAACCTGCCCAACGTTTCTTGGAACTGTTGTTCCGAAAACCCTACAATATTTTTACCTTCTTCGGAAAGCTCATCTGACAATTGCTTTTTAAACGAACTCTCAAGCCAAGGTCTTTTCCAACTAAACTGTCACTTGAACAAGAATAAACGTTTGCTCGATCTGGTATTTTTTGATGATAGCAATATTGCTTCAGTGTCAAGGTCTGATCCCTTGGTCACTCCTGAAGATTCTCACCATCCGACTATAGAAATCTGTTTAAATTTTCCTAAACCATCTGTGCAGAACCAAACTATTCAACCGCTCACCGAATTCAACTTTAAGAAAACTAATTATGTTACTTTGAAAAATATTTTGTCCAATATAAATTGGTCACCTATACTGAATCTAAATACAAAATTCTTATCATCACAGAATCTGGATGCCGCGGTCTATGCGTTTAACTCAACGCTCATGGATTGCTTTCTTAGATCTATTCCTCAACGAAAAGCCTCTATAATTTCCGGCCCCGTGTGGTATACCAATGAATTACGAAAACTGAGAAACTTGAAAACTAAATATTATAAAAAATATCAAAAAACACATAACATATGTGATATTGCACGTTATACTTCGACTAAATATAGTTACCAACAGTTGTGCAAGCAATCCTATAATAGAGCCCTGCATGAGTATGCTTTTTGCCTACTCAGATACAATCGTTTGCTGTCGGATAAAAAGCTTGCACTCACCTTTTTTTCCAAAGCTCTCGTATGTAAACATACTCTCACTCTATTTTATGCGAGAGTAACAATACACTGCTGAACTTATAACAGCAAGACCAGCTTCTTGCAATAAAAAGTAACGCAAACACTAGATACACTGAATATGAATTCACATACACTGAATATTTTGCGCATTATTTTGTTATGAGCAAGAATCTTCTGTTTTGCGAGTGACTTTCAATGAGATGCAAACAATATATATGTAGACATCCTTTTTTTCATTGTTTTCCAGTACGATTAGTGTAGTATTATAGAAATAAAAATTTTTTAATAGTTTTCCAAGAATTTATTGTTTTTATTAGAGTTTGCGATTCCTTTTCCAAAGATTATTATTATAAATTTACAGCAGGAAACTTAAAAATATATTTTATTGACAATATTAAATTATTGTTCAAGTCTAAATTTAATGAATAAAGTTATAAATAAAGTTATGATTAATGAAATGAATAAAAAGTATAGTACTGAAAAAAAAAAATTAAAAAACAAGTTCATTTAAAAAAAAAACAAGTCGATTGTCCTACTAACAAAACCGGTTTGGTTAAACGCTAAGCTTCAATGAACTACAGAACAGAAACAAAAATAACGCAAAGCTTTCATAGTTCAGATCAGTGCTTGCAGTGTATGTGAGAACATGCGAGTACACCGAATAGAAACAAAAATAACGCAAACCTCTCAAAGTTCAGATCAGTGCTTACAGTGTTTGTGAGAGAACAGATAAGGTATAAGCAGTGAAGCTCGTACGCAGATTTGCTCTTCACTACACGACCTGTTGTTTAACTTTTATTCAGTTACAGTGTACTCTTTAGCAGTGAAGCAGAGTGTATTCGCTTTGCGATTATATTCATGCAGGGCTCTATCCTATAACATCTACCTCACAAAAGTTAAACTAAACATTAAGTCTGATGCAAAATCATTCTGGAGCTTTGTTAACACAAAACGCAAAATGGATTCCTATCCTTCTTTTATGAAATACAATAATGTGGAATCCGATAATGACAATAGTATCTGCTACCTTTTTGCTGATTTTTTTAAGTCGACTTATTCATTATCTTCTTTTAATAATGGCAGCTATCCCCATTATGTTCAATCTGGTGATATTTGTCTCCCAATAGTTGATACTAGTACAGTTCTAGCCTACTTAAAAGATCTTAAATCTTATTATAAAAGCGGTCCCGACAATATACCCTCATGCATATTGAAATACTGTTGCGAAGAATTAGTAAAGCCTATCACTTTACTTTTTACTTCATCTTTAAAATCTTGTTATTTTCCAGCTGCATGGAAATCTTCATTTATTATTCCGTTGCATAAATCTGGTAACAGGTCTTTAATTGATAATTATCGTGGAATTGCTAAATTAAGTACTTTGCCCAAACTTTTTGAGGCAATTGTTACATCACAATTTTCACATAGTGTAAAGTCTTTGATGTCTCCATGTCAACATGGATTTCTTTCTGGAAAATCGACTGTCACTAACCTACTTGAATTTACATCTAAGACCATAGAGAATTTTGGAAAAGGTCTTCAGACAGATGTCATCTATACGGATTTTAGTAAAGCTTTTGATGTTGTAAATCACAAACTCTTAGTTCTAAAATTATCTCTTATCGGATTTCCCATACAGCTGGTGAGGTGGATTGAATCGTATCTCAGTAATAGAACTCAATCTGTTTTATTTAAACTCGTGAAATCTTACGAGTTCCCGGTTACCTCATTAGTGCCCCAAGGGAGTCACATCGGGCCTCTTCTCTTTCTACTTTTCATAAATGATTTGCCAACTATAATATTGCATTCTAACGTCTTGATGTACGCTGACGACGTCAAACTATTTCTTTCTTACAAAAATGAAAATGATGCCAAATTCTTACAAATTGACATCAATAATCTTTATAACTGGTGCAAAATAAATCATATGAATCTCAATATGAAAAAATGTAAGCACATGACCTTCTCGCGTAAGCCATGGCTTAGAAGCACGTACAAAATCTGCGACTATACACTAGAATCTCTAGATAGTTTCCATGATCTTGGAGTTACCATGGATCCTAAACTTCGCTTTCATATTCATATAACTAAAATAATAAATAGAGCAAATAGTACCCTAGGATTTATCAAACGATGGGCAAAAGAGTTTAATGATCCCCTTATTACGAAATCTTTGTTCACTTCACTAGTGCGGCCTATCTTAGAATATGCCTCAATTATATGGTGTCCACGATATTGTTGTTACATTGACGACATTGAATCAGTTCAGAAAAAATTTCTTCTGTTCTGCTTAAGCAATTTATACTGCAGAACTGACTTTCATCTTCCACCTTATGAATATCAATTACAGCTATTAAATCTTCCTACTTTAAAAAATCGCAGAACTATGCTTAATGTAAGCTGGATTGTTAAACTTCTGCATGGATATGTTGACACTCCATATTTATTAAGTAAAATTTATTTTAATATTCCTATTCGTCCTAGAAGATCTTTTGAATTACTTTACATGAACTTTTGTAGAACAAACTACTTGCAAAATGAACCGCTGAGAAGTGCTTGTGGTGACTTTAATTTTGTTTCAGATGTAATCTCTTTAAATGAATCCATATACTCAATTAAACTTAAAATTCTAGATTATCTCCAGTACCGAGGTTGATTTGGATTATGCTCTCTCAAGAATACTTTATATTTTCCTGGCTATGTTTGGCAATACTATCAAGCTGATTTATTTTAAACATGATTATCCAGAGCGAGACCACGTCCGTCTCGCCTGGCATATGCCGGAGGTAGACCCCGTCCGTCTACCCTTGCATATGTGAGCTTTGCTCTAATCCCTGTTTACATGAATCTACATACATACATCAGAATAGTATTTGATTATCAGCCTCACATATGGGATCGATGCTCTAAATATATGATCCGGAATATGCAACTTCACATCATACCTGGGAATTTTACACCAAGCTGATTGAATTCAAACATGATTATCCAGAGCGAGACCATGTCCGTCTCGCCTGGCATATGCCGGAGGTAGACCCCGTCCGTCTACCCTTGCATATGTGAGCTTTGCTCTAATCCCTGTTCCTACACACATTATAGAACTTGGTTATCAGCCTCACATATGTGAGCACTGCTCTAATCAATTGATCTATTAATATCAAGATGTTGATCCGGAATATATACAACCTTACATCATTTTTACTATGTATATTATATCTGAAATCCTTTAAATTAATAAGTAAATGTATAATGAATTGTATAGTGTTTAAGTTAATCAAACTGTTATGTTTTGTTGTTTTATTTATGTCTAACAATGAGAAATCATATTTTACAGTTTAATAATTTATGTCTAACTAACTACTTACTTCTACTTACTTCTATTTATATAACGTTGAAAACAATAACCAGGCGGTGATTAACTATTTCGGTTTCAATTTGTCTTTTGGACTTTCTACTTGGGTTTGTCCGGCGATCATATGTCGTCGCATTTGTTGCAATAAAATGCAATAAAAGAATGAGTGTAAAAGGGAGCAATAACCCGAGAAGGGTCATATGTCCGTTTGGCTTATCACTTGGTTATTGTTTCCACGCTGACCTACATTTGACTAAAGTCACTACACCTTCCCCGTTTTGGAAAGCGTGATCATACAAATAGAGACGATTTGAATGATCATGCTGTACAATGGAATTTTGCTTGGGGTGTCAAATGTATTTTGTTGTTTAGTTTACTTGTATATGTAATTTGTAAAAAGATTTTCGGTTTCTTGTGTATATTTTTATTTTGACCTTATTGTAAAAGATTTAATTTGGAAAATTTACATAGTTTGTATTTGTGAATTTTAAGTATTTATATATTTATGTTTTTTAAATTTTCCTTATGATAGTAGTGTGGTATAGGTTTTTTTTCTTTTTTTTTTTTTTTTTTAATTGTATATAATATTTATGTATTTGCCGTTAACAATTAGTAATTTTAATCTAGGTATTAATGTATTAGTCCTGGCCAGGATAGTATTAAAATACGTTTTTTAAAAGTTTATTATGCTAATTTTAATCTGTTTTTATGTACAATGGTTGTTTTTGAGTTTATATCGATTTTGCAATTACCCTGAGTGTCTGTTTCTATAACTTTATATGGGCCTTTAAAGATGCTGTCCAGCTTGTGGCCGGGTTCATCCTTTAGGTAGACCATGCTGTTTGCTAGAATACTTTGTGGATTTGCTTTTTTATCGTAATTTTCCTTTGTTTTTACCTTTGTTTTCTCTAGTAAATCTTTCGATCGTTTTTGAGCTGTCTGTAGTTTAAATTTTAATTCTGATTTGTAGTCATCTATATTGTAGATTGGATCAACTTTACCGTTTAATGTGAAGTCGTAAGGTGTGGCAGTTTTACCGTAAACTAGCTCAAATGGTGTATAGCCATGGGTTGTTGATGGCGTCGTATTATAGCAATACGTGAAATATTTGAGCCAGTGGTCCCAGTCTAGTTTATTTATTGAAATATAGGACCTTATGTATTCATTAAATGTTCTATGTGAACGTTCTACTGTACCTAGTGTTTGGTGGTGATATGGAGTGCTTGTTTTATTTTCTATCTTCAGTAGTTTACATATTTCCTCGAAAAGTTGATTCTTGTATTCGGTACCCATGTCTGTTAGTATGCGTTTAATGGGTCCGTGAACTAAAATGCAGTTTTCTACTATTGCTTTGGCTACTATATTAGCTGCTTTACTAGGTATTGCTACAGTTATGAGAAACTTTGATAAATCGCAAATTATTGTAAGAGCGTATTCGTTCCCGTTGAATGATCTGGGAAGAGGGCCTACAGTATCGATTTGAACGATGTCAAAAGCGGTTGCTGGTGTGTTTGTTATAATAAAAGGCTCTATTTTATTTTTACCCGACTTGTTTTTATTACAGCTTTCACAATTTTTAACATAAGACTTCACGTCTGAAGCCATGTTTTTCCATGTATACTGTCGTCTAATTTTTGATAACAATCGTGTGACACCTGGGTGGCCTCCAAATACAGGGTCATCATGATATTTTTCCAGAAGTTCTACTTTTTGCTTTTGTGAAGTGATTTTGGTTATTTGTGGTGTTATTCCAATTATTACCTTCTTTAAAGTTTTGTTGCCTACCTTTTTGAATTCCTCTATATCTATACAAATTGTCATTGATAGCTATCTTTATGCCTGTAAAGTTATTATTACCAACTGCTTTTTCAAGTTTGAGAAAGAATTGCTCTAGCGCAATTTTCTCATAAGCAATAATATCTTTAGCATCAAATTTAAATATTTCTTTCTTTCCATGGAGTAATACTAATTTCGAGGATTCTGTTAATTTTCCATTAGTGGTGCACCTAAGTGTGAGGCGAGGTAATTTTTTCACTTCTTGATTTGTAATAGTATTGTATACGTGTTGTATGTTGTCTTTTTGTTTTTCGGTGGTTTTGGTGTTAGGGGGTGTATCCTTGGATTTAGACCTTGTGATTACTTGTATCATGGCAGAGTTTTCTTCTTTGAGTCGCTTAATTTGCCCAAAATCAATGCGAGATAGAGCATCCGCGCCGCAATTGTCCCTACCTTTAATTCCTCGAGGTCGAGTCTCATTCTTGTCAATTTGGAGGAAGGATTTTTCATTGCAAAGAGGTATGTTAGCGGTTTGTGATCACTTTTTATTAAGAATTTAGTACCATAGATGTACGGCTTGAAGAAATCTATGGCCCAATGGATTGCCGTAAGTTCTTGTTCTATAACTGACTTGATGGCTTCCCCTTTAGTGAATGCTTTTGACGCGAAGGCAATAGGTAATTGTGTACCATAATAATCCTGACTCAATACGGCACCACAAGCTATTTTGCTTGCATCGGTGGTGATACAGAATGGTTTTTCAAAATCTGGATATTGAAGTATTTCAGGTGATAGTAAAGAATTTCTTAGGTATTCAAATGCATTTTCACAATCGGTTGTCCAGATGAATGGAGTTTTCTTTCCCGTTAATTTGGTGATATGTGTTGAATGATTAGCAAAATTCGGTATGAATCTTCTTTAGTAATTAACGAATGCTACAAATCTTTTGCATTCATCGGCATTTGTCGGTCTTGGGTAGGAAAAAATTTTATCGAATTTTGATTCGTCTGGTAAGATTCCCTGATCCGTGCATTTGTGTCCTAGAAATGTTACTTGGGAGTCAAAGAATTTGCATTTATCTGGGTGAAGTTTAAGATTTGTGGCTCTACAAACATCGAAAACTGATTTTAAATTTTCAAGCATGTGATTTTCCGAGCAGCCTACAACTATTAAGTCATCCATATAAGTGAACGTTTTATTCGGCTTAAGGCCGGAAAATGCAATATTCATCATTCGTTGGAATGAGTTGGGCGCAATTTTTAATCCAAATGGTAAACGCTTGAATCTAAATGATCCTTGATCGGATGAGAAAGATGTTATGTTTCTTGAATTCTCCTCTAGTTCTATTTGATGAAAACCAAAGATTAAATCCAGACAGGAAAAATATTTGGCACGACCCAATTGATCGAGAATATCATCGATTGTTGGAAGTGGGTATTTGTCTGACGCTAGTTTTTTGTTAACCTGTCTATAGTCTATTACTAATCTCCATTTTTTTCTGATGAATTGTCTATATGTTTTTTGATTTCGGGTTTATGATTATGTGGCAATCTATAGTTTTTAATGTAGACTGGTGTCTCGTCTTTCAAATGCAATTTTTGTCTATAAAAATTGTTAACAGTACAGGGGTCAGTTTCTAAAGCGAATACATCTGAATAGTCTGAGCATAATTTTAGTAATTTATCTCGGTGATATAAAGGACAGTTTTGGGTTAATTTACTTAATATAGTGTGCCTTCTTTCTTCAGTATCGATTGTTTTGCTGATGTTAACCACATTGTAGTCATCTAAGGATTCTGTTTTGATCTTATTTTGTTTAAGAAAAACGTTATTATCTGTTGTATTTATTATCCTGACATATGGATTCCTCGTGTTAACTATTGTATTTCCTATTATTATGCCTTCTTCTAACTCTTGGCTTGGGATTAGTATATTTTCTGCGGTTGCAACTATGTGGATCTTCCTAATTACTTCCGCTCTTGCCGGTAAACTAAGTATTTCCTTTGTGGGTGATTCTGAAATTTCTATCTCCAAGTGACCTTTTAGAGAGTTTGGTCGTAATATCAATAGACTTGGACCATTATGCTTGTAATCTAATAAACAATTGAATTGTTTTATGAAGTCTAACCCTATAATACCATCGCAAGGGATTGGAAAATTTTCATCTACTATTTGGAAATTATGAATGATTTCTGAGTTGTTTATATAAAGTGTTGCTGTAGTGGCACCTAAAGTTTTTATGGTACCATTTCCTATGCCTTTTAAATTGTAGATATGATTTTTATTTATTTGAATTTGGTCATTTGTTGATGTTTTGTAAATACTTATTTCCGAGCCTGTGTCTATTAAAAAGGTGGACTCGTAGTCATTTAGTGAGGAATTTATAGTGACAAAGTTACTAAATGACAAATTGATGTTTAATAAGTTCGCAGTGTTTAATTTTACGCACTCCCCAGTTGGGCATTCTGGGGGTGCTCTGCGTTTTCCGACGCTTCCGTGTAGCGTACATTTCTGTTTGGGTTATTACGGCCCCTATAGTTATTATTATTATTGTTGTTTCTGTTAGGGTTACTATTACCGTTATTATGGTTGTTATAGTTACTGTGGTTTCTACCCCGATTACTTTGGTAATAGTTTCTGTAGTTTCGATTACCTCTGTAAGAATTATTTCCTCTAAATGAATTATTTCTCCTGTTGGAATTGTTCCCCCTGTATGAGTTATTTATATAGTTCACTTGAAGGGTGCCTGTGCTTTCAGCCCCTAACTCAATGAATTTGGTGACTGCGTCACTAACCGTTGAAAACTGACCTGCCTTCATTAACATTTTTACTTCATCAGACCTTGCATTTGTTCTTATTGCTTTGGCTGCCGACTGCGCTGAGTAGTTTCTTGCCAACGCTGACGACATTCCATCAGAAATGTAAGCGAACTCTAGCTGTTGTGCAAGGGATTCAATTTCCTTCGCGAAATCGCCGTCAGTCTTGTTTTGTTGTTTTATGCTCAACAATTTGACTGCTATACTTTGTGACGACTCGTGTTTCACATTAGCGGTCAGTGCGCTTTTTATTTCCCTGATTGTTGCTTCATTGGTCAATAACCTGCTCGCTGTTTGGTTGAGTTTGGTTTTGATCAATGAAATTGCAATGCTTTCGTTACTTCCTTTGATCGAGTCTAGTATGTCCAGTGCATTAATGAATTTGGTCAAATTTTCAGCTTTGCCATCAAACTCTGGCAACAGCTTTGTAGCCAAATTTATAAATTCTACGGGAGTAGTGGTCATTGTGTTAGTTTTTTCTACTTCTTCGTCTGATGTTTCTCTGTCCTTTTTCCCTACTTCTTCGTCTGAAGTTTCTCCTCCTTCATCTTGGAAATGAATTATTATGAATTTGTTTATCTCTTTTGGTACTATGTCCCTAATTTATAAATGTCTAAAAATTGCTTCTAGTCTTGTTTTGATTGAGGAAAAAATTTTATGAATTCGTCCTGGGGATTGACGCTTAAGAATGGGTAGACTGTCTTGCTGAGGCCTGTGATCGTATTATGCTGATAAACTAGTGTGTTTAAGTGTTTTATTTGAGTGTGTTTAGAGAGTACTGGTGTCCTATTCAGGCATTTGTACGATCTGTCAAATTCTGCCTTAATGCTTCTAAGTTTGTCTGTTATGTCCCTCCATGTGACAGGACTTGTCATTTATGGTTTTTGCAAAATCGACATAAAGTTTACGATTTTAAATTCTTGGCGGTGCAGCCGTTATTCTATTGTGTTTGTATTTGAAATAAGTTTTTATTAATGAGTACAGAACTGTGATTGTTAACAACATGACAATAATAATAATAACGTGTGAAATATTCATTCCTGATTCGTTGTGGTTTATAACTGTTTCCCTATGCTGGTTAATTTTTTCAGCTAACTTCTCTACTTTTTCACCTTGTCTGTCTTTTCCAACCTCGTAACCAGACACGGCTATTTCGTATTCGATATTGTCACTTATTATCTTATTTTTCAGCAAATAATTTTTGAACTCGGTTTGAAACGGCATTTTGCTACATTATTTTAGCACAGCCCCGGTTCACTAATAAATTCTGGCACAGTTTATTTTGGAGCACTTTTGCTTTCATGTATTGTTCAAAACGGATTCTTGTCCTGTTCACCTTTTTCACTTAATATTCACTATCGATTTTCCCGTGCAAAGGGTCCGAATGGCAAAGGATCGCCATGTTATGTTTTGTTGTTTTATTTATGTCTAACAATGAGAAATCATATTTTACAGTTTAAGCACAAGTTATGTTTTATTATATAATTTATGTCTAACTATGAGAAATCATATTTTACAGTTTAATAATTTATGTCTAACTAACTACTTACTTCTACTTACTTCTATTTATATAACGTTGAAAACAATAACCAGGCGGTGATTAACTATTTCGGTTTCAATTTGTCTTTTGGACTTTCTACTTGGGTTTGTCCGGCGATCATATGTCGTCGCATTTGTTGCAATAAAATGCAATAAAAGAATGAGTGTAAAAGGGAGCAATAACCCGAGAAGGGTTATATGTCCGTTTGGCTTATCACTTGGTTATTGTTTCCACGCTGACCTACATTTGACTAAAGTCACTACAAAACAAATTGTTGAATTTTTAAAATGCTATAAAGCCTTAGGGCTTAGCATCTCAAAAATAATAATAATAATAATAATAAATTATGGTATATAAAAAAAATAGTTTTTGTCACCACTTTTTGCAAATTATCTTCAATTTTCTATGGACATTGCGTCAAGTTAACTTTTAATTAAAAGCGTGTAATTATGCTTCCTTTACGACAGTTGTTGACTTCAGTCAAAATAATTTTTTAAGATTCTTAATAATCATTGCATTAAAAAAAAATCAAAAATATTGTTCTAAATAACAGAGGTACTATTTTTTTATCAGTCAATTTTAATTGAATATAATATATTTCTGCTAAAAAAATGCAAACTTCTAATACTGAAGAATCAGCTGTTAATAGGTTAATAACGTTGTTTTGTTTTGTTTTGCTTTGTTGTTGTTGTTATTGTTTACTGAAGGTTCTCATTTCATACTTTTGGATTAGTTTTGCCAAAAATCAGCTGATTTTTAGCTGAAAAAAAGTTGGTTTGTTTGCTTTAAAATTAAAAGTTGAAAAAAGCGCGAGTTTGTGGCACATTTTTATTAAAAATTAATAATTTAACAATTTCTATTGAAGATCAAATATCATTTATTTGCATAGAAAGTAAAGCAAGTGAAGGAAATTTAAATTTAAATTTAAATGAATGTGATATACTGGAAGATGTGCGTGCAAAAGTTGGCAGAAAACTTGATGATTTCGTCAAATCTGTTAATAACATCGGTTAGAAGTATTGAGTAAATGTCATATTCTGGAGATTATGACGGTATATTCGGTGAAATGGAAGACTTGATTAAGAAGTAGATATATATCAAATTCGAGTTTTATTCTTGTTTTTTACTTGAAAGTATTTTGTTCTAATTGGCTAGATCGATTTCCAATCCAAAACCGGAGTAAATTATCTCAACCCGTTCAAAAGTTAAAGAATTTCGATCACCCAGGGAGCATTTCGCGACATTGTGCGTCGGTCAAAAAAGTTGCATCCTTAACAGAAATTATCAATAAAATAAAAAGCAAAAATTTAATAAATGAGGAGACATGCGATATATTGCAAAACCTTGGAGCCATGAACGCAGACTTGTTTAAAAGGAAGCTAAGAAAAGTAAAGGGTTTGCCGAATGCGAGGATGTATCAACCAGCTTTGCGATCCTTTGCGCTTAATTTAAACTTTTTATCGCCAAAAGCTTACGATTTCGTAAGAGAAAATTTTAATAACTGCTTGCCACATTCGCGGACGCTAGGCAAATGGTATGAGGGCATTGATTGCTGCCCAGGTTTCACCCCAGAATCGTTTGAGGCAATCAGAGCAGCAGTAGAAGAAGCAAAGAATACGTCAGAAAAAATAATACTGAACTTAGTCTTTGATAAAATGGCTATTCGAAGGTAAGAACCATAACGATAATATTGCATTTTATTACAAATATTATGAAAAGTCCATTATCAGACACATAGATTGGAGCAGCAAGGGAGCTATAGGATACTCATTCATCGGATATGGAGACTGCAGCAGCACTGAAGCAAGCCAAATTTTAGTGTTTCTGGTAGTGTGCGTGAACCGAAGTTGAAAAATTCCTGTCGGTTATTTTCCAATCACGTGCCTGGATGCAAATCAAAAGGTGAATATTATCAAACATTGTCTTGAAAGTATTTTAGCGACAGGAGCTGAGGTAGTTGGGGTTACTTTTGATGGGACAGCAGTAAATTTTACCGTAGCTAGACTCCTAGAATCTGACATTTCAGATATTAGCACAGAAAGCATTTTTCAGTTAGATTCTTTGTCAAGTAGATTTTGTTTTGTAGTGTTTTACCTCACCCTTGCCCACTGATGTTAACGGCACAGTAATTACTGTTTTCTACAGTAATTTGACTGCTCATACAGTACGACAGTAATTTTTTGAAATATTAAGTAATTTCAATGGCCGGACAAAAATATAAAGTTTTTTAGAAAAAATTTCCTAAAACCACATTTGTAACATCTCTGTTCCTCTCATAATTTTATCATCTCTACAATTTAGTGCAAAATAGAACGATGCCTTCATAACTTTGCAAATTATAGTGTATAGTGCACTAACAACCGTAATTTTTAATTGCTTTAAATGTATTAAGTATCCAAACATATTTGTTGCGTTTGTTTGTTAAAAGCGGTATTCATAAAAATATTTTAAAATAGCTTTAAAACTTTCAATAGAAAGTCTTTTATAATTTTCTTATTCATAAACATGTTGTAGCTGCTTTGTACTTAGTTATAATAGAAATACTTTCGATTTGAAGTGGGATGAGTGTAAATAATGGTTTTGTGTATTAGATAAATTCAATGGCGTTTTATTTATTTGTCACAATTTTGTCAACATGTTGATATTTACCCATAAGAAGTTTTTCGAAGCTACCTTCTGCGCTGAAAAAATTGTAATTTTATTGTGTTTTGTTTTTTGTAAATTTTTTTAAATGTTTTGACAAATTTTTTGGTCAAATATTTTTAATTTTTATTTTTTACATATTTTTTTTTTTTTTGTAAATGTTACATATTGAATTATTTGAATAATTTGTGACAATATTTGTGCTGAAATGAGAAAAGAAATGTTTCTGCAGATTTGCAAATTTCAAAGCAGTTTCTGAAATTTGCAGAAATACTTTGTGAGGAGTTTATAGCATGTTTCAGCCATTTTTAAAGATCATCTCAATTAACAATCCTTAAAATAAACAAACATTTTCAAAAATTTTTTGACATTTTGTTTGTTTTTGATATATTCTGAAATAATTTCATATATTTTTAATAAAATTTGTGCTCAGATGAGAACAAAACTGCAACTCAAAGGGGTTTTATTAAGTTTTCAACAATTTTTAAAATTATCTCATTTATGAAGCATTTAAAAGACATTTGTAACGCTATTGAACGTTTATGAATATTGTTTTTAAACTTTTTTCTTATGAAGGCTTTATAAGAGGCTCACAATATTTTATGAACACAGCCAATATGTTTAAAAAACAATTATATAAAAATTTGCGTTTGAATTGATTTTTTATTCGTTTTATTTACACAGTAATTAAACAGTAATTTTTGTTCCAATTCACAGTAATTTTGCACCAAAAACAGTAATTTTTCGTGCCCAACACAGTAATTTCAACAAATTATGTTAACATCACTGCCCTTGCCACATGGTAAAACTTATCAGGAATTTTTTCGCTGAAATAGGAGAGTTCCAGGATTCAGATGGCAATATTATTAAATGGCAGTATCTTCAGAAGTTAGTAGAATTACAGGAAAAAGAAGAATTGAATTTAGGTAACAAGTTATATAGGGCACATATTTATTCTTTTAATCAGAAAATGAAGGTAAGACTTGCTGTGCAAACTCTCAGTAAGTCTGTAGCAGATGCATTCGATTTTTGTAGGGAAGAACTGCTATTGCCAGAATTTGAAGGTAGTGAAGCTACAGTAAAATTTATTAGACATATTAACAATGTTTTCGATATATTAAATAGTAGGAGCATTTATAAATTCGGCTTTGAAAAAACCCATTGCAATGAAAATATAGATAGTTTAATTTTATTTGAAAAAAATTTTGTGTCGTACATAAGCCAGCTTCGCATTCTGAATGGTCAGTTAGTAGTAAGCAGCCGTAGAAAGACAGGGTTTGTAGGTATAATTGCATGTGTTAGGAACATAAAAGTGATTTATGATAGGTTTATAGCTAGTGGATTTTTATCCTTTATACCATTTTATAAATTAAATCAAGACCATTTGGAACTCTTTTCCAGCTCAGTTCGTTCTTAATTAGGTCATAATGATAATCCTTCCGTTAAGCAGTTTAAAGCTGCTTATAGGAAGCTGATTATTAGATGTAAAATTAGTGAAGGTGTTATAGGTAATTGTATTCCGTAAGAAAATATAGCAATTTTAAATTTAAATAGCTCGAAAAATTTAGAAACTATTGGGACACAGCAGCAAGTACTTCTAAGAATAGTGGATCGCGACGTAAGTGAGGACCAGTTTTTAAGTGATCATAGTTATTTTGCAGATCCTAGTATTTTTAGCGAGTATACAGGCCATGTAGTTAGGTATATAGCAGGGTTTGTTGTGTATAAGTTAGAATCAATTTTAAAATGCAATGAATACAAAATAGATTTAAATGGTGAAATGAATCAGCAATCTCTGATTAGATTTAAATCGCGAGGATATTTGAAAATTCCGCCAAAATCCGTAGAAGATCCGTATAACAGCTGAAAAAGAACTTCGTATACAAACGAAGTTGTTAAATAAAAATAAATCTATTTTGTATAAAATGTATTATAATAGAATTTTACTCAACACACACATTTTTGAAGGTCATATTAAATCATCAGGGTTCTATGGAATGTTTTAAAAACACGCTACTTTTATATAGTAAAAAAAAAACTAATGACAGTTCGGCAAAAATTACATAAATTATCCACTTTAAAGGAGTTTAATTTGTTATATATTTGTGTTTTGCTTATTAGTTGTATTTTATATGTATCAATTATATAGTTAAAAAACTATTAGTTCTTGTGATTACTTTGAATTATTTAATTTCTTAAAATTTATGAACGTTTTCTTTTTTGAATTGTTAAATTTCTTATTATTTCATGCATGCTATTTTCTTAAAATGAATATTTTTTTATTAGTTTTTATGGTTTAAAATAAGCGCCCTGAAAGGCATGGCACCTCAGAAATTAAATGTGCCCCTGAAGTGTTGTTTGACGGGCGATATAACACAATGTGGAGGCTTTCAATGGCGCCTCATCGAAGAGTTTGATACATATAATTTTCTTATATTTCTTATGAGAAATGCATTTATATTCCAGTTGGAAATAAGTGTACGTAACATCACTTTTATATAAGCAACGATTTATTATTTTAAAACCTCACCAGTTTTATTATACTTACCTGTGAAATCAAATAAGCCAATTTTTTGAGCGCTAGCTGCTATCACAGTTTTTTAATACACAAAGCGTTTTTTATAAATTAATTTGATTTATAGCTTATAAAGTTTTACAATATTCAAGTTTTTAGCGATTATAATCACTTTTTAATTTATTTGTTTAATATTTTTCACCGACACTTCCACTTGCTATGGCTTTTTTATTTTTGCGATATGAAGCCTGTCAAAATACACTTGCTATCTCGGTCACTCTCAACCCCAGAACTACTTCAGTACATATACACTGTATGTGAGGTAAACACCACTTCCTCATCTCTTAGTTCTTTGCCAAAGACAGACACAACTTCATGCTCACCAAAGACAGATAATTTTCACAATACCTGTTGAGAATGTTGAGTTGCTCTGAAATTGACACTTATGAATTTAGCAGGCACACACTCAACAGTTGCAAAACAGGTGTACTTGCTGAACACATCCATTGCAGAATGTCTAAAAACTAACTTCGAATTTCAGAAGTATCGATGAAATACAGGGTGACACATACAAAAAAGCAGAATAAAAGTTGATTGACATTTGTATGACGAAAAGCTAATTTTTATGCTGCGTTTAGTTGCTTTTTACAAAAAGCTGCTTTTTGCTTATTAAAAGGATTGTATATTGGCTATCCCACATATCCTACAATATCTATTAAAAGAATAGCGCGAAGGAAAAATTAAAAACTGACTAGAAGTGAGTTTTCCAAGTGAAAGACAAAAATAATAATGAAATGTAATAACGTCTACTGCTTGGAATATTAACATGTGTTTTTTTTTTAATTGACTTTATATAAGGGGTCCGTGGCGTAGTTGGTTAAAGTGCGTGGCCTATATGTCAACGAACCTGGAGACCCGGGTTCGGATTCCAGCAGCGACAGAAAATCATTTGAATTAAAATGATTTTTCTGTACGGCCGCCACCTCTCTGCAGACAATGGCAAACCTCAGAGAGTAATCAAAATGCCATGTAAAGCTTCTTAAGAACAAGAACATTCCGTTCATCGCCGTTCGGAGTCGGCATTAAACCTGTAGGTCTAGTTCTCGGTCAATTGTGTACAAAATTAATAACACGCACAACACAATTGATCATAAGCTAGGTCAAAGTCCTTTCAAGGGCTGAAATGGCCAGTTATTTATTTATTTTTATTTTTTTATGTTATACATGTAAGGGGTTTTTACGATTCAGCGCATGTACTTATTTAACAGCTGATATTTAACGCGCTAAAATGGAAAAAGAAAACATAAAAACATTTAAGCGAACAAACCAAACCAAACAAGAAAAATGAAATAAATTTAATAATTGATTACTTAAAGGAGTCTGATGTGTTTGAGGTATGTTTATAATTGATTAAAATATAAATAAATGTATTGAAATTGTTCTTTTTGTCAGGCTCCAACTGCGCAACTGTCTTATAAGAAATATTAAGATATGTTTTTTTGGCACAGTTTATTATCCGACCTCAGCGAGTTTATAGAATTGCTGAGGCACTTTGCCGCGAGTAGGACATGCGAGAGGGAAATGTCTTTGGACTCATCGCAGTAGAAAACAAAATTTTCGAGATAGTTTTTATATAAGTTAGACTTCTCTTCGCCACAATTTTGTAACTCATTCTCTTCGATAAGCCTATGCAGGAGGTGTGAAAAGACTTTCCACATATGCCCTTACAATCGATTATGGGTGCTTTTTTACCATCTGAAGTGCAAGTAGAGGAGTTGCAGGTGTTTTCCATTGTCACATTTTTTTGAATTTTTTTATTATTATTTACAGTCTTATTAATACTTCTGTATATTAATTTTTAATTGGGTTACTATTGCAACCAATATTATTATTAGTTTTTTTATTGTTTTTTTTTATCCACTGCTTCATTTCAATTTATATATATGTTTATTGAAATTGAGTTAAGAACGGGAGTAGTTATTTCAGTTATGCGCATGAAGAGCACAGTTAAAGAGGTTAAATTGCTGACTTGCAGTTTTCAATTAACTTTAATATGCGGGTACAACAAACTTTTGACACAATTACTTAAATTTGAAGTTTCATGCAAAACTCGCACTGGGAGCAATAATTTAATTGTTTTATTAATTGTATTCTTTTTTGTTAATGATTTAAGCTTGCGGAGCTGATTAAACACACGTCCGAACGGTTTGACTGTTTAAACTAAACACTGAAAATAAAAATTGGGGAAGGAAGCACTTTCGCAAACTTTTTTTTTTAAATTAAATTCAAAAAATGAAGTTATTGAGCTTTTAATTGGTTGAATTACTTATGTACATTAATCTAATAATATAAAAATTTATTTCTCTAAAATATCTCTTATCAGGCAACGCAAAAAAAATATATAAAAGTTATTTTGGATCTCTATTGCATACTTTTCATTAATTTGTGTTACAACATTTTTCTGTTCCTTTGTGGCAGTTACGCCTAATTCACTTATTTGAAGTCTGTCTTATTCTGTCGTTAATTTTATTATTTTGTCTTTATAACTAGAAACTGATACTTTTGTACCTCTGTACAAAATTTGATAATCGTGTGTGGATTTGGACTGTAGTTAGATTGTTTTTATACGATTCGACTAGTTTGTTCTAAACTATTGAGATCACTAATATCGTCTACAAAACCTATAGTGGCTTCCAAGGAAAATGGTCCAATGATGCCACCACTCCACAATCCGCACCAAACTGTCATCTGTGGATGCATCGGCTTCTCAACAATAACATACGGGTTTTCAGCAGGTGCGGTGGGTGCTTTATTTCATCCAAAACTTCTTTTCAAATAACGCACTGTTTGGGCTACACAGGACTCAATTTGAAAATAAGTTTCCAATATTTCCCAACGTCGTCCAAGCGCAAAGTGATTCATTTCTTTCTGCGGATGTATAATACTGATTTTATGATGATTATTACACCCTGTATATTTTTTTAGTAGTAGGTAAGTAACTGCATTCATAATTGTATGTTAAATTAAATTCATTTAGCTAGAGGTAAAATTTACGTTTAAAAAGTTGTTCAATACTATATTTGTATTACTAAAATTTCTTACTAAAAGATTTATAATCCATGTATAAGAGGATTGAGAAAAAATATTAAGGGGTGTCATGGAAACTGACACAGAATTGCGAAATGTCGGAATTGAAAATCGATATCTGTTTTAAATGGTGTCTTGAAACCGACTTTATTTTGCATTTTTTGATAATTGGCAAACCGATATTCGAATCAGCTGATTCCTTCAACTGTCAACAAAATTGTTTGAATTTTTTTATTCAAATTGTGTTTTGCGGCAAGTGAAATTTTTAAATAAAAAAGATGAGTTCAGTGGTTATAGCTTATTTATCAATGGATGCGTTGGAGGAAACTACCGAAAGAGTTCGTCGTAAATTTTAAGAGACAAGAGTAATCCGCTGGAGCAACCGGAATCTATGTAATTGCAATATATTTTTATTTCGCTTCAATTGATATCTAAATAAATGCCTACATTTTATGTAGATTTATCGACCAATATCGTCTAAATAAAAAAGCCTTTGTAATTGTGCTGGATGGTATTAAAGATAAATTGGGTCGTTTATCTAAACCTGCTGTGCTGTAATTTACATTCACACTTCGGTTCTTTGCAGAGGGCTTTTACCAACGTTCTGTTTGTAACGATGTAAACGTTTGTGTAGCTAGATCTTCTGTCTCTATTACATTAAAAGAAGTCCTTAATGCTTTGAATATATCGATTTGCCGACGCTGGGTAAAACTGACGATGAACGACGCCAAAAAGCAGAGGGCAAGATATTATTCTTATAATAAGTACCACATTACAGGGATTACAGGTTGCATTGAAGGGACACATATAAGGATTGTGAAGCTGAAAATTGATGAACATTTATATTTTAACCAGAAAGGCTATTTCAACATAAATGCGATGATTGTAAGTAAAAATTTAAAGTATAATTGATTAACATCCATGGTTTGCATCAAATTGATGCAAATTCTTGAAACACATTCATATATTAAAAACAAATATGCGTATTTAAATTCAGAATTTTGGCTACCTTCCTAAAATATTAAAATAAACAAGTGAGCAGTTCTACAGTTAGAGATAGTCTTATACTTATCGTGCTAGAATAGTTAATAAATTGAAAATATTCTAATGAATAATATTGTCTTTTTGTATCTGCATCAAATTGATGCACAACGTACTTTTCGTTTCTAGAAATTTCCGATGGATGCGGGTTAAGGCATTTATTAGTTTTGTATTTCAGATTTGTGACAACGACATGATCATTCGAGGAGTCGACGCACAGTACCCTGGTTCAAGCCACGACTCTATTGTCTCGAGTATTATCAGCGCTCGACAGTATTACATTAGGCAAAATGAGGCTGGCGATAGAGCAAATAGGCTGCTCGGTGACTGTGGCTATGGCATTGAACCGTTTCTGTTGACGTACAAGACCCACAGTATAACTGTCGGTAATATAAATTCAACATAGCACACTCTTCGGCGAGAAATATTGTGGAAAGAACCATTGTAGTATTAAAAAGTCGTTTTCGTTGTTTAATTCGCATGTTACACTTTAGGCCTGAAAAAGTTGTTAAAATAATAAATGCATGTTGTGCTCTACATAAAATTTGTAGGAGTTACAACATAGAATTTGTTGAAAACATTCCTCAATAATAAAAACAAAAATTATCACTTTTTTCTTCATTCTCTTAGGAACCAATTCATAACTTAAAACTAAAAATAAATAGAGTTTGGGGCACACATTTCTTAAAAACTAATAAGTAGACAAGGTGTCTTCGTTTTCGTTTATGATAGCACTAACGATTAAGAATTATTCCGGTTCTGTTTTTCAAGTTCAAACTTTATAAGTTCGAGATTTAACTGTTCTCTTTTAATTTGATTTATTTCTTGCATGGCAGTAAGCATGTGCACACCGAAAATCTCAAACTCATCCTTCAGCTCTGTCACCGTCTTTGAAATTGATTCCGAACTTTTTTCAACTGCGCGTTATATTCGCCTCAGGATGCTTGTATTCTCTTTCTCAATACTGATCAGCTCTTCCAGCTTTTTGTTCGTCTTCTCTTTGTGCTCCTTGTCTGAATCAAGAAATGTTGATAGCCTCTGTGCAATATTTTCCTGCTTAGCTCTTTTTGGAGTGTTGTAGGAAGTCTCGGTTTTCCTCTTTGACGATATCGAGGGCATATCGTCGTCAGTTTCTTCAATAGCATTCTCGTTGAGACCAATTGATATCCCAAGTATGCCTTCAATTGTCTGTGAAATTCCACTTAATCGAACAATAGTTTCCTCCGATTTATTTAGATAGTGTTTGGAAAAAAGTCCGCCATCTGTTGCTCACACTTCTACTTTGTTATGTGCCAACTTCTTCTTGGCGTCGCTTTTGCACTCCGTCCATACCTAAAAAAAAATTACAAAATGGTGTCAATGGGACAAATTGAAGAGCTGCATTTTTAGATAACAACCTTTTTCCACCCTACTATGTCTTTGGTCGGTGGAGCTGCTGCGTTTAAAGACGCTGACAGCTTTTGCCATAATGATTCCACTAGGATTCGGAGTGTTGCTCCATAAAATCTATTAAAATTGCAATTTGAGTTAACTTTTTATGTTCTCCCCTAGTTAAGAATAAAAAATATTGGACAAAAATATCTTGTATTTATAATAAATCACGACTTACATTTTTAAGAAATACCCGTCGGCAACGAAGTTAGCACACAAAGTGACAAATAAATAGATAGCAATAATCTGATCGATTTAATTCTGACAATCAAACCGATAAATCGGTTTCTGTGACAAGCTAAATTAAAAATAAATCATATAAAAAGAAAATGAAATAGACAAAATCGGAATCCGTGACACCTACACGAAATTTTGGTCGGTTTCAAAACCGATTCTGACAACAATTGGGTTGCAGGACACCCCTGATTAACAATAATTTAAAATTAGTAAATAAATAATTTTTCTTCTTTTATATGATTGTAAGATATCACACTGATTAGACTATATCACTAGTTAATTCATTTTAAATTCTTAATGTGATTTTTAAGTTTTTGTTAAAAAAAAAATTTCAAAATCAATAGAAAGCAATGGCTTGTTTTATTTAAAAAGTTTTTTGCTATAAATAGGAAAAAATTCAGTCGAAACTATTTAAATTACCTTGCGGCAAATTTGCCGCAGCGCGCCCTCCTGTGTTACTTTTCAGAGCGTGCCCTCCGAAGGGTTAAAGATGTTGGTATTGGCTGCATTTTTAATTTCTTCCAGTGGCGTTCCTAGGCTTGGTGACACCCAGGGCGGATACTCATGGTGTCAGCCCTATAAAAAATTTCTAAATGCAAAAAGAAACCAATTGGAGAGATTAAGTGTTTTTATTCTTATCTTTATGTTTTCCAAAACAAAAAAAAAAAACAAAAAAAAAATATTTAGATATGTAAGCATAAGGTAAAAAAGAAAACTTATTAACTTCGCAGTCTTAAAAACTGACGGAACAAAAACATTACATTTTCAGGTACATATTAATCTCATACTTCATCTCCGTTAAATGTGTCGAGCAATTTTGAAATGTATTTAATTGATAGCTTTTTAGGTCTTGGATTGCAACAAATTAACTCATGTCTTAACTTGCTATCTAGATTATTAGACTTAGTTTTCGTCACTGGAAATAAAAATTTTAACCCATCTGAATCAGCTTTTCCAATTTCAGCTATTAGTGCGCACCATGTTCCTTTAGAGATCAATATTTCATTTTATAAATATTTTGAGTTAAGTATTGATAAGACAACAAATTTTAATTTCAGTGCGTATAATTTCATTTAAATCAACTCAGTAATAGACAGAATTAATTGGATTGATGAATTTAATAATCTTGATACGGTCGCTTGTTTCAATAAGTTCAAATGCCGAATCTCCTTAATTTGTAATGACTTTATTCCATTAATAAAACAAAAAGCCTACAAGTTGCCTTGGTACACGCGTGGTCTTAAAAAATCTGCGTACTAAATTTTATAAAAAATTGTTTAAAAAAAATTTAAATTTTGATTTTCTTAAATATTGCCACTATAAGAGGGAATTCAACTTTCTAGACAAATACCTTTATAGACAATACATCTTGAAATTTGAGAGTGATATAAAATCAAACCCAAAGTCTTTTTGGCGTTTCGTAAAATCAAAAAAAGGATCTTCTAATATCCCTGCATCGATGTTTTTAAATAACAACACTTAATAACTAAATAGAACTAAATAATGTTAGTTCTACAGCTAATCTTTTCGCAAATTTTTTTCTCTCAAACTATGAGCCTGTCAGTTCTGTAGATTTTGAGATGCAAGATACTGTGGTATCTCAGATAGATTTTGGATTTCTCTCTCTGATAGAAGAGGATGTTGTTGATGGCATTATAAGTCTTAAATCGTCACACAAATTAGATTTAGATGGCATTTGTTCTTTCCTTCTAAAAAAATGCATGCATACTGTGGCGTATGCCTTAATGCTTATTTTTAATAAGTCGCTTACCTCGGGAATTTTTATAGATGGCTGGAAAACTGTTTATGTAACACCTATACTTAAATCGGGTTCGAAGAATAATATCAAAAATTATAGACCGATTTCAAAGCTTTCTACTATTTCGAAATTGTTTGAATCGATTGTTAAGGTTAAATTGTTTTTTGCTGTAAAGAATATTATTTCTCCTTATCAGCATGGTTTTATGCCCGGTCGGTCAACGGTTTCAAATTTGGTTATTTTCTCTGAATATTGCTTGTCTTCGTTTCAGAAAGGTTATCAGGTTGATGGCGTTTACACGGACTTTTCGAAAGCCTTTGACAAGGTCTCCCACTTCCTCTTGGTTAAAAAACTGCAGAGGATGGGGTTTCATTCAAGTTTCCTTAGCTGGATAAGTTCATACTTATCCAATTTGATAACGTAAAATCCTTCCCATATGTGGCTACGTCTGGAGTTCCTCAAGGTAGCATTTTGGGCCCTCTTCTCTTTATTCTGTTCATTAACGATATAACTTATCTTGTTCCTCACAGTAATTGTTTGTTATATGCAGATGACCTTAAGATTTTCCTTAAAGTCAAAAACGCGTCGGATTGTGAATTTCTTCAAAGTTAAATTGATAAATTGTATGATTGGTGTTCTAAGAATTGTCTCTTTTTGAATATAGAGAAATGTGTTTTCATGTCCTACTCGAGGTCTGTCAATGTTTGTCTGTCATAGTATCATATTGCCACCTCTAGGCTGTCATCTTTTAATTAGTTCAAGGACCTTGGAGTTGTCTTTGATGTTAAATTTTCGTTCGTCCCACATTTGGACTATATTATTCCGAAAGCTTATGCTATGCTGGCTTTTGTTCATCGAAATGGTTCATACTTTACGGATCCTTATACTTGGAAATCGTTGTATACTAGTTTGGTTGGATCTAGACTTGAGTATGCGGCCGTGGTTTGGAACCCACAGTATGCGATGTATAAGTTAAGACTTGAACGCGTACAAAAAACTTTCACCAGGGTTGCATTACGCTCTCTTAATTTTGAAGGTTCGATGCCGTCTTATGGTGCCCGATGTCTGTTAATTGGGCTGAAATCTTTAGAGATTAGGAGAAATATTTTGTCACTTCTTTTTGTCCATGACATTTTTTCTGGTGTAGTTGATAGTCCAGAATTGCTGGAAATGATAAATTTTAATGTGCCTGCAAGGACGCTTAGGAATTTTGATCTGTTCTACTTGGAAATGTGTCGCACTAATAATGCTGCAAATGCACCTATTTATAGGGTACTAAATATGTTCAATATTATAGCAATCATAATTTGGATTTTCTTATGTCTAAGGATCAAATGAAAATTTTTCTTAATAGCATTTTGTAATTAAATTCTTTCTAATTAACTTTTTTTCTGTCCTTGTCTGTAAGAAATATTGTTCAAAGACTAATGAATTAAATTAATATTTGTATATGTAGGAATAAGGTTAAACAAAGAAATCTTATTAATGGCGTTGTCTTAAAAGAGCTTTAAGAGCTGAAAATCATCGAAATCAATATTACTTGCAAGCTCGTTTTCAATGGATAAACTAGCATGATCGGAGAGCCTTGCCTGTTCCATGGAAGACCTTAAATAAGTCTAAATTAATTTTAGCTTTGAAAAACTCCTTTCGCATGAAGCTGAATTGTTAGAAATAATTTCAATGCGACAAAATGGGACACACATTTTTTAACGTAATGTATTTGTACCTTTTTCTTTCTGTTTGAGAAATTAAAAAAAAATATCCAAATGGTGTCACCCCTAAAGTGGTGGTACCCGGGGCTTCTTCTTTTTGTTCTTATTTTAATTATACAGAAAATTCCTAAATGTTATATAATAAGAAAAAAATTTATTTCTTTATTAAAAAAAATTAAAAAAAAAATCGTGTACTCGCCAGGTATAGAACCAGGTATTTTAACATGTGCTCTAACAGGGCTTGTGGTGCCCACAGAGTTTCACATAGAACATATATTAAGCACTACATACAACAAACACTTTACACAAAAACACTTCACTTTAAAATTAATATTCAAATTTAAGTTCCTTAGTTTTAAGTAATCAAAATTTATAAAAATGTATTTCAGTTGTGAAAATTCTTTTGTTGAATAAAGTTAAAATAAAAAATACGAATGAAATAAAAACATTAAATGCAATAATTTTTGGTCGTACACCCAAAACTGGGGTGTACACCAAAGGCTAATTGCAACTTATATACAAAATTTCATCGATCTACGACGAGTCGTTTATGAGTTTTAGATGCTATGCTAATTTTGTGTGGTGGGTGTAATGGCGCTTGTAGCAAAAAAGTAAAATCACTTCCATTATCTTTTTCAATAACTTCCGGCTAAAGTGCCATCTACAAGTCAAAATTGCAACTCACCACACTAGCTCATTTTCAACATACTCTATAGTTAATTGCTTATTTCCAAATTTTTATCATATTTCGTTTACTTGTATATAATAAAATCCGCTAATATTAAATTTTCCGGGAAAATGTGGCGTGGTCGAGGTTTCTCGGCTTAAAAGTAAACGTTTCTCGATCTTTTATAATTGTGACTGCACAGTGAAAACATCAGTTTTCTTAAGTTTTAGCTTAATTAAACTCAAAATATTAAAAATCTGAAACTGAAATCTAAAGTTTAATTTCAAGTGCTTATAATGAGTAAAGTTTACTTAAAATCATACTAAAAATTATATAAATTTAAATAATCCCACCTGAATAAGCTGAATTCAAGTGATTTTATTGCTCAAGTAAGTTATATTGCAAATATATAAAAAAAGAGAGTTAATTCAGAGAGATTAATTGATAAAATATTAAATTTTTAAATAAACTCATTCCTTTGGGAGCTATTTATCATTAACAATGTTGTAAAACTCTTAATTTAATCCGTTTTGCAAATATATCTGTGCCAATCCGATTGCGGGTAAATTTTGTATATTAGCTTTATTGATTTTTTATTTAAAGATATTTGTTTCCAAACATATAGATTGTCACAAATCCTTCAAATAAGCCTTTAACCGATTTCTCATGATTGGTTAAAAACTCGAGCTTGTTCGGAAATTCTTTTTGAATTCTTCAAACAAACCTGACATTTTAAAGAAAATGTTTTATATTAAATCAACATAAATTCAACATAACTTTGTTAGAAGTCACCAGAGAACAAATTTATCGCATGCGATCTTGGACGGATTTGAGTGAAATTTTAACGCTTTCAGAACGTAAATTGGATTCAGGTTACTAATTGTCACTAATTTAGGTTATCTCAGCAACGTGGTGAGCAGTTCCTTTTTGGCAATCATGAGCTAAAGATCGATTTTTTTTTTAAAACGCGTGTGATAATTTTAATGCATATATATGTATATAAGACCGGGTCGATTTGTGGGGAGGCAAAAAAATCGCCCATTGCTCTGTGAAAATCGTATTCTAGGGATCAAATAAGAAACTTTGTCGAAGTAACCATACCTCTAAAAGGAATTCTGATGTCCCCCAATTTGGGTCGAACTTTTGGGTAGGGGCAAATTTTGAAAAATCCCACTTTGACCCATTTAGAGTGCTCCAATCGAGTCCAAATGTATGACCGACCCCCACTAACTTTGGAGGCCCGACCCACCCATGCCAGTGGCACACCCCCTGGAACCCCCTGTGGGGTTCCCCATACAAACATTTCTAAAAATCGCCAGTTTTGGCACTTTACATGAAAAAATCAGCGCAATGCCTATGTTTTTCTTTTTGAAGTTTTTTTCTCTTTAGAAATTTATTCAACCCTTTTAAAAAATGAAGGTATCACTGTGACACAATTGGAGATCCTAAAATTGCTTGTGTGCGATTTTAAGCCACCACAAGACACAGCAGGTAGAATTGAAATTACCATTTCATTCTTATTACCTCGTCTCGTAGACCATATATAACGCAACAGTTTTTGTGAATGCATTAAGTCGTAATAATAAGTGAAGTTGACCATTCCAAATCAAAAAGTTTACAATGAATCCACCATCCTCTACACCGCAAGATGAAGCAACAACAACATCAACAACTATCGAAAACCCAATGAGTCATATACCCAAGCACGATGTTACTGTTTTTGGTGTGTCTACTGATTTGACTGATCTTAATTTACCAACCCATCTGGATATCTTGAGATATTATTTTTACTTAAGCGAACGTGCTAAAACAGAACAAAAAAGTTTTCCCATAAATCATTCACTATTCAAGTACAAGATAAGTTGAAAGGAATTTGGGAAAAACTTGGTATGGAAATAATGCTGAAAAAAGTGTAATTAATAAATTGAATAAATTGCTTGACAAGTATCAAGAGCAAATCAAGAGAAGAAACAAAACCCAACAATTTACAGAGTATGTAAAATCTCTGGAAACAATTTTTTACATTGGAACATGTAAATGCGATTTGAAGGCAGCTCCATGTGCATGCTTCAAAGAGTTCATGCACGGTCAACATAATCAGAGAAGACTAACAATGGATGCAGTTGTGATGGAAACTGAAGAGCAAGGAGCAACGTCTATGTCATCAATGCCAACATACCAAGATCCCGATGATTCAACATACGCACCGCCACCGGTTCAAGAAGATATGGAAAGAAGCACAAGTTCACAATACGCAGAGAGATACGATTGTTTTAACTTTGCCTTGGTATGTGACAGATTTGGTGTGCCTGATAGAGTAGCATCGGCATTGGGAACCGCTCTTTTCCAAGATTTTAAAATGAAAGATAAGCATGGCAAACCTCTCATCATGGATAAATCGAAAGTTCACAGAGAAAAAGAGAAATGCAGACAAGAAGTAGTTCGCAAACGGTTAGATCATACCAATTTGTTAGCGTTTTCATTCGATGGCAGAAAATATGATACTTTAATGACAGCTAAAGTTGATGAGAAGTATCATACTAGGATGGTAAAATAACCTCATCTTGTTATTTTGAGAGAACCCAATTCTGAATTGATTGGTTACGTAAGACTGGAACATGAAACCGCTGAATACAAAACAACCAAATTAAATGATTTTTTCAACGATAAGAATATATCACTGGATGCATTAATTGGAATATGCACTGACGGTGGGCCAACAAACACTGGTCCACACGGTGGAATTATACGACGATTCGAATTGCTGTTAAAAAGACCATTGCATTGGTTCGTTTGCCTTCTACATTTCAACGAACCTCCGTTTCGGCATTTGTTTGAAGCTTTGGATAAATCAACCAGCACTGGACCAAGATCGGCAACCGGAAAACTGAGCCGTCAAATCGAAACTTGTGAAACTCTTCCGGTAAGTTATTGCTATCACTCATTTATTATAATTGTCAACCATTTTTAATTATTTTATTATTATATATTTTCAGGTGGTGGATGGCTGCCAGAAAATTGAGTTGCAAAATATGCCCCCGCTCCAGAAAAAAATTGAATTTTCCACCGATTCGAAGTACTTATACGACATGGCCCATGCAATTTCTAGCGGCGTAGTTTCGGTGGATCTGGCTAACATCAAACCAGGGAAAATTGTACATTCTCTGTGGCTCACCAAGGCCGCTAGATTATTACGATTATATGTGACAACGGAAAATCCAGATGCAAATTTAAGAATTCTGGTTGAATTTATAATTAAATGTTATGTGCCAATGAACTTCAATATCAAGTATTACAGCTCTGTCGTGTACGGAAGTGCATTATTTTTCAACTTCATTAGTTGGTCACGATTTCTAGAACCTCGTTAACGCAAAATTGTCAATCAAGTAATTACAGATAATTCATATTATGCGCATTCGGAAAATATCTTGTTATCAATGTTGTTTGATGATAGCAAAGAAAAGCGCGACTGTGCTATCAACATAATTCTACGCTATCGAACAGATGTTGACGACCCAACGCAACTTAGAGCTTATGAAAAACCAGATATAAAGTTTAATTGCACAAGTTACACGGAAATGATCAGTATGAATGACATAAATAACGTATTTGAACCACCATTCACGCGAAGCATTCCGTACGATACATTGAAAGAATATTTAAATCAAGATGATCCACCGTTTAATGATCCAAAAATTCCATCACATATACAAGGAACGGAACTACATGTTCAATTGCTAGCTAGCGTTTCCAAACGGGTTATACCGGAAAATGTAGAGGCTGTTATGGCGACGAGATTAGAGAGCCGTGCGAAATTGCCCAGACTTGAAAGTAAAAAAGACTTCAAACAATAATTTTTTTAGTTTCTTTTCTATAACTAACTTAAATTAATTTTTTCATTTACATATGTTCTGACTAAATAAATTTCAAAAGAGAAAAAATAGATATTATTATAAATAAATAATAAATATTATTATAAATAAATAAATAAAAATAATTTTTTCGTGTAAAGTGCCAAAACTGGCGATTTTTTTAAATGTTTGTATGGGGAACCCCACAGGGGGGTTCCAGGGGGTGTGCCACTGGCATGGGTGGGTCGGGCTTCCAAAGTTAGTGGGGGTCGGTCATACATTTGGACTCGATTGGAGCACTCTATATGGTTCAAAGTGGGATTTTTCAAAATTTGCCCCTACCCAAAAGTTCGACCCAAATTGGGGGACATCAGAATTCGTTTTAGAGGTATGGTTCCTTCGGCGAAGTTTCTTATTTTGATACCTAGAATACGATTTTCACAGAGCGATTTTTAAATCGACCCGCCTTAATGTATATATATGTATGAAGCATGAACATTAGATGGGTTTTTTTTCCAAAAGTATTCCAAAACCTCCCTGCAAGGCCAGATTCTGAATCCTGGATGTAATATAAGCATGTGACGCGAAAAAAAAATCCAGAAAATTCGCAAACTGGAATGTAAAGTATAAAATGGATGTTTCAAATCGAGTTTCCTATTTAAATTTAAGACATACAAAAACTTTTGACCATAATATATCCTAATGAAAAATTGTCCACTGAACCCAAATATGCCATCAGATTTTTAAAAAAGTTAGTCCTTGACCCAAAATTAGCCTACTTTATTAAAAATTTCATAATTTTTTCTTTCGATTTTGAAAAAGAAGCCTTACCCTCGCCAAGGTCGCTGCAACTTTCTAAAATTTAAATGCTGCATGATTGTTAGCCATTTTAAGAAGTTTAAAAAAAATAAAAAAATTATTCAAATCGGATAATTTTTATGGCAGATTAACCGATTTATTTTGTTAAACCGACTTTCGGGCAAAGATGGAATAATCGTCATTCTGACACGTTATGGTTTCAGTACGTTGGAAATTCGTTGTTTGAAACCCTTCCGACAACTGTCATACATTTTGGACTGTTAATCTAGAATTGTTTCAGTTCATTTATCTTTTGAGGTAATTTAGCAAGCAGTTCAAGATACTTGTATCCAACAAAAAAATATCGAATATCTTATATTTAATTGGGGAGTTTTATTTTATGACGAATTTGGAGCCGTATTTAGTGAAATGAATTTTCGCGTATTAATGTTTATAGAAAATACTTTGAGATCCTTTCAAAATGTAACATTGCCAACGTTCGAGCATGTGCAAAGCCGTTTATTGCATCTAAAGGTACTGGGCAATTTGGCGTTGAATCAAGCGTATCGTTGGAGATTCCCAATATTCCCATATGGGGAATCTCCAACTAAGGAGATCCCATGAGCTTTCTAAACATCGATACAAGTTGTTGGGTTATTGACTAAATAAATTTACGTGCTGAGGAAATGGTCAGCAAAATTGCTGTCGTGAACGATTGTGCTGAAAGCGCAATAAACTTAATAACACGATTCAATACAAATGTTACTAACTTAGAATCCGACTTTGTCTTGACTTTACAGGTGGTAGAGGAACACCAAAAATTTTAACTATATAACATAACAAAGAATGACATCATTTCAAATTTGCAGAAAAAAAGTGAATTAAATCTGTTCAAAAATAAATATTTGCTTAAAAGTCGGCTTCACAAGAAAATTATACCCCACTACTTCAGATTAACTTCACTATGTTTACTCAGTGGTGGATCTAGGATTCGCCCGAGGGGGGCTGAAACTACAGTTTTGTATGCCGAGAGGGCTAAAACGTCTTTATGGCCTTTTTTTCATTTTTTACCCATACAAAAAATTCTCCAAGGTGGGGCTAAAGCCCTTTCAGACCGTATGTAGATCCGCCACTGTGTTTTCTGCATATTTGCAATGATGTCTGATGATGACGATGAAAAAATTTATGTTTTTAAAGCTATTGTTAATATGCAGAAAACAAAGGGAAGAACATTTTATAAAAAAAAATAAATTTTTCCCAAAAGTCAGCTTAACAAAAAAATCATTTTTCTGCCATAAAAATGACCCGATTTGAATATTTGTTTTATTATTCCTAAACTACATAAAAAGGCCAACAATACTGCAGTATTTTAATTTGAGAAAGTTGCTGCGACCTTGGCGAAGGTAAAGCTTCTTTTCAAAATCGAAAGAAAAAATTTGGAAATTCTTAATAAAGTAGGCCCATTTTGGGTCAAGGACTCATTTTTTTAAAAATCTGATGGCATATTTGGGTTCAGCGGACGATTTTACATTGGGATATGATATAGTCAAAAGTTTTTGTAAGACTTAAATTTAAATAGCAAACTCGATTTGAAACATCCATTTTATACTTCTTCAAATTCACGTTTTTTAGCGGCGCCAATCCAGTTTGCGAATTTTCTGGATTTTTTTTCGCGTAACATGCTTATATTACATCCAGGATTCAGAATCTGGCCTTGCAGGGAGGTTCTGGAATATGTTAAGAAAATGTATGGAACCCAAAACCCATCTAATGAACATGTGTAAATGAACAATTCGCAAGAAAATTCAGTTCATTTATAGTTTGAATTAATATTTTAAATTTAGTAAAATGAAAATAAAAATATAGTGTTTGATTTAACATTAAAGAAAAATAAGTGGAAAACTAATGTATACAAATTTTAACTATGACTAAAAAAAAAAAGAAAGAAAGAATAATACGAAAAAATCAAGCATGAATCAAAAGTAAAAGCTTAAATTAAGTTCTTAATTAAATTAAATTGATTAGAAATGTGAATAATAATATATAAAAAAATATGGATAATAATATAAGCATATTATACTCCATTTTCGATTTTTTTGTTGCACACATACCTCTATATGTATTGCACATAATAATTTCTCTCATGCGATAATTTTTTTTGTCGGCATTTTGATTTTTTTTGACCAAGTATAAATTATTTCTTGAACTATTATTTAATTAACTTAATTTTAAAATGAATAATCCGTATTAAATTAAATTTTAAATGTATTCTTAAAACTAAAAATCAACGGCTTGAATTAGCAAAACAAGTAGTGAAAACAACAAATAATTTTAGCGATATATTTAGTTATCTCAGCGCTCTTAAAACATATCTATCATGCAATTATTTTTAACATCTGAGTCCACAGCGCAGAAAGATCTTTCTTCGTGGGAGTCTCGCATCGTAAAACACTCAATAAGAAGAGCATGTAAGTTTTTTTAAAGAAATTTTCTTTTAAATATATATTTAGAATAATGAGAGAGTGCCTAATAACAACAAAAAGAGTTGTTTTTAAAACTAGGTCAGAGTAACATTGAACTTGAATTCTTATATATTGCGAACAGCTGCTTCTGTTATTTAAACTTAACTTAAATAATGTCTTAACCCTTGCACTCTTACTTTTCTTTTTAATTTTAATTACATTCAATGCTACTTATTTTGCGATTTCTGCTTAATTACCATTAAATAAAATAATTATTGATATTTTAATGATTTTTTTTCCGATTTGGTGTGAAAAATAATGTAAATTTAAGTAAATTCGTTTTAGTTTATTAAAATTAAATTAAGTAAAAAAACAAATTTAAGTCGATAGTCAAATCGTTCGGACGTATCATACTAAGATGGTAAAATAACCTCATCTTGTTATTTTGAGAGAACCCAATTCTGAATTGATTGGTTACGTAAGACTGGAACATGAAACCGCTGAATACAAAACAACCAAATTAAATGATTTTTTCAACGATAAGAATATATCACTGGATGCATTAATTGGAATATGCACTGACGGTGAGCCAACAAACACTGGTCCACACGGTGGAATTATACGACGATTCGAATTGCTGTTAAAAAGACCATTGCATTGGTTCGTTTGCCTTCTACATTTCAACGAACCTCCGTTTCGGCATTTGTTTGAAGCTTTGGATAAATCAACCAGCACTGGACCAAGATCGGCAACCGGAAAACTGAGCCGTCAAATCGAAACTTGTGAAACTCTTCCGGTAAGTTATTGCTATCACTCATTTATTATAATTGTCAACCATTTTTAATTATTTTATTATTATATATTTTCAGGTGGTGGATGGCTGCCAGAAAATTGAGTTGCAAAATATGCCCCCGCTCCAGAAAAAAATTGAATTTTCCACCGATTCGAAGTACTTATACGACATGGCCCATGCAATTTCTAGCGGCGTAGTTTCGGTGGATCTGGCTAACATCAAACCAGGGAAAATTGTACATTCTCTGTGGCTCACCAAGGCCGCTAGATTATTACGATTATATGTGACAACGGAAAATCCAGATGCAAATTTAAGAATTCTGGTTGAATTTATAATTAAATGTTATGTGCCAATGAACTTCAATATCAAGTATTACAGCTCTGTCGTGTACGGAAGTGCATTATTTTTCAACTTCATTAGTTGGTCACGATTTCTAGAACCTCGTTAACGCAAAATTGTCAATCAAGTAATTACAGATAATTCATATTATGCGCATTCGGAAAATATCTTGTTATCAATGTTGTTTGATGATAGCAAAGAAAAGCGCGACTGTGCTATCAACATAATTCTACGCTATCGAACAGATGTTGACGACCCAACGCAACTTAGAGCTTATGAAAAACCAGATATAAAGTTTAATTGCACAAGTTACACGGAAATGATCAGTATGAATGACATAAATAACGTATTTGAACCACCATTCACGCGAAGCATTCCGTACGATACATTGAAAGAATATTTAAATCAAGATGATCCACCGTTTAATGATCCAAAAATTCCATCACATATACAAGGAACGGAACTACATGTTCAATTGCTAGCTAGCGTTTCCAAACGGGTTATACCGGAAAATGTAGAGGCTGTTATGGCGACGAGATTAGAGAGCCGTGCGAAATTGCCCAGACTTGAAAGTAAAAAAGACTTCAAACAATAATTTTTTTAGTTTCTTTTCTATAACTAACTTAAATTAATTTTTTCATTTACATATGTTCTGACTAAATAAATTTCAAAAGAGAAAAAATAGATATTATTATAAATAAATAATAAATATTATTATAAATAAATAAATAAAAATAATTTTTTCGTGTAAAGTGCCAAAACTGGCGATTTTTTTAAATGTTTGTATGGGGAACCCCACAGGGGGGTTCCAGGGGGTGTGCCACTGGCATGGGTGGGTCGGGCTTCCAAAGTTAGTGGGGGTCGGTCATACATTTGGACTCGATTGGAGCACTCTATATGGTTCAAAGTGGGATTTTTCAAAATTTGCCCCTACCCAAAAGTTCGACCCAAATTGGGGGACATCAGAATTCGTTTTAGAGGTATGGTTCCTTCGGCGAAGTTTCTTATTTTGATACCTAGAATACGATTTTCACAGAGCGATTTTTAAATCGACCCGCCTTAATGTATATATATGTATGAAGCATGAACATTAGATGGGTTTTTTTTCCAAAAGTATTCCAAAACCTCCCTGCAAGGCCAGATTCTGAATCCTGGATGTAATATAAGCATGTGACGCGAAAAAAAAATCCAGAAAATTCGCAAACTGGAATGTAAAGTATAAAATGGATGTTTCAAATCGAGTTTCCTATTTAAATTTAAGACATACAAAAACTTTTGACCATAATATATCCTAATGAAAAATTGTCCACTGAACCCAAATATGCCATCAGATTTTTAAAAAAGTTAGTCCTTGACCCAAAATTAGCCTACTTTATTAAAAATTTCATAATTTTTTCTTTCGATTTTGAAAAAGAAGCCTTACCCTCGCCAAGGTCGCTGCAACTTTCTAAAATTTAAATGCTGCATGATTGTTAGCCATTTTAAGAAGTTTAAAGAAAATAAAAAAATTATTCAAATCGGATAATTTTTATGGCAGATTAACCGATTTATTTTGTTAAACCGACTTTCGGGCAAAGATGGAATAATCGTCATTCTGACACGTTATGGTTTCAGTACGTTGGAAATTCGTTGTTTGAAACCCTTCCGACAACTGTCATACATTTTGGACTGTTAATCTAGAATTGTTTCAGTTCATTTATCTTTTGAGGTAATTTAGCAAGCAGTTCAAGATACTTGTATCCAACAAAAAAAGATCGAATATCTTATATTTAATTGGGGAGTTTTATTTTATGACGAATTTGGAGCCGTATTTAGTGAAATGAATTTTCGCGTATTAATGTTTATAGAAAATACTTTGAGATCCTTTCAAAATGTAACATTGCCAACGTTCGAGCATGTGCAAAGCCGTTTATTGCATCTAAAGGTACTGGGCAATTTGGCGTTGAATCAAGCGTATCGTTGGAGATTCCCAATATTCCCATATGGGGAATCTCCAACTAAGGAGATCCCATGAGCTTTCTAAACATCGATACAAGTTGTTGGGTTATTGACTAAATAAATTTACGTGCTGAGGAAATGGTCAGCAAAATTGCTGTCGTGAACGATTGTGCTGAAAGCGCAATAAACTTAATAACACGATTCAATACAAATGTTACTAACTTAGAATCCGACTTTGTCTTGACTTTACAGGTGGTAGAGGAACACCAAAAATTTTAACTATATAACATAACAAAGAATGACATCATTTCAAATTTGCAGAAAAAAAGTGAATTAAATCTGTTCAAAAATAAATATTTGCTTAAAAGTCGGCTTCACAAGAAAATTATACCCCACTACTTCAGATTAACTTCACTATGTTTACTCAGTGGTGGATCTAGGATTCGCCCGAGGGGGGCTGAAACTACAGTTTTGTATGCCGAGAGGGCTAAAACGTCTTTATGGCCTTTTTTTCATTTTTTACCCATACAAAAAATTCTCCAAGGTGGGGCTAAAGCCCTTTCAGACCGTATGTAGATCCGCCACTGTGTTTTCTGCATATTTGCAATGATGTCTGATGATGACGATGAAAAAATTTATGTTTTTAAAGCTATTGTTAATATGCAGAAAACAAAGGGAAGAACATTTTATAAAAAAAAATAAATTTTTCCCAAAAGTCAGCTTAACAAAAAAATCATTTTTCTGCCATAAAAATGACCCGATTTGAATATTTGTTTTATTATTCCTAAACTACATAAAAAGGCCAACAATACTGCAGTATTTTAATTTGAGAAAGTTGCTGCGACCTTGGCGAAGGTAAAGCTTCTTTTTCAAAATCGAAAGAAAAAATTTGGAAATTCTTAATAAAGTAGGCCCATTTTGGGTCAAGGACTCATTTTTTTAAAAATCTGATGGCATATTTGGGTTCAGCGGACGATTTTACATTGGGATATGATATAGTCAAAAGTTTTTGTAAGACTTAAATTTAAATAGCAAACTCGATTTGAAACATCCATTTTATACTTCTTCAAATTCACGTTTTTTTAGCGGCGCCAATCCAGTTTGCGAATTTTCTGGATTTTTTTTCGCGTCACATGCTTATATTACATCCAGGATTCAGAATCTGGCCTTGCAGGGAGGTTCTGGAATATGTTAAGAAAATGTATGGAACCCAAAACCCATCTAATGAACATGTGTAAATGAACAATTCGCAAGAAAATTCAGTTCATTTATAGTTTGAATTAATATTTTAAATTTAGTAAAATGAAAATAAAAATATAGTGTTTGATTTAACATTAAAGAAAAATAAGTGGAAAACTAATGTATACAAATTTTAACTATGACTAAAAAAAAAAAGAAAGAAAGAATAATACGAAAAAATCAAGCATGAATCAAAAGTAAAAGCTTATATTAAGTTCTTAATTAAATTAAATTGATTAGAAATGTGAATAATAATATATAAAAAAATATGGATAATAATATAAGCATATTATACTCCATTTTCGATTTTTTTGTTGCACACATACCTCTATATGTATTGCACATAATAATTTCTCTCATGCGATAATTTTTTTTGTCGGCATTTTGATTTTTTTTGACCAAGTATAAATTATTTCTTGAACTATTATTTAATTAACTTAATTTTAAAATGAATAATCCGTATTAAATTAAATTTTAAATGTATTCTTAAAACTAAAAATCAACGGCTTGAATTAGCAAAACAAGTAGTGAAAACAACAAATAATTTTAGCGATATATTTAGTTATCTCAGCGCTCTTAAAACATATCTATCATGCAATTATTTTTAACATCTGAGTCCACAGCGCAGAAAGATCTTTCTTCGTGGGAGTCTCGCATCGTAAAACACTCAATAAGAAGAGCATGTAAGTTTTTTTAAAGAAATTTTCTTTTAAATATATATTTAGAATAATGAGAGAGTGCCTAATAACAACAAAAAGAGTTGTTTTTAAAACTAGGTCAGAGTAACATTGGACTTGAATTCTTATATATTGCGAACAGCTGCTTCTGTTATTTAAACTTAACTTAAATAATGTCTTAACCCTTGCACTCTTAATTTTCTTTTTAATTTTAATTACATTCAATGCTACTTATTTTGCGATTTCTGCTTAATTACCATTAAATAAAATAATTATTGATATTTTAATGATTTTTTTTCCGATTTGGTGTGAAAAATAATGTAAATTTTAGTCGATAGTCAAATCGTTCGGACGTGTTTTTAATAAGCTCCGCAAAATTTACTTTTTTCCCTGACCTTCCTCAACAACCTCATTTCACAACTGAAAATATAAGCGTGCCGCAAACGTGAAAAACAAAAACAACTATAAAGTGCTAACGCTGCAGATTACCCACTATAGCAAGTACAGTGAACTCCATGAACAGCAAAAACAATAAAATAGTGCTACCCAATTGATTAACAATAAAAAAAAATAAAAAAAAAAAATTAAAACAACCCAATTTCACAACCGCAAACATAAGCGTGCCGTAAAAAAAAAACAAAAAAAAAAAGAACAATTACAACTATATGTGCCAAAGTTAAAAAAATAAAAATATAACAATGGAATCATCCTGTGGTAACCAAACCTGTGTCATTGAAGACAAAACAATCCCTATTAACACCTGCAAGGGTATTTGCGGGAAATCTTTTCATGATTGTTGTGCAGAGCTATCGAGAAGATGCCTCACGTATACACATGAACTAAGTAGAAACTTCGTATTCTACTGTGACGAGTGCCAGAATATATCTCTTTCCGACGTAATGCTTGCCATAAAATGCATAAGTGACTCCTCTTTGAATACGGTTTCGTTAGAAAACAAATCCTTCTTCAAGAAAACCACAAAGCCGCTCACAAGGCCCGATAGCGGCATTCAGATAGGCGAAGAAATCATCGAGGCCATAGATTCAGCTAAAAAATCAACTGAATCGAAACTTAAGTCGATGTCGGAAAACCTTAAGGCAATAAGAGATACGGCGAACAAAGATTGCAAATGTTCTGCAATTGGATCCGACATTAGAAAAATGTACATGGAGATAACAGAAAAGATCAAAGATATTACAACCTATGAACCTGATCGTCAACTCCATGACAATATGATTGCAATACGGAATGATCTTGATGCCTTGTTGCAAACTACATCCAATAAAGCAGATCATACACACACCTTATTTGATTCCTCAGTAGTCGATATGTTATTCTCTAGAATGAGCGACATCAGCGACGAACTCAGTGCTTTCCGCTCCACACTAGAGGAGATTGTAAACGTTGTGCGGCAACAACCACTCAGAGTTAATGAAGAAATAGACCTACAGCGTTCCCATCTGGATAGCTCTTCCATCTTCGAAGAATTGTTAGAAGCTTCAAAAATTTCAATGGAAGCTCCGGTCCACACCACCTCCCATAATACCTACTTCCACCTCATCTATCGCAGCTTCTCCACCGGCAATTCTCCGAACGTTTCGGAACAATCTGGACCAATTCGGAATGGGAAAAGGATACTTCTAAAAGAGTGCAATGATGAAAGCAGCACTGTACTTTTCGTTAAAGGATTTCCACTGAAGGCAAACGAAAGTTGGGTACAATATTACTTCAAAAAGCATCACATTAACATTCACGATTGCCAGAGGACCTTTTCTATAAAAGCTAAGAAAGTCAGCAGCTTTAAAGTGAGTATACCCACGAAATACAGTTGGATGTTTCTGACCGGATCTCGTAGAGTACTTAAAGATGGAAACATACGGATATCCGAGTGGTCTAATAGGAAATTTCAAACTAATCACCCTAAGCCTAGAAGTAATAGAATTAAGACCAATAGAAATAAACAGGCTTCAAAAATAAGTAAAACAGATCCCCAGGATCCTAATTTCTCTCAAAATATAATCCTTCACATCCATTAAAGACTAATATGCCATCACAGCCATCACATCCTAAAAATAAACGTGTCTCATTCAACTTATCACCATCAACTACCCCACAGAACAATCACTCATCCGTTCGTTATCCAAATTTTATTCGCTGTATGTACGCACATGTACTAAATCCCTCTTTACCAAAAATCATCCTTAATAAGAATGCAGCAACCTTCACTCCAGGCAAGACACCTGTTCCCCCCGTTGCTACTACTAGTATTTCTTCCATACTTACGCCTCCCATAGCAATAAATACCGCTGATCCCCTTACAACCACACAGTCCTCTGTTTCAACCACACTTTCAGTAGTTAAGCCTATCATGACACCATCATTTCTTGATCCTCTCCTTCCACCTATAGCCAAATTAACAAAAAATCTCGCTGAAACTAGCACTGAAGGGCGCTTTGTCATGTCTCGGCTTAGAGACCGGAGGTTATATGATAACGTGCGTCTCTACTTGGCATACCTACATAACAAATCTGACTCCACTTGTATCGACGGTTCAACTAGAACAAGCGTTATGGCATTGATACAACAGCAAGGACTTCCAACCGAACCAGCAGAACTTAAAAAAAATACATTCAGTACCATGAGAGCTTTAATATCTCGCCAGCTGAAGTAGAAAAAGGCTTATCAGCTTATGCCTCACACACCACTTCAATGCGTCTATGGCATTTGAACAAATCGCGTTCAAACTTCAAAAATTATTACTGCTCCTAATAATACTCCCCTAGATTTTTGTCCACCTTCTTCTAAAAACAATAGCCTAAACATTTTTTATCACAATTGTGGTGGTATGCGTGGCAAACATAATAAACTTTTCGTTGAGGCAAAGTCATGCCACTATAATGTTTTGGTATTCACAGAAACGTGGCTAAATGACTCTTTCAAAAACGAAGAAATTCTCGACAACACTCTACCGGAAAGATCGAGATTATACCTTCACCGGTCAATCCCGTGGTGGTGGTGTTCTAATAGCCATACATAACTCCCTACCTAGTCAATTTGTCGAAACCACCTCTCACAAACTTTATGATCACCAAATAGCTCGAATTAGTTCTCACGATCATCAATTTATCTATATTGGTGTTATTTATATTCCTCCTAATTCAACAGAAACTACCTATAGTGATTTGTGCGAAAATATTTCATCACTAAATAAGACATTGAAAGAGGAAGATACAATCATTATCTATGGTGACTTTAATCGTCCAAATATTTCCTTTGTCACTGATGAGAATGACAACTTCCTCCTTGCTGTTGACCTCTCCAACTCGATTGATTATACTTTACTCAGTACTTTCTATGTTAACGACCTGCGGCAAGTTAACAGGTTTCCAAACCAAAATGGTAAATGGCTGGACCTAGTCTTCACCAATACCTATGATGAAATAAACGTTGTTCCAACCCCTGCAGCTGAACACTTATTTTCTAACAGCTTTCACCACTTAGCCCTATCTACAGAACTCTTTTCCACCAATATAACATTTATATTCTCATATAATAACTCAATAGTATACCATTATCTTAATGCTGACTACGATAGCATAAAAATTTGTCTCGATTCTATTAATTGGAACGATTTATCAGCACTTGAGCTCGATAGTGCAGTCAAACTATTTTATCAGCGTGTCCTCACAATTGTTGATAAACATGTCCCAAAAATAAAGAAAAAGGCTAAGCTTTCGGAACCATGGCTAGATAAAAATCTCAGAAATCTAAGAAATCAGAGAAATAAATTGTATAAAGTCATTAAATCCACCATTAATGTAACCAATGAATTGAGAACAAAGTATGAAGAGTTGTCACAAGAATTTTCTATAAAATCCAAAGAAGCCTTTAATCTTTATATTAATCTCATTGGAGAAAGAATTACTGTACAGCCAAAGAAATTCTTTGAATATGTAAATATCAAACGCAAATCAAACGGATACCCTTCTTCCATGTTCAAAGGCAGTGCTACATCCTCTAATACTCAAGAGATTTGCAATCTTTACGCAGATCATTTCAAGGAAGTTTTCTGTGTTTCTACAAACACATCTCACATCTCCCCTTCTATCACTAATTTATCACCTCAAATCAATAATATCGAACTAACACGTGATGAAATATACACAGCTATAATCGAGCTAGATCTAAAGAAAGACCAGGCCCTGATCTAATTCCCCCAAATTTAGTTATTCAATGCGTAGACTCACTGCTTTTGCCCCTACAAATAATCTTCAATAAAGCACTTAATGAAGGTGTTTTTCCGTCCTCACCTTAACCTTACATCATCTCACCTTACACCAATATTCAAAAATGGTGATAAAAGGTCTGTTGAAAACTACAGGGGTATTGCCATATTATCTGCTATCCCAAAACTGTTCGAAAAAATAATATGCGAAACACTGAAAGGTTTTATAAATCCATTACTCAATGAACATCAACATGGTTTCCGTAAAGGTAGATCAACTACCACAAATCTTATGATTATGGTTTCTGATGTATTAGGCAAGATGGAAAAAGGACATCGAGTTGATGCAATATACACTGACTTTAGCAAGGCCTTCGATTGCGTTGATCATAATATCCTAGCTTCCAAACTGGAAAGGTTTGGTATCTCAGGCTCCCTTCTCAATTGGCTTAAGTCTTATCTTCACGGTAGATCCCAATTTGTTAAATTTCAAGGTTTTCTATCCAAGGAGATTTCTGTCACATCCGGTGTGCCACAAGGAAGTCATCTTGGACCACTTCTGTTCAATATTTTTATATCAGACGTATCCGATGTTTTGTCTGATATCCCACATTAATTATATGCAGATGACTTAAAAATGTACCATATAATCAATTCTAAACTTATATGACTTTTTTACAATCGAAACTATGGTTTTTAGAACAGTGGTGTCATCAGAATAGACTATTTCTAAACGTTAAAAAATGCTATACAATAACTTTCTCCCGAAAAAATCTCATCACCAATAGCAATTACTCACTCAATGGTAAAGAACTTCAACATGTTAATCATATCGTTGATCTCGGAGTCGTTTTAGACAGTAAATTGCGATTTAATCTACATTATGATAAAATCGTATCAAGAGCCAGTAAACAACTTGGTTTCATAAAACGACGCGCAAAAGAGTTTAAAAATGTATGGGAAACCAAAACGTTATATTGTTCTTTACTACGGCCACTTCTTGAATATGGATGCATGATTTGAAATCCTGCTTTCGATTCACACAGTGAGAGACTGGAATTTATTCAAAAGCAGTTTCTGCTTTTTGCTCTAAGAAACACCTACAACCCACGCGAATACAATACCCTACCATGCTATGTGCATAGGCTTAGCTTACTTAATTTGATGCCCCTATCATCCAGAAGAACATTACTCACCTCATGTTTCACATTTGATGTTCTCAACGGTGCTATAGATAGTGATTATATATCAAATAAGATAAAATTCAACGAACCCTCAAGACGTACAAGACACACACGAATGTTATATGAGTATCAGCACCATACTATATACGCTAATAATGAGCCAATCAATAGATGTTGTAAGGAATTTCATAATATCAGCGATAGCTATTCACCATCCATATCTAAAGTCTCTTTCAAAACAAATCTTTATAAGATACTTTTCCCGTCATCATAACCTCCTCTCCCCTTTATATTCATCTCATCTTTAAGAATATCCCTTTAACAGATCAATTCTGTCACGGTAACATTAATCTTGTTACCGTAGAAATTCACCTTTTAGTAAACTTGAACACTCTGTTGGTATTCTGCGACCAAGAGTTACCGGTGAATATTGTTACCATCTCTTTAGGTGGTAACAAGCAAAACAGAAGACATTTTTTAGCTTGCATTACAAAAAATAGCTCGCATTTTAAGTAATTAATCTAATTTTAAAATTCTCAAATTGAAATCGGAGCTAATTAAAATAAAAAACGATGTTAAATTCACTGTTGCTGCTTCTTCAGCACTTTTCAATGATAAAAATTTATAGCAATTCACTGTGTAATATTTATTAATTTACATAAAATTAATATATAAATTAAATATAGATAACACCGCAGCTGCGCCGGCGTAGTGCGTGCATATTTCCTGCCAAGAAAAACAAATATTATATAAAAAGTTAACATGCACAGAGTGCACAGAATACCGATTTGTAAGACCGGTAACGAGTTTTGGTAACAATATTGCTGTTACCGGTAACGCACAGAATCGATCTGTAAGACATAGTTTTGTAAAAAAATGTCAATCCTGTGGGCGCATACGCCTACCTTGCAATTCACCTTAATCATAAGAAAAACAAAAAAAAAAAAAACTCTGTTAGATTAAAAAATAAAAAAAAAAAATAAATAACTGGCCATTTCAGCCCTTGAAAGGACTTTGACCTAGCTTCTTATGATCAATTGTGTTGTGCGTGTTATTAAGTTTGTACACAATTGACCGAGAACTGGACCTACATACTTAACGCCGACTCCGAACGGCGATGAACGGAATGTTCTCGTTCTCAAGAAGCTTTACATGGCAATTTGATTACTCTCTGAGGTTTGCCATTGTCTGCAGAGATATGCTTGGGGCGAGCTAATTCAGCTCTGGCACTGCGGCATCTTGTGATGCCTATTGTGCCATTGTCTGCAGAGAGGTGGCGGCCGTACAGAAAAATTATTTTAATTCAAATAATTTTTTTGTCGCTGCTGGGATTCGAACCTGGGTTTCCAAAGTTCGTTGACATAGCGGCCACACACTTTAACCAACTACGCCACGGACGCCACGAGATTACGCCTGTTAGATTAAGTTAGATTAAATTACGATGGAATAAGTTATTGCCTTGTTTGGCCAAATAAATAAATAAATAAATTAAATCTACTGTAAATTTAAGAATTTAAAAATATTGGATTATGTTATCCAATATTGGATAACCATGGAACAGTTCAGAAAAAATTTCTTCTGTTCTGCTTAAGCAATTTATACTGCAGAACTGACTTTCATCTTCCACCTTATGAATATCGATTACAGCTATTAAATCTTCCTACTTTAAAAAATCGCAGAACTATGCTTAATGTAAGCTGGATTGTTAAACTTCTGCATGGATATGTTGACAGTCCATATTTATTAAGTAAAATTTATTTTAATATTCCTATTCGTCCTAGAAGATCTTTTGAATTACTTTACATGAACTTTTGTAGAACAAACTACTTGCAAAATGAACCGCTGAGAAGTGCTTGTGGTGACTTTAATTTTGTTTCAGATGCAATCTCTTTAAATGAATCCATATACTCAATTAAACTTAAGATTCTAGATTATCTCCAGTACCGAGGTTGATTTGGTTTATGCTCTCCCAAGAATACTTTATATTTTCCTGGCTATGTTTGGCAATACTATCAAGCTGATTTATTTTAAACATGATTATCCAGAGCGAGACCACGTCCGTCTCGCCTGGCATATGCCGGAGGTAGACCCCGTCCGTCTACCCTTGCATATGTGAGCTTTGCTCTAATCCCTGTTTACATGAATCTACATGCATACATCAGAATAGTATTTGATTATCAGAATCACATATGGGATCGATGCTCTAAATATATGATCCAGAATATGCAACTTCACATCATACCTGGGAATTTTACACCAAGCTGATTAAATTCAAACATGATTATCCAGAGCGAGACCATGTCCGTCTCGCCTGGCATATGCCGGAGGTAGACCCCGTCCGTCTACCCTTGCATATGTGAGCTTTGCTCTAATCCCTGTTTCCTACACACATTATCCCTTTCAGACCGTGATGCATCGTTTGTGCGGGTGGTTTCTATCTTTAATATTTCCACTTTTATTTAACGAAAGTTATAAAGAACGAAATGAATCGATTGTGCTTGTTATTGTTTTCTTTTTTTTCTCACACTGTTCCGCGATTCGCTTTACCGTTACTTGAATACGCGTGGAATTCTTGATAAACTTTTTTGTTTTGTCAAAATGAGCCGCAGAGGTAAATTGTGTCTTCAATTACAAAAAATATAGAGCGTAAAACTTCAGTGTAAAACTAGTGAAGTTAACGCATTTGAACTAAAAAAATAATAAATTTTGATGTTTCAAATAAATTTGAATCATTTGTTGCTAAAAAAATGGGTTTCAGATAAAGTTGCATCAATTTTGCGTGTCCTGAAAATCCTTGAAGGATATGTAAATTGCGAAACCTAAACATTGAGAATATTTTCATTCGATATAACGACCATAAATTCCAAAAATCATAAAAAAATGTTCAGTAGATAAGCGTCGGGTCTGAAAGGGTTATAGAACTTGGTTATCAGCCTCACATATGTGAGCACTGCTCTAATCAATTGATTTATTAATATCAAGATGTTGATCCGGAATATATACAACCTTACATCATTTTTACTATGTATATTATATCTGAAATCCTTTAAATTAATAATTAAATGTATAATGAATTGTATAGTGTTTAAGTTAATCAAACAAATTGTTGAATTTTTAAAATGCTATAAAGCCTTAGCGCTTAGCATCTTAATAAAATAATAATAATAATAATACTTGTTTGTTTTTTTTTTCCTTCTTTTGTTATTTACTTGAACAATTTTGATATTATTTACCTACCTTTTTATGAATATTTCTTTTATAATTTAAAAATATTTTTCTATACTTACTAAAAACCAAAATATGTTTTTGCTTGAAATTCTATGAATTATACAACAATAATAATAACATAAAAATAATAAGTACCCTAGAATATAACTTTGCAGCCATGAGTTAAAATTTGTATTCTTTTGAGATAAATAAAATAATAATGAATTCCTAAATTGACATTTTTATTTTCTGCATGTCAACAGTGGTCTGACATGGTTAAAGGGATCAGATCTCTATTGAGTCGGTTATTAATCTGATCATGGCGGGGTGGGCAAAGTGTTGTTGTTTTGTCATCTATACAACACGGAAGTGTTTTCTAAAATGCTAATCTTCTAGATACAATGAGCCTTTTCTTTTCTTATTTTGTAAACCTTCTCCTATCCCATTTTCTATCCTCTCTTAGCACGCAAATTTAAAGTAATAAATTTGTAGTTTAGATATTTTTTTATCTTAAAGAAGGTGAACGAACCACCCCATTAGCCGACGAGCAAGAGCCGAGAGTCACTGCGTGCTACCCGTCCTTCTGACCTGATATAAAATAAAATCATAAAATCTGTAAAACTGAAAATATCTACTTTTAAGACCGTTATATGAAAAAGAGGAGGGCGTGGCAATTTATTTTTATATATACACATATATTTAATATTACGTCCGTCCGTGGCGTAGTTGGTTAAAGTGCGTGGCCGCTATGTCAACGAACTTGGAGACCCAGGTTCGAACCCCAGCAGCGACAGAAAATTATTTGAATTAAAATAATTTTTCTGTACGGCCGCCACCTCTCTGCAGACAATGGCAAACCTCAGAGAGTAATCAAAATGCCATGTAAAGCTTCTTGAGAACGAGAACATTCCGTTCATCGCCGTTCGGAGTCGGCGTTAAGCCTGTAGGTCCGGTTCTCGGTCAATTGTGTACAAACTTAATAACACGCACAACACAATTGATCATAAGAAGCTAGGTCAAAGTCCTTTCAAGGGCTGAAATGGCCAGTTATTTATTTATCTTTTTTTTATATTTTATATTCTTCTAAAGTTTTGATATGGCTTCAATAAAAAGAATAATATCATTTAAAATTTTTGTGTTATATGGGAGGTAGGCGGATTTGCAAAATTTTTTGTAAGTGCTCTTATATAGTTCATTTCGACTTATGCCATATAAATTTTATGGGTATACGACTACTCCATCATAATGTCGTACATATATATTTCAGATCCTTGAATGAGTTGTTTTGATATACCTTCAATACGAAAAAAATATAGCTTTTTAATATTTTGTATTATATGAGAGAGGACGATCCTCACAAGGCAATGCGTGAGGGTCAAGGGGGCGATCTTCACATGGCAACGTGTCTGACTGCCTCAACCTGGTGAGGCCAGCCTTATCCATGACGAACTCGTCTCAAGTCGACTTAAACCTCTGCGTGGTGTCCTCTAGAAACGGCAAACTGGCAACCTTTAGTTTGACGGCTAATCTGAGCGGCGGGCTCCCCGCCTTTAAAGGGTTGTGCGTTGGGTTTGAAGCCCACCAAGTAAAAACAAATTTCAATGAAAAATGTAAGAAAAAAGATAAAAATTATCCTCAAATCTGATGACGACTACCGCAAATGAAAAACTGACAATGATTTACGGATATGCACTTGGAACGTCCGAACCCTTAATTGGGATGGTGCCTCTATCCAATTGGTAGATATCTTAGAAAGATACAAAGCTGATATCACTGCAATCCAAAAAATGCGATGGAAGGGACAGGGTTGCTCACGGCAAGCATCCTGTCATATCTACTACAGCGGCCAAGTGGAGAAGCACGAATTTGGATGCGGATTCGTGGTTGGCAAGCGACTACGACATCATGTCCTGCGTTTCACAACTGTGAACGAACGACTTGCCATAATCCGTGTCAAGGCAAGATTCTTCAATAAAAGCCTGATTTGTGCGCACGCTCCGACGGAAGATAAGTACGATGAGACCAAAGACAGCTTCTACGAGCGCCTTGAAGAGGCCTTTGAGCGCAGCCCCTGCCTCGACATAAAAATCGTGCTTGGTGACTTCAACGCCAAGGTGGGAAAAGAAAATATCTTTGGTCCAACAGTCGGAAAGTTCAGCCTCCACGACAATACCTCCGATAACGGAATGAAGCTGATTAACTTTGCCGCAGCGCGAAACATGGTCGTTAGTAACACTAAATTCAAGCATCTCAATATTCATTAAGCAACTTGGCTGTCTTCTGATCAAAAGACGCGCAACCAAATCGATTACGTTCTGATAGACAGAAGGCATTCTTCCAGTGTTTTAGATGTACGCACGACCCGTGGTGCAAATAAAGACTCGCATCATTATCTTGTCGCAGCCAAGATCCGTACATGCCTATGCGCAACCAAGAATGAGCGCAATCCAGCCCAGAGAAACCTAGACGTGGAAAAGCTGCAATCAAAACTAACAGCCGAAGACTTCGCTACTCGACTCTCACAACTGCTTCAAGAAAGCACTCCTCCGATCGACGATATATGCGCGCAGTGGAATCACATTTCCCACTCTATGCGTACGGCTGCCGAAGAGGTGATTGGCTATCACCGGCCTCGCCGAAACCAGTGGCACGACCAGGAGTGTCGCGACACCACTGCAGAAAAAGACGCCGCCTAAAAAGCCACCCTGCAGTCGGCTGTAATGCGTGCTGCTAAGGAGCGATACAAAGAGAAGGGGAGGGAAGAGAGACGCATTTTCAGGCGAAAGAAAAGGGAAGCGGAAATGCGTGAGCGCGAAAAAATTAAGATGCATGGTGACAGGAATGAGGTCCGAAAATTTTTCGAAAAAATAAGACGCCTGGCCGATGGTTTCAAGATCGGAGCCTCTTCCTGCAAAGATGAAAATGGGAATCTAGTGACAGATATCCAGAGTACACTGATGATGTGGAGGGAATACTTCTCTAGGCTTCTAAATGGCGACGACGACAACTACCTGCTGAGCTCTTCAAGAATGGAGGCGAAGCTCTACTTAATTGCATTCATGAGCTCCTATGCAGAATATGGTCGGAAGAATGCATTTCAAACGATTGGAACCTCAGTGTGCTCTGCCCAATCCACAAGAAAGGCAATCCCACAATTTGCGCCAACTACCATGGGATAAGCCTTCTTAATATCGCATATAAGGTCCTGTCGAGCGTATTATGTGAAAGACTGAAGCCCATCGTAAACCAGCTGATTGGACCTTATCAGTGTGGATTCAGACCTAGTAAATCCACTATAGACCAGATATTTACGCTCCGAGAAATCTTGGAGAAGACCCTAGAAAAACAAATCGACACACACCATCTTTTTGTCGATTATAAAGCCGACTTCGACAGTCCAATAAGGAATCATCTATAGTCCACCATGCCTGAATTTGGTATTTCTGCAAAGCTCATCTGTCTTTGCAGAATGACACTGAGCAACACCAGCAGCACAGTTAAGATCGGGAAGGATCTCACTCCTCCATTCGATACCAAACGAGGCTTCAGACAAGGTGATTCCTTATCGTGCGACTTTTTCAACCTAATGATGGAGAAGATCATCCGAGCTGTTGATTTGAGACGAAGTGGCACGATATTCTACAAAAGTATTATGCTGCTGGCGTATGCTGATGATATTACTCTTGCCAACAGGTGTTACTTTGGGCTGAGTAGGCAATTGAGAAGCAGAGCCCTCTCTCGACGAACAATACTTACGCTCCATAAGTCACTAATCATGCCCGTCCTATTATATGCAGCACAAACCTGGACGTTGAGCAGTTCTGATGAAAATACTCTGGGAGCCTTCGAGAGGAAGATCCTTCGTAAAATCTTCGGTCCAATCTGCGTCAATGGCGAGTACCGAATTCGATGGAACCACGAACTGTATGAGCTGTACGCTGACATCGACATACAGCGTTTTCCAATAAGAGGTGTTATTGTGAATCGCTCACTTCTAAAGCTTCTATTCTTTGACATTTGACAAGTAGAAACTACGCCATTACTAAAAATTGAACAAAAAAACGAAATTATTAGAATTCACTACAAAAATGATGAAAATCTTGCAGTCACAGTTCGCAAAACTAAAGCATTTTTTGGTCGTCGTGAAGCACCTTGTCGGACCGCAATACAAAATTCTTGAAAAAATTTGAGCTGTTGGGACAAGTTAGTGATATGAAGAATAAAACCCGTGCACGTCACTCAAGAATACTGAGAACATTTCTGCTGTAGCCCAAAGTGTTGAAGAAAACCCAGGCATTCCACATACATCATTACAACGTATTTTGCATAAAGACTTGGGTCTTAAGGCTTATAAAGTTCAGTTAACACAAAAACTCAAGCCAGCCGATCATCTACAACGTCGTGTCTTTGCTGATTGGGTCCTTGAAATGTATGAAAATGATCCGGAATTCCATCGAAAAATCATTTTGACTAATGGGGCCCATTTCCACGTCGGTGGCTACGTCAACAAGCAAACCTGTCGCATCTGGGGCTCGGAAAACCCAAGAGTTATTGTTGAGAAGCCTCTCCATCCTCAACGTGTGACTGTTTGGTGCGGTTTATGGTCCGGCGGGGTCATTGGACCTTACTTTTTCGAAAATGAGGTTGGATCAGCAGTTACGGTGAATGGATTGCGCTATCGAGAGATGATTTATGATTTTTTATGGTCGGAGTTGGATGGTATTGATCTGGACAACGTTTACTTTCAACAAGGCGCTACGTGCCACACAAGCAACGAAACCATTGATCTTTTACGGGAAAAGTTTCCGGACCGTGTTATCTCTCGAAGAGGTGATCACAATTGGCCACCGAGATCTTGTGATTTCACGACTTGCGACTTCTTCCTTTGGAGCCGTGTGAAAGATAAGATCTACGCCAACAGCCCAGCATCGATTGAAGACCTCAAAGATGGAATTCCTGAGGCTATCGAGGACATAGGACAGCCACTTTGCGATTTGGCTATGGAAAATTTCATGAAAAGGATATTGTCCTGTAAGCGTGGTCGTGGTAGCCATTTGGCTGATGTTTTTTTTTTCATTATTAACGGCATACCTTCCTCTTTATTATGAAATAAACATCCGATCATTTATCTCAAAAAATTGCATTTTTCTTTGAATACCAAAATAACATCTCTTATTGGAAAACTCTGTAGTTAAGCGCATTAAAATCGAGCGGCTCCGCTGGCTAGGCCATGTTGAGCGAATGGAAAACGACGCTCCAGCGAAAAAATATTCGATTCGGTGCCCGGTGATGGTCAACGAGCAGAAGAGGACGCCCACATCTTTTTCATGCAATAACAATCGAGTTTAGCTACTACAACTTTTTCGCACATTCTCATCATTAACACATTTAAAGTCACAATCCAAATATCTTTGAAGTTTGCAAAGATATCAATACAAATGGGTCAAAATAAGCTAATGTGAGAAAATATTTACCCACCAAAATATGGTTGGGCTCAAGGACAACACAAGACATCACGACTAACCATGCAAAAACATAACCATGCAATAACACAATAGTTTTTAATCTACTCTTGAGTTGACCTTTAGACAAGTTAACATCAAAAGCTACAATTGTTAACTAATTTACTCATACGGTTTAAAGGAGCAGTTAACATATAATTTGTTCTACTATATGGTAAGTAAATTAAATTGTTAGCATTTCTACTGCTTCTACAATTAGAGTTAAAATTTATAAGAGAAAGAAGTTCTGGAGAATCGAATACGCCGGTGATGAGTTGGTGATCTTCGTTGGAAGGATCAGCTGTTGGATAACCTGACCAGTGGTGACCACGCATGCTGTTTTCAACTGGCGCCAGCAAGCGCAGAACAGAAATAGCTGGCGCAATTTCTTATATGAGGCCAAAACCGACCTACGGTTGTAAGCGCCAGATAAGTTAGTAAGTAAGTTATATGAGAGGTAGGCGTGTTTGTGGGCGAATTTAAAAAATTTAACAACTTTAAATAGAGGTAATTCTAACTTATGTGCCAATTTTATTCTATTTTTTCCAAAGTTTGTATGGGATTAAACCACTATGCCTCGTCATTAAATTTCATTCGTTTGCGAATATCATGCAGTAAACATCTTCTAAAAACGACACAATTACAATTTTGAACGAATGCTGAAATGTAATTTTAGTACACATTGTCAAACAACGAGTAAGAGCTAACCCGTGACGGACGGGCTCACAAAAATTTTTGTGAGCGTTCAGTCAAGAATTACAATTCAACAGTCAAGTGCACATACTATGCTTCATGCTCAGTAGCGGAATTCCCAAACGTGTTGACGACGTTTATAGTTATCGTTAACTGGCCTTTGCTACAATTACCGTTAACTGGTATTCCCAACATCTATGTTAGCTATTTTTGTCCTTAATTTTGACAGTTCTTTAACGTTATTTGTAGATTGCTTAACCACGAATATTTTGGCGTCGCTAACTTAAATAACCACGTTAAGCGATTGTTTTACATGCGATTGTGATTTTATAAAACATAAATAATATGCATAAAATGGCCACAACATGACGAGGCATATGTTAACCATCATGGTTAAAATATCAAAATAAAAATAATGCTATAAACTTTATTTCCAATAGCTTCTACGCTTTTATTTAAAGTTTAAAAATATAAAGAAAAGTTTTTAAACTAAATAAAATCAAATTAACAGATAAAAGGCACATTTCAGAGCATTAATAATAAAAATAATAATGAAAGTAAAAATAATAAAAAAGTTATAACAATTATAAGTTCGTTAAAGGCAATCGCTCAAACGAAGTCGACAATTGCTTGCATTAGCGCTGCCTCTGCTAATAGCTGCGATGCAGCTGTCTGCTGCTTGTCTGATTCAGCATGTATCTATCGAAAAGGCCTGTCTAAGCTGTCAAAAAAGCACAGTGCTGCCATATTTTTGATTTCTGTTAACGACGTTTGTAGCATATATTGTGAATGTTACATTTTAACAATTTTGTCGCTAAGTACTGTTTTGAGAATACAACATTCGTTATAGCAAACTAGAAACGTCGTTAGTTAACCAAAACGATTTCGTATCGTTAACTTTTTGGGAATTCCACTACAGTTTTTCTCTCAACTGACCATGGTAGAATTATAAGGTAGGGCCGACTTGGAGAAGAATGGAGTAGAAAGCAGAGAAAAGCGGGCTAGTTGTCAAAATCAGCTGTTCATCTCGAGTTTCTTTATGTTAATGTTTTGCAGTTGATTTTAGGTTAAACTTTTTACAAGCTTTTGTTCAAATTTAACACTTCCGCGGCATTTTATAGATGTATTTACATTGTTTTTACAATATTTCCAATCAAATTAACACAAACTTAACTCACGTGTCCGCACTATTTACAAATTGAAAACATAATATTTTCATTTTATTTGAGGTTTCTACGAACTTCGCCATTTTGACAATTAGCCTCCTTTTTTATTCTCCACTCTTCGTTGACGCTTGAGGGCACTGAGCGACTCGGCTCTACCTTATAATTCTACCATGCAACTGTCATTCATAAGTGATCATGTGTTTTCTACTTAAGGGATACAGTCATATGGACCACCCTGTAATTATGATTAACGAACCACAAATCTATTATTGGCGATTCGATTTCTCCATCCCTAGAACTAAAGTGTTTTAATATATTACCGATTTTGATTTTTAAAAGTATTGCGTTTTTAACATTGATTGCGTTTTTAACATTGATTTTGCTTCTAAAATTTATAAATTGCAACCTGGTAATATGGCTGACAGCCTTGAATTATTGAATAACTCATCTCTTCGGGAGCAATGCATTAAATTCGGACTTCCTAATGTTCCGGTTACTGATTCCAGCCGGAAAGTGTTAATACGAAAGCTTCGAACTTCTATAGAAAATTCAAGAATAACAAACTCACTTATGAAGTCGGAGCTCGTAACTCCGAGAAATCAACCAAATGCAGTTGTAAAAAGTAAAGATACTATCGAAAAACCACGCAGACGTGAGAAGTCACAGGGTCCTGTAATGTGCCAAACTAAAACTGATGTCGATTATGTTGAACCGTCAGATACTGAAATTTTTTTGAAAAGCAAGAATTATAAATCTCAACGAGGTAAACCTCCCAGTCTAGTGGAGAATCAGGACTCTCTAATACACTTAAATCTCCCGAATCGTGGTGAAATTCTTTTCAGTCGCAAGCAAACATTACCTGCATATTCAGGAAAAAGTCCACATCGTAGAAATAGTCAAAAGGACTTCGTCGCTTCACCAAGTTTCACAAGACCACAGGGATATGAAGATGATCTCATGAAAACTCCATACTTAAGCAATTTCGCTCGAACATTAGAGCGTATAAAAATGGATCAGTTGGGAACGGGTACGCCAAATATCCCAATGCATATTAAAAAAGATACATATATTCAAAGTACTAACTTTGAGTTTAAAGACCGTTCTGATAATGTTAGTCGCACTTTTCAGCAATTTTTATTTGCTCTCGATCGGAAGTATCGCCTAAAACGGAATTTAACTATTTTAATATTTTTTTTTATAGTTGTGTTTATTTACGTTTTTTTTATAATTTAAACATATTTTGCTATTATATAAATCAATCTTCAATATTTTGATTAAATTTGTTTTTCATTGGGGTTCTGGATGGGCCTGGTAGTTTTATCTTTAAATCTTGTCTGAGTTCAACGCGTTTATTATTAATTTACCGTACCTGGAAGGTTCATATAAGGTCTGTTTCCGTAATCGTTTAACCCTGCAGTAGTCGCGTACCTAAATGTGACAAGAGTGGTCGCGCGGATTACATATGTAATCCGTTTTTTAAAGTTTAAAATTAGAGATGGCAATTTGAAAATGCTTAGTTATTTGTTTTAATTTTTATTATTACTTTATTTTATATTATATTTATTTAAAAAAACAACATAAGCATAATTCTTATAGTACGTAAAATCAATGAATATCGATTGCAGACAATTGTGAAATTCATAATTTTGCATGACTGGATTACATATGTAATCCGCGCGACTACTGCAGGGTTAAAGTAAAGTTCGAGTAATTTGATTATCTGACAAAACGTGAAAATTTGCTAAGTAGACGACTTCAAGTAAATTTCAAGCCCAACAGCTGTTCTTTGACAGTTGAAATTAAATATAAATTGAGTTTGCTGGTTGCTGTATTTAAAAGAATAGAAAATTCAAAGAAGTTGCACGTGAATTATTCTCTAGTATACTCCAGGAACCTTTGGCTTCCATTTGCATTTTTTTGCTTATTTTAGCTTTATTTTTATGAGTTTTCTAACCAATTTCATACATTTTTTTCACAATTTAATTTTGACAATCAGCTGTTCAAAGCTCGAGATTTATGCTTGAAGAAATTTTTTCAAGTAAAGTTCGAGTCATAGTGACATTTTGCTTGTTCTCTCTCGTGCTCGAAAAATGTGTACAGAAACGCTTTCCAGTTACTTGAACCGAGTACGGCACCTTAATTATAATTGAGGTTTAATAATTTTTCAGAACGAGAACTTTTTGTTTTATTTTGTCGGAAATGCAATTTAAGCTAAAGATTCAAAGAATTTTGTAGCGTTCGAGAGCTTGTGACAGCACTTTCTGGGGCCCTACTCTGTATTTCGACTCAAATCTTATTTCATTCGGAAACGAAAAACTGGTACTCTGTAATTCGAAAATAGGAATGCAATTTCCGAATTTTTTTTTTTTTTTTATTTATTTGCAATCTTTATTTACTAGTTCATAATAATATTTACATTTCTTAAAAGATATTTCATAGGTAGATTATTTCATAAGTATTATAGTTCATAAAGATTACATTAAAACCTCAGACGGATTTAATTCCGTGTATGAGAGGTGTGAGTTTAAGAAATAATTAATTACACTAATATATTATTTAAATTATAATTTTGTATTATTAAAGTATAAACTAAGGCACAATTTTATCACATAATGAGATCCAATTTTTATAATATATAATAAGATTTTTATTTAAGTACAATAGTATAATTATCTAAAGTTTTGTATATATAGTTTCAATTTGCTGGTAAAAATTTGTAGATTTGGTGACTTTCAAATTTCAAATTACATATCAACAATCAGATTTTTCGTACTTGCTATCTCAAATTTAACTGCCAATTCTATTGGATATTAGGAATTTTTGTTCGATAGCTATTTTGCTTGACAAACAAAATTTAACAAAAAATCGCTAATGGTATTCATGCAAATGGGCAAAGCCCTTATAAATGGTATAAACACGATAACTTTATCACCCTTATAAATGAACTTTCAAAATTTGTACTGAGAAGCTTTTGCACAAACCAGATATATTTGCTCTTCGATTTAGGTGAGCAAACGAGGTGGCAAACTTATAACAGCAATCAGCAATTGCCATGATACAATTACAAGGTAGGTTCATATTGGAGAGCAGGGTGCGTTAGTTGTCAAAATCAGCTGATAGCTTTTAGTTTTTCTTTGTTGTTGTTGTTGCTTTTGTCGTTTGACGTTTCTGGCTTCTACAGCTTTGTTGTTGCAAAATTTCACAATTGAGCAGCCATTTTAAAATGAGCTTACCTTGTAATTGTATCATGAGCAATTACTATTCACAAGTTAACAGCTGACATATCTCTGAAAATGCACAATCGGTTTTAGGGGACGTTCACACAATCTACCTGATAAAAATAACTATTTGCCCTAAATATAACTTTGCCGCTTTGCATGAATACCTTTACTGTGTTTGAAGAATATAAGTTGCTGTTAATATTAAATTATTTGGGTAGTTACAAGTATTTATTTTTCGTAAGGAGTCCTCAACCAAAAATGCCCACACAAAGCAAAGACAATTTGAGATTGTAGTAGATTTTATGTGTGGTCATTCGGATTTAGCCAAAGGTTACATAAAAACGGCGGATGCAAAGAGAGCATAGGAGAATCTGTGGAAACGGCTTGCAGCCGATTTAAATGCTGAAGGACCTCCAATGCGTGATATTTCGGGTTGGAAGAAAGCAAGGATTTTATTTTAACTGTTATTAGTTTTTCTAAATATATGTGTGTATAAAAACTATAAATTTTTTAGGTATGGGCAGACCAAAAAACATTAAAGCAAAATTAAGGAAAAATAAAGTAAGCATTTCTGGAATCGGTGGTGGCCCTCCAAAATTTGTTCTTTCACGGACTTAGAACAGCAAGTCATTGAATTGCTACAATTTGTGATCACATATCTTACGATTAAGAACATATACAGCCCTATTCCAGGATCCGTCGTAATAAATATACGAACGTTAGACTACGCTACGAATACGAAAAATTTGTTATGCTAGGTTCTGAGCGGTGCGTTGCCTCATTGAAATTTAATTTCGAAAATTCGACCACAGCTTTTTTTGACAGAAGACAAGAAACTTTAAAAGAAGTGATAAAATAAAGTGTTTAAAAAGGGTCATATAAATTGTGTTTTAAAAGAATTACTTTAAAAGTAATCCTTTTGAATGGATGACGAAATGTAAGTTGTGCACGCTTTAAAGAACTTGTAAGTGCTCGACTTAGTAGATCAAAATTTATTTTGTCAACGATCAGACATGCCGCGAATCGTCTTCAGATTGAATTATTTCCTGCCGCAATGAATTGGCCGGTATTTAACATCAGAATTTTTGCAAAAAAATCATTTTAAATCGCATTTAATACACTTTCGGCATTTTTCGACACAAGTTTGTGATTTTGTTGACTTGGTGTAATTAACTTTTTCTAACGTCTAAATAAAAAACGTAGTAAAACATTTGCTGCTTAGATCAATTGATTGCGTCATGTTTAGTTAATTTTCACAAAAATTTGAGTGAAATGGGTTTCGGTTCTGAACAAAAAACAAAAAAAAAAAAAAAAATTAAATGTCCATTTTTAATTTTACTCTTCTTAAATCCGTAGGTTTAAAAAAATTTCAGCTTAAATAAACCCGCATTCAGGCTTGTTTTAAACATTTTGGAAGATGAGCTTCCTGCCAGTCGTAACTGTTCAGCATTAACACCTATATCGCAGTTAATGGCATTCTGAGATTTTTAGCAGAAGGTGGCTACCAACATGGAGTTGGAAAGGACCATGACGTGCAGATTAGAGTGTCCCTTATTTTGCGATTTTTGGAAATGTCAAGGGGCTGAAAGGTTTTTTATGCGTTTTTATGTTCTAAGAACGAAACTAAATAAAATTTTTTTTTACGACAACGTTTACCCGTGCCAATCGGCCCCGAAAGTTTCGAAAAAATGCCCATATTAGACCATATTTGCACAAATTAAAAAAAAAATCTTTTCTCTGCTTTTTATATATGTTTTACATTTTTTGGAACACATACATAAGAAATATGATATCTACAAAGTTTTTTTATAGTGGGCGTGGTTACCGCCCCTGCTGCGTCGAAATTTCTCCCGCAGCCTTTTCCCACTTTTTCATGAAATTAGTGCAATTTAGGTATTAATATCAACAATAAATAAATACATTTTTATTATGCTAAAAGTTTGATTACATTTCATTAAATTCACAATATGTACTTACAAAAATTAACAATAAATTAAAAAACTAGTATTTTAACCTACGGCGGGCGCGCAACATGCTAATACCTACAAGCAGTCTTATTGCGGCTTTTCAACCGAAATCATAGTTTTTTTTATAAATAAAAATTATCAAAAACCAAAAATGTATGCCCCTGGAGGGTTAAATTATAATAAGAAATACAAATTAATTAAAAAAGACAGAGCCTTATTTGGAGCTTTTATGCTATTCATTATTATCGGAATCCGTGAAGTCTGTATTTTTGTAGTTCTATTAAACATCAAAGTCTGGTTTGAAGCTACTAATAGCATAAAAGCTCCAAATCAGGATCTGTCTTTTTTAAAAGATTTGGTCGCATACAAGACAATTAACAAAAAAAAAATATCCATTGTTGCAAGTCAAAAATTTGGTCGGTATCTTTGGTACCTTGGCGAAGAACTTGTAGTACTCGCTTTTTTCGATGATGCAGTTTCTATTGAGAGAAAACGCAGTATGGTGACAGCATTGCAAGTTCAGAAGTTTCCATGTAATCATCCAATCGCAAACCCAAATTCTTTAAATGAATGGACAAAAAAGATTTAGATTGTTTTGCATCTTGTCGAACAACAAATCTATTTCGTAGGTTTAGTTTGACATGCAATTTTTTAAAATATGATTCTGACGAATGGGAAAAAGATGAAGAATACCAGAGAGTAAAAAATTATTTTAAAGATCTTTGTATTGTAAATGATGTTGCGGAGCGTGGGGTACAACTTGCTCAAGAATTTCTCGAGCTTACAAAATCAGAAGCGCAGCTACAAAACATACTTATTGTGGCCCAAAATACTCGAAAAATATACTCGAACTGTCAAAAAAAAAAAAAATACATGCTCTTAAAAAAAACTTATAATTAATTTGTATTTCTTATTATAATTTAACCCTCCAGGGGCATACATTTTTGGTTTTTGATAATTTTTATTTATAAAAAAAACTATGATTTCGGTTGAAAAGCCGCAATAAGACTGCTTGTAGGTATTAGCATGTTGCGCGCCCGCCGTAGGTTAAAATACTAGTTTTTTAATTTATTGTTAATTTTTGTGAGTACATATTGTGAATTTAATGAAATGTAATCAAACTTTTAGCATAATAAAAATGTATTTATTTATTGTTGATATTAATACCTAAATTGCACTAATTTCATGAAAAAGTGGGAAAAGGCTGCGGGAGAAATTTCGACGCAGCAGGGGCGGTAACCACGCCCACTATAAAAAAACTTTGTAGATATCATATTTCTTATGTATGTGTTCCAAAAAATGTAAAACATTTATAAAAAGCAGATAAAAGATTTTTTTTTAATTTGTGCAAATATGGTCTAATATGGGCATTTTTTCGAAACTTTCGGGCCCGATTGGCACGGGTAAACGTTGTCGTAAAAAAAAATTTTATTTAGTTTCGTTCTTAGAACATAAAAACGCATAAAAAAACCTTTCAGCCCCTTGACATTTCCAAAAATCGCAAAATAAGGGACACTCTAGTGCAGATGGCACAACCGACTGTCTCAAAAACTTTATCAAAACTTTTAAAAATTTAAGAAGCAAAACTGTGCCCTGAATGGATTAAATTGGAAATGACGGAATACGAAAAGCGTAAAGCAAAAATGGAATTTTATTCCAAATGCAGATTTCCGGGAGTTATACTATGCGTCGATGTACACATGTTAAGCTAATTGCACCAGCAAAGGAAAAGTTTTTGTACTTTAATCGAAAAGGATTTTATAGTCTTAACGTTATGCTGGTAAATTTTAAGATATTTTTGAAATAAATTATGAGATAAGCGTATATTATCAAAATTCTTAATTTCCATTTTTGAAAACTTTGTGAGAAAAACAATTTGCTTCTATTTACAAAATAACTATCTGACATTTTAATTTTTCATTTAAACACTATAGAGGTAAAACTAGTAGTAGAACACTCAGAGAAATCTTGTAGCTACTTTTTCAGTATGATTAATGCTTAATTTACTTGAATATTGATCATAAAAAACTGAAAAATATTCATAAATTATCAAGTAGCAAATAATATTCACAAATTATCAATTTGAAAAAATATTTTGAATAAAAGTTAAACATGAACTTAATGTTAAAAATTATAACTTCAAATCTGGCTGAATTTACACTATTGTTTAAGGTGTATTCTCGATAAACAGTATGATAATAAGGGAGTCATCTCTTATGCCAATCGAAATTTCTTAAAAAAGTTTAGAACACTTTTGATTATATACCACTTATTTTTAGTCTTTAAAAAAAAATAGAAATCTTTCTTGCCTTTCAAGATTTGCGATCATGAACTGCGCATTCGATATGTAGATCCTAGGTATCCTGGATGCAACCACGATTCTCACATATGGAATTTAAGCAGCGCAAGAGAATATTTCCACCAAATATTTCTGGATGGAGCAAGAAATTCTTTCATTCTCGGTTATATCAGAGCAGAGTGTAACACATAGAACACAATTAATAATATGCTTCCATTTTCATTTGCAACCAAAATTTATGGTGCATTTCTAAGGCGTCGCGGGATACCCTTTAGAGCCATGGCTCATAACACCATTTCGGTCTCCAGAGGAAGGCAGCCCCAAAAGTATCTTCAACAAAAAACACAGCAAAACGAGAAATCTAGTTGAGAGAAGCATTGGTGTTCTAAAGAATAGATTTCGTTGTCTATTAGGTGCTCGGGGACTCCATTATTCACCAGTACAGGCATGTCGCATAATAAATGTAGCGTGTGCTCTGCATACTCTTTGGTACTGAATATGATAAATCGGAATACCAAGAAGAACCACCTGAACCTGAAGGCGTGGAAGTGATTTCTCCCAATTATAATAATGTGGCGCCACAGATTAGAGAATATATTTTAAGGACATTTGTCTAATTAAAACATTAATTTAATTTTAAGTATGTATGTTTATCACATTTAGTATTTGTATTTCATATTTTATTTCAATATATTCGTTGTAACAAAAAAACATATTTAAATTCAATATTCTATAATAAAAAGGCACATGTTGCGCTTGTTGTTTTTTCGTGTCCGTCTGTTCCTCCATCCTCTCCGCTTAGTTGCGACTGTAAGTGAGGTTACACTGTGAGCAGAATTGTGCTGAGGCAAAGGCATAACACTTGCCTCTGTACTTTTCGCTTATGCTCTCGGTGTTACTCTCTTTGCAGTTGTAACTAATTACCAAATTTCATCCCTAGAGTTGGTCTGCAAAGCCATAAAGTTCTAGATCTTTTTCTGACTTCGCATCATGATAAATATGATGTGAGTGTCCATGCACCTCTTGGTAATTCGGACCACTGTATCATATCCGCTGCTTTTCCATATTCTAGCCTATGCACTCTACGCCTAAAGCCCCGAAGAGGATCACTTGGTTTTATGGAAAAGCTAATTGGACTGCGTTAAATAATTTTTACCATAATTTCAATTGGAAATTATGTTTTGCTGATAGAAATGTAAATGCCGCGGCTCTAATGGTACAAGAAATAATTTTATTGGACATGAGGTCTTTCATCCCCAATAAAATGAGAAGTATTAAACCAAAAGACCACTCCTGGTTTAATGAGACTTGCAGGATTGCAGTCAGGTCCAAAGAGGAAGCCTTTTAGAATTGGCGTTCCAGCAAGAATGCTGTTACTAGAAGACTTTGCATTGAGGCTCGGAATCGCTGTAATGCAGTTTTAAAACGCGAAAAGTTTCTTCACGAAACTCGCATCAGAGAACAGGTTCTTCTCTGCCCCAAAGGGAGCAAAAACTTTTGGTCATTCGTTAAAAGAGTTAAAAATCAGACGTCCTCGTCGATTCCTGCTCTTTTAAAGGGTGACCAAATCTTCACTGACTCTGCTGATAAAGCGAACCTATTGGCTGGAATGTTTGAATAAAATTCCACAATTCCGGCTAGCAATCAGTCACCGCCTTCTTTAGAGAATAGATCATCTTCAATGCAGGAGATATATTTTCGAACGAGAGCGGTCAAAAGAGTCCTTGCAAACCTCAACATAAACAAATCTTCTGGCCCCGATGGTATACCACCAATTGTGCTTAAAATGTGTGCTTCTACACTGGCCCGACCATTGCGTAACCTTTTCAACATCTCATACAGGACAGGAGTATTTACATCTTGTTGGAAGGTTGCCAATGTTCAGCCGGTACCTAAGAAGGGCGATGCCACGAACCCTGAAAACTACCGACCCATAGCGATATGCTCTACGCTTTCCAAAGTCATGGAGAGTGTAATAAACTTCAACCTTATGAACTATCTGGAGCGCAACGAATTGCTGAGCGACCGTCAATATGGCTTCCGAAGGGCTCGCTCTACTAGTGAACTAATGGCGTTCCTCACGGAGAAATGGAACCAGTGTGTTCACTTCTTTGGTGAAAGCAGGGTTGTTGCTCTGGATATTTCTAAGGCGTTTGACCGAGTGTGGCATAAAGCACTCGTGTCAAAACTAATTGCATATGGCGTTGGTAGTAACTTTGCTCGATGGATCACATGTTTTCTTAAGGACAGGTCGATTCGTGTCGTGGTCGACGGTATTTCGTCCAGTGAACATGCCATCGTTGCTGGAGTGCCGCACGATTCAGTCCTATCGCCAACTTTGTTTCTGGTTTTTATCAACGACCTTCTGTCATTGACTCAAAACCCAATTCACTCGTTTGCGGATGACAGCAGCATTTGTCATTCATATTCTTTAAAAAAACGACCGAGCTCTTTGGAGATTGATAGAAAGAGGCTTAATATGAATGACACACTGCTTAATGACTTGCAAAAAATCTTCGAGTGGGGGCTTGCTAATAGAGTTGAGTTTAATGCTAGCAAGACCCAGTGCTGTCTGTTAACTCACAAAGGAGTGAATTGCCCCTTAGCACCCCTCAATATGAACGGTGTGGATCTCGTGGAGTCAGATGCTCTTGACGTTCTGGTCATATCAATCAGATCTGATCTTCGCTGGAACGATCACATTTTTGATGTGTCGAAAGACGCGGCCAAGTGCCTAGGTTTTTTAAAACGGTGTAAAAAATACTTCACTCCAACTGACCTACGCGTGATCTATACCTCATATATTAGGCCGAAAATGGAGTATAATTCGCACATTTGGGCAGGAGCTTCAAGATCTTATTTGGAGCTTCTGGACCGAATTCAACGACGTGCGATATATCTGATAGGAGATGAAAACATTTCATCTTCTCTCAACTCTCTTGGGCATCGACGCAATGTTGGTTGCTTAAGCCTTTTGTACAGGTACTACCATGGGAAGTGTTCAAGGGAGATACATGACCTGACGCCATCAGCTCGTGTGTTTCCCAGGTCCACTCGGGCAGCCCACCAAGCCCATCCCTATAACATTGCCTTGATGCCCAATAGAACCTCGCATTGCAGAGATAATTCGTTCTTCGGTCGTAGAATAAAATTGTGGAACAATCTCCCTGCGAGCGTGTTCCCCGGCAATTTTGAGCTATGTAAATTTAAAACTAATCTTCACCGACACTACTCCATCTTTCCACCCTCCAAATAACTATCACCCTCTTCCGAATCAACACAATGCTTTCGCATTTATAGGGGCATCCCCTGAGCGTTGGTTTGGTCTAAAAAAAAAAAAAAAATATTTTATAATAAAAAGGCACATGTTGCGCTTGTGCGCTGAGATCATTCGTATTAAATAAAGTATTATATGTTCATAGAGTAAGTGAGTCTTTAAAAATTAAAAAAGATGCACGATCAAAACAGTCACTTCCTTAGAATAACACTATAGATGTGTTTTAGTAAATTTGTGTCAATTTATTGGAAAAATTAAGTTAAATTAACATTAAGAAATAATTTAAATTTGGCTTAAAAAAATAACATTTCATTTTCAATGTTAGTCGTTTTTCAGTGCTTGTTTTACTATTTTTTTAAATCCAAATTTCCCTAATGTTAATTTTACTTAATTTTTGCAGTAAACTGACATTCCCTGATGGTGTAGAAGGAGCTGTGATTTTGGGATTAGGATCTTCACAAAATTTCCAGCAGAGATTGATGTTGTGGATGCAGAGTATTTAGACCAGTCTATGAGTTCAGAGACGGAAAGTCCCTTATTATATCGGCCTCAAGCCGCGCTTCACAAAAAAGACAACCAACAACAGCAATTCTGTTGGAAAAGCAGGTAAACACACAAAAAGAATATTACAGAAACTATGGAGTTCCATAAACATCAAATGGAGAAGTTTACAGAAACCAATTAAGGAAACGTTGGGAAAAACAGTGCTAAGACTAATTTTTTTATTAATTAACATTCAAACACATATTGACCAAAACACCCCAAAATACACAGCAATAGTTAAATCTTAATCTTCAAGCAGCTCTGAAATAATTATAATTTTAGTTGTTCTATATCAGTTAAACCAATCTGGACTTACTCACTTTTGACTTTTTTTGACTCAAATATAATTATGAGCTTCGCTCAAAAGTCTTGCACCAAAGTGTTAAAATTTCATAAAAAACAATTGAAAATTACTATTTGGTCACAACTGTGACTCTTCGATTTGCAGCATTCTCATTTTTATATCAAGTTCTTCCTTTTGTAGATTTTCGCGGACCAAATTGTGGCGACGAAGCTTAGCGATTTTCTCTTTTTCCAAATCATGCATCTTTTCATTTACTCTAGCGAGCCTTCTAAGGGATGTTGCAATTTCTGTAAACTTCTCCTTTTGATGTTTTTGGAACTCCATAGAGCTTCTGTTATATTCTTTTTGTGTGTTGCTCTTCCAAAAGAATTGCTGTTGTTGGCTGTCTTTTTTGTGAAGCGCGGCTTTGAGGCCGATTTAATAAGCGACTTTCGGGCTCTGACCTCATAGACTGGTCTAAGTACTCTGCATCCACAACATCAGTCTCTGCTGGATTAGTTTGTGAAGATCCTAATCCCACAACCACAGCTCCTTATACTCCAGATGTACACGTTCTAAGACCTGTGACTTTAATGACATTTTCTTCTAAATCATTAAATTTGTGTAATTTGTTTGGTCCGCCGCCAGTTGCTCTAAACTCTGCCTTATTCTGCGATAATTTCCGCTTTATATAGGACTTATAATCCAGCCAAACCTGCAATAAATTTAAAGACGGTTAAATAGTTAATACTACGTTTACATTGAGCCAAAAGACTCATTTCAGCTCCTTCAGCCAAATGAGAACCGAAATCATCTCATTTCTCATACGAATTCTCATTTGCAAATCATCTCATTTGAAGCCTGAAATACAAAAGTGTGAGAGTGCGATGCGAGACAACGTAAGAATCTCGTACGAGCTGTCAAAACATTTTCATAAGCAGAGCTTTTATGCAGCAATCTACAATGCTTTGCGATGCGAGGCATTTCCAAAAAATTGAAAAACCTCGCATGCGATGATGAGCTGTCATAAAAATTCCATTGAAAAAACCAAAATGGCTGCTGTTTATCAATTTTCTTTGTCCTTCCACAGTTGCAGCAGAACATACTTTTGAATTAATTAAAGTACGATTTTATTTTGAAACTACGAAATATACATAGCTGTGATGTCATCTTTTTATTATTTTGAAAGTAAATTTACGATAGAGAGAAGTTCGTTTTATGGTAAATCGAGGTACTATTTATTATGAGAGGACGCGTAAATAGTTCATAATTTCTTTTTTCAGCTCATGTTGCTGAAGTAAAATGTTAAAATGTATTTAACGTTTTAGTACCTTTTCTTATGTCCAAAATACTTTTTATTATTTGGCCGTGTGCTATTCGGAAGCTTTTCACTCGGATGATGAAATTTTGACTGTTTGAATGAGAATATTTGGCACTTGTAAGGTGAATATGATTGGCAAAAATTCATATAGACCCATTGGCTAGTATAAATTTTGACAATCGGTAATACCTGCGACACATTGGTCCATTTAAACTCTTTTAAGTGTTTTTTCTCGTTTACATATCTGCTAAACTATGTTTAAAATTCGGTTAGTCAAAACCAGTTTCCGAAACTCGTTTATCGCAGTTAAACGAGTTATAGCAGGGGCGTCCGTGGCGTAGTTGGTTAAAGTGCGTGGCCGCTATGTCAACGAACTTTGGAGACCCAGGTTCGAACCCCAGCAGCGACAGAAAATTATTTGAATTAAAATAATTTTTCTGTATGGCCGCCACCTCTCTGCAGACAATGGCAAACCTCAGAGAGTAATCAAAATGCCATGTAAAGCTTCTTGAGAATAAGAACATTGCGTTCATCGCCGTTCGGAGTCGGCGTTAAGCCTGTAGGTCCATTTCTCGGTCAATTGTGTACAAACTTAATAACACGCACAACACAATTGATCATAAGAAGCTAGGTCAAAGTCCTTTCAAGGGCTGAAATGGCCAGTTATTTATTTTTATTTTTTTTTTAGCAGCTGATTTTGGCATTCCTCTTGCTACACTTTCGTTGAGAACTATAGCGCTCTCACTCGAGCAAACGCTCTGAAATTTACGATTATAGTGTTGTTCGCTTATCCATATTTCTCGTTATATTTATAAACTAGCAAACAAAAATATTGAGTGTGTCATCCCCAATCGTTATATTTTAAACTACAAAAGATAATCAAGGTTTCCTATGCCAATGTGTCGCAGGTATAAGAGAATTTTTGATCCAAATAAAATATTTTTGATTTGTATCATGAACAACCTCAGCAGCTTAAGATGCATTTTCACAAACAGCTGTTTTTGACCAGGAGATGTTTTCTTGTAGAAGAGAAAGTAAGCAGTGGTCAATGCTACCTTGTATTATTAGAACATGTTGGACGACAAAGTCGGATGGAAAACGGGAAAATTTTATTGAGCTTTCGAACGATCAAAATGTTAGAGGTCTCAATTCTAAACTTTCCGATATTTTCATTAACAGTTTTGATTTTGAATATAACTTTATAATTTTAACTGAAACTTGGCTTCGCTCTAACGTATTAAATTCTGAAATAATGTGCAATAAGTTCCAAATTTTTCGTAAAGATCGCTATGATAAGATCGGTGGTGGCGTTCTGATAGCTGTCCATAACTCGCTTGCTTCTGAGGAATTAACAATTCCTGGCACCAACGACCTGGAGTTAATTTGTGTTACAGTTAAACATAATTATTCTATTTTTCTTACTTGCTCTTACATTCCACCTAAAAGTGATTTAACAATTTACTTAAACCATATTAATGCCATCGAAACTGTCCATAATATGCTTCAAAATATGGATACTATCAATGTATTAGGTGATTTCAACTTACCTTCCGTGTCTTGGAGTTTTTCCGATGATTCCGCATTTCTTACTCCTATCTCTGCCTCTGATTGGATAAATGACTTCTTAGATAAGTTGTCTGATCTGTGTCTTCAGCAGGTTAATAATATTCTTAATAAAAGTAATAGATCTCTTGACCTTGTATTTGTAGACAGATGCACTTCCGTAAATCTCCGTCGTTCGAACCCAGTTTCTTTTCCGGAAGACGATTACCATTCAACTCTTGAAATAACAATATTACTTGCAAACGAAAATGAAAATAAATTAGCTCCAGATACGCGAAATAATAAAATTTTTAACTTTAAAAAAACAGACTATGTTAAACTTAATGCTCTTCTCGCGCGGATTGACTGGTCCCCAATTTTAAATAATAGGTCTTCGTACTCTTTTATGATGTCGAATCTTCAGTGCAGTTTTTCAATGATACCTTGCAAAATTGCTTTTCATTATCTGTGCCAAAACAAAATAGTAATTTCAAGCCTTTAAACCTTCTTTGGTTAACTAGTGAGCTTAAGTCTTTAAAAAATTCAAAAAATCGCTTATTTAAGAAATATAAAAAGTCAGGCTCTAATTTAGATTTCGCTTGCTATTCCTCTTGGCGTTAAAGATATCAACTATTAAATAAACAATGCTACTCAGCCTATATAGCCAAAATAAAAACTCAATTTAAAGATAATCCGAAACTTTTCTGCACTTTTGTCATCTCAAAACGAAAAACCTCCAGCTTCCCACCTCTTATGAAATTCAATCATGAAGAAGCATCTTGCGACATCGAAGTTTCCAACATGTTTGCAAACTTCTTTAAAACAACCTACTCCGATATACCATTGAGCATGAGTCTTGAATATCCTTACCTACCATCAGTGAACTCTTTTGAAACCCCCGTAATAGATTCTAATATAGTTATGCATTACATTCGACAAGTTAAATCTTCTTTTACGACTGGTCCTGACGAAATACCGAGCTGCATTTTAAAACATTGTTCTATTAGTTTGTGTTCTCCCCTATCAATCATTTTTAATACATCCTTGCACAGTGGTAATTTTCCCTATATATGGAGAAAATCTTATATAATACCTCTTCATAAATCCGGCTCAAAAATTGATGTTTCCAATTACCGAGGTATTGCAAAACTAAGCGCAATCCCTAAGTTATTTGAGAAAATTATAACTGATCAAATAACCCACGTCGTATCTTCCTCTATTTCCACCTCTCAACATGGTTTCTTAAAGGGAAAATCTACGATAACTAACCTCTTGGAGTTTACTACGCGTGTCATTAAAGGTTTTACTTTAGGACGACAGACTGACGTTATTTATACAGACTTTAGCAAAGCTTTCGATAGTTTTAATCATTATCTTCTTCTGAAAAAGCTTCATCTAATTGGGTTTCCCGTCAAACTATTACACTGGATTAAATCGTACTTGTCGAATCGTTCGCAAAAAGTTTTATATAAGAATTCTATGTCAAAAAATATTTTGGTCACATCAGGTGTTCCTCAGGGAAGTCATCTTGGTCCGGTTTTATTTTTACTGTTTATAAATGACCTTCCTTCTGTAATTAAACACTGTAACGTCTTAATGTACGCCGATGACGTAAAACTTTTTCTAACTTGCAAATCGCCTGAAGAACAACAACTCTTACAATCCGATTTAAATAGTCTAGTGGAGTGGTGTAATTTAAACCTTTTAAAATTAAACTTAAAAAATGTAAGCAAATGACATTCTCACGTCGAATTTCTAATAGTATAAATTACACTATAAATAATACTAACTTAGAAATTGCACACAGTTTTCTTGATTTAGGTGTAATTATGGATCCTAAACTTCGTTTCAATCTTCAAGTTAATTTGGTGGTAAATAAGGCTAGAGGTGTCCTTGGTTTCATTAAAAGATGGGCTAAAGAATTCAACGATCCTTTCACTACTGAGATACTTTATACCTCTCTTGTTAGACCAATTCTTGAATATGCATCCGTAATATGGAACCCTCAATACAATGTTCACATCGATGCATTAGAATCGGTCCAAAAACAATTCTTACTTTTTGCTTTACATTATCGTTGGAACCTCAACATTATTCTAACCCCTTAAGAAACCCGCCTTAAAATTATTTCCCTGCCTTCCTTAAGAAGCAGAAGAATTATGCTCAATGTCTCCTTTTTATACAAACTACTCAGTGGCGATATAGACTCACAATACCTTCTTTCTTTATTAAACTTCAACATCCCTAGGAGCGGAGCCAGACATTTCCAGCTTTTTAAGTTGAGTCAGTGCACTTCTAATTATGCCTTTCACGACCCTTTCCGATGTATGTGTAGTGATTTCAATGGTAACTTGAACTTGATAAATTTTTCTGACTCGGTGGATGTCTTAAAACGTAAAATGATATTACATTTGAATAGTTTACACAGTTAATAGTTGTGTAAATTTTACGATTTAACAAATTTAACTCGCGATAATTGTGTAGATTTTACGATTTAACAAATAAGCATCATCGAATATGTTAGATACTTTAAGTTTTCGTTTTATTCAGTTTCGTTGCTTTATTTTTTTCATGAAATTATTTTAGATCTTTAGTTCTATAGCTTCCCAAGTTTGAAATGGGACCATGAAAACCGTGTCTCTCGGCTTGGTGCGTCAGAGTTTATCTCTTTTCCATACAAGTTTTTACCTGCGTTGGCCCAAATGCATATCCAAATAATAACTTTAGCTCGGTGTTCCCTTATTTTAGTGACCCAAATATATAAATATATTGTGCCTGCACAATATATACTTGTATATCTGTGCTATGTTTGGTATTGGTTTGGTGTTTGAGAGTTGCATCTCTTTTCCACGTAGGATCTTGGGTTGGACAGTAGCCCCAAGCCGAATGACAGCAGTTATGAACGCGGTTATGTATGGTCTGGTGAATTACTTTGGATGTTTGCTTGTATATCTTCGTATTATGAAGATTGTGCTTTTATTCGATGATGTTTATGATGTTTACATAAGCGCAAAAAATACTCAAATTTAAAATGTTTCTTTACTTAATTTTTATTTCCGCTGAAAGGCCAAGCAATTGTGCTTAGTGGAGGCTTTTATTTGCCAATAGGTGGTAAGTTTTAGCACGTAGGTGCATTCTATTCAGTCCGGCTGATCCGGGAACTTCTTAGAATGTAAATCGTGCATGCGTATGGCGCGGGTCATACGTATCTATGAAGATTTCTTACCTCCGGGCGAATCCAAAAAAAAAAAAAAAAAACGATCCAACAGTTGAACCATGCTAAATTCCCTTTCCACTTAGCCTTTGTCCACAAATTTTATTATTTAAACAGTACGCTTTTATTTTCATCTCTGGTTCCTTCAAAACTAGCGTTTCTCATTGTACATAATATGCGAGGGCAATGCGTGCGTGATTACGTTATTTAATCGCATAGCATCCTCGCATCGCACTATTGTACTTTAGGCTTGAAATAAATGAATGAGATTGGATACGTTCTTAAAACTAATTACAAACTATTCCGAACGCATTCAATTCAGAATGGATAAAAACACACCGAACGCACTAGGGTTTACACATCGGCGAATCTGTTCGTCGAACAATATGCCGATGCAAATTAAACGAACCTGTTCGTCACACAAGCCTTTGATTTTTGTTGTTTTTTGTCTTCATTTTGCTATAGACCTTTGCAGCATTTTTGTAAACACGGCCAACAGTGTGACAAACTGATGAAAATCGCTTCTTAACTAGCGAACTTGTGTGAACATGGCCGCCGTGTGACGCACAGATTCGCCGATGTGTAAGCCCTTTAACCCGCATCCATCGTTTGCATCAAATTGATGCAAATTCTTGGAACACATTCATATATTAAAAACAAATATGCATATTTAAATTCAGAATTTTGGCTACCTTCCCAAAATATCAAAATAAACAAGTGAGCAGTTCTACAGTTAGAGATAGTCTTATACTTATCGCGCTAGAACAGATAATAAATTGAAAATATTCCAATGAATAATATTGTCTTTTTGTATCTGCATCAAATTGATGCACAACGTACTTTTCGTTTCTAGAAATTTCCGATGGATGCGGGTTAAAAAGAAAGGAAAATGTCAAACATATTGTGAAGTGAATTCGAAAACAGAGAACTAGCTGTCAAACTAAATGCGATACGTTCGCAAAAAAAATCAGAGTAAACACATTTGAATGACTCATTTGAAATGGCTCATTTGCTCTAATGTAAACGTAGTATAAGATGGTAAAATCAGTCTTCTTCTGACTGCGTTCTCCGACGGTTGACTATGTTATCGCAATTAAGAAATCGCTGTGCTTTGTGCACTAAATCTGTTATTGTCGCCAAAGATTCTATTATCTCGTGTAAAATTTGCAATCTAATTTACCATAAATCGTGTACTAACATTAATGATAAAGTTTACGATTGCATAAACGCGGTGCCAAATATTGTTTTTAATTGCTCGAACTGTCTATCATTATCATTCAATTTAATAGAGTTAATTTCTAAATTAACGAATGATGTGGCTGACATAAAACAAACGCTCTCTAATTTGCAAATAAGTTCAACGACTGATTTCGGCACAGCTGTTGCTGCAAAAAATGTCAACGCATTGCCGAGCGCCTCAAGTGATCCAGGCCTCTCTGCATCAACTAGAACTGCTGTTGTTGTAACTTCGCCAGCTGTAGTCACCGCTGCCCCGTTGCCCGCTGATCCATTGCTACTACCAGCAAATGCTTTAAAAATTAAGCTTTTCGAAACTAAAAAAGCTTCGACTGGTGCGGTCGCTAAGAATGCTTCAAACAAATTGACGTGTTTACCAAGCGACACTTGCCTCTCCGTTACTTCTAATGCTGCTGCTGTTGTTGTTAATACGCCTGCTGGGGCTGCTGCTAACCCGCTACCTCTGCTGCCCGCTGTTTCAACTCCACAAACTGCATCGAATGATATTTTAGTTGCTTGTTGTTCTGCTGATACTGTTGCTGAGTCTCTTCCTCGCTCTCATAATATGGGCGCGTCGTCATCAGCTGAAATTCTGCATGAGCAAAAGAAAACACAAAACAAACAACGAAATAAAAATCACAATAAGCCTTTGACTAACCCCCTGCCTTTGTCGCCCGCTGTATCATCACCGCTGCCTGTTTCTAATGAAACTTCAGTTTCATGTGGCTCTGCTGTTTTTGTTGCCGAATCGTTTCCTCGCTCTCCTAATATTGGCGCGCCGTCATCAGCTGATTTGCAGCTTGGGCAAAATAAAACCCACCACAAACAACGTAATAATATGCAAAACAAGCCTTTGAGTATTGTTGGAAGAAGCTCAAATACTGAACTTGGAGTTGCGATGCCGATTAAACTTCTTCATCTCTCTTCATTTAAGCCGTCGGTCACATATACTAATGTGATTGATTATGTTGCATCTCATGCTAATATTGATAAACATCATATAAATTGCTTTCGTCTGGTGAAAAGAGATACCGATGAAAAAAATATTAAAAGAGTCAACTTTAAGCTCAGCATTCCTGCATGCTTCTACAATAAAATTCTAAATCCAGAGCTTTGCCCTGCGGGTGTTCGTGTTCGCCCGTTCTCTTTTTTAGATCCAAAATTCGCGCATCAAAAGCAAACACAATAAAACAAATCAATGCCAACTTTGCTTCCAGTAAAAATTGCATCAAATTTTATTTTCAAAATTTATCAGGGATGCGTACAAAATTAAATACTACTCATTCTTTTTGCACTGAAAATGACTATGATGTATTAATACTTGTTGAAACTTGGCTGAATAATGATTTTTTGGATGAGGAGATTGCTGATCCCTCTATCTTCCAAGTATATCGGAAAGATCGATTTCTTGCTCAAACTGGATGCTCTAGAGGTGGTGGAGTTATTATTATTGTTCGAAAAAAATTATGCTCTTCGCTGTGCACTTTAGATACCCTGGACGGATTAATAGACCAGGTTTGCATTTCAATCCATCTTCCAAAAGAAAAAATGTTTGTCTGTGCCTCCTACATTCCGCCTAATAGCTCTTATGAAATTTATAACGCTCATGTAAATAATATATTATCATTGTCTGCAATTGATGGTGGTGAAAATATCTGCGTCGCAGGTGACTTTAATCTTAGTAAAGTTAACTGGAGCTTTTCATCTGATGACAAAACTTTTGTGCCAACAAATGTTAACCAGGCACACGAGATTCATCTAATCGATAGTTTTTTTAATATTGATTTAATTCAAATTAATTCTATTTTTAATAAGTTATCCAAATTACTTGATTTAATTTTTATAACCAAATCGCTAAATTATGAATTATATGAATGTCCATTTTCTATTTCTGAATCAAGCATTCATCACTCTGCGCTTACTTTTAATATAGAATTTTATGAATATTTTAATATAACTAGTTCCTCACAACAATTTTATGATTTTAAAAATTGCAATTTTGAAACTATAAATCGGCTCATTAATGAAATTAATTGGAAATCGCTTTTTGATAATTTGGACGTCTCGTTATGCTTTGATATATTTCTAAGCAACTTATCCAATATACTGGCTTGTAATATTCCTTTAAGGAAATTAATCCATAAGCTTCCCTGGTACACTAAGGGATTAAAAAAACTGAAAAATTTGCGTAACAAATTTTTCAATGAGTTTAAAATTTCTAGAAACCCTGATTCTAAATCTAAATATGTTCACTATTCACGCGAATTTAATTTTTTAAATAAATTCCTTTATAAACAGTATGTTTTAAGCATTGAAAACCGGATTCAAACCGATGCTAAATCTTTTTGGACCTTTATACAATCTAAAAAGGGTTCTTCAAATATTCCCTCATCTATGTTTTATAATGGTGCATTTTCCTACTCCGTAAATGATACAGTTGAATTGTTTGCAAATTTTTTTAAATCTAATTTTGTAAATAATCCGGATCAAGTTAACTCCTGTGTGGCTGATAGCGTAAACACTAGCATTAATTTTGGTAATATGCTGGTTACACTCTCTGATGTTGAAACTGCTATAACTAGCCTGAAAAACTCGGTCAAATGTGATCTAGATGGTCTTCCCGCTTTTTTGTTAAAAAAATGTGCTCACTCTTTGTCCTCACCTCTTTGTATTATTTTCAATAAATCACTTAGTTCGGGAGTTTTTATCGATAAATGGAAAGCTTCGCTTATAACACCAGTTTTTAAAGCCGGCAACAAACATGATGTTCTAAACTACAGACCCATCTCTAAGCTAACCAATACTTCTAAGCTTTTTGAAAAAATCGTTAAAGATAAAATGTACTTCGCATTAAAAAATTTAATAAGTCCAAATCAACATGGGTTTGTCTCTGGTAGGTCAACTACTACAAACCTTAGTGTTTTCACAAATTACTGCATCACCACCTTTGAAGAACGCTCGCAACTTGATGTAATTTATTCCGACATATCTAAGGCTTTTGACCAATTGTCACACGATATTTTGTTACTAAAGCTAGCTAAGATTGGCTTTCATTCAGCTTTTCTCTCTTGGTTGGGATCATACCTCTCTAACAGAGTCTCATACGTTGCCATTGACAATCTCAAATCGTCTTCATTTTTAGCAACGTCTGGAGTTCTCCAAGGTAGTATTCTTGGACCCTTACTTTTTGTTATTTTTATAAATGATGTTTCCACATGCTTCAATACTGCCAAATTTTTACTTTATGCTGACGATCTTAAAGTATTTCATAAAGTAAAAAGTTTGTTGGATGCAATTCATCTTCAAAATGATTTAAATAATGTCTTTTCTTGGTTTAAATTAAACCAGTTATCACTAAACCTAAGAAAATGCTTTGTCGTTTCTTATTATAAACTAAATTCTCCGATTTTAATTGATTATACTCTTGATAATTCGGATTTAGTTAGATTATCCGAAATCCGTGATTTAGGCGTAATTTTTGACTCAGGTCTTAACTTTAGTTCTCATTTAAATCGTATCATCCCCAAAGCCTATTCTCTTTTAGCGTTTGTTAGACGCAATAGTGCTGGGTTCGCTGACCCATACACATTTAAAACATTATATTCGTCCCTTGTAAGATCAAGCCTTGAATATGCATCTTTTATTTGGAGCCCTTTTTATTCAGTTCATATAAAAAGATTGGAACAAGTCCAAAAAAGATTTTTGAAATTTGCTTTACGCTCTTTAAGTTTTTCTGATCCTCTGCCGTCATACAGGACGCGTCGTTTGCTTATTGGTCTATCCTCTCTTGAAGATAGACGACTACTGCATAGTATTATGATTATTTATGATTTAATTAATGGTCACATTATCTGTGAGAAATTACTCGAACTTATATCGTTTAATATTCCACAAAAATCGTTACGCAACTCTAATTATTTTTACATTAAGGGCCAGTTTTTCAGTGGAAGTTTAACTCTGTTTTAAGTTTAAACTTAGCTTAAACCATGAATCGAGTTTTTCAGTGAACTGTAATCAAAGATTAAACTTAGTTTAAATGCCCAAAGTTGGTGGTTTAAACTCTAGTTAAGTTGCTATTTGACATATGATTTATTTGACACATAATTACTTGACGAGAATTTATTAAGTAAAATTACAAATATAAATCAAATCGAAATAAAATGTATTCTTTATCGGACCAGGAAGACATAAGTGATGCTGAAAATTATGAAATTTTTAACATAACAATTTTAAGAAGAGTTAAAACAATTCAATCGCGTCCAGACTATTTTCATTTGTATGGAGAGAAATGTTTTTATGATCGATTTCGACTTTCAAAGTCGTCAGCTTATCTCGTCCTGGAACTTATTCGACCACAAATCAAAAATAAAACATCGTGGTAAGTAGATCATTCCCACAAATCTTCTATTACAAGGGTTTTTTTAGATCAACTTCTATGCTAACTTGAAATGCATTGTAAGAATACGGTTGAAATGTTTTTATAGCTGCACGCAATCGAAACAATGAAATAGGTAATTGATAATAAAATTGCGTTTTTAATTCCAACATTTCTTACAGGAATAATGCTTTGTCTGCTGAAGAAATGCTCTTGATAACCTTAAGAATATATGCAACTGGAGGAATGTTGAGGTCTATTGGTGATATATTTAAAGTTTCGACGTCAACAGTTTCCAAAGTGGTCACAATTGTGTCACATAACATAGCTCTGCTAAGGGAACAATTCATAAAATTTCCAACCACTGCTGAAGAATTGTACGAAAACAAGGAACGGTTTTATGCAATTGCCAAATTCCCTAAAGTAATTGGAGCCCTTGATTGTACTCATATTAAAATAATATCACCAGGTAAAATATTAATATAATGAGAAGTTATGAAGTTACTTAATAATAAACAATTTTAAATATGCAGGTGGAAGTAATGCCGAACTTTTTCGAAATCGCAAAGGTTTCTTTTCCATCAACGTTCAAACTATATGTGATGCGGATTTAAAAATTATCAATATTGATGGCCGGGATCTGCGCACGATGCAAATATTTTAAGGAACTCAAGGATATATGCCCGTCTTGAAAATGGAGAGTTTGATGATAGCATTATTCTCGCCGATAGCGGATATCCCATCAAAAAGTATTTGATGACTCCACTGATTAATACTCAAACAGCTGAAGAAAATCTGTACAATGAGTCTCAAATAAGAACACGCAGCTGTGTTGAGAGAAGCTATGGTGTTTGGAAAAGACGTTTTCCAATTTTATCACTTGGAGTTCGTCTAAATTTTACGAAAATACAGAGCATTGTAGTAGCATGCGCCGTTTTACACAACATCTGCTGCCTTAATAATGAAACAGAGCTGCCCAGCTTATCTGCAGATTCTGCAGACGCAATAGATTGGGTTTTATCGGTACCAAACAATCGTGTTGTAAACAGTGCAAACTGCAATAATATACAACGACGTGTATTAATAAATGAATATTTTAAAAATTTACTTGAAAATTAAAATAAATATTTCCATTTCTTCTGAAACCGTTTAATTTTTAACTCATTTAATTTTTTTAAGGAACATTTTTGTGTTTGGGACCTTTTCTCTTCGACCCCTCCTTAAGGGGGCTCCCATACAAATTTTATGATTTTTATATATTTATGCCCTACCTACAAAAAATAAAACTGGTCAAATGATTTTTGCTTTTGAGCGAAAAAATAAAAATTGGGAAATAACGTTTATTTCTGAGCGTAAAAATAAAAATTCAGAAATAATTTTTAATTTGAGGAGAAAATACAAATTGAGAAACAATTCTTAAACAGAAAAATAAAAATCTAAAAATATAATTGAACTTAAGAGTTCTTGGATATCGCTTATAATAATTACGATCCGTTTTTTGCAATCAAAAGAGAAAACACTGACCCTTTAATATGAGTCATTGTAATAATTTTTGAGATTTTTTATTAATTATATATTATTATACACAAAAGTATTTTCAAAAACTTAATTTTAAAACAAAAAATATTTCAGTCAATGCAAACAAAAAAAGTGCTTGCTTGCAACTTTAAAACAAAACGTAGTAATTAAAACAAAAAACGCAAAAGAAACATACTTGCTGGCGCTGGTCGCAGATCTTAAAAATATAATTGAATGCAAGCAGACGGACAGAACCAGCAGTGAAGAAAAAAACAAGGCCTGGAAGGAGCTGGAGAAGAGATTCAATTCGCAGTTTGGAGGAATATATAGAACTGCTGCCACTTTGAAAACAAAATTTAACATGAAGAAAACCACGAAGAAAAATTTTGCAGAAGTAACGTATATCACAGGAGGTGGACCCAAGGCAAAGTCCGCTGTAACACATATTGACAACAGTATGATGGAACTATGTGACAGTGAGCTGATGGTCGGCTTTGAAGCTTTGTACGACGACGATGTTATACCAAATGAAGGTAACTATAATTTTTTCAATCATGCTATGAACTGATTGTTATGTTGTTTTTACGTTGAAATTTTTTAGATATGCATTCCAACATTGTGTAAAAAATACACCCTCAAGTTATGAGAATTAAAGAGGTTTAGCATAATTGAAATTAGGAAGAGTAAGCGTTATTCTGATTTTCCAGAAGTTGAATCTCTAAATTCAATTTTTTCAACTCCAGTTCGTTTTCTTTCTCCAAAAATATAATTTTTTGACGGCTTTCCCTCTTTAAAATTTTGATCTCTACGTTAATTTTTTTTTCTTTTTTTCGTGCTACGTCAGCCCAAATTTCCTGCGTACCCCTTTGTTTTTCTTGTCTCAGTACACTATGCCTTGGCGTTCTCAAAAGGTTAGGGGTGTACTTAGCCCAGGATGATGCAGTGTTCTCTTTATCAACTAAAGGAAAATATATAAAAATGTGTTAAGCAGTGATATCATGTGTACAAAATTAAAAAAATACCTGTTTCGTTCTCATGGCTTGAGGGTGTATTTTTACACAATCTTGGCTCACTTCTCTGTGATCTCTTTCATCACAATTGATGTTGGAATGCATATCTAAAAAATTTAAACGTAAAAACAACATAACGATCAGTTCATAACATGATTGAAAAAAAATTATAGTTACCTTCATTTAGTATAACATCGTCGTCGTACAAAGCTTCAAAGCCGACCATCTGCTCACCGTCGCATAGTTCCATCATACTGTTGTCAATATGTGTTACAGCCGACTTTGCCTTGGGTCCACCTCCTGTGATATACGTGTGCCGCTTATCTTCAGCAAAATTTTTCTTCGCGGTTTTCTTCATGTTGTTAAATTTTGTTTTCAAAGTGGCAGCAGTTCTGTATATTCCTCCAAACTGCGAATTGAATCTCTTCTCCAGCTCCTTCCAGGCCTTGTTTTTTTCTTCACTGCTGGTTCTGTCCGTCTGCTTGCATTCAATTATATTTTTAAAATCTGCGACCAGCGCCAGCAAGTATTCAATTTCTTCGGAGTTGAAATTGTTGCTTCTTTTATTGCTCATTTTGATGCACTTGCACTTATTTGCACTTTATTTTTATTTTATGAGTTTTTTTATTGTCAGCTGTTAAAAATTATCAATAAATTTTTGACGTTTGCAAGTGTTGCCATATTATTTATCCCTAATCTGCATGTTCTTAAACCACGACTGAAAAATTGATTCCTTAGTTAAACTCAGATCAAATTTAATCTACGTTTAACTAATCTTAAGTTAAACAAGGTTTAAACTCGCACTGAAAAACTGGCCCTAACTGTCATAGAACTAATTATGCCATTAATGAGCCAATAAATAGAGTCCTTTTAGCTATTAATAGTATGTACAATAACAATTTGTTAGATTTTTCTATGCCTAAACTGGCTTTTAAAAATACAATAACTTTTTTACTAAATGGTGTTTAAAAAACTTTGTACTTAATTATATTTTAAGTTGCTTAGTCTGTAAGGAATTTTGTCCATAGACGTAAATAAATAAATAAATAAAAACAAATAAATAAAATTCATAGTGGAATAAGTCCAATTTATTCAAACTGGTTACGACTTTTACAGCCTTAATTCTTAAATATCGAATACCGTCAACATCAGAAGCTGGCTTCACGAACAATCAACCAACACATAATCGTCCAAAATTAAAAATGAATGTAATACTACGTTTACATTGAGCCAAATGACTCATTTCAGCTCATTCAGCCAAATGAGAACCGAAATCATCTCATTTCTCATACGAATTCTCATTTGCAAATCATCTCATTTGAAATAAATGAATGAGATTGGATACGTTCTTAAAACTACTTACAAACTATTTCGAACGCATTCAATGCAGAATGGATAAAAACACACCGAACGCACTAAACAGAAAGGAAAATGTCAAACATATTAGGTCTGTTTCCGTACGCACACTGTGTAACTTGTGGGACGCTATTTTCTATTTCCGTACTTTCTGTTCTTAAAATGGGAGAAGAAGAACAAGCATAAAATCGCTCTCTCGAGTCGCTCACACAAAGTGCACAGAGAGTGCTAGAACTCGAGACCATGGTATAATAATACAAGGTAGCATTGACAGTTGCTTGGGAAATCATATACTGTCAAAAAATATACTCAAAAAGAGAGCGCTCACAATCCGCCATTGAAAACACAAGCAATGTTGAAAACGTTGAAGTAAAAAAAAACAACAACCACAGCAGCTGCTGATGTATTTCCACAAAAAGCTGTTTTTGACAGTTTATGTTTTCCTGTTGAAGAGAAAATAAGCAGTTGTCAATGCTACCATGTATTATTATACCATGTTCGAGACTTCGAGTAAAGTAAGAACAAGCATCAATAAGAAGAAGCATATGTCAAATTACATTTCATAATTGTTTATGTTTTGCGATAAATAAACTCACAAATTGTGTGCCTAAAAAGAAATTTACGTACAATAAATAAATAGTAATAAATAAAAATTAAGTAATTGTTCAGTTTTGCAATAAGAATAGCTTTTAATAATTTGAGTGAAAGTGTTTTAAATTTTGTGCTGCCGTCTGCAGTCAAAATCAGCTCTTTTGTGCTCGAAACTTACTAGAAGCTGTTTCCGTACTTTTGCAACTATTCTCACATTTCGTTTTTACTCTCTAGCACACGTTTTACACAAATCTTACACAGTGTAAAGTACGGAAACAGACCTATTGTGAAATGAACAAAGAATTAAAATATAAGGAAGTGGTGTTGTCTACACACACAGTGTACGTGAACTGTGGCCAATTTCGTAAATTGAGTGAGCGAGACAGAGTGTGTTTTTTTGACATTTCTGAGCGATCGTCAGCTGTTCACAAGTCTTCTCAGTAAAAAAAAATTAGTCACGCCAATTTGATGCGACCACAGTTGTCAAAACGCAATCACTGCTTCAGGGGCGCAGAATTTTTTCACTCTTTAACACACTTTTGGGGCGCTTTTGTCTTAAGCAAAGTTTATGATATATAATTGTTATTTTTAATTTTGTTCAGATGTCCGCATATTTTGGATCTCAAATTATATGATATTATATTATATTATTATTACCCAATGAAATATCCAAAAAAAAAAAAAGAAAAAATGCAGTGTAGAAATATAATACAAACAAAACTATATTATCATTTTAAAAAGCCTTAATTTATAATAATTTAATTATTTTTATATTATATAATTAAATTAGCTCCAAAATCAGTAAGTTTAACTCAGAATCTATTGTGTATGTGATTCCAATTAGAAACCATTTGGACCTTCTTTAACGATCTTACCGAATAAGGCCCTGAGTAAAATAATTCTGTATTACAATGCTATATTCTAGTAATATATTAGGTCTTTAATTATCAAACGTTTTATTAATACCGTAAAAATCTAAAAAAATATTTTATGTTATTCTAATCAGAAACAATTTGAGCCTTCTTTTTCGATGCAACTGAATACGGCCCTTTGTGAATGTTTATGTATATATGTCAACCAACACGAATAAGAAAAATACCACACTTTTGTGGAATAACATCACTTCCAAAGAACTAAAATATAAGGGAGCGGTGTAGTTATACAAAAATGAAGTTCTTTTCATGGTGGTGTTGAATCACACTAATACACAAACATACACACAGGGCCGCATTCGGGAACGAAGTTATAAATGGCGCAAAGAATGGAGCCCTTATTTGAATACTTTTTATTAAATTTCTCTTAAATTTAAAAAATTGTTTATAATCATATTTTAATTACATATTTTTTTAATTTTATTGTATTTCCACTCCACCTTCGAGGTATACAATTTGGTGCGTTACCGATTTTTTTGGGTGTTCGGTTCCCCTGTAGGCCTATTGCATCCATAAAGAAAAGAAATCATTAGTGAATAATGTTAAAAGAAATGCATTCGTAATAATAAATTAATAAATATATTACAAATCTAAGTTTATTATATATTTATATATATATATATATATATGTATATATATATATTATATATATATATGTATATATATATATTATAAATAATAAGTATATATAAATTATTTCTAAAACATATTTATGTAGAACACATGCAAAAAAACAAAATTAATTCACATTTATATCATAAATATAAATTATTTCTAAAAGATATTAACGTAGAACACATGCAAATAAAAGAATTAATTTATATACAAAATTATTATTCTCAAACTCCTTTAAAATGAATTGTTTTGTTTAATTTTTGCCGTACAGTTGGCTTTTCATTCGTTTTTTTTTTTTGTTATGTAAAAATAACGCGTTTTTAATAAAATTGGAAAAAACTTGGAAATCTGTAAAAAACAACAAATTAATTTTATATGGTCATAATACATTAGTTTTATATTGTTAAAAAAGTAGCGCCCTGAAATACATAGCACCTCAGAAATTAAATGCGCCCGTGAAGTGGTGTTTGACAGCTAACATATCACAATTTCGAAGCTTTCAATGGTGCCAGATTGCACCAAATCGACGCGCTGAACACATTTAATTTTTCTTATATTTCTGATAAGAAATACATTTATTTCCAATTGGAATTCACTTCTCACACATCACTCTTATCAAAATAACAATTTTATTCTTTAAAAACCTCACTTATCTTATGATACTTACTTGTGGAATGAAATCAGCACATTTTTGAAGCGCTGGCTGCTGCCGCAGTTTTTCACAATACAACGCATATTTAGGGCCAGTTTTTCAGTGGAAGTTTAACTCTGTTTTAAGTTTAAACTTAGCTTAAACCATGAATCGAGTTTTTCAGTGAACTGTAATCAAAGATTAAACTTAGTTTAAACGCCCAAAGTTGGTGGTTTAAACTCTAGTTAAGTTGCTGACATATGATTTATTTGACACATAATTACTTGACGAGAATTTATTAAGTAAAATTACAAATATAAATCAAATCGAAATAAAATGTATTCTTTATCGGACCAGGAAGACATAAGTGATGCTGAAAATTATGAAATTTTTAACATAACAATTTTAAGAAGAGTTAAAACAATTCAATCGCGTCCAGACTATTTTCATTTGTATGGAGAGAAATGTTTTTATGATCGATTTCGACTTTCAAAGTCGTCAGCTTATCTCGTCCTGGAACTTATTCGACCACAAATCAAAAATAAAACATCGTGGTAAGTAGATCATTCCCACAAATCTTCTATTACAAGGGTTTTTTTAGATCAACTTCTATGCTAACTTGAAATGCATTGTAAGAATACGGTTGAAATGTTTTTATAGCTGCACGCAATCGAAACAATGAAATAGGTAATTGATAATAAAATTGCGTTTTTAATTCCAACATTTCTTACAGGAATAATGCTTTGTCTGCTGAAGAAATGCTCTTGATAACCTTAAGAATATATGCAACTGGAGGAATGTTGAGGTCTATTGGTGATATATTTAAAGTTTCGACGTCAACAGTTTCCAAAGTGGTCACAATTGTGTCACATAACATAGCTCTGCTAAGGGAACAATTCATAAAATTTCCAACCACTGCTGAAGAATTGTACGAAAACAAGGAACGGTTTTATGCAATTGCCAAATTCCCTAAAGTAATTGGAGCCCTTGATTGTACTCATATTAAAATAATATCACCAGGTAAAATATTAATATCATGAGAAGTTATGAAGTTACTTAATAATAAACAATTTTAAATATGCAGGTGGAAGTAATGCCGAACTTTTTCGAAATCGCAAAGGTTTCTTTTCCATCAACGTTCAAACTATATGTGATGCGGATTTAAAAATTATCAATATTGATGGCCGGGATCTGCGCACGATGCAAATATTTTAAGGAACTCAAGGATATATGCCCGTCTTGAAAATGGAGAGTTTGATGATAGCATTATTCTCGCCGATAGCGGATATCCCATCAAAAAGTATTTGATGACTCCACTGATTAATACTCAAACAGCTGAAGAAAATCTGTACAATGAGTCTCAAATAAGAACACGCAGCTGTGTTGAGAGAAGCTATGGTGTTTGGAAAAGACGTTTTCCAATTTTATCACTTGGAGTTCGTCTAAATTTTACGAAAATACAGAGCATTGTAGTAGCATGCGCCGTTTTACACAACATCTGCTGCCTTAATAATGAAACAGAGCTGCCCAGCTTATCTGCAGATTCTGCAGACGCAATAGATTGGGTTTTATCGGTACCAAACAATCGTGTTGTAAACAGTGCAAACTGCAATAATATACAACGACGTGTATTAATAAATGAATATTTTAAAAATTTACTTGAAAATTAAAATAAATATTTCCATTTCTTCTGAAACCGTTTAATTTTTAACTCATTTAATTTTTTTAAGGAACATTTTTGTGTTTGGGACCTTTTCTCTTCGACCCCTCCTTAAGGGGGCTCCCATACAAATTTTATGATTTTTATATATTTATGCCCTACCTACAAAAAATAAAACTGGTCAAATGATTTTTGCTTTTGAGCGAAAAAAATAAAAATTGGGAAATAACGTTTATTTCTGAGCGTAAAAATAAAAATTCAGAAATAATTTTCAATTTGAGGAGAAAATACAAATTGAGAAACAATTCTTAAACAGAAAAATAAAAATCTAAAAATATAATTGAACTTAAGAGTTCTTGGATATCGCTTATAATAATTACGATCCGTTTTTTGCAATCAAAAGAGAAAACACTGACCCTTTAATATGAGTCATTGTAATAATTTTTGAGATTTTTTATTAATTATATATTATTATACACAAAAGTATTTTCAAAAACTTAATTTTAAAACAAAAAATATTTCAGTCAATGTAAACAAAAAAAGTGCTTGCTTGCAACTTTAAAACAAAACGTAGTAATTAAAACAAAAAACGCAAAGAAACATACTTGCTGGCGCTGGTCGCAGATCTTAAAAATATAATTGAATGCAAGCAGACGGACAGAACCAGCAGTGAAGAAAAAAAACAAGGCCTGGAAGGAGCTGGAGAAGAGATTCAATTCGCAGTTTGGAGGAATATATAGAACTGCTGCCACTTTGAAAACAAAATTTAACATGAAGAAAACAACGAAGAAAAATTTTGCAGAAGTAACGTATATCACAAGAGGTGGACCCAAGGCAAAGTCCGCTGTAACACATATTGACAACAGTATGATGGAACTATGTGACAGTGAGCTGATGGTCGGCTTTGAAGCTTTGTACGACGACGATGTTATACCAAATGAAGGTAACTATAATTTTTTCAATCATGTTATGAACTGATTGTTATGTTGTTTTTACGTTGAAATTTTTTAGATATGCATTCCAACATTGTGTAAAAAATACACCCTCAAGCTATGAGAATTAAAGAGGTTTAGCATAATTGAAATTAGGAAGAGTAAGCGTTATTCTGATTTTCCAGAAGTTGAATCTCTAAATTCAATTTTTTCAACTTCAGTTCGTTTTCTTTCTCCAAAAATATAATTTTTTGACGGCTTTCCCTCTTTAAAATGTTGATCTCTACGTTAATTTTTTTTTCTTTTTTTCGTGCTACGTCAGCCCAAATTTCCTGCGTACCCCTTTGTTTTTCTTGTCTCAGTACACTATGCCTTGGCGTTCTCAAAAGGTTAGGGGTGTACTTAGCCCAGGATGATGCAGTGTTCTCTTTATCAACTAAAGGAAAATATATAAAAATGTGTTAAGCAGTGATATCATGTGTACAAAATTAAAAAAATACCTGTTTCGTTCTCATGGCTTGAGGGTGTATTTTTTACACAATCTTGGCTCACTTCTCTGTGATCTCTTTCATCACAATTGATGTTGGAATGCATATCTAAAAAATTTAAACGTAAAAACAACATAACGATCAGTTCATAACATGATTGAAAAAAAATTATAGTTACCTTCATTTAGTATAACATCGTCGTCGTACAAAGCTTCAAAGCCGACCATCTGCTCACCGTCGCATAGTTCCATCATACTGTTGTCAATATGTGTTACAGCGGACTTTGCCTTGGGTCCACCTCCTGTGATATACGTGTGCCGCTTATCTTCAGCAAAATTTTTCTTCGCGGTTTTCTTCATGTTGTTAAATTTTGTTTTCAAAGTGGCAGCAGTTCTGTATATTCCTCCAAACTGCGAATTGAATCTCTTCTCCAGCTCCTTCCAGGCCTGGTTTTTTTCTTCACTGCTGGTTCTGTCCGTCTGCTTGCATTCAATTATATTTTTAAAATCTGCGACCAGCGCCAGCAAGTATTCAATTTCTTCGGAGTTGAAATTGTTGCTTCTTTTATTGCTCATTTTGATGCACTTGCACTTATTTGCACTTTATTTTTATTTTATGAGTTTTTTTATTGTCAGCTGTTAAAAATTATCAATAAATTTTTGACGTTTGCAAGTGTTGCCATATTATTTATCCCTAATCTGCATGTTCTTAAACCACGACTGAAAAATTGATTCCTTAGTTAAACTCAGATCAAATTTAATCTACGTTTAACTAATCTTAAGTTAAACAAGGTTTAAACTCGCACTGAAAAACTGGCCCTTAATGAATTGTTTTAATAAATTCTGATTTCACTTTCGAAATTTTAGAAAATTTGAGCGATAATAATCACTTTTTGATTTATTTATTTAATTTATTTTGAATCAATTTCACCGACACTTGCTTTCTTTGGTTTTTTTTTTATTTTTGTGATGGCTAGCCTGTCAAAAAACACTTGCTATCTCCTTCACTCACAATTTTAGAAGTACTTCATTACACATACACTGTATGTGAGGTAAACGCCACTTCCTTATTTCTTAGTTCTTTGATCACTTCCTTATATCTTAGTTCTTTGGAAATGAATTCGAAAACAAAGAACAAGCTGTCAAACTAAATGCGATACGCTCGCAAAAAAATCAGTGTAAACAGATTTGAATGACTCATTTGAAATGGCTCATTTGCTCTAATGTAAACGTAGTATAACAAAAAATGCAAAATCGTCCAAATATGAAATTAACGATTACCCAAAAACAAAAATGAACAAATGCACAAATTTTCAGATGTTTGCTCTTAATGAATGGTTTCCCAAAAACACTGAAAAATCACCCAAAAATTCGAAATTATAGAAGGCATTTTATTTTTATAAGTTATTTATAAATTGAAGTAAATTTTAATTAAGAAGTTAAATGGGTCAAAACTGTAGAAAAAGGCCCTAAGAACTTTAAATAAAATTAATTAAATGCACTTAAAAATTTAATACTGGGTGATCATTGATTTCTGAAAATTTGGGTGAACGTTCAATTGAATAATCAACCAAAATCCAATATGCAAAATCGCCCACAACACAAATGAACAATCGCCCAAAATATTTGCTCAAATTTTCAGGGCGATTGTTCTTTTGAAGTTGGTGGCTGCCTCTGTTGACGCCATTCCGCAATGAAAAACTAGCCATGAAAACCATGAAAACTTTACTTACTTTTTTCCAGCTGGAAGTGTCCTTTGTTGGTGGCCCGAGACTGTTGAGCTGCGCACTGGCGTTCTCCCAGAAACGCATGACATTTTCCTTGAAATAAATGTTCACTTTTACTGGATCTAAAAATTTGGATATGCGTCCCATCTATTACACCAATAACTCCTGGGATTCCCAACTTATGTTTTGCCTCTTTTATTTCTTCGTCAGTCATTCTGATATGTATGTGCTTTGGGCAAAGTATTTTTTCTATGGCGACGCAAATTTGTGCAATGCAGTTGGACAGTATTTGCTGAGCGAGCCCAGCTTGACGATCTTCACCAATTTGGTGTTGGTATCCGCCTTGATCAAGAAATTTCAGGGTAGCTCCTAATTTAATAATTGCTGGAACTGCCGTTGACCGTTTGCTTTCTGGAAGATGATAGTATATGCTTTGTAAAACATACATAAATGCTCTTTTGGACAGTCGAAAATTTTGAACGAAGAAGCTGGAAATCATCCATTAACTCAAAATAAAATCACTATTTTGCGAACTCACTAACCTTTTATCACTTAGTTTCAGTAAGTTGGAACTGTCTGTAATGATTTTCTGCTCAATCCTTTCCTGACCACAATTATCTTCATGAAACCATTTTCTTTTGTTTAGTAATAAATTACAATCTTGGTTATTTTGTTATCAATTTATATTTTAACGTTTAAACCAAAGCAAAACATAAAAATTTCCGAAAATCAAAACTGACTTGGCAGCACTTTCATCCGATTCGAAAGTATTACAAAGTACCAACTAAAATTCGGATCGAAAAGCAATTCCGAATGATTAAGTATTTGGAATTGAAATACAGAGTAGAGCCCCAGGTAATGCCATGCAGGGTTCGGACTTTAAAATTAGTAAATCGCAGTAAATTAAAGAAAAAAGAGCAGTAAAACGAATTTTTTCGCAGTAGTTTTTTTATTTACAAAAATGTACGTAAATTTTATGCTAGTAAAAAAATACCCAAATAAAAATATATACATAACTATCAGAGCTGTAAAAGAATGAATAATTTCAGAATGCACACACTCTTACTGCACTCAAAAGCTGCATCAACCAGATTGCAATCTTATGCTTCGGTTGAGTTAATGAATTACATATGCACAATTCATCATTCTTTAAAGATAAAAGAATGCACACCCAATGCTCTCTAAGGAATGGGACTTTTGGAAGTATCAATCCCATTCTTGTCGGCTTAAAAAATCTGATGAATGCACTCAGTTTTATCATTCTTTTCAACTCTGAAACACTGGACATTTTATTAATTACCATTAAATAGTACTAAGTATAAATCAGCATTTTGCATTTTTGCTGTCATTTGTTTTCGACGGCCGATCTTGGTGACATGCTTCTGTCTTTGATCTTTTCTAGAATAATAAAGTGCTAATTAACAGGTGGCGTCCGTGGCGTAGTTGGTTAAAGTGCGTGGCCGCTATGTCAAAGAACTTTGGAAACCCAGGTTCGAAACCCAGCAGCGACAGAAAATTATTTGAATTAAAATAATTTTTCTGTACGGCCGCCACCTCTCTGCAGACAATGGCAAACCTCAGAGAGTAATCAAAATGCCATGTAAAGCTTCTTGAGAATAAGAACATTCCGTTCATCGCCGTTCGGAGTCGGCGTTAAGCATGTAGGTCCATTTCTCGGTCAATTGTGTACAAACTTAATAACACGCACAACACAATTGATCATAAGAAGCTAGGTCAAAGTCCTTTCAAGGGCTGAAATGCCCAGTTATTTATTTTTTTATTTTAATTAACAGGTGGCGTCCGTGGCGTAGTTGGTTAAAGTGCGTGGCCGCTATGTCAACGAACTTCGAGACCCAGGTTCGAACCCCAGCAGCGACAGAAAGTTATTTGAATTAAAATAATTTTTCTGTACGGCCGCCACCTCTCTGCAGACAATGGAAAACCTCAGAGAGTATTCAAAATGCCATGTAAAGCTTATTGAGAACAAGAACATTCCGTTCATCGCCGTTCGGAGTCGGCGTTAAACATGTAGGTCCGGTTCTCGTTCAATTGTGTAAAAACTTAATAACACGCACAACACAATTGATCATAAGAAGCTAGGTCAAAGTCTTTTCAAGGGCTGAAATGGCCAGTTATTTATTTATTTATTTATTAACAATAAATATTATTAACAAAATGTATAAAAATTAACTTCAACAATTTGTTGTATATAATACTTTTTCTATTCATGATATCAGCCAATGGCAACCCATCTCAGTCATGCCCAACAGTCACATGCATACACAAATACACACAAAACACTTTCAGACGCAACAACAAATCTTTGTGGCTGAAGCCATCGCCGGCTGCATTCACTAAAATTTCAATTCAGTTGCAACTATCGATGGTTGCAGCCATCACGGCTGACGCCATCGCACAGTACTTTGAGCCCATACAAAAGTGAGGAAAAAATACAAGGAGTCATTCGATTGTTATGAAATTTTGCATGTTAATGAATTTTTAGTTGTTGATTTCAAATATTGAATCAGATTTTACGTATATCAAGTATTTGGGCCAAAAATTAGGTTTAATAAAAATAAACAAAAATTTCCTGTATTAAATTTAATATTAAAGTTATTAGAACTGTTAAAAACAAAAACAAAAAAATTTTGTTTTCCGCCAAAAAAAAAACAAAATGGCGGCCATTTGAAAAAAAATTGATTTTCGAGGTTACAAAATCGGTCTCTTTCATTTGGTGTTAATTTTTCCCTTATCATATGCTAAAAAGAGTATTTGAAGAAAACATAACCTTTATTTTAATTTTTTTTTTTTGTCAAAAATAACATCAGAATTTTATTTTAAGTGTAAAGAAACATTTTTTTTTTAAAATTCTTTAAAAATTATAAACAAACTCCGGCAGAGTGTAAGAAATATGGCAACAAAATAAAGAATAATTTTTGAGAAAACATCAATTTTAGACCAATTTTCAAAAAACGATTACTCAAAGAATAGGAAGAAGTTAGATAAAGTGAAAACAGTTTCTGAAAGAATAAAAAAAAAAAAAAATTAAAATATAAAAATGAAACTGGACTTATGTGGAACTTTTTATTTCTTGTCTGCTAAAAATAGAACATTTTTCAAAGTATTTTTTTAATTTTTTGGTAGATTTAAGTAATTTTTTTAAAATATTTGATGGTTTTTTCATGCTATACAAAAATCAAAATTTGTTCATAATTTTTTTGAAAACTTAAAAACAAAACATTAATTAATAATGTACTCAAAACATTTTTTCTTTATACAGCTTTTGCGCTTTATCGCGCTTTACCGCAAAATAATTATTGAAAAATATCAATTTTAGACTATTTTTCGAAACGCGATTACTCAAAGAATCGGAAAAAACCGGATAAAAAGAAAACAGTTTCTGAAGGACTAAAAACAAAAAAACATTAAAATATAAAAATAAAACTGGAGGTATGTGGAGCTTTTTCTTTCTTGTCTGCTAAAAATATAACATTTTTCAAAATATTTTTTTAAATTTTTTGATAAATTTAAGTAATTTTTTCAAAATAATTTCCAATTTTTTTTAACAAAATATGAAAACCAAAATTCGTTCAAAGATTTTTTGAAAATTTAAAAAAAAACACTCGAATTGTTTAAAAAATGTGCTCACATTTTTTTCGTGCAATTCATGCAGAAAATCGAAAAGTCCACCAATATGAAAACCCAAAAAAAGCTTTCACTTTAAAAGGCTGTAAATTACTTAAAACTTCATGTATTGAAAAAAAATGTTGGATTCATCATAATGAAAGTATTTCCTATCATTTGATGTACGTTTTGTTAGGTTTTGTAACCTAAATTTTTTTGATTTATTCCTACTGGTCAAAGTACTGTGCATCGGTGGCTGTATTCGTTAAAATTTCAATTCAGTGTGCATTCTTTACGTTTTGCAATTCATGACTTGAAAACAATTTTAACCTTCGACCCGTTTACATGTTTTACAACTTAATCCCGTATATCTGGGTCATATTCACCCATAGTGTATTTTGTATGGAAATCGTTATCTTCCAATACATAATTTTTTTTGTATTTGTGAAGGTAACACGATTAACATGCACGAACATAATGCAAAGGTCAAAAAAGTTTTAACACGTTTTATTATACTTCGTTTTGCTTTTACCCTTATATGCTTCGCATCTACGTCGTGATTTCTTATCCTAGTAAAAACAGTGAATGAAACAAGAATGAACAAAAAAAAAAAAATTTCAAATGGAAATTTTTTATTTATTTTTTACGTAAACTTGTTGCATTCGAAGCGATTCTGTAAGGTTTTTTGGCTTCATACCAATCAACCTCAAAGCAATTCTTAGTCCGTGTGCTATTCGGAAACTATTCACTCGGATGACGAAATTTTGACAGTCTGAATGAGAATATTTGGAACTTGTGAGGTGATTATGGCTGTAAAATTTCATGTAGCCACGGCGGCTTACATAAATTTTGACAATCGGCAAGAGAATTTTTGACACAAGGAAAAATAGAAAAAAAAATGTAAAGAAGTTAAAAATTTTGTGCTTCCGACAGCGTAGCAACCAGAAGTGGAAAATATGTGCATAAAATGCTGTTAATTTTTAGTATATATTAACAATTTTGCAAATAAAATTAAATTCTTGCGCTACTACACTACTTAACTCTAAAACGTCAAAATTTCTAGTTGTCAAAATTTGATCGTCGTTTTGGCACAGTTAAAATGACAATTATATTACGACAGAAATTGTATTCAAATCAGTAATTTTTTCTACCACGAGTGAGAAGTTTCCGAATAGCACACGGCCTTATTGATTGTTTCGTTGGAGTCGTGCACCGCTTTTCCAATTTATTTTTAGCATGATATAACGCAAATACTAAAAGACAACACAAAAGAGAACACTGCACATGCACAACAGATCCATATGAAAAGCATGTTTTCATACGTGTAAGCGTACATAAGTATGAAAAGTATATACGCCAACGACAGAATAATGCTGTCTCTCACTTCCAATGTACTCATAGTTGCGAAAAATTTAGAAAGGATTGCACAACAGCAAAAAGTAGTGAAAAAAGTACTAAAAAACTGATCCTTCATGCAAATCGTATGGTAGAAAATGTCGGGTCATTTTGACCCCGATAAACGTATAGTGCACATGTCAGTTTTTTGTCTCTGCAATAAACATATGTCACATATGCTGGTTGCAAAGATAAATTTTCAACAAATAAAATGGTACATTTTTTTGAATTTTTGATTTTTAATATGTTTTTTTTGCAAATGAAAAGTGCCTAGGGTCAATATGACCCGATAAACGGGTTTAAGGTTAATCAGCCTAAAGGCTTAAGCCAAAAGAGTTCACACTTTGAATGCTAGAAAAAAGATTTCAGCTTTTGAATTTTTAAACAAGAGAATAAAAAGTGAAAATGAATTTATACTTTTACAGCTCTGATAACTATATACTATATATTTGGATGTTGCAGAAACATATTTTTTAAAAATAAAAAAATAATAAATAAATAACTGGCCATTTCAGCCCTTGAAAAGACTTTGACCTAGCTTCTTATGATCAATTGTGTTGTGCGTGTTATTAAGTTTGTACACAATTGACCGAGAAATGGACCTACATGTTTAACGCCGACTCCGAACGGCGATGAACGTAATGTTCTTATTCTCAAGAAGCCTTACATGGCATTTGATTACTCTCTGAGGTTTGCCATTGTCTGCAGAGAGGTGGCGGCCGTACAGAAAAATTATTTTAATTCAAATAATTTTCTGTCGCTGCTGGGGTTCGAACCTGGGTCTCCAGGTTCTTTGACATAGCGGCCACGCACTTTAACCAACTACGCCACGGACGCCAAACATATTTTTTACCGGATTTAAAATTAATATGACTATTAATTTTACACTTATGCTGCCATCTTTCTAGTTTTTTATGTAATGGTATTAAAGGTTTAGTTATACTTGACGTAATGCAACGTTACATAAGAAATTGCCTATGTTTTCTGTCGTTTGTAAGATAAATACAAAAATAACCCTAAAAATGTTTGTTGAGAATAAATCGCAGTATATTTGAAAAAACCGCAGTGACGCAGTAAAACATTTAATTTTGCTAAAAAGCACAGTAGATTTACTGCAATTGCAGTAAAGTCCGAACACTGATGCCATGTCTACACAGAGAGCTTAGTTTGAATTTAGTTTGAGATCAAGCACAAGTGTTCACACAGGCCTGCGTCGGCAGAATTGTGTTTAGCGTGACATTTCTTTGTTAACTTTTGTGTTCTCGTATTTTTTCAACACATCCACCACCGTGACATCAATTCTACTTGAGGACAAGGATGCACCTATCTCTGCGTACACACGCGAGTTCTTCCTTGTTTTGCTCAAATCGGAATTTTATCGGCCTATACTGATACGGAGACCTAATCTTACTATGCTTGCCGAAGTTTTTTTGTTTATTTTTTCCAAATATTAAATTGCACATTTTTAGAGCAGCTTGTAACGAAGCTCCCGGTCTTCCGGGTCTAGAGCTGAGATAAGCTCGCCGGGAATCCAGAGTCCGTTGCAAAAATTTACAAAAAAAAAAAATTCGGACGTACGATTTGTGGCATTTATTTATAAATTATCTATGGTGTTTTAATCCCAACGCGATGGAATTACGTGCGGTCTCTCGGCTTCTCACTTCGCAGATGCAGCTGACGGCAGGCGTTACTCGTGTCCGTCTATGTATTTGTTGGTCTCCGTACTCCTACTCTTACTCCTGCCTACGGGACGGAACCGAAGCCACTAGTACCCAATGCAGCTTCTGCTAGAAGTTTGATCTTACGACCCCTACGGCTATCGCTATCCTACCTATGGGACGGAACTGAAGCCACCAGTACCCAATACTTAAATACGCTACACCCTGCCTTTGTCCTACTCGTCCTTTTTGTCCTTTGTCGTCACACCTTACCTATTCCTTCTGCTTGCTCCTGTTGTGGCACTTCGCTCTGCCAGCTTGCTGGTACTTGTTTCCTCTGGGACTTAACAGTTCTGTGACTAAGCACTTCCCTCTGTTATAGATAATTTCCCTATTATATTTTGGCTTTTAAGCGAGCCACGCTGATAACTAAGGCCTCAAGGCCGCTCTGATTATATTCGAAATTAAAAAGACAGCTTTCGCTTAACTCAATAACTTCCTTTATTTTTCAAATTTGCTTGCTTAAATACTAAATTTACAACATGTTCTTATATCTAAGACACACCCCATTTCCAGTTATTCTTCCAATTATATTTTTGTAACCAATCATAAACAAAGTTAAGACTTGCATTTTCTCAACCTTTTTACTCTGATTGATTCTATATTGGCTTCTCAGAATTAAGAAATTCCAATTTAGAAATTAATCGTTTCATCAGATGCGCTACTTTAACATGTTACTCATGAATATGCATATCGACACATTCCCTCACATGCTGACCATGTGCACACTGCAATATGATCTTGTCTTTTTTATTTCCAACATAAGTGAACGCTCGCGCTAAACCAAATTTGTAATTTATGAATCATTCTTCTTTAATTGTCACTATTTTTGTCGTCGCTAAATTAGATCAGATTACATTCACATGTGCTCAGCATTTCATATTTTGAGACAAGGTGGTCTAAATTTGTTTTATTGTTTTGTTTTATTTGTTTATTTGTTTAATTTGGTTGTGTACACACAACACCCTCACCTTTTAAAAAAAAATGATTTTGTTATTTTTAAATGACAAAATTATTTTATGATAATTGATAATATTAAGATTCTACATATTTCTAGCACTTATTAAGTTGTTATTATGTACTTCTTTTTCTCTATTATCTATTTTAATAGTACTGTTAGGTCCATTTTGAGATATAATTTCAAAAGGGCCTTTGAAAGGTTTATCTAATTTTTTCTTATTCTCTACTTTTAAATATACATAATCTCCTATTTTAAAATTAGCTTTATTAATATATTTTTGCTTTTTTAACGTATTTTGCTTATTTTCTAATAAATTTTCTTTTGCTTTCATATGTGCATATTTTAATTTAATTTTAAATTCATTAATATAGTTTTCTAAATTATAAAATTTTTCTTCATTGTTTGCAATTTCACATGGTAAGGTACATAATTTTCCATATACTAATTCAAATGGTGTGTATTGCGTTATGCTATGCGGAGTTGTATTATATGAATATGTATAATAAGGTAACAATTCATCCCAGTTGTCTTTTCCGTCCATTGTCATTAGAAAATCGTTTAAAACTCTATGGTTTCTTTCTACTGTTCCTAACGTTTCATGATGATATGGTGTTGATGTGGTTTTATCTATGTTCAACATTTTGCATATATTTACTAATAATTCGTTCGTGAATTCAGTACCTTTATCTGTTTTTAATTTTCTAAAACAACCATATTTTAGTATGAATCTTTCTACTATTGTTTTTGCAACACTTACTGCATCTTTTGTAAAAAGTGGAAAAGCTTCTACAAATTTTGTTAGTTCACATTGAATAGTAAGTATGTATCTATATGCATTAGATGGTCTAAGCGGACCTACTGTATCTATTGTGACAACATCGAACGATGTGTTTGGTGTTTCTGTTATAGTTAATCTTTCTTTTGTGTACCTAGTGATTTTTACTTGATTACAAATGTCACATTTGTTAATATATTCCTTAACCATTTTATTCATACCTTTCCAAACGTACTTCTGTTTTAGTTTGGCTATGCTTCTTCTTATACCGCAGTGTCCTGCAGTTTTTGTATCGTGATTATCTCTTATTAATTTCTTCATGTCTTCTATTTTCTCAATTCTTTTCGGTGGAGTATATAATATTATGTCTAGACAATTCTCTTTATTATTTTCTTCTAACTCATTAAATATTTGTTTAAACTTGTGCACAGATATATCTTTAAATATTCTATCATTCTTTGCTAGCGCTAATTTCTTCAGCTTTTCATGTTTTGTATAAGATAACAATTTTTTCAAAATCAATTTTAATTCTGATAATGTCTTATGATTGTATCTAACATGTACTATATTATTGAATTTATATATTTCACAAGTGTGGCCTTTATTATCCTCTGGTGTCAGATATTGATATACACTCCCATATATGAAGATGATCAGTCTTCAATGGTGAAGTGTCCGCGGATATTTCATTTACTTCCTTACTTGTTTTCTTATTCTTATTATTTTCATTTACTCCATTAATTGCTTTCTTATTCTTCATTGCTCTCGTTAGTGCACTTATATTATTTACCGGTATCATTTCTTTTAATTTTTCAGAATTTAACTCTATTCTAGATAACGCGTCAGCATTTGTATTCATGCTACCTTGTTTAAATATAATATCGAAATCATAATCCATTAAATCTACTCTTATTCTTGTTAATCTTGAAGATGGGTCCTTATGAGTAAATAAACTAACTAGTGGTCTATGGTCTGTATACACTTTAAATCTTCTTCCATACAAATATGGTCTGAAATGATTTATTCCCCAATGTATTGCTAATAATTCTTTTTCTATTACTGCTTTATTTACCTCATGTTTGTTGAGTGATTTACTCGCAAATGCTATTGGTCTATCACTTCCTATTTCTCCCTGAGAAAGAACAGCTCCTAGTGCATAATTTGAAGCATCAGTTGTCAAGATAAAAGGTTTTGAAAAGTCTGGGTAGCTTAATACTGGTGGTGACATCAGTTTTTGTTTTAAATTTTCAAAAGAATTCTGGCAACTCTGTGACCAGCTAAAAATTACATTCTTCTTTAATAATTGATTTAATGGTTTTGCTATATCAGCAAAATTTTTAATAAAACGTCTGTAATAATTACAGAAAGCTACAAATCTACGTACTTCATCCGCGTCTGTTGGTATTGGATAATTTTCTATTACTTTATATTTGCTAGGATCCGTAGTTACACCTTGATCCGTTATGAGGTGTCCAAGATAAACTACTTCTGGTCTTAAGAAATTGCATTTACCTGGATTCAATTTTAAATTATATTTACGTAATCTTTTAAAAACTTCTATCAAATTTTTATTATGTTCTTTTAAACTTGAGCCAAAAACTATTATATCATCAACATATAAAAATGCTGAGGCTTGCAAACCACTTAGTGCGAGTGAAAGCATTCTCTGAAAACTATTCGTTGAAATTTTTAAACCAAAAGGTAAACGTTTGAATTGAAAATGACCTGAATCAGTCGAAAAAGCTGTTAATGGCCTTGATTTTGGGTGTAGCGGAATTTGATGAAATGAACTTGTCATATCTAATGTTGAGAAAAACTTCGCTTTGCCTAACTTGTCAAGAACATCTTCAAGTCTAGTTAATGGGAATTTGTCATCCACAATTTTTTTATTAAAAGATCTGTAGTCAACTACTAGCCTCCATTTCTTCTCTTCACCCGTGCTCTTCTTCGGAACTATTAACAGAGGTGAATTATATGGACTAACGGAAGGTTCAACTATGTCTTCATCTAATAGCTTATCAACTTGTTTTTTTATTTCCTGTAAATTAGAATGTGGTATTCTATAATTTTTAATGTATACCGGTGACTTATCAACTGTTGTAATTTTTTGTTCATAAAAATTATTTTTCGTTAAAATCTCGCCTTCCATATAAAAAATGTTTTGATAATCACTACAAAGTTCTAATATTGATTCTTTTGCTTGCTTATCTAGATTATCTATCTTAATTTCCTTGAGAATTTTTTGAAACCTATACTCATCTGGTAAGCTGTTCTTATAATGAAATATTTCATAATTTTTCATGTTTTCTGTACCCAGCGTCAATTTTGGTACAAAAATCTCATCCGGTGTTGTATTTAGAAATTGTACATGCTTAACTCCTAGTGCTGGAATTATCGTGTTTGCTACAAACACTCCTTTACTAATTTCTTTACCACAAACTATGCTTTCTTCAACTACATCTATATTCACAGCTATTACTGACTCTGCTCTTGGGGGAATTTTTAAGTTTTTAACAGTTATTATTTGCGTGTTCATTGGTATTACAAACTCTTCTTCATCTGCCGCAATTGTTAGTGTATACGTCTCATAATCTATTTTACAATTATTCTTTATAAGAAAATCTCTACCTAAAATCCCATCTGATAACAAGTTTATATTTTCATCTACTATATGAAATTGATGTGCTAAAATCCTATCCTCCCATTTTAATTTAATATTTGAGCTTCCTAATGAATGTGTTGTTTCACTAGTTATTCCATTTATCTTACATATATCATTATTGTTTATATAATCATTTAAAATGTAATTTTTTAATAAGGAGATGTCTGCTCCAGTATCTACTAGTAACGTTACTATATTATTACCTATCTTAACACTAACATAATTTGATATCTCATTTGATCGAGTTACATTTATAATTCTATATTTTTTATTTTCTCTCCGCTTCTTATGTAAGAGTTCCCCAGTCTCCGGATACCGGGGGCTTCTTAGTTTCCCTGGTTGTTGGTCCTATTGTTATTATTATTGTATCTATGCCCATTATTATTATTCGCTCTACTGTTATTACCTCTAAGATTATTGTGCACACCTCTACTATAGCTATTATTTATATTATTGCCGTAACCTCTATTGTTATTATTATTCTTATTTCTGTCTTGAATGAAATTCCGGTTATAGTTTCCATTACTAAAATTCTTATTATGAAAATGATTCTGCCTGTTTTGATTAAAATGTCCTCGACCTCTTGGAAATCTGTTAAAATGCATTACTCTACTGTTATTTGTCGTATCGACCTCTGTAGCTACCCTGATTGCATCACCTAATGTTGTTGGGCGAGCTGCCAAAACGACTGACTTAAAAGGTTCAACTAACCCATTCTTGAACGTTGTCATTCCTATTTGATCGTTCAGCCTTACTATTAATTCACGGTGCTCTTCACCTTGCTCATTTATCTGCAACTCATTCAATGCTGCTAACAGATTTTCTATCTTAGATGCAAATGCTGTGATTTCCAAATTTCCTTGATACATCTTGGTTAAATCATGATGCAATGTTGAAACTGTCTTTTTCGTTTTGAATGTTTTTTGTAGTATGATTTTTAATGTTTCTAAAGTCTCAGGTTTTGTTTCACTTAGTATTCTGTTTTTTACATTTTCTGATAATTTTGTGGCTAGTATAAACTTAATTAGTGTTTTTTGTTGTGTATCATCTTTTAAAGTATCATGATAAAATTCAATTAACCCTATATAATTGTTTAAATCTCGAAAGTCTCCTTGAAACTCAGGAATCAACTTAGAAGCAGTTACTTAATCAAATGAAGCCATTGTGGTTGTTAAATTTTCCTCTTTTGATTTTAAGAATGATTTTATTTTTTTTGTTATTTGATCAAAATTATGCTTCTCTTGATCCTCAATTATTTGCAGTCTTAAATTTTTTAAGTCAAGTAAAGTCTTTGTTATGAATTCAGTTGTATACGTCCTATTTGGGCTCTTTTTTAACTTCACAAGTATTTGCAAAGCATATTCACTCTCCATTTATATTATTTATGCGCATTTGTTACAAATTATTCTTGATTCTTTTAAATGAAAGCCATTTTTGCCAATTTTCAGTTCGCAAATAGTACATCTGAAGCAATTGAAATGAAAGCTATTTTTCTTGTAAGATAAATATCTTACTTTTCCAATATCAATAATTTTTCGTTTACATTTATAGCAGTGTTCGCTAAAAAGGATTCCAAAACATCCTTGGTAAAAGCATGTTGTAGCAAATTCTGACATTGTTATATCTATAATTACTTTTTTTTTTTTTTTTTGTCTTTGATTATATATTTTCAATTACTGATAAAAGTATTTTGTTCTTAACATAATTTTTAAAATAAGAATATATTTTATATAATGCAACAGAAATTATTATTATCAAAAGAGCTGTTATGATAATTACTTTAAACATTCTGAATTCTGTTCATCCTTTTCTGAACGTATGCTTTAAAATATTGATTTATTCTATATGCTATGTATATAAATATGCAAATAATGATTATTGTTGATAGAATGGTTAGTGTTGTCTGCTGAATCTCGGTTTTTGTTACAGCTGATCCTAGATTATTTTCAATGTTCTCATTGATTGTAATGGTTTCCTTGCTCTTCTGGTCAAGCATCGTGCGTTGTCTGTAGACTTCTGTAATATTTGGTATCATGTAGTTCTTCTTTTGCTTTGATCAGTTCAGCTATCAGTTTCTTCTTGTTTTCACCTGACGCCAGATGGATCACGCGGTATAGCTCACCAAGCTTTCTTCTCAAGTTTACTGCTTTACCTCCTCTCGACTTCTTTCTATGTTTATCCTCTTCTTGCTGTGTCCTTTTGCACTGTCTTTGCTGGTATTGCTCCAGTGTGAGTGGGGTTGGTCCAGCTGTCAATGGTGTCGGAATATATATCTGTGGAACTGTATTGCCTTGCGCTACATGTTCTGGTACATATTCAACTTCTACAAATGTTGCTGGTTGGTTCAACTGCTCGAATAGCTCATCTAACCCTACTCTTGAGTATGACATTAGGCTTTATATTATGTTAGGTTTTATATTTGTCGCAAGAACGGTGTCCGCAGGATCGCCATGTTATAGATAATTTCCCTATTATATTTTGGCTTTTAAGCGAGCCACGCTGATAACTAAGGCCTCAAGGCCGCTCTGATTATATTCGAAATTAAAAAGACAGCTTTCGCTTAACTCAATAACTTCCTTTATTTTTCAAATTTGCTTGCTTAAATACTAAATTTATAACATGTTCTTATATCTAAGACACACCCCATTTCCAGTTATTCTTCCAATTATATTTTTGTAACCAATCATAAACAAAGTTAAGACTTGCATTTTCTCAACCTTTTTACTCTGATTGATTCTATATTGGCTTCTCAGAATTAAGAAATTCCAATTTAGAAATTAATCGTTTCATCAGATGCGCTACTTTAACATGTTACTCATGAATATGCATATCGACACATTCCCTCACATGCTGACCATGTGCACACTGCAATATGATCTTGTCTTTTTTATTTCCAACATAAGTGAACGCTCGCGCTAAACCAAATTTGTAATTTATGAATCATTCTTCTTTAATTGTCACTATTTTTGTCGTCGCTAAATTAGATCAGATTACATTCACATGTGCTCAGCATTTCATATTTTGAGACAAGGTGGTCTAAATTTGTTTTATTGTTTTGTTTTATTTGTTTATTTGTTTAATTTGGTTGTGTACACACAACACCTCTTTGGCAGCTTATTTCCTTTGCACGTCCGTTCCGTTTAGTGGTTCCTCAGCAACTATCTTCTGCGGCATCTGCTGGCTAGAATCAAGCTCGACCGACTCAATTGCATTGAGTGCTTTAATGCATTGGTTTGTGTATGTGTCTGTTCGCTTTCCCTGCTTTCGCTTTCACTCTATTGTTGTTGCTGCTCGTTATTTTTTAACTCCGATCGTTGATATTGAAATGCAGTAGCTTGTCTGTTTGTCTTTCTGCTTTCGCTCTACGTTGTTGCTGCTTGTTATTTTTGCACTCCGATCGTTGATATTAAAAATGCAGTAGCTTGTGTGTCTGCTTGTTTGTGTATCTGTTTGTCTCTCTGCTTTCGCTCTACGTTGTTGCTGCTCATTGTTTTGCCGCATTGAACGTTATTCCATCATCGTTGTTATTACAATTCGGTTCTTAACTATATAACATAATGATAATTTGATTCTTTACATAGCTTAATCTTTTACAGGGTAAGTATTCATTCAAGGTTTGAAAATAACTAAGTCTTAATTTTAAAAGTAAGCTGTTTTTATCAAAGGTAAGTAATAATATAAAATAATATAAAATCACAAGTAATTTAACTTTAATTCATTAGTAAAGGTAAGTAATAGGTAAATATAAGAATTTTAAATAGATTTAATTTATACATTAAGTAATAGGGAAAGAAAAAAAATAATCTGTTGGTGTTTCGGCAAGCATTTGTGTGCGTAAAAGTTGCGTATTCAAATTTTCCTCGTCACACTCCCCTCTTTCTTCGCCGGGGTATCGAGTGGAATTTGGACTTCTCCGACCCGACTGATTGTTATCCGGTACCATTTCCCATTAACTCTGCGTCGGTATCTCACTCGGGCTCGCCGACCTCTGGTCTCTTGGATCCGCTGGACCTCAGCCTGCAGGATTTCTTCTGTTGTCAGCTCGATTTCAGCCACTTCGTGCCTGGAGTGTAGCCCACTTTACACGCTGTATCGCTCGCTGTTGTCTTCTTCAATTATATCATCCCAAAGCTCTGTGTCGAGGGATAGGGCTTCATCCTCGTCACCATTGTTCAAGATGTCTGTGAGAAGCTGTTCAGTACGGGGAGAGAGGCATATAGGACCCGCACCTACTTCGGCACTCGGCGTTGCTTGTGGAGTTGGACTGGTGTCTACGTCGGCTAGACTGGTCTGGCAGCACTGGCTGGTAGTGTTGGGTTTTTGCTTTGCTTGGCAGTACTGGTTGGTAGCGTCGAGTTCGGCCGGGCATGCTTGGTTCTGGGTCGTGAGGCTGCTTTGACATGCCTGGTCACTGGTCGCGAGGCTAGTTTGACATGCCTGGTGACCGATTCTCGCTGGGCACGTCTGTGTTGCTTTGTGTGCCCTATCTTCATAGTTGCGAAGGAACGCTCATATAATCCCTTGCACGTCCACCGGTTCGTTTGTCGGCTGGGATGTCGTTGGGTAGCCGTCTCGACTTTATACCTCTGGGTCGGAAGGTTCCCAGGTCACGAATCGTTGTGAAGGGGACGGGGGAAACTCGACCCAAGGTCCATCTTCTGCCTACGTTTGTTGGTTGGGTTCTTGCACTACCAAAGTGGCCCGATATTGCAGGACGTACTGTGTCCACCCCGGTCCACTAAACCTATCTCGTAGGACCCGAGAGACTAACCACCGACCATAGCGAGGCACGTAGTCTTCCTCTTCCTCGCTGGCGTACCTGGGTTCTTCTTCGGTGCTGCTAATCGAACTGCAGCTCTGGCTCTTCGGTTGGACCTGGTCCTGATTCTTGTTCGGAGTTGTCGTGGCGGTCATTGACGAGAGTCCCTATACTATCTTCGTCTTCGGGGTCACTGGGCGGTGTCGCCATCCATTCCTCTACCTCTTGGTGGGCATGGCTACTGTGTGGCCTGACTGGGGCGGTCATCTTCGGACTCTAAACTTTCATTGGTGCCACCTTCTGTGGTGGGCTTTAGCGTGATGCTGTCACTCGAACTCGTCGGTAGTTTTTACTGCAACTTGGCCCATCTTGTGGGAATTTACCTTTGGACTCTGAGGTCTTGCAATCGGTTTCTGTGCCGCCTTCTAGGGTGGGCTTACCGCTTGATGCTGCCACTCGAACTCGTCGGTAGTTTTGTGGGAGGTTGTCTTCGGACTCCGGGTCTCGGAGTCTCGGTTACCTATTAGCAGAAATCACCGGTAGCTCTGGCCCGTCTGTTTCCATTCGTTTTGGGGGGTGTGGCTACAACTCGGCTCATTCCGGCTCTTGACTCGGACTCTGCGCTGGGAACAAGGCTTCGGATGTCTGCTCTCTGCGCTGTGAGGTCTGTCTTCGACCGGTACCTCCATGCTTCCGTGGTCTACGGTCCGTTGTAGCGTGATGCGTAGGAACTTCCTCCATGGCTCATCCACTCTCTACTCCCATGAGGGGCTTAGGCGCTGAGTCTGTGGCCGACGACGCTGCTCTTCTAATAGGCGCTGGCGGAACTGGTTCCTGGACTTCGTGAATTTTTGTTCCATTTTTTTTCTTTTGCTTCGTTCGTTAATCGCTTTTTTTCGCTGGTTTCTTGTAATGCGTGGTGTTGGTTCGCTGGTCGATGCTTAAATGTGTGCTGCTGCTTGGCTGGTCGATGCTGTTACCTGTGCTGTGAATGCTGAGTGCTGCTACTAATTAATTTGTTGTTTCGATATAGCATATCGTTATTGCACTGGTCGATACGGCAATGCGTGACGCTTTAATTTATGTTGCAGATTCTGAGCGCTGCTACCGTGTTTGTCACCGTCTTACTCTGATCATGCGGAAGTGCTGGGTCACTCGAATGGTAGATTTTTAGTTCACCAAGGTGGGCTGTACGCGATTGTTTTTCACCCGGTTTCTTAACCCGCACTATGACTGGTGACACAAATGACTCAACCTTGTAAGGTCCGTCAAATCGCGGTGCCTATTTTGCAGCGAACTGGGCGACAGCCTTTGACAGATGATGTTGTTTGACCGAAATGTTGTTTGGGCATTCTTTACAATATTAAAAATGCCTTTCACCCGTTCTGCACGCTCGCTGGGTGAGATTATTTCTTGGCCTATTCCTGTAGTTTGTTCATCAAAGAGGGCGTTTGGGAGTCGAGTCTCCCGTCCTTGTACAATGAACGCTGGGCTGTATCCTTTCGATTCTGACTCGCTTGTGTTGTAAGCTAGAGTCAGTTCTGGGAGCAACTCGTCCCACGTATACTGATGCTCTGCGGTGTACTGCGAGATCATTGTCTTGATCGTGCGATTCGTACGTTTGGTGGAGTTTTCTTGGAGAGTATACGGTGCGGTATACCTTTGTTGAATGCCGATCTCTTTCAAGAAAAACTGGAAACTCTTACATGTGAATTGGACTCCATTATCGGTAAAGAGTATCTTTGGTGTTCCAAATCTGGCCAGAATCCGTCCACGGAAAGCTCTTATGAGTTGGTCGCTTTACGAAGGGGCATAATTTCCATCCACTTCGATGTTTCGATCGGGTAAGCGGCCCCACAAAATCTGCACAGACGGTGGACCAAGATTCTTCGGCTAGGTGGGTCAGAATTTCACGCACTTTCGCACATATTGGCTTATGTGGCGGAACATACCAGGCCAGTAGTACTTGTTTGCTACTCGAGCTATGGTCTTTCGTATTCCCAGATGACTAGCGGTGGGTGCATGGTGGTTCTCGGTCATCACACGTTCTTGCAAGTGGTTGGGTACGCATATTTTCCATGGTGTGGAATCCTCGTCGCCAATAGTCCCAGGGAAATGGTGATACAAACTCTCGTTCTCGATTATATATTCCGGGAACTTTTCCGGACTCATTCATACTTCGCTGAAACGGCTCTTATACCAATTCCCTAGCTCCTCGTCACATTGATTTATGGCACACCCTCGCACCACTTCTATTGGTTGCCTGGACAAGGCGTCGGCCACAACATTCTGCTTCCCTTTCCGATATTGGACTTCAATTGAGTACTGTTGGAGTTCGAGTGTTCACCTTGCGATCCAGCCTGACGCACTCTCAATGGAGTTCAACGATTTGAGCGAGAGGTGGTCTGTTATGACAGTGAACTTATATCCCTCTAGGTAGGGTCTCATCTTCCGTATTCCCCACACAATGACCAGGCACTTCTTTTCTGTAGCCATATAGTTGACTTCTGCCTTATTTACGTGGCGACTAGCGTACGCGATGACTCTTTCTGCACCGTCTAAATTATGAGTCAGTACCGCTCCGAGACCATAATCGTAGGCGTCAGTCTGTAATACTTGAATTGTTGGCTGAAATCCGGGCAGGCTAGGATGGGTGCTTCAGCGAGTCGTTGCTTCAGTTCTTCGAATGCATGTTGTTGTTCTTCTCCCCACTTGAGAAGAACAGCAGGCCTTTGCCTTTCTTCAGCAGGCTTGTCAACGGGTTTACGATCGTCAAGAATTCTGGTACGAACCGTCGGTACCAGAATGCAATCCCGAGGCATCGTCTGAGTCCTCGCACGTTCTCTGGGGGTTCAATTCTTTAATTGCCGCTATCTTGTCAGGGTCGGTGTGGATACCTTCTTCGCTTACGAAAGTGTCCGAGGTATTTTACTTCCTTCTTTAAGAATTCGCATTTCTCAGGATTTATGCGTAAATTGGCTTCACGTAGTCATCGGAACACTTCAGCCAAGTTATCCATGTACTGCTCCAATGTTGATCCAGTGATGATGATGTCATCGAGATACGCGAAGGCATGCGGCTCTAGGTCAGCATCGATCGAGGATCGAGGATGTGGTGAATTCTCGGAAGAGGATAAGCGTCTGATACTGATCGTGCATTTAGCTGTCGATAATCGATGCATGCCCCGTTTTCTTTCTTACTAGCACTATTGGCGCGCTGTGGGGACTTCTCGACGGCTCGATACAACCCTTTGTTAACAGTTCATCGATCTCGTCATCGATTATTTTCTACATTGCCGGATTTTACGGAAAGTAGCTCTGTTTGATAGGCCGGTCGTCACGCATGACTATGCGATGTGCGGTAGTACTTGATATCCCTCGTATGTCTTCGAACCTGCTTAGTTCTTCCTTCAAGTACGTGTCGATTTCCTGGTTCTCACTTTCCATTATTTGTTGCAGTCGGCATGCGTCAATGTTGTGACTAATGGGCGACATCACAGTTGTTAACGCAGGCGCCGCTTCCCTCGATGGTTTCTTCATATTCGTTGATACAGGTATGCCTACCCTGACTGGCTTCTCTACTAGCGTTGACGCAGTTTTCGTTGCCCTGGTTGCTTTCTTTACAGTCGCCCCTTTTCTCCTTCGCTTATTCGTCGTTGATGATGCAGTTGCTACTGCGCTGGCAGGTGGTGAAGCAGGTGCTGCTGCCCTTGTTTGCTTGTACTCACTTGTCGTGTTCTTTTTTACAGTTGGTGACGCAGGTGTCGCTGCCCTTATTGACTTCCTTACAGTTTTTGACGCAGGTGTCGCTGCCCTTCTTGCCTTATTCGTATTTGTTGTCGGTGGTGTTGTTGTTTTTCTTTGCTTATTCACTTTCATCGCTGAAGGTGTTGTTGTTCTATTTACCATAGGTGACGCAGGTACTGTTGCGCTGGCAGTTGTTGACGAAGGTGCTGCTGCACTTGTTGGTTTCCTTATATTTCTCGCCGAAGTTGTGGGTCTCTTCTTTGCAGTTGGTAACGTAGGTGTCGCTGCGACGGCATTTGGTTACGCAGGTGCTGCTGTGACGACTTGGTGGCTGGCTTCTATTGGCCTACCCCCTCTTGGCGTATTTTGTAATTTGAGGTAAAAATCACCACATCATATGAATGTCCCAACGCCACAGAGAAAATCCATTCCAAGGATGAGGTTATCTATTACCTTCGGGAGAATGAGGATCGCTACTTGAACACCATGGCTTTCTAGTGAAACTTCCATCTTTAGTGCTTCGGTAACCTTCTGCATACTTCCATTAGCGAGAAATATTTGTGTCGTAACTGGAACGGTTTTGTTGGGAGTCCGTAGCTTGTCTGCAAAATACTTGCTTATGAAACTACGCGTGGAGCCTGTATCCAATCTTCGTCAAGCGCTACTGTGGCGATGATGCGAACCCCTTCGGCTCGCAAGTCGTCTAGTGGTGTCGAGGTCTTACAGAGCTTGGACCCCTCTCTCCTCGGCGTGTAGGGGCCCCTGATAGTTTCCCATCGTCTGGCGACAACACTCGAAATTCTGTGTACCCTTGCGGCCGCAATCCCAGCAGAAATCCATTTTATGTCCCTGGCAGTTTCGTACTAAATGGCCGCTTCGTCCACATCGTCGGCAAGCTGCCCAAGGGTCAACATAGGTGTCGGGTCTGGGAAAGCTGGGTCTCGGCTGCTCTTCGCGTCTCTTCAATTATGGTCGGTGGTTCTGCATCTTATCTGGTCCAGCAAAGTTTTCATTATCACCATTCAGGCTGATCAACTCGGTGAGGCTCTTAAATTCTCTGCGTTTTACGTAGAATTGCAATTCGCGTTTGCTGTTGTTGTAGATCCTTTCTAGCCGTTGTTGTTCGCTTAAACTGGCGTGCCGCATTATATTCTTCAGGACTATGACGTAGTCCTTGAACCTCTCACCTGAGCGTTTTTGGCGACGACGGATATCGTCTTCCAGTCTTTCAAAGAACCGGGATGGCAGGAAAAATTCCAGGAAGTCGGCTTTGAACTCTACCCAACTTCACCAGTGCTTGTTGTTGTTGCGAAACCAACAGAGTGCCTGACCATCCAAAAACTCAGGCATGGTTCTCGGTAACCAGTCGGTGTCAACGCTGTATACCTCTGCCTTCTCCTCGACGCGTTCGACAAACGCTAGTGGGTCCTCATCACCGTGGTACCTTACCGACCATCTTTTCATCTTTTCGATGACATCAACTTGATGGCTGATTCGTGGATTGTCCCTTGGGACATCAGAGTAGGCCCCTGATGGTTGCTGGTGTCTTTGCGCGTTCTCTGTCGCTTCTGGTACTGTCGAATTGAGCCTTGCCAGGCTGACTTACTGGGCTGGCCCTTAAAGTCTGGGCTGTGGTTTACCACCTATATCGCGGGTAGAGCAATCCTGCTCAGTGTGGAGTTGCATTCTCAACTCGGGTGCTGTACCCCTTAGTACGGAAGAGGTGTTAGATAGGCCACCACCCAAACCAAGGGTTGCGAAATGTCATCACAACATGGAGCTAAATTGGTACCTTTGAACCCTCAAAGGGGCGTTGGCCGACGCAATGATTCGGTCCCATGCTATGGAGCAACGTGGAATTAAGCCTATACGGCAGGTGTCCACGTTAAACACATTAGGAATTTCTGTCGAATTGAGCCGTCAAGGCAGGTGTCTACGTTAAACACAACCGGATGTCTCGACCTTGTGTGTACCAACCATTTCTGGCAATGGTATCGATAGCGTTATGGGAGGGATACCATAAGCTATGCTCGATGTTGTTCCTCTTGGTGAGCTCCCGCGTTTATACTTCGCTTCTAATTGGGCTAAGTGCTTTTCTTCATCTGGCGTCAGTGCAGCTTCTTTCACGAATGTCCCAAAGCGTTTTCTAAGCTCTTCTACTGAGCCCTCGGTTTCAAAGCCGAACTCATCATAGTAGCTGAGCAGGTCTTCACGCTTGAGCGAATAAATCCAGGCCGTCTTTTTTTTTAAATTATTTTTTTTTTGGATGCCCAATATGCAATACGCAATATGAAGAGGTGTTTAGAATGGATAAAAACAGGATCAATATTTTTGCCCTAAGGTGCCGATCTATATGGCTAAATCTAAAAATGGCTTTACGCCGTACTTTGAAAATAAAAAAAAGGAGTTTCTTTTTGTTTAACCAAAAATTAACTAACTTTATTTAAATTATTCTCTGCTATATAAATCAAAAATACCAGTATTTTATTTTGCTACTGCTTCCAAAACTCCTCCCATGTTTTCCAATGTAAGTAATAAAACTTTAGTTAACCAATAGATTGATCTATTGTGCAACATCTTTTTTGTTAAAGAGTTCTTTTCATTTCTTTCATTCACACTAGTTCTAATAATAATTATGCTGAGCTTGCAAAGTCAATGCAGCAACATTGTTTGCGTCAGTCGCTATGTAATACAAATCGTTTGACCCAGTGCCGTTATGAATGAAAGAAAATAAACAAAACGAAAATTAGTTTATCAATTGCAATTCTTTAAATTGTGCCGAATTTCAATTATACCGTAAGCTTGTTGTGCTGTGCCACTACACCCTTACCCTTAAGCGAAAAATTATTACTTGAAATAATTTTTAAAGATTGGAGAAGTTTAGGAGCAGCTTACATATTAGAGTTTTCATAAACAATTTTTTTTTGTTACTTGTTTAATTTAGCAATATGTATATAAGAGTTATTTACTTATATAATATAATATACCATAGTTAAAATATTTTTTTTTTGTTTTAATTTTTTTTTTTTTTTGTTTGTCTTACAAAAGTATTTTTAAATTCTTAATGTTTAACTATTATAGTCTTTGCTTATAATTATGTTTTTCAGATGATAAATAATATATAAATATTTTTTTTTTGTTTGTGCCCGTTTTTGATATATACACCATGTATGTAGGGGCGTATTGTCTTGCAACAATTTATATATGCTGTTAATTTCTACTAGTGAACATTAGATTTATTGTAATTTATAAAGTGCTATTTATGTATTTCTTTAAAATATTGTTGTGCAATAATTTATGTTTACCATTTATATCTACTAGTGAATTTACACCTAATCTATCAATTATCTTATATGGTCCGTGATAGGGACTCTGTAATTTCCTTTTATTTTCTAAACCTACGAAAACTAAATCACCTATTTCTAATGTTGCTTCATTCTTATTTCTGTCATACTCTATTTTTCTTTTATGTTTAACTGTTTTAATCATATCTCTAGCCCTATTGATAGATGTTTTTAACCTAAGTTTTAATTCATTAGTGTAATCTTCTAAATTATAAATTTTGTCATGTTCATTTGTAATATCACTCGGAAGTGATGGTAGTTTACCAAATATTAGTTCATACGGTGAATATGATGTATCTACGTGAGGAGTAGTATTATACGCAAATGTGTAATAAGGGACCCATTTATCCCATTCTAGGTCATCTGCAAAAGATAATAAATATTCGTTCAGAACCCTATGATTTCTTTCTAGAGCTCCAATAGTCTGATGGTGGTATGGAGTCGAAAAAATTTGTCGCGTGTCTAGCAATTTACATATGTTTGCCATCAATTCATTTTTAAATTCTGTACCGCAATCAGATTTAAGGGTCTTAAAACATCCGTATTTAAGTATGAACTGTTCAACAAGCGTGGTTGCAATTGTCTTAGCTTCTTTTGTTGCGATAGGATGTGCTATGGTGAATTTGGTAAGTTCGCATTGGATAGTTAAAATATATCGATTTCCATTCGACATTTTTAATGGACCTACTGTGTCTATAGATACAGTTTCGAAACTTGTTGTTGGTGTATTCGTTACTGTTAAACTCTCTTTGATATGTCTATGTATTTTATTTCTGTGACACTTTTCGCAGTTATTTATATATTCTTTCACCATTTTTCTCATGTTCTTCCATATGTAGCGTTGTTTTAATTTCAAAATAGTTTTCCTGATTCCTAAATGTCCTCCTGTTCGAGTATTATGATATTCATCTATCAATTTGTATTGTTGCAGTGTACTTTCTATATGTCGTGGAGCTTTGTAAATTAATATCTTTATAGGCGAGGATTTATTCATTTTCAACTTGTTGTACTTTTCTTTGAATGCATTCATTTTAATATTCTCAAATATATAATCTTTGTCACAAAGGGCTAGCTCCTTTATCTGTGATCTATTTAATAAACAATGTAGTTTCTCCAACATCGAATCTAGTTTCGAAGGGTCATCGCACTTCATTATTATTTATATTCATAGTAACGTTACTCTTTTCTTTAATAAAAAATTTTAATTTCATTGCTCTTCTTACGTCATTAAAGGATGTGCATTCCCAAATATAGAGGTGATCAGTCTCTTTATGAGATGTGCTGTTCCTGTTAACACGTTCTTTGGTACCCATAATCATTTCACTCGCTTGATTGTCATTTCTTTCCTCATTTTCGTTATTGCTCCTTTTACTTACTTGTTTTGTTTTGCTCCTTGTTATTGCTAATACTTCTTTTTCACTGCTCATAGGAATCATATTTTTTAAAATTTCGCTGTCATATTTTATTCTGGATAATGCATCTGCGTTAGTGTTCATTTTGCCTTGTTTGTATGTAATTTCAAAGTCATAATCAGACAAATCTAATCTGATTCTGGTCATTTTGGACGATGGGTTCTTATGTGAAAATAGAGAGACTAGTGGTCTGTGGTCAGTCACTACTATAAATTTTCTTCCATATAGGTAGGGTTTGAAAAAGTTTATGCTCCAGTGTATTGCTAGGAGTTCTTTCTCTATGACCGGCTTGTTTATATCATGCTTTTGTAATGACTTACTAGCGTATGATATTGGCAGATCATGTCCAATCTCTCCTTGCGAGAGAACAGCTCCTAATGCAAAATCGGATGCATCAGTAGTTACGATAAATGGCTTTTCAAAATTTGGGTACTGTAGGACTGGTGAATCAACAAGTTTATGTTTTAAGCTACAGAATGCTTTTTCGCACTCCTCTGACCAGATGAAGGGTGTCCCTTTTTTGAGTAGGGAATTTAAACATTTTGCTACGGCCGCAAAGTCCGGTATGAAACGTCTGTAATAGTTACAAAAAGCCACGAACCTTCGTACGTCGTCTGCATTTTTTGGTGTTGGGTATTTTAAAACAGCATCACATTTAGCTGGATCTGTTTTAATACCTTTGTCTGTTATTAAATGGCCGAGGTATGTTACTTCCGGTCTGAGGAATTGGCATTTGCCCGCGTTTAGCTTTAAATTGTATTTTTGCAGGCGCTCAAAAACTTTTACTAGATTTTGGTTATGATGCTTAAGTGAACATCCAAATACTATTATGTCATCGACATAGAGGAAAGCTTCTGAATTCAAACCGCTCAAAGCTATTGTAAGCATTCTTTGGAAGCTGTTTGAAGAGATCTTTAAACCAAATGGTAGACGTTTAAAATGGTAATGTCCGTCTTGTGTAGAAAATGCAGTTAATGGTCGTGAATTTTTGTCTAGTGGTATTTGATGAAAAGAGCTTGTCATGTCTAATGTTGAGAAGGACGTCCTCTAACCTTGTCAGTGGAAATTTGTCGTTAACTAATTTTTCGTTCAATTTCCTGAAATCTACTACCAAGCGCCATTTTTTTTTGTCATCATTGCTTTTCTTTGGAACTAGTAGCAATGGTGCATTGTATGGGCTTACCGAGGGCTCAATTATGTCATTGTTTATTAAATTTTCTACTTGTTTGTTTATTTCCTCATATTGTGAATGAGGAAGTCGATAATTTTTTATATGGACTGGTGTTGTGTCTGACAAGTTTAATTTTTGTGTATAAAAATTATTAGTCGTTAAATTTTCTCCTTCAAGATGGAAAATAGATTGATGTCTTCTAAATATGTCTTTTAATTCGGTCTCGGTACTGTTGTCTAATTTCAATTCTATCATTAACTTCTTAAAACGTTGTTCGTTTATTTCTTCATTGTGTTCATTTTTTGTTGTCAAGATTGTGTATTCTGTTAGTTTTTCTGTTTTTGGCTTAACTTCATTCAAAATTACTTCTTTATCGTTTACGTTGATAACCTTGATGTGGCAGATACCTTTGGTAGGTGCTAAGGAGTTAGATAAAAATACGCCTTCTACGAGTTCTTGATTCAAAATGACACAGTCTTCCGTTATTTCAAGGTTTATTGGAAAGATCATTTCCGTTCTGGGTGGTATTGTGTAATATTCTTGCTTTGGTAGTCTTGTTGAGATAGGTACTACGTAATCCGTTTCGGCTATAGGAATCGTAATAGTGAATGTTTCATAGTCTATCTTACATGTGTATTTTACAAAGAAATCTCTACCTAGAATTCCGTCTGTAGTGATGGGAAAATCGTTATCCACTACGTGAAAATCATTGTCAGCACGGTTATCTCCTAGGCATAATGTTAATTTTGTAACGCCTAAAGAGTATATTTCATCTTTAGTTATGCCTGTTAGTTTGCATTTGTTATCAAAATTTATTTCAAAATTTGCGTTTATTTCTTTGCATATCGAAATGTCTGCTCCCGTGTCTAATAGAAATGTTAAAGCACGATTTGTTTGTGCGCATCTTAGTGTTACGTAATTGGTGAGATTCTCTGATATTAGGCAAATTTTCTTTTTATTTATTGTTGGCCTTCCGGAGGTGCTTGGAAATCTTCCTCCGGGCCATCCATGTTTCCCTGGTGGCTTATTACACGCATATAGTGTCGGTTACTTCCTTGATTGGAGTTCCTCTGATTGTTATTTCTATTGTTGTTATTAGCATATCTTCTTCTATTGCTGTTGTTATATGACGAATGCCTTTTGTTGTAATTATTGTTGTCATGTACAACATTTCTGTTATTGCTGTAGTCAGTGTGGTTATTTCGTTGATATGTATTGTATTTGAAAGTGTTATTGCCTCTAGTGTTATTATATCTATTTATATTCTGAGGGTTGTTTCTGTTATTATAGTTGTTGAACTGTCGATGTTGTTGTTTGTTGTGGTGTACACGGTAGCTAAAAATGTGCGAGCTACTGTTTTGAGTGTCTCGTTCGATTTCCTGTGCAATATCCACGGCTGTGTTGAAATCCTTAGGCTGAGCTGCAAATAATGTGGTTTTCAAACGATTCTCTAAACCGTTTTTGAAAATTGTCAGAGCATATTTTTCATTCATTTTTCCTACTACTGCCTTTTGCTCGCTCGTTGCAGTGTTGCCTAGTTCATTTATTTGTAACCTATTAAGTTCTGATACTAAATTTAAAATCTTGTCTTTAAAATTTATTACTGTGTTATTCTTTTGAGTTGTTAATGCTAATTGTGTGTGTACCTGAGCGATTGTAAAATTGCTCTTGTATCTTTCTTGTAACCGTTTCTTGAGTTCTTCGAGTGTTGTTACATCAGGACCTAAAGCTGTTCGAACTGCCGCATTAAGCTTTACACTAGTCACAAATTCTATTAGGCTTATTCTTGCGTCAGCTGTGTAAGATCTGTGTAATAATTCTATGATTTTCAAAAATGGTTCCAGTTCTTTATGTTGTCCGTTGAATATTGGTATGGCCTTAAGGGCTGTTTCTAGATTGAAAACTGACATGTTGTTTGAGTAACTATTTTCCTCTTCTATTTCTGTTCCTGAACTTTCACTTCCTTGTCTAGGCTTCAAAAACTGGTCTATTGTCCTCACTATCTTATCAAATGTTTCTGTCTCACTTTTGCTAGTCGTATTTTTTACTAGTGTTTCTCTAAGTACTGCTAAATGCTTTTTAGTTTTCTCTATAAATGTCAATGAATATTTTCTATTTGGAGCCTTACGCAAGTTTGCTAAAAGTTTTTGAACTGTATCTAATTCCATTCAAGTTTGATATTATTTCACAAACATTTGTTGCAGATATATTTAGAGTTACGTTTTTCAAACATATTTTTCCCAATTTTTTTCTTACAAATTTCACATCTGAAACATCTATAATGAAAACTTATAAAAATACCTTACCTTACCTATATCTATAATCTTTTCTTTGCAATTGGCACAATATTTTTCAAATAGAATGCCGAAACACCCTTGGTAAAAACAATTTGTTGCTGATTTTGGCATAGTAATATTTTATCAAAATTTTACAATTACTATACTCAATATCTTAATGTTTTCTATCAAATTTTTAATCATTATTTTGATTTTGCATCCGGCTTAAAAATTTGCATAGTGTCATGAAAATAACACTAATGATTCCTACTATGTTTAAAAATCCACTTTCACCGCTGTTGCTGCTGCTGCTGTTATTATTGTTGTTGTTGATTACCTCTTTGGTGCCGAACCAACCCATTTTGGTGTCTGTTGCTCGGACCGTAGTTGAGTTTTTCCAACTCTATTTGTTGTAGTAAACGCTGCTTTTGGGCCAGATCGTTAACCAGTGGTAGGATGTTGTAAATTTCTGCTACCCGTTGTCGTGCGATTACTCGCTTACCACCTCTAACTCTTTTTCGTGTTTTGTCGATTGTTTCTTGTGTGGTGTTACTTCCCTTCCGCCGTTGTTGTCGTTCTTTGTATTTTTCAATGCTTATAGGTTGTGGTCCCGCTGTCTTAGGTGTTGGAATATACACAGCTGTTTCATGTTGTTCTGCCAATGCTTGTGGCACGTATTCTTCTTCGAATTTCCTTGCGTTTGCTGCTGCTCTCTCAAATAGCGCGTTGAAATCGTCCTCTGACATTGATGTTGTAGGCTTGAAAAAAAAAAAAATCACAGGATCACAGGATCAAAAAGCTGAATCGCTAGGGCTGTGTTGAGCAGGTTGAAATTTTGGCTCGATCAGATGTTGCAGGATCAAAAAATGTGCAGGATCGGTTTGCAGGATCGGTTTGCAGGATCGGTTTGCAGGATCGGTTTGCAGGATCGCCATGAAGAGGTGTTTAGAATGGATAAAAACAGGATCAATATTTTTGCCCTAAGGTGCCGATCTATATGGCTAAATCTAAAAATGGCTTTACGCCGTACTTTGAAAATAAAAAAAAGGAGTTTCTTTTTGTTTAACCAAAAATTAACTAACTTTATTTAAATTATTCTCTGCTATATAAATCAAAAATACCAGTATTTTATTTTGCTACTGCTTCCAAAACTCCTCCCATGTTTTCCAATGTAAGTAATAAAACTTTAGTTAACCAATAGATTGATCTATTGTGCAACATCTTTTTTGTTAAAGAGTTCTTTTCATTTCTTTCATTCACACTAGTTCTAATAATAATTATGCTGAGCTTGCAAAGTCAATGCAGCAACATTGTTTGCGTCAGTCGCTATGTAATACAAATCGTTTGACCCAGTGCCGTTATGAATGAAAGAAAATAAACAAAACGAAAATTAGTTTATCAATTGCAATTCTTTAAATTGTGCCGAATTTCAATTATACCGTAAGCTTGTTGTGCTGTGCCACTACATTTGAGAATTTTTGGAGACTTGCACGGAACCTTCTCACTGTGCGTTGCTACTCAGCTTACGTCCCTGCTCGGGCGCCATGTAACGAAGCTCCCGGTCTTCCGGGTCTAGAGCTGAGACAAGCTCGCCGGGAATCCAGAGTCTGTTGCAAAAATTTACAAAAAAAAAATGCGGACGTACGATATGTAGCATTTATTTATAAATTATCTATGGTAATTTAATCCCTACGCGATGGGATTACGTCCGGTCTCTCGGCTTCTCACTTCGCAGATGCAGCTGACGGCAGGCGTGACTCATTTCCGTCTATGTATTTGTTGGTCTCCGTACTCCAACTCTTACTCCTGCCTACGGGACGGAACCGAAGCCACCAGTACCCAATATAACTCCTGCTTAAGGGATGGAAACGAAGCCACCAGTACCCAATACAGCTCCTACTAGAAGTTGGATCTTACGACCCCTACGGCTATCGCTATCCTACCTATGGGACGGAACCGAAGCCACCAGTACCCAATACTTAAATACGCTACACCCTGCCTTTGTCCTACTCGTCCTTTTTGTCCTTTGTCGTCACACCTTACCTATTTCTTCTGCTTGCTCCTGTTGTGGCACTTCGCTCTGCCAGCTTGCTGGTACTTGTTTCCTCTGGGACTTGACAGTTCTGTGACTAAGCACTTCCCTCTTTGGCAGCTTATTTCCTTTGCACGTCCGTTCCGTTTAGTGGTTCCTCAGCAACTATTTTCTGCGGCATCTGCTGGCTAGAATCAAGCTCGACCGACTCCATTGCATTCGCTTTCACTCTATTGTTGTTGCTGCTTGTTATTTGTGCACTCCCATCGTTGATATTAAAATGCAGTAGCTAAGGTAATCAAAAGTAAGTAATAATATAAAATAATATAAAATCATAAGTAATTTAACTTTAATTCATTAGAAAAGGTAATTAATAGGTAAATATAAGAATTTTAAATAGATTTAATCTATTATATAGATATAGATATAGAAATAGATTTAAGATTAAATAATAGATTTATACATTAAGTAATAGGGAAAAAAAAATAATCTGTTGGTGTTTCGGCAAGCATTTGTGTGCGTAAAAGTTGCGTATTCAAGTTTTGCTCGTCACACTCCCCTCTTTCTTCGCCGGGGTATCGAGTTGAATTTGGACTTCTCCGACCCGACTGATTGTTATCCGGTACCATTTCCCATTAACTCTGCGTCGGCTTCTCACTCGGGCTCGCCGACCTCTGGTCTCTTGGATCCGCTGGACCTCAGCCTGCAGGATTTTTTCTGTTGTCAGCTCGATTTCAGCCACTTTGTGCCTTGCGTGTAGCCCACTTTCGCTGAAGACTTCTTGGGGCGCTACGTTTTCTTCAGAGAACACGCTGTATCGCTCGCTGTTGTCTTCTCCATTTATATTTTTTTTTTTAGATTGAACCAAGGATTTCAGGTGGAATACCTATTCAGTGAAGTCTGTCTTGGTTTTAGTGGGAAGGAAAGGGAACATGTGTAGGATGTTCTAAGCATGGTGGAAAGCCACAGCAACATGTGAATTTGAATCAGAGACAAGTGTTATGCCTTTACCTCAGTCAATTCAAATTACAAGGCAAACTCATCCACAAACTTCTCTACCATCAACTATAACTTCAAGTCGTAAATATTGATAAATTTTCAGTTTCAGTTGATTAGAAATGAGGATAGAAAATTCAGAAAGGTTTAAAGCGTAGGACCTTGGCCTGACCGTGAATCGAACCCGGAACCTCTGGGCTAGCAGGCGAACACGCTACCTACTCGACTACCGAGGCCGCCGCTCGGCGTCGCTTGTGGGGTTGGACTGGTGTCTACGTCGGCTGGACTGGTCTGGCAGCACTGGCTGGTAGTGTTGGGTTTTTGCTTTGCTTGGCAGTACTGGTTGGTAGCGTCGAGTTCGGCCGGGCATGCTTGGTTCTGGGTCATGAGGCTGCTTTGACATTACAGAAGCTTGTGTATTTCTGCTTTCGCTCTACGTTGTTGCTGCTTGTTATTTTTGCACTCCAATCGTTGATATTAAAATGCAGTAGCTTGTGTGTCTGCTTGTTTGTGTCTGTTTGTCTTTCTGCTTTCACTCTACGTTGTTGCTGCTTGTTATTTTTGCACTCCGATCGTTGATATTAAAAATGCAGTAGCTTGTGTGTCTGCTTGTTTGTGTGTCTGTTTGTCTTTCTGCTTTCGGTCTACGTTGTTGCTGCTTGTTATTTTTGCACTCCGATCGTTCATATTAAAAATGCAGTAGCTGGAGTGTCTGCTTGTTTGTGTGTCTGTTTGTCTCTCTGCTTTCGCTCTACGTTGTTGCTGCTCATTGTTTTGCCGCATTGACCGTTATCCCATCATCGTTGTTATTACAATTCGACTCTTAACTATATAACATACTGATAATTTGATTCTTTACATAGCTTAATCTTTTACAGGGTAAGTATTAATTCAAGGGTTGAAAATAATTAAGTCTTAATTTAAAAAGTGACCGTGGCGTAGTTGGTTAAAGTGCGTGGCCGCTATGTCAAAGAACTTTGGAGAACCAGGTTCGAACCCCAGCAGCGACAGAAAATTATTTGAATAAAATAATTTTTCTGTACGGCCGCCACCTCTCTGCAGACAATGGCAAACCTCAGAGAGTAATAAAAATGCCATGTAAAGCTTCTTGAGAATAAGAACATATTCCGTTCATCGCCGTTCGGAGTCGGCGTTAAGCCTGTAGGTCCATTTCTTGGTCAATTGTGTACAAACTTAATAACACGCACAACACAATTGATCATAAGAAGCTAGGTCAAAGTCCTTTCAAGGGCTGAAATGCCCAGTTATTTATTTATTTATTTTATTTTAATTTAAAAAGTAAGCGATTTTTATCAAAGGTAATCAAAGGTAAGTAATAATATAAAATAATATAAAATCATAAGTAATTTAACTTTAATTCATTAGAAAAAGTTAGTTATAGGTAAATATAAGAATTTTAAATAGATTAAATTTATACATTAAGTAATAGGGAAAGAAAAAAAACTGTTGGTGTTTTGGCAAGCATTTGTGTGCGTAAAAGTTGCGTATCCCAGTTTTGCTCGTCACAAGCTGTTTTTGACATTTCTCACCACGAAAATAAAAAGCTGCATCTGAACGTGCTTTTTTATAAGAACATTAACATACTTTAAGGGATTTATCAAATTGAGTTTTGATAAACACAGAAGCAAAATTGGGTTTAGTTGAGTTTCATCCCGCAAAATTGTACTGGAGAACTCAAGAGTTTATTTTACGTTCAATGGTAAAACTCAACTTTGTTCTCGAAACTCAAACTAAACTCTCTGTGTATATGGCATAACACATTCATAAATAAATCAAAATTTTAGAAAAGTGTAAGAGCTTCGGATGTCTAGCAGCAGGTGAGCGTGATAACTTTTAATTTGTTCAAGTCAGCAGACTACCGTGCAACATTTGGCTTCAGATAAAGTCATAATTTCTTTTATTGTTATATTTTATTTATAACATCTTTAATTATATATTTATTTATTTATTTATTTATTTAGTTCATTTTCATCAACGGATTATAATTTTCCTTACTGACTACTTGATTTAATACATTATATATAGTTATAAAAGATTTATATACTAGATATATTACTAATACTATGAAAGTAGGAATACAAGCAATTTTTAAAAGCATTTCTGCTCAAGCCAGGATTAAAGTCTATGTGCATGCAAACTGTGCATGCAGTTTTAAACAACGCGCCATCGGTTCATTGCAAAATAATTTACTCTATGGTAAGGTATATGAAATGAGTTCTGTGATCGTAGGTCACGTGATGGTATGTGAAGACCAATTTGAAGTAACAAAACGAATTAACATTATGGCAAAATATTTTCGACGCGTTTTAAGAGATAGAATACTGAGGAGTAGACATCTTACTTTATATGACGGCATTTCTATGTTCCATCTTAAACGGCCGATTGCTAATCTGGTAAAATGTCTCTGAATTCTTTCTATTCTATCGGAAGAAACTGCGTAGAAAGGGTCCCATATAATACAGCAGTATTCTAGGATTGACCTAACAGAGGAAAGGAAATAAGTGCAAAAGAATCATTAAATTCCTTTGAATTCCGTGAAACGAAACCCAGCATGGAATTAGCTTTAGATATCGTAAACTCATGTGCTTATGAAAATTAAGCTTATGGTCAAGAATTACACCTAGATCCTTCATTTCGTCTTTCTTGATAGAACTACTCCATTCAGTCTATAAGAGTACATTAATGGATAAGATTTCCTGTAAAAAGTTAAACATTGACATTTCGCAATATTGAGGGGCAACAAGTTCTCCTTGCACCAAGTTGGTAATCTGTTAAGATACAACTCTAGATCTGAGCATTCATTTATGAGCTTCAGGCGAGAAAAAATTTTAATGTCATCAGCATACATTAAACATTGTGACGACTTTAAAATCTTTGGAATGTCATTAACAATTAATAAAAATAGAAGAGGCCTTAAGTGACTTCCTTGAGGAACCCCAGAAGTTACATGGATAGCTTCTGAAAGTTTATTATTGATACGTACATATTTTGTACGTCCAGATAGATATGACTTAAGCCATTTTAAAATATTTGAGTGGAAACCAATTCTTCCAAGTTTGTCGATAAGTAAACTATGGTGAACTCTTTAGAAAAGTCAGTAAAAATGTCATCACATTGATAACCATTTTCAAGACTATTTAAAACATAATTGCAAAAGATTGTTAGATTTGTAACTGTTGATTTTCCAGTAACAAACCCATGCTGAAAAGGAGATATGATCTCCTTTAAAAGAAAAGTTAGTCTGTTGTAAACGAATTTTTCGAACAACTTAGGAATCGAGGATATTTTGCAAATTGGTCTTTAATTAGAAGCGTCGTTCTTGGAACCAGATTTGTGAATTGGAGTTATAAATGTATTTTTCCATTCCGGAAGAAAATCACCAGTAATAAGAGATTGATTAAAAATGGTAACAAGAGAAAGGGCTAATGATTCAGCACAGTGTTTTAAGAGAAAAGGTGGAAAACCATCCATCCCAGGCTGTTTATCTGTGTTTAATTGCCTTAAACCATTAGCAACTTCAAACACGGATAATTCTATGCATCCGATATTAATTAAATTGTCTATTGATTCTAAGTTAGATCTAGATGGATTGGTTGCTGGGGAGGCATAAACCGATTCGAAAAATTTGGCAAAGAGGTTTCAAATGGTGGGAAGATCAGATGAAGAAGTGTTAAGATAGTGAATCGTATTTGGAATACCAGCCGATTTTTTTTTACTATTAATAAAATGCCAAAAGCTCTTACTATTATTAGTTTTTAGTTTTGATTCTTCCTGAAGTATATAGTTCTTATATAGAAATTTATTTAAGTAGTCAAATTTTTTTTGTAGGCAACGGTAGTTTTCATGGAGTTGAACATTGTTTGATGACTTTTTATATAAGTTTATAAGCTTAATTTTTTATGTTTTTGATATTTATAAGTTTCCTATTGAACCATTTAGGCTTTGAATATATTTTAGCAAAAACCGTAGGAATAAATAAATTCATAGCATTTTTAAGCTTGTTCGAAAAAATATTAAAAGTAATTGATAAGTCAGCATTGTTTAAAACTCACAGCCAATCTGTAGTGCTCATATAATTAGAAATACTATTAAAATCTGCTTTAGAATAATCAAAATTATAGCAGCTATTTAGAATTGGCTTAAAATAATTATAGAATTTAAAACTTAAGCTTATGATGATGGCCGGTGTGAGGTAATAAAGGCGAGTTGAAGATGTTGACGTGTGGGTTAATTTCGTTATCGACAAAAATCACATCAAGAAGTCTATTACAGTTATTAAAAATACCATTTATCTGGTGTAAATCAAATTCGACAAGACTATCACACACTCTCGCAGTTACTTGTAATATTAAAAGGTAACCAATGATGTTCATCAATGCCATAAATCCAATTAATACTAGGAAGGTTAAAATCACCCATTATAATAACGTATTGGTTATCTTTTAAATTGCTTAAAATACTAACACAGTTATCTATGTGCATTTTGTATAGTTCAAATGGACTACCAGGCGGGATATAGCTTATTATTATGAATAGTTCATATATATTATTAAAATTTATTTTAATAATTAATTGATCTAAATCCAAGATACTTTGCGACGCTGTTGTATTAGATGTTGTTAGAAGAACTTGTGTAGACGAAAGAGCTGTGCGGATGGCTATAAGAACTCCGCCACCCCTACAACGACCAGATAATTGAGGACAACGGTCTTTTCGAAAAACATTATAAAGTTGAGGGTCAAAATATTCTGCATTGTAATGGCTCGCTGATAACCAGGTTTCTGTAAGAGCAATGATTTCATATTGCAACGAGGATGAGAATAATAGCGTATTCATAGATTTAGTACGTAAGGTGCCGACGTTATGATAGCAAATTAGATAATCATGTGTTGATGACGATGAGTCATGTAAGATATTATTTAAGACATTAGAGTTGTTATTGTTTTCGGAGAGCCGGACACGTTTTTTGAGTTTTTTGGATTATAGGTAAACAATTTTATACGAACATAATAAGGCCAAACTGAGGCGTCCATTATTCTACTCCTTAAATGAGCAGGGAATCCAAGTTTAAAATTAATATAGCTGAGTTTATTTAAGTCGGCGTCTTTTTTCGATAGCCTGTAGCATTTAAAGAGAGCTGATGGTAAATTTAGTTTTGTAGATATATGGTTAATTATATTATCAGGATTTGTATCTGCACGAAATTTAGATAAATTAATCCATTTAATGTGTGGCAATGCATTTAGATCGGTATCTAAGTCTGAACCAAAAATATTTGCAATTTTCTGTGGATTCGTTTTATTATTTACTCTATTTTCAACGATAGAAGAAATTTCGGCATAGTTGTTCATCAGAGAGGTCGAAGCAGAGCGCTGAGCAATAGCTGATTCAATTGCTACAAGTGCAGAGGTTGGAGCAGCAAGTGGTTGATTGTTGTTGTTGATTGAGACATTAAGAGAATCGTTGATTATAGTTGATTTAAGAGTATCTGCATAGGAAGATGTATAAGGCATATTGTGACTAAGAATGTTATATGACGATGACGGTTTGGCTACAGCAACTGCAGCAGCAGTATTAGAAGAAGGAGAAAGAGAAGAAGCAGCAACAGGCGAGGCCAGAGCACGCGCGCGAGCACGAGTGAATCCGCAATTATCAGCCACAGCTAATGAGGCTGGGGGTGCACTAGAGTTGTTAGAAACCGGTTTTGTTTTTATTGTTTGTGGAGCACAAAATGCATGGTTAGTGAACTTTCAATTTTTTTTTAAGTACACATTTCTGAAAGTTTTATTTTAATCTCTTTAACTTCATGTGCAAGGGAAGAGATCAAGGCAAACAGGTTATCACCTGCACCAAGGCATTTGAGCATTTGAACACAATGTTTTTATTTTTAAAAAGATTGTCTATGATGACATTATCAATAATATCAATACAGTTTTTATGAAAACTATTGGCACAGAAATTGCATGTAATCATAAAGTCACTTTCACCGCTTTGATTACACTTGTTAGAACTTGTTGTTGGCTTTGACATTTTTCACAAACGCAATAGAAATAGAATTAAGCGCACAGTCGAGTGCATTAAGCGCGAGTCGAGTTTCAACTGATTTTGTTTCATCTACCGGCTTGTACTCTTACAGATTACTTAGTTAATTCTAAATTATATATGCAAATAAACGATAAAAATAGATTAAATTAAAGAAAAAATATGTATGTGGCTGACACGCACGGTAGAAGTGAAACCTTCAGAAAACTAAGCTGTGAGAGAACGAGACGAATACTGTATTCAGAGTGAGATAGTTATATGGTTTATTGATTAGAATATTGTTACAAAGTTTAAAAGCAATTTTATTTTACATTTTATTATTCAAACTCCATGTTTTCAATTTCAACAAATGACACGAGTGGCTTATGATAACTAAAATATCATACTATAAAATAATAAAAAAATAAAATAAATACTTTGGTTTGGATTTGATCGATAAATCTTCGAAATACAGCGTCTATCACTGTTTTTGATCTTATAGTCGGTTCAGTGCGACTACTGCACATTTTTAAATTTAATTTGGTGTTGAGAAACTCAATTAAGGAAAGCGCTGTATCCAATGCAAAATTCACATTAAAATCCCAACATAAAATCATTGGAATTTTAGCGTAATCTTTTTTAAGTACCCACGATACTTCTGGTGTGTACCAGAGATCTGCGTGAATGGATTCATTTGCTGTTTCAAGTTCCTTTAATTTTTCAACTCCCTGCAAGTCGAGGCAGGGAAATAACAAGTTTGCACGAATCATAGGCTATTGCGGCAGCAATTTCACGAACGCATTAAGATTTAACTAAAACGCATCTAGACAGAGTTCAAAGCAATTTCTTTTGATGGTTTAATTATTTATTCCGTTTGTGTCCGTTTCAAACAAATTTTTTAAAGTCAAGTCTTTTTAATTGCGTTGGTATACATACAGAATTCAGAGTTGTAAAAAGTTCGGAGTGTTAAAAATAGTATGTTTTAATACAATAAAGGCATATAAACAATGTTGTTAACTTAAAAATACAAATCAATAGTTTACGATATATCAGATACGGAACTGTGATCCACTCAAGCTACCTGGGTTCTACTTATACTGCCAATTATGCCGAGAAAGTTACCCGATTTATTCTGACAGAGAGAAAGCTTAAGTACTTATCTACTTCGATGCACCCTGTATCAAGGTTAACCTAAATCATATCATACTTTTAGGCATTGCCTTAACTCATGTGCATCTCCGAAATTGATCACAGCGGCTTACCGCTATCAGAGCATGTTGAAGTTGTGTTATTTTGCTGTTAGCTCGTCTCTTTTTCCACACTTCCATTCTTAGGGTTCAGTTAGTTTAACTAATGGTACACCTAAGATGTTGTGGAGACCATTTTGTTATGAAAGACTTTGTTGTTTTTTTGTGATAAACACACAACTAATCATTTTTCTTAACATTTTTATGGGCGTGTTCGCCCAGACATTTTTAATCTTAATATTTGACTACGGCCTTTCATTATTTATATTGAAAACAAATTTGAGCTTTAGGCAAAGTATGTTGACAACAAGACAACATGAAGACAAAGAAGGCAACAACCAACAACAACAACAACGTCTCTGTATAGAGCAAATCACACAGCTTGACTTTACAGACTGTTTGGCCGCTACACCAACTCATCAGCAGTCTTTGCATGTCTTTTCAAGTAGCTTGAGTGGAACACAGTGAAAAGTCTTGCAGAGACTACTGATGAGTTGGTGTAGCGGCCAAACAGTCTGTATAGTCAAGCTGTGTGATTTGCTCTATACAGAGCCGTTGTTGTTGTTGTTGGTTGGTACCTTATTTGACTTCATGTTATCTAGTTGTCAACATACTTGGCCTAAAGCTCAAATTTGTTTTCAATATAAATAATGAAAGGACGTATTCAAAAATTAAGATTAAGGTATAATATACGTGTAACAACCAAAAACAGGAGTTGTTTTCAAAAAATTGTTTTAGATATAAGAAGTTATTATTTTTTTCTTAAATTTATACAGGTTATTGAACATAAACAATACTTTATAAAAATATTTTTTTTTTAAAATACAGTTCTGGCTTTTATATAGAGGGCGCTGAAAATGAAATGAAACGAAATGAAACGGAAACAAAAAAATCAAATGACATTTTAAAGCATAGACCTTATATTAAGCATCCCCCCTACGCAAGACAACCGGGGGTTTTTTTTAGTTATGGCGGAAGTTGAAGTAAAAAGTTCGAAAAATGGATACATTTTCTCGCGCTTTTTTGTTTATATAAAAAAAAAAACAAAAATAGATACTTAAATTTAGAGTGGATGCTTTAAGAACAAAAAATCGAACAAAATGCAAAAAAAATCATTGAAATTGAATCAATAGATTTCGAGTTATCTATCGAACCGTTTTGAAAAAACTAGTTTCGAGGAAATCGCATTTAAAGTTTTTTATTTGTTGTATCGAGCTCAGACATAGGTTAACGCAAACCGTTATAACTTCTGTTTTTTTTTAAATATCGATTTAAAAATGAGTATGTATATTCTTAAAACTATGTATAAAGAACACATTAAACAAAAAAAATTTGTTTTTTTCGAAAAATTTACACGTACCGTAAACATTGCAAATTTGTTATAATTTTTCTTTGGCTAACTGAAAGTATTCAGCAATCTTAACATTGCTTACATATTGTTATCTCACTCGGGCCAATTACTCAGTCGTTAGCGAAATATGTGTGGCGGAGTTTCTACATGCACGGGTACCGGCTGCAAAATCTGCAAGTCTGAGTGGAGCACTTTTGACAACTTTATTCTATAGTCTGGATGTTGTAAACATTTTCACAGTAAAGTTGTCGTCTAAGGTTGGGGATGCGCTGTGGAGCTGTACGCCGAATGGATTGCATTGGCTTTGAACGTACTGTAGGAGCTTTTCATCAACTGTTTTCTCGGACATTTGTTCCACCGCTACCTCACCCAAAGTTGGGCGTACTTCAACCAGAGCGGCTTTCAAATCGATTTCTAAGCTGACCGGAAATGAGATGGCTGCTAGTAAGCTTTCTGTGGAAGCTCTTTCTTCGTCTAACGCTGCAACAAGCTCTAAACGATCTAACGATTCCAATATATTTGCTGTGCCCTGCACACCATCTGAATCTCATGTGATACAACCTTAGGTCCTTAGTGATGTATTGCTGTGGTACAAACTGGACCTGCCCTAGCTGGAAGTTACTGTGCTCTTCAAGCTTTGAACTACATTCCATCCGGTTCATTAAAAAATTCACCAGCGACAATAAGAAATAGCCTTAATACTCTTCAAATTCCGTTTGAAGCTTCACCTTTAAGTCAGACACACGCTTCTGTCGTTGTCAACCGTAGCTCCACTGTATCTATAGCCTCTTTTATATCTACAATTAAAGAAGCAACCAGCCCTACATATAACATAGTACCGCGAGTTGAACACATAGTCGATCCTCAATCTTACCATTAAACGCAGCGTCCAAGGAATACATCTAATCAACCTTTTGTGTCCTCAAACAACGGGACCATTAGTTGGTTTGAATGTAGTTTCTCGGCCACCACGGAAAACAACTTTCATTTCAAGGCAAGGCGAGCTGCTACTACCACCATCATAGCAAGCTGCCAGCACCAATATTGACGCCCACATGTTTTAAGCTAACCCAAGGAATCCAACGGGATATTGCTTCATTTAAAATGTATCCCTCGGACCATGATTATGAAAAGATGATAAGCAAGGCCTTTTGGCTGAATGGCGTTTTCATTCGTGAATTCATTCCTCACCCTAGGACAGTCTCCTTATCAAACAATCTGACTCATAATAACGCTTTTGCGTCCCCAAAAAATTACCAAGCGACACCAGAAATTTGAATGTTACTACAAGCGTCACTCAAAACTATTCGTCATCTACTCCTATATATTCTTCAAAATCACTATCATCATTATCGTCATCATTGTTGCTGCTTAAATTTATCCAGTTAGGAGTTAATTCTAATACTCTTTACAAACTTAGTACATTTCTTATAGCTCATCTGGCAACACTTAAATTAGAAAAGAAAAAGAGCAACATTGTAAAAAAAGCGTGTAATAAAGGCGAACGTACGAATAAAAAAAATTCGTTGCATTCAACAAATAAAAACTTAATAATAAAACTACAATTAAATTTAAATCAAATAGTTTTGTTCTTATTTTTTTAATAAGTCCTGCCATGGACACAAGCCGCAACAGTTTTTTTATTCTGTTCGTCGATTATTGCTAATTAAATGCTCCGAAGCGCTAGACTGAACAAAGGAAAAACGTCGACGCACCTTCTAGATTTTTCTTGCAACATGTCGTGCTCCGAAGAAGGCTCAACAAGCGAAAACAATCAAACGTTTGTGAAAAAAGAAGGTGCTGAAATTGCAGCACTTCGAGAGCAAGTAAGACACTTGAAGGCTTCTTTGGCTACATTGCACTATAGGTCAAATAACCTGTTTTTCTGGCCAAAATTATTAAACACCGAAATAGAATATTTTACCAACAAAAAATTATTTAACAAGATAATTGTAATTAAAGAATTGTCTGCTTCATTAAAAAATATAAAAATTAACCCTCTACGACCTTATAAAATCATATAGTTTCTTAATGTTTTTAAAATTTTTTTTAACAAACTGGTTGTGTTTCCAAATAAGAAATCAATAAATTACTTTTCAATAAAATCAAAGGTATAATTGTTGTGGCCAAAATTGATGAGTCGGAAATTTGCGAAGAACTTGAATCCTGAAAGCCTTGCTAATACTGGGAATGACCAGAGCTGCTATCAAACCCGTAATTTCGTATAATACTGCTCTTTTGTAAAATTTTGCTCCAGTAAAAAAGCTAGCGTTTCATCCGCAGTTAATTTTACAGAAGCTGTTTTTGTTACTTCTCTACAAAGCTTTCTTATTTTGTATGGACTTTCTAAAGTATTTTTAAGAACACGTGTTAAGTCAACCTCACCTTCTTTTCGAACTGCCGCTGCTGATGCAAGAACAAGCAACTATGACTGGTTACCCGCTGCTGTTGCTAGCTCTCCAGCCTCGCGTCGTTTTACTCGGGCAGATTTTTCGTCATATGGAATGCGTGGACGACCGGGATATAAGCTGGAAACTACTTCATCTTTTTTTTTTAATGATCATTTTACTCTTCAACCACGATGAATTTTTTCTGAAAATAACTCAAATTTCGAGAAAATTTCGACCACCTTTGTTTGGCATTCTTGCAGAAATTTGTGACTTTATAATTTATTTGTGAAGAAATTTCATTAGAATTAATATCTCCGCCAATTTTTTGACAAATTAAACTAGATACGTCGGTTTGCTTTTGGTATTGGACATGGTGTTTTTTTCAGATATCAAATAAGACTGAATTTTGAAACTCGTATGCGTCTAGAAAAATACGAATTTCTCATTAAGTCGCAATTTCTGCACATTAAACTTTGCAAGATACACTCAGAATACTGCAATGTAAATATTTTTGTTCTTATTATAGCAGCAAAACATATGCAACATTTTATAACCCTACATAAACTTTGTTTTCAAAGTGAATTCGGAAGCTTTAAACGTACTTACACCATCTCAGTGTTTTAAGAGAACAGCAATAAAAATCTAAGTAGTTTTTGTTTGATTTCAAAAATACATACCCATTTCGATGTTTCTACAAGAAAAGTATTGTTATTAATTCACTTTTAATATGTTGAACACTCCGCCAAATAATTTCGAATATTTCACTTGCTCAAATCATATGGCGATGACAACGTAATATTTGTACAATGTAGAAGTCAAAAGTAAAAGATTTAAAAAAAAAAAAAAACGAATCTCCATATGCTTTGGAATATTCTGTAATAGATTACTATAAAGAACATATGATTTGGGGACTTGTCAAAATAAGATTTTGGCCAATCATTGAGGTCGTTTAACCTATAGTGCATCGCAGAGAGAAAAAATTGAACTCCAACGGCTAGCACCAACTGTAAGTTCACCTATGCCAGGCAACTGCTCTGCCGCTAGCTCTACCACCAGCTCTGCCACTAACGTGCTACCGCCGCACGCCTCCAAAATAACCTCAAATTCGAACATTGCCGCAAACAACATGTCATTGCACACCGCCATTTTAACGCCTTCAACGGCTGATTCAAATATAAATCCACCATCTTATGTCATTAATAGTGCTCCCGCATATGCCACCGCCAGTTTTTTGTCATCACATAATGTCGCCACTGCTGCCACATCAATGATGTCTGCCAACGATAATCTTCGTTCTGCCAACGTAACGCTGCCGTGTATTACACAATATGAAACATCACATTCGGGCGCAGGTTGCTGTTATTCCTAATTCATCGTGTCCGGACACATCTGCCGCTCACTGCCCGCTCGTATGTATAATTATTCACCGCCAGTTACTCAAGCCAACTTCTCACATAATTTTTATGCTAATATGTTTTTGCCATCACGCTCAAATGGAGATGCTTCAAGCCATCAAAAGGAATTTTCAAGCCTAGCTCAGCAGCCAATATCAAACTCTTGGGAATGTCCACCAGCAATGCACAATCAACAAACAAGAAAATTACAAGATTTGCCGGAGTTTTACGGTGTTCCCGAACAAAGGCCAGTTTTCTCTGTGGCATACAAAGAAACTACAACTGCTTATCGGTATTCAAATCTAGAAAATTTGACATGTCTACAAAAGGCTCTTAAAGGAGTTGCAAGGGATTGCAAGGGATACACCCAAACAGCGTAGATGCCATCATGAACACGTTAGAATTTCAATTTGGTCGACCGGAAATTCTCATCAGAAGTCAAATTGCTAAAGTGCCTTTCCCACAATTCCTTTTCTCAATCTTTCGCAAAAATGGGCGATATAGTTCCTTTAAGCACAATGGTTGTTAATTTAGCAACTTTTTTGGAAATGCCGGTGCAAGCTCATCATCTGTCTAACCCAACATTGCTGGAGGAGTTAGTAAACAAGTTACCTATGAACAAACGTGAAGAATGGGCCAAGTATACATTTAGTATTATTCAGCGATATCCAAACGTCAGAGAATTCTCTAATTGGCTCCAACAAATTGGCATGTACATTTCAATGGCTGTTGAAATGTCACCCTTCAGAGCTGTTAATAATGGAAATATCGAAAAAGGTTAAAAACTTTAAAACAGTATTAACTATGGCGCCGGAAAACAAGTTTAAATGTATTTTATGTAAAGAAGAACATCGTTTGCATCAATGCAATGAGTTAAAAAAAACTTCAGTTTATGAACGTTGGAATTTTATTAAATCTAATCGGCTCTATTTTTGTTGCATGACTCTGGACACGTTACTCAAAAGTGCCCCCAACGTCGAGAATGTGGTATCTCCTCTTGTCACAAAAATCACATCCGTCTTTTGCATAACTCGTTTGCTTACGACGCAAACGCTACAATTCCGGATTGCAATAACAGGTCATACCTACAAGCCGCCACTATTGAAGCCATTGCAAATGAGCCAATGCACAAAAAAGCCCTTTTTAAATTTCTACCCGTTACTTTGTATGGCCCAAAAGGACACTGCCAGGTCATCGCCTTCATTGACGAAGGTGCTAAAATTTCACTCATTGAGGAGCCAGTGGCTATGCCATTGGTATTAAGGGTACATCTGACATGTTGTCACTAAGTTGGATTGATGGTCGAAAAACTAGTGAAAATTCTCAGCGTGTCAATATAGAGATTTCGAGAAACCATAATGGAACATTCCGGTTCGAAATGTGAAATGAACGTAGAACGAAAAAGTTAATGTTACCAGCACAAAGCCCTAAAATGAAAGAATTTAATAAACAATATGAGGAATTGAAGGATATTTCAATCCCAATTTTTGATCGGGCTACCTCATATGAGCTTAGTACGCCCTATAGAAATACTGAATTACGACGAAGGTTTCTCAGCTCATAAAACCAAATTAGGTTGGGTGCTTTTTGGTTTAAATGAATTGACTGCAGAAAACAAATTTTAGAAGACCTGCATAATCAAGTACAAGATTATTTTAGCATTGAAAATTATGGAATAACAACGGTAAGGACGATTGTATCGGAAGCTGACAAAAAAGAAGCAGACAAAATTGGAAACCAATATGAAACTGGTCTTTTGTGGAAAAATGATGACATAGCCTGAGAGCTACACGATGGCGCTTAAACGTATTGAATCACACGAACGCAAAATGACACAGGACCCAGAGTTATCGGATTGGTACAAATCAAAAATAAACAAATACATATTAAAAGAATATGTAAGGAAGCAACCGCCGGATGAAGCATCCAAAGTTGATAAGCGAACACAATATTTACCGCACTTTGTCGTACGAAATGTAAACATGAACAAGCTTCGACTTCTATTGACGCAGCAGCCAGCATTGGAAACATATCATTAAACCCAATGTTTATGAAAGGTCCCGAGGCTTATCAGCCAAAACCATTACTGTCCATCTTATTCAAGTTTCGACTAGGCCAAATTGGAGTATGTGCTGACATCCGTGAGATGTTCCATAGAGTCAGAATTCGCTGTCAGTCAGAAGACCAGAATGCGCAGAGATTTTTATGGAGAGACGGAGATGCCTCGAAGCCATCTGATACGTATATGATGACTACGTGGACAGCTTCGATACACTCGATGAAGCTATAGAAATTGCAACAACCGTCATCGACATTCATAAGAATGAGGGATTCGAGCTAAGAGGATTTGTGTCAAACTCTCCAGAATTCATAGAAACTCTTTCAAACGCAACTATAACCCCGTCAAGTTCTAACAAAACAAATATGTGTCAAACAAAGAAAAAATCCTTGGTCTATTTTGGGTTTCGAAAGCTGATAAATTTTGTTTTCATTCAAACTTTTCGGCAGTTCCAAAGGAAGTTTTAGACGGAGTCAGGAGGCCAACAAAACGAGAGGTCTTGAGTTTGGCCATGTCTATTTTAGACCCGTTTGGTTTCCTAGCGAATATAATCATATACTCGAAGCTCCTTCTGCAAAAGCTTTGGAGATTGAACGTCGAATGGAACGAGCAAATTCCAGAAGAAATTTATTTGAAGTGGTACAAATGGTATCAAGAGTTAAGAAATGTGAACCACTTCCAAGTGCCTAGATGCTATAGTTTGGTATTCAGCAGTTTACAGGCAAGTGTGGAGCTCCACATATTTGTTGACGCTAGCGAGGTCGCTTTCGCCGCTGTTGCGTGCTGGCGCATGTACTATGAAAATAGTATCGACATTGTATTTGTTGCGGGTAAATCACTCCTATAAAATCCATTTCCATTCCGATGCTGGAGCTATAAGCGGCAGTGCTTGGTGTTCGTTTAAAGGACGTCATAGTTCAAAGTCACGACCTTTCGACCCATGTGAAATAGTGTTTAAGTCGGATTCAAAAACAGTCATCCAGTGGATCAGGTCAGACAGTCGCCAATACAAGCAATTCGTTGCACATCGCATCACAGAAGTCCTTGACGCATCTGAAATTAAGCAATGGAGGTGGGTACCCGGATCTCAAAATCCAGTTGACGACGCAACGAGGCTGCTTATATATTAGCGCATCTTTTAAGCTCCAGGTGGATTTTTGGTCCACAATTTTTAAAAAATTCAAAAGAGGATTGGCCTAAATTTCCAAAAGATATTGTTGAACACGAAGCTGCAAAGGAACGAAAACAAAAATACATATTTGCTACCGACGTTGCTGTTAAATTAATTCCATTTCATCGTTTTTGGAGCTACTACAAATTTTGTTAACCGACGGGGCACTCCAGTCCGCATAAGAAGTGACCGAGGAACGAACTTCGTTGGAGCAAGTAAGGAGGATTGGTTAGTTATTGACCAAAGCATGGAAGAAGAGCGCACACGTCAAGAAGTCAAATGGGTCTTCAACACTCCCAGAATGGTTCAATGCGTAAAAAAAGCGCTGTAATTTACATTAAAAGAGTAGTTGGTGCCACAACTACTACTCTTAACTACTACTACTAAAGGTGCCACAAGTTGAAACATTATTAAGTCTGCTGATCGAAGCCGAAAACTTGGTAAATTCACGCCCATCAACTTGTGGTGCTCTCACAAGACATACAATCACACACATATAAAATACACTTACACTTTATACACTTGTTTTTAAATTTTAATTAAAAAATAAGTTATCAAAAAATTGTTATCAAAAACTTTCAAAAATATTTTATGAGATATAAAAAATTCTATATTCAAATTGTTATCTAAAAAATGTTGTCTTAAAAATATAAAATTTTGTTCGAAAAATAAAACATGTATTGTTACAAAAATATAAAATAATTTGTGAACCACCACAACTGGCGATCCTGCCTAAACAACAATTAATTGTTTCATCAACTACTTATAAGTCATCAAGATCAAAGAAATCCTATTCCCACGTTATTCCAGCATGCGTCGATCACAGCACCATACTCCAAACTTGAAACAACAACATCATACGCATCGCTTGAGATTCATTTTGCCACCACCAAATCATAGCAATATTAATTTACTACCGACAACTGCACTTGTACTAACGTGAAAGTGTTCACCACAGCAACTGAATGAGTACAATCATTATTCACCAGCAATACCAGCAACAGCAACGCCCATAATAACACCAACAGCCACCTCCGCCCGGCAGTAACAAAAACGGCAGCATTAATCACAATAACAAGCACATCATCATCAACAACATCTTTAGTGACCACGTAGCACAGCGAACACGATCTAAAAAAAAAAACAGTATCACCCAAAGAGCCCAAAATAAATCGTCACAACAGTAACAGCAGCAGCTGAAACGCTCACCACTACCATCGTCAACATCAACAACATCATCGACCAACAACAAGCAAAACCCTATATCTGCCGGTGAGATAACGGAAAACAACAACAACATCAACAACAACGTCATAACAACAATAATATCAACAACAACGACATAACACCGACAACAAGCAAAACCCTATACCTGCCGGTAAGGTAACGCAACAGCAACAACAAAATCAACAGCAACAACAACAATATTTATAACAACAACAACAAAATCAATAGCAACAACAACAGTATTTATGACAACAACAAAAAAAAACGCCCATAATAACACCAACAGCCTCCTCCGCCCGGCAGTAACAATAACGGCAGCATTAATCACAATATATAAATTCGTTAATGGGTCGATGAGACGTTTATATTTGAGATCAACAAGAAGTCCATATTTCGTTAAAAAATCTGCACCAATAATTGGTTTAGAAATGTCTGCTATAATAAATGTAAATGGTAATTCGCTTCGTAAATTTAAGTCTAAAGTTAATAATTTTTTTCCGAATGTAGATATTGCTGTGCTATTAGCAGCTTGAAGTGTCAAATCAGATTTCTGTCTACTAATTTTGAATTTTGAAGCTGGAAGTACCGATACTTCCGCTCCGCTGTCAATAAGAAAATTTAATTTATTTGACGGATCAAATACGAAAAGACGACGTGTTAATGTGACGGGTCTATCAATAGTCGTCGCGATAATAGAGTCTTTTAGTTTGTTGTATTGTGTGACATATTGTTGTGTTGTGTAGGGTGGCTGTTTCGAACGAATGAACATGGTTGTTCACACTGCCGTGCTTGACTACCGAATCTATAATGGTATTTACATACCCAAGAAGTATTGTTTTGAGGCCTATGTCTGGAGTTTGCCCTGCGTCTTATTCGTGAGTTCGAACGAAATCGGTTTTCTGACTTAAGCGTGTTCACTTCTAACGTCAATTTATTGAAAAATTCTAAAATTTTTGAAGTGGAAATTGTTAAAGCTTGTACCATTTTCGTCAGTTCAATCGTGTTGGAAGGTTGTCCAAATGCACTGACTTCATTTTCGGTCATAACTTCCCAGAGATTGTCGGCTAACGCTAGCAGTTCCTCGATCGTTTTGTGGCCTGACCCAGTCAATGCTATGTTTAGAGTTTTGGGTAGTTTCCTAAGCCATAACTTTAAGAGGAAATTTGGTTCCACTGAAGAACCGGCTAGAAGTAAGAGCGATCTGTAAAACTGGGATGGTTTTCGGTCTCCAATCTCGCAATCAGAAAGAATTTTGTCAATTCTTTTGTTTTCACTTAGAGAATGACGTTCGATCAAAAGTTTTTTTAAATTTTCGTACAAATTGGTCTGTGAAGGCTTTTGTATGAAATCAAGGACTGTTATAATAACATCCTGTGGAAGAGCTGTAACTAAGTATTCATACTTAGTTTTGTCTGTCGTTATGGATTTTGTCTGGAATTGTATTTCAGCGTGGACGAACCATGCTTCAGGACAAGTTGTCCAAAATTGTGGTAATTTGATAGATGTCGCGTGTATTTCCGTACTGTAAGGTATGTCGAAAGGGTTTGGAAGTGTGTCTGTGTCAAGAGTTATTAATGGATTATCTCCTTCTCCACGGTGAGAAAAGTGAGGGGGGGTATGTTGTAGGCTCATTTTGAATGTTTAAGTGTGTTCCTCAAATGTGTTACCCTAGTGCAGTGGAGTGCCTACGTATGTGAGAATCTAGGTTTCTTCCGACCCTATATTCTTACATACGTTTCAGAATCTACGGTGTGTGCCTCGTGATAATCTAAATTGAAAAGCAACCTGTGAAAAATTTTTTATAAAATGTCAAATAAAAAACAAATATATAACAACAACAACAACTACGAGAGCAGAAATCATTCATTCAAAATTTTATAAAATTTTACATATTTTTTTTTTATAACAATTTACACAACACAAGCATTTATTCGAAACAGGACTTGGTCAGAGCATATCACCAAATACCTATGGCTCCCGAAGACGTACACAAGACAGCTATCACGACACCATTTGGAATGTTCGAATTTCTCCGAATGCCTTTCGGTTTGAGAAACTCTGGGGTCGAATTACAGCATCCGTGATCGAATGACTACTTTCGTATTTATACAGTTTGGCATGACAGCTTTCGCGAACGAGTGAAAGTTATCGTTTTTGGTTCGATGTATGTTGTAAACGAGAAAAGTTATCTAATTTTCGTATGATGGCTATCGTGAACGAGCATATGTTCGATGCGGTTCAATCGAAATGTCATTCGATTGATTTCCGGCAAACGAGTGGTCTGGATTTTGCTGCTTTAAAAAAAAATGTAAGAAAAGTTCAATATATAACTATTATAATTAATTACATTTTTTATTTACAGGACTAATGTGAATACAATAAATGCCGTGCAAAAGGTCGAAATGGGCGAATTTATGGCTAGCCACCCAGACTTGGCAAAAAATTTAACGTTTAACAAATCTGGAATACAATTAATATTAGGTTTTGTTACAGTCAATACTTTTTTTAGACTTACGCTGTTTGTGACAATGACAATGGATCACTACTATCCCTTAGTTTTCTCCTCATTAAACTTTCATTCACTATATTTTCCTCCTCTTGTGAGTCTGAGGAAGTCAAATAAAAGTAAATAAATGGAAGCATTTTTTGTTTTTGCTAAATAAGCAGTTTTATCGTTTTTGTTTTTATCTGTCAAATGGCAGTTTTTCGATATCAATCGAAATAAATTTCGATTTGTGTTCGATCGATTGCAGTCATACCAAAAAATAATCGAGACGGAATTTTATTCGATTCGACTGCTTGTTCGTTCACGGATGCTGTAATTCGACCCCAGCACAAACATTCCAACGGTTCATACATGAAGCCCTTTACGGACTAGATTTCATTTTCGTCTACTTAGATGACATTTTGATAGCTAGCGAGACAGAAACAGAACACATGAAACATTTGACACAAGTTTTCGAACGACTCGACAAATATGGTTTGAACATTAAACCAAACAAATGCGTTTTCGGAGTTGAAAACATCAATTTTCTGAGCTACTTACAATATTTCAAGACATGGCATACGGCCATCGGAGGAACGAATACAATGTATAAGAGACTATCCACAACCAAATACTGTCAAACAACTGCAAAAATTTATCGGCATGACTAACTATTACCACAGGTGCATTCCTAAATTAGCGCACATGCTAGGCCCAATATAAGAAATGGTCACAACAGCTTCAAAAACAAAAAAACAAACTTTTAACATGGACAAACACAACCTCGGAGGCATTCACAGCAATTAAAGATAGATTTGCTACGCAAACACTACTTAACTATGGCCCCTATTAGGTACGACAACTCAACTTAAGTTGACGTGAGTTAAGACACCTCAACTGAACTTTTTTGCCATATTACGCATAACATACATTTTCAGTTGAGCTGTGGTGTAAAATTGCTGTTTCTATTGGAGCATGATTACACCGAAATTTTGACACTTTCGTTGAAATGAATCAGCTGTTCGCATTAATTTCAATTTTTGTGTATATGTATTTTGTTCACAAGTAATAAAGCAAGGAAATAATAGTATAGAGCAGGAGTGCCCAAAACTTTCTTATGGAAGTGCAAACACTAATACATATAAAATCCTGCAACCTTTCGTAAACGAAAGCATACTATGTTAGACAACAACAAAATCTACGTAGAAGATCACTGTCACCAAAATGTACCAACAAAGCATACGAAAGTGTTGTTGCTTGCACTTCGGTATAAGCAACGAAAAAAGATCAAAAACAAAAAAGACAAATTTGTTTGTGTATTTTGTATTGCTTAGTGCGGAGTGCTGTGTGTGTATATTAGAATACACAGCCTATGCCTAAGTGCTTTTACAAAAACAAATGTGCACCAAGTGCATAGGGCTTGGGCACCTCTAAAGACGCTATACAACTAGCTCAAAGCAGATGTAAGTTTTTGACAGTTTTTACACTCGAGACATAGTTACATTGTTAAACCTAATACCACAAAAAATACATACACATCTCTGAGATACATACTTGTCAGTCGATAGACACATATGTACCTCAAATGTGTAATAGACAATACAAATTTACAAATTACACACTCAACTTAAGTTGAGTTGTCGTACCTAATAGGGGCCTATGTTAATAGTAAAGCAGAACTATCGATTGCTGTAGATGCATCAAATACAGCAGTAGCTGGAGTATTAAAGCAGAAATACAACAATAAATTAGAACCACTAGCATTCTTTTCCAAAAAACTAACTTCCACAGAATCAAATACAGCACATTCGATAGGGAACTTTTAGCTATATTCTTAACAATCAAACATTTTAGACACTACCTCGAAGGTAATATTTTTACAGTATACACAGATCATAAGCCACTAACAAATGCACTCAATTCTAAAACAGAGAGAAGCCCAAGACAAAAACGACACCTAGAATACATAGCACAATTCACTAGCACGATACTACACGTCAAAGGTACAGATAATTCAGTAGCAGATGCATTATCAAGATGCGAGGTAGAAGAACTCAAAACACCCGATCTTAATAGAAAACTATTACATTGCGAACAAAACACAGATACAGAACTCAAAGACATATTAGATCAAACGTTATACAAATTTGAACAAATCAAAATTCCATTCATGAACATTGAAATTTGGTGCGAGCACTCCACAGATAACACACGCCCATATATTCCACAATCTTTACGTAAGACAATTTTTGACCAAATACACAATATTTCACATCCAGGGACAAGAGGTACCCGATGACTTATAACAGAACAGTATTTTTGGCCAAACATGAATTTACAAATTAATAAATGGACTCAAGAATGCATTAGTTGTCAGAAAGCTAAAGTACACCGACATACAAAGACATTACCACACAAGATACTCATTCCACACGGCCGATTCGAACACATCCACGTTGACATGGTTGGTCCCTTACCAATATCGAACGGATATAAATATCTTCTAACTGCGATTGACCAAAATACACGTTGGCCTGAAGCCTACCCACTCAAGAACATAGAGACCACAACAATAATCGACACATTCTATAGAGAATTCGTCTCACGATTTGGCATGCCAATTGAAATCATTTCTGACCGAGGACCACAGTTCACGTCTAACACATTTAAACAATTTGTTAAAGACATTGGTTCTCACCACATTTTTACTTCGTCGTACCATCCACAATCAAACGGGATGATCGAAAGATTTCACAGACAATTAAAAGCGTCAATAATGGCTAGTAATAACCAAACTAATTGGTACACAGAGATTCCTCAGATTCTTTTGGGTATAAGATCCACAGTCAAAGAAGACATCAAAGCGTCCCCGGCTGAAATGGTTTTCGGTCAAAACTTAAAGCTACCTAGACAATTAGTAGTGCAGAATTACCAATCTTTTAATGCATCAGAAACATTAGCGAAACTCAAACAAAACGTTCAAAATAACGATTCAAACATTTCACATCATAATACAAATGCTGGTCAATACTTACCATAAGCCTTGAAGAGTTGTAAATACGTATTCGTACGAAATGACACAATACGACGTCCACTACAGAATCCATACGAAGGACCGTTCAAAGTACTCGACAGAACACACAAAAATTTTACAATTCTTAAAAATAATAACACAGTTACAGTTCACATCGACAAAGTCAAACCAACATTCATGGACAGAGACACTACAGAGATGCTATCCTCCTCACACAGACCCACAAAAAAAAAAGGTACATTTTAATCTCTTGGCCAACTCAATTAAATTCTATGGGGGGGGAATAATGTGGTGCTCTCACAAGACACACAATCACACACATATAAAATACACTTACACTTTATACACCTGTTTTTAAATTTTAATTAAAAAATAAGTTATCAAAAAATTGTTATCAAAAACTATCAAAAATATTTTATGAGATATAAAAAATACTATATTCAAATTGTTATCTAAAAAATGTTGTCTTAAAAATATAAAATTTTGTTCAAAAATAAAACATGTATTGTTACAAAATATAAAATAATTTGTGAACCACCACAAACTCATATCCCACTAGAGAACACCGCAGCCGATCCATTAACACCAAATCATTTCCTTCTGGGATGTGCCAATTATAAACAAACACCAGCCATTGCAGAAAATATTTGTTTGCGGAAACAATGACTTATATCACAGCAAATGAAACGCATGTTCTGGAAGCGGTGGGTACTAAAATATTTACCAACTCTAACACGTCGCACCAAGTGACATCAACCATCGAAACCATTGGCGGAGAGAGACATTGTCATCATAAGTGAAGATAGCGAATGCCGAGGAGAATGGAAACGTTATGAAATCATTAAAATATTCCCAGCACCAGACGGACTAGTCAGCACTAGTAAAGACAGCTACAGGTATTTTTCAAAGGCCAGCATCGAAATTAGCTGTTCTAGATGTTCGTGAATCTTTATCGACGACACCGATTCACGGTGGTCGGGATGTTGCTGCTTAAATTTGTCCAGTTAGGAGTTAACTCTAATACTCTTTACGAACTTAGTACCATTCTTTTAGCTCATCTGGTAACACTTAAATTAGAAAAGAAAAATGGCAACATTGTAAAAAAGCGTGTAATAAAGGCGAACGCATGAATAAAAAACAAATTCGTTGCATTCAACAAATAGAAACTAAATAATCAAACTACAATTAAATTGAAATCAAATATTTTTGTTCTTATTTTTTTTAATAAGTCCTGCCACGGACACAAGCCGCAACAATCATCAACATCATCATCATCATCATCATCATCATCATCATCATCAACATAATCAACATCATCAACATCATCATCATCATCATCATCATCATCATTTATTCCATCATCATCATCATCATTGATTCCATCATCATCATTGATTCCACCATCATCACCACCAGTAGCAACACCAATACTTAGGTTAGGTTAGGTTGAAGTGGCTGAGCCGATAGACGACTCGTACACCTAGGCCAGTACAGGCCCGTTGTGACACCACATAATCCCTTTTTAACTAGAGATTCCCCTCCTCTATAAACCAGTTCGAACGGAGTATGAACTTTAAAATATGCCTAATTTCCAGGCATGAGACTTCGGTAAATCCACTTAGGAAGGGATGGCCCAAAGTTGCCATTCTCCTTCTAGCTAGTGCCGGACATTCGCAGAGGAAGTGCTGAGTGTTTTCTTCTTCCTCTTCGCGCATGCAGCTTCTGCAAAAGTCATTAGATATAGCTCCTAAGCGAAGAGCATGCGTTCCGATTAAACAATGACCCGTGAGGATTCCTATTATTTTAGACAGGTTTACCCTGTTAAGTTCAAGCAGCGAGTTGGTGCGTTTTAAGTCGTAGGAAGGCCACGTTAGCTTAGCTATCCTACATGTGTCAAGTTGTTCCCAGCGTTCTTGTGCAAGGCTTAAAGTTTTGCTCCTGCACCGGAGTTTGTAGGAGGAAATGGGTTTACCAATAAAATCCTCGTTTAAAAGGGTGTTAGAGGTCGTACCCTTCCTTGCCAGTTCGTCAGCCAGTTCATTGCCCTCGATATCCCTGTGTCCGGGTACCCATACGAGGTGGATCCTGAATAACCTGGCCATCTCGTTGAGAGATCTGCGGCATTCAGTGAGAATTTTAAAGTTGTCAATATGTGAGTTTAGCGCCTTGAGCGCAGCTTGACTGTCTGAAAAGAAGTGGATACTTTTTCCACTGAGGTCTTTTTGACCTAGAATCTTAGCGGTTTCGTGAATGGCCATCATTCGCCTGGTAGACACTGCAGTAATTTGGGAGTCTAAAGGAAGCTTCAATTCCAAGATCCTGGGAGTAGATACCTCCCCCTACTTGTTCTTGAAGCTTTGATCCGTCAGTAAAGATTTTAATGCCGGTGGTTTTAAGGGGGGTTTTGTTAACCCAGTCTAGCCGTGAAGGGATGAGAACCTCATAGTTATTTTCAAGGTTTAAACAGGGCACACAGTAATCTGTTCTGTCAGGGACAGATGAGTCTAGAATTAATGTGTGACCGCAATTATTACCTATCCAATTTCCAGATTCTCTTAGTCTGAGAGCTGCTATGTTAGCACATTCTCTGTCAAAGATATCTAGAGGAGAGGAAGGTGAAGCATGACATTTAGAGCACTAGTTGGGGTTGAGCATAATGCCCCGGTAATACATAGACTTGCACTTCTTTGAACCTTAGCAAATTTCTGAAGTATAGTTTTCTTATTCAGGGCCCTCCACCATACCAGTGAGCCATATATAAGTATGGGGCGGACAATTGCCGTATAGATCCAGCGTACTATTTTAGGGAAAAACCCCATTTTTTTCCAATCGATTTTTTACAGGCAAACAGAGCTATGTTTGCTTTTCTAACACGTTCATTTATGTTGTCATTCCAGATAAGTTTCTTATCCAGAATAACTTCTAGCTATTTCGTGCTGTCACTAAAGAGCAACCTCGTGCCGTTCAGACGCGGAGCTTCTAAGTTAGGGATTTTATATTTCCTGGTGAAAAGGATGAGATCTGTTTTCTCCGGGCTTACACTCAAACCACAAGAGGACGCCCATCTTGAAAGGGTTGCGAGTGCTCTCTCCATGAGTTGACAGAGAGTTTGAGGAAATTTTCCGTTAAAGACAAGAGCAATGTCATCAGCATATGCAATAACTTTGTAGCCTTCCTCCTCCATGATACGCAACAGTTGGTCAACCGTCACGGACCACAGAAGCGGAGACAAAACACCCCCCTGTGGAGTCCCCCTGCTTACAAATCTACGGATAGAGGATTCCCCCAGTTCTGAGTTTACCACCCTGCCCAAGAGCATCTGGTGGATGAGACTCACGAGAAAATCCTCCACCCCCAGTTCTGACAAGGCAGAGGTGACCGCACAGGGGAGGACGTTATTGAATGCACCTGCTTTGTCTAGAAAGGCAGCAAGCGTGTATTCTTTGTTCTGAAGTGATTTTTCAATTGTAGACACAAGAGAGTGGAGAGCTGTTTCTGTCGATCTGCCTTTTATATAAGCATGCTGAGATTTAAGGAGCCGGTCGAGTTTCGGCTTAAGAAGAAGAACAATAAGCCTCTCCAGTGTTTTAAGCAGAAAGGAGGAGAGGCTTATGGGTCTAAAGTCGTTCGGTTTAGTGTGAGAGGATTTACCCGCTTTCGGTATGAAGATGACTTTCGTCTCTCTTCAAGCTAATGGAATGTAGTTAAGGAGTAGGCAACCATGGTAGATCGCCTGAAGCCAGGGTACTATTGCGTTAGTACTTTCTATATCTGTGCAGAAGGAAAGCCAAGATGTTCTTTTTGCTTTCCTAATTGCTGTTTTGTGACTACCTAGTTTGGACTTATATGTTTTCCATGCGTTCTCGCTATTGCTACGCCTTGCGTAGTTAAAGTCTCTGCGACAGTCCTTTCTGAGGATTTCAATTTCCCGAGACCACCATACTGGTTTACGGGATTTCTTTTGTAGTTTTTCCGGACATGCTCTGTTAAGGGCATCCGAACACTTTCTGGTAAAGTTTTGTACAAGGGCGTCTAAACCTTCCTTGTTTGTCACGTGGAGAGAACTATCTGAGGTCAAGGACCTCTTGATTATTTTATTATACCATCTCCAATTTGTCTTACGGAGATTTCTTATTTTTGGAGGCAAGGATTGATTAGTTTCCTTCCAGCCAAATTCTATGTACCTATGGTCTGAGAACGAATGTTCTTTTAAGACCTTCCATGAATAAATTTCGTCCGAGAAGTTTCCAGATGCTAGGGTGACATCCAGGACTTCCTCTCGGTTTTTAATTATAAATGTTGGTTCATTGCCCTTATTTAATATATTTAGGTTTGTGTTAAGTAGGTAGTTAAAGAGTGACTCACCTCGATCGTTGTTCTTTGTGCTACCCCATTGCGAGTGGTGTGCGTTGGCATCTCCACCCAGTATTATGTGCGCGGCAGGGGTGGTTTCCTTTACCAGTTTCCGAAATGACTGTGTGGGTATATCCTCGTCATACGGGAAGTAATAGGAGGCCACCCTGAGTTTTTTGTGGCCCAACTTCAGGCTGACCACCGTGAGGTCTCCATGACTAAGCTGAGGGAGAATAAAACAGTTTAAGTTATGTTTAGCTAATATACAGGTTCGAGTTTTACCTTTATTAGAGACGTGATAGTTTTTATAGTTTGGTGTATTCAGGCCCAGGATTTTGTTGTTGTTTATTCAGGGCTCCTGAATGAGCACCAGGTTGACATCACCCGTTGCCAGGTGACGCTGGAGAGCAGCAGATGCTTCTTTGAAGTGGTGGAGATTAATTTGGAGTACCCGGAACATCCTCTGGTACTCCAACCACCGTAGTGTCAGCTTCCTCGTCGCTGAGGGGTTCTCCCAAAAGATCCTGCTCACTGTAGAGGCTGATCATCGCGGCAGCAAGCTCGGAAGCGGACGACAGCTCATCCTCACTTCCTGACGCCATTTCGATATCACTGGTAGTCTCAGTCGTGGCGTTGGAAGCCGCACGACCAACCAGTGACACCGTGTCAGTCTTATAGATTCTCGGGTGAACCTTGCCAAATCCATAGTTGAGAGTGCTGTCCTTGTTGAGCCTGTCAAGATATTCATTATTGAGGATCAGCAAGATCTCCATCTTGGACCTCTTGGTGCCAACCGTTTGATCCTCGGCATTGGGCTCCAGCATGACCACCTTCCAATTGTGTGTGGAGATGTCTGGATTGAAGACCTTAAACATCTCTAGGATCTCCTCGGGTTCAGATGGAGTGACTGGAACCCGGACCCTAGCTCTTGGTCTGGACGGAATCTCTTCCAAGTTAACAGCCTTTAGCCGAGCGCCTGGGTAGACCTCCCCGACCTTCTCAACCGCCGCTTTAAATAGCTCAGCGGATCTGCTGTTGTCGCAGGCCATCAGCTTGACGTTACCCTGAAACCATCCTGCGTCCGTGCATGACGGGGGTGGCCCAGGGTTGTCCTTGAGGACCTGAAAGGCGACCTTGGCGAGCGAAGCTTCTATCCAGCTCCATTGGTGTTTGGGTATTTTACCGTCCTCGCTGTTCTGGTCTATGACCCCTATGACTATTTTGTCCTTGGCAACCTCTGCGAAGGGTCGTAACCCCACGCCATGGGTTTTGGCTCTCTTGGCGGTCTGGTTCGTATTTGCAGGTTCCTCCACAGAGCGGTTTCTCTTCGTGGCCGGAAGCTTTGCGCGGGGAGGCTCGAGCGTGAAGTCCGGTAGAACCTTCTTTGCCCATTCTTTATCCTCCTTGACTTTCCTCAGGTCATCCTTTGAGACCTGACTCTCCTTGATAGGATCGGTAGCCAGGCGTCGAAGAATACGGGATGCCTTCCTGCGGTCTAGGTAACCTGCCTTTAAAGGATCCCTTCCGACTTTGGGTTCATATTTGGTTCCCACGAGTGGCGGAGAAGGGACGGTCTACCCAGGCAGAGATCCGCAGTACCTGGGCAAGGCTGAATAGAACCGGAGGTCGCCAGGTATCCGGAGCACACCGTTTGCGACTGAGCAATTATTTTAGACTGGGTCCTCAGCCAGGCTGATCCTCGGCACGGTACGCATGACACCTTGATCCGACCCAGGGGGAAAGAGAAGGAGAGAAGGGATGTTTCAGGATAGGGCAGGGGAGGAGTGGCAGGCTTAGTTGTTCTCACCGAGTTTGTTTGGTAACACAGCCGTGTGAGAAACTTAAGCCCCCACACCCAGCAGTCGGAGGGACTACTTTCGTCAAGGTGCTGCCAGTCGTGGGGGAATACCAATACTTACACAAATAACAACGGCTCTGAGTGGTGCCTTTGATGCAGTACCCTTAGTGATGTTCTGGTGTTCCGTCTCTGTGCAGTGAAGCAAGTGGTGATGAACGTAGCTGCAACCGTCGGTACCACAACGTTTCCGCGAAAAGCAAGTGGTGACGTAATGCCTTCTTTTAAGGCAAAAAAGCAGGCGCGAAGTTGCTTTATTTGTTCCCATATAGCTAAGTGGCTGCAATCACCATTGCATAGTGAGCATTTCGAAAGGGGCGACTGTAATGCAAGTATATCTACAGTCGGTGTTTATAGTGGGGGTTTTATTTGTTTGCTTTCGTTGAGCTACAGCACGTGTGAATTGCGATGATGTGGAGGGTAGCAAGTCTGTCACGACGTTCACGAGGCGTCACATGTGGTTGAACCATTCGCTGAAATCTTCGAGAGATGGCGGAACTTCAAGTAAAAGGCATCTTTCTGCCCATTTCAGCTGCTTTGTTATTGGCAGCTTTGCGACCAGCTCACTTAATAACGTCGGGGTCAAGAGGTATGTTCACCGCACGCGTTTTTAAAAAATGTAGCCATATTCGTAATTTTATTGGCAAAATTCACTTGCGCGTTCAGGTCATCTTCATCTAAGATGATCACTTTCTGGGTCCACTTTCTGGATTTAACTTTTTATTGACTGCTCAGGTCGTCCAAACGTCTTCTTCAGGACTTCCACGATGGTTGCCACATTTGCAGAGTTGGATAGAAGACTCTCGACCGTTTCCTTGGCTATTCCTTTGAGTGCGTCGCATAGTCGCATAATATTGTGGAGCGGCGAGTTGTGGTGCTCTTAAAGGCTTCGAAAAATATGTAGCAATCCTCTGGTGAACCTGAAAATATAGGGAGCAGGCAGGTAGATTTTTTTTGTGAAAATTTATCCTTACGCTTTCGTCATAAAAGGAATTTGTAGTTCCATAGTTTGGAAAAAATGTTTGGCCTTGTGGGTTAGCTGAACTCTGGATGGCTAGCTGCTGGATGTCAGCTTCCACGTTGGCTGTAGGATTAGGAGGCGGCTGCGAAACTGGCAGTATGGGAGGCAGCATGTGTGTGTGTATCTGCGACATCGGCTTAAATGTCAATGTGGGCGCTGTTTGTGACGTCGGCTGTGTTTAAGTTGTGTTGTGACGTCGGAGGTGTTTGATTGGGCGTGCTGAAGGTTGCATGGCATAGGTCATTGCTTATGGCTGTGTTGCTTGTAATGTTGGCTGCATTGTAAATACTTTCGGCATTGCAAATATTTGCGGCATTGCTGGTTGAAAAATGGCGGCGCCATTTGAGACATCGGTTGCAATACAGACTATGTCGGCTGTGTAGAAAATGGCGGGACCATAAACGATATTGGCTGAGTGGTTGGAGTCTGCTCTGGTAGCTGTAATGCTTGCAACGTCATCTGCTCTGATAGTGGTGTTTCCAGGAGTGATATAGGTTGCTTTTGGTGATGTGGGGTGTGCTCCATCATGGGGCCGGCTGTATCGCTGGAGGTGATGTAGACCGTGAAGTCATCGGGTTGTGTTGTGGAATCTGGTTTATTTCGCTTCTTAACTGAAGCATACTTTCTTGCAGCTTGGTAGATGGTTGTTGGTTATCACTATCATCGTGGTCATCTTTTTATCAAATCATCTTATTCTCACAGATTTCGATGCACTCGGTAAATCGTTTCTTTCGGTTGGTGGCGTTGGCGTGGCTTGAGCAGGCGATGAAGTCGATGTAGAAGGAACCTTTAATGGTGTCTGCTTGGCTGGTGCTGGCGTAACCATCGAACCTTTGGCTAGCGAGTGGCTTAGTGGCACTTCGTTATCGTCGAATCTATTTGGCGGGACTTCTCTATTTGTGCGACTGCTTACCTGTTTCTGATTGTCTTGGGAAAAATGGTATATGATCACGGGAAATGGCAAGAAAGAGAAAAAACTTTTAAGTTTGAAGCAAAGAAAGATGGCGTGAAACAACGAAATCGGCAAATTAATTGAATCAAAGAATAAAATTGTTAGATTTTGTGCCCAACGGCTTTATATAAACTTTCTGTTGTAGGCGGGATTCAAAATCTTGTGCAAGTGGCAAAAAAACTCAGGAGTGGTCCTCATTAAAGCTTGCATATTCGTATTTGCGCAAATTTGCACAAGCGTTTTCATGAACACACCATGCAGGTTACGAATGGTAAATCAGCTGTTGTACAAAGCTATTGAAAATGAAATGTCAAAACATTACAAAATTCACTCTTATCAAGATGCCCAAAGTGAGAAGAGTAAAGTTGTAGAAATAATAAATAAAATTACGATCTATGATTTATTAATTGCAAAATTCTTCAGATGCCATTATGGTAGATATTAAACAATACATTTTTTTTAATAGTTTTAAGGTTTTAACTATTTGCAGACAGTACTAACAAAGTTCAAGAAGAAATTTGGGAAGATCCAGTTTTTTCATTGGCAGTGGCCATACACTGCCGATATGGTGTCCCACATTTACATCACTCTGTTCCAAAATCTCGTAATTTCATAACTGATATATTGCCAAAGTTGGGAGAACTTTTATGCTATATATAACATAATCAAGGACGATAAGGCATTTCATGGTCTTCGTTCATCTCTACAGTTTTTAGTTATGGTTCAACTGGTCATTGTTTTATACCGGCTTCGATCAAGTGGAGAAGGCACATCTTTGGCAAAAATAACTGCATTTTTCGGTATTGGAGATGGTGGAACAATTATAAACATAACAAAACGAGTATTTAAAGCTATTCTTAATAGGAAAGAAGAGTACATACGGTGGCCTAATTCTGATGAACGGCAAAAACTTGTTTCGAAAACTTTTAATGAACTGCCGCATTGTATAGGCTACGTGGATGGTTCCGAAATAAAGTTGGCCGAAAAACCTGTTAAAGATCCAGAATCATTCTTTTCGCGAAAGTACATTTACAGTGTTAAAGTGCAGGTAGTTTGTGACTTGTGAAAGATAAGCCGGCGCTTAGTACTAGAGTATCCAGGAAGTTTGCACGATAGCCGAATTTTCAACAATTGTGATTTATCATTAAAACCCACGGAATATTTTTATCGCTACGAATGGTTAGCTGGAGATAGCGCTTACAAGCTAACTTCAACAGTAATAACACCTTTCAGAAGTAATTCGAACTATTTAACACAAAGACAGCGTAGCGAATTTAATAAACGACTTAGCAGCTATCGTATCCGAATCAAACACTGCTTTGGACTTTTAAAAGAACTATTTATTAGTTTAAAAGAATTCAAAATACAAATTAAAAACGATTCAAGCATTTTAAATACGTGTCATTGGATATATGTTAAATTTTGCATTATATCACAACAACACAGACCAATCACGACGATTTCAAATTAGATGAAAACATAACATTGGACATCTTTAAGAACGATGAGCTCGAGAATTTTCAAGACAGGTATTTATCTTTTGAAGGAGGAGCTAAGCGTAGAGCATTATCTGAAGTATTAATAAACACATTTTAGTTCTAATCGTTATAATTATTTTTATATTTTAGTTCGAATTCATACATTTTTAGTTTTTCTTCAACTTGTTTTTCTAAAATAAATTTCTCTTTTTCAAGTCTTGCTTTTTGTTCCAGTTCCATTTTTTTAAGTCAAAACTTTGCCCTAACTTTTTATTTTCTTTTTCAATTGGCCAATTAAACTTTTTTTCTTCAAAAACCAATTTTTGTTCCAGCATGGCAATGAACACAGAAAGAGAGCAAGAGCTGGCTTTGTTTGATTTTGCTTGCTTTTTAGATCCATGAAGTTGCTTTTCCAATCTGGACGTGGTTTATGTTACCATGAATACTTCCACTTAGCTCAAATAGGTATCATACGATGTACTAGAGATGAGATCGAGATCAGCTGCGTTGCATGAAAACCGTTCGGACGCTTGCGGAGGACTGTTGGATGGACTTTCCTCAATTATATTGCTTAAGTTTAAAAATTCGTCGGTTGATTGCAAAATCACTGGTGGGCTTACATTTTTTCTTTGTCCAAAAATCTGGTTAAGCAAGTGGTAATAAGGGCAAATCTGTGAAATAAACTTGTTGACTTGACTGCACCAATAATAACCTATTTGACGTTTTACCTGACACACTTTTCTCTTGGCCAGCAGCTAATAATCCTGTCTGGGACTTCCAATTATTTGCTGAAATGAAGCAATATTTGCAATGGCGCATTTTATTTTTCATACACACTCGGCTTACAGATTGCATTTGTGCCGATTTGCTTGCAATTAAATAAAATTAATTAATGCAATTAATTAAATAAAATAAGTTCAGTTTAAATACAAATCCTCTCTCCTTGAGTATGCTCAACCCACCTCAAAAGACTCGGGAGAATCTTTAACTGCATCCACCACTTTCTCAATCAAATCCAGTGTTTGCACATCTCCCCATCGAAATGATGGGTTAAGGTGTCTGCGTTTGCTAAAAGAATTGAATATACTATATATACTACTATATCCCTTTCAGACCCGACGCTTATCTACTGAACATTTTTTTATGATTTTTGGAATTTATGGTCGTTATATCGAATCAAAATATTCTCAATGTTTAGGTTTCACAATTTACATATCCTTCAAGGATTTTCAGGACACGAAAAATTGATGCAACTTTATCTGAAACCCATTTTTTTAGCAACAAATGATTCAAATTTATTTGAAACATCAAAATTTATTATTTTTTTAGTTCAAATGCGTTAACTTCACTAGTTTTACACTGAAGTTTTACGCTCTATATTTTTTGTAATTGAAGACACAATTTACCTCTGCGGCTCATTTTGACAAAACTAAAAAGTTTATCAAGAATTCCACGCGTGTTCAAGTAACGGTAAAGCGAATCGCGGAACAGTGTGAGAAACAAAAGAAAACAATAACAAGCACAATCGATTCATTTCGTTCTTTATAACTTTCGTTAAATAAAAGTGGAAATATTAAAGATAGAAACCACCCGCACAAACGATGCATCACGGTCTGAAAGGGTTAAATATATGTACTGCATATATATATATACTGCAAACAGTATAGAATTCATACGAGGTTTACGAGCTGAAAATGCATGGGAAACTTGCGAGCACCGCGTAAACTTTTTTTGTATGGAAAACGAGAATAGCTTATGTACGGAGTGAAAACTTACGAAATTTAGGTGGTATACGAGACAGTTGCGAGCTTTCATGACGACCACTAGTGAATTTACAAGTTGAATTGAAAGTTTATTCTCTAAGAATTGGTTAATAAGTAATAAAAGTAATATTTTTTTTTTTTTTTTTTTTGGATTCGCCCGGAGGTAAGAAATCTTCATAGATACGTATGACCCGCGCCATACGCATGCACGATTTACACTCTAAGAAGTTCCCGGATCAGCCGGACTGAATAGAATGCACCTACGTGCTAAAACTTACTACCTATTGGCAAATAAAAGCCTCCACTAAGCACAATTGCTTGGCCTTTTAGCCAAAATCAAAATTAAGTAAAGAAACATTTGAAATTTAAGTATTTTTGTGCTTATGTAAACATCATTAACATCATCGAATAAAAGCACAATCTTCATAATACGAAGATACACAAGAGAACATCTAAAGTAATTCACCAGACCATACATAACCGCGTTCATAACTGCTGTCATTCGGCTTGGGGCTACTGTCCAACCCAAGATCCTACGTGGAAAAGAGATGCAACTCTCAAACACCAAACCAATACCAAACATAGCACAGATATAAAAGTATATACTGTGCAGGCACAATATATTTATATATTCGGGTCACTAAATTAAGGGAACACCGAGCTAAAGTTATTATTTGGATATGCATTTGGGCCAACGCAGGTAAAAACTTGTATGGAAAAGAGATAAACTCTGACGCACCAAGCCGAGCGACACGGTTTTCATGGTCACATTTAAAACTTGGGAAGCTATATGTAGAACAGTGATCATCAAAGCCTATGCCCGCGGACATTTCAGCTTTTGTGCTTAAAAGCTTTCTGTATACATATTAACTCACGGACGAGCACTGAACTGCGTCAGTCTCTATTGAAATTTCATGCAGAACAGACCTGCGGCACATGCATGCTTATTAGATTGTTTTTTTTGCTGCGCATACGCAACTTATGCTACACTCATAAAAATATCAGTTTTTGCTATTTCTATGCAAAATGTCTCTACTTGAATGGGAGTTGCGATTGTTTTTTGCAGAAAATATTTTTTCTGAACTTCAATGTATGATTTAATTAAAACAAAACAAAAAAACCTAAAGAATTAAAAAACAAACAAAAAAAAAACAAAGACACAGTTTCGTATAGTAAGTATTGACACTTATAAATAAAAATTGAATTTTAAAAATTGAAATTAAATTATGAAATTAACTGTACTATTTTAAAGTTTTCTCTTTTTTTGTAACAGTGCATAAAATAGTGAATGTTAATATGTTTCTTCGATATGAATTATGTTATTATGAACAGTAGTTAGCATACGTAAATCGCAAAATTTTTAAAAAACATTTCCCCTCTCACGCCTCTCCCATAGATTTGTAATACACCAGATGAAAATTTTTTACGGCGCCACTGAATAATCAAACAAGCGAATCGTCTTGCATGAAAGCTGGACTGAGACTCAAGTAGTATTTTTTTTGAGTGCAAAGCTTTCAATGAGCTTTTATACATAAACAAAGTATGCTTGTATAGAGTTTGATGACCACTGCTATAGAACTAAAGATCTAAAATAATTTCAAAAAAAATAAAGCAACGAAACTGAATAAAACGAAAACTTAAAGTATCTAACATATTCGATGATGCTTATTTGTTAAATCGTAAAATCTACACAATTATCGCGAGTTAAATTTGTTAAATCGTAAAATCTACACAATTATCGCGAGTTGTATTTGTTATCACAATGAATGTGTTAACTATTCAAATGTAATATCATTTTACGTTTTAAGACATCCACCGAGTCAGAAAAATGTATCAAGTTCAAGTTACCATTGAAATCACTACACATACATCGGAAAGGGTCGTGAAGGGCATAATTAGAAGTGCACTGACTCAACTTAAAAAGCTGGAAATGTCTGGCTCCGCTCCTAGGGATGTTGAAGTTTAATAAAGAAAGAAGGTATTGTGAGTCTATATCGCCACTGAGTAGTTTGTATAACAAGGAGACATTGAGCATAATTCTTCTGCTTCTTAAGGAAGGCAGGGAAATAATTTTAAGGCGGGTTTCTTAAAAGGTAAGAATAATGTTGGGGTTCCAATGACAATGTAAAGCAAAAAGTAAGAATTGTTTTTGGACCGATTCTAATGCATCGATGTGGACATTTCATTTAGGGTTCCATATTCCGGATGCATATTCAAGAATTGGTCTAACACGAGAGGTATAAAGTATCTTAGTATACTAATATAAATATAACAATAATAGTGCAAAGACTCTTACTTGCTTCCTTGGCTGCTGGACTTAAAAGAATTTAAACAACATTTAGAAAATGCCTAACAGCCAAATTTAGAACTACAAATACATTTACATCGATAATAATTATACAAAATTTTTTTATATACTTAAATATTTTAAATAATACGAAATAACAGATACGGTGTGACGACTCAAAACTAGCGTTGTGAGCTGAAACTAAATTATTTTGAATTAAATTATTTATTATTATTACTTGGATTATTTTTGTAATTCTGAAATGTAAACAAAACTCTGTATTGAAGATATTATTCTTTTACTATTATTGAATTGTTAAAACCTTGTTAATATAAAAAAGCTTTAAATTTTCTTGAAATTAATTAAATTAGATATTGAATGAAACCAAGTACCCTGTGCCAACATAAACGCCCCAGCTAGACAGCTCTAACGTAGTTACAAACACAATGAAACAAAATTTGGTGTTCACTAATACACTCTTAAATTTTGATGTCATGTTAAACAAGAAAAATTGTATGTGCTTACATAGCTTGCTCCTTTACGCAGCAAACAAGCTGATGATGTGAAAAAAGTAGCGAAAAAACTTAAAGCGATGCAAGTGTAAGTCACGCAATAAAATAATATCCTAAATGATCAGCTTAAAATATGATGACCGCGGCGCGTTGGGTAGAATGAGCAGCTTATGTGACAGAGACCGCGGTTCAAATACCGTCCGATACAGAAGGAAATTCCATTTTGAGAAACGCAGACACCTGCCGTATAGGCCTTATTCCACGTTGCCCCATGGCAATGGGGTCGAGGTTCATGGAATTGATGCCTAGGAGATAAATCTTCAGGACGTCAATGCCATGCTAATGAATCTAGGACGTCCGTCATACCTCTCCTAGGCGTCACTTCCATAACTCCAGACGCGACCAACGCCCTGTCATAGTAGAGTCAACACCGGTTGCACACCATACTTAAGTTGTATATTTAAATTAATAAATATACTGTATGGATAGCACCAATGCTGGAACGCAACAGTACCAATCATGGATGATTAGTTGGGTCATCATCCACATTTATTGGTGGAAATCGAGACCCATCTAACATCTCTTGCAATGTAAGGCATTGCCACCCGGTTGTTTAGCGCAACTCCACGCCGATCCACAGACCTGTTCGCGACATTGAACTACCACAGCCAGCACGATACTCCCCGAAGAGCCAGCCCACGATAGTCTCCTGGGCTAAAGGATTTTCCCCGACACGCATTTATCACAACACCGACACACTTGCATTCATCACACTTGACTGTGAAGGAAAAAGCCACCACTACTTGGACGTGCTACAGCGTAGACCACATCGCCATTGACTATGTGCGACACAAGATCGCCACTATATACTCCATTTCAATACTGGTACTCGAGACTACCGGTATGAACACCTAGCCACCTGCAGCACTAGTTAACTCATACACCCGTCACTCTTGTACTCCGAGGCTACTAAGATATTACTTTTCACACTCGGAAAACTCATGACACTTCTTGACACCTCATCAATCTTGTACTCCGAGGCTACTAAGATAAACTTTTCACACTCGGAGTACTCAATATGACACTCCTTGATACACCTTATCAATCACACCTTGGGGCACCTCATCAATCTTGTACTCCGAGGCTACTAAGATAAACTTTTCACACTCGGAGTACTCAATATGACACTCCTTGATACACCTTATCAATCACACCTTGGGACACCTTGTTAATCTAGTACTACAGGCCGCCAAATGAACACCCAGTCACTCGCAGCACCCAATATCACCATCTTTTCAAACCGGCACTCCGAGGCTACTAAGTTTAACTTTTCACACTCGGAGTACCCAATCTGACACCTCTTGATTACAACGTTTATACCAGCCTTCGAAGTTATAAATTTTTAGAATAATTGTTCGCGGCCAAAATAGGGTCTAATTGGAGACAACGTAGCTCAATCAACTTAAGACCGATTACCGGTAATATAGTATCATTGGAAAAGTTATTTCATCTATTTTGAGGAAAATTACAAAATTTTTGAAAATATTGCATGTTAACTCATTCTTAATTTGTTAAAGTTCAATACCATGCCAGCAACGCGTGCTATAACTTTTTTCTTTTTTATAATTTTAATTTTTTTACGTTTTTACGCCATGTTATACTTTTCCAATGATATAAAATGAAGATGTGGTTTTCAAGGGTTTAGAAGTTATATTGTAAAACGTGAAGTCTTAATAAATTTTCAATACAAATTCAACTAGCTATTGACTTTTTTCATTTTTTGTAAAAAAATAAAGAAAAAACAAAATTTGATGAAAATTTTTTATATAGCTGAATTATATACGTTATATTTACTTTTTTTTTTTGTAAAAGAATAAACCTGTTTTTTGTTAAAATCCCAATTTGATTTACATTATTTGGTGAAGCGCAACAAAATGTATTGAACGTCACAAAATGTTTTGAACGTCACTCTGTTGTTTTTTTTTTAAATTGCTTATTATTTAACAATTTTTGATTATTTATTGCTACAAGCCTTCTACTTTGAAAATAACCTCTATGTTGATGTCTTTTTGAGAAACATTTTAATTTTTTCCCGTTAAAATTGTTAAATATGTAGGTATTTTTGGTAAAAAATTATTATTTCTGTAACTGAAATGGCGATTACTGCAAAAGCTGATTTAACTGATTAAATAACTTAACAAACATCACAGTAAGCTTTAATTTTCTAAATTTTCAAATTTTTAGTGATTTTTCCCGTATATGCTGTGTGACGTTCAGTAGAAAAACCGTATAAAAACCATAGAAAAAATGATTTTTTGCAGGGCCTTAACACAACTTCGAATTCTCCATTAATTTTCACTTAATTTGACTGCTCTAACGGGAAAATTTAAAAAACGTTAAAAACAAAACACGAAAACCTCTTTGTGTACGTTTTTTTTGCAATTGACACATATATATTTTCTTTTGTTGGTGTGAGCAGCGGTCAATGCGGCAAAAGTACAGCAAAGTTTATCATACGATTTCAACACAACATGAAACAACAACACGTTGAAAATCAGTATTTCCCCTACCAGCGATCCAACCCTAACACAAACAGTGCGACGCGAGACACAAGCAAAAACAATTACAACGAGAAACAAGAGAGTGGCACAAAGAGAGGTACAAGCAAGCGTAAGAAAAGTCTAGAGGTACAAGCAAACACAAATAAAACGCGAAGTACCAGCAAGCATAGCTTAATGAGAGCCACAATTGAAGCAGTTGATTAAACGACAGTAGCTGACAGACCATCGGAGGAAGAGGTTCACTAAATGGTAGTAGCTGACGGACCATCGGAGCGCAAGGCTGATCAAACGGAGGAAAAGGCAAAGAGGAGTTGTCACGGCAAAAAAGGGTTGGAGAAGGATCGGAAGAATCAAGTGACAAGGATACCATGTTAAGGCTGAGGACGAAAAATAAGGCATTTTATTATTTTGTGGGAGAAGGGATAGATTATATACTTAGGCACACCGTCAGGTCACAAGGGTCGTCAAGTATAAATTAGAAAGCGAACCGTCAGGTCGCAGTGTTTAAACTAAAGAGCTGGAGATTATATACTTAGGCGGATTGGCGCACGGAAAAGACCTCTAGAAGGCGCATCTTCAGATTGCCACCAACAAGACTATTGTCTGACTATAGCCCCATTATTTTGCTACCGACTTACAAAAGAACACTAGGTAGGATAACTAAATACATGCAAAACAACAACACAAACTCGGCTATTTATACGAGCTCGTTCCAACTCGGTAAGCTAATATCCGACTTGATATGCAGTGTTGAAAAGTAAGAAAACTGCGCTATTGTGAATGAGCTCTGAAAAATACTAAGGAAATTTCATGCAAACGTCAAACTCATTTTTTTTTTATGTACTTATAAACAAAACGAAACAAAATGGAGCAAATGTAAGTAAAATTACTTTACGCAAATTTTTCATAAATTTATACATTTAAACATGATTTTTATTTCAGAATGCAAGAGAAACAGAGAAGAAGGTGGTCTCGTGAGGAAACTGTTGGGTTTTTGAGGTGCTACCTGGCTCGGAAAGCAGAGTTTGAGCATCCGAAAAAGAAGAGGCTGGCCTACGCGAACGTGCTGGAAGACATGGTGTCGCTGGCGATTACGGTACGTTTAAAATATATGTGTTTAACGAACTAAATTAAAAACTCCTTTTCCAGAATTCCGAGAAAACGCCGCTATGCTTGGAGTCCAAGATGCGGAGCCTTCTCCAAGCATACAAGTCAGCACGGGACAACAACCGCAGCACTGGTGCCAGTCCTTGCTTTGCTCCGTATATGGAGCTAATGGACGAAATTTTTGGGACCAGTCCAATAATTTCAAATGACCATACGCTTCATGTGGGCTACAGGTCATTTGAAGCAGTGTTGATTAATATGGACTCTCCACCATCATTATCGCCAACAACGGCCGCTCCCTCGCCACCTCCATCACCTTCGCTAGTATCATCACCGAAACCATCGTCGTCATCTTCTTCACCAATAGTACGGAGAAAACGGTCCGCTCGAGAGATGTACTACGAAGAAAAGCTGAAGTTGAGGAAGTTGGAAGCTGATAGGAAAAAAGAAGAGAGGAGCGAGGCATTGCAAGATTTGAAGAAGATGTTGAGGGAGAAGTGGCAGAAAGATAGAGAGCTGGAAGAGAAGAAAGTGGCGTTGCTTGAGAAAATACCAAATCGTCATTAAGCTTTTGTTGTGCTATTCCTTTAAGTTCCTAAAAATTTCAGTTTTTTGTTGTTTTAAATTAATTTAATTCAGTTTTGTTGTGTATTATGAATTTATTTTATTTTTTTTTTGGTTTTTTTTTTTAATTTACATAACTAATAATTTAATTTATGAAAACTCCAGTTCTTTTGTTTTTTTTAATGAATTCAGTTTCATTTTGTTTTGTGAAGTTTTTTTGCATTTAATATATAGTAATAAATAATTTAAACAATATTTTGTCGCCTTAAATAATTAAAAAGTTGTTGCCTTCTATCAGAAGTTGCATCCTGGATGGACTCTTCAAATTCATCATCAATTATATAGGTGTTTGAGCCATTTTCTTCGTTGACATCGCACATGTCATCAAACGAAATACATATATTATGTAGCACACATACACTCACCACGATCTTGGTTATTACCTGCAAATCTGTTTGCTCAGTAAACTTGACAAGTCTTCGAAAGCGCCCTTTTAATAATCCGAAAGCGTTTTCGACTACCATTCGTGTCGAGGAATGTATTTCGTTGAATTTCCGTTGGCTTTCATTTAAATTTCCATAATCCTTAAAAGGTGGAACCAGCCATTTCGTTGATGGATAAGCGGAATCACCGATGATAAAAAATGCATTCGGAAACATTTCTTCGTAATGGCTTTCGGCGTCTCGGAACAGTTTGGATCTTCTTAAGACCCTGTAGTCATGCAGCGATCCCGGTTCCCCACAAGTTATGTCTATGAACATTTTATTGGCATCCACCACAGCTTGAAGCACAATACTATAGGTTTTTTTCCTGTCGAAGTACATTTGTTTATGTTCTTTTGGTCCTTTAATTGTAATGTGTGTACAATCAATTGCTCCAATTACACCCGGAATAAGTTTTTTTCTTTCAAAACTGTCAACATTTTCATAAAGATAGCTTCCTTCTGGCCATTTGATATGTTCGTGACTTATTGATATTAAAAAGCGGGTAACTCGCAGCACAGTTGACCACGCCGCTGACGCAGCTACTCCAAACAAATTAGCCAGCTGTCTGAAAGTCACCGTGTTGCTGACATACCAAATATACATATATATTGATTTTTTATATGATATGCGGGATCTACCACCACCAGATGGGTCAGGAATGCAGTTAGATTGCGAATACTTCACTGAAAATAAGAAATCCAAAAGTCATAATATGCTATTCTTTTAATGGCATTTTGTTATTACATATTACATACTCCACCGTCTGACGTCGTAGCCTCATGTGCATTTTAAAGTCCATCTCACTCATGGCATCCAGTGTAGCTTCATAATTGGAGCACTTCTCATGCAGCTCAACTTCGCTGTCTGAATCGTCAGAGGAGCTGGAAGTTCCGAAGATAGCTTCCACCACTTCGTTCACCTCTTCCATCTCTCCATTGGCAAGATATTCGTGCTGCCGCTGCTCACCCATGTATACAGCTGCAATCTGTAAACGCAAAATATTATTTATAGATTTTATTATCATATTTTAAGCAAATAAATGTATTTACCAAAGAATCCTCCAAATTACTCATTTTGTTTTGCTTTTTGTATGTTTTAACAAATTAATCTTTAGTTTTTTGACAGTTGTTGCCAGTGTTGTTAAGCAACTAAAAGCAAATTTTAACCGAGTTGCAGCGTTTTTTTGTCACTCGCTTACAAAAGAACACGGCTTATGTACAACAACAGACATCAGCCAAACCGATAACTTCTGTATGTCAAATACACACAGTCGATTCCAGCCAACAGCAACTCTCCACACCAAGCTACTTTGTTTATTATTGTAAGCCACACAAAAATTAAATATTTTTAAATAAAGCTATATTTTAAAATCTCAAAATACAAAATTTTGTGACGAGTCCTGGACAGCGGCTGAGCATACCTCAGCTATAGAGCTGGAAGACCGCCAGCTTCGCTACATGGTGCCCGAGCAGGCACCCTTAAAAATATAGCTTTTTGAGAGAGAGTGGTGAAGGCGAAAGTTCGTTAAAACCAAAATTTTACGTCCAAAAATTAAAGGAATAAAAAATTAATAAATAAATAAAACAGATTGAGGGTCGTTCACAAAAATTTATGAATTTTGGACACTAAACCAATCAATCAATCCTTTTAAATTTTTCGTCATAATTTTATTCTCTCTTCAACTAATTCACAACAGAATAATACATAAGTAATTAATGTAAAAATTATTAACCAAAAAAATTAAGTTATATTAAAAGAAATATAACTTCACCATGTCCTTAAGATACAAATCCTGGGCTAACGACTGTGAGATTCGTCGTTCCAGCGGTGGTGGTGTGGCGCGAGCGTTTCTGGTGCCGTGTTCTGGTTGACCTAATATTGAAATCATATGCCTTACAAATACTGGTGAAGATTCTTAAAGAGGCACGAACAGAGTAAAAACCAAGCTATCGTGATATAACTAATGATAATCGATGGAGTAGACAGGGTTAAAACCACGCCACTACTATAGACGTAAAATAAAGCTGAAACGGATAATTATAAAATATGAAATGGAAATAATAGTTAGATAGGACAGATAATAAGAGATTAAAGAATTTAAAATAAAGAACTTTCTTTAGTAAAATAGTAGTAAAATAAAATATAGTAAAATAGGTATTTACAGGATTTTCTACTGAGTACTGGGATTTAGGGTGAGCGCTGGCAGAGTAGTTTGAGTAAAAACCACGCAACTACTTCCACCGGAGTTAGTATGTTGGATGGGAATTCTAAATAGGAGTGGTGGACAGAGTAACCTGAGTCAAAACCACGCAGTTACTATGTCCGGTTATTTATGGAATGTTTATGAGTGGCAGAGATGATGAGGTAAGATGAGTGGCAGAGATAATCTGAGTTTAAACCACGCGACTAACTCTGCCGGAAAGTTATTAGATAGGAAAGATTGAAAGTTTAATTAAAGTAACTAAATAACTTAGATAGTAAGCAGATAAGATACCAGAAAATATATATATAAAGAAAAGGGAAAATCACGCATACCACCTTAGAACACGCACGAATCACCACTCCGGCTCGTTGTCTCACAGGGAACCCTTAGTCCCTGGCTTCGCTGCTGACGTGAATGTTGTTGGCTATTGTATGCGGCTGACCGCTGTCGGTGTTTCCTTGATGCCGCTGCCCGCTGTCGACGTTCAGTCCTCACTTGCTGTTGCTGTTCCTGTCGACCGTGGTCCTTCCGTTGCTGTTGCTGCACACTTTCGATGTGGCTTCTTATATTGCTGCTGCGCGCTGTCGACGTTCACTATTTATTTAGGCTTATGTCGCTGCTGCGCGCTGTTGATGTTCACTAAGTACTTATTTATTTTCTTTTTTAACTTGCCACCACCGTGGCTCTTCACTGACTGACTGGTTTTTCAATCTGCACTTGAGCTTCGACCTATCGTTCCTTGTCTCGCTCTGGTTTGTTCTGTTTCCACTTTTTAGGTGAATGGGTGGCGTGATAGAACTCTCGCGTTCTCTTCTCACTCGCGCCTGTTTGTTCCGTTCCCAGCGCTAGGCACACAAGTGGCGTGATTTTCTTCTCCCTTCTCATCTCACACTCGTCTGTTTGTGGGTATTGTATCATGCGAGTTTACCGTTTCCCTTGGAACACGCGCATACATGAAAATAAAAATAATAAAAACTAACTGAAATACTCTCGACTCTATGCTGGCAAAAAAAAAGGCTTTGTCGTGGAGTTTGAGACCTAAGGGGGGGGGTCCTACCCTACTATTTTAAAATACAAGTATTTTCCTTAAAATTTCACACAGCTTTAATAATGAAGTTCAAATATTCTTTTATTTTTCAGTATTAAATAATATAAGATGTAATAATAATAATAATAATAATATAATATAATAATAATAATAATAATAATAATAAGATAAAATAAAAAAAGTATGAAATGAAGAAATTAGGTTTTTTTTGTTTTTCATGTCATAATCGACTAAAGTAAAAAAAAAAGGTAAACATATACGGCGACCGCGGTGCCTGCCGTTGGATGGCCAAGGTAGATTGTGATCTCCCGTCTCTTGTTGTTGGGCTGAAATAAAGGGGGGAAACATATTGTGTAGGTCAAAATTTATGACCAAAATTTTGGTCCTTACATCTTCCCCTTAATCCGCCGGGCGTTCGAAAACGTACTCGGTCCCGAGCCTGTCTATGACGAGCCTGTACTGCTGGCCATTAATTTTTGTCATGGTGCGTAGCCGTTTACCGGGGCACCATGCCTTTCGCTTTTTGCTGATGAACTCCCGGAGCTGGGTGTATATGGTGCTGGCTGGAGGTGGTGAAGCGTGTGGTATGATATCTGGCAAGCTTGGGGCGCAGAGGGACATACAATCCTCGTTGTCACACGGAATGACTTGTAGCGTTTGTGTGGGCACGAGTTCGCCCAGGACTGTGGGTTCCTGGCTGTCGGACCTATTTCCTTGGGACGGAACCCGTACTGTAGGCTCATGGGTCGTCCAGGGTGGTGTGGTTCCTATCACCTGCTGAATTCATCGCGTGGTATTCCAGGTGCTAGAGTCTTCGTTCAATGGAACATGGATTAGGGACTCGCGGCTGTTGTTCACTCGGCCTGGCGAGCTGATGTTGCTGACACAGTTCTCTGCGTTGATGGCGTTGGCGTGTCTTGACACGCTGCGGGTGCTGCTAGATGAGCTGCTGACGCTGATGTGACTGGGCACTAGTGTGGTGTTGGCGCAATGCGACCGTACGATGACGCCGACGCTGCTGCTATTGGCTTGTTGGTGCGTGCTGCTGCTATTGGCTCGATGGTGCGCGCTGTTGACGCTGGCATGACTCAACACGCTGTCGACGTTGGCACGGTGCGTCGGTACGATGACACTTACTCTGACGTTATTGACGTTGGTCTGGCCGTGTGCGCTGTCGACGCTGGCGTGACGTAGCACGCTGTCGACGTTGGTGCGATTTGGCGGTACGCTGACGTTGTTGCTGCTGCTGCTGATTGGGCTGAGTACGCTGTCGACGTTGGCGCGGTGCGTTGGTACGATGACACTAACTCTGACGCTGTTGCTGCTGGTTCGATTCGGTTCGCTGTCGACGCTGACGTGACTGGCGGAACTCCTGCTGGTAGCGCTACTGGTGGAAGAATCACTGCTGGTGGTGCTATCCTCAGATGAGCTCCTGCTCGTTGAGCTGACGCTCTGCAGCCTTCGCGATGCGTGTCGGGTTTGCTCGGGTCTAGCCGCACTTTCTGCGAGGCCCTGCTTCCTCGGAGTCGCGATAGGCTTCTGGTCAGGCAAGTAGAGCAGTGGCAGACTATCTCGGACCGAGTCGCTAACCATCCGCTGGATGAGCATAGCCACTTCGTGCCGCTTGTATGCTGCTTCAATGGTGGGGAACCACCCTTGATCCCCGGCCTCACGCAAATCCTTTTCCGGGTGCTACAGGAATAACTCCACGAAATGCAGCACGAAAGCCCCACAGTCACTCCCATTGGTTTGCTGTGGTACTGGCACGACGTAGCTAGGCATATTTGTCTCGTTCCACGGAGCTGATGGGGTTTCGGCGTACTCGGCTTGCCATTCGCACTGTAGACAACTCCGTATCATCGGAGCTACATGGTCTCGGGTGGAGTTTTCCCAGGAGTCCAGTATCCAGATCAGCCCGCGTTGCTTGGATGGTCCCGGCCGCCGTTTGAGGCAAACAATGGCCACGTACGAATGTTGCGCCTCATTTATGGGTAAGACGATGTAGGCCTTTTGTGTCAGTTTGGTCCTCTTCGTCCATCGCCTGACGCGTTCGTAGCGCTCTTGTGGATTTGCGTTCTCCCCTGATCGCATCAACTGCTCGAAAAAATTAGTACAAAAAATGTGTACCTCTTCTTGTCGGTATTTAGGTTGCTGCCGGTGTAGCCACGTCAGATAAAAATCAATGAGTGGATCATTAAAAAATAGTCCGCACTCGAGACGCTCATAATCGCTAGTATACAGCGTAATACTACCCGGCCCTGGTGGGTAACTGAGAACAACCCCAGGTGCAGGTATAGCGCGCGTTTGGTCACCCCTAGTTATGACACTTACCACATTTGCTGTTTGCTTGTTCGTCGGCGCCTGCGCCGGCTGAGCTGCACGTATCGATTGCGCAGCTGGGCGGATGCATCGAAGCTTTTCTTCTGGCGTAGTGTTGCTTGCCGCAGCGTCCTGGTTGGTCCGGATCATTTTCATATTTTTTTTTTTTAAGTTTTCTTTTATGTTTCTTATTATTGATTTTTTCTTCTTAGTGTCTTTTATCACTTTTCTCAAAATTTTTCCTTAAAGGTTTCTTTTATATTTATTAATATTTTTTTTCTTGAGTGTACTTTATCACCTTTCTTTACAATTTTTTTCCATAAAGTTTTCTTTTGCTTTGATTATTATTGATTTTTTTTCTTCTTAGCCCTTTATCACTTTTCTTAAAAATTTTTTCCCATAATTTTATTATAAATTTATTAATATTTTTTTTTTGTAGTGTCCTTTATCACTTTTCTTGAAAAATTTTTCCATAAAGTTTTCTTTTACGTTTATTGTTATATCTTTTATTTTGAGTGTCCTTTGTGTCCTTGTAATATGTTTTTAGCTGGTGTTCCTAAAATGCCAAAGATAAGGCTTAAAAGTTTTGATGGCCAATTTTGCCGTACTGTTTGAAGAATAAAAAGAACTTAGATGTTTTAAGTCAAGTTTCATTCTCCTCTTTATTTCAAAGATCTTCAATATTTATAATAAAAATACCAGTATTAATTCTATTTAGATATAAACTCCTTCCCATTATTCTATTCTCATATTGTTTCTTAGTTCAATTATGTTCTTAATAATTGTTCTTCTTTCACTTGCTCTTTGATTCCTCAGCTTGGAATTTTTGCTGCGCTTGCACTTGTGCAGCTAATAGGGTTAGCGAACACCAGTGAGCGTATTTCGTTACAATTGGCTGTGACGCAAAAACACAGTGACCTAATGACACTCGATAAGCGTTGGCACACGATCGAAAGAATGAATGAAAGAAAAACAATGAAAATATATTTTGTTACCAAATATGTAACGTACCGTAAGCTGGCTGTGCTATGACACTACACCCTTACCCTTAAGCGAAAAATTATTTCTTGAAATGATTTTTAAAGAATGGAGGATTTTAAGAATATTTTACATATTTATAAAGCTTATATTATTTTTCTATATTTATTTATGGTTTATTTAAATTACATGTTTGAATTATGTGTATATATGTATATGCAAAATATTTGTTTTTCTATATAATTCTATTTGGTTTTAATATATTTAAATAAATGTCTTTAGCGTGTATAAGTTTATAATATAATAATATTAATTTAGTGAAATGTTTGGATATACAATTGATAAGTTTATTTTTATGTTTATCTAATTATCTATTCTTCTTATGTATTCTTATGTATTCTTATATTTTGTAAACATTTTTTTTTTTTTTTTTTTTTTTTTCTTTAACTAGCTCTTTGGCTAGTTTTTGTATTTCTTTAATAAGTTGTTGTGGAGTTCTTTTGGTTTGCCGTTTATTTCTACAACCGAGTTTACTCCTTTTCTATCAATAATTCTAAATGGTCCTTCATATGGGCTCTGTAGTTTTTTCTTATTTTCTACTCTTACAAAAACTAAATCTCCTATTTCTAATGATTGAGGCCTCATATTTTTATCGTAATCTATTTTTCTCTTATCCTTAACTTTGTTTATTATTTCTTTAGCTTTACTTATTGATGTTCTTAATCTTAGTTTCAATTCATTAGCGTAATTGTCTAAGTCATAAATTTTGTTTGTTTGCCTAAGAGTATCACTTGGTAGTGACGGCAATTTTCCAAAGACTAGCTCAAACGGAGAATAGTCTGTGTCAACGTGGGGTGTCGTATTGTATGCAAAAGTGTAATAGGGTATCCATTTGTCCCATTCATAATCGTCTGTGAAGGAAAGTATGTATTGATTTAGAACTCTATGGTTTCTTTCAAGAGCACCGATTGTTTGGTGATGATAAGGTGTTGAAAAAATTTGACGAGTGTCTAGTTATTTACAAACACTTGACATTAGCTCGTTTGTAAATTCTGTCCCACGATCGGACATAAGTGTTTTGAAACAACCGTACTTGAGTATTAATTGTTCGACGAGGGTTGATGCGACTGTCTTGGCGTCTTTGGTTGCAATTGGGTGAGCGACTACAAATTTTGTTAGCTCACATTGCATCGTTAAAACATATCTATATCCGTTTGATATTCTTAAAGGACCTACAGTGTCAATTGATATTTTCTCAAAACTTGTCGCTGGTGTGTTTGTCAATACTAAACCTTCTTTAATGTGTTGTGTGGTCTTGTTTTTGTTGCATTTTTCACAGCTATTTATAAATTCTTTAATCATTTTTCTCATCCCTTTCCAAATATATCTTTGTTTTAGTTTTGAAATCGTTTTTCTAATTCCCATATGTCCTGATATATATGATATATTTATGGCAAGCTTGCTATTATTCTCAATGTTGAATTTCAATTTCACCAATTTCCTTACGTCATTAAAAGATGTGCATTCCCATATATAGAGTTGGCCAGACTCATTAGGACATGTGTCTTTTAATATATCACTTCCTTGGAGGTGTTGACTCAGGTGGTGGGTACCATTTTCAATGTTATTTTCACTCGCATTGTTCTTAAATTCTTTGCTCCTTTCTTCTTTGTTAATTTGTTTTGCTTTGCTCCTTGTAACTACTAATACTTCTTCTTTCTCTTTATTTGTGGGAATTAAACTTTTGAGTATATTGCTATCGACTTTTATACGAGATAGCGCATCAGCATTTGTATTAATCTTGCCTTGTTTGTAGACAATTTCAAAATCGTAATCAGATAAGTCCAGTCTAATTCTCGTCATTTTAGATGATGGATTCTTGTGGGAAAACAACGAAACTAAGGGTCTATGGTCAGTGACTACTATAAACTTTCTTCCATAAAGGTAAGGCTTAAAAAAATGTATACTCCAATGTATAGCTAAGAGTTCTTTCTCAATGATCGGTTTGTTTATGTCATGTTTTTGCAACGACTTGCTGGCGTACGATATTGGAAGATCGTGTCCAATTTCGCCTTGCGAAAGTACTGCTCCTAATGCAAAGTCAGATGCGTCAGTAGTTAAGATAAATGGTTTCTCAAAATTTGGGTATTGCAGAACTGGTGGGTTAAGTAGTTTTTGTTTTAAAGTGTTGAATGCTTTTTCGCATTCTTGTGACCAGATGAAAGGCGTCCCTTTCTTCAATAAAGAGTTTAAACACTTTGCCAATGCTGCAAAATCGGGAATGAACCGTCTGTAATAATTGCAGAAAGCCACAAATCTTCTCACATCATCTGTATTTGCTGGTGTAGGGTAGTTTAAAACCGCCTGATTTTTTGCTGGGTCTGTCTTAATTCCTTTGTCTGTTATCAAATGACCAAGATAAACCACTTCTGATCTTAGGAATTGACATTTGCTCGCATTCAATTTTAAGTTGTATTTTTGTAACCGCTCAAATACTTTTATCAAGTTTTGGTTGTGATGTTTCAAAGAACATCCAAAAACTATTATGTCATCTACATAGAGGAAAGCTTCTGAATTTAAACCACTTAAAGCTATTGTGGCGTTCGTGGCGTAGTTGGTTAAAGTGCGTGGCCGCTATGTCAACGAACTTTGGAGACCCAGGTTCGAACCCCAGCAGCGACAGAAAATTATTTGAATTAAAATAATTTTTCTGTACGGTCGCCACCTCTCTGCAGACAATGGCAAACCTCAGAGAGTAATAAAAATGCCATGTAAAGCTTCTTGAGAATAAGAACATTCCGTTCATCGCCGTTCGGAGTCGGCGTTAAGCCTGTAGGTCCATTTCTCGGTCAATTTGTGTACAAACTTAATAACACGCACAACACAATTGATCATAAGAAGCTAGGTCAAAGTCCTTTCAAGGGCTGAAATGGCCAGTTATTTATTTTTTTATTTTTAAAGCTATTGTGAGCATTCTTTGGAAACTGTTTGAAGAAATTTTAAGTCCGAAAGGTAAACGTTTAAAATGGTAGTGACCATCTTGTGTAGAAAATGCAGTTAGTGGTCGTGAATTTTTGTCCAATGGTATTTGATGGAAAGAGCTTGTCATATCCAAGGTTGAAAAGTATTTGGCTCGTCCTAGCATGTCTAGGATGTCTTCCAGTCTTGTTAATGGAAATTTGTCATTAACCATCTTTTCGTTGAGTTTTCTAAAATCAACCACCAAGCGCCATTTCTTATTGTCATCATTACTTTTCTTTGGCACTAATAACAATGGTGCGTTATATGGGCTTATTGAAGGTTCAATTATGTCGTTCTCTATTAGCTTCTTTACTTGTTTGTCTATCTCGTCATATTGAGTGTGAGGTAGTCTATAATTTTTTATGTATACTGGTGTTGTGTCTGATAGATTCAGTTTTTGCGTATAAAAATTATTTGTTGTAAGAACTTCTCCCTCAAGGTGGAAAATTGATTGATGTTTCTTAAATATGTCTTGTAATTCAGTTTCTGTGTTGTGGTCTAATTTCAGTTCAGTCATCAGTTTCTTGAATCGTTGTTCATTCATTTCTGCACTCTGTTTGTTGTAAGTTTTCATAACTGTATATTCGGTCAAATTCTTTAGTTTCGGTTTTATTTCGTTTAATATAACCTCTTTATCGTTTATATAACTCTTATGTGACAAATGCCTTTAGAAGGTACTAGACAGTTTGCCAAAAATACACCTTTTTCGAGCTCTTGATTAAATACTACGCTGTCTTCTGCAATGTTTAAGTTTATTGGAAAAATAATTTCTGACCTAGGAGGTATTCTATAATTTGTCTGTTTCGGAAGTTTTGTTACTATGGGTACTATATAATCGGTGTTACCGATTGCAATTGTTATTGTGAATGTTTCGTAGTCTATTTTGCATGTATATTTTATAAAAAAGTCTCTACTTAAAATTCCATCCGTAGAAATGGGAAAATCGTCACTCACTACTTGAAAATTATTTTTGGAACGGTGCTCTCCGAGGCACAATGTTATTTTCGTAACTCCTAAAGAGTCTACCTCATTTTTAGTTATACCTGATAATCTACATTTATTGTCAGGATCAATTTCAAAATTTGTGTTCGTTTTGCATATCGAAATATCTGCACCCGTGTCTAATAGGAATGTCAAGGCACGCTTTGTTTGCGCACATTTAAGTGTGATGAAATTGGTGAGATTCTCTGATATCATGTAAATTTTGTTTGCTTTTACATTTGGCCTTCCGGAGGCTCTTGATTTTTGTCCTCCGGGCCTTCCATGTTTCCCTGGTAGTTTACTGTTCGTACATAATGTCTGTGTCCATCTTGACTCGAGCGTCTGTTTATATTATTGTTGTACCTGCCTCTATTTCTATTATTGCCATAGTTGTTTCTATTGTTGTTCCCACGTTGAAAATTTCTGTCGCTGTTGTTATTGTGGTTGTTGTTTCGTTGGTTCATGTTGTTCATGCGTCTGTTGTTCCTGAAATTGTTATTATTTCTGTATGTATTTTGATAGTTATTTCTGCTAAAGTTGTTATGATGCTGATAATTTTGGTTTCTGTTTGTGCTTGCATTGTAGTTTAAGATCCGCAGACCGTTGTTTTGGTTATCACGTTCCACTTCTTGTGCGATATTTACTGCTGTATTTAAATCTTTGGGTTGGGCTGCAAAAAGTGTTGGTTTGATGGTGTCATCTAACCCGTTTTTGAATATGGTCAAGGCATATTTTTCGTTCATTGTTTCTATGACTGTTTTCTGTTCGTTGGTTGCATTATTACCTAAATCGTTTATTTGTAGTTTGTTCAGTTCTGACATCAAATTTAAAATTTTGTCTTTAAAATTGTTTACCGTTTTGTTCTTCTGTGTGGTTGAGGACAGTTGTGTATGTATTTGAGCTATTGTTACGTTGCTCTTATATCTTTCTTGTAGTCTTCTTTTAAATTCTACGAATGTCGATGTGTTTGAGCCTAGCGCTGTTCGAACTACCGCACTAAGTTTTACACTTACTACAAACTCGGAGGACGATCCTCACAAGGCAACGCGTGAGGGTCAAGGGGGCGATCTTCACATGGCAACGTGTCTGACTGCCTCAACCTGGTGAGGCCAGCATTATCCATGTCGAACTCGTCTCAAGTCGACTCAAACCTCTGCGTGGTGTCTTCTAGAAACGGCAAACTGGCAACCGTTAGTTTGACGGCTAATGTGAGCGGCGGGCTCCCCCTGCCTTTAAAGGGTTGTGCGTTGGGTTTGAAGCCCACCACGTAAAAACAAAATTTCAATGAAACGCATAAGAAATAAGATAAAAATGATCCCCAAATCTGATGACGACTATCGCAAACGAAAAACTGACAATGATTTACGGATATGCACCTGGAACGTCCGAACCCTTAATTGGGATGGTGCCTCTATCCAACTGATAGATATCTTAGAAAGATACAAAGCTGATATCACTGCAATCCAAGAAATGCGATGGAAGGGACAGGGTTGCTTACGGCAAGCATCCTGTGATATCTACTACAGCGGCCATGCGGAGAAGCACGAATTTGGATGCGAATTCGTGGTTGGCAAGCGACTACGGCATCATGTCCTGCGATTCACACCTGTGAACGAACGACTTGCCATAATCCGTGTCAAGGCAAGATTCTTCAATATAAGCCTGATTTGTGCGCACGCTCCGACAGAAGACAAGGACGATGAGACCAAAGACAGCTTCTACGAGCGCCTTGAAGAGGCCTATGAGCGCAGCCCCCGCCACGACATAAAAATCGTGCTTGGTGACTTCAACGCCAAGGTGGGAAAAGAAAATATCTTTGGTCCAACAGTCGGAAAGTTCAGCCTCCACGACAATACCTCCGATAACGGAATGAGGCTGATTGACTTTGCCGCAGCGCGAAACATGGTCGTTAGTAGCACTAGATTCAAGCATCTCGATATTCATAAAGCAACTTGGCTGTCTCCTGATCAAAAGACGCGTAACCAAATTGATCACGTTTTGATTGACGGAAGGCACTCTTCCAGTGTTTTAGATGTACGCACGATCCGTGGTGCCAATATAGACTCGGATCATTATCTTGTCGCAGCCAAGATCCGTACACGCCTGTGCGCAACGAAGAATGCGCGCAATCCAGCACAGAGAAAGCTAGACGTCGAAAAGCTGCAATCAAAACAAACAGCCGAAGACTTCGCTACTCGACTCTCACTCCTGCTTCAAGAAAGCACTCCTCCGATCGACGATATATGCGCGCAGTGGAATCACATTTCCCACTCTATGCGTACGGCTGCCGAAGAGGTGATAGGCTATCACCGCCCTCGCCGAAACCAGTGGCACGACCAAGAGTGTCGCGACGCCACTGCAGAAAAAGACGCCGCCTACAAAGCCACCCTGCAGTCGGTTGTAACGCGTGCTGCTAAAGAGCGATACAAAGAGAAGAGGAGGGAAGAGAGACGCATTTTCAGGCGAAAGAAAAGGGAAGCAGAAATGCGTGAGTGCGAGAAAATTGAGATGCATGGTGACAGGAATGAGGTCCGAAAATTTTTCGAAAAAATAAGACTCCTGGCCGATGGTTTCAAGACCGGGGCCTCTTCCTGCAAGGATAAAAATGGGAATCTAGTGACAGATATCCAGAGTACACTGATGATGTGGAGGGAACACTTCTCTAGGCTTCTGAATGGTGACGACGACAACAATCCCGCCAATAGAGATGATATCCCGGAAATCCCAATTGTGGACGACAGCGTTGAAGTTCCGCTGCCCGACCATAGTGAAGTCTTGAAAGCTATAGCTCGGCTTAAAAACAACAAAGCCGCAGGAGCCGATGGCTTACCGGCTGAGCTCTTCAAGAATGGAGGCGAAGCTCTATTTAAATGCATTCATGAGCTTCTATGCAGAATATGGTCGGAAGAATGCATTCCAAACGATTGGAACCTCAGTGTGCTCTGCCCAATCCACAAGAAAGGCGATCCCACAATTTGCGCCAACTACCGTGGGATAAGCCTTCTGAATATCGCATATAAGGTCCTGTCGAGCGTTCTATGTGAAAGACTGAAGCCCATCGTAAACCAGCTGATTGGACCTTATCAGTGTGGCTTCAGACCTGGTAAATCCACCATAGACCAGATATTTACGCTACGACAAATCTTGGAGAAGACCCTAGAAAAACAGATCGACACACACCACCTTTTTGTCGATTATAAAGCCGCCTTCGACAGTCCTATAAGGAATTATCTATACTCCGCCATGTCTGAATTTGGTATTCCTGCAAAGCTCATCCGTCTTTGCAGAATGACACTGAGCAACACCAGCAGCACAGTTAAGATCGGGAAGGATCTCACTCCTCCATTCGATACCAAACGAGGTTTCAGACAAGGTGATTCCTTATCGTGCGACTTTTTCAACCTGATGATGGAGAAGATCATCCGAGCTGCTGATTTGAGACGCAGCGGCACGATATTCTACAAAAGTATTATGCTGCTGGCGTATGCTGATGATATCGATATAATTGGCCATAATACGCGCGAAGTCAGCGCAGCATTCTCCAGGTTAGCGAAAGAGTCGAGTCGAATGGGTCTTGCAGTGAACGCAGATAAGACGAAATACCTAGTGTCAACAAATAAACAGTCCCAGCGTCTTGGAAACCACGTCACTGTTGACAACATCTCCTTCGAGGTTGTTAAGGACTTCGTCTACCTGGGATCCAGCATTAACTCTTTCAATGATGTTAGTATTGAGATAAAACGAAGGATAACTCTTGCCAACAGGTGTTACTTTGGGCTGAGTAGGCAATTGAGAAGCAGAGCCCTCTCTCGACGAACAAAACTCACGCTCTATAAGTCACTAATCATGCCCGTCCTATTATATGCAGCACAAACCTGGACGTTGAGCAGTTCTGATGAAAAGACTCTGGGAGCCTTCGAGAGAAAGATCCTTCGTAAAATCTTCGGTCCAATCTGCGTCAATGGCGAGTACCGAATTCGATGGAACCACGAGCTGTATGAGCTGTACGCTGACATCGACATAGTGAAGCGCATTAAAATCGAGCGGCTCCGCTGGCTAGGTCATGTTGAGCGAATGGAAAACGACGCTCCAGCGAAAAAAATATTCGATTCGGTGCCCGGTGGTGGTCAACGCAGAAGAGGACGCCCACATCTTCGTTGGAAGGATCAGGTGTTGGATAACCTGACCACGCTTGGTGTTTCCAACTGGCGCCAGCAAGCGCAGAACAGAAATGGCTGGCGCAATTTCTTATACGAGGCCAAAACCGACTTACGGTTGTAAGCGCCAGATAAGTAAGTAAGTAAGTAAGTAACAAACTCTAATAATTTTTTCTGAGCATTAGCTGTATATGAGTTGTGTAATAATTCTACTATCTTCAAAAATGGTTCTAATTCGCTGTGCTGTCCAGTAAAAGTAGGTATGGCTTTAATAGCCGTTTCTATATTAAAAGTTGACATTTCTATATTGTTTCGATTTACAGTCTTCTTTTCTGGTGTATTACTTTGACTTTCAGTGTTGTGGCTATCTGTGTTTTTGCTATCCGTTAACTCACTTTTTTCTATTAAAAACTGTTCTATTGCTCTAGCTATATCTTCGAAATTTTCTAAGTCCAATTTTCTTTTAGGGTTGTCTGACTTATCTATTGAGGTTCTTAGCTCATCTACTTTGTTCCTTATTTCATTAATGTATTTCTTTGTATATTCCCTACCTGGTGCCTTTTTTAATCTCCTTAATATTTCTTTTGCTGCATCTATTTCCATTTATATGTATATCGACGGAACATTGTATTTACTTCTAATTTAAAAAGTTTTATTGTTCTTAAAACGTTTTTGACACATTAAATTTGGTTCATGCTCTATGAAGCCTGATTTGATTAAATTTTTGTGACAATATTTGCACTTGAAGCATTCACGATGCCATGCTTTGTTTTTGTGTGCCATATATTTAATTTTTCCTATGTCTATGATTTTTTGTTGACAATTTTCACAATATTTGTCAAAAAGTTGACCAAAGCATCCTTGGTAGAAACAGTTGGTACCAAACCTTATCATTTTCGTATGTAAATGTGCTTGATATATTTTTGTATTTATTGTGAATATTAAAATATTTTGTTAAACAGAGTTGCTGATGTTTCGCAGCATTTGTTTCCTAACATAATTTTTGTAATATCTATTAATTATATATAAAATTGTTGCAATCATAAATATTAAGCTAAGTGCTAGAATAAGATCATTGAATTTGCTGCTTTCACTACTACTGCTGCTGCTGCCGCTGTTGTTGTTGTTAGTTGTTACGATTTCCTTGTTGCTGAACCATCCCATGGTTGCCGTAATTTAACTTTTCTATTTGTATTTTGTGTATTAATGCCCGTTTTAACTTTGCATCAGTTACTAACGGTAAAATACTATGTATTTCCGCAACGCGACGTCTAGCAATTACTCTTCGGCCTCCTCTGGGTCTTTTCGAAGGTTTATTTTCGGCTGCTTGTTCGCTTCTGTACTGAGCGATCGTTTGTTTTTGCCGTTCAGTTCTGTCATCGGATCAGTTTGACAGGATCAGAAGGCAGGATCAATTTGCAGGATCGCCATGTAATATGTTTTTAGCTGGTGTTCCTAAAATGCCAAAGATAAGGCTTAAAAGTTTTGATGGCCAATTTTGCCGTACTGTTTGAAGAATAAAAAGAACTTAGATGTTTTAAGTCAAGTTTCATTCTCCTCTTTATTTCAAAGATCTTCAATATTTATAATAAAAATACCAGTATTAATTCTATTTAGATATAAACTCCTTCCCATTATTCTATTCTCATATTGTTTCTTAGTTCAATTATGTTTAGTTTAGTTTAGTTTAGTTTATTGATAAACATATTAGCATATAAGATTGATTCTTTTAAATGCAACAATACAATAATTTACAACAGAAATTCAAAGAGATAATTTAACAATTTAAATAAATAACAGTTTCAAAGGAAAACTAAGAGCTAGAAAAAAAAATTAAAGTTAAATAATAATATTTATATATTGTGAGAAATTATAGTTAGGAGAAATATTCAAAGATGAGGCGCTTAAAGGTTGTTTTGTTGCTGATGCGTTTTAAGTAATTTGGAAGGGTATTCCAAAGTCGAATAGCACTAATGAAAAACAGTCTACTAGATTCACTGTATTTGAAGGGGGGTACTAGGAGAAATAGGCTTCTGGCGGACCTGCAGAATTGAAGTTTTTCAAAAAGATAGTTCGGACTTTTTGAATATATAAGTCTATGGAGGAAAATACAGTTTCTTCCATTGAGATAGTTTAGAATACTGCAGCCAAGAACGCGATTACTGTGTGTTGATATATGATCAAACCTTCGGATACCGTAAACATATCGAGTTGCGTTGTTATATGCCACTAATAACTTATGTGATGACCTTGAATCGAGCTTGCTATAAACAACTTCAGAGTAGGTTATTATGGGCACGATAAGTTGTACTATCAATCTTCTTCTCGTTTCTATAGGAATAAATGGGGCAGTTTTCCTTAGGTTCCTTAATGAATAATACACTTTACTAACCACACTGTTGATATGGTCTTTGCACGTGAGTGAAGAGTTCATAATGAAACCGAGATTAGTTACTTTGCTAACAAGGCTAAGTTTAGTTCCATTAAGGAAGATAGGAGGCAGTTCAGTAAATGGATATCTATATTTCATAACAGGTAACACGTGAGATTTTCTGGGGTTTAAACAGAGGTTGTTTTCTCTGGCCCACTTGGCAATTTCTAGCAGGTCATCGTTTACTCTGGCACATAAATCTTCAATGAGACCTGAAGGTCGGGAAAGATACAGTTGCAAGTCATCTGCATATGCGTGCATTGAGACATCTTTACAGACCGAAAAAATGTCATTTAAAAACATTGTAAATAGAAGCGGCCCAAGTACCGAGCCTTGGGGTACTCCACAACTAATTTGCCTGATCCCTGAAAATATATTTCCTATTTTAACTCTCTGCGTCCTTCCTTCTAAATAGCTTTTCAGAAGTTTCACACCATTACTTGAAAAGTTGAACAACATTTCTAACTTCCTACAGAGCAAGAGGTGACTGACACTGTCGAACGCTTTCGAGAAATCCAGCAAACAAACTAAGGTGATCTCTCCCCTGTCAAACGGCATTCTTATATCATCTAGAATTTTTACGATTGTGGTAGAACAGCTATGTCCAGGACGAAATCCAGACTGCAAGGAAGACAGTAAATTATGTTCAAGGAGATATTTAGAAATTTGTTCAGCCATTAGGGATTCAAGAACTTTTGATATGGAAGATAGCAGACTTATTGGTCGAAAATCACTTGGGATGGCAGCTGTTGGTTTTTTTCCTATGGGAATTATTGTAGCCGTTTTCCAGATGGAAGGAAATGTTGAACTTGTTAGACAGTGATTAAGAATGTGTACAAAGGGATTAATTACATAAGGAAGTATGAGTTTAATGAACCTTATATCTATTCCATCTTCACCGATAGCATTCGATTTAATCTTCAAGATGCATCTTACAACATCTGAAACATCAACTGCAGTAAACTCAAACTTTTGATGCATATTAGAAGTACCCAGACTGATATAAGAGTAAGAGATTTGTCCAACGGGGCTGGCAGCAAAAAACGAATTAAGAGCATCTGGATCTAGTTGACACCCTGCAGTTTTGTTGTTATTTCCTATTCCAATTTCCTTTAGGTTATTCCAGAGTTTCTTTGCAGGTTGTGACGAACTTAGCCTTGATGAAAAGAACCGTTTTTTTGACAGTTTCACTGCCGATGAAGCTTCATTTCTTGCTCTTCTAAAGTCCTCCCTGTTTGAATCTGTAGGATTTCTTTTCCAAATAGTATAGGCCTTATGCCGTTTTTTCAAAGCCTGTTTGACAGAGTTTGTGAACCACGGGCATGATCTAGTCGTGATTCGAGATGAACGTAAAGGCACATGACTGTCATATATGCTAGTTACTTTGTTGATGAAGCAGTTTAATTTATCATCAACTGTGCTAAGAAACCAACAGTCCAACCAATTTTCTTGAGATAAATCAGAAAATAAAGATTCGAAGTCAATCGATTTATAATCACGATACGTAAATGTTTCGACCACATCAACGGGCGTGAGATGTATATTCAACGTGCAAAAAATAAGGTCATGATCAGAGATAAACGATATCTGATCAAACAGCAAAACCGATGATATATCAGAGACAACAAAGACATCTAGCAGACTAGGAGTTACATTGCTACCGAATCGAGTTGGCTCCTCCGAGTTGACAATAAAAAGACCGACTTCGGACAGATCGTCTAAAAGTTTGTTGGCTAAGCTATCATTGCAGAGCAGATTTATATTAAAGTCACCACATAATATAAAATGGTCATAATCAATAAGACAGCTAGATATGGAGGAGAATAACGGCTCGAGGCTAGAACTGCGGCTAGGATTAGGTATACATGAGAGAAAAACTTAAACTCTGCAATCATATATTTCAATGCTCAAAAACTCCACTTCTGTTTCATTTGACTTACTCAAGAATTTTACATGTAGGTTGGTTTTGCAATATATTGCAATCCCTCCTCCCCTTCTATTCAGCCTATCATGACGAAAAAGATTATAATTGTTTATACTAAGTAAAGAATCATTAATTTCGTTTGAAAACCAAGTTTCTGTGACACAGAGTATGTCTACAGAAGATTCAGAAAAAATGTATTTAGCACAGTCCAATTTGAAATCATTCAGACTTCTAGCATTAAAATGTGCAATTTTTAAGCCAGAATGTTGTTTGCATAGAATGTCAATCATAACCTTTTGATTTCCATTAGAATCGACATAAAAGTTATTGCCAGTCAACTTGGCATATCAGAAACCCAACAAAACAATAAGCTGTATAGAAAATTTTTGTATGTGAAATAATGAAGGAGCTTAGCAAACAGAAAAGTAGGAAAGTTGAAATTGAGAAGAGGATAGAAATTGAGATATCTTTAAATATATAACTAAGTAAAAGATTTGCAAAATATTTAAAATAAATTAAAATGAATAAATGACCAAATCTAGATATTATTTGTATCCGCCGCTTCATTCTCACACGATCCGTGAACTGCAGTACGCAGCTCATCAATGCTACAGATTTGGATGCTATCCGCATTTTTCTTTAGCCTTATATGAACTGCGCCCCGGAAGGTGAAAGCATTAAACAAACTTTTTTGGCGTTTGTAAACAATTGCGGCTTGAAGAATTTTGCGATCCTCGGAGTTTAAGCTTTCGTGGATATATATGTTATTGTTGGAGTTAAATCCTACCGCTCGTAGATTTACAGCAGATTTCGTGCGTCTTCTGTAATCACCAAATGCCTTTAAAGTACGGTTCCGATCATAAGGAGAGAAGAATTTTATTATGACAATTGAATTTGATTTGACTCGAAAAATATCTTTTATCGGAGGTGGTTGAAATTCGATAAAGAGGCAAATTCTGTTGAAAACACTTTTCAAGTTTTCATCTCCTAAGCACGGAAGTCCGAACAAGACAGCGTCCGACAAGATATCGTTATTTATTGTTTTGTTGCTGTTAAGATATTCTTTCCTTTCTTTCTCTAATTTATTGCATCGGGTAGTTAGAGCGAGAAGTTGTTCATCAAGCATAATAATTTTACGATCACACTCGCTGACTACAGATTTGAGTTCATTTATTTCCGACTCAATTTAAAGTCGTTTAAGACGTTTAAAATAACTTTCATAATGCTCAAAGAGACGATCTTCCAATTTTTTTATATCCGCTTTGATGTTATTACTCAGACGTTGCTCCAATTCTTGCAGCTGAGTGCGTAGAGATTGAGACATTAAATCCCCACTCTCAGGCTTGAGCGTGCCATCATTTTTGCTGTTTATGCGATTTGGGTTTTGTTGAAGTTGTTGGCGCGTCAAACGAGGGGACGGTGTCATTGAGTTGCAGATATCAAGAAAAGAGTGTCACCACACTCAAAGAGATACAAAAGAAGAAAGCGTAGAGCGAAAAATAAACAGCAGCTTTTCGGCCGTAGCAAGCAGGTTGAGAAGATCAAAGTAGAAGAGAGAGGAACAGCAGAAGTTGTGCACGAGTATTTATTAAGTTAATTTTTTTTTTTTTTTTTTTTTTTTGCCTCGTGGTATTTAGAGTTATTTAGTTTTCTTAAACTTCGTTTACTTGCACTTTAATCACAGATGAGGTGAACAGCTGTAGTGTGGGTGGCAAGTACAGCGTTTTCGGGCGTAGCTTCGGTTGATATTTTATTTATTTATTTTTTTTTTCGCGTTTTAATGTTATACTTTGAGTAACTTAGCTTCGTGTGCTTGCACTTTATTGAGTGATAACAAGTAACAAGACAAAAATTCAAAATGCACTATTTCTTTGTTTTTTCTTAATTTTTGTAATTTTTACTGAATAAATCAATTTTTGTAATTAAAAAATGTAGCAAATTAGGTGTTTGGAGTGTTATCAAAATTAAGTTGTGCAATTATGAATTAAGCCGAGATTAATTGCACTTTATTGCGGAGCTTTCGAAAATACGTGCTATCTACGCGACGGATTGTTTTTGTCGTGCAAATGAATCTCAATTAGAGAAATTTTGTTTGTCAGCTCTGATTCGAACCTGGTGTATTTTGTACCAAAATATACTATAACAAGCGTCATATACTATAACAAGCGTCAACAATTATATGTTCTTAATAATTGTTCTTCTTTCACTTGCTCTTTGATTCCTCAGCTTGGAATTTTTGCTGCGCTTGCACTTGTGCAGCTAATAGGGTTAGCGAACACCAGTGAGCGTATTTCGTTACAATTGGCTGTGACGCAAAAACACAGTGACCTAATGACACTCGATAAGCGTTGGCACACGATCGAAAGAATGAATGAAAGAAAAACAATGAAAACATATTTTGTTACCAAATATGTAACGTACCGTAAGCTGGCTGTGCTATGACACTACAATCACCTTTTCTTAACAAGTTTCATAGTTTTATTTTATATATATTAATATTTTTTTTTTCTTTTTTTTGAGTGTCCTTTATCACTTCTCTTTAAAACAATTTTTTTTTGTTTTCATGAAGTTTTCTTTTATATTTTTTTCTCTCTATTTTAATTATTATTATTATGAGTTTTTTTGACTTAATTTAGTTCAGTGCATCTCACTTTATATTATTTTGTTTGATTGAATTTTCGGGGTTGTAAGTCCTAGTGGTTACAACTCCACTCTTTACGTTATTCAATTGAGTTGCAACGATTGCGTCGTGGTTGCGGGTTGTACAATTTGGTTGGTCGATCGGTCGGACTTGCATGACAGCCTTACGCAGTGGAAAAAAAGTATCGATGGTACAGTTGCAACACAAAATCTTTTAATCTGGAGCCAATTATGCAGTTAGTTACGCAGATGCCGCTGCGCACATGCCGTTGTTGACGCAGATGCCGCTGCGATTATGCAGTTGTTAACGCAGATGCCACTGCGATTATGGAGTTGTTGACGCAGATGCCGCTGCGATTATGCAGTTCTTGACGCAGATGCCACTGCGATTATGGAGATGTTGACGCAGATGCCGCTGCGATTATGTAGTTGTTGACGTAGATGCCGCTGCGATTATTCTGAAATGAAATTAAAATTATTTATCGATGTTGGTCTCGTTGTAGAACTTCTTGAGTTCACCGATGTGAGCTTTACGAATGCGAGACTCACCCTTCTTTTTGACCTGTACGATTACTGGGGAAGTGTATCCAATTACACAGTAGGGACCCTCGAACTTCGGCGCTAGCTTAGCTGCAAAACTGTTGATGGGACTGGAGAGCGGCTGTGGTCTTACGAGGACCATTTCTCCAATTTCAGGTTTCCATTCACGACGACGCAGGTTGTAGTGGCGTGCCTGGTCCTGTGTCGCTTGGCTGAGTCTATGATGTACTATTTCAAAGATTTCTTTTAGTTGTTTTGCTCTAGCTGTCGGTGTCTGCTGTTCTCTGCCTGTACCCATTGTGAGCTCATAATAGAGAGCGCCAGGTAACCTGGGCTCGCGTCCTTGTACCAGGAAAGCAGGACTATAACCGGTAACTTCTGACTTACTGCTATTGATTGCCAACATGAATTCTGGCAGATTTTCGTCCCAGGTCTTGTGTTGGCCCTGACTGAACTGGGCGATCATTGTTTTCAGCGTCTTATTAACTCGTTCTGTTGGGTTTTCTTGCGGCGTGAACGGCGCTGTGAACTTTTGTTTAGTACCGATATCTTGCATGAATTTTCGAAACGCACGGCTAGTGAATTGTGAACCATTGTCGGTAATAATAACCTTTGGGGCTCCAAACCGGGCAAGAATACGTTCTCTAAAACTCTTGCGTAAACTCTCGCTGGTGGCCTTGCGTAGTGGGATGGCTTCTGTCCACTTGCTGAATTTATCAAAGAAGACAAGGATCATGGTGTTGCCGTGTTTAGATCGCGGCAGTAGTCCAACGAAGTCAGCACAGATGACGGACCAGGGCTCTTCTGCGATGTGTGACAGCATTTTTCCCGCCTTGCTTGCTGGCTTACCTTGTATCTTTGGCATACCTCACAGCATCTCACGTACCGGCTAACATCTCGGAAAATACCAGGCCAATAATAGCGACTGGCCACTCGTATGATAGTTTTGCGCACACCCAGGTGTCCTGCACTGGGTTGATCATGGTTCTCTTTCATGACCCTATTACGCATGTAGACTGGAACACACAATTTCCAGGGCGCTGAGTTTTCATCACTGATTTGATTGGGGATATGCCGATACAATTGACCGTCCTCTTCGATGTAATATGCAAATTTACTGGGATTTTTGCGTACCTCAGCCTACCTTCTCTCCAACCAATTACAATGCTGGGTATCCTCTGCCGCCGTGGTGGCCTTGCACAGATTCTCCAGTGGTTGCCGGGATAGCGCATCCGCAACCACGTTCAGCTTGCCTCTTCGGTACTGGATGTCGAAGTTATACTGCTGCAACTCTAAGGCCCATCGCGCTATACGCCCAGACGGACTCTCGATGGAGTTCAACCACTTCAAAGAAAGGTGGTCAGTGATCACCGTGAATTTATATCCCTCTAAATAACATCGCATTTTTCTTATACACCATACTATGGCCAAACATTCCTTTTCTGTGGGGCTATAGTTTTTTTTCTGTTTGTATCAGATGGCGGCTCGCATATGCAATTACTCGTTCTACGCCATCGATATCCTGCGTCAACACGGCTCCTAGCCCATACTCGCTGGCATCCGTCTGCAACACAAAGGCTTTACTAAAATCGGGACACGCCGGGACCGGGGCTTCTGTGAGCCTTTTCTTTAATTCCTCGAAGGCCTTTTGTTGGTCTGGTCCCCAGCGCCAGTGTTTACACTTTTTTAACAGAAGGGTCATAGGGTGTACTATAGTGGAAAAGTCGGGTACAAGCCGTCTGTACCATGACGCTACGCCTAAAAAAAGCTCACATATCCAAGGGTAGACAGACGGGGTCTACCTCCGGCATATGCCAGGCGAGACGGACATGGTCTCGCTCTGGACAATCATATTTGAATTTAATCAGCGTGGTGTAAATAGCCAGGTATGATGTTAAGTTGTGGCGACCGTGGTGTAGTTGGTTAAAGTGCGTGGCCGCTATGTCAAAGAACCTGGAGACCCAGGTTCGAACCCCAGCAGCGACAGAAAATTATTTGAATTAAAATAATTTTTCTGTACGGTCGCCACCTCTCTGCAGACAATGGCAAACCTCAGAGAGTAATCAAAATGCCATGTAAAGCTTCTTGAGAATAAGAATATTTCGTTCATCGCCGTTCGGAGTCGGCGTTAAGCCTGTAGGTCCATTTCTCGGTCAATTGTGTACAAACTTAATAACACGCACAACACAATTGATCATAAGAAGCTAGGTCAAAGTCCTTTCAAGGGCTGAAATGGCCAGTTATTTATTTTTTATTTTATTTTATTATGATGTTAAGTTCCATATTCCGGATCATATCTTGATATTTACTATATCAATTGATTAGAGCAGTGCTCACATATGTGCGGCTGATAATCAAGCTCTATTCTAATGTATGTAGATTCATTTAAACAGGAATTAGAGCAAAGCTCACATATGCAAGGGTAGGCGGACGGGGGTCTACCTCCAGAGTATGTCAGGCGAGACGGACGTGGCCTCACTCTGGGTAATCATGTTTGAATTTAATCAGCTTGATAGTATTGCCAAATATAGCCAGGAAAATATAAAGTATTCTTGTGAGACCATAATAAAAATCAACCTTGGAACTGGAGATAATCTAGAATCTTAAGTTTAATTGAGTACATGGATTCATTTAAAGAAATTACATCTAAAACAAAATTAAACTCACGAAAAGCACTTCTCAGCGGTTCATTTTGCAAGTAGTTTGTTCTACAAAAATTCATGTAAAGTAACTCAAAAGATCTTCTAGGACGAATAGGAATATTAAAGTAAATTTTACTTAATAAATATGGACTGTCAACATATCCATGCAGAAGTCTAACAATCCAACTAACATTAAGCATAGTTCTCCGATTTTTTTAAAATTGGAAGATTTAATACAATTGCTACAGTATAAATTGCTTAAGCAGAACAGAAGAAATTTTTTCTGAACTGATTCAATGTCGCCAATGTAACAACCATATCCTGGACACCATACAATTGAGGCATTTTCTAAGATAGGCCGTACTAGTGAAGTGAGCAAAGATTTCGATATAAAGGGATCATTAAACTGTTTTGTCCATCGTTTGAAAAATCCTAGGGTACGATTTGCTCTAGAGGTGGGTAACTCAGTGCTGTGCTATGGCACTGTGCTGACTCTCTGCAGTGTGCCATGTGTGCTAGCACACTACATTGACTCACATAGTGAGTCACGATGAAGACCAGCACTTTTGCGCTTAAAGTGTCTATTATGTATTGTGTGACACTCAGTAGTCAGCATGTGTGCTAGTACACTACGTTGACACACATAGTGGCACACCCAGTAAAGTTGGTTTTTGTTTCACTTTGGCTCACTTGCTATAATTGACAATATGCAATTTGTTTTAAAGCCTATCCGCATTGAGTGCAACAAGAACCGAGCGCCAACTGTCAGTTTTCATTTACATCAGTGTTAACCCCGTAGTACACACGCGTGTGAAGCAACCTTCGTCTTTTTACGTAAACACGAAAGAGTAAATGAGACAAATGCGGTTGCTGTGGTCGCAGCTGATTTGCATGTATTTTTTATGGGACGAATATTCGCCTGCTTTTGCTTTTCGACTGCGAAGTTTTTTTTTCCACTGTGACACAATTGTGCTAGCACAGTGTGCTGACTCCTAAGGGTGCACATGTGCTAGTGAGTCAGCACACCAAAAATTGTGCTATTACCCACCTCTAATTTGCTCTATTTATTATTTTAGTTATATGAATATGAAAGTGAAGTTTAGGATCCATAGGAACACCAAGATCATGAAAACTATCTAAAGATTCTAATGTGTAATCGCAGATTTTGTACGTGCGTCTAGGCCATGGCTTACGCGAGAAGGTCATGTGCTTACATTTTTTCATATTGAGATTCATATGATTTATTTTACACCAGTTATAGAGATATTTGATGTCAATTTGTAAGAAAAAAATAGCTTGAAGTCGTCAGCGTACATCAAGACGTTAGAATGCATTATTATAGTTGGCAAATCATTTATGAAAAGTAGAAAGAAAAGAGGCCCGATGTGACTCCCTTGAGGCACTCCTGAGGTAACCGGGAACTCGTAAGATTTCGCGAGTTTAAATAAAACAGATTGAGTTCTATTACTGAGATACGATTCAATCCACCTCAAAAGCTGTATGGGAAATTCGATAAGAGATCATTTTAAAAGTAAGAGTTTATGATTTACAACATCAAAAGCTTTGCTAAAATCAGTATAGATGACATCTGTCTGAACACCTTTTCCAAAATTCTCTATAGTCTTAGATGTAAATTCAAGTAGGTTTGTGACAGTCGATTTTTCAGAAATAAATCCATGTTGGCATGGAAACATCAAAGACTTTATACTATGTGATAATTGTGATGTAACGATTGCCTCAAAAAGTTTGGGCAAAGTACTTACTTAATTTAGCAATTCCACGATAATTATCAATTAAAGACCTGTTACCAGATTTATGTAACGGAATAATAAATGAAGATTTCCAGGCAGCTGGAAAATAACAAGATTTTAAAGAAAAAGTAAAAAGTAAAGTGATAGGGGTTACTAATTCTTCGCAACAGTATTACAATATGCATAAGGGTATGTTGTCGGGACCGCTCTTATAAGAAGATTCAAGATCTCTTAAGAAGGCTAGAACTGTACTGGTATCAACTATTGGGAGACAAATATCCCCAGATTGAACATAATGGGGATAACTGCCAGGCGGCAAAATATTTTCGTAGCTATTTTATAAAGAAACTCAAAATAAATCAATAAGCTAGTTTGATCCGTACTCTAAATTTTTGGGAGGCCATTTTTATTTTGAGCAACAACTGTATAAGGAAAACTAAGCATCAAAAACTTAGCTTAGAAGAAATGAATAAAATTACGTAGAAAACGCGTGCAATCGATTACTTTTTGGGATACAGAAAGTATTACTTTAACATGGTAATGTCATTGGCTGTAATTTAAAAAATTAATCAATTACGAAATGTAGTTAACACATATTCGGTTTTAAATATTTTCCAAGTAAAAATTCAGAAAGGGTAAGGGTAAATCTTTTTTTATCTTTAAGACGAAAATGCTGAAACACCTGTTTTAAAAATCAATAAATCAGGATTTTAATTTTGTTATAGTCTGAATTAGCATTAGGGATGCAAACAAACTGAAAAAAAAAATTGAAGAACATTCACCACAGAACGCATTGATCTCACTGCTATTTCTAAATAGTACACATGGAGCATGCTTATAACTGTAGCTCATCCAGTTTATGAATATTGTGGCCTTTTTTGGGCGTTTTACTATTTTTTTTCAAGTACTTTTCATATGAGAGGGGAAGCACGGAGAACCAGCAGCAAAGAATGATTTCACTGTATCTACAGTTCAGTGACTTTAGTATTTTTAATAATTTCACCAAAATTGATATTAACCCTTCGAGCCACACCCTCAGTCCAGTAACATAGAGCCACATGAGGGTATGTCATCGACCCACGTCAAAAAATCGTTGTAAAATCCCGAATTTTGGATATATAAGCTTAAAACTTTACATGGATACTATTTTTGGCCTTGTTCAACATTTTGTATAGTTATTTTCTAATATTTTAAAAATTGGCTGACTTTAGAACGCGGCCAAGTTAAAAAAACGTGAAAATTTTTTGTTTTTAATTTGAGACCTAAAAAATGTATGTTTGAAGGCATCAAATACGTTGCTACAAAGACAAAATATTAGTCATAGCGTTAATTACAAAAAACATATTTATTCTGCCAAAAAACCTGCACCCACTTCTTCAAAAAACGAAAAAAAAATTTTTTTACCAGTAACATTCAAATAAACTCGTTCAGTGTTGATTTTAAGACCTGAAAATATTTTTTCAAGTAACTTAATAATATATTTAGAAAAAAAAGTAGTAAAATATTCAAATTCAGTTAAATTAAAATTCAATAGTTCAGACACTAAAGTAATAAATTTGTACACATAAATACATTTTTTTATTTTAATTTATCAATTGATATTCATACATACCTTGAAACAATAAAAAAATAATTAAGTTCCATAAAATGAAATATTTGAGTTATCTCTTAAACAGTGATAAACAGCGTTGTCAGACCTTCCACTACAAGCGCAGCATTTTTGTTTTAGTATGTGTGTGCGAGCAGAATAACGAAAAAAAAAAATAATTTTGCAAATACTTTTACACTCATTGAGTAAAATTATAGTATTAAATGTTTCTTTGATAGATAGATTAAATAAAAAAAATAAATAAATTCCTATAAAGGTCGAAACATGTTTAAGGGGAGTTATATACCCAAAACTTTTTTTCCAAAAAATATTTTTATATTTTCTTAAAGCTTTAAGTCTCAAGAATATGTGGTGAAAATTTCAAGTCGATATTTAAAAAATAACAAAGTTATAGCCTAGTCAGTGAACCGCCTTCTAGAGCGCGCAGTGCTGGCCCTTATTTTCAAACGCGTTTTTCTCGAAACCATGTTTTCAAAGTCGGTGACCAAGATTTCTCGAAACTCAGTGAACCGATCGTTTTAATTTTTTTGCAGGCTTATTTTGCACATAATAATCTCGTACTTGTCATAGATGTTATGTCATTTTTTTCGTAGCTTCGTTCAATTTTTATGGGCAAAATAATGACGCATTTTTGGTCGAAAATCGTTAATTTACGTTCGGAAGTCCCCCATTATTTTGTGAAAAATCAATATTTTCAAAATCGGCTACAACAAAAATGAGTTTTAAGTATCTAGTTTAATAATATTATTCATTTTTTTGTTTCAGATGAATATAGGAGGAGCAACCTTGGTCAACGTAATTCACCTTTTTTCAGAGCGCTCTACAAAAAATGCTGTATCTACCTTAATATTATTATTTTTTTTTTTTAAAAACTAAACATATTCTTAATGTGTATATTTTAAGGTATAAAAATCCTCATTTAAAAATATCCCTTAAAATAAAAAATAAATAACTGGCCATTTCAGCCCTTGAAAGGACTTTGACCTAGCTTCTTATGATCAATTGTGCTGTGCGTGTTATTAAGTTTGTACACAATTGACCGAGGACCGGACCTACATGTTTAACGCCGACTCCGAACGGCGATGAACGGAATGTTCTTGTTCTCAAGAAGCTTTACATGGCATTTTGATTACTCTCTGAGGTTTACCATTTTCTGCAGAGAGGTGGCGGCCGTACAAAAAAATTATTTTAATTTTAATTCAAATAACTTTCTGTCGCTGCTGGGATTCGAGCCTGGGTCTCCAGATTCGTTTACATAGAGGCCACGCACATTAACCCACTACACCACGGACGCCACAAAAAAAAAATATCCCTTAGATTTCCTTTAAAAAATTCACAAACATGACCCTTTTTTCGGCCTCTGGGTATATTTCCCTCCTTAATTCATTCATATTCGGAATTTTTGAAGCGGTTTTTGACGTTATTTATTTAAAAAAAAAATACCAAAAAATTGACGGTGTACAGGATATCACCAGTCTGGAACATCTGAGGAAAAAAAAAAACCAAATTAATCCTTGTTGAAGTGACTATCGCTTGAACTAGGATAATTTTATTCCGCCGAAAAAAACAAAATGGCGTCCATTTGAAGAAAAAGTCGCTTTTCGAGGTTATAAAATCGGCCCCCATTTTGTTTTTTATCGGCTGAAAAAAATTATCCTAGTTCAGACGATAGCCACTTCAACAAGGATTAATTTGGTTTTTGGTTTCTTCAGATGTTCCAGACTGATGATATCCTGCACACCGTCAATTTTTTGGCATTTTTTTTTTTAAGTAAATAACGTCAAAAACCGCTTCAAAAATTCCGAAAAATATGTTTTTGTATTCTGAATTCTAGTCTTCAAGGTTTTCTTCTATATACTATAAATTATTCTTATCTATGCACATATTGTGTAATGCAGCGCTGGCTACAATGAATTTAGTAGCAGACTCTACTTGGTGAACATCTAAACGCATAAGTTGCCGGAATCGCGATTTTAATACTCCAAACGCATTTTCAATTTTGACTCGTGTTTGACAAAATTTAAGATTGAATTCTGTCTCGGAGGCGGTCAAACTCCCATAGTCTCTATAAGCTGTCAAAAGAAATTCTCTTAGTGGATACGCAGCATCTCCAATAATGGTATTTGAGTCCAGAAATAGCTGGTAGATCCTTTGATATACTTACTTACTTACTTATCTGGCGCTTACAACCGAAGGTCGGTTTTGGCCTCGTATAAGAAATTGCGCCAGCCATTTCTGTTCTGCGCTTGCTGGCGCCAGTTGGAAACACCAAGCGTGGTCAGGTTATCCATCATCTGATCCTCCCAACGAAGATGTGGGCGTACTCTTCTGCGTTGACCACCACCGGGCACTGAATCGAATATTTTTCGCTGGAGCGTCGTTTTCCATTCGCTCAACATAACCTAGCCAGCGGAGCTTCTCAATATTAATGCACTTAACTATGTCAATGTCAGCGTACAGCTCATGCAGCTCGTGGTTCCATCGAATTCGGTACTCGCCATTGACGCAGATTGGACCGAAGATCTTACGAAGGATCTTTCTCTCGAAGGCTCCCAAAGTCTTTCCATCAGAACTGCTCAACGTCCAGGTTTGTGCTGCATATAATAAGACGGGCATGATTAGTGACTTATAGAGCGTGAGTTTTGTTCGTCGAGAGAGGGCTCTGCTTCTCAATTGCCTACTCAGCCCAAAGTAACACCTGTTGGCAAGAGTTATCCTTCGCTTTATCTCAATGCTGACATCGTTGAAAGAGTTTACGCTGGATCCCAGGTACACGAAGTCCTTAACAACCTCGAAAGAGATGTTGTCAACAGTGATGTGGTTTCCAAGACGCTGGGAGTGTTTATTTGTTGACACTAGGTATTTCGTCTTATCTACGTCCACTACAAGACCCATTCGACTCGACTCTTTCGCTAATCTGGAGAATGCTGCACTGACTTCGCGCGTATTATGGCCAATGATATCGATATCATGAGCATACGCCAGCAGCATAATACTTTTGTAGAATATCGTGCCACTGCGTCTCAAATCAGCAGCTCGGATGAACTTCTCCATCATTAGTGTTAGGGTAGCCCTACAATAGAAGTCTGGCGATCGGGTGGCAACGCTAGATACACGTGGTATTTTTTAGAGTTGAGCACTTTTTGTAAAAGATTGATCTCATGTATTCATATCATTTATATATCATGTATCCTGATTAAATAAAATATTGAATTCGTATTAAACACAGTATTTTCCATTATAAAATACTGAGACCACAACAGATATTGGCGACGAGGATTAAAGTGAAATGAATTCGGATCTGAAACTTTTGGAGCTTCTCGAGGTGCAAAGCAGGCTACTTGCAACGTTAACAGCAGGAGCACCGGCGCAGCCCAACAATGGGCCAGAAATGTTAATGGAAGCGCTAGCAAGCAGCATCACGGAGTTCTACTACGATCCAGAGAATTCATTAACATTCAACGCGTGGTATGACCGCTATGAAGACACATTCCTGGTGGATGGTAAAAATCTCGGTGACGCAGCACGTGTCCGGCTTTTAATACGGAAATTGAATCCAGTAGTATACACAAAGTATGCAGCAAGCATTTTGCCACAGAGCACAAGAGACTTGTCTTTCACCGACACAGTCAAAACGCTCAGCGCAATGTTTGGCTCACAAGAGTCAACCTTCAGCGCTCGATACAAGTGCCTTCAGACAGCTAAATCTCCACAAGAAGATTTGGTGACATATGCAGCACGCGTCAACGCAAGTTGTGAGAAATTCGATCTCACGCAAATGTCAGCAGACTAATTCAAATGTCTTATATTTGTATGCGGATTACAATCACACCACGACGCTGAGGTGCGCACACGTGCGCTTGCAGCCCTCGAAGAAGACGCAAATCAAACAGTTACAAAGCTCGTTACAGTGGCACAGCGATTCTTAAATCTCAAGAAAGACACGGCACTTGTAGAGGAATCTGTAAGCATGGCAGTAAATGCTGTTACCGCACAAAACAAGACATCAAGCAGACAACATAGTCAGAACAAAATTCCAAAAACGCCTTGCTGGAACTGTGGGGCGTTGCATTACTCAAAGTACTGCAATTATTTACAACACAAATGCACACAATGTGGCATCATTGGCCACAAGGAAGGATTTTGTAAAGCATATGGGACGGAAAGGAGTACTCAATCGCATTCACGACAAAATGGTAGGAGTAACAAGAATTGTCAGCAGTCAAGCGTTCACGCTCAATCAAACATAGTGCGTGTAAATTGTGTCACACACACAGCGCGAAGAAAATTTGTTACAGTCAACATCAAGAGTTTACTATCAACAAAAGCAAGTATAAGGCATGACATCCGGCTTCAACTTGACACTGCATCTGATATAACCATAATTGGAAAGTCAGCTTGGGAGAAAATGGGCAGACCAGGGAAACAGTTGGAAAACTACTACGTCACTAGTGCATCAAATGACCGTATCAAATTACTGGCCGAATTTCCTTGTGAAGTTCGGCTTATTGGGGAAGTAGCTAGATGCATTCTTTCTGTCGCAGATATTGACTCTCTTCACGTTTTAGGTACGGACTGGTGCGATATTTTCAGGCTGTGGGATAAGCCGCTAAGTACCGTTTGCTGTCAAGTTGCTAATCCAACAAAAATCGACGTCAAAGCTGCAGAAGCTATGATCAAGCAACAATACCCTGATGTTTTTAATGACAACCCGTCTACATGCAGCAAGGCTGAGGTGCAGCTAAAATTAAAGCCGAATACGAAACCAGTGTTTAGAGCAAAACGTGGCATACGCGATGCTACCACACTGCTACCCGGATTATTCGTCCGGGTTAAATGCAGCATTGGAGTCTCATCAATACCCTTTACCTATTCCCCAAGATATATATGCGAAAATTGCACACAGCTGTTGTTTCACTCATATAGATTTATCCGATGCATACCTACAGACTAAAGTTACTCCAGACTCAGCAAAAATGCTTACAATTAACACACATAAAGGATTATTCACTTTCAACAGACTTGCCCCAGGTATTAAAAGCGCTCCAGGCGCTTTTCAACAAGTAATGGACTCAATGCTAGCTGGCCTTGACGATGCAGCAGTTTATATTGATGATATAATCATCGGCGGCTCGACATGGGAGAAACATTACGAGAATGTGTGCAAAGTTCTTCAGCGTCTCAGTGAGTACAAGTTTAGTATAAAATTTGAAAAATGCTAATTTTTTGCTGCAGAAGTTAAATATTTGGGAAATATTGTGACTCAAACAGGGTTGCGACCTGACCCGGAGAAAATAAAAGTTATTTTAAACATGCAAAGGCCTACAAACATCAGTGAGGTGAGGTCGTTCTTGGGTTCAATAAACTACTACGGCAAATATATACGTAAAATGAGCGATCTCAGGGCGCCTATTGACAAATTGCTAACCCTGAATTCAAAATTTGAATGGACACGCGAGTGCGAGGCAGCTTTTGAAAGCTATAAAAATATTTTAAATTCCGAGCTTATGCTTACGCATTACGACCCCGAACTACCAATCAAAGTGGCGGCGGATGCGTCTGGTAAGGGCATAGGTGCGTTTATTTGCCATGTATATCCAGATAGATCAGAAAAGGTTATCGCACATGCGGCGCGTACATTGACGCCGGCAGAAAAGAACTATTCACAGATAGAAAAGGAGGCGTTGGGCCTGATTTTCGCTGTAAAGAAATTTCATCGCTATATATTTGGAAGAAAATTTCTACTCTGCACCGACCACAAACCCCTGCTGGCAATTTTTGGCAGTAAAAAGGGCATTCCAGTTTACACTGCAAATAGACTGCAGCGTTGGGCGCTCACGCTTATGATGTATGATTTTGAAATACAATACGTCAATACGAAGGAATTTGGTTGCGTAGATACACTATCCCGATTAATGGCTAGTACGGAAAATCCAGAACAGGATATCGTTATAGCGTGCGCAAGATTCGATGAGGATTTATCAGAGGCCATAAATGATCAATTCAGTAAGCTCCCAGTAAGTTTCAACATGGTTCAACATGCAACTCAAAATTGTAAAATTTTACAAGCAGTCATCAATGCGCTCAATTTTGGTTGGGAAGTTCAGGTTCCTCCAGAACTTTCTTCATACTATGCACGCCGATATGCACTATGTGTTGTTAAAGGATGCCTTTTGTTCAACGAAAGGGTAGATATACCATTCGGGTTGCGGAGCAAAATTTTAAAGCAAATGCATAGAGGTCATCCAGGTAAGGAGCGCATGAAAGCAGTTGCTAGAAGTCACGTTTACTGGCCGGGCATAGATATGGATGTTACAACATATGTTCAAAATTGTCAACAATGCGCAACAGCAGGCAAATCACCAGTCAAACATACATTAAAGTCATGGCCGATGGCAACAAAACCGATGGAACGTCTACACGTTGATATTGCTGGTCCATGCAATGCAATGTACTATTTTGTGGTAGTCGATGCATTTTCAAAATGGCCGGAAATTTTTGAAATCACAAGAATAACTTCGGACATCATCATAAACAAACTCAAAGAAATGTTTTCTCGTTATGGTGACTGCGGAAAACTGGTATCGGACAATGGAACACAATTTGTTAGTGCGAAGTTCAAAAAATTTATGGAATCACGAGGAATTACACATGTAAGAACAGCACCGTACCACCCACAATCCAACGGGCAGGCAGAGCGGTTTGTGGATACGCTTAAGCGTGCACTTAAAAAACTTAAAAGCGAGGGAACCAGTCTGGAGAATTTGGAAACTTTTCTGCAAACCTATCGTTCAACATCTAATCCAAATGTACCAGATGGTAAATCACCAGCCGAGGCGTTCATTAATAGAAAGATAAAGACCACATTGGATTTATTGAATCCACCTTCAGGCCCGCAAGAAGTTCAAGAAAATATACAGCAAAATAATCAATACAATTAAAAGCATGGTGCGAAGGAGAGGAGTTATAAAGTTGGCGACTGGGTATTTGCACGGGTATATCGCAACAATCACGAATTTTGAATGCCTGGCACTATTATGGAACGAGTGGGTGCAGTGAATTATAAAGTCCTTATATTGGATACCAATAGGAAACTCATCCGGTCGCATTCAAACCAACTAAAAGAAAGACATGCAAACATTCCGGAAACTGACAGAAACCCCAGTAGACTTTTGTACGATACGTATGAGTTACTTAACACTCCAACACAGCGACGCGGTACGGTTCAGAGTAGTGCAGAATCAAGAGAAAAGACTTCAACCTCATCAAGTCTAAATGAAACCTTAGAGCAGGACATAGATCCAAATGAGAACACTCACAGCATAAATGAACAATCGTCCTGCTACAGCACGCCCGAGCAAATAATGCCAAGGACCTCCACACGTAGAGCAATCAACCCTCCAGTGTGGACAAAAGACTATGACATGTCCTAAAAAGGGGAAGATGTTAGGGTAGCCCTACAATAGAAGTCTGGCGATCGGGTGGCAACGCTAGATACACGTGGTATTTTTTAGAGTTGAGCACTTTTTGTAAAAGATTGATCTCATGTATTCATATCATTTATATTTCATGTATCCTGATTAAATAAAATATTGAATTCGTATTAAACACAGTATTTTCCTTTATAAAATACTGAGACCACAACAATTAGTTTGAAAAAGTTACGATAAGGAATCACCTTGTCTGAAACCTCGTTTGGTATCGTTTGGAGAAGTGAGATCCTTCCCGATTTTAATTGTGCTGCTGGTGTTGTTCCTTTGATATAAACGATGTACGGTTTTGTTGCCTCAGCAACCCTGGTCACCGATCATCTTAACTGGCTGCAACTCACTTTTTGAAGGAGTTGTTGTCAAGAAAATGAGCGAAGCGGTCTTACTGATATTTTAGTCGTTCAATTATTTTAAATCGTGTACGCGAGGTGCAAATCAATAAATAATAATAGCATTAAATAAAGACAATAAAAGAAAAACATTTCATGAGTTCCCCTTTATTTGAAAAAAATATGTATTTGGAGAAAAGAATCTCACTGCAGTAATTTAAAGTGAATCAATTTTTAATATTACACATTTATGGTGGCCCATGGGGGGAACTCCAAGTTGTCATATAAAAAAAAAAAAGCAGTATTAATTGAAATTACTAATTCAAATTATTAGACAATTAAGTGACTACACTTGTGCCACAAGTTTTCAAGGGCACCCAAAAAACAAAAAATATAATCAAAGTACATAGCGTACAGTTACACTCTTCATCTTCGCTGCCTTCAGTTGCCATCGCCGCTGCTCATCTGCATTTCATCTCTGCCGCTGCCACCTAGACGTTCTACTGCGTCTCTGCATTCTCTCTCTGCTGCCATCGACTGTCATTGCCGCTCCCAACCACTCTGTCTCTGTCTTCGCTGCGACTGCAATCAATCATCCAGTTCGATATAACTTAATTTATGCATGTGTTTGAAGCACCAAAACTAAAAGAGCAGGCAGTCGCTTTGTGGGACTTTTTGAATAAGAATCAAACATCAAACTTAAGAAAACTTGAAAAGACAGACAGCAACGCAGTTACAAGAATAGGGAGAGGTAAGTGTGTGCAGCTTAATTTAATCTTTCTTTGGTTTGTTTTGAATACGACCACGACAAAACAATATGACTGATCGAGGCGAAGAAAACATAGCTGCTTTAGTTAAACTTCAGCTAAATCGCTTATCTTCGATTGAAAAAATTCTTACGAATTTCAACAAAGATTCGACAAATAGAAAATCAAAGCCATATTTCGAACAGCGATTTAAAAGCATCGATCGACTCAATGAGGAATTTCGTGAAACCCATGTTAATTTAATTTGTTCCGAAGGTATAGACGAAACTGTTTATGTCAAAAACGACGTGGCTTCGAAGTTTGAAGAGAAATATTTAGACGTTTTTTGTACTTTATCTGAACGACAAGAACAACTTTATCCTCCTCCGCCTCCACCTCTACCCGACACAATTCCTTCTCTTGTGCTACAACAACAACCTTTGCGATCTGCCCCATCAGTTCAATTGCCACAGTTGCCAGTGCCCTCTTTTTCGGGAAAATTCATAGAGTGGCCGAGCTTCCATGATGCATTCCATACCCTCATCCACCTCAATAATGACTTAAGCGACATTCAAAAATTTAATTATCTAAAAAAGGGCCTCCCGGCTGATCGAGACGTCGATATCCAGCAAATGCTACTTACCGAAACAAATTACGCGACAGCGTGGGATTTGCTAATTAAAAGATATAATAATCCTAGAATACTATTCGCCCATCATATGAATTCCTTATACAGTTTGCCAGTACTCCATAAAGAAAAGTCGAACGAGATTAAAGCGATGTTGAATGGAGCAAACGTATGTATAAATGAGTTCAACAGATTGAAGCTCCCTATCAGTAATTGCGATCATTGGATCGCTCACTATCTGGTTACAAAACTGCCGACTGAAACTCACCAAGCCTGGGAACGTCATTTGGGCAGCAAAACAGAAATCCCTTCATTTCAGGTTTTAGAAGAGTTCTTAACCAATCGTCTTTTTACAATAGATGCGATTGAAAACCGAAATATAGCACACAGTGCAATGCCGTGTCAACGAGCTGCCACCGATAACAAATCTAACCAACGTTTTACTTTTTCGAAGCCTATTCCACGATCCACACACAACGCCAAAAGTTTTCACATGACCTCAAAACCTCAAAACAGTCATGCTGAATCATGCGTGTTTTGTGGCGATGCTCACATCCTTCGTAGATGTCAATCTTTTTTATCCAAGGACTGCTTTGAACGTAAGACCATAGCTGATAAGGCTAAATTGTGTATCAATTGCTTGAGTAAGTCTCATACAGTTTCACGGTGTAACAGTACCAAAAACTGTCTTCAATGTGGACAACGTCACCACACTTTACTGCATTTTCCTATTTCTCCAAAGACTACTCTTTCAAGCACGGCTCCATCGGCCACAAATCCACATCAACCCACAAACTCGAACGGGTTTTCCACGATTCCTTATGGTAATCCAAGCCAACCTTTTGACGAAGCTTCCACTTCCCACAAAGCATTCGGCATCAATCGCTTAACGAACGCTCATGCCTCTGTGGACATACCCCAAAATCAATTTCATGCAGATAATACTGAACACTTGGCTTCACCGATCTTGCTCGCTACCGCTTTAGTTTACTTATACAACGAGGATAACGACAAATCAGCGTGGGTGTATGCCTTAATCGACCAGGGATCCGAGGCGCATATTATATCGGAACAAGCAGCGCAATGCTTGGGTCTTAAACATCATCCCACCACTGCTGAGATATGTGGCGTGAATCCAAACTCTCACACGGAATCTAAGTCGGTAGTTAGTTTCACACTACGCTCATGTACTGATGAATCGTTCTCAGCACACATCGAACAAGCATTTGTCATTAAGAATCTGTCAATTACATTGCCAAGTCAACGTGTCGAACAACAAAATTGGACGCACCTGCAAGGTCTGATCTTAGCAGACCCAACCTACTACAAAACAAAGAAAATCGATCTTATTATCGGCGCTGGCCTACAACAACATGTTGCGTGCTGCCACATCACGCTGTCATAAAAGCTGACAGTCAAACCACAAAGATGCGTATAGTGTATGATGCCTCCTCTAAAACATCGAATGGACGCTCATTGAATGACCTGTTATGCATAGGCCTGCCATTGCAAAACGACTTGCCTGGTGTCATTCTAAATTGGCGAATGCATCAATATGTTTTTCTAGCAGATATACAGAAAATGTATCGCTGCATCGATATGCATCCAGACGATTCACAATATCAAAGAATATTATGGCGAAATGAGCAAGGGCATATTCAAGAGTATTGTCTCACTACGGTGACCTTTGGTACGGCGTCAGCACCATACACGGCGATTAGAGTGCTGCATCAAATAGCCGAAGATGAAAAGGACCAGTTTCCGTTAGCTGAAAAGATTTTAAAATACGACATTTACGTTGATGATGTGCAAAGTGGCAGCTACTCCATTGAACATGCTCTGGACTTGCGAGATCAACTCATTGCAGCCTTGAATTCAGCTGGCATGAAGTTAAGAAAGTGGTCCAGCAACACACCAGAACTTCTTCAATCAATTCCTGCCTCCCACCAATCGTGCAGCTCAGCATTACAGCTTAATGAGTACGAAACTATTAAAACACTTGGCTTATACTGGCAGCCTGCTCTTGACTGTTTCACTTTCAAAATAAATTTTTCACTGGAATTGATAGCAACAAAAAGATCTGTTCTTTCAATAATCGCTCGTCTCTTCGATCCGCTGGGACTCATCGCGCCAATCACAATTGCGGCTAAAATCATACTTAAAGAAATATGGACGATCAAAATCCAAAGAGAAAACGAGCAATCGATACCTTTAGGTTGGGATGAAAAATTGCCCGAGCCTATCAATTCCACCTGGCAACACTTTATTCATCAATTGCATAATATACATAAAATCAACGTACCGCGATGGTTTCAATACCATCCTCAACACATAAAATCATTCGAAATCCACGCATTCTGCGATGGATCGTCAGCTGCTTATGCTGCGGCAGTATACTCCAGAGTAGAATTCGATGACGCGCAAGTGTATACACATCTTGTTGCTGCAAAAACTAAAGTTACGCCCACTAAGCCTGAAACCATTCCACGTATCGAGCTTTGTGGCGCCGTACTTGCTACAAAACTTGCCAATTGGGTGCAGAAAACTATCCGGGGAATAGATGCTGCCATAAGTATTACTTATTGGACTGATGCGACTACTGTTCTGTTTTGGATTTACGGAGACATCAATCGATGGAAAGTTTACGTGGCCAACAGGATCAGCAAAATTCTGGCGATTAGTGACGCTTGTCAATGGGCTCATATACGTTCTGCTGAAAATCCGGCTGACTGTGCCACTAGAGGTTTGGTTCCTGATCAACTACTCAATTTCCAACTGTGGTGGACCGGCCCATCGTGGTTGCGTCTGCCTAAATCAATGTGGCCACGATTCCATATCGACGAATTAGATTTAGGAGGCGAGAGCATGGAAGACAAACCTCGAAGGGTTAACATTAATTTTACCATACCAAAGGATTCTATAATTCTAAAATATTCATCGATCAACAAATTGCTCAGAGTATATGCATATCTCCTTCGATTCCTTTACAATTGCCGTGTAAAAGGTAAAGAAAATCGAATCCTAGGACCTATTACCGCAAGTGAACTGCACACAAGTCTATTACAAATTGTTAAACAAGTCCAAACCCAATCATTTGGCAAAGAAATTCAACTTGTACAATGCAATGAATCACTGCCAAATAATAGTAAACTTACCAGCTTGACACCATTTTTAGACAACGATCGGTTACTTCGCGTACGAGGCCGACTGCAGCGTTCAATATTACCCTTTGGTAGAAAACACCCACTAATTTTGCCCAGTCATCATCATATCACCAAGTTAATCATTAATAATGCACATCAAAACACTCTTCACGGGGGTGTGCAGCTTACACTTGCGACAGTACGTCAGCAATTCTGGATAATAAATTCCAGAAAAACAGTTCGCGACCATCTGCGACACTGTATCACATGTTTTCGCAATAAACCAAAGGTGTCATCGCAACTGATGGGTGATTTGCCTGCTCATCGAATCAATCCTCCAAATCGAGCTTTCTTAGCAACAGGAGTGGATTACACTGGATCTATAGAGCTGAAATCATCGAAATATCGTGGCAATACTGTTTATAAAGGATATATAGCAATCTTCATATGTCTAGCTACCAAAGCTGTGCATCTGGAGGCAGTGACTGGCATGGGAACTGAAAACTTTTTATGGGCACTTCAACGTTTCATCGGACGCCGTGGGATATGTCACGATATTTACAGTGACTGCGGTACAAACTTTGTCGGGGCGGAAGGAGTGCTTAAAATTAATCAAAATAAATTCATCGAAGATGTCAAGCGTAAAATTCTACCGAAACTTGCCGAGCAGAACATTCAATGGCACTTCAACCCACCATATTCACCAAATTTCGGCGGGCTCTGGGAGGCAAATGTCAAATCGATAAAGTACCATTTAAAGCGAACTGTCGGCGGCAATCGGCTAACCTATGAAGAACTCTCAACAGTGCTGGTGCGAATAGAAGCCTGTCTAAATTCGCGACCACTATGCCCACTCACATTTGATTCAGACGATTTATTCGCCCTCACGCCAGGCCATTTCTTAATTGGAGACGCGCTATTGGCACCTCCTGAAATGGCACCAGAAAACAAATGCATATCCAAACAATTTCTGGAAATGCAACGCTTGGTCCAACTGTTTTGGTCAAAATGGTCCTCAGATTGGCTCTCGCATCTACAAGCACGCCCAAAATGGAGGCGCGAAGAACCAAATCTTACATTGAACGAGTTAGTGTTGGTGAAGGACGACCGACTTCCACCCAATCAATGGTTATTAGGACGAGTCATCGAAGTGCATCCAGGGTTGGATAAACTTGTCCGCGTGGTCACAATTCGCACCAAAGACGGTACTTATAAGCGATCAGTGTCAAAAATATGCCGACTACCGATACCCATTTTGACGGATGAACAGACGAAAACCGGCACTCAAACAATCTAATATAATTTTAACTATATCTATCTGCACACACTCACTAATTTCTCCACTATTTCTTTATGTTTCTTCAAACATCATCCTACCAAGTTTTTTTTCCTGATACCTTTAGTCCACAAACCGCATCTGCAAGTCAACACTAGAAGATCGGCTGATCATGCTTGTTCCAGCATTGGGGGCGGCATGTACGGTTTTGTTGCCTCAGCAACCCTGGTCACCGATCATCTTAACTGGCTGCAACTCACTTTTTGAAGGAGTTGTTGTCAAGAAACGGAGCGAAGCGGTCTTACTGATATTTTAGTCGTTCAATTATTTTAAATCGTGTACGCGAGGTGCAAATCAATAAATAATAATAGCATTAAATAAAGACAATAAAAGAAAAACATTTCATGAGTTCCCCTTTATTTGAAAAAAATATGTATTTGGAGAAAAGAATCTCACTGCAGTAATTTAAAGTGAATCAATTTTTAATATTACACAAACGACATTTTAAAAACTTTCGAATAGTGCATTTTACTTGGTACTACTGTGTATACATCCAAAAATCTTAAATTTGCATCACAAATTCCTTGCAAAGTTAAAGAAGGGTAATCATGCCTGTTCACATATGTTGATTTAATTTTGTGTTTTGGTGTTCTTATGGAGATATAGGTACCATCAATGCAACCCAAAACGTTTATAAAGCCGGATATCTAATGATTAAAATTAATTAAATGTAATCTACGATTGGAAATATATAAGTAACAATAACCTTTTCAAATTCTTTAGAAACCGCAATTTTTTCGTCTTCAGTTTTTGGAAAGTTAATTACTTCCGGAGCCATAAATGTTAAAACATTATTTAACATAGTGTGAAACTTCGAAAAAAATAAATTGAAGAGGTTTGAAACCTCTCTAATGGTGTTTTTGTTGCTGCAAAACCTTTAAAAGAGTTTGCATATTTTTAGCAAATTCTTTTCATTAATAAACTTATGCATATATCATATAACACAAAAACGAAAGTATTTCTGCATCAGCGTCTTTTTGTGGCCGCCCACCTTTATATTTTCTCTTGGAATAGTAGCTACTTTTGTCATACCACTCGATTAAATAATATGCGCTCTCCCTCTCAACGCGGAAATTTGTTTTAAACTTAAAATATATAATGTCATAAAAACATTTTAATTTCAAGACCGTTCTTACTTGGTTTGCTGTGTATTTGTCTTGACGCGATAATCTTGACCCCTTTCACCGAGTGCCCCTTTCATGGAGTAAATCTTCGTCATCGGACGAAGAAGAAGAGGATTCCAGCAATTAATTTTTAATAAAACAGACCACTGATGTGGCTATTTCGTCAATATATTTAATTATAATACGCCATTATGATATTATTATATAAAAGTATTATATAATAATATAGTATAATAATATAGTATATAACAGTATTAATTATACGCTATTTTATGTTTAATTATAATAAATATTTGTTATTTGTTAAGAAGAAGCTGACTTTTTAATAAAATGTTAATACAATGTTCAATATTTTCTTACCATGTCACTTTTTTGCTTCTTCAGTTGGTAGCATTTGAGGGCAGAACTCTGAAACCGTCTATCTTGAGAATTTTTTCGAGACAAGAAAACGCTATAAGTATCCGAATGATTTAGAAGACACACTTCGTGAGGAATTCGTTAATTTAAAAAGTTTTCTTTTTATATTATTGCAATAAGAGGAACAAGATATAGCTAAAAGCAATACTGCGTTAAGTCGGTCGTGCGTTGATCCTACTTTGGTCTCCGTTGTAAAAACTTTACGATATAAGCTGTCAAAACGGACGACCTCAAACTTTGCAAAACTCAATGTTGCGTTGACAGATCGTGCGTCTGTCATTTTGGTGATACTAATAAAAGCAGCTATACTAAAAATTCCACAAAATGTCCCTTTTTCCGAAATCATGCAATCATAATTTGAATCAATGAAAAATTAAAAGATATTGTCATAAAATCATTAATAGCCATAAAACCTACTTTAGATCTTTTTTTTTAAGTGTAATATAATATATATAATCACTATATAATATAATCTGCGAATTAACGAAAAATGTCACATAAAGTGCGGTGCAAAACTATAAACAATAAAACTTTTTTTAGTAAAATCGTTCGCTACAAAAAAAACAGTGCACTTATTTAAAACTTTCAAATTGGCAAAAACATTGTTATAGTGCCCACTTAAGAGAGGCTAGACTGTATTTTTTGTTTGCGCTTTTGTTTTCATAAAATTGCTGTTGTTTTGCGCGAACCTTTTTAGCTCCATGTAAACTAGCGGTGTATAACTATAAACAATAAGAAAAAAAAAAACGGTGTAATTGACGTGAAAATTCGGACTAGAAGCTTCAAAATAAATGAATGGTTTCTAATTTAATGATAAAATGTGAAATTAAATTAAAATTTAAAATGAAATTTCTGGAAACACAATTTCAGTATTTATGGCAAAAAGTTCTTTGGTACGGTGCGTGTTTTGGGGCTATCAATTTTTATCCATCTTGACCACCAGAGGGCGCTTAAGTACAAATTTTTTACAATACTGCATAAAACTCACAAACCACTCATGCGATTGGAATGAAAATCGGTATATAGTGGATTTCATGTACGCTGAGTGTTTTGCTGCTCAATATCTTTTTTGGCCCATATTGAACACCAGAGGGCGCTGTGGTACAATTCTTTATGCGATTAGAATGAAAATTGGTATATTGTGGTTTTGAGTTACGGTGAGTATTTTGGCGCTATCTTCTTTGATCCAACTTGGAGACCAGTTGGTGCTGTAGTACAAATTTTTTACAAAATCACTTAAAACTACAATATGCCTACAATAGGCGTTTTATGGTGACATATGCAAATATTTACAATATATAAAATTTTTCTTAAATTTAGTAAAATGAAAAAATGTCCGTTATTTTGATACCAAAATATTTACATATCTTCAATACTGCGAAAATTTTAATTACAATGAAATTTTAGAAGCGCAAATTGTTTTTATTGCAAAACTACTTTAAATTCAAATTTTCAACTCTTTTTAAAAGCTGTAACACTTATAAGCAAACATTGTTTCAATTTTACGCAAAAATTAAAAACCGTTTTTGTGATTCAAATAACAAGGCCTACCTACTCCTTGATTTTTACAAGTTAAAAAAATAATTTATTAGAAAAAATTATCTAAGAAAACTGTAAGAAAACACGTTAGTAAATCATAAAAAAGTGTAAAATTTCTTCTCGGATTCAGAAACGATTATTTGTTAAGGAATTTCTGGCTAAAGGGGTATTTAGAGTAAGTTTTATTTTTTATTTAAAAACTACTGCTAACGAAAATTTTAGAGCATAAATATTTCATTTTAATATGAGAAAATCTCACCTCTAATTTTCTTATTCTTTGACAGTGTTATATTTATCATTTCATTCTTATTATGCTTTTATATTTATCATTTGACATTTTGTTGGCAATTGCAAATCTTAATAGCAGCAATAAATTTGCATGTACTATTAATTTTTCAAAGTAAAAATACAACATTCCTTTGTGTGTTATATTATTCAAACACTGATATTAAGGGTATTCGTCCTTAACCAACCTCATTTAAATATCTAATTGCCCAATATATAAGTTTGCCATTTTGCATGAATACCCTTATCACATCGTTTATAATATACTAAAAAATTTTCTCAACGAAAATGCAACCATGCGTTAATATGGAATGTCAAAAGCACGAGCTAGTAGAAAATGTCTCTACTCATTGCGTTGATCGTAAGTACTTTAACCCTACAGTATTTCTTTACGGGATGAGGTCGACGCAAAGTGTGAGGTCGAATTTAGTGTTGCCTCATAAGAACTCATTGTTTCTAGTCTAGCTGTCAAAGGACGACCGACCTAACGCAGTATTGCGTTTAAGCCAATATAATCTGCATCAGAAATAAATAATATTTTGCATTTTCGTGATCTTTGTGATATATATACATATATCGAAATGTAGAAATATTATTGAGGATTTACTTAAATTGGACCTGTGCGAGTATCTTGAACGGTGAGTAATTCGTTGCGATTCGAGTCAAATAGCTCGAAAACCTCGTGGAGCAACTAGCTCCAAAGCCGGATTGAAAGGGAGATATCAGGTTTCTGCAAAGTAAATGATTATATATTTGCTGAGCCATGAGTTTCTCAAAAACTTTTGATAGAGGCGGTAAAATACTTATGGCATCATTTTATAAATCACCGTGATGAAACGCAACGCTAACGCGGCGCATCACTTGGATTAAAAATTTGCATTTTATTAATCACTACGTTATTGCGTTAGCTATGTTACATTACCACGGTGAGCTGTCAGTCAACAACAGTTTAGGGTTGTCACATGTAAAATAAAACTAGCATCATTATTGCAAATCTTTGAAATATTTAAGATTCACCAAATTCTGACTTGTTGGCAACCATATCAGCTGTTCTTTTCAGCCATCATTAAGTTGAAATAGCAATATAAACGCCAAACACTGGCGTACACATTTGCTACCTGCGATAGTTTTTTTATTTCTTTTAGCAACATTTCGAACTGTTTGTTCGTTGTTGCTGTCTTCAAGCTTTATTGAAACGATATATGTAAACATTTATGTTCTGAACACATTGACGACGACAGCGACGACAAGCCGTCAAATTAGGAATAGTTCTATATCGACGACACGACATTGCGACATTAGACGAAATTCTCTCCATAAGAAATACATGTAAAAAAATTTGACAGACGTCGTAATGTCGCTGTCGTCGTCAATGTGTTCAGTACATTAAGAATATATGAGTGAAACAAACAGTTATTACCCTTTCAATACCAACTTATTCGTTCTAACGGCAGCTCAAGAGCAAGTGATGAAAGTGACAGTTCAAGTGAACGAATTTCAAGTGTAGCGTTTTATAAAATGCGAAGTTTGTACTGTTTTCATTACGCTATTGCGTTACTCAACGCTGAAGATCACGGCGTGAAGCGTTGCGTTTTATAAATTGCTAATTTCAACAACGCAGCGTGAAGTGATGTGCAGGGATTTATAAAATGATGCTATTATAGTCCTGAAATCACTGGGACCAGATGGGTTTGGCTTTTTTGCAATCGATAATACGGTAGCCACTTGCCAATTGTCTGGAAAAGATGACGTTATAAATCAAAAATTGATGATGTGTGTTAGGGGGCTGATAATGTGGGGCAAAATGATTTTAATATACTTTATGGGAATGCTTCACCTATTGCATTTAATTTAATCTGCATGACACATTTACCAACATCAAGCTGGTTTACTTGAGCAAATATAAAAAAGACTGAAGCAAAGAGTGGCCAGAAGGAGGAGAAATATTATAATTAGGAGTGGAAACCGAATCAACAAAAAAATTATTTAAAACTAGCCTTTTCCCGGCGCGCGTTGCTGCACCCTGCACATGCCTATCCCAGTTTTCTAGTAGATGAACATTACCCAGTTTTAGTACAGTTGCCGACAGTGAGCATACAAACTACATTTTCAAAATGTAGTCAAATCGACAAAAACCGTAGGAAATATAGCATTTTTATTGATTTTTGGGCGGTAAAAGGGGGTGTGACAGAAATTTAAGCCATCTCGTACTTGAAAAAAATGTACTGCCAAAATTTCAACTCTATCGGCTCAGTAATTTTGAAGTTTTCAGCCATCACAAAGACATCCTTTTGCTTTTTGTATATATATTTTGGATAAAGATTATTGGCTCTAACTTTTGATTGATAAGAGGTACTAAGATAATTTATTCTAATAAATTAATTTTTTAGCTTGTATATTTTATCAAAAATATAAAAACACAATATTGGAAAAAAATTTTCAATTTTCTTTTTAAATCACAAAAATGGTTTTTAGTTTTTGCGTAAAAAGGAAAAAAATTGTTCCTATAAATGTTCTAATTTTTATATGGAGTTGAAAATTTGCGAATTTGAATTTAAATTATTTTTACAACAAAAACAATGTTTGAGCCTTTTTTTGAGGAAAACTCCAATATTTCAGACTTTTTTTAAAAAAAGTATTTAAAATATATACTATATATATATACTATATATATATAATATATATTAGTATACTCAACTAACGGTATTTTTGCAATAAGATTTTCGTAGTACTTTGATGAAGCTTTAAGACAAAAAAATTTAACGAAATGTATAAAAGCATCACAAAATGACATTCGGATTGTTTTTTTCTCATTTTTGAGCAACTTAATGCAACAAATATATCGTTGTACTAAAATGTTGCATAGTTTTCAAGATATGTTCATATTTTTGGTGTCAAATTGACGGAATTTTTTTTATGTTATACGTAAAATCTTTGTTAATCAAATCTTGGTGCACCGGTTTTGTTAAGAGGAAGAATATCGGTTCTAAAATTTCATTATTATCAAAATTTTCGCAGTATTGAAGATATGTTAGTATTTTTGGTATGAAAATAACGGAAATTTTTTAATTTTACTAAATTTAAGAAAAATTTTTTTTTGTAAATATTTGCATATCGTCACATAAAATGCAAAATTGTGTTATGAATTTTAAACTTCTGCCGCCAAAAATAACCAAGTTATTTGATTTGAAAATTTCGTTTCAATATCTCAAGTTATTTGAACTTTATATCGTTTTTTGCTTCTCCTGTAAACTTATCAAAAGTGATGTAACGTTATTTTGCATTTAAGGTGACGATATGTAACCTAAAAAAACAACTACAAATATGCCTATTGTAGTTTCGGGCGATATTGTAAAAAATTTGTTCTACAGCGCAATCTGGTCTCCAAGCTGGATCAAAGAGGATAGTGCTAAAAACTCACCGTATCTGAAAACCACTGTTTACTAATTATCATTCTAATCGCATGAGCGGTTTGGAAGTTTTAGGTGGTTTTGCAAGAAATTTGTACTACAGCGCCCTCTGGTGTTCAAGATGGGTCACAAAAGATAGCAGCAAAACACTCAACGTACATGAAAACCACTGTCTACCGATTTTCATTCGAATCGCATAAGCGGTTTGTTAGTTTCAGGCAGTTTTGTAAAAAATTTGTACTACAGCGCCTTCTGGTGTTCAAGGTGGATCAAAATTGATAGCCCACAAACACGTACCGTACCAAAAAACTTCTATACAGAAATTTTCATGCCAATCGGACGAATAGTTTAGGAGTCTATTGCATAGTTACACACAAAAACTCCCGTATATAAAAAAGTGGGCGTAAAAGTGGGCGTGGTCAATTTTTCTTCAGTAAAAACCTAAGTTGGACTATTACGAACATTTAAAAAAAAAATTATCCAAATCGGTCCTGCCGTTCTCAACTGATGCAATTACCAACGAATGACATTTGATTTTTATTTATACGGGTGTTTCAGGAAGTTCTGGCCAAATTTTTCCAGCGTATTTCTTGGCTCATTTCTTGAAGAAAAGTCCACTAGGACCATGTCCGAAAATGCACTGGTGCGAAATGGCAGCGGGCTCAAAATTTTCGGATTGGTGGTCGGAGGGTAATAGGGTAAAATTGCTAACTTCTGAGCCAGTGGTCGGATTTGTTTGTTTTTGGGCTTGTTGGAAAGGTCTTTAAAAGACCTTTCCGTATAAAATAAAACAATACTTAGAAAAAGATGAAATAGCCGAGATACAGAGCTTTCCGAATAATTCCGAATAATTCCGAAAAAAAAAATGAACATAACCTCAATTTGCTCAGCCAGATGGCAGGTAACTTATGTTTTTTTTCTTTTAAAAGATAGTAATACCTTTTACCTTTCTAAAAATACCAAAACGAAGCCCGAAGGTCTTATCGTTCCAAAGTTATGACTATTTGACTGAAATGCAAAAATTTTTTTTGGAAGCAAAATAACCCCACAATAAGCCCGTAATACGCTGGAGCATCATCTTCTTGGTAGAAAAAATGATTTCGTACCGCAAGGGGTACTTCCGCGAGGATTTTTGGCATGACTTCTCGCAAAAACTCCAAATAATTTTGCGAATTTAACCTGGGCGGAAGTACTTTTGGCCCAATCAAGGTGTTGTTGATGATTCCAGCCCAAACGGAGACGTCAAATCTGCGTTGAAATGCATTTTCTTTCTTGTTGTGAGGATTTTCGTTAGCCCATTCATGCAAATTATGGAAATTACTTATGCCGTCTCTCGTGACTTGCGCTTCGTCGGTCCACACAATCAAACGTAAAAACATAGATGCGGGAACATCACGTACACCACGTACATCACGTTGCAACTTCACAATTTTGCGCAATTCACGAGAGACGGCATAACTAATTTCCATAATTTGCATGAATGGTCCAAACACCCTGTATAGAAGAAGATTTCTGGGTTAATATGGCAGTCAGTGTTGTTTTTATTGCAGACTCCAAGTTTTCTTATATTGCTCCAAACAGGCGCGGATACAAGGGGGTAAAGGGGGTAATTACCCCCCAAGAACTTTTAAATACTTAACTTTTTAATACTTTATTTGAAGTAAATAATTGTACCCACAGCTTAAGGATACTTTTATATATACATAAGCGATTTTGAAGGCGTTTTTTGAAAGAATGCTACAAAAAACAGGTCAGAGATATTGATATAATGCTTTTTTTTTATTTCAACAATTATTAAAGTATATAAAAAAAATTTTGTTTTTTTTTGTTTTGTGACGTCATTTGCGTTTAGGTGAGGTTTTTATGAAGCGATGCGAGAAGAGTAGGACCATTTTGCTTGTAGAATAACATGATCTGTAGTCATCTGAAAAAAACAAAATATAATTATAAAACAAACTCTTACGTAGAGGTAGTGACTTCGAGTTTTTTTAAAGTTTTAAGTAGCATCTTGCAAAAAACAAACCTCTATAAGAATGCAGCAGAACGTTCAATAATAACTTAAAGATCACTGCTTGATAAAAGAGGAGAAAACGCAGAATCATATTTTAAGACAATATTTGCAGATGTGCAGGAATTACACGAGAGGTTAAGTATGTCAATTAATATACCTCGTATTGCTGGAAGACAAGTTCATCGTAGTAATGTCAGCGCTTCAACACCAGAAGACTACTTTCGAATTTCCATATTTGTACCATTACTAGATGATATCAATGCTGATATGGAGGCTCGTTTCAGCGAAAAACTTTTCCAGAAACTATATGTAAACGAAATCCTGCCAAACAAAATTGATAAACACAACAATGAAAAGTTAAACAATTTGTGTGTTAACTTTTCAAGAAAATAATTCCATTTTGTGACGGTAATAAGGAAATAATTCCAATTCATTTATTTCATGAACTTCAAATTTGGCAGTGTAAATGGGCGAAGTTTTTCTAAACTGCGACGATTAATGATAATAGAAATGATAATATATTGATGATAATAAAACAAATAAGAAAACATGGAAATGATAAGATTTCTAATATTATAATACAAATAAATAACTTTTAAAATTTAACCAAGAAATTAATGGGAAATTTTATTTAAAATTATTTTTGCTTTGTAGTGATTTCGAAGTCGGTTTATTTTTTTTTTTTTTTTGTTAAAAAGTTTTTATTTCTTCCTTTTTAGAGAATATTTATGTCATCGTATTTTTGAGGATAATTTCAAATATGAAAGTTTTTTCATAAAAAATTTGTTTTATTAATTTCTGAAAGTTTATTGGGTATTTTCCATTTCTGTCTCCTTACAATTGTTATTAACGTGCCACGCCCTTTTCTAATCCCGACCACTTTATTGATCGTACTTTATAATGATTCTACCTAGTCCTGTGCCAAATTTAAGTTTCCAAGTATCAATATTAACCGATATATACTGCTTTCGTTAAAATGCCATACCCTATGTACAATCCCGCCCACTTTTGTAATGATTCTGTCTATCCACTTACGTGCATACAAAATATTAGTACGCTAGTGTCAATATTAACTGTGATATAGTATTTTTATAATATTTCCACACCCCTTTGTTTAATAACGCCCACCTTTTTGACCGAAATTTGTAGTAACTGTGCCTACCCATGTACTAAATTTCAGCTCCCCAGTATCAATATTACTCGATATATAGTGTGTTTCTAATATTGCCACACCCCATTGGTGAATAACGCCCACTTTCTTGACCGTAATTTTTAATAACTGTGCCTGCTCATGTACTAAATTTCAGTACCCTAGTGTCAATATTATTTGACATACAGAGTTTTTCTAATATTGCCACACCCCTTTGTCAAATAACGCCCACTTTATTGACCGTAGTTTGTAATAATTCTGCCTACCCCAGTATTTCTACTGTAAATTTCAGTACCCTAGTGTCAATATTAACTGAAATACAGTGTTTTTCTAATAGTGACACGCCCCTTTGTCGAATATCGCCCACTTTTTTAAAAAAGGACCTCCGCATTAATGGTATCTATCTGTTGACAAAAAAATTAGGAAAATCGGACAAGTGCTTTAGGAGTTATCGATGTACATGTATTTAAAAAGAACGGGCAAACCAACGAACTTGAGAACCTCCTCCTTTTTGAAGTCGGTTAAAAAAGAAGCGCTGCGATGATTTTGTCAAGTAATTTTTTCTCTATCTAATGACTATCTTATAATCAGTAACATTTTGTATTGTTCATTTATTTTTCAAAGTGTACCATATCATAGTCGTAACGTCAGAACAATAAGTTTCATATTCCTTTAATTTTTTTTATTGAAAAGTACTATGTTTTTTTATTGCACATACTTGAAAATATAATTGTGCAAGTTTTAATAATGGAATAAACGTGAAAAATTTTAATAAATCAACTTTAATTCCAAAATTAGTTAAATTTAGAGTTTTTATTTACTTTTTATTTCCAGAAAAAGGGAGAAACAAATAAATACGAAAATGTGCGTGTATGTGCCTGGGAAAAATGCTTCTTAAACAATTCGATAATTTCAATTCAAAAAAATACAATTTGTCTTGTAAAAAGACAAAATTTTCTCAAATCGTAAATGTGTGTCTTTGATAATTTACCAAGGGAACTAAGTTTATCATTAATGTTATTATGAAGCCAGCAATCATTTAAGGGGGTCAGTGATATATCACGAAACAGAGTGATATATCACTGATAATTGATGTGTTTAAAATCTCTGTATGTAAAGATATTTGACATTATGCTACGAGAAAAGTTAACATTTAGCGAGCAAAAAATTAAATCATGGTCAGAGAGGAAATATAACTGGTCAAATAGTGAGACAACTGAAGAATCTGATTCTATAAAAAAATCAAGAAGACTTGGGTTTGTGTTGTTTGAAAACCTTGTGAGTAAATCTTCATTAACAACTGATAACCCTAAAGAAGTAATATTTTCATACAAAGTTTGTTAAAAAGGATATTCATATTAAAGTCACCACACAATAAAATCAAGTCATAATCAACAATACATGTAGACAAAGTAGAAAACAATGGATCAACAGGAAAACATTTATTATGATTATACACACATGACAAAAGCATTTTAGTGTTTTTATCAGATATGCAAATATTTAGATATTCAATACCAGGTCTGCACGATTTGTTAATAAATTTTGTTGTAAGATTAGTTTTACAATAAATCGCCACTCCTCCACCCTTTCTACCGACACGATCATTTCTACAGAGATTATAATTTTTTATAGCATAGGTTGCTTCACTTACATCACTTCAAAACCACGTTTCTGAGATGCATATGATGTCCACAGAAGAGTCTTCAAAAACATACTTCATGTAGTCTAGCTTAGTCATATTCAAACTCCGTGCATTAAAGTGGACAACATTAAGGCCATTGTGACTGCACAGTACTTGAATCACTACTTTTTTGTTATCACCAACACCCTTAGATGAATGCCTAGACCCTAACACAAGAAGAAGCAACAGGAGAAGAATTTTTAGGCAAATAAGAGAATAGACCAGAAAGAGAAAAGCTAAGGCTAAAAAATTATAAAGGAGAAATCTATATATAAGGACAGCACAGTACTGAAGTAATGTCAAGAAGTAAATATCAAACTTATTCATTAAAATAAAGATAGTAATATGTATAAAACTTATTAGCTTAGCCATCAGGTTCATCGACAATAGAGGAAGCACAATGTATTGCAGTTTTGAGATGATCCATACTGCTAATGAGAACGCTGTCTGCATTTTTTTCCTTCCTAATAAATACAGAGCCACGAAATGAAAAAGCATTAAATATCTTTTTCTGGCGTTTGAAAGCAATCGCAGCTTGAAGCAGTTTTCGGCTCTCTGCATTTAGGCTTTCGTGTAAATAAATATTGTCATCATAGTCGAACCCAGCCGCTCTTAGATTAACAGCACATTTACTTTGCTTTCGATATGACCCAAATGCCTTCAATACGCGGTTCCGATCATATGGTGTAAAATATTTAATAACTATCAAAGAGTTTGGGTTGTTTGATTTAGATTTTATGCGGAAGATATCTTTAATCAGTGGAGGCTGAAACTGAATGAAGAGACAGATGCGATTAAAGATACTTATATAAAGCTTTCATTAGAAAAAAAATCGAGAAAATTGAATAACATTATTCATAAACGTTCAATAGCGTTTAATAAAAATGTCTTTTAAACACTTCATAAATGGGAGAATTTTTATTTTTTTTTTGTTCTCATCTGAGCACAAATTTTGTCAAAAATATATCAAATTATTTCAAAATTTAAAAGTAATTGAATTTATCTAATACACAAACCATTATTGACACCCTTCCCACTTCAAATCGAAAGTGTTCCTATTTTAACTACAAAGCAGCTGCAACATTTTTATGAATAACAAAATTTTAAAAGACTTTTTAACATTAAAAAACTTTTTAACTATAAAACGTTTTAAATCTATTTTAAGATATTTTTATGAATACGGCTGAAAATTTTAAAAATTTTAATCCATTGTAAGAAAAACATTTAAATTTTAGAAGCGGCGCCAACGTTGAGCCTATGGCAGCGAAATGCCTTAATCCGCCACTGTTTGCATTTCTAAGAAATATCGTTAGGTTCTCAACCTTAGTGGCGAAAGGAACCAAATGCTCTAAATTAGAGTTGGGCAAATGGAGCACACTACGTACAGGCGCACAATGTACGCCAACTGTACGACACAGGCGCACAATATGCGACAGAGCTTGCTTACTGCGAGATAAGTGTGCTAGATGAGGGGGGGGGGGGGGGGTTGCCATGAATTGAGCGAAGAAGAAGCGAATAAGAGAGTACTACTGAGCAGTACTCTCCATTTACCATTGTACTTTTTTGGTAAACTTTGTTGTACATAGGTTGGAAAGAAATTTGGGGCAGTAAAAATTTCAGTAAAATTTGATAAAATCAAATCTCTTAAGTGCTCTCTCGCAACGCTGGTCTACATTGCAAAAATCTTAATTGCTCTCAGTACCGACCAAAAGTAGTTTTGAGTATGCATTTTTTACTTAAAGCCAGAAAGTTTTAGTTATCTTTTCACTTTTAAGATTTTCAACAAAAAAGTATTTTTTAGGCTTTTATTTTTTTAAGTCAAACATAAAAATAAAAATTCTTTTGGAAAACAATTTAATAAAAGCACCTGAAGAACATGACCTGTGTAATGTGTTTAGAACAGTTTTGGGTTTATAAAAAGAAACAAAGAGAATTATTTGTAATGCCTAAATCGGCTGTTTTGGGCTATGGCAAAAATGCCGCTCTGTATGCCACTAGAAATAAAAACAACTTTCAAGTCCCGTTTTAAATTTGAATTTTATTTGAAATATTTTGGGTTTTTATATTAAAAAAAAACAATATTAATTTTCTTACAATTTGGTAACTCCTCCCCATTATTTATTTTCACTCAATTTTACAACATTTAATTGAGTGATCTTTTTGTATTGGTTTCGTTCCACAAACCAATCAAAAAATAGTGCAGCGCTTGCACATGCTGCAGTCACTAGGTCAGCGTGCAAGCAAATTTTATATTTCCGTGGTTGCGACATCTACTCAAGGCACTTGACTTGCTTTCGATCAACATGCATTGGTAGACGCGACGTGGAGAACGAAAGAAAGGAATAAATAAGAATAAGTTATGTTGTGGTGGCTATGAAAGTACCACTACACCTGATTGGTAAACAAATTACATGGATTTTTGTAGCTACGTCAAATAAAAATAATCCCTTTTTAAGAAATCATCATCTTAATATGTACAATATGCAACACTTGCTTTTCTTAAGATTATTATCTTGCTCTCACACTTTCTATAAATCTACGCTCTTAATTCTCTCACAGCTTTCCGTTCCCCTTCCCGAATTACATCCGAATTCATCAAGCAGCCGAGTTGGCGCACACTGGCGCCCACTGCCGCAGAATGTGCGTCAGATATCGCTACTCTAAATGGTTCTCATCAATTGCAGCAGTTTCATATGCCTTATGTAGCTGGCTTTTTATCAACAACTCTGGCTGTCCGAATTTAAATTCCAATTGCTCAATAATGCGTGGCACATTTTGTGGGTTGATCAACAAAACTTCAATTTCTTCTTTTGCGGAGCTTTTCAAGGACTTTTGTAAGCGCAAAAGGTTTTCCAACGCTGAGTACCCGTATGCTGCGCTTGATTCATTATAAGTTGTTACGAATATAGGCCACTGCTCAGGATGCCCATGAAATTCTGGCAAATCATGGAACTTTCGTGTTGATCCAAAGTAACCTGTAGTGGCTGTGCCATGACATGTGGCTTCAAACGTTGGGTACATCGTCGCATGCTGAAGATTTGACTGTGTAATGTCAGTGACTGTCTGATGTCGCTGGCCAGCAATTGCACCAATGAATGGTGGACTCACCGACGAAAGCAGAAACATGGACGGTGGTGCTACTTAAGATGCATGTTGTGGCTGACCACCAACTGTGCTATGACTTTGTTGACAAACCGACGTAAGCAGAGAGGCGTACGACGGCGATGCAAAAAATCCATGGGGCGGCTGCGTGCTATTTGCACCACAAACTGGTGGGAACCCTGACGCAGGCTGAAACATAGATGGGAGTGTTATAGCTACATGTGTCACCTGGCCACCACTTGCACTAATATTCTGTTGGTACGCGGACGCAGGCAGAACCTTTGACGAAGGCGCTACAAATACTGAACTAGGCGACTGAGTGCAACCTGACTGTGACACAGACGTAGGCAGAAACGTAGACGACTGTGTTGAAGAGGCTGCTAAAATTGACTGGCAACCACCCGACGTAGGCAAAGGCATAGACGACGGTAGTGCTTGCTGTGGTGACGAGACGATGGACAGGCTACCATGAGCAGCGGTCAGTGACGTGGTGGCATGGTTTTTGTTTACAGGGGATCGGCAAAATAAAATTCATTGAGTACTCACCGCTTGATACGGGTTCATTTGGAGATGGGTGTGTGGTGAGAGGCGTCAGTTGTTGCTGAATGCTGTTGGTTTCAGCAGCTTACAGCCTTTGTTGAAACTGCGACCTCTTCTTTTCGCTAACGAGAAGCTGGCAGATAGTTTGCTCGTTGCTTGATTCCAACACTTTCATGCGTTCCATCAAGTTACTAATAACTTCAGCAGTCTTTTCATCAGCTACCTTCTCCACCGCATTCTGTTGTGGCACAATCGTCTTCTCCGACTCATTCTCTGATTCACTATGGTAGGGTGAACTTTCTGTTCCAACAGACATGTTCAATTTGAAATCTTCAAAGTGTTCAGGCAACTTCGGCAAGCGTTGGCTTCTCTTCATTGAAAAATAAAATCTTGTTCTTTCACCAGAACAAGTGGTTGACAGGAAAATCAACAATAAGGCAAGCAAGGCAGACTATTGTGCTTGTAGGCGCGTTTATGTTTATTCTGTCCTGTTTCTAAGTCTTTTCGTCCGATAAATTTTATGTATATGAAAATTTGAGCCTCTTTTTAGTGTCGATAAATATGTCGAAAATAAATCGGATTATTCGGCAACGTTGCCATTGAGCCGTAACAACTATATGGGTCACTTTTCAGCAGCAGCCAATGTAACTAAAATGCTTACATTGTGCTTCGCTATGACTCAAGTTTGGAATCATATACACAAGCTGAACTTTTGTGTAAGCGCGCGTGCTATGATGTGACTCAATCTTATAATATAAACAAAATGTAGCATATAATTTGAAATACCCTATGCTATGCATTGTGCGCGTGATGAGGTACACTACACCTCTACCCTTAAGATGAAAATTATTATTGAGAACTTAAATATATATACATAGATTTAAGTGAACATAAAGAATTTTCATTAAAATATGCTTATTTTGTAATTATATATGAAATGATTTTAATATATATACAAATTATTAAAATTTTAGATTATTTTTTTTTATTTTATAATGTGAATGTAATGTAAATAAAATGTAATTATAGGTTATCTTATAACTAGTTGTATTTGATAATATTTTGTTCTTATATGTGTGGCTTATATAGTTTCAACATATTATTATGGACTTCTTATATATATTCCATCCTTATTTATAATTGTATTTACTCTTTTTTATTGATAACTTCATATGGACCCTTATATGGAGCTTGATTATTTTGTTTTTTATTCTCTACTCTTAATAATACTAAATCTCCTATATTCTAATTTCTTGTTGTGGGCAGCATTATATTTGCTGTTCTTTTCATTTTTACTCTTGTAGTTATTTCCTTAGCATTCTTTAAAGCAGTTTGTAATCTGATAGCCCGAACACAATATGCGCGACGAGCGGCGAGCAGCACGTCTCCATTCTGTCGTTGTAAAGAAATGTTGAGCGACTTGATTATAACACACGCGACAACAGCAAACTTCAGCAGCATGTATAGTACACAAAAAACAATGGCTGTTTTCAACCGACTCAACAGTTGCCGTTTAGAATAACAACACAATCAGAGCTGAAAAATAAATCTATTCAATTTCATTTTATTTTCAAAAAGTTGAATGAGTGAATAACGAAATAAGAAACTTTTCAATGAATGCAAAATTCATTTATAAATAAAAATATTATTTCACATTCAAATTTAAAAAATTTATTAATTATTCGTTACTAATTATATCAATTAATGAATAAAAAATCAATAATAACTAAGAAATTAGTAATGAATAACAAATGAATAATGAATAACAAATGAACAATGGATAAAAAAATTAATAACGATTAAAATATAATTATATTAAAAAACAATTGCAAATTCTAAAATTCTTTGTGAATTGCATTCTTTGTGTATAGTTTTCATATGAATAAAAAATTGAAAAATTGCAAACAAAAATGATATATTGAAATGAAAAATTAATCAAGTTTTTAAAATTAAATGTGAATTAAAATTTTATTTACAAATCAATTTATGGATTCTTATTCGTCATTATTCAGTTGTGCTTAAAATTCTGAATATGAATACAGACTTAACAACTCTGAATAGAGTTCAAACAAAACATTCCTCACTACCATCACTACCATAAATTTCACAACAGTTTAGTTTGCTGCATGCGACCAGTAATAACCAATGTAAACAGTGCACACTGTGGTAAATCACAAATCTAGCTGGACAAAATAAAAAAAAAAAGTCTGGCAACATTCCTTCTGATCGTTTAATGAGCTTGTAAATACAATAGGTAACTGTAATTCATGTTTTGTTTTGTTTGTTTTTAGCTCTGATTGGAAAAACTAAACTTTAACGTCAGTTGTTGTCAACACGTGCATTCAGATTTCAAAGAGAAGCGTATTTGTTGTGTGACTTTGGTTTGGTGATTGAAAAGGCTACGGTGACTTTATTGCCATAATTTTTTTATTATTATTAAGCGATATTTCAAGGAAATATATTATAATTTTCATTTAATTATTGCCATTGTAAGTATTAAAACAATTTTTTTTTGTGAGAAGTTGAGAAAGTGAAAAAAATAAAATATTTCCTTTTTTCAAGTAGAGTTAAAGCTGTTTATTACGCATAGTTCCAGTGTAATACTATATTTGGGTTAATCTTTCAAGTGTTCACTTTAAGGTAAATCAAAAACCCATTACGATTTTTTGCGACCGCCATACATTTTTTTTCACTTTTCCAGTATGACCTCCACTCTTACGCGAAAGGAAATTTTTGAAGAATGGATAAAAACTCCCAAAATACAGCGCAAAGATGCCTTATTGACATTAATAATGGATAGATATGGTCTTCAAGATATACCAGTAGAAGTGAAAAGAAATCTTAAGGCAAATATAAATATTATTTGTTTTAAGCTAAGCGAAAAATGGATAAAAAGTGGAAGACATCATGACCGTTTTTTAAAATCAAATTCAGTTTGGCTTGATGAACCGTATGTTTTGCCTGAAAGTGTACAACCGAAAAGATGTGAAAAAGCTGGAAGAAAACCGAAAAATCGGAAATGGTGAAAAATCGAAAAAAAGAAAGATACATAGTCTTTTAGATTCAACTGACCATCGAGAAATTATTAAAGCTAGTGAGATAGTGTTTCGCAAAATGGGAAAGCGAGATTCAGCCACACGTGTGAAAGATCTGTCGGAGGCTTCAGGCAGTAAAGGTACGGAAGTGAAAAAAATTTTTAAGAGATTTAGCTCTGAGCCTGTGACTTTAGTGAGCCTTTCTCCCGATGAAGCCTTATCTATAATGGTTGATGCTAATTTGTCGAAACATCAATACGATGTTATTCGGCTAAAATTCAACGCAAAATGCAAAAATCTTTTACCTTGCTACACTAATGTTCAACAAGCTAAGAAAAAATGTTATCCAGATGAAAGAGAAATCACTGAGATGCATGCAAAAAGTTCACTCCAGTCATTAGTAAATCATACTACTGAAAGGCTTTGTTTGGCTCAAAAAGAGGTTTTACTCGGTATTGATGAACTGAAAACTGATGAAAATCGTCTTAATATTATGATAAAATGGGGATGCGATGGGGCTCAGCAAAAGCAGTTTAAACAGAAGTTTTCTTCGGAGGAGGGCCATACAGATGAAAGTTTATTTAGTATTTCAATGGTTCCTATTCAAATGAGTTTTAGTTCTAAACAAAGAAAAATTATTGTATGGCAAAATCCTGCTCCTTCATATACAAGATACTGCCGTCCAATCAAGTTTGTTTTTGCCAAAGAGTCCACTGAGTTAATTTCTCAAGAAGTTAATTTAGTACAGCAAGAAATTACAGATTTGTCTCCAACTCTTATCAGAATTGACGAACAAATTTTTCTTGTTGAGTCTACATTTATGCTTACTATGATAGATGGTAAAATTTGTACTGCATCTGTAACTTCTTCTTCTCAAACGTGTTTCATATGTGGAGCGAAACCGAGTGAACTAAATAAACCTTCTGTGATTTTAAACAAAATTGTCGATGAACGATCTTTTACCTTTGGAATGTCTCCGCTACCTATAATGACCTGGCAAGCTCGAGGACCGGAAAATAAAGCAAAAGTGGCTGAAGTCAAAAAAAATATTCAACAGAGATTTCGAAATGAGATGGGGTTGCTTGTAGACATGCCAACACAACACGGAGGTAACACGAATGACGGTAATACTGCTAGACGGTTCTTTAGAGCAGCAGAAAAGAGTGCAGAAATCACTGGTGTCAATAAAGAATTAATTGAACGGTTTCATATTATTTTGGAAACTTTATGTAGTGGTTACCCTATTGATGAAGATGCTTTTGAAAGTTTTATTGTTTTCACACGAAACTTATACTTAAACGAATACCCATGGTACATTATGCCAGTTAGCGTCCATAAAATCCTTTTTCATGGAAGAGACATAATAAGGTCTTGCATTCTTCCTATAGGACAGCTGTCAGAAGAAGCTCAAGAAGCAAGAAATAAGGACACGAGGAAATTTAGAGAGTTGTTTACGAGAAAAACATCGAGAATAGACAGAAATACAGATCTTTTCAATCGTCTCTTAATTTCTTCAGATCCATTTATCGCAAGTTTGCGTCACACTCCTTTTCGAGTTCGAAGTTTGATAACAAAAGAAGTTCTTTCATTATTATCTGTTGATGCTTTTGAGCAGGAAAAATCTTAACGATAAATATGAAAGGTAATAAATTAAAATCTCTGTGTGTATTTATGTGTTATTATCTGTATTATTAATGTAATAAAGCAAAAATAAGTACCGAAAACAATTATTATCAAATATTTATTAAAAATGTTGAAATTATTTTAATATTAAAAATGATTATCTCCGACTCCTTACGTAAAAACTCATTTAATAATAATATAAATCATGAATCTAAGTTCTATAATAGTTCTAGTTCGAAAATTCGAAATTGTTTACATTAAAAGGAGGGAGTGAGAGGCACTCCCACATAAGGAACCACTGAAATTAAAACAACTCAACCGCTGTACAGAAGGTACAGGGCTGACCACGAATGCGTTTACATTTGTAAACATGCCGCCCGCCTTGCATGACTGCAACTATCAGACTCCTTGCCCGGTCAACACCCACCCGAAGATGGAGTTTTGGGCGAACGGCATGCCTACGGTTGTCGGCAGGCTACCAGGTTGCATTACGCGGGAGTAGACATCGAGACCCAGACGTATATAGACCGGCGATGATCGGTAGAAGAGCGGATCGGCTAAGTTGATGTTCGGCATACTCTGCCGGATCCGCTCGTCCAGATCCCTTGATGGAGTGACGACCTTCAACCGCCGCTCTACCCTAGCTGTTGCTTCAACTCGCTGGTTGGCGCCATGCTGGCCACGCAGAACCAGGGTGCACATCTCGAAGCCATGGGCACGGTAGGTGGGCAGTTTCCACTTGGCTACGAGCTCTTGAGCTATAAGCGTCTGTGGAAGACATGCGTCCAAGATTGCTCTTTCGGACCCAGACCTTCCTCCGGAAACCATGCGCACCATGATAGTGGGGAGCAGTGAGACGAGCGGTTGAAAGGGTGCCACTGGCAGCTTTTCATGTGGCGATCGCTTCGGGAAGTAGTCCCTAGCCGAAGACGCATGTGGTGCTATCGACTGCGATCGTGTTTTAGTTGAAGACCGCTTCGGGAAACGGTCCCTAGTCACAGACGCTGTTGGTGCATGCGACTGCGGTCTTTTATAATTGGAGGACCACTTCGGGAAAGAGTCCCTAGACGATGACGCTGGTTGGTAAGTCGTCTGTGGCCGCTTGGCTTTGGAGCGCTTGACGCGAGGTCGGCGCGCATGCGATCTGCCGGTGCGCACTCATGAGCGCGAATGCAGCAAGCTGTGATGGTCGTCTCCACACTGACGACACCGATGAGGGCTGCGGCATTCTTTCCGCATATGTGATGCAGAGAGGCAGTTTGAGCAGTAGAAATGCATCAATACTGCTCGCAACCGCTCCTCCAGATTCATTGCCAGAAACTTTGCACACGCCGACAGGTTATGCTCCAACGAGCATACACGGCACATCGGTGGCAACTTGAAGTGGTCGCGGTCAACAGCGCATGCCACGCTTTGCAGAATGCCCCTGACTGCACTGGGCTGCGGTTCAACCACCGGTAAAGCACTAGCGATGACCTCGACCGCGATGGAAGCGCTAGGGCTGGGGACCGGTGTGCGCTCACGCACAGTCTCAGCTTCGCTGGCAACCATCTCCGTGTCAGTTTGAAGCAGGAGATCCTCCAGAAGTGCGGCAGTGAGTTCTTCAGCAGACATTCTGAAAAGAGAAAAGAGAAAAAAAAACAAAAAAAAAACACAAAAAGGATTATTAAAAAAAACATCATTGGTGCTACGTGGTTGGAAGCGCAACGAGCTTAACTATGGGCCGCGTGATGCAACCTCTCTCGGTTCGAATGTCAGCAACCCGAATTCGTTTATCACTCCCCTGATAAACACGTATGACCCTGCCTAATCGCCATTCATTCGCAGGCAGATTATCCTCCTTGACAACGACAAGGTCGTCGACAGAGAAGTCTATCTGAGGAGTTTTCCACTTAACTCGTTTATGCATCTCTTTCAGGTACTCATTTTTCCATCTGCTACAAAAGTGTTGATGCATAGCCTTGATTCGTTGCCATCGATTGACAATAGTCAAGGGCTGATCAGTTATCTCTGGTTCAGCTGGGGCTAGCAGTGGACCACCGATCAGGAAATGACCGGGAGTAAGAGATTGAAGATCGCCAGGATCCTCAGACATAGCGGTAAGTGGCCGCGAATTAAGGCACGATTCGACTCTATTCAGTAAAGTTGTAAATTCCTCAAAAGTGTATTTCATATTTCCGGCAATCTTTTTGAAGTGTGTTTTGAAACTCTTTACTCCAGCTTCCCACAGGCCACCCATATGGGGAGCACCCGCTGGAATAAAGTGCCAAGCAAGGTCTTGGCATGCGTGTTGAGCAAGAGTGGCTTCACGAGAAGCCATCATGAATGTTTGAAAGTCCTTTTTCAAAACGTTGGAGGCGCCAACAAAATTAGTTCCGTTATCGGAATATATATTTGCTGGGCAACCACGTCGGGCGACGAATCGCGATAACGCTGCTAAGAAAGTAGCGGTTGATAAATCACTTGTGGCTTCCAAGTGAACTGCTTTAGTGGAAAAGCAAACAAATAGGCACACATAGCCTTTGCTTATTCGACAAGATCTACCAATGTAGCTCTTTATGTCGAATGGGCCAGCGAAGTCAATGCCAGTTGATGAGAATGGCCGAGATATTATTGTTCTTTCTGGCGGAAGAGCCGCCATGATTTGTGTCCTCAGCTGTTTTTTATAAATAACACAAGTTTTGCAGCTGTATATGGTGGTCTTAATCAAGTTTCTAGCACGGAAAATCCAATATTGCGTTCGGATCAACCGAAGCATTAGTTGATTCCCACCATGAATTGAGATCTCATGGATGAACTGTACTAAAAGGCGAGAAAAATTGCGATTATAGGGCAATATAATAGGATGTCTTTCATTAAACGATAAGTTCGGTGAGGAGGCAAGCCGCCCGCCAACACGCAACAAATTATCGGTATGCAAGAATGGATTCAAAGCGAGTAATGAGCTCTTCGAATTAATTGGTTGCTTGGTGTCCAGCAGATGGTAATCAGCTGGAAAACTGACTTTTTGACACAACAGCATTAGACGAGTTTTAACCGCTTTTATTTCGAAATTATCAGGACATGTCGATTTTCTGCAAAAAGACGCACGCAACAGTGGATGGGTGCGGTGGAAGAAACGAAAGACGTAACTTAGTACTCTTAATGCACGCGACAAAGACGAGAATCGCTCTAATACATCATCATGTTCGGAGAAGTAAGCGAAATTAACTCTGATGGATTTGCGTTCGATCGGAGTATCTATATCAGCCGGCAAAGCAGATGTTTGCCATAAGGAGCGTTCAAGTGAGAGCCAAGATGGCCCATGCCACCACAGAGCATTTTCTGCAAGATCTTGTGGCGTGACGCCGCGTATAGCTAAGTCAGCTGGATTTTCATGTGACTCTACATGAAACCAGTTTCTGACTCCGACACGTTCAGCTATCGTTGTAACCCGATTGGCCACAAAGGTATTCCAAGAACACGGCGGCTTGCAAAGCCAGGCGAGGACTATCGTTGAGTCTGTCCAGCAAAACAATTTATGTTTGTGTATGTCGATATGTGATAATAGAGTATCGACCATATCAGCGAGTAGAACAGCACCACATAGCTCAAGGCGTGGCAGAGAAACTGTCTTGACTGGTGCCACCCTCGTTTTTGCATATAGCAAGTGAGTAACAATACAATCACTTTGTTTAACGCGGATGTAGATCGACGCTGCATAAGCCTTTTCTGAGGCGTCAGAAAATGCATGAAACTCTATAACATAACTAGGTGAGAAGTCAACATAACGTGGTATGCGAATACGATTTATGAGCTCGTAATTTGACAGAAAGGTTTGCCATGACTGGAAACTCGAAGTGGTGATGTTTTCATCCCAACCAATATTATCTAACCAGATACGCTGCATAAGGATTTTTGCTGTCACCACAATAGGAGCCAGCCATCCTGCAGGATCAAAGAGTTGCGCTATCATTGAGAGGACTTCACGTTTTGTGTAGGAAGACTTGATTGCTAGGCGCTGTGCCGAAAAGTAAAACAAATCAGAAGCAGCATTCCATCGCACTCCCAGCGCCTTAGCACAGCTGGCGTCTTCTAACTTGAGGAAGTTTTCTCTCATAAGATGCTCAGTGGATATACCTGCCAAAATGCTTGGATGGTTCGCAGTCCACTTTCGCATGGTGAAGCCAGCTGTAGACAATGCTGATATAAGCTGACTTTTAGCTTCAATTGCACTATCTACGTCGTATGTGTCGTCGCTCCGGCTAGAGCATCATCGACACATAGAAAATTTCGCAAGATTTCTGCAGCACGAGGAAATTGGCTCTGCACATCATCTGCCAGTCGAAGCATGGTTCTTATGGCTAAGTATGGTGCACAATTTACTCCAAAAGTCACAGTTTTTAGCTCGAAATCCTGAATTTCCTCATCAGGAGAATTTCTATGCAGGATTCGTTGGTAAGAAGAGTGCTTTGGGTCAACAAGTATCTGGCGGTACATTTGTTGAATGTCACTATTAAATACATATTTAAAGAATCGCCATTTCAGGATCAAAAGAGTTAAATCTGCTTGCAGAACGGGTCCTGCGTGCAGGATGTCGTTCAAACTGGCACCATTTGAGGATGCGCTTAAAGCATTAAATACGACGCGAAGCTTCGTTGTAGCACTTTCTGGTTTCAATACCGCGTGGTGCGGTAAATAGTACTGAGATGGATAACTCGCGAACTTTGGTGGCGACACTTTTTTCATATGATCCAGCTTTAAATACTCTTGAAGCACTTCATCATATTGTGACTTGAGTTCAGGATTTTTTGTCAATCGAAGTTCACTTCTAATGAATTGCTTAAAGGCGATGCTTCGAGAAAATCCTATTCTAGTTGTATCTGGGAAAGTATTCTTGAAAGGTAAAGTAACTATATACCTTCCTTGAGCATCTCGTTTCGTAGTTCTCTGGTAATTTTCCTCACAAAACTGATCAGACTCCGTTATAAGTTGCTTCTTTGGAAGTTCCTCCAACTCCCAAAAACGTGCGATTTGTTTGTCAATCGCAATTTCGTTATAAAACGAGAGGCATGTCGTAAAACTGGATATGCCGCTATGTGGAATAGGGCCTGTAAATATCCAGCCAAATACCGTTTCTTGGGCTAAGAGTGACCCAAGAACATTCCGTTGAATTCCATCAAGAATAATGGCAGGGTACACATCCCCACCGATGAGTACATCTATTTGATCGCTTCTAAAGAAATGCGGATCAGCCAATTGCAAATCTGGTAAATTTTTGCATAAAGAAGGATCGATGCAGCATGAGGGCAGATTCCCAGTTAAGCGAGACAGTACAAAGGCTGTTGCTTCTATTTGGAATTGCCTATTCTTAGGTGAGCTAAGAATAATGTCGCAAGCCCTTGAGACTTGCGCCGAGACTGTATTGTTAAGGTTATTGTGCTGAATGTGCTTGGGTGTTTGAGCCCGTAAAATTTGAATGCACGTTCGACCTGCTTGAGTCTGCACTCGAAGCAGGAGTTGAAGTCAAATTCGAGTCACGATGCAAGAGAGTATTGTGACGTTGTTTGCACATCACGCATGTGTACTGACTCTTGCACTCTTTGATCTGATGCGCACTGGATAAGCAGTTGATGCAAAAGTTGTGTTTGCGGACAACTGTTAGTCTTTCCTTGGCATCCATCCTCAGAAATGTTGGGCACGAACGTAGACCATGCTGTTCTGAGGTACAGAGCTTACAGTTTGCTTGGGAAACTTTTAATTGGTAATTGTTTACCCTTTTACCAGATGATATGCTCTGGTGTGATCTTGAAGTGGAGTGATTAGAGGTTGAGGGCAAAGAAATTTGCCGGGATATCGCACCGCTACCGCTGCGAATATCTGATACGGTTTCAAGTGTTCGAAACCGGTTGGTGAGGAAGAAATCGGGATCTGCTCACCTGGGAACTTGGTTTTTGTCTGTTATGGACTGCTCCCATAATGAGAGCGTGATCTCGGGCAAACGCGTAGAACACAAATACACGAAAATAGCATCCCAATTATCAATTGCAATTTGTGCAAGTGTAGGGCATAAATGCAACCATTTATGTCCCGTTGAAGCTTTTGAAGGTCGGTGCCTGATTCTTTTTGCACACTGGGCAGATTAAATAAAATTTTTAGCTGGCTATTAACCAGAATACGTTTGTTTTCGTATCTGTCACTTAAATCTTGCCAGGCTTGAGCAAAGCCTTCGTTTGTCAGTGGAGATTTTCTCACAATCTCCTTTGCTTCGCCACTAGTTTTCTTATTGAGGTGGAAAAGTTTTTCCACTGCTGTGAGGCGAATGTTTGTGATGTAAATGGCCGTAAACATGTCTCTGAATGACGGCCATGAGAGGTAATCACCACTGAAAACCTCTGTATCGCAGGGCGGCACAGGCATGCTGTGACCAACCACCATTCCGATATCTGAAGCAGTGGTTTGCTCAGATGGCTTTGTTTGGCGAAGCTCAGAGATTTTTGCTGCCGCCCTTAGGTAGGCTTGATAGCAGCTGCGGTACTTTTGCTTTATTGCCTCGATTTCCTCCAGCTCAGTTTTATCATTGAACTGATCCAAGCACACTTCGTACTGCGCTTTGACCTTTTTCCATAGCGCTTTGAGCTCTTCGCTTTGAAAACCTAAAGAAAACACATCATGAGATTGAACAGCATTGAAGTCTGCTTCAAACTCAAGAATAGCGTCAGACGCCTGAATAAATTTTTCAAAATGTGCCATTGTTTGCTTTGATTTTATCCTTGTATTAATGTTTGCGGTTTGGAAAAGAAAAAAATTTAAATTGTTTTATATTTGCTTTTTGTTGTGAATTAAAAAAAATAAAATAATTCAAATTTAGCTTTAATCAATATCAAAAACAAATATGTTATTTGTAAGGAATTTAGTATAAGAATTATACTTAATTTAATTATATTGAATAAATAAATAAATTCTTTTTGAATTATTCAATATATTTAATATATTTGTTTTTTTTTTTTTTTATAACCTAAAAAACTCTATATATCGCGAAATATAAAACTAGTTTAAATTTGAATATGAAAGAAAAAAAAAATGACTAAAAATTATACTACTCCGTCCCACAGTGCACAATTATTTGTTACTGCTAATTGTGCGTTGCTGACCCACTGTGCAATATTCTTGCGCTCTCAGTGCTGCGCTAGCGCTAGTGTAAAGCTGAGAGGCCTTGTTAGCGTTGTTGAACTTTAAGCCGTTGTTGCTGTTGACTTCGGTCACTCTGTATGCGGCGCAGAGGAATGCAAAAATCACTGTCGTCAACTTAATGTTAAGCACACCAACTGAAATGTTATTTTGAAAAATAAAAACACACTTTTTTTTTTTTTCTTATTTTATTGTTGAGTAATAAAATTCCACAACACAGTAAAATTGCAATAAATTTCAATAATTTTATTCAATTAAAATTGAAATAATAAAATTTATAATAAAAAGTGTAAATAATAAATAATAAATAAATTTTTTTTTTTTTTGATTTAGAGCTGTTGTCCCACTGTGCTGCTTTCCTTATGTTCTCAGTGCTGCGTGAGCGCGAGAGTTAAACTCGGAAGAACAGTCCCACTTGGTCCAACGTTGGTGAATTTTAAGCAGGAGCTGCTGTTTCAGCTTTGATCGCTACGAATGCGACACAAAGTGGAGATGAAAAATTTCTCTGCAGTTAGCTTAAAATGCACATACACACACAAAAAAATTATTCTTCGCGTAAAATTGTTGTTGGTCAAAAAAAAAAACAAAAACGGTTCCACTATGTATTTCAATTTTATAACTGAACGCACAATAATTCGCTCTGCAAACTTAAACACTTTATGAAACTTTTTTTTTTTTTCAACTCGCAATTTACCGCGAAATTCTGACGAGAATTTTTTTTTTTTTAAAAACTTAGACCCTGGAATATGAAAAAACACTCTAAGAATTACAAATGAGCGAATCGCGTATTTTCCGAACCGACGTAGCACCAATCTTGTTTCTTAACAATAAATCTGATATCTATTAATATGAAATAAAAGAACTTACCTGTATTTTCTGGCCAAAAAAAGTTAGGTTGATTTTCCTTTCTTGCGCTATGGCTGTTGATGCTGCTGGTGTTTGGTGATGCTGTTGCTGCAGTTGCTGTTGCTGGTGTTTGGTGATGCTGTTGCTGCAGTTGTTGTTGCTGGTGTTGGCGGCTTGATGGCGGCTTCGCTGCTTTTTTTTGGTTTTTTTTTTTTTTTTTAAATTTTTTTTTGCACTCGCGACAGAGCGATTTTTTAATGTTTTTGTTTTTCAATTTTTCACTCGCGACCGAGCTTTTAACTTTTTAAAACTTTTAAAAACGCCTTGGTAAAAAAACGGCTCGATGAAGGACCATGTATATCTTCCCGACGGAAGATTTCAAAAAATAATAAAGAACTAAAACTTTTTCGTAAAAGTAAAAACACGACTTTGTTTTTCGGTGGATCAAAACGAATTAAATTCTTTATTTGGCTGAGGCCGAACTTTCTTTCATTTTGTTTACATTAAAAGGAGGGAGTGAGAGGCACTCTCACATAAGGAACCACTGAAATTAAAACAACTCAACCGCTGTACAGAAGGTACAGGGCTGACCACGAATGCGTTTACATTTGTAAACAGTCGACATAATCGTCCATCAGAGCAATTAAATCGGTTAACCATGGGTCGTTTTCGCACTACGTTTACTCTATGTGATAATACGCATCCGCAGAGACGTCGAACAGTGCGCACCGAAGAAACATTTGCCGCTGTAGAGCAAAATGTTGAAGAGGACCCGAATGAATCGATTCGCCACCGTGCACAGCAATTGGAGCTTTGTCCATCAACTTTATGGAAGATTTTGCGCAAAGATCTTGGCTTGCGACCTTACAAGATCCAGCTTGTGCAAGAATTAAAGCCGCGAGACCATGCAATGCGTCGTGATTTTGGTGTATGGGCCGAAAATGAGATTGATCTCGATGCTGATTTTCATCGCAAAATTTTGTTCAGTGATGAGGCTCATTTTTGGTTGAATGGCTACGTCAACAAGCAAAATTGCCGCATTTTGAGTGAAGAGAATCCACATGAGATCCTTGAGACGCCATTACATCCACAAAAACTGACTGTTTGGTGTGCTCTATGGGCTGGTGGAGTCATTGGGCCATACTTCTTCCGAAATAATGCTGGAGAGTCAGTTACCGTTAATGGAAACCGGTATAGAGCCATGATAACCGACTATTTTGTTCCCGAATTGGATGGCATGAATGTGGATGAGTTGTGGTTTCAACAAGACGGCGCTACATGCCACACATCGCACGTCACAATCGATTTATTGAAGGAAACATTCGATAAGCGCATAATTTCGCGGAATGGACCTGTCAATTGGCCACCAAGATCGTGTGATTTGAGACCATTGGATTATTTTCTTTGGGGATATGTGAAGTCGCTCGTCTACGCCAACAAACCAGAAACGTTAGGGGACTTGGAGGCCAACATTCGTGGCGTTATTGCCGACATACGGCCCCATATGCTCGAAAAAGTGGTTGAAAATTGGACCTGTAGAATTGGCTTTATTCGAGCCAGCCGCGGCGGCCACATGCCCGAAATCATATTTGAACATTAATGGCATAAAATTATCCTTCCAATAAAGCCAAATTGATGGACATTAAAACGATTTTCTTGTGTTTTATTTCAATTCGAAGTTCTATACCTCTAAAAAAAACACCCTTTATATATAACTACAAATAATCTCAGAGGATTTATTTAAGAAACCAATTTTTTATCTTAAAAATTTATTTTTTCGTGGCAGTGATTTTATTAAAAAAAAATCTTCTTTTTAAAAAAAATTGATTTTTAATAATCATTTATTTTTATCTTTGAAAAAATACGGTCCAATGATTCCACCAGCGTACAAACCACACCAAACAGTGCATTTTTCGGGATGCATGGCCAGTTCTTGAACGGCTTCTGGTTGCTCTTCACTCCAAATGCGGCAATTTTGCTTATTTACGTAGCCATTCAACCAGAAATGAGCCTCATCGCTGAACAAAATTTGTCGATAAAAAAGCGGATTTTCTGCCAACTTTTCTAGGGCCAAAATTCAATGATTTGCAAGCGTTGCTCGTTAGTAAGTCTATTCATGATGAAATGTCAAAGCATACTGAGCATCTTTCTCTTTGACACCATGTCTGAAATCCCACGTGATCTGTCAAATACTAATGCATGAAAATCATAACCTCAAAAAAATCACCCTTTATATTTAAACTCATTTTTTATATAATTCATAAGTGAGAAATGAACCCAACGCGATTTATTAATTTTGTCCAGCTAGATTTGCGATCTACCACACTGTGCAGTGGCGGAAACTTGCTTTTGCTGCCTGTCAAATTAAAATTAAATTGAAGCCGACCGCAACGTCGCGCGACAATGTTGAGCGACAAGTCCCCAAAATATGTCCCATAAGAAATAAATGAAAAAAAAAGCGACAATTGGCGCTGCCGCTCGTCGCGCGTATTGTGTTCCGGCTATGATTCGCAACTCATTGGTGTAGTCATCAAAATTATAAATTTTATTGTCACTATTAATTGTGTCAGTGGGTAAACTTGTAATTTTCCACGAATTATTTTTCAAATTTCCTACGAATTAGTTCGAAAGGTGAATGACCTGTGTCAATGTGAGTTATAAACAAAAGTGTAGTATGGAATCCATTGATCCTATTAATTTCCGTTGGTAAATGATAGCAAATATTCATTGAGTACTCTGTTCCAGAGCACCTATTGTTTGATGATTGTATGGTGTTGAAGAACTGTGTTTGATTTTAAGAAGATTGCATATTTTTTCATTAGTTGTCTGATTTTAGTACTTTGAAATGTCCGTATTTTAAAATGAATTTTTCAACTAATGTCTTAGCTGTCGTTGTCGCGTCTTTTGTCATCATTGAGTGTGCAACTATATATTTTGTTAGTTATATATATATATATATTATATTATATGTATTGTATTGTCAAAATGTATCCGTAGTCATCTGATATTCTTAATGGCTGAATTACAATACTGCGTTAGGTCGGTCGGCCTTTGACAGCTAGACTAGAAACAATGGGTTCTTATGAAGCAACACAAAATATGACTTCATGCATTGCGTCGACCTCATCCCGTAAAAACGAATTTGAGGGGGTGACGTACGATCAACGCTATGAGTAGCGACATGCTCTACTAGCTCGTGCTTTTGACATTCCATATTAACGCTGGGTTGCATTTTCGTTGAGAAATGCTAAAATGTGGGTGTTCTTGGATTCCGATGGAAAACTAAGATTTTTATAGGATTATCGTGTGAATTTATATTTTGATGCGTGTTTTTTTTTTAAATTGATAAAATTTTTTAAATTAACATGCTGCTTAAGTAGTATAATAATGATTTTGATGAATTTAGCATGATATTAATATTATTCAATTGAATATCCTATTAAAATTTATACATTTTTTAGTATATTATAAATACTATTATTTTTTAGTATACAATATATTATAAATTGGGTAATTATACAAGGTGGCGCAAAAATAACATTCCGATGTTTTTTGGCTGTAATTTAAAAAAAAAATTAAAAACTTTGATTCTTCTTGTGGATTATTTTTATTTGGTCTCTTAATTTTTTTTACATCAAGTCGAGAATATGATGTCATGTAAATGGCCGCCGCCACAGTTGATTGTCATTTGAGCCCTTTTTATGGCATTTTCCATCACTTCGGCCAAAACTTCCGGCGATAGGTCCTCACATTCTTGACGGATATTGTCTTTAAGAGCTGCAAGAGTCTGAGGCTTGTTGACATAAACCCGCGACTTCAAAAAGCCCCACAAAAAGAAGTCTGGAGCGGTCAAATCAGGCGATCTTGCTGGCCAGTGCAAATCGCCAAATCGGCAGATAAGGCGCCCGGGAAATGCATCCTTCAGCATATCGGTTGTGGCACGTGCAGTGTGTGCCGTTGCACCGTCCTGTTGGAACCACATGTTTTCCAATCCCAATTCATCAAGTTGCGGCAAAAAGAACTCGTTGATCATTGCTCTGTAGCGCTCACCATTCACAGTAACCGTCTTCGAAGAAAAAAGGTCCGATGACTCCTCCAGCGAAAACAGCACACCATACAGTGACTTTGAGCGGGTTTAATGGCTCTTCGTGGGTTACACGCGGATTTTCAGTGCCCCAGAAGCGTAAATTTTGCTTTTTTACGTAACCGCTAAGATGGAAATGGGCCTCATCAATCATGATTATTTTTGATGAAAAATCATCTTCCTCTTGGTGGTGATTAATTCCGCGTTCTGGAGCAGTGTAGCGTAACATTGTTTATTAACGTGTATTTCGCATGTGTTTACTACACAAATGTCAAAACAGAACTGACATTAGGGGCCAATTGCAAAATTTATAGCATTTTCTGATAGGAGGATTACTTTTGCGCCACCTTGTATATTGTAACGAGGTTGGTTGAGGACGAATACCCTTAATATTATTGTTTGAATAATATAACACACAAAGGAATGTTGTATTTTTACTTTGAAAAAATAATAGTCCATGCAAATTTATTGCTGCTAGCAAGATTTGCAATTGCCCACAAAATGTCAAATGATAAATATAAAAGCATAATAAGAATGAAATGATAAATATTAGACAAAAATTGTCCACTGTGAACACTTGTGCAGTTAATTTTGTTTTTGTAAAGTTGTACCCAAGTACTCACTAATTACAAGTGATTCAGCGAGCATTGTGCAAGGGGGCGTGGCATCTCGAATCTGCAATATCGAATAACTTTGGAATTATAGGTCGCACAACATTGAAATTAGGTGTTCGGCCTCGATTTACATGTGCCATTCCACTGGTAAAATTTTATGGGCGTTGGGTAAAGGGCGTGTCACTTTTTCGGCTGCCCAATTTGTGGGTATAACTTTCGAACTATTAGTAACACATCAATGAAACTCGGTAAGAATGTACTATTTAGTCTTGTCCTTTGACTGGAAAAATTGAGTGACCATTGGACAAGGGGGCATGGCACCGCCCATATAAGTCAAACTTATGGTATCAAATAGCTTTGGAGTTAAATGCCGCATAATAATGAAACTCGGTATGGAGTTGCCACGTAGTAATGTCCATCTACTAGAAAACCGTGACGGGCATTGTACAAGGGGGTGTGGCTCCGCCCATACAATTACAATTTTTGATATCGAATAGCCTATGAAAGTAAGTCACAAAACGTTGAATTTTAGAATAGAATTACTATTTGGTGATGCATTTCTACTAAAAAATTTGGACAAGGGGGTGTGGCATGAATAGTACTACAGCGCCATCTGGTGTTCAATATTGGTTAAACAAGCTAGCAGCGAAACACTCAGCGTACATGAAAAGCACTATATACCGATTTTCTTAAAATTTGTACTTAAGCGCCCTCTGGTGTTCAAGGTGGATAAAAATTGATTGAAATTGCCCCAAAACACGCACCGTACCAAAAAACTTGTACACACAAATTTACATGAATATTTCCATACATATTTCCAAATTGCTTTCGTTGACGAAATTTCCTACATTTTACTCTCAAAATTTGCAAAAATTTCGGCAAAAATCAACAGTAATAATAATAATAAATAGCAGTAATTTTGACAAAAACAGAAAAATAATGACATCAAGCAATCACATTTTATAAAAAAAAAATATTTATATATATATATATCTAAGTATAAAAATATCGATAAATCAAAGACAAATTTTTTGCCATAAAAACTAAAATGTATTTCCAGAAATTTAATTTTAAATTTTAATTTAATTTCACATTTTATCATTAAATTGCAAAGCGTTCATTTATTTTGAAGCTTCTAGTCCAAATTTTCACATTAATATGTGACATTTTTCATTATTTCGCAGATTATATTACACTTAATAAAAATATCTTAGCTTTCTAAAGTAGGTTTAATGGTTCTTAATGAGTTTATGACAATATCTTTCAATTTTTCATTGATTAAAATTATAATTGCATGATTTCGGAAAAAGGGACGTTTTGTGGGATTTTTAGTGTAGCTGCTTTTATTGGCATCACCAAAATGACAGACGCACGATCTGTCAACGCAACATTGAGTTTTGCAAAGTTCGAGGTCGTCCGTTTTGACAGCTTATATCGTAAAGTTTTTACAACGGAGACCAACGTACGGTCAGCGCACGACCGAACTAACGCAGTATTGTAATTCAGCTATAAGGGTCCTACTGTGTCAATTGATATTACTTCAAAACTGTTATTGGGTGTGTCTGTCACTATCATCGGTTCTTTTGTATGTTTTTGTTTGCTTATGGATTGTGCAGGTATCACAATTTGTTACGAAATTCTTTACCGTTTGGTTCACGTTTTTCCAAACGTATCTTTGTTTTCTTCTGCGTCAATGGCGAGTACCGAATTCGACGGAACCACGAGCTGTATGAGCTGAACGCTGACATCGACATAGTTAAAAAAAAAAAAATAACTGGCCATTTCAGCTCTTGAAAGGACTTTGACCTAGCTTCTTATGGCCAATTGTGTTGTGCGTGTTATGAAGTTTGTACACAATTGACCGAGAAGCGGACCTACAGGTTTAACGCCGACTCCAAACGGCGATGAACGGAATATGTTCTTGTTCTCAAGAAGATTTACATGGCATTTTGATTACTCTCTGAGGTTTGCCATTGTCTGCAGAGAGGTGGCGGCCGTACAGAAAAATCATTTTAATTTAAATCATTTTCTGTCGCTGCTGGGGTTCGAACCCGGATCTCCAGGCTCGTTGACATAGAGGCCACGCACTTTAACTAACTACGCCATGGACGCCATATCGACATAGTTAAGCGCATTAAAATTGAGAAGCTCCGCTGGCTAGGTCATGTTGAGCGAATGGAAAACGAGGCTCCAGCGAAAAAAATATTCGATTCGCTGCCCGGTGGTGGTCAACGCAGAAGAGTACGCCCACATCTTCTTTGGGAGGATCAGGTGATGGATAACCTGACCACGCTTGGTGTTTCCAACTGGCGCCAGCAAGCGTAAAACAGAAACGGCTGGCGCAATTTCGTATACGAGGCCAAAACCGACCTACGGTTGTAAGCGCCAGATAAGTAAGTAATCTTTGTTTTTACTTTATCAATGTCTTACGTATTCCTAAATGTCCTCCATGTGTTGAATTATGAAATTCGTCAATTAGTTTATATTGTTGTAACTTGTCTTTTACTTGTCTTGGGGAGGTATAAATTATAATTTTTAATTGATGATGAATTATAAAATTATAATTGATGATGCGTCAAGATAATGAATTTCATCGCAAAATCATCTTCAGTGACGAAGTTCAGTTTTGACTCAATGGGTTCGCCAATAAACAAAATATGCGTTATTAGTCGGGTGAAAATCCACATGTGCTTCATGAATCCCCACTTCATCCACAAAAAATAACATTTTGGTGCGGTTTGCATGCCGGCGGCGTCATCGAACCATATTTTTTCGTCTACGATAACGATCATAACGTTACTGGCCATCGTTACCGCGCCATGATTACCGATTATTTTTGGACCGAATTGGAAGCTATAGACTTGGACAATCGATTTATTGAAGAGTAAGTTTGATGAGCTATTTATCTCAACAAATGGGCCAGTCGATTGGCCGCCTCGTCCGTGTGACTTAACGCCTCTAGAATATTTTCTTTGGGGCTACGTCAAGTCATTGGTCTATGCCAACGAGCCGACGACGTTGGAAGAGCTCAGACCCAACATTGAACGTGAATTAGCGGCCCTTTCGGCCGAAATGTGTGGCCGAGTCATCGAAAATTGGGTCCAACGAATCGACCGCTGCATACGTTCCCGCGGTGACCATATTAACAAAATCGAATTCCATTCATAAATGTTTTGTATGTACTTCAAGCCGATAATAAAGTTTTTAAAATGTCTCAAATAGTTTGCGTTTTATTAAAAAAAAGTTGTCCTTAATGGAAAACACTTTATTTTCCTTATTCATTCTTGATGCTAAGTTCTTCAGTATCGAATCTAGTTTCGCTGAATTATCGTTACATCCTACGTGCACAAAATTATTTTCAATATTCATTTTAAAATTCTTCATATCTGTGTCGACATTAAATTTGAATTTCCTCATATTTTTGACATCAGTAATGGATGTGCATTAGACCGGGTCGGTCTCCATACAAAAAAAAAGTTGATAAAGTCCGTCCCTAATATGAAAGCATACCTCCCCAGCTAGACACCTAACTGTTAGATATGCCATATATAATGCTTAGACAGATGGCATAAGACGTTATGTTCATATAAAATTCTCCATACAACTTACGTTAAATTGGTTCTAGCAATATATGAAATATAACGCATGTTTCCTATACGTGTGACCGTGCATCCCTGTCTGCCACGCATGTTTTAACCATTGCAAAAAGCTACAGCTGCTCTGCTCACACTAACAACAAATTCCGTAAAGAATTTAATAACAAACTTAGCTGTTTACTTAAGTACACAGTTAGCGTTCCGCAAAACCTTTCCACCATAGTGTAGTGGTTAGAGCGCTGACCTTTAACGCAAACAAACGCGAGCTCAAAACCTTCACCAAATAAAACCATTTTTTTTTTTCTTATGATTTTGTTTAGAAGTGTTTTTTTGCTATTTTTATTAATGGGTAATATTTACAAAAGGTAAATTTAGGCAAAACATTTAAAGAAAATAAAAAAAATATCTCTCAAATATTGGCTATTATTTTTTACTCTAGCAAGGAAAACTTGCGTTTATTTAGAAAGGAATTTGGCCATTTTTAATTCTTAATAATCGTATTTCTCTTTAGTGTTTTTTACATATATATATTTTAACTTATTTAAATTAAATTCAATGAAAACCTTCCTGTGTCGGACGGTATTTGAACCGCGGTCTCTGCCACATAAGCTGCGCATTCTACCCAACGCACCACGGAAATCATGTTTGAAACTGATCATTTAGGATATTATTTTATTGCGTGACTTACACTTGCATCGCTTAAAATTTTTTCGCTACTTTTTTCACATCCTCAGCTTGTTTGCTGCGTAAAGGAGCAAGCTATGTAAGCACACACAACTTTTCTTGTTTAACATGACATCAAAATTTAAGAGTGTATTAGTGAACACCAAATTTTGTTTCATTGTGTTTGTAACTACGTTAGAGCTGTCTAGCTGGGTCGAGAGTGTTTCATTGATATACAAATTTTTTTCGTAGGCACCCTGTAAAAACCGCCAAATTCGTTTTTTAACCATAACTTTGTATTTTTTTGTCCGATCTTCAAATTCAATATATCGTTAAAAAGGTATTGATGAGTACTACAATTCTATAGGTGCCATCGACTACAACATCAAATTCGTTTGGTGACATCAGTAGCTCGTTCCTGTAACAAAATCGGCAAGAAACCGATTTGTGTGACGTCATGCGCTATCGATCTCTAGTTACCGATTTCGTGACAACTAATGTTTCTATGCGTTGAAATCGGTAAATATTCAGGCCGCGATGAAAAAGAACACAAATCTAGAAGAAATGCTGCGAAATTGAAACAAATGACAACCAGCTGTTCAAGTTATTATTTTATTTTATGTTTTCTGTTATTTTATTTTTTGTGCACTATAATTTTATAATAAATAGATAATTAATAGTGATTCAGTGAACAGTGAAGTAAGTTCAAATTATTTGGAAATCAACTATTTAATAGATTATTGTTTCAAACGAAATGAGTAACATTAATCTTGTAATAAACGCAGAAATATGTTCCGGATTCAGAGACGCTTCTTGAGAGACACCTCGGATCCTTTCACATTCCTAAAGCGCGATTTGTCGGACTATTTAGGTTCTCCAAAGATGCAGCTTTGGACCTACTAGGTGAAGTACGCCCTTATATGGAAACGGGACAGAGAAGCACCTATATACCAAATTCGGCTCTGTGCAGCCTTGCATTTCTACGCCACCGGATTTTTCTTGCGTGATATAGGGCAAGACTTTGTGTGTCCATTAAGCAAGACTATGATCAGCCAAATCAACAAAAATAATTGAAAATAATATAATGAAAAATATATTATATTTCCAACCACATCCGAAGATCAACTATTGTTGAAAGAAAGGTAGCTACTTTATTATAATAGAGATACAAAATGTTTTATTTCACCGTATATTTTAAATTTTTTGAAGCTACAAGATTTCCTGGTGTTTTGGGTGCAATTGACTGCACGCACTTCAAAATAAAAAACCCCCAACTGATGTCTAATATTGCTACATAAATCGCAAAGGGTATTTATCAAAGAATGTTCAATTGGTTTGCGATTTCGACTTAAGAATTTTGGGATGCTTCGCCAGGTTTGGAGGAAGGACTCACGCTTTATATGGGAAAGTAGCAGGTTAAATGGTTTTCTTCATAGCAAGTACACCGACAATGTGTGAAGGTTGGCTGATTGGTGACTCGGGATATCCTTTACAGCCATGGCTGATGACACCATACATAAATGTTGAAAGTGCAAGCCAGGAAGAATTTAATAAGACGCACATTCAAGCCAGAAACTGCGTTGAAAGACTTAACGGCGTGTTAAAAAAAGTTTTTGGATGTCTTTCAGGAGACCGTGGTTTGATGGTTTCACCAGTTTTCTCTGGTTCCATCATTAACGCATGTAGCGCTCTGCATAATATTCGGAGAAAATACAATTTACCGATTCTAGAAGTATGCATTCCACATAATATTCCTTCTGTTAATGTAGAGGACGCAATTACCTCAAACACGGTTTTGAGTGAAGGCAGAGCTACTCGAGAATCAATTACCCGGAACTACTTTCGATATTAAACCATTTAAAAAATCTTAAAAACTTCATCACAACCGTACTTGAAATAAGTCAGAAAAAGTAAAAATATTACAACGAAACACAAAGAAGTATCAAACTGGAAAACAAGAACTCCGCTATCAACAACAGCATATACATAGACCAATTACACACAAAAAACATCATTAACAAAAAAAAAAAAACAATTTACATAAACTCACTGACAAAGTCTGTAAGTAGGAAATACTATGTAACAAGAACGTAATAATAATTTCTTTATTTACAAGGTATCTAAGTAAATTTTATTGAACGTCAAGACTCTACCTGAGGATAGTTTAGTGGCTTATATATTTATAAATATATATATTTAGTAAACTTTATATATTAAGTAAATTTAACATGCATGTTAATAACAACACAAGCAGCACAACAACAAACGACACGATACTATGTTCTTAGTTTCGACTCGAACCAAAGCAACAACCATAACAATATAAACACTTACTAAAGCTACTGAAGCTTATCTTTCCGTTTTCTGTTTTATTAAATGAAACATGCTATTTCATTAGTATTTTATATGTATATATTAATTTGTATTCATCAAAACTAAAATGTAAGAAAAAAAACTTAAAATTTATAATAATTAATTTTACATATTACATACATGTAATTTATATTTTATATAAAATACAATGAAACAAAAAACATTAAATTTAAAAAACTTCATTTAGATATATGTAATTTAAATGTAATTTATATTTTATATAAAATATAATGAAACAAAAAACTTTAAATTTAAAAAACTTCATTTTACATAGTATATGTAATTTATGTGTAATATACATCGTATCGTAATTAAATGTAATATAAATTGTATATGAAATAAAATGTAACAAAAAAACTTAAAATTTTTAAAAATTTATTTTACATATTACATAAAATATGACTAGATCGACTATATAAATTTTTAGGCACTCATTAGTCAGTCATTTTGCAAATATCTTGTGTTTAGATACAAAACCTAGAAAAAAAAAGGAAAATGAACTTAGCAAGATGTAAGTTTAAGTTTGATGAATTAGAAGTTACCATTAATTTTTATTTTGCAGACAATGTATAATCTGGGTCAGCGTCTCTTTTGAAGGAACCACCCATAGCATTAAGCTCTTTAGAGACAGCCTCCCAAACGGCGTTATGCTCCCTCCTTGCGTCGTTTATCAAAAATTTACCCTTTCCGACGTGCCGGTGCTGCTTCATTAAGTCCAACAGACGACGTCGCTGCAGTTTCCAAACTCGTCCGGATTTAATTTGATACTCAAATAAATTTTATTAGTTATATATACATCTATTCAACATATCATTTTAGTTTACCTTCTGAGTGTTGTTGTCCATTGTTTTAAAAAAATATGTGGCTTTATGTTGTTGTTAAAATGTTGCCGGAAATAAACAACAATTGTAAATTTTAATAATTTGACACCTAGTGAAGTACAACGAAAACAAAGAAAATATTTGCGACCGGGTACTCTTTCATTTCTGTAGCATATATTGATTTGCGAACATTTTTAACTTTTATGTAAATATGCATTATTTCTTAATTGCATTACGTTGAAAATTAAAACGTTTTATAATAACAACAAAATATTTCAATCAATAAAAAATTCAACTTAAATGAAAGTAACCATTTTTAAAATATATTTCGAGTACTTATAACTTATTAATACACAACATTATTGACATAAGATAAATCGGTAGAATTCTCACTTGCCGCAAAGTCAGGGAGAAAAGTGACACATTTTTATCGATTCACTTTTTGTACAGAAACACTTTTTTAAAAGGTTCTATTGAAGTGGAAACGGAACATGTGACAGATTATCGATTTGAAACGAACGAATTGAACAGAAATCGACTCAGATTCTTACAGAAACAGTGTTGGTGAGAGTGACGTCAGAGTGACGTCAAATCGATAATATGAGTCGGTAACTGCGATCGATACAAGTTACAGAAACGAGCTACAGTTACCCAAATTTTTACCTCCCTAAATTAAAAAAATTTTTATACAAAAATTAAGCTCACAAAAAACTAAGAAAGTTTGGCCTTGAAAGTATTTACATAAGTTAATAAATAAAAAAGTTACGGTCGATCAAAGTTTAGAACAGAATTTTACTATACCATTTTCTGAAATTTCAGAAAAATCGTTAACACTTATTTTCTTTTTTTATTTCTTCTTCTATTTTTTTTTCTTTATGTAACAAAAAGTCAGCTTACTGCAGCTTTACGGAATCTGGTTGCATTCATTGTGAAAGTCTACGCACCTTTCTAGTTCCTCGTCAAGAGCCAACCACAAGCCATTTATGGAAGTCGGCATGTTTTCAACTACATTTGCTGGATACGTCAGTTGCCAATAGACATACAGTAGAGATCATTCACTCTACTGTAGAATACAATGCGTATTATTGCCACCCGGAAAATATTTTTTTATCAATGATAACTGGTATCAACTTTAACAATGATAACCCGGACCAGTTAATACGATCTGAAGGCTTTGCAATAATAAGAGCAGCAACGCTTCGTGAATTCTATGTCCCAAAACAAGGCATTATAAATTTCGGCAGTGATTCATACACAAAAATAATTAATTGGGATGAATTCAAAATTACTGAGCCACCTTGCTTACAATTCTTGACTAACAACCAATTAGCGGAATTTGAATATTCAGCCAACGCAATTATACAAATACCGGGTAAAATTAACAAAATTTTCTTACCAAAAATAATTCGAGTATTTTACTCATGTTTTATGATTTTCAGAGTTTCCATGCCATTCGCAAAGTATGTACTGAACGTTTCGTGCGTGTGTGAGTGAATCAGCGCTCGCTGTCACTGATGAAAAGCGAATGGGTTACAGTTTTGCTAAACTAGAAAGCCGTGAGCGTTATATCCAACTCGAATCTCGCAAAGATTTTATTTGATTTAAATATGAGTTTAATAAGTGTTTACGATTTTTCTGAAATTTCCGTAACTTTTTTATTTATTAACTTATGTAAATACTTTTAAGGCCAAACTTTCTTAGTTTTTTGTGAACTAAATTTTTTTATAAAAATTTTTTTAATTTAGGGGGGGTAAAAATTTGGGTAACTGATATCACCAAACGAATTTGATGTTGTAGTCGTTGGCTCCTATAGAAGAATTGTAATACTCATCTATACCTTTTTAACGATATATTGCATTTGAAGATCGGACAAAAAAATACAAAGTTATGGTTTAAAAACCATTTTGGCGGTTTTTACAGGGTGTCTACGAAAAAATTTTTATAGCAATGAAACACTCTCGAGGTAAGCTTTCATATAAGGAGCGGACTTTTCAAACTTTTGTATGCGACCCACTCTAATGTGCATTCCCATATTTAAAGGTGATCAAGCTTCTTCTGAGAGTTCCAGTTCTCCGTGTTATTGTCCAGTTTGTTTTGTTTGGACATGCCTCTTGTAATAATAAGCGATCTTTTCGCTTTTTCATCTACCTCTTGTGGTATCATTTCTTTAAGTATGTCGGAGTCAATTTGTATTCTTGATAAAGCGTCTGCGTTCGTATTTAGTTTAGCCTTTTTGTATATTATGTTAAAGTCGTAGTCACATATATCTAGTCGTTTCCTTGTCATCTTCGATGATGGGTTTTTATGTGTAAATAACGGTACTAGTGGTCTATGGTCTGTGATAACTGTGAATTTTCTTCCATACAGATATGGTCTGAAAAAGTTAATGCTCCAGTGAATTGCGAGTAATTCTTTCTCAATTACTGGCTTGTTTAAGTCATGTTTTTGTAATTCTTTGCTAGCATATGAAATTGGTAAGTCATTGCCTATATCTCCTTGACATGAAACTGCTCCTAATGCGTAATTCGATGCATCAGTTGTTAAAATAAACGGTTTTTCAAAGTTGGAATACTGTAGTATTGGTGGGTTAGTTAGTTTATCTTTTAATTGTTCAAAAGCAGTTTGATAGTTTTTCGTCCAAGAAAATTGTGTATTCCTTTTAAGTAATGCATTTAAGTCTTTTGCAATGTCTGCAAAATTTGATATAAAACGTCTATAGTAATTGCAGAATGCAATGAATATTCGTATTTCGTCTGCATTTTTAGGTAGTGGATATTCTTTTATTGTTTTAAATTTGGATGGATCTCTTTTTACTCCGTCTTTTGTAATTAAATGGCCTAAGTATACTATAGTCTGGTCGTAGAAAACAAGATTTGTCTGGGTTGAGTTTTAAGTTATATTTATGTAATCTAACTAATACATTTATAGCATCATTTTATAAATCCCTGCACATCACTTCACGCTGCGTTGTTGAAATTCGCAATTTATAAAACGCAACGCTTCACGCCGTGATCTTCAGCGTTGAGTAACGCAATAACGTAGTGAAAACAGTACAAAGTTCGCATTTTATAAAACGCTACACTTGAAATTCGTTCACTTGAACTTTCACTTTCATCACTTGCTCTTGAGCTGCCGTTAGAACGAATAAGTTGGCTTTGAAAGGGTAATAACTGTTTGTTTCACTCATATATTCTTAAATGTTTACATAAATCGTTTGAATATAGGATAAAGACAGCAACAACGAACCAACAGTTTGAAATGTTGCTAAAAGAAATAAAAAAACTACCGCAGGTAGCAAATGGTACGCCAGTGCTTGGCGTGTATATTGCAATTTCAATTTAATGATGGCTGAAGAGAACAGCTGATATGGTTGCCAACAAGTCAGAATTTGGTGAATCTTAAATATTTCAAAGATTTGCAATAATGATGCTAGTTTTATTTCACATGTGACAACCCTAAACTGTTGTTGACTGACAGTTCACCGTGGTAACGTAACATAGCTAACGCAATAACGTAGTGATTAATAAAATGCAAATTTTAAATCAAAGTGATGCGCCGCGTTAGCGTTGCGTTTCATCACGGTGATTTATAAAATGATGCCATTAATAAATTTGTATTATGGTGGTTTATGCTCCAACCATAAATAATAATATCATCTACGTATAAAAACGCTTCTTATTCTAAACCTGTAAGTGCTATTGTTAACATTCTCTGAAAACTATTTGAATATATTTTTAGTCCAAAAGGTAATCTTTCAAATTGAAAATGTCCATTTGTGGTTGAAAAGGCTGTTAAAGGTCTTGAATTTCTATCTAAGCTAATTTGATGAAATGAACTGGTCATATCCAAAATAGAAAAATATTTCGCTCTTCCAAGCTTATCTAAAATATCTAAGAACGTGTAAGAGGGAACTTGTCATTAACTATTTTGTCATTTAATTTTCGGAAATCAACTATTACTCTCCACTTCTTTTTTTCATCAGAATTTTTCTTGGGTACTAAAAGTAATGGTACATTATATGGACTGATTGATGGCTCTATTTTGTCGTTTTTTAGCATATTGTTTACTTGATCATTTATTACTTCCATGTTTGAATGGGGAAACCTATAATTTTTTATGTTTACGGGAGTGTTGTCTGAACTCGATATTTTTTGTGTGTGAAAATTGTTTACAGTTAATTTTCTAAATGGAAAATTTGTATTGTTTTAAAATTTTATGTAATGAATTTTTCGCTTGGTCGTCTGTGCAGTCAATGTTTGGTTTGTCGATAATTTTACTGAAACGTTTCTCGTCATAAAATGTTTGTTTATTGTATTTATGTTAATATGTGACAGTCATCAAGTGGTCAGTTTCAAATTCTAAATTTTCGATTATTGCCTCAGAGTTGGTTGCATTTAAAATTTTTATATGCGTCATGCCTGTTTTTGGTGCAATAGAATTGCTAAGAAATAGTTCTTGTGCAAGTTCTTTGTTTATTACACTCACCGAAACAGCTATATGTGCCTAACAAGCAATTGAACTCCACTAGGGTAGATTTAGGTAACTGTAAAATCTGAGTATGTAGAAAATTTGTTTGTGGTTTAATTATTTGTTGTTTTAACACTTTTTTAAATTTTGCTCCCTCGTGGAGCCATTCTCTTCAAATAATAAATGTTGTCTCATGATCACTGAAAGAAATAGCTATATGTGCACACACAACTTTTTTTAATTTTTTTGTGTAATAAAAACAACAAATAAAAATTGTTTGACATATTGAGATTTTTTTAGTAATTTGTATGACCCCCATTATTTATAATGACGTGACAAATGCGATTAGGCATTGACCTTACTAGGTTTTGTAAGGTAATATTGTAAATTTTTTGCCACTCTTCTTTTATTGCGTTTTACAGCTCTTTCAGACTAAAAAATTGTCTTCCATTTTTGTAAGCGTTCTTTGACAAAATACCCCAAAGATTTTCCAACGGATTCAAGTCTGGGCTGAGAGCAGGCCACTCCAATAATGGTATTGATCGCGATTTCAGAAAATCTTTCGTGTGCTTTGTGCAGAGAATAGATGCATTATCCTGTTGAAATGTCCAGTTATCACCATACAAACCACCAGCAAAATCTATTAATTCACTGTCCAGTAACTCCACATAGCCCTCAGCAGTCATTTTTTTTTTTAAACAAAACATATTTTAGACTTGCCTTTGTAGCCAAATGAAGCCCAAGTCGTGAGCGAACCACCTTGAAAGTTTCTTCTTAAGCATGTTTGGCGAGGCTTTCTAACGTCTTGCCAAAATTTTTGACTGCCATCAGGACCGTCGAATTTGAATTTTTTCTCATCTATGATATCAAATCCAAAGAGTGCCAAAACATCATATTGATCTCTTCTTCCCAAAATTTAAATTTTTCTGCAAACTTTAATCTTGTGCTCTAATAGCGTTTCAGTAGCATAGGTTTGGCTATTCTTTTTTTATACTTTATGTTACTGTCTTCGTTTAAAATTTATTGTACTCTTCTTTGCGTAATATTTAATGAGAATTGCTGCGTTATTTGCTTGGCGCTAATGTTTTGAGTAATCGCAAGGCGCTTAATTTCTCTTTTGTCTCTTTTACTAACTTTCGATTTGGGAGCAAGTCTCTTCGTTGTGTGATAACTGTCTGGGTTTTTTAAAAACTTTCCGATAGAACTTCTATGCCGCTTTAATTTATCAGCTATCTTCATCACTCCCATTCCCGCCTCTTTATAGGATTTAATACACACTTGTTCGATTTCTGAAAATGACGTTCCTCGAGGCATTATTGTCTTTGCAAATATAAAAATTAATAAAAATATTAAGAGTTAATGAAAATTTTGTAAATCACCGTGATGAAACGCAACGCTAACGCGGCGCATCACTTGGATTTAAAATTTACATTTTAAGATTCACCAAGTTCTGACTTGTTGGCAACCATATCAGCTGTTCTCTTCAACCAGTATTAAATTGAAATTGCAATATAAACGCCAAACACTGGCGTTCCATTTGCTACCTGCGGTAGTTTTTTTATTTTTTTTAGCAACATTTCAAACTGTTGGTTCGTTGTTGCTGTCTTTAACTTATATTCAAACGATATATGTAAACATTTAAGAATATATGAGTGAAACAAACAGACCCTTTCAATGCCAACTTATTCGTTCTAACGGCAGCTCAAGAGCAAGTGATGAAAGTGACAGTTCAAGTGAACGAATTTCAAGTGTAGCGTTTTATAAAATGCGAACTTTGTACTGTTTTCACTACGTTATTGCGTTACTCAACGCTGAAGATCACGGCGTGAAGCGTTGCGTTTTATAAATTGCGAATTTCAACAACGCAGCGTGAAGTGATGTGCAGGGATTTATAAAATGATGCTATTAATCTACACTAGTGTTCAAGTGATAAAGCTCATATATTGTTAGGCACATATAGCTACTTCGCTGAGTGTATGACTTTGTCTTAATTTAATTTTAATTTTATCGGTTGGATAATTTCTGTTCTTGGTGGAATTTTTATTTTTAGCGATTAAAATTATTTTGTGTCCATTAGTAAAATGAAGTTTGTTTTGTTTATAAAAATTGAAATAGTAAAAGTTTCACAGTCTATTTTACATAAAAATCACGTTAGAAAATCTCTACCTACTATGCCATCTGTTTCTATTGGAAAATTTTGTTCTACTAATTGAAAATAGTGGTTAATGTTTGTGTCACCTATTTCTAAATTTAGTTCTATTATACCAAGAGAATACGTTTCTTCATTTGTAATTCCTGTTAGTTTGCATTTTTCGTCTGGGTAATAATTTTCGTTTTCTAAATGATTTGATATTTTACAGATTGAAATATCTGCGCCTGTATCGATAAGAAATGTCATTTGTTTTTTTTTGTTTCTTATAGTAATAAAATTTGTGTTGCTATCCGATACTCTAAATATTTTTAATTTCGGCTTTCTGGAGTAGCTGTGTACCCCGAGCCTCGCTCGTTTCCCTGGTGCTGTGTCGTAGTTTGTGAATGGTCAGCGTAATTAGTGTCGTTGTAAATTGTTCTTACGTTACGATTTGGGTATCTGGAGTTTCTGTTGTTATTATTAGAGTAATAATGTTGGTTGTTGTTGTTGTTGGAGTTTTGGCGATATCGATTTTGTGAAGTATTAAAATTACTTCGGTCGTTGACTCTGTTTCTGTTGTTAAAATTGTTTCTGTTGTTGTTGTAAGAATTGTTTGTGTTGTTGTTGTTAAAATTGTTTCTGTTAAAGTTCTTACTTCTGTTTCTGTTGTAATTAGTATTAAAATGCATTATTGTGTTTGTTTGGTCTTTTACAATTTCTAAAGCAAGATTTGTTGCTTCAGTTAATGTCTTAGGTTGTGCTGCAAATATAGTTGTTTTAAGATTGTCTTTTAAGCCGTTTTTGAAAATGTTTAATGCATAATTGTCATTCATTTTCACAATTCTGATTCTGTTGCAGTAGTACCTAGTTGGTCGATTTGTAATTTGTTTAGTTCTGATATCGTATTAAATTATTTGTCTTTGAACGAAATCACAGACGAATTTCTTTGTGAAAAATTTGCCAAAGTTGACTGAATTTGTGCTATTGTCTTATAAGATTTGTATCTGTCTTTTAGTTGTGCTGATAGTGTTGCGAAACTATCTGGTTGTGTTACTATTCCTATTGCTGTCCTAACATTTATGTGAAGTTTTATGTGAAAAACAAATTCTATTAATTGTGTTTTTCCGCTTACTGTTAGTGTTCTATTATTCTTTTATCTATTCTATGGTCTATCTATTATTTCTATTTCTTTCAAGAAACTATCTAATTCTGTATAATCTCCAGTAAGAATTGGTATGGCTTTCATAGCCGTGTCTATATTGAATTCTGTCATGTTTATTTCTATGGGTTTTGACTTTTCTTCCCCCGTTATACCTTCAGTTAGTAATGCTTTTGCTTTATTGTTATTCTGTGCTAACTCTTTGTATCTATTTTTGTATTCTTCTAGTTCTTCTAGTTTGAGTTCGATTGTTTCTTTTTTGTATTTTCTGTTTGGTGTTTTTTTTTTATGTTTATTATAATCCCATCTATTAGTTCTAATAATTCTTTGCATCTCTCCATGTGGTTAATGATTATTTTTTTTTTTTTAGTTTTTTATGTATTGCAAACTAATCGTTTATTATAGATGCATTTGTTATTTCTTCTGTTACAATAGTTTCAAAATCTTATAATCTCTATAGAAAAAGTTACTTATTTAGCAACTCTGCAAGTTTTGTTTTTAAAACCTTATAAATGTATGTTATCTCTTAAGTTGCAATTATTTCGTACAATTAAAAAAGAAGTGAATTATTAGAAGGTAATATTTTGTTGCTTTTTGTTCAACTAATCCTAACGTACACAAATACTATTTTGTAGAGCTGGTTTGATTCGGTTTAAAATTTTTAAATCTGCTGGCGACATACAAAAATGCCTAAGGTTTACACTCTGTGGGTTCGCATTCTCGTTCCTGTTTCAATATATATTACTTCTGTATAAATCGCTTGCTTCCTGGTCAGTGCTTCCTTTCATCGACCTTCCTTCAAATCGTCATCATCACAATCACAAACAATCAATCAATTAACTTCTTCATTTTCTTTACGATTATCTGCTTATATTTTAAATGAAACTGAATATCTTCTCTGAATTTCTGCACTGTATCTGTTCTGTGTATGAATTAAATTTGCTTTTCTGTTTCCTTGGATTTGCTCTTTCTTGAAACTCTGTTTGAATGTGACCTGGCTCTTTTTTACCACCTTAATATCTCCTGTTGCCGCCATTTTTGGCAGGATCATTGAATTCGGCAGGATCGTTGAATTTGGCAAGATCGTTAAATTCGGCAGGATCGTTAAATTCGGCAGGATCGCCATGTTATGTTAAGTGCCATGTTATGACACACAGGATCGCCATGTTATGTTATTTTTACAGAAAGTTTTTAACGCCTAATGCGTAGTCTTTGAGATTGCTTAGCCGGCAGAGTTTGCCGTGGGCTAGCGCTACTACCCTTGCTGGTTCTGTCGAAAGACAAAAGCAAGGTTGCTGCTAATTCCACAAAAGTGAAAGCAGAGTAAAAAAAACAAGGAGATTTTGAAGCTCGAAAGCTGTTTCAAGATCTGAATTTTATTTGGCGTGCACTGCCTTTATAAGACAGAGCACGATCATTTTTGAGTTTTTTACAAAATTGAGTTTCTTAAAAATATTGAGTATTATTCTAAAATATTAAGTCTTAAGTTCTAATTGGTTGACAATATTTGTAACTCGAAAAATATGTGGTAAGTAAAAAGAAACTTAAAGCTATTATTATATGGGTCACTTTTCAGCAGCAGCAAATGTAACTAGAAATGTTTACATTGCGCTTCACTATGACTCAAATTCAGAATCATGTACACAAGCTGAACTTTTGTGTAAGCGAGTGTGCTATGCTGTGACTCTATCTTGTAATATAAATAAAATGTAGTTTATAACTTAAATACCCTATGCTATGCATTGTATGTGCGATGAGGTACACTACACTATACCCCCTATTTTGTATGTTGTTAAACCTGTTGTTATTATTATTCCTGTTATTTGAGTTTTGTCGTTAATAATTATTGTTGTTTCTGAAATTATTATTACTATAAAATCTGTTACTACTATAGTTTCTAGTATAGTTTGACCTAAATCCTGTGGCTAAATGTATGTTTTTCTGTCCTGGTCTTGTTTCTGCTTCTGCAGCAATCTGAACTGCTTCATTGAATTTTGTGGCTCTTGAAGCTAGGACGACCGATTTAACATAGTCATTGAGTCCGTTTTTTAATGCACTCAAAGCAAGTTGGTCATTTAGAACTACTATAAGCTACCTATTTGCTTCTTCTTGCTTTTCTATCTGTATCTGATTTAGTGTAGCTATTAGAGATTCAATTCTCTCAACAAAAACCTTGACACTTGTGCTCCCCTGATACAATCTTGACAACTCAATGTGAATATTTAGTGAATTTTTATTAGACTTGAAATTCTTACTCAATGTTGATTTTAGATCTGTTATTGTTTCTGGTCTGATTTCTGTTAGTAGTTTATTCTTGACTTTGTCTGTTAATTTTGTTGACAGGCCGAATTTAACTAATTTTTATTTTCATTTTCATCTTTGAGCGTATCTCCATAAAATTCTATTAAAATTAAAACATTTGACAGAGTCTTCTGATCTCCGTCATATTCTGGTATCAACTTCACCGCAGTTAATAACTCAAAATTCGCCATGATTATATCTTTAAGCTTCAAAAATTTTATTATTTCTGTTTCTATTTTATGAAATAGATCTATGTTATTTTTCAAGTCTTGGGTGCTTGACTCCTTTGTTATAGTCTTAAAAACGTCTTCTAATGTAAATTTTATTTTGTTAATATATTGTTAAAATGAGTTTTAATGTATTGAACTCTTTACTCATGCTTACATTTTGATTTTGTTTTTGTCTTTTTCGTAATTTGTCTTATATTTTATTTATTAAACATTAGTTATATTTATAGCCTTGTGCTAAAAATTAGGCTAATATTAATTGATTTCCTATTACAAGCATTTTTTACATATAAAATTATCTTTACTTGTTGCAAAATTGTTTTTGCCAATTAATGATTTACAAAAACAATTATAATGATTTACACCTGATTTTACACCTGAAACAATTATAATGAAAACTCATATTTTTGTAACTAAGATATCTTATTTTTCCTATATCTATTATTTTTTTGTTACATCCCACGCAATACTTATCAAATAGTATTCCAAAACATCCTTGGTAAAAACAGCCTGTAGCTACTTCCATTATTATGTCGAAGTATTAGCTAAGATTATATTTTTATTTTTATTTTATTAGACATTTGCTGCTATAGTTTGGCGTAATTGCCTTCTAACATAATTCTTATAATAGGTCTGTTTCCGTACTTTTTGGGCAAAAAATGGTAAAACTGTCAAAAACGTGAGAGTAAGGAAAAATTTCTCAAAAATATTGAAAAACACAAAAAAGTACGGGAACGGTTTTTGGACTAAAATTGTGTAAACTGTCAAATAAAATCAATTGTTTGGCAGTGCAGACGACATGCTAAAGATTTTGAACAATATAAAACTTAATTATTAAATAAACATTTATATTTAGTTTTTACACAATTTGCCAGGTTTTTGGTTTCCATTCCAACAGTTTTTTATTTATTTCAAAGAACTTTTATTGTTTTGCAATTGCCTTGCTAACATGTAAACATATGATTTTAAGCAGTTTGACACTTTTACCATTTTTGCCAGAAGAAATTTCTCGGACTAAAACGTACAGCTTTTGATAGGGAGGGGAAACGCTTCTCGGACTAAAACCTGTAAAAATGGTAAATTGGACTAAAACTTTAGAGTACGGGAACAGACCTAATATCTTTTTATTAAATACAAAATTACAACTATCATGAAAACTATAGAAATTATTTCCACTATACTATTAAACATGTTTATGTTGACACTGCTGCTGCTACTGCTGCTATTGTTGTTGTTGTTGTTGGTTGTCTTTTCGCCTGACCACCAGCCCATGTTTCTACGACTTATTGTTTATTGCTTTTTTTTCGCTATCTCCAACATCAATAAAAAAAAAAGTCTTGTTTTCGTTGCTGAAGATCCTTGCACGCGTCTGTCTTGTGTTCGTTCATCGAAAACATAAAGAACAAAGCAACAACGATAACAGTCAGAACACGTGTTGAAAGAAAAAACAAGCAACAAAACGGTAAATTAAAAGAAAGAATAAAGATATTGAAACAGTTTGATGCGTCTTTCGGTGGGATAGTTGATAAATTAAATTGCTGCAAATATTTTAATTGCAAGGAATAAAAGAATTATTTTAGTGACTTAAAAGGTGCAAGTGTATCAAAAATAATGAAGCATATAAAGCATATGAAGAAAAATATTAAAAAACAAATAAAAAAGCAAAAAATGTGTTATTTAAGTAGGCTAAAAGATGTTTGCAAAAATAAAAGTGAAAGTGCAAGGAATAAAGCTGAAGAAACAGTTCCAATAGGAATAGAAACAGATTTATAAATAGATAAAGTGCAAAACGAGTTATATGAAGGGGCCAGCTGCTCAAAGGTAACAATTAATGAAAAATTAAAAGATATTTTTATTAAACACAATGTAAGTAGGAAGCTAGGTGATGGCCTTTTAAAAGTGCTCGTTGATGAAGGACTTAACGTAGCTACTTCAAGCAAAATATTGCTTAAAAAAAAGCTGGACCCAATTCTAATACGCACTGTTGGCCAAGGAAAATATTACCAATTTGGTATAAAAAAACAATTGTTAAAATTTAAAGAAATGCTCCTTAGCATTGATTCCATTCAAATTGATGTTGGAGTTGATGGTTTGCCATTGTATGAGAGGGCTTTGGCCAATTCTCGTTAAAACAGAGAATTTAGAAGTAGAGTGCTTATTTTTAGTGGGAGTTTTTTGTGGAGTCGGAAAACCGCACTGTGTTAATATTTTTTTACACGATTTCATTGAAGAAGTAAAGATTTTACAAAGTGATGGGCTTTGGTATGGTGATAAAAAATATCTCTTGTTGTTCGAGCATTCATTTGCGATGCTCCGGCGAGTGCATTTGTGACTGGTACTGTGGGTCACAACTCTTTTCATGGCTGCAGTAGATGCTTTCAAGTGGGTAACACAGTAGAGCGAGTTACTATTTTCAGTATCGTTAAAGGTGCACCTAGAACTGACGAAAACTTAAAAAATAGAATGTGTCCTCTTCACCATAATACCAGATTCCGAGAATGTTTTTCAGATTTGGAAATTTTAAATATTAACATGGTTTCCCAGTTTCCAATCGATCCAATGCACTTGGTTGATCTAGGCGTGACTAGAAAAATATTAAAAATTATTGTAAGCAAATTGAATTCCACTGAAAAATTGGCTATGTCGAATATTCTTACGAGGCTTGTTCGTTACATTCCTCAAGAATTTGGTCGGTCACCCAGACCCTTAGAAGATCTATGCAGGTGGAAGGCAATAGAGTTTCGCCAGTTCTTACTCTACACTGGCGTCATTGTATTGAAAAATTTTGTGAATGATGATACACACTATCATTATCTGCTTCTACATTGCTCCTATAGGCTTTTAAATAGCGAATATAATATTCAACAAAATCTTAAGTCTGTTGAAAATATGATAAGTGATTTCGTTAAATGTTTTCCAAATATTTATGGAGATAAAAATTTAACATATAATGTACATAATCTTCTCCATTTAGCTGAATGTGCTCAGGATCTGGGAGTTGTGTCTAGTTTTTCTGCATATCCCTTTCAGAACTTTATGCAGCAATTAAAAAAATCGGTGAAAAAGCCTAACAAAATTTTACACCAAATTCGAAATAAGTATATAGACAAAGAAATCATAACGAAAAGGGAAAAATTAAGATGCAATAAGCGAAAAGGATTACTCTTTGATTTAAAAGGCGTAAATTGCTTTTGAGTCCACTACCTCCAAATAATTACTGCTCGATGAACAGTTCCAGTAATGATGCGGAAGAATTAATTTTTCTTAAAATAAGTCGCTTAGAAAATAGGAAACTGTATGGCGTACCAATAACAGAATTAAAAAATTTATATGATTTACCAATTTCGTCCCAAGAACTAGGAATAGGAAGTATTGAAAAAATAGATGAGAAACAGGAAATTGAAGTTAATATAAACACAATTAGATCTAAAATGATATGCTTACCTCTCCAAAAAAAAGAAATTATAATGCCATTATTACACAACTGCATATAAATTAAATTAAATTGAATAAATTAAATTGAATAAATTAACCCTCTGCAGCTGACGTCGCAGTGTGACAGACACCGAAAATCAGACTTCGTGCGTATAAACGTGAAATTCGAAGATAAAAAATTCGTTTTTATCTTAAAAAAAAAATATTTTATTTCAAATTTTATTCTTATATTAGCCTAATAATTATAAGCTGTTATATAGAATAAGGTCAAGAGAGTTACAGTCAGAAACTTCATCATAAAAATCAGTTTAAAAGTGAGGTCTGCTAGACCCCACGTCAGGATTATTGTTAAATTTGGAGCACGTCAGTTGCAGAGGGTTAAATCAAGTAGCAAATTACGAATATTAACTGTGGTTAAAGGGGAGGGCGGGTTAAGGTTAAGGTTAAGAGTGATTTTTGTTTTTGTTGTATATTTTGTTTCTTTGGCGTAAAATTTGCACTTTCTTTTACAAAATCTATTTTTAATATTAATTAAAGAATGCTTTTTGAGAGGTTTATAGCACGTTTCAGACATTGTTTTAAAAAAAATCTTCTAAATTTTAAATAAACATTTTTTGACATTTTTTTTTTGTTTTTGATATATTTTGAAATAATTTTATATATTATTGACAATACTTGCGATTCAGTCAAATTTTTTTTTATACAGAAACAGGTGAAATATGGCACTACAGAAAAAATATTTGAGTTGCAAGAATGAATCTGGTATGTTCTACCATTGAATTTAAAATTTACACTCAAATATTTAACCATTTTCCATTTTTCAAGATCTTCATCGTTCAATAAAGAAGATAGGAGAAAAAATGATAACGTTAGAAGAAAACGTTTTAACAATATTAAAGCGACAGGAAGAACTCGCCGAAATTCTTAGAGAGCACAATGTTCTGATGCGGAGGAGCTTAGGCCTTTTTTCCACCAAAAGACGATTTCCACTAAAAAATGAAGATCAATTAAAAAATCTTCACGAAGAATTAGAGGGAGAAAATAAAGCTGAAATACTTGCTTACTTACTTACTTATCTGACGCTTACAACCGTAAGTCGGTTTTGGCCTCGTATAAGAAAATGCCATTTCTGTTCTGCGCTTGCTGGCGCCACTTGGAAACACCAAGCGTGGTCAGGTTATCCAACACCTGATCCTTCCAACGAAGATGTAGGCGTCCTCTTCTGCGTTGACCACCACCGGGCACCGAATCGAATATTTTTTTCGCTGGAGCGTCGTTTTTCATTCGCTCAACATGACCTAGCCAGCGGAGCCGCTCGATTTCAATGCGCTTAACTATGTCGATGTCAGCGTACAGCTCATACAGCTCGTGGTCCCATCGAATTCGGTACTCGCCATTGACGCAGATTGGACCGAAGATTTTACGAAGGATCTTTCTCTCGAAGGCTCCCAGAGTCTTTTCATCAGAACTAATCAACGTCCAGGTTTGTGCTGCATATAATAGGACGGGCATGATAAGTGACTTATAGAGCGTGAGTTTTGTTCGTCGAGAGAGGCTCTGCTTCTCAATTGCCTACTTAGCCCAAAGTAACACCTGTTGGCAAGAGTTATCCTTCGTTTTATCTCAATACTAACATCGTTGAAAGAGTTTGCTGGATCCCAGGTAGACGAAGTCCTTAACAACCTCGAAGGAGATGTTGTCAACAATGACGTGGTTTCCAAGACGCTGGGACTGTTTATTTGTTGACACTAGGTATTTCGTCTTATCTGCATTCACTGCAAGACCCATTCGACTCGACTCTTTCGCTAATCTGGAGAATGCTGCACTGACTTCGCGCGTATTATGGCCAATGATATCGATATCATCAGCATACGCCAGCAGCATAATACTTTTGTAGAATATCGTGCCGCTGCGTCTCAAATCAGCAGCTCGGATGATCTTATCCATCATCAGGTTGAAAAAGTCGCACGATAAGGAATCACCTTGTCTGAAACCTCGTTTGGTATCGAACGGAGGAGTGAGATCCATCCCGATCTTAACTGTGCTGCTGGTGTTGCTCAGTGTCATTCTGCAAAGACGGATAAGCTTTGCAGGAATACCAAATTCAGACATGGTGGAGTATAGATAATTCCTTATAGGACTGTCGAAGGCGGCTTTATAATCGACAAAAAGATGGTGTGCGTCGATCTGTTTTTCTAGGGTCTTCTCCAAGATTTGTCGTAGCGTAAATATCTGGTCTATGGTGGATTTACCAGGTCTGAAGCCACACTGATAAGGTCCAATCAGCTGGTTTACGATGGGCTTTAGTCTTTCAAATTGTCGAATCGCCTTTCTTGTGGATTGGGCAGAGCACACTGAGGTTCCAATCGTTTGCATAGAACGATTCCGACCATATTCTGCATAGAAGGTCATGAATGCATTTAAATAGAGCTTCGCCTCCATTCTTGAAGAGCTCAGCCGGTAAGCCATCGGCTCCTGCGGCTTTGTTGTTTTTAAGCCAAGCTATAGCTTTCAAGACTTCACTATGGTCGGGAAGCGGAACTTCAACGCTGTCGTCCACAATTGGGGATATCATCTCTATTGGCGGGATTGTTGTTTCCGGGATATCATCTCTATTGGCGGGATTGTTGTCGTCGTCACCATTCAGAAGCCTAGAGAAGTGTTCCCTCCACATCATCAGTGTAGTACTCTGGATATCTGTCACTAGATTCCCATTTTCATCCTTGCAGGAAGAGGCCCCGGTCTTGAAACCATCGGCCAGACGTCTTATTTTTTCGAAAAATTTTCGGACCTAATTCCTGTCACCATGTATCTCAATTTTCTCGCACTCGCGCATTTCTGCTTCCCTTTTCTTTCGCCTGAAAATGCGTCTCTCTTCCCTCCTCTTCTCTTTGTATCGCTCTTTAGCAGCACGCATTACAACCGACTGCAGGGTGGCTTTGTAGGCGGCGTCTTTTTCTGCAGTGGCGTCGCGACACTCCTGGTCGTGCCACTGGTTTCAGCGAGGGCGGTGATAGCCTATCACCTCTTCGGCAGCCGTACGCATAGAGTGGGAAATGTGATTCCACTGCGCGCATATATCGTCGATCGGAGGAGTGCTTTCTTGAAGCAGGAGTGAGAGTCGAGTATAAAGCTGAAATAGTTAGTATTAAAATCACAAAATGTTTAACACTAGATTTCTCTAGATACGACATTTAGTTCCAAAGCTATCTGATATCAAAAATTTAAAGTGTGCGGAGCCACATCCCCTTTTCCAAAGCCCGTCCCAGTTTTCCAGTAGAAGGATATCACCAAGTGGCAACTCCATACTGAATTTCATTATTGTACGACATTTAGTTCCAAAGCTATTCGATATCATAAATTTGAATTGTGTGGGCGGTGCCACACCCCTTTGGCCTATACTTGCTCAATTTTGCCAGTCAAAAGACATGACTAAATAGTACGTTCTAGCCGAGTTTCATTAATGTGTAACTTATATCTTGAAAGTTATACTGAAAATTTGGGCTGCTGAAAAAATGCCACGCCCTACGTCCAACGTCCATAAAATTTTACCAGTAGAACGGCAAGTGAAAATTAATGTCGAATACTGAATTCCGTTGCTGTGCGACCTATAATTTTAAAACTATTCGATATAGAAGATTTGATTTGTATGGGAGGTGCCACGCCCCCTGAGTTTTTCCGATGTTTTAATAGTTATTCTGTTATTCGGGATGAACACAAATCCAACAAATAAAAGACCATTAAAATCGGTCCAGCCGTTCTTGAGTTATAAATGGTGTAACAAATCCGACTTTGTTTTATGTATATAGATTACATAATATGCTTTAGGTAAATGAATTTATAGAATGTATGAAAATTCTCAAAAGAATTAAAGAAATTGTAGCTATGATTTTAATTTTTTTCTAAATGAAATTTAAAAGCAGTCATTGGCGTCTTTGGGCAATCTAGTGTTAAAGAAAATATTTTCTAATGGTTAGTACATGCATTTATAATTTTCCAGATTTGGAATATGACACAAATAATGGGTGGCACACTGTCCAACATTGAAAGAGTTTTGGAGATGGGATTGGTGCAGACTTTTAATTACGATGGCACCAAAGGCAAAAAATCCTTGAAAAATTTTCCAATGTTTCTGTCAGCTCTATTTGGTATTTTCGAATTACAATTTTTTTTTTTGTATTAACAATATAACATCTGTTTTATCAATTTCAATAGAGGCAACTTGTAAAGATGGCAGAACGTATGATGATTTTATAGCAGAACTTAGACAAATCTTCAGAAAATTGAAGAACAAGTTTCAAAAGCGCGACCAAGCCAAACGGAACAAAGAAGCAGAGCAGAAGGAGAATAATTGATTTTCTTTGATGTTTTTATTTTGTCGGTTTCTTTACTAAAATATGGTTGAGCTCCAAAATGCATTTATGCAAATCATCAGTTTTCATCATCATCATTTTTTATTTTTTTTTTTTTTTTTTTGAAACAAAATGTTGAACTCGAAAAACAAAATTTGAATTAATTAAATGAATACCTGTTCTTTTTTTTTAAATGTTAATCAATACGTATTTTTTTAATAAAAATGAATACCTTAATTTATTATTCCTTATTATGTGTGTATATGTACCTAATAATCTACTCATAACTATTATATAATTCTATTCTCTTACCTAATTCATAAATATATCAATTTTTTGCGTATTATTCGTTCACGAAAATTCTTTAACATTTCTATCAATCCTTCCTAAACGAAATATCTTTTACGTTTCGGTGTTTTGTTCGTTGACGAAATTTTTGAAATTTTTTGCGTACTTTTCGTTCACAAAAATTCTTTAACATTTCTATCAATCCTTCCTAAACGAAATATCTAGAACAATTCGGTGTTCTGTTCGTTGACGAAATTTTTTAAATTTTTTGTGCATTATTCGTTCACGAAAATTCTTTAACGTTTCTATCAATCCTTCCTAAACGAAATATCTTTTACGTTTCGGTGTTCTGTTCGTTGACGAAATTTTTTTTTAATTTTTTGTGTTTTATTCGTTCACGAAAATTCTTGAACGTTTCTGAATTGCGTTCGTGCACGAATTTAGGAATTTTATATGAGATTTTCGTCGATGAAATGTATGGCCGAATCAGCACATTTCGTTAACGAAGAAGAAAAATCGTTCATGATTCCTTTATGAATTCTGTAATACTTGGACTACTGGGAAGCTATGCACCTTTTTGAAAATAGAGGACCCCATGTTCCTTGATATTTCATAACTGTTCCATAATCTATCTTGTCCACTATGAAGAGTAAAGTGTTTTATCAAAATTTTATATGTTTTTTTCTAATTATTATCACTTATGAATTTAATGTTGTTTCTTCTTTTGAAATAATTATTTTTCTATATGCTACCTATAATAATATTCCTATAATAATTATCGTGACTATTGATCCGTTTATTATATTATAGTAAGATAGGCCATTATTTGTGATATTTATATTTTCTGATTTGCTGTTTGGTTTTCCTATTATTTTTTGCTCTTTCTTAGTTTGAACATGTGGCGTCCGTGACGTAGTTGGTTAAAGTGCGTTGCCTCTATGTCAACGGGTTCGAACCCCAGCAGCGACAGAAAATTATTTGAATTAAAATGATTTTTCTGTACGGCCGCCACCTCTCTGCAGACAATGGCAAACCTCAGAGAGTAATCAAAATGCCATGTAAAGCTTCTTTAGAACAAGAACATATTCTGTTCACCGCCGTTTGGAGTCGGCGTTAAACCTGTAGGTCCGGTTCTCGGTCAATTGTGTACAAACTTAATAACACGCACAACACAATTGGTCATAAAAAGCTGGGTCAAAGCTGAAGCTGAATTGGCCAGTTATTTATTTTTGTTTTTTAGTTTGAACCTTTGTTTTATTTCATATATCTCGTGGACTATGTTAGTGGCTTGTGTCCATTTTAGGTTATTTGATTTTGATAGTTTCAACAGATGTGTCAGTCGTTTCTTTTCTTTTACCAGTTTTCCCTACTCTTTTAGATTTTTTTATACTTATATCCACCTCTGGTATTTTTGTTAGTCTTTTCTCTTTGGTTGCTTCCTTCCTCCGTGTATACTTTTCTAAAGTTATTTTCTTAGGTCCTTGAGTATATATTGGAGTTGGTATATATACTGGTGTGTTCGAATTTGAGGATCCGTTGTTACTCGGTACATGTTCCTCCTGTTGCATGTTCCGTGGAAAAAAATTTTTTTTCAGGATTCAGGATTTGCAGGATCTGTGGATTCGTAATATTCGTTTGTCGGCAGGATATTTTATTTCTCTGGTTTGAATGTCGGCAGGATCGGAAAGTTTGCAGGATCGCCATGTGCTATTTTACAAGATCGCCATGTAGTATTTTTGTTTTGAATTAGCAGGATCAAAAAAATAAAAAAAGGGCAAGACTACTTTCAATAATGCAAGGTGGCAGAGTTTGCCGTTGGCTTGCGCTGACATCCTTGCTGGTTTCATCCAAAGACAAAAGCAAGGTTTCTGCTATTTTCACCCTTAGTGAAAGCAAAAGAAAAAGCTGAGATTATGAAGCTCGAAAACTATTTCAGAATCTGTCCTTTTATCTGACGTGCACTCTTTTTATACGGCTAGCACGATAATTTTTGAGTTTTTACCAAATAGTTTCTTAAAAATATTGAGTATAATTCTAATATATTGAGTCTTAAATTCTAATTGGTTGACAATATTTGTAACCCGAAAAATATGTACTAACAAAAAAAAAGAAACTTATAGCTGTTATTATATGGGTCACTTTTCAGCAGCAGCCAATGTAACTAAAATGCTAACATTTTGCTTCGCTATGACTCAAGCTTGGAATCATATACACAAGCTGAACTTTTGTGTAAGCGAGCGTGCTATGATGTGACTCAATCTTCTAATATAAACAAAATGTAGCTTATAACTTAAAATACCCTATGCTATCCATTGTGCGCGTGATGAGGTACAGTTAGTATCTCCAAGTCACGACAATACTTAGCCCGAAGCAGCTCCGTGCAGACCTATGACTCCCTTAAATGCGACCAGGCTACCCAGACAAAGGGAGAATAAGAAGAAGAAGGCGATCCGAACGCACCACTATATTGTCTCCGCAGACCGAGAGATATCTCGTCGAGGTCTTGTGCGTTGAGGAACAAGGCGACATCTTATCGCTCGACACGGAACTCTGGGAAGATTTCAATGAGGCTCGCCCAGAATGTCCAAGCGATCCCACCAACGAAATGCCAGACGATGACGCCACTTTGGAAGATGCGATAAAGAACTGAAGGCGAAATGGGTGCCATCAAATCAACTTTCACGACGACGTCAGATACGTGGAACATGGATCCGAATCGTGATATCGCGCAGTGGTGTGGTAAGCACGCGCATCGACCCATCGGCGGAGTAAGGATGGAGTGTGATGACCCAAAACCAGCAGTCACTTTTGCGTGCATACGATTTCCGTCGTCAAAGCTGAAACTAAACTATTTTGGATTCAATTATTTATTATTATTACTTGGATTATTTTTGTACTTGGATAGTATTGAAGATATAATTTTTATACTATTATTGAATTATTAAAACTACGTGTAATATAAAATAGCTTTAAATTTTCTTGAAACAAAATAAATTAGATATTGAATGAAACCAAGCACCATGTGCCAACATAAACGCATAGTATAAGGTAAATTTATTTTTTGTTGGTGTGAGCAGCGGCCAATGCGGAAAAAGTACAGCAAAGCTTATCATACGATTTCAATACAACATTGAGCATCAGTCAGAGATAAAGAGAAACATGCGTTGAAAACCAGTATTTCCCCTACCCTCAATCACACCCTAACACAAAGAGTGACACGGGAGACACAAGCAAAAACAATTACAATGAGAAACAAGAGAGTGACACAAAGAGAGGTACAAGCAAGCGTAAGAAAAGTCTAGAGGTGCAAGCAAACACAAATACAACGCGAGGTACCACCAAGCATAGCTTAACGAGAGATACAAGCAAACAAAAATAAAACGCGAGGTACCAGCAAGCATAGCTTAACGAGAGGCACAATTGAAGCAGTAAGTTGATCAAACGACAGTAGCTGACAGACCATCGGAGGAAGAGGTTCACTAAACTGTAGTAGCTGACGGACCATCGGAAGGCTGATCAAACGGAGAAAAGGAGTTGTCACGACTAAAAAGGGTTAGAGAAGGATCGGAAGAATCAAGTGACAAGGATACCATGTGAAGGCTGAGGACAAAAGATAAGGCATTTTATTTTTTCTGTGGGAAAAGGAATAGAGTTTATACTTAGGAGCACCGTCAAGTCATTTGAATGTGGACGTAACTTCGAAAATATTATATTAAGCGCACCGTCAGGTCGCACGGGAGGTAAAACACACCTAGAGACTATTGTTTAACTGTCAGCACGTAAGTGGGTAGTCAGGAAAAATAGAATAGCAGCCTGACTAACACAACCGACATCAGCCAAACCTATAACTCCAGTATGTCAAATACGCCCCACAAAAATTAAATGTTTTTCAATAAAGCTATATTTTATTTAAGACCTACGGGTTTAACGCCGACTCCGAATGGCGATGAATGGAATGTTCTCGTTCTCAAGAAGCATTACATGTCATTTTGATTACTCTCTGAGGTTTGCCATTGTCTACAGAGAGGTGACGGCCATTTAATTCAAATAATTTTCTGTCGCTGCTGGGATACGAACCCGGGTCTCCAGGTTTGTTGACATAGAGGCCACGCACTTTTACCAACTACGCCACTGACGCCACATATCATTCGTAAAAATTTTTGTTGTGGATGTATCGGTAACACAAGTATCGAAATCCACTTTTTGATGCATCGTGTGTGATTGAAGCAATTGAATTAATTACGTTCTGTAAGTTGAAGGATTTGTTGTGACCCGCACAAAATAACTCTGTACACTTTGTACTCCCTCACACAAAGCCAAAACCTTAAAATAATTCTTATGAACCAATCAATAAATTACACTAAAATATTGCCTCGGCACTTGCCAGCAAGAAATGTCAACATAAATTTATTGCTATCTCAGATATTTTTTATACTTACCTCCGCTTCTTACAAAAAATACAAAAATTGTTGAAAGTTGACCCAAGAAATTATTTTATTCAATTTTTATTTATGAATTTTTTTTTTTCTTATACTTGATTATAATTTCGATATATTTCCTAATATCCAGAGTTAAAAATCACCATACTTCCTGACTAAGTTATCTTCAAATAAAATAAATTCAATAACGTATCTATTAAAATGTTTGTGCTATAAAACGGTATTTAAGGATATAAATGCGTAAAAGCGGAATTTTTTTTTAGCTAGTGGGAAGTAAAGATAGATTAGTGGGAAGGAAAGGGTAATCAAGTGATACACGTGTAGGATGTTCTAAGTATGGTGGAAAGCCAAAGAAACATGTGAATTTGAATCAGAGGCAAGTGTTAAGCCGTGTTTCCATGCTATCTTCTATGATCTTTTCCTAACCCATATCAAAAACGTTTGCTATAATGAGCGAGATGGATATATTTCCCTCTAGCTATAAAAGTTTGATATTTCGAAATATTTGTAAACAAATCATGAATTCATGTGTTTTCCAAAAACTGAAAAAGCCAAAACAAAAAGTTCTCCCAAACTCAACATAGATGGGACAAAGCAAAATCAGGCTCAGAAAAGTGTCTGAAATAAAATGAAGTTGTGCATTCACCGCAGCAGCCCGAAGAATAGGCACGCAAAGCGGTGGTTTTTAATTACGAAAGAACTCCTGTCCCTGAAGTGCACACCAACAATAAATAAAGCTACGACAAGATTAGATAATTTTTTTTTTTTTTTAGACTAAACCAACGCTCAGAGATGCCCCCTATAAATGCGCAAGCATTGTGTTGATTCGGAAGAAGGGTGATAGTTAGTTGGAGGGTGGAAAGATAGAGTAGTGTCGGTGAAGATTAGTTTTAAATTTACATAGCTCAAAACTGCCGGGGAATACGCTCGCAGGGAGATTGTTCCACAATTTTACTGTACGACCGAAGAACGAATTACCTCTGTAATGCGAGGTTCTATTGTGCATCAACGCAATGGTATAGGGATGGGCTTGGTGAGCTGCCCGAGTGGACCTGGGAAACACACGAGCTGATGGCGTCAGGTCATGTATCTCCCTTGAACACTTCCCATGATAGTTCCTGTATAAAAGGCTTAAGCAACCAACATTGCGTCGATGCCCAAGAGAGTTGAGATAAGATGAAATGTTTTCATCTCCTATCAGATATATCGCACGTCGTTGAATTCGATCCAGAAGCTCCAAATAAGATCTTGAAGCTCCTGCCCAAATGTGCGAATTGTACTCCATTTTCGGCCTTATATATGAGGTATAGATCACGCGTAAATCAGTTGGAGTGAAGTATTTCTTACACCGTTTTAAAAAACCTAGGCACTTGGCCGCTTCTTTCGACACATCAAAGATGTGATCGTTCCAGCGAAGATCAGATCTGATTGACATGCCCAGAACGTCAAGAGCATCTGACTCTGCTAGATCCACACCGTTCATATTGAGGGGAGCTAAGGGGCAATTCATTCGTTTGTGAGTTAACAGGCAACACTGAGTCTTGCTAGCATTAAACTCAACTCTATTAGCAAGTCCCTACCCGGAGATTTTTTCCAAGTCATTAAGCAGTGAGTCATTCATATGTTGCCTCTTGCTCTCAATCTCCAAAGAGTTCGGGCGTTTTTGAAGGAATATGAATGACAAATGTTGCTGTCGTCAGCAAACGAATGAATTGGGTTGTAAGTCAACGACAGAAGATCGTTGATAAATAACAGAAATAAAGTTGGCGATAGGACTGAACCCTGAGGTACTCCAGCGCCAATGGCGTGTTCACTTGACGAAATGCCGTCAATCACGACACGAATTGACCTGTCCTTTAGAAAACACGTGATCCATCGAGCAAAGTTACCACCAACACCATATGCAATTACTTTTGACACGAGAGCTTTATGCCACACTCGGTCAAACGCCTTAGAAATATCCAGAGCAACAGCCCTGCTTTCACCGAAGAAGTGAACACAATGGTTCCATTTCTCTGTGAGGAATGCCATCAGGTCGCCAGTAGAACGAGCCCTACGGAAGCCCTCCAGATAATTCATTAGGTGGAAGTTTATTACACTCTCCATGACTTTGGAGAGCGTATAGCATATCGCAATGGGTCGGTAGTTCTCAGGGTTCGTGGCATCGCTCTTCTTAGGTACTGGCTGAACGTTTGCCACCTTCCAACAAGATGGAAATACTCCTGTCCTGTAGGAGATGTTGAAAAGGTTACGCAATGGTCGTGCCAGTATAGAACCACACATTTTTAGCACAATTGGTGGTATACCATCCGGGCCAGAAGATTTGTTTATGTTGAGGTTGGCAAGGACTCTTTTGACAGCTCTCGTTCGAAAAAATATCTCCTGCATCGAAGAAGATTTTTCCTCTACAGAGGGCAGTGGCTGATTGCTAGCCGGGGTTGTAGAATTTTGTGCAAACAATCCAGCCAATAGATTCGCTATATCAGCCGAGTCAGTGAAGGCTTGGCCATCCTTTAAAAGAGTTGGAATCGACGAAAATGTCTGGTTTTTAACTCTTTTAACAAATGCCCAAAAGTTTTTGCTCCCTTTGGGGCAGAGAAGAACCTGTTCTCTAATACGAGTTTCGTAAAGAAACTTTTCGCGTTTTAAAACTGCATTACAGCGATTCCTAGCCTCAGTGCGAAGCCTTCTAGTATCAGCATTCTTGTTGGAACGCCAATTCTTCCAAAGGCTTCCTCTTTGGACCTGACTGCAACCCTGCAAGTCTCATTAAATCAGGAGTGGTCTTTTGATTTAATACTTCTCATTTTATTGGGGAAGTAAATAAAATTATTTCTTGTACCATAAGAGCCGCGGCATTAACATTTCTATCAGCGAAACATAATTTCCAATTGAAATTACGGTAAAAATTATTTAACGCAGTCCAATTTGCCTTTCCATAAAACCAAGCGATCCTCTTCGGGGCTTTAGGCGTAGAAGTGCATAGGTAAGAATATGAAAAAGCAGCGGATATGGTGCAGTGGTCCGAATTACCAAGAGGTGCATGGACAGCCACGTCATATTTTTCATGATGTGAAGTCAGAAAAAGATCTAGGACTTTATGGCTTTGCAGACCAACTCTAGGGATGAAAGTTGGTTCCTTCACTAGTTGAATCAGTTGGTTCGATTCGGCAAAGAGCTCAACATATTGACCCTCAGGTGTTGATTGGCCCGAGTGACATAGCCAAGCCGGGTTGTGGACATTGAAATCGCCGGCAACAACGATCTTACTGTCAGGGAACAACCCCAAAATGTGCATGATCGAATCCGAGAGAGAGTCCAATTTATTAAAAGTGGACTCCCTCCCTAAATTCGGACTTCTATAAACATAACAAAAGTGAATAAAGTGCGAGCGAACCCTGAACTTCACCCACAAGGAGCAGAACTCCGGATCGGTAACGCTCAGACTCCACTCGCACCGATATGCTACGTCCGTTCTTATAAAAAGAGCGATGCCCCTATGCAGAGAAAACAATGGCAGTAAGTGATACCCAGGTAATTATATGAAAATCCAGTGGATCTGCATCCTCGCTCACCTGGGTCTCACTCAGTGTCATTATTTGAGGCCCATTAAGAGTACATTATGCATAAACCGAGAAAAAATTTGAAAACTTTGTGCGTGATTTCAATATTGAAGAAAATTTGTTTAATTTTTTTATGAATTGGCAAAACTAGACAGTTCACAAGCAACAAGTATTAAAATGGTAGTCAAATTTAAAGCAAGTGATACACTTTTATAGCAAAAGTTCAAAAAGCTGAACTTTTCCTATCTCCTAGTATCACATGAAATCACAGGGGATATCACATGCTATAAAAGCAAAATCCCATATGGTGGGGGTCACATACTTTTTCTTTCTAATAAAAAATGTGATTGTGGGAGATCTATGCCTTTATCTAAGTCAATTCAAGTTATAAGGTAATCTTATCCACAAACTTCTCTACCATCAACTACAACTTCAAGTCATAAATATGAATTTTTAATTTCAGTTGATTAGAAATGAGGATAGAAAATATTGAAAGGTTTAAAGCGAAGGACCATGGCCTGACCTGGAATCGAGCTCGGGACCTCTGGGGTGGCAGTCGAGCACGCTACCAACTCGACTACCAAGGCCGACAATATATGTAACTATTATGTCTACTTTAAGCTTTTTGAGTGCCAAGGTGCGCAACTTTATTTTAAGTTTTTTTTTCTAATCTATATTATAGTCCATAAAAATGTCTGTATAAACCAGTGGTGTACAGCGTTGGCAGACCTTCTAATACAAGCGCAACATTTTTGTTTTAGTTTTGTGTACGAGCAGAATACTGAAAAAATACTTTTACAAAGGTTCTACTCTCATTGAGTAAAATGTGAGGGTAAAGACTTTTTTGATAAATAGATTGAGGCTCGTAATTAGGGTTTAAATAAAATTATAATTGAATTCCCATTCAGGTCGAAACATGTTCAATTCATTCATATATACTGCGTCTGTATAGCATTTAACAAAATAATTTGCGCATGAGATGCTCACTCCACGAAGTGCAAACGCAAACTGATTCTGTGCTATCGTCTCAAATGTGAAAGCCGAGCGGCTCCGTGAGGATCCCGTGTGCATCACTGGTATAAACCAAGCTCTGACCGTTTTGTATAAAATGTATTGAATTTGAGTTCGATGAGACTGTATATGTGAGGTTTACTGTGGGGTTTAAATATGCTATAATGCTATATGCTATAATGCTATTTATTTTTATTTCAAAACCAGGTTTCTACTGTTTTTTATAATTCTGATATTGAGAAATTGACATTGGGATGATTTGAGGCATGTGAGATCTACGAGTAATAAGGGTGTTCATTTTGCCCGTTGTTTAAGTAATTAAATACATTTTTGTGGAATTTCGAGAGATTTTACTGTTTTCAAAAATTAACATTGTATGGGAGGCAGGTGGTTTTCACCCGATTTGGCTCATTTTTTAACTTGATCTTAATTTTTAACTATAACTTTTTAAATTCAAGCTTAAATATCGAATTTCGTGATGATAGCTTGAAAATTATAGCTGTAATCGTGATCACAGACGGACAGATAGATGGACACAGCTAAGTCGAATCGGGTGGTTACGCTGATCAATGATATATATACTTTTTTATACTTACAACGGCTTCAACTTAAAAAATTTCGCTATCGCAGCTTTTCTCATTTCTTAGTTATGGGGCTAAAAATATTTCACATATAGTATATGGAAGTGCACACCTACTTGTCCAATCCCACCGAAATTTTCCAAGAATTTTAAAGATCACTTTTTGTTTATCCACCGATAGTTCTATTGGCTGTAGTGCTTAGTCTGCGTGAAACCGGGTTTCTTCAGCAAGGCAGGTGAGGCAGCCGACGTGAAGTGCGTGAAATTTAATGCACCAAGAGAGCTGTAGTGACGATCGACTGACACGCACACATAAGTCATATCGTCATATTTTATTTAGGTGTTCGCAAAATTTACCACACTAATACAAACACAGTTCACGTACACGAAATTAAACTGGTTTCACGCAGACTGACCAGTACAGTTTGTTTTTGAATGATTGACTGCTCACGCAGACTGAGCACTACAGTGTATTTTATGCCATTAGCATTGCTGTTAACTTACGTTAAATTACAGGAAAAAATGTTTTTAAGGTGTATGGCAGCTGCAACGCACACTTGTCCAATTGTGCCTACATTTTTTTATATTTTATGTAAATCACGTACTTAACGTTTACGTTTGATTTTGTTATCTCATGGTAGAATTATAATGTAGGGCCGATTCGGTGAAGAATGGAGTAGAATGCAGCGAAAAGCGGGCTAGTTGTCAAAATCAGCTGTTCATCTCTAGTTTCTTTATGTTCATTTTTCGCAGTTGATTTTAGGTTAAACTTTTTACAAGCTTTTCTGCAAATTGAACACTTCCTCGGCATTTTATAAATTTATTTACAATGTTTTTACAATACTTCCAGTCAAATTAACACAAACTTAACACACGTGTCCGCACTATTTACAATTTGAAAACATGATACTTTTATTTCATTCTAGGTTGTATCGGATTCGATGCTGTTTTGTATCGAATTCGATGTCTTTGCAAAAGGTACGATCACTGCAACCATGATTACAAGCAATTGGTTTTTTAGTCAGTCTGTTGTAGAGCTTAGAGCATGGTATAATAATACAAGGAAGCATTGACAACTGCTTATTTTCTCTTCTACAAGAAAACTCCTGTCAAAAACAGCTTTTTGTGTAAATGCATCTGCAGCTGCTGTGGTTGTTGTTTTTTTTTACTTCTACGTTTTCCACATTGTTTGTGTTTTCAATGGCGGATTGTGAGCGCTCTTTTTTTGAGTATATTTTTTGACAGGAGACGTTTTCCCAAGCAATTGTCAATGCTACCTTGTATTATTATACCATGGCTTAGAGTAATTATGATGTATGACTTTGGTCGTGCTCTGTGCGAGGTTGCGCAATGTGTATATTAATGTGAGCGAAATAAAAGTGGGTTTTTGTATAACCTTTTCCCACTATAAAAAGTGCGTGTGTTTTATTTATCATAAGTATTACTTATGGAATGGTCCTTCGAGGTAAGCGAGGCAACGGATCCAAAACATTGGTGCGAGTCGAGCCGGATTGAAGAGCGCAGGAATGAGCTAAGTAAGTTACAGCAAAAAAAAAATCCTTCAAAACAGTGGCCTTTAAAATTTGAATTTTGTCGGTTGGAATGAAGCGAAAAGAAATACGTAAAGCGAGACGGTGCGAGAAATGAAATGAAAAAAAAGAAATAAAAAAGAATAAGAGCGACATATTTGAGCGACAACCGAAATAAGGGTTGAAAATTTGAGCTTGTTACGCAGTGCGTCTTTCTATGTGCGATCTCCAAAGTGCGAAGTAAGTGTAGTGCAACACAAATAAAATAAAAAAAATATATAGCAAAAAACTCAACTTTCGTAATAAACTTAATAGAAATAAGAAATAAAGTTAAATAATAAATAAAATTAATAGAGCTGTGCGATATATTAATATATGGTGCGTCTGTGAAAATGTGCGTAAATATTATATGGTGCGTCTGTGAATATATGTGAGTAAGCAACAATGAACGTTGCACACATAAAATACATATATATATATTCGGTCAACAATAGATGCAATTGGAGCGGTGAAAAAAATTGCACTCCATGCAATCTCAGGAACTCAGTGGTTGTACGGTGACAAAGAGTACTGGAAAAAAGAAAAATATCTTTGACAAAGAGTACTGTCTAGTTACAACACTCAACCTAAAAAACGCATTCAATTCTGCGAATTGAACCAGAATACTGGAAACTCTTACGCGCTTTAGCGTCCCCTCCTACCTTCGTAGAATCATTCGAGATTACCTCGAGGATAGAAATCTCTACTACGAAATAGAAGGGAGTACTGAAAAGTATAAAGTTACTGGCGGAGTCCCACAAGGATCAGTGTTGGGTCCAGTCCTATGGAACATAAAGTATGACAGAGTACTACGTCTACAGCTGTCAGAGAGGGCCCATATTTTCGGGTTCGCAGATGATATGGCCCTCATAGTAGTAGCAAAGCATTTGCACGAAATTGAATACAAGTGCAACCAAGCGGTTATAGCAGTGCGGCAGTGTGTAACGATTGGAAACATTCGTGGCCCCACGTTGGGTGCCATTTCTTGTAGCGACACAACCGCCTATGTGACGCCCTGTCAAAATTATTTTAATCAGTGGCAATACTTCGTACACCACTTTTGACAGAACGCCATTGAGTGTTTACCACGGTGGCAACACCGCTTGGTTGGGAGTCATGGACGACCGGGTGGCACGCTTGCTCTTCCACAGCTTGAACTCGCTGGATATGTGGGTTCGGTTTGGTGTCCATGTCACCCTGTAAATCGTGTACAAAGAAAAAAATAAATCGTGCCGGGTTTAAGGTGAGCAACAAAGGTGGCAAAGAAGTGAGAATGGAAAGAAAGAAGAAAACAGATGGAATAGGTATAGTATAAGAGGGAACAGATTAAGATCCCTTAGTCTAGATAGAAAAACACAACGCCATTTTGTGAAAAAAAAGAAAAACAACAAAAAAAAAAAAGGAAACCCAAGACAGCCGGATGTCACGCTGCTTTCGGCGGCCCACCCCAAATCAGTATCGGCTAGATACTGATCCATGATACCCCTGCGCCAGTATTTAAGGATATCCCTGTATATATATACAACCTGTCCTAGCTTTATTGCAACACCACCTTATTGAATATTCTACTTATTCATACTTAGGACAAGAACAAATGAACAACCCAAATTTTTACCAGAAGTAACATTTATACATTTATTAACATATATTATTTTTTAATGATTGCTTTTCAATCAGTTTGGAACAAATGGAATACAAAAATAAAAACACTTATATAATACAAAGAAATTTTATATAATATAATAAGATCAAAAATTATTAAGAACCAGTTAAGATTTTATTAAGTTTTCTTAAGAGATATACTCTAAAACTGAATTAAGTTATCTATGAAATTAACATTGTTTGAGAAAACAAAACAAAAAAAAAAGGAAAAGTTGAATTCTACTACGAGGGATACTTTAACGATTCTTCGTTACGGTTTTGCCCAGATATATCACGCTAAATTCAAAACTACAACACACAACATATAAAATTGGTACCAAGTTTACTATGTTATAGACATATATCAACGGGTTTTTCTTTAAATGAAAACGAAGATTCGCCTGAATATCAATAAGACACAGTGAGTGATAATATAAAAAAATCTATTACTTAGTTTACCATGGGTTTTATGAGAATATAAATCAGAAAGGTATATATATATATTATGTAATGTAATATTTTAATTAGTTAAATTAATTCACGGAGGACGATCCTCACAAGGCAACGCGTGAGGGTCAAGGGGGCGATCTTCACATGGCAACGTGTCTGACTGCCTCAACCTGGTGAGGCCAGCATTATCCATGTCGAACTCGTCTCAAGTCGACTCAAACCTCTGCGTGGTGTCCTCTAGAAACGGCAAACTGGCAACCGTTAGTTTGACGGCTAATCTGAGCGGCGGGCTCCCCCTGCCTTTAAAGGGTTGTGCGTTGGGTTTGATGCCCACCACGTAAAAACAAATTTCAATGAAACGAAAAAGAAATAAGATAAAAATGATCCCCAAATCTGATGACGACTACCGCAAACGAAAAACTGACAATGATTTACGGATATGCACCTGGAACGTCCGAACCCTTAATTGGGATGGTGCCTCTATCCAACTGATAGATATCTTAGAAAGATACAAAGCTGATATCACTGCAATCCAAGAAATGCGATGGAAGGGACAGGGTTGCTCACGGCAAGCATCCTGTGATATCTACTACAGCGGCCATGCGGAGAAGCACGAATTTGGATGCGGATTCGTGGTTGGCAAGCGACTACGACATCATGTTCTGCGATTCACACCTGTGAACGAACGACTTGCCATAATCCGTGTCAAGGCAAGATTTTTCAACATAAGCCTGATTTGTGCGCACGCTCCGACAGAAGATAAGGACGATGAGACCAAAGACAGCTTCTACGAGCGCCTTGAAGAGGCCTATGAGCGCAGCCCCCGCCACGACATAAAAATCGTGCTTGGTGACTTCAACGCCAAGGTGGGAAAAGAAAATATCTTTGGTCCAACAGTCGGAAAGTTCAGCCTCCACGACAATACCTCCGATAACGGAATGAGGCTGATTGACTTTGCCGCAGCGCGAAACATGGTCGTTAGTAGCACTAGATTCAAGCATCTCAATATTCATAAAGCAACTTGGCTGTCTCCTGATCAAAAGACGCGCAACCAAATTGATCACGTTTTGATTGACGGAAGGCACTCTTCTAGTGTTTTAGATGTACGCACGATCCGTGGTGCCAATATAGACTCGGATCATTATCTTGTCGCAGCCAAGATCCGTACACGCCTGTGCGCAACCAAGAATGCGCGCAATCCAGCACAAAGAAAGCTAGACGTCGAAAAGCTGCAATCAAAGCAAACAGCTGAAGACTTCGCTACTCGACTCTCACTCCTGCTTCAAGAAAGCACTCCTCCGATCGACGATATATGCGCGCAGTGGAATCACATTTCCCACTCTATGCGTAGGGCTGCCGAAGAGGTGATTGGTTATCACCGCCCTCGCCGAAACCAGTGGCACGACCAAGAGTGTCGCGACGCCACTGCAGAAAAAGATGCCGCCTACAAAGCCACCCTGCAGTCGGTTGTAACGCGTGCTGCTAAAGAGCGATACAAAGAGAAGAGGAGGGAAGAGAGACGCATTTTCAGGCGAAAGAAAAGGGAAGCGGAAATGCGTGAGTGCGAGAAAATTGAGATGCATGGTGACAGGAATGAGGTCCGAAAATTTTTCGAAAAAATAAGACGCCTGGCCGATGGTTTCAAGACCGGGGCCTCTTCCTGCAAGAATGAAAATGGGAATCTAGTGACAGATATCCAGAGTACACTGATGATGTGGAGGGAACACTTCTCTAGGCTTCTGAATGGCGACGACGACAACAATCCCGCCAATAGAGATTCCGGAATCCCCAATTTTGGACGACAGCGTTGAAGTTCCGCTGCTCGACCATAGTGAAGTCTTGAAAGCTATAGCTCGGCTTAAAAACAACAAAGCCGCAGGAGCCGATGGCTTACCTGCTGAGATCTTCAAGAATGGAGGCGAAGCTCTAAATAAATGCATTCATGAGCTTCTATGCAGAATATGGTCGGAAGAATGCATTCCAAACGATTGGAACCTCAGTGTGCTCTGCCCAATCCACAAGAAAGGCGATCCCACAATTTGCGCCAACTACCGTGGGATAAGCCTTCTGAATATCGCATATAAGGTCCTGTCGAGCGTACTATGTGAAAGACTGAAGCCCATCGTAAACCAGCTGATTGGACCTTATCAGTGTGGCTTCAGACCTGGCAAATCCACCATAGACCAGATATTTACGCTACGACAAATCTTGGAGAAGACCCTAGAAAAACAAATCGACACACACCATCTTTTTGTCGATTACAAAGCCGCCTTCGACAGTCCAATAAGGAATCATCTATATTCCACCATGTCTGAATTTGGTATTCCTGCAAAGCTCATCCGCCTTTGCAGAATGACACTGAGCAACACCAGCAGCACAGTTAAAATTGGAAAGGACCTCACTCCTCCATTCGATACCAAACGAGGTTTCAGACAAGGTGATTCCTTATCGTGCGACTTTTTCAACCTGATGATGGAGAAGATCATCCGAGCTGCTGATTTGAGACGCAGCGGCACGATATTCTACAAAAGTATTATGCTGCTGGCGTATGCTGATGATATCGATATAATTGGCCATAATACGCGCGAAGTCAGTGCAGCATTCTCCAGGTTAGCGAAAGAGTCGAGTCGAATGGGTCTTGTAGTGAACGCAGATAAGACGAAATACCTAGTGTCAACAAATAAACAGTCCCAGCGTCTTGGAAACCACGTCACTGTTGACAACATCTCCTTGGAGGTTGTTAAGGACTTCGTCTACCTAGGATCCAGCGTAAACTCTTCCAACGATGTCAGTATTGAGATAAAGCGAAGGATAACTCTTGCCAACAGGTGTTACTTTGGGCTGAGTAGGCAATTGAGAAGCAGAGCCCTCTCTCGACGAACAAAACTCACGCTCTATAAGTCACTAATCATGCCCGTCCTATTATATGCAGCACAAACCTGGACGTTGAGCAGTTCTGATGAAAAGACTTTGGGAGCCTTCGAGAGAAAGATCCTTCGTAAGATCTTCGGTCCAATCTGCGTCAATGGCGAGTACCGAATTCGATGGAACCACGAGCTGTATGAGCTGTACGCTGACATCGACATAGTTAAGCGTATCAAAATCGAGCGGCTCCGCTGGCTAGGTCATGTTGAGCGAATGGAAAACGACGCTCCAGCGAAAAAAAAAAAAAAAAAAAAAATATTCGATTCGGTGCCCGGTGGTGGTCAACGCAGAAGAGGACGCCCACATCTTCGTTGGAAGGATCAGGTGTTGGATAACCTGACTACACTTGGTGTTTCCAACTGGCGCCAGCAAGCGCAGAACAGAAATGGCTGGCGCAATTTCTTATACGAGGCCAAAACCGACTTACGGTTGTAAGCGCCAGATAAGTAAGTAGTAAGTAAGTAAATTAATTCACTTGCAACATGTTCTTGTTTGTTTTTCTCTTATGAACTTGTTTGCTCTATTCACTAATATTTGTGCATTAAATTTTTTTTTTATAGTAAACTAATTATATATAAACACGTTTTTACGAAAACTTTCCATTTATTCTAAAATTTGTGACCTAAAAGGTCTCACGAACTGGGCCGAAAATTTCCCTATATGACTTCTGACCTGTTTTGACCTCTGTGCATGACCTTCTCCCAGAAGTGTTGATGGAAGCGACCGTGTCTGCTGTCTACGTTAGTGGTGACCAAGTCTACCACGCCTGCGCCCTACTGGTGCCGATCGTTGGTGAAAATAGTTGAAGAGAGATACGTTGATGGAAGCAACCGTGTCTGCCTCCACGTGTGTGGTGACCAAGTCTACCACGACTGCGCCCTACTGGTGCCGAGCGTCAGTGGAAATAGTTGAAAGGAATACGTTGGTGGATGCGACCGTGACTGCCTCCACGTTTGTGGTGACCAGTGCCGCCAGAAGAAACTACCACCGAAATTGTGTTTCTCACACTTAATCCTCACCAGTTAACACACTTATACCTAGTATTACTTATTGTGCTTTTCTGGCAACCTAGGTGGTGAACAAGTATACCACGCCGTAAATAACTTCTTGAAAAACGTGTGTTCTCGCGCACTGCAGAGTAAGAAAAGAGCAGAGAAACAGGAAAAGCCTTTTTTTGTCGTTCTTTTTTTTCCGTCGCCTCTTTTTATTTTTTTTTTTTGGTTTCCATAGGAATCAGTGTTCAACTATGTTACGGCTGTATGAGTTCGCCCACACCAAAACCTATGCGGCTTGCTTTAGTTTCATACCTGCATCTACACGATACGACATATACCTTTTATTTCACAAGGTGAAAATACGACTATATAGAATAGGAGCGACAACTGGCTATTTTCTCACAAGTGTCTATTTTATTTTATAAAAGAATTTTTACTTTTGAGAGTTGATGCAATACGGGCAATGTCACTCCTACCCTGCACTATTGTATGATTGTGTGAATACAACATCAATATTTATAGGCAAGAGTGATCGACACCTTTATCGCTTACTGTTCAGTGCTTAGTTGGAATTATCGGTAAAGAGGAAAGAAAAAAATGGAGTACATACAAGCAGGTAAGTGCGGTATTTATCAAAATTTAACAAAAATTTTCTTTGCAGGTGGACGCAACAAAACCAGGGCCTTTTCATGTGTCTACCACCGAAAAGGACTTGGGTAGGACACCAACGTTGGGTATGTTTTATGTGGCTGAGAAATGTGTAACTTCATCCATCTTTGCCACTAATTACAACATAGCAGCACCAGTCTCCAACATTCAAGGCCACGACCGGCATGTCGACCCTACCGACTTGGGGTGGCGTCTGGGCTGTGGGCCGTCGTGTTGTGGGAACTCTTGGTGTCAGCCTGGTGGCTATGATAAATGAACAAATATCCTGTGGATATGACTAAAACGAAATGAAACCTATAAATATATGACAACGCTAAATTAACCTAAAGAGGCAATTAAACAAAAATTATAACTACGAAATCTAATATACTGCGCATTTTTCAATTCGTTTATTAGGATATTTGGTGGCCACAAAGATGACATTAGGGTTGTCGTCCTGTCATCGTGAGTGAGAACCCACGTATGCTTGTTAGCCGGGCACCTAGAGTAATGTGTGCTGGTTATGAAAAGCTTCCAAAAATAGGATTGGATAAAATTTTAGTTTCGATGGATGCTAGGTTTGAGGATGGCGCAATAGACATGTCGGAAACACTAAATTGTCTTCAAAAGCTAGTCTTTATTTTAATGTTTACACCCGCTGTTAAATGCTGTGCATGATATACCCCTAAAGGTTTACCTTTCAAACTTTCTAGCTCATACAGAGCGCTGCCGATTCTTCGCACTACTCTGCAAGGCAAGAATTTTTTACAAAGTTTCGCGTTTTTGTTCTTGGACGCGTCGCTCAAGATGAAATTTTTACGAAATATTTCTTGGCCAGGGCGGTAAGCTATATCTTTGCATCGAGTGTTGTATGTCTTGCACCCTTTCTCATATGCTTTATGTAAGTTAATTTTAATTTTTGCTCGCATAACTTCCAATTTTGTGGATATTGGCAAAACATGAATTTCTGATTCACTCAAACAGTTTAACTTTCTTGTAAGCTAATAAGCACTGGCGTGGGTCACCATATTTTGGCCAAATAAAGCAACCCAGTTGGCTGTTTCCTTAAAGATTCTGGGAGGATTAATGCACGAAAATTCCCCATCGCCGACGAAACTTACGGAGTCGCCCATACAATTCATGCAGGAAAATTTCATACAAGTGTCCAAAATTTCGTGGACGAAACTTTGAAAGAAAAATGTAGGAAATTTCGTCAACGAAAGCAAGAGGGAAATATGCAGCAAATATCGCCAAGGAAATAAAACGGAAATTCAAAGGAGATTTCGGCAACGAACTAAAAGTGGAAATATAAAAGAAATTTCTGCAACGAAAAGATAAAGAAAAATTCGTCAACGAAAGCAAGATGAATTTTATTTTTAAGTTTTAACCTAAAAACATATATAGTAAAATTAAAATGACTTATGCATTAATGAGATCCATTGTTTTTTAGTAAACTTAAAATAAAATAAATGAGCAGGATTAAATTAAAAATTCAAAATAAAATATACATTAAGCTATGGTGATGTTTGGAGCTGCTTGGATTGTTTTTTGTTTTGCATCTGATATCTGTTTTTTAATTTTCCGAAAGAAGCTCTTAAGTTCTTTACAAAATGCTCATGCGTTACGTCGTCTTTTTGTGTTGTTTCTGTTAATAAAAAATAATAAAAGGCATGTTATATCTATTTTATAATTGGTGCAAAATCAGGCTTACCAAATAAAACTGAAATAAGAAGCGTATAATCTCTGAGACACTTTTTCCCCTTCGATCCATCGTAGTTAAAATCCTTAATCCTTAACAGATTTAGCACTAACACTTGCCATTTTTTATTGCAAATACCCACCTTTTTTACTTAAATTTGTATTTTGTTACACTTAAGAACTTTTATTGTGTGTTGATAATGATGAATTTTATTAGAATGTGTTTGATAATGAATCAGCGATTTTAGCTCGGTGCTTTTTCTACCACGTTTGGCAACCAGCGTTGCAAGCCGTAAGGCCACATGTCGGTAAAAGAAAACTGTAAGAAAGTTCGTTAGTAAATCATTGAAAGGTGTGAAAATTCTTTTCGGATTCACAGACGATTATTCGTTAAGGGATTTCAGGCCTACGGGGAAAGTATGGGGAACATTTGGTAGCACTGTGAACTGCTGAGCGCAACGCACACTCTATTTCAGGCAGAAACAAATCCCAATCCCTTTGGTCCTCATTTAAATAAGAACGAATGGCAGCTAAAACAGACTGGTTAACTCTTTCTGAAGCATTAGACTGAGGTGCATATACTCCAGTGGTCATGTGGCGTATTCCAAAGCTTTTTAAAAGTTCTTGAAAATCTTTACTCCTAAACTGCTGCTGTGGTAGGTTTAGAGGATCTTAGACTTTTAGCAAGCAGTTATTTCCTGCTGCAGGGGGATCTAAATGTCCATTCGCTTCTGACGGTCTAGGGGCGTAAGAAAGGGCAGAAGGTACCACATTATGATTTCTTTGTAGCTCTTCTTGTTCCTTCTCAATCGTATCGTTCATCATTCGTGGGATTAATTCCCTAACGCGATTCTCCAAACCTCCAAGTAGGCTTGCTTCTGATGCTCCAATGGCAGAGGATATGTAATCCTTAAGGGACTTATAACGGTATATAAAGTTACAGCAGGTTGGGTTTTAGGTATCGCTCCCTGAGAAGCTGCTTGGCTATCTTTTGCTAGCGATTGGAAAGCACTACTTGCTTGAATAACTATTCATTTTGGGAAGAATCCTAGGAGGGGGGGAAGTCCCTCTAGAGATAAAACATTCACAAAAAAATAAATTTCACATAAAAAGAATGGAAAGGAAGGATAAAAAGTTGATTAAAGAAGCTTAAGTTCAGAGATAGAAATATAAAGATTACTGAAACTGATAAAAATGAATAGAAGCAGAAGTAATTTATTCAAAGTATCTCTCTAGTTCTAATTGATATTATCTTTACAGAAAAAAAAAATATATATATATATATATAGCCTTATACTAATTGGTACAAATGGATTATAATAAATACTCAAACTCTAAGATTGCTTTTTATTTCAATATCTTTCAGGAAGCTTTCGTTTATGAAAACGGTGGTGTTGGTAAAAAGTCTTTAAAGGCAAAGTTGTATATTGGTTCCTTCTTGATTTTTTTTTTCACAAAAATAACTTAAAAGCCGAAGCTTGTCGAAATTTCTTGCATTATTATATTTATTCTCAAATATAGCTGATAAAAAGTATCGAAAACTTTTAAGGCTTAACAGCAATCAATCCTCGAACATAAACTTCTAACAAAAGATTAGTTGAAAATAATTATGCTGGTACTGGCGTAAATATTGGTTATGACAAGGTAAGTTTTAGAACGTTGGAACTAAATATTGAATTTTAAATGTTTCAGTCACCTTACTGCAACGCGAGAGGTTAATCAAGAACAAAGACGGGACTCGTAACGTGACTTTACACAAAACTCAAAAACTACCTCTGGATGAACGGAAACTTAGCTAAGCACATTCCGGCTTCTTTAAGGACGTCTCACCCGGAAATAGTAACAAGTCCTATATGGTGTACAATCAAACTACACAAGTCTAAAACAAACGAAAAAGAATTAAGAAGCGGAAAAATAGAAAGAAAATGAAGATCGAAATTGCACTATAACACTACGCAATACTATATAAACTCACTGGTATTAAAATTAAGTAGACGTAGGATTACATTTGCAAAAAAAAATTCATGGAAGAGAAAAGACAAAAAGAGGGTAAAATAACAATTCACTTTTACTACCAAACGTAGAGCAGTCCAGAGTCGCAGCGCGGTCAGTCGGATATTTTACCCTTGATGCCGGGTCGAATCTCAGAACTGTTTAATGTTTGGAAACAAATATTGAATTTTAAATGTTTCAGTCACCTTACTGCAACGCGAGAGGTTACTCAAGAACACAGACGGCACTCGTAACGTGACTTTACACAAAACTCAAAAACTACCTCTGGATGAACGCAAACTTAGTTAAGCACATTCCGGCTTCTTTAAGGACGACCCGGAAATAGTAACAAATCCTATATAGTGTACAATCAAACTACACAAGTCCAAAACAAACGAAAAAGAATTAAGAAACGGAAAAATAGAAAGAAAATGAAGATCGAAATTGCACTATAACACTACGCAATACTATATAAACTCACTGGTATTAAAATTAAGTAGACGTAGGATTACATTTGCAAAAAAAAATTCATGGAAGAGAAAAGACAAAAAGAGGGTAAAATAACAATTCACTTTTACTACCAAACGTAGAGCAGTCCAGAGTCGCAGCGCGGTCAGTCGGATATTTTACCTTGATGCCGGGTCGAATCTCAGAACTGTTTAACGTTTGGAAACAATCGTGTCCTGTCGTTGGGCGCCATTTCTTGTAACGATTGGAAACATTCGTGGCCCCACGTTGGGCGCCATTTCTTGTAACGATTGGAAACATTCGTGGCCCCACGTTGGGCGCCATTTCTTGTCACGATTGGAGACATTCGTGGCCCCACGTTGGGCGCCATTTCTTGTAACGATTGGAAACATTCGTGGCCCCACGTTGGGTGCCATTTCTTGTAGCGACACAACCGCCTATGTGACGCCCTGTCAAAATTATTTTAATCAGTGGCAACACTTCGTACACCACTTTTGACAGAACGCCATTGAGTGTTTACCACGGTGGCAACACCGCTTGGTTGGGAGTCATGGACGACCGGGTGGCACGCTTGCTCTTCCACAGCTTGAACTCGCCGGATATGTGGGTTCGGTTTGGTGTCCATGTCACCCTGTAAATCGTGTACAAAGAAAAAAATAAATCGTGCCGGGTTAAGGTGAGCAACAAAGGTGGCAAAGAAGTGAGAATGGAAAGAAAGAAGAAAACAGATGGAATAGGTATAGTATAAGAGGGAACAGATTAAGATCCCTTAGTCTAGATAGAAAAACACAACGCCATTTTGTGAAAAAAAAGAAAAACAACAAAAAAAAAAAAGGAAACCCAAGACAGCCGGATGTCACGCTGCTTTCGGCGGCCCACCCCAAATCAGTATCGGCTAGATACTGATCCATGATACCCCTGCGCCGGTATTTAAGGATATCCCTGTATATATATACAACCTGTCCTAGCTTTATTGCAACACCACCTTATTGAATATTCTACTTATTCATACTTAGGACAAGAACAAATGAACAACCCAAATTTTTACCAGAAGTAACATTTATACATTTATTAACATATATTATTTTTTAATGATTGCTTTTCAATCAGTTTGGAACAAATGGAATACAAAAATAAAAACACTTATATAATACAAAGAAATTTAATATAATATAATAAGATCAAAAATTATTAAGATTTAAGAACCAGTTAAGATTTTATTAAGTTTTCTTTAGAGATATACTCTAAAACTGAATTAAGTTATCTATGAAATTAACATTGTTTGAGAAAACAAAACAAAAAAAAAGGAAAAGTTGAATTCTACTACGAGGGATACTTTAACGATTCTTCGTTACGGTTTTGCCCAGATATATCACGCTAAATTCAAAACTACAACACACAACATATAAAATTGGTACCAAGTTTACTATGTTATAGACATATATCAACGGGTTTTTCTTTAGATGAAACCGAAGATTCGCCTGAATATCAATAAGACACAGTGAAGTGATAATATAAAAAAATCTATTACTTAGTTTACCATGGGTTTTATGAGAATATAAATCAAAAAGGTATATATATATATTATGTAATGTAATATTTTAATTAGTTAAATTAATTCACTTGCAACATGTTCTTGTTTGTTTTTCTCTTATGAACTTGTTTGCTCTATTCACTAATATTTGTGCATTATATTTTTTTTTTATAGTAAACTAATTATATATAAATACGTTTTTACGAAAACTTTCCATTTATTCTAAAATTTTGTGACCTAAAAGGTCTCACGAACTGGGCCGAAAATTTCCCTATATGACTTCTGACCTGTTTTGACCTCTGTGCATGACCTTCTCCAAGAAGTGTTGATGGAAGCGACCGTGTCTGTTGTCTACGTTAGTGGTGACCAAGTCTACCACGCCTGCGCGGTATTTATTGTGCTTTTCTGGCAACCTAGGTGGTGAACAAGTATACCACGCCGTAAATAACTTCTTGAAAAACGTGTGTTCTCGCGCACTGCAGAGTAAGAAAAGAGCAGAGAAACAGGAAAAGCCTTTTTTTGTCGTTCTTTTTTTTTCCGTCGCCTCTTTTTATTTTTTTTTTTGGTTTCCATAGGAATCAGTGTTCAACTATGTTACGGCTGTATGAGTTCGCCCACACCAAAACCTATGCGGCTTGCTTTAGTTTCATACCTGCATCTACACGATACGACATATACCTTTTATTTCACAAGGTGAAAATACGACTATATAGAATAGGAGCGACAACTGGCTATTTTCTCACAAGTGTCTATTTTATTTTATAAAAGAATTTTTACTTTTGAGAGTTGATGCAATACGGGCAATGTCACTCCTACCCTGCACTATTGTATGATTGTGTGAATACAACATCAATATTTATAGGCAAGAGTGATCGACACCTTTATCGCTTACTGTTCAGTGCTTAGTTGGAATTATCGGTAAAGAGGAAAGAAAAAAATGGAGTACATACAAGCAGGTAAGTGCGGTATTTATCAAAATTTAACAAAAATTTTCTTTGCAGGTGGACGCAAAAAGTGGCTGAATACAGCGGGTCTCAGTTTGGCCGAGCACAAAACCGAGGCAGTGCTAATAGCCGAAAAGTCGTTGAGACCGCTAGAATATCGGTTGGTGAACATACAATTGTATCGAAACCATTCGTTTAATACCTTGGCGTTATGATAGATCATAGGCTTAACTTTAAGCAGCATCTTATATACGCAAGTGGAAAAGCGGGAAGCGCAGCTGCAGCGCTAACACGAAGTTTGTCGAATACCAGAGGTCCTAGACAAACCCGTAGAAAGATCATAGTCACTGTCATCAGATCAATACTTTTGTACGCAGCCCCCATATGGGTCGAGACAACCAGATTCAGCTCCTACTTACGAAGCATGGAATCGGTGTATCGTATCTGTGCACTTAGAGTATGCAGTGCGTTTCGAACTGTCTCCTCGGATGCAGCGCTGGTTATTGCGGGTACTCCCCCTATAGACCTTGTGAACGAGAACCTGACATACGATTTGCTTCCACTCGAAATGCCTAAACCCTCCAAACGTAGGATAGCGCGAGACCGCAGTGGGAGGCATCACAGAACGGACGTTGGACCCACCGCCTAATCCCAAAGTTGGAACCGTGGCTTAACAGGCGTCATGGTGAGGTAGATTACTACCTTACCCAAATATTAACTGGTCATGGGTGCTTTAAATCGTGCCTTTATAGATTCAAGCACGACGAAAATCCGTTTCGCAGTTTTTATGCTGGGAGTGTTATTGAGGACGCCGAACATGTTTTCTTCGTCTGTCCGAAATTTAACGCCGAAAGACTAGAGCTAAGCAATAATCTAGGGAGGTCACCAACAGTGAAAACTCTCGTGGACATTATGCTTAACTCTGAAGAAAACTGGACTTCAGTAGGCAATATGGCATGTGCCATAACCAAAGAATTGCGTCGTGTAGAAAGACTGCGCAGGACAACTGCAGACTCTATGCCATAGACAAAGATGCTAGGCCGCACTGTGCTGATTTGCTGAAGATCCGAGGAAAGGTTAGGGGGTGATGAAGCATGGTGTTCATCTTGGAAGATATTGCAGTCGATTGTACCTTGCGTCTTCGTCTAGGGATTCATATGACCGAAGTGATACCATTCCAAGAAAAGGCCGCTGTCGAAAGCACCGTCAGCTTCTTCGGCAAGGGACCATTTCCCGAAGCGGCCTCTCCCCCCTGAAATCCCCTCTCCAAGAAGAGACCGCAGTCGACAGCACCGGCAGCGTCTTCGGCTAGGGACCATTTCCCGAGGCGGTCTCCCCCAGATGCATCATCATCACGATGAGCCTCCAACGCGTCATTGCATATTAAGGACAGCACATCATCGCTTTGGAATATAAACAAGCATGATCTGCAAAACGTTTCTTTGTTAAGAAGAAGCGTAGAATCGTAGATGAGTAAACATACTCAATCCTGCCCTACGAAGTAATGCCTCGATTGGTGGTTCCGTAGGGTCTTGCAGGAGGAGAGAAAAGTAAGGAGTGGTTTAGTCAGTATACCATACCAGGGACTCTGACACTATTTGGAAGTACGGGCTTCCATGTGTCTATAAAAGATTCCCTCCTGTCGTCTTTAACAAAAAAAAAAAAAAAAATACATATATATATATATGTAAAAAATGTGCGTAGAAATAAAATTAAAAGCAACAATGAGCGTTGCACGCATATACTATATGTATATGTAAAAAATGTGCGTAGAAATCAAATTAAAAGCAACAATGAGCGTTGCACACATATGTATATAAGTAGAAAAATGTGCGTAGAAATAGAAACGAAGCAACAATGAGCGTTGCATATAGGTAGTACATAGTATGTACACATAAAAATAAAATTAAAGCAACAATGAGCGTTGCAAGAGCAGAAAAAGTCGCTGCTTTCATATGAGCTAAGAATGTACGTTGCTCAATACATATAAGAAAGTCAGCGCAAAGAATTGGAATAGCTGACATGCAAAAGGCAACGTATTTTGTTGCTGCTTTGTCAGAAATCTCTTTTGTTCTTTATTTTTCCAAACATGCATGTTTCATTTGTGGAAGGGAAGGGGCAATAAGACGAATAAACTTTACGGCATTCGACCTAAAAACACAAAACATAAAGAGCCAGTAAGAAAACGGGTGAGTAAAAGAAAAAATGGAGCTACGATTATAAAATGAGCAAAGAAAGAACAGAAAGAACATGAGATTAGAGCAAGTCAAATTAAAGTTATAGCGACGAATACCGATAAATGAGCTATGATTAGAAAATAAGCAAAGAAAGAACATAAGATTAGAGCAAGTAAGAAATTAAAGTTAGAGCAAGTAAATGAGCGATGATTATCGATAAATCGATAAACTGGGCAAGATAGATTTTGAGCAGATAAATAAATTTTAAATTTAAATTTTAAAATTTAATTTAAATTAATTAGTGCAAGTTAAAAATGAGCATGTTAAGATTGAGCAATATTGATAGAATAATTTAGATATTTTTCACAGACGCAACACACCGCAAGTTATTGTTATAAAATTAAATTAATTATTATCATAATAATATTCTTTGTATAAAGATGAAAAAAAAAACCAGTGGGAGCGCTTCAATCAGGTTGATAATGAGCTTTTGGGCGAGAGATGGTACAATCTGTGCAAGTAAAAGATGAGATACAAGAACTGGAGCATGAGCTAAATATTTTAACAAAAAAAAAGAGTAAATTTTAGACAAAATCGAAAAATTGTTAATTAAGAGCACGGGTATTTTTAGTTCACAAAATGTTTAGAGCAGTGGCTACAGCGATTGTGGCAATTAGATCAAGTGAGCGAAAGTTCTAGAAAACGAGCATTAGAAGAAGATACTGCTGAGCAATTTTTTTATGAGAACTTTTTCAAGAGATGCGCAGGGCAGATTCATTGTTAAAATTACAATGCGATCAGATGTAAAATTTATTGGAAACTAAAGCTATAGCTTTATATCGTTTCATGCATTTAGAGAACAAATTAGAGAAAGATTCTACATTGCGAGAAAAGTATATCGAGCTTATGAGGGAAATATGAAGAGCTAGGGCACATGAAGCTGACGACAAAGGCACCAGAGCAAAATAAACAAGTTTATTATATTCCTCATCACAGCGTTATGAAAAATTTCGTATGGTATATGACGCCAGTTGCAAGACTGATTTGGGCATTTCTTTAAATTAAATTCAATTGCTGGGCGAGAAGTTGCAAACAGATTTGCATGATATAGTTATGCCTTTTTGACGTCATAAAATTGCCGTTTGCGCAGATATTAAAATTATGTTTAGACAAGTGCGAATTTCAGGAGAGCAGTGGTATTTGCGAAGAATTTTTTGGCGAGAGTGCTAAGATGAGCTATTAAAAGTGCATTGGTTGACAGTTGTTACATATGGTATGACTTCATCAGCATATAATGCAGAGCGAGCATTAATACAGTGTGCAAGAGATGCTAAAGAAAAGTTTCCTCAAGCGGCACAGGTCATAGAAAATTACTTTTGTATGGAAGATTGTGCAAGTGGTGCTGATTCAGAGCTAGAAGTGCAAGGGCAAGCCAAGGAAATTGATATTGTGCTAAGAGATGTGGGCTTTGAGCTTTGTAAATAGAAATCCAAGTCTGAGCGAGTTATGAGAGCTATGAATTCTAATTTGAAGATGATGTAATTTTTGTAAATGAAGAGGGAATCTCTGTGCTTGGGCTAAAGTGAGTGATGAGCAAATATATTAATACTTTCGTAGTAAAAACTCCAGAGCTAGATAGTGCAGTAACCAAACAAAAAGAAGCAAGCTGTGTTGCGCAGCTATATGATTCTAATGGGCTTATCTCACCTGTTACCATCAGATTCTTATCAGATTGTCTTGGAAGATTCTTATCCAAGATCTTTGGAAAAGAGCTTAGAATAGGATGATTAATTATCACAAGAGTTGGCTGTAAAATTCAAAGAGCTTTGGGAAGGTATAAGAAATTTAGAAAATTTTGAAATAGAGAGATGAATTGGCATAGAAATTGATTTTAAGAAGCTGAAAGTAAAGAAGTAATGAGCGAATTCAAGGTTAATACAATAAAAACGAGCAATATGTTATTACAAATATATGTGCCTGGGATGAATAATATTCCGCTAATTTAATTTGTGCCTACTCTGGAAAAGGCTGTAAATATACTGAGCTATGTGCTACGTTTAATCAAAAGAGCTAGGAGCAAAAGTAGACGATCGCAGAGATAGAAAATTTCTATTTTATGTGCAACTGCTGAAGAAAAACTACGAGCATTGAATTATTTGGTGAAAGAATCACAAGAGAAAAACTTTTTTAAAGGGCTAGAAGCAATAAAAAGAGATAGACGTGTGCAAGTAGGGAGTAGTATCGAATCTTCAATACCCTTAATGTATTCCTGAGGAATACTAAGAGTGGGGGGAAGGCTCGATAGAGCAAATATGTATGAAATGAAGCATCCAATTTTGATTTAAAATGGATCGAGAATAGCTTGGTTAATCATGGAGAATTCCCATCGATTGACTAAACATGGTGCAGTGCAAGTTATGATGCAATTCATGTGACAAAAGTTTTAGATACCAAAGCTAAGGAGCGAGCTAAGAAACTGCATTCATTAATGTTTGCTTTGTGCAAAGTATAATTACCGTTAAGAGCAACTGTAAGATTAGAGCAACTGATTTTTCAGCTGATAGAGTGCAAGTGGGCAAGTCTTTCCTTCATTCGGGAATTAACTATGCAGGGCTATTTGAAATTTAATTTATTAAGAGAGCAAGCAAACAAGTAGTGAGAAAGAAGTGCTGGGTAGTAATTTTAGTATATTTGAAAATTCGTGTGATTCATATAGATATGATCTTTAATTTAACATGAGCTAGTTTTTATAGCTTGTTATAAGTTATTAAAAACTCTGTCGTCCGTGCAGCGAAAGAGTTGAAAAAATTAATTGAGCATTAGCATGTGAGCGGAGTTTTTGTGCATTTGAGCATGAAAGGGCACAGCAAAATCTATGAAATTCCATCTTGTGTGTACAATAGGGCAAAGAACACTAGTTTATGAGCAAATTATAACATTATTAACCCAAATTTGAGCTTTTTAAATTCCAGATCTTTGTATCCTTTGAGCGATGACCCCACTATGGCGTGAGCGTCAGACAATGGTGAAGCATTTCTGGCATAGACAGAGAGATAAATTCAAATTGGGCCAGTTGATGCTGATCAAAAGTGAGCTGTTTCCTCCTGAACAATGGGCTACTGGTCAATTAGGCGAGCTACTGCCGAGCAAAGCTGGGCTGGTGAGAACTGTCGTAATACAGACAGAAACCGATTAACAAAACCTGTGCAAAGGATGTGTATCTTACCAATTAAGACGAAAGAGCAAATTAAATGAAATTAATTGTATTCAAATTTGTATAAGGATATTTAAGTTTATATTATGAGCTGTGTGCTTGATTGGAAAACCGTTGGTTTTCGTGGGGAGCGTATCGGATTCGATGCTGTTTTGTATCGAATTCGATGTCTTTGCAAAAGGTACTAAAAAAGGTACGATCACTGCAACCATGATTACAAGCAGTTGGTTTTTCAGTCAGTCTGTTGTAGAGCTCAGAGTAATTATGGTGTATGACTTTGGTCGTGCTCTGTGCGAGGTTGAGCAATGTGTATATTAATGTGAGCGAAATAAAAGTGGGTTTTTGTATAACCTTTTCCCACTATAATAAGTGCGTGTGTTTTATTTATCATAAGTGTTACTTATGGAATGGTCCTTCGATGTAAGCGAGGCAACGGATCCAAAACATAGGTTTCTACGAACTTCGCCATTTTGACAATTAAGCAACCTTTTTAGTTTCCACTCTTCGTTGACGCATGAGGGAACTGAGCGACTCAGCCCTACCTTTTAATTCTACCATGTGTTATCGTTGCTTGTCTCATAAGTTAAATATAACTCAAAATGTATTTAAGTTGTATCAGCGTGACATGTAAGGCGTACGTGATCACGTACCGCTAAGGGAAAGTAAAATGTAAATTATGTATAAGAAGGGTATTGATTTGATTGGGTAATATCGATTTATCACTTCTGTTTATAGGAAATTATTGGAATTATGGGAAAGCTTTAAATACCAGCGACAGGCGTAGAAATGAACATAGAGAGAGCACTCGTCAAGAAATAACTTACAAATATAAAAATATTACTAAGGAAGCAGCCTCGCCTAGACATTGGGCCTTAATAATAAAATAAAAAATTATAAAACTTAAATATACTAATAAGGCCACAGCCACGCTTATACAGCGGGCCTTATCAACAAATAAAATCATAGTATAAAAATAAAACCAACTTTTTTATTCGCCTATCGTCCGTCCAAAGGTTCTTCTTCTCCGCGTGAAAGCACGAGAACATTGGACGTAAAACACAACAGATTATTTAAATTAATATTAAAAATTACCTAAAAGGTAAGGTAATCCGACGATTCACAAATAGTTCCTAAAATGTTAAAAAAATAATTCATAAAATTTGCATCGCTTGTGCTTGGGGTGCGATAGACAACTCCAATTTGCCATTAAGGGTTAAAATGTTTCAACTTAAAGAAAATGCACCAACGATTTTTATCAATTGATTTATTAGATTTAATGCTAAATTCAACCGAATCATGCACAGATATTACAGCACCACCAATGTGTCTGATGTGAGAGCCGCAGCATACTAGTGTATAATAGGATCATTTTATAAATCCCTTCACGCTGCGTTGTTGAAATTCGCAATTTATAAAACGCAACGCTTCACGCCGTGATCTTCAGCGTTGAGTAACGCAATAACGTAGTGTAAACAGTACAAAGTTCGCATTTTATAAAACGCAGCACTTGAAATTCGTTCTCTTGAACTGTCACTTTCATCACTTGCTCTTGAGCTGCCGTTAGAACGAATAAGTTGGCATTGAAAGGGTAATAACTGTTTGTTTCACTCATATATTCTTAAATGTTTACATATATCGTTTGAATATAGGTTAAAGACAGCAACAACGAACCAACAGTTCGAAATGTTGCTAAAAGAAATAAAAAAACTACCGCAGGTAGCAAATGGTACGCCAGTGTTTGGCGTTTATATTGCAATTTCAATTTAATGATGGCTGAAGAGAACAGGTGATATGGTTGCCAACAAGTCAGAATTTGGTGAATCTTAAATATTTGAAAGATTTGCAATAATGATGCTAGTTTTCTTTTACATGTGACAACCCTAAACTGTTGTTGACTGACAGTTCACCGTGGTAACGTAACATAGCTAACGCAATAACGTAGTGATTAATAAAATGCAAATTTTTAATCAAAGTGATGCGCCGCGTTAGCGTTGCGTTTCATCACGGCGATTTATAAAATGATGCCATAAGTCTGTATAACCAGCTATGGATATGTTATTTCAACTGTGGTACATGATTCAGCATATAGGGTTATAGCTGGATTTTTTATTTTAATAAGTTTTTCTAATTCGTTTTTATTATAAAATACAATTAATATTAAAATACAAACAATTTAAGTCTGATTTTTTTCGGCTGATATTTATGATCTTAAGTTTTATTTTAGAAGGCTCAACGTTGGCGCCACTTCTAAAATTTAAATTTTTATCATACAATAGATAAAAATTTTTAAAATTTTCAGCCATATTCATAAAATTATCTTAAAATAGCTTTTCAACGTTCAATAGGTAAAAAGTTTTTTAATGTTAAAGAGACTTTTAAAATTTTGTAATTCATAAAAATGTTGTACCTGCTTTGTAGTTAAAATAGGAACACTTTCGATTTGAAGTGGGAAGAGTGTCAATAATGGTTTGTGAATTAGATAAATTCAATTACTTCTGCTCCGAAAAAAATGTTATTCTATTATCTTTTTTTTTTTGTAAATATTTTTAAATTTTTTGACAAATTGTCTTATTTTTGTTTTCTTTTTTTTTAATTTTTTTATGTTTTGAATTTTTTTGAAATATTTTCCAAATCTTTGAAATATTTTTAATTATTTTTGCCAATTTTTGTGCTCAAATGAGAGCAAATAATTTTAAAAAGGCTTTATGAGGGTTTTATAGCACGTTTCAGCCATTTTTAAAAATTCTCTCATTTATAAACAAACATTTTCAAGCGTTTCTTTGACATTTTCTTTGCTTTTGATATATTTTGAAATAATTTTATATATTTTTGACAAAATTTGTGCTCAGATGAGAACAAAAAAAAAATACTTTATCGAGGGTTTATTGAACGTCTCAACCTCAACGTCTCAACAATTGAGATTTTTAACGCTATTGAATGTTTATGAATAATGTTTTTTAATTTTTGTCGATTTTTTTTCTTATGAAAGCTTTATAAGATGCTCATAATTTTTTATGAATACAGCCGTTTATTTTTAATTTTTAGCATACAATTAAAAAGTGATTTGTACAAATTAAAGAAAATAGTGAGTTCATTATTTGTTTGCAACAAATGGTTTTTTCTTGTTTTTGCTCGTTCGAAATCATTTATAACGTGCTCATAACTTGATTCTTGTACTATATCTGCTTCAATTCATAATAAGATCAGTGCATTTTCGTTTCTCCTGAACATTTTGCAGCAGGAATATTTAAATTAGGCCTGTGCGAAAAGCATCGATCACGAGTCGAGTCGAATAGTGAAACTCGACTCGAACTCGAGTTGAATAACTCACATTTTCGATTGCCTCGAGTTTACGAATAACTCGTGGTATTTTTCGAGTTTTGGTGGGAGTTTTCCGATCGTCACGAGTTTTTTTTAGCAACAATGCTTAGTTAAAAATAATAAGTTGAAATGAATGAGAGAAATATTAATAAAAAAATTTTTTGATAAATTATTCGGAGTTATTCGAAAATGTTCGAATTTTTCGCTCAAACGAATTACTCGAAAACACGAGATTTTCAATTCGAGTTTCGAGTCGAGCTATTTGACTCGAATCGCAACGAATTACTCACCGTTCAAGATACTCGCACAGGCTCAATTTAAATATATCCTCAATAATATTTCTACATTTCGATATATGTATATATATGACAAAGATCACGCAAATGCAAAATATTATTTATTTCTGATGCAGATTATATCTTGTTACTCTTCTTGCAATAATATAAAAATAAAACTGTTTAAATTAATGAATTCCTCACGGAGTGTGTCTTCTAAATCATTCGGATACTTAGATAATAAATTTGTTGTTTGTTTTTCTAATTCATTAATATCAATATTGGTGAAATTATTAAAAATACTAAAGTGACTGAACTGTAGATACAGTGAAATCAATCTTTGCTGCTGGTTCTCCGTGCTCCCCCTCTCATATGAAAAGTGGATAAACTGGATGAGCAGGATGACAGTTATAAACATGCTCCATGTGTACTATTTAGAAATAGCAGTGAGATCAATGCGTTCTGTGGTGAGTGTTCTTCAAATTTTCTTTTTTTCAGTTTGTTTGCATCCTTTAATGCTAATTCAGACTATAACAAAATTGAAATCCTGATTTATTGATTTTGAAAACAGGTGTTTCAGCATTTTCGTCTTAAATATAAAAGAGCTTAAAAAAACCCTCTGGATTTTTTCTTGGACAATATTTAAAACCGGTTATGCGTTAATTACATTTCGTAATTGATTGATTTTTTAAATTACCGCCAATGACATTCCCATGTTCAAGTAATACTTTCTGTATCTCAAAAGCAATCGATTGAACGCATTTTCTAAGTAATTTTATTCATTTCTTCTAAGCTTAGTTTCCTTATACATTTGTCGTTCAAAAAAGGGTCTCCCAAAAATTTAGAGTACAGGTCAAACTAGCTTATTGATTTATTTTATAAACTATTTAATTTATAAACTAGCTACGAAAATATTTTGCCGCCTGTCGATTCTGCTCCAGCAAAATTGATTCCGTTCCTAAATTTTGTTTTTCTCAAAATATTCCAACCCTCCAAAATTTGGACGCCCCTAAAATGTTGCCGCCCTAGGCCCGGGCCTCCTATACAAAGTAACTTTATCAAAAATGTAATAATCTCTTAGAATTCCACAAAAATTAATATATGGACTTGCAATTTTCCATATGAATTTTGATATATAACATGTACTCTGTGTATGAAATTCAACCAAATCGAGTGAAAACCGCACCCACCTCCCATACAAAGTGACTTTATCAAAAAACAAAAGCGAATATTTTCTGTTGAAACTCTGACAAAAATATTTTTACACATAAACATTTTATTGATTGCTTAAGACTTTGAATATACTTGGTCCGGCCGAGGGGGTATTTTAACTTCGACCTAGTCGAAGATCACTTCTTATTAGTTGGTTAAATCCTAAGCATTCAATACATCTAAATACTCGTACATACTCAACAGCAATACACGAGTCCCATTCTATATTTTATCTAATTTCTTTTAAAATATTTTCGCATGTTTCCATATCCGTTTCAAAAATAGCATTATACGATTCTTCTCTTCTGCTAAAATTTTCATAAATTTTTGCTGCTTTGAATTCCTTGCCCCCACATATTAAATTTTGTTTACAAATACATTCAATTACTCAATCTTAACTCAATCTAATGCTTAGCCTCTCTGATAAGCCAGTAACTCGAAAGAGTTTTTTTAACTTCCTCTTGTTTTTTGTTTTCCAAAAAACTACAATATATTAAAGTTGTGTTGTCTACACATACAGTGTACGTGAACTGTGGCCGATTTTGTAAATTGAGCGAGAGAGACAGAGTGTGTTTTTTGACATTTATGAGCGCTCGTCAGCTGTTCACAAGTCTTTTCAGAGAAAAAATAATAATCGCGCCAATTTGATGCGACCACAGTTGTTGCGCCACAGTTTCACTCTTTAACACACTTTGGGGTTTTTTGATGTCTTCTGACATTTCTTGTTTGCTTGAGTGTTATTTACACCATTCAAAGTACCGTTTGAAATTATTTTGTGCAAAATGGATTTCAATGAGAAATTAATTGCAGAAGTGAAAAATTTGATTATTTATGTGATTTAAAATCATTGCATTACAAAAATGCTTTAAAAAAAGAGGATGCTTCGAACGTTATTGCGGGCAGATTTAATTCAAATGGTAATTTATATTGATTTTTGGAAGCTATGAATAACAACAATCCGGCCGAATAGGTTTTCTTTGTGAACGCTTTTGTAATTTATTTTTTAATAGTTCACACAAAAGTTGAAATTTTTCTGAGCCCACCCGTGCGGCTTCATAAAAATGATCGTTGTCCATCGATTGCATCTGTATCAAGCACGTATTAAAAAACCTTCCTGGTCTCTAGTGAGATTTACTGGGCGCACCCACCACCCTCTTTTACTTTTATCCAGCAGCTCATATAATTGATACACTAAAATCAATTCTGTTAAATCTGTTATATAAACAATTTTTAAAATAACAATCACTCGCTCCAATTCTGCCAACATTTTGGTTTTTTCACGTTATAATAATCTGTTGTGAAGTTTTAGTTTACAATTAAAACTGGCGCAAAAAGTAAGGATAATTAGTGTTATCAAATTTATAAAATAAGAAACCGGTTTCTTGAATAACCGGAGCAGTTTCAGTGTTATTTCAGATTACTTACTTACTTATCTGGCGCTTATAACCGTAAGTCGGTTTTGGCCTCGTATAAAAAATTGCGCCAGCAACTTTCGGAATTCGGTACTCGCCATTGACGCAGATTGGACCGAAGATCTTACGAAGGATCTTTCTCTCGAAGGCTCCCAAAGTATTTTCATCAGAACTGCTCAACGTTCACTGCTCATCCAAACTGCTCAACGTTTGTGCTGCATATAATAAGACGGGCATGATAAGTGACTTATAGAGCGTGAGTTTTGTTCGTCGAGAGAGGGCTCTGCTTCTCAATTGTCTACTCAGCCCAAAGTAACACCTGTTGGCAAGAGTTATCCTTCGCTTTATCTCAATACTGACATCGTTGAAAGAGTTTACGCTGGATCCCAGGTAGACAAAGTCCTTAACGACCTCGAAGGAGATGTTGTCCACAGTGACGTAGTTTCCAAGACGCTGGGACTGTTTATTTGTTGACACTAGGTATTTCGTCTTATCTGCGTTCACTACAAGACCCATTCGACTCGACTCATTCGCTAACCTGGAGAATGCTGCGCTGACTTCGCGCGTATTAATTGTTTATTCATTTATTTATTGAATGCTGAGCCCTGAGGATTTATAGCATATTTAAAAATTTAACAATTCATTGTTTTTCATTTAATTTACAATATAGCATTTTAAATTTTAATTCGTAGCAATTTCAAATACAACAAATTATTATTAACTTAGTTTCAAATACAACAAATTATTATTAACTTAGTTTACTTAGTAATAAGTTCATAAAATTAAAAACAAATTGCCGAGTAGATGTTAAAAATTGTAATCTTGATAGTTAATAGATCGATTGATTAGAGCCAAGCTCACATATGAAAGGCTAGACGGGCGAGGTCGAGCTCTTTCATATGCCAGGCCAGACGGACGAGGTCTTGCTCTGGATAATCAAGTTCTATTCAGTTGTAGGTAGATTTCTGCAAACATTGATTAGAGCAAAGCTCACACATGCAAGGCGAAACGGACTGGGCCTAGCTCTGACATATGCCAGGCGAGACGGACGGGGTCTCACTCGGGATAATCATGTTTAATTTAATTCAGCTTGGAAGTAATATATTGCCAACACTGCCAGGAGAAAAATAAAAATCCTTGGGAGAGAATAATTCAAATCCGCTGCGGTACTGGAGATAATCTTGGATCGTATGTTTAATTGAGTATCCATATATAGAAAGCATGACCAAAATCAATAGTGGTACTGTAGATAATCTAAAATTTTGTTTTTAATTGAGTATATGGATTCGTTTAATTTCGTTATAATTTCGGATACAGCATTAAAGTCACCACAAGCACTTCTTAGTGGTTCGTTTTGCAAATAGTGTGTTCTACAAAAATGCATATATAGTAGCTCAAAACTTCTTCTTGGGCGAAGAGGAACGTTAAAGTATACTTTACTCAATAAGTAAGGGCTATTTACATATCCATATAAAAGTTTAACAACCCAACAAACATTAAGCATTTTTCTGCGATTTTCTAAAGTTAAGACTTATAAGCTGCAACCGATACTCATACGGTGGTAATTGAAAATTAGTATTGTTTATGCAAAGATTACGTAAACAGAACAAAAGAAATTTTTTTTGGACCGATTCAATGTCATCAATGTAGCAACCGTATCGAGGGCACCACACAATTGACCCATATTCTAAGATAGGGCGCACTGGAGATATGAATAAAGTTTTTGTTATATAAGGGTCATTAAATTCTTTTGCCCATCGTTTAATAAAACCTAAGGTACTATTAGCTTTAATTATTATTTTATTAATGTGAACATGAAAACGAAGTTTTGGATCCATCGTTACACCGAGATCATCAAAAACATTTAAAGACTCTAGGGTATATTCACCAATTTTGTAAATATTTCGAAATGGATGCGTTCGCGCAAATGTCATCTGCTTGCATTTCTTCATGTTGAGATTCATACAATTTAATTTACACCAATTATGTAGATGGTCAAGATCATTCTGTAAGAACAGAGCGTCTTGTTCATTTTTAAAGGAAAGAAATAGTTTTACATCATCGGCATACATTAAAATATCGCTATGTTTTATCACCAATGGTAGATCATTTATATAGAGTAAAAACAGTAAAGGCCCGAGGCTTCCTTGAGGGACCCCAGAAGTTACTGGAAATTCATGTGACTTGACAAGTTTGTAGATAACACATTGTGATCTCTTGCTTAAATAAGACTGAATCCACTTAACAAGTTGTGTGGGGAACCCAAGGAGAGACAATTTTAAAATTAGGAGGCTATGATTAACAACATCAAAAGCTTTGCTAAAATCAGTGCAAATAACATCAGTTCCAAAATTCTCTATTGTCTTAGATGAAAATTCTAGAAGGTTTGTAACCGTCGATTTTCCAGTTAAGAATCCATGTTGGGAAGGAGACATTAAAGATTTAACGCTATGAGATAACTGTGAAGTTACAATTGCCTCAAAAAGTTTAGGTAAAGCGCTTAATTTTGCAATTCCTCTATAGTTTTCAATTAAAGACCTGTTGCCAGATTTATGCAACGGAATAATATATGAAGATTTCCAGGCAGCTGGAAAATAACAGCATTTTAATGAGGTCGTAAAGAGTAAAGTGATTGGAACTGCAAGCTCTTCACAACAATATTTTAGTATGCATGAAGGAATGTTATCAGGCCCACTTTTGTAAGATGACTTTAGATTTTTTAAGTAAGATAATACAGTATTTACATCAATAATTGGGAGATAGATTTCGCCTGGCTGCACTGTTATAGGATAGCTTAGGCCATTATACGAAGCTGATGAATAAGTAGACTTAAAAAAGTCAGCAAAAAAGTTACATATAGAAAAATCGTTATCAGACACAAATATTTTGTATTTCATAAAAGAAGGAAAGGAATTAATCTTGCGCTTAGTATTGACAAAGCTCCAGAAAGATTTTGCATCAGACTTGATGTTCGATTTAACTTTCGTTAAGTAGATGTTATAGGACTGCTTACATAACTGTTGATAATTGTATTTAATTGAAATATAATTAGCGTAATCACAAACACTATGCGTTTTTTGATACTTTTTATAGTATTTTGATTTTAAGTTTCTTAATTTCCTTAGTTCGTTTGTATACCATACCGGTCCAAACGAAATAAAAGCTTTTCTATGTGGGACAGATAATTCAAAGCACTGATTTAGTGTATCCTTAAAAGCACAGACCGCATTATCGAAGTTCAGTGAAGAAGAGTTTATATTATTTGCATTTAGAATGGAGGACCAGTTGATGTTGGACAAGTTGGCTTTTAAAATGACATAATTAGTTTTTTTAAAATTAAACTCAATAGGAGTTTGACTAATATGGTTCTGTGTAGATGGTTTTGGAAAATTGAGAGTAATTTCTAAAGTCGGATGATGTGCATCCTCAGGGATCACTAATGGATCAGACCTAGAAACTGAAATAATGTAAATATATAAGATCAAGCAAACGATTATTTTTGTTATAGTGACAGTTAACCTGGAAAAGTCCTTGACTTGGAAGCTCGTTTAAGAAATAGTTGTCGGATGAACATTCTGAAGAAGGTAAGAAAGTTGCAGGGTTTTCAGTGCAGCGATTCCACATGATATTTGGGAAATTGAAATCACCCGTTATTAAAATGTGGTCATGAGTCTGAAGTAATAAGCACACTTTATTAAGTTTGTAATAAGCACACTTCAGCGTTTGAGCTTCGTGGAATATATGAACAAGTAACGTAAATACTTAAAGAACCATACTAAACATGAACACAACAAAATTCAATATCTAAAGATTCTGGAATTATTATTTCATTTGAGTAGTGTGATGACCTGATGGCAATCAAAACGCCACCCCCATTAGAAAAATTACCAGCAATAGAGTTTCTGTCTTTGCGGTAAATATTAAAGTTAGACAGAATTTCAGTATTAAGTATATTTGGTTTGAGCCAGGTTTCACTGAAAACAATTATGTCAAAGTGCAGGTTTTGGCTTAAAATGTATAAATCTTTTAACTTAGTATTTAAACCTCGAACATTTTGGTAAATTATATAGAAGTGACGGCAGCAATCTAGTTTTTTGGTTGATATTTTGTGTAGGTAAAGTAGCAATAGTATGTGGATTGGGTTTTGGTCGAAAAACAATCTCCCGCACCATTGCATTATTCCGCCAAAAACTTTCTTCCAATAATTTTTCATAGAGATCGGCACGGAGATTAACTCTGAAAGAAGAAGTAACGCGCTCATAAGAAAATCTAAATTTACTAACAGAAATATTTCTATTAGCAAGATTTAATTTTGAGTTTATATAGTATAGAACGTCATCTTCAGACGTATCCGGGGCAAATCGAGACACAAAAATAGCTTTGAACAACCACCAGTTCTTTACGTGTGGGGCGATTGTTGGTACTTGTTAATATTTGCTTAGGTATAGCTCCAGTATTAGTTGCAGTTTACGTTAACCTAACAGCACAAGCCTCAGCATAACTATTTTTAGAAATTACGCCTGACGAATTTGGGCGATCGTCGTCTATATTAATAACTGATGCAGGAACATTTGCATGTTCAATATAATCAGTAATTTGATCATGACTAACGGAGTCTCCTAATTTTGCATGGTGCGCATTTGAAGCAAAGGATCTAATAACAAATTTAGATTAGGAGAAATTGGTTCAACATAAGGTACAGGGGCAATATTTGTTGACGGTAAGGCAGTTTTTGCTGAAGACTTATGGCATCATTTTATAAATCACCGTGATGAAACGCAACGCTAACGCGTCGCATCACTTTGATTTAAAATTTGCATTTTATTAATCACTACGTTATTGCGTTAGCTATGTTACGTTACCACGGTGAACTGTCAGTCAACAACAGTTTAGGGTTGTCACATGTGAAATAAAACTAGCATCATTATTGCAAATCTTTGAAATATTTAAGATTCACCAAATTCTGACTTGTTGGCAACCATATCAGCTGTTCTCTTCAGCCATCATTAAATTGAAATTGCAATATACACGCCAAGTACTGGCGTACCATTTGCTACCTGCGGTATTTTTTTTATTTCTTTTAGCAACATTTCGAACTGTTGGTTCGTTGTTGCTGTCTTTATCCTATATTCAAACGATTTATGTAAACATTTAAGAATATATGAGTGAAACAAACAGTTATTACCCTTTCAATGCCAACTTATTCGTTCTAACGGCAGCTCAAGAGCAAGTGATGAAAGTGACAGTTCAAGTGAACGAATTTCAAGTGCAGCGTTTTATAAAATGCGAAATTTGTACTGTTTTCACTACGTTATTGCGTTACTCAACGCTGAGGATCACGGCGTGAAGCGTTGCGTTTTATATAAATTGCGAATTTCAACAACGCAGCGTGAAGTGATGTGCAGGGATTTATAAAATGATGCTATAAATGTATTAGATAGATTACATAAAAATAACTTAAAACTTAACCCAGACAAATGTTGTTTTCTACGACCAGACTATAGTATACTTAGGCCATTTAATTACAAAAGACGGAGTAAAAACAGATCCATCCAAATTTAACACAATAAAAGAATATCCACTACCCAAAAATTCAGACGAAATACGAATATTCATTGCATTCTGCAATTACTATAGACGTTTTATATCAAATTTTGCAGACATTGCAAAAGACTTAAATGCATTACTTAAAAGGAATACACAATTTTCTTGGACGAAAAACTATCAAACTGCTTTTGAACAATTAAAAGATAAACTAACTAACCCACCAATACTACAGTATTCCAACTTTGAAAAACCGTTTATTTTAACAACTGATGCATCGAATTACGCATTAGGAGCAGTTTCATGTCAAGGAGATATAGGCAATGACTTACCAATTTCATATGCTAGCAAAGAATTACAAAAACATGACTTAAACAAGCCAGTAATTGAGAAAGAATTACTCGCAATTCACTGGAGCATTAACTTTTTCAGACCATATCTGTATGGAAGAAAATTCACAGTTATCACAGACCATAGACCACTAGTACCGTTATTTACACATAAAAACCCATCATCGAAGATGACAAGGAAACGACTAGATATATGTGACTACGACTTTAACATAATATACAAAAAGGCTAAACTAAATACGAACGCAGACGCTTTATCAAGAATACAAATTGACTCCGACATACTTAAAGAAATGATACCACAAGAGGTAGATGAAAAAGCGAAAAGATCGCTTATTATTACAAGAGGCATGTCCAAACAAAACAAACTGGACAATAACACGGAGAATAACACGGAGGGATTTATAAAATGATGCTATTAGAGTTGCTACGAAGGTTTTTGCTTATACGTTTTCGTTTAGGAGAGACGCATGCTTCATCCATAACCTTAGAAGTTTTAAACAAATTCTCAAACTCCGCTAATCTAGCCTGGGCCGCACCAAGATCCTTAGATACTTCCGTAAAACCTCTCCTGGATTGCCTTATTAATTTCAATATATCTACGTCAGTAAATCTGCAGTCTTCACATAACCAACGTAAGCCCTTGTTTTCGTTGATAGCATCGAAAACTCTCCAATTAGGGGCTGCACACTTAATGTGAAAAAAGGAATCGCACAACCAACTACGCGGTCGGATTCACCTTAAATAGCGCAATTGCGAAATTTTTAGAACATTTTGCGATTAGAAAGGGGTTTGAATAGAATAAAAAAAAAAAAATAAAAAAAAACTGAAAAACGCACTTATATGGTTTTTATATAAAAACAGTTTTTTCTTAGAGAAGCATTGGAGTGTAGCTATTCTGCAGCCCTGTTTATAAGGAAACAGAAGAAAGAAAAATTAAGAAGAACTGAATGTTCGTAGTAGCGTCAAAACAAATGAGCAACAAGAAAACGATAATTCGCTCTCACAAACTTGATGCCAAAACCAGTTTTTTGCTACAAAACAAAACAAAATAAAACAAAGAAATTTATATGTATTAAAACAAAAATTAAATTATAATTGCTGAAAAGGATAAACACTCGGTTCCAGAAATATTTCCAGCGTTGATCGGCAAAATTATGTTACAGTTAAGTTTTCCTTTATTTCTCGACAGGGCCTTATATACGATATTAAGAAGGCTATCCACAACTATCCACGGTAGTTGGAGCAAATTGTGGGATCGCCTTTTTTGTGGATTGGGCAGAGCACACTGAGGTTCCAATCGTTTGGAATGCATTCTTCTGACCGTATTCTGCATAGAAGATCATAAATGCATTTAAATAGAGCTTCGCCTCCATTCTTGAAGAGCTCAGCCGGTAAGCCATCGGCTCCTGCGGCTTTGTTATTTTTAAGCCGAGCTATAGCTTTCAAAACTTCACTATGGTCGGGCAGCGGAACTTCAACGCTGTCGTCCAAAATTGGGGATTCCGGGATATCATCTCTATTGGCGGGATTGTTGTCGTCGTCGCCATTCAGAAGCCTAGAGAAGTGTTCCCTCCACATCATCAGTGTGCTCTGGATATCTGTTACTAGATTCCCATTTTCATCCTTGCAGGAGAAGGCCCCGGTCTTGAAACCATCGGCCAGGCGTCTTGTTTTTTCGGACCTAATTCCTGTCACCATGCATCTCAATTATCTCGCACTCACGCATTTCCGCTTCCCTTTTCTTTCGCCTGAAAATGCGTCTCTCTTCCCTCCTCTTCTCTTTGTATCGCTCTTTAGCAGCACGCGTTACAACCGACTGCAGGGTGGCTTTGTAGGTGGCGTCTTTTTCTGCAGTGGCGTCGCGACACTACTGGTCGTGCCACTGGTTTCGGCGAGGGCGGTGATAGCCTATCACCTCTTCGGCAGCCGTACACATAGAGTGGGAAATGTGATTCCACTGCGCGCATATATCGTCGATCGGAGGAGTGCTTTCTTGAAGCAGGACTAAGAGTCGAGTAGTGAAGTCTTCAGCTGTTTGCTTTGATTGCAGCTTTCGACGTCTAGCTTTCTCTGTGCTGGATTGCGCGCATTCTTGGTTGCGCACAGACGTGTACGGATCTTGGCTGTGACAAGATAATGATCCAAGTCTATATTGGCACCACGGATCGTGCGTACATCTAAAACACTGGAAGAGTGCCTTCCGTCAATCAAAACGTGATCAATTTGGTTACGCGTCTTTTGATCAGGAGACAGCCAAGTTGCTTTTGAATATGAATATTGAGATGCTTGAATCGAGTGCTACTAACGACCATGTTTCGCGCTGCCGGAAAGTCAATCAGCCTCATTCCGTTATCGGAGGTATTGTCGTGGAGGCTGAAATTTCCGACTGTTGGACCAAAGATGTTGTTGAACTTAAACAACAACGTTAAGCGATTGTTTTACATGCGATTGTGATTTTATAAAACATAAATAATATGCATAAAATGGCCACAACACGACGAGGCATATGTTAACCATCATGGTTAAAATATCAAAATAAAAATAATGCTATAAACTGTATTTCCAATAGCTTCTACGCTTTTATTTAAAGGTTAAAAAAATATAGAAAAGTTTTTAAACTAAATAAAATCAAATTAACATATGACAGGCACATTTCAGAGCATTAATAATAAAAATAATAATAAAAGTAAAAATAATAAAAAAGTTATAACAATTATAAGTTCGTTGAAGGCAATCGCTCAAGCGAAGTCGACAGCCTCTTAAGCGCAGAAGCAATTCGGTCGCAAGCAAGCGCTGCCTCTGCTAATAGCTGCGATGCAGCTGTCTACTGCTTGGCTGATTCAGCATGTATCTATCGAAAATGCCTATCTAAGCTGTCAAAAAAGCACAGTGCTACCATATTTTTAATTTCTTTTAACGACGTTTGTAGCTTATATTGTGAATGTTACATTTCAACAATTTTGTCGCTAAGTACTGTTTTGAGAATACAACATTCGTTATTGTAAACTACAAACGTCGTTAGTTAACCCTAACGATTTCGTATTGTTAACTTTTTGAGAATTCCACTACAGTTCATTGTAGCCAAATTTATATATCTTTAACTTTAATTGTAGATTCCTTTCAGAAGGTCTTTGAACACTTCCTTGACTATTGACAAATACTGTTCAAAATCTTTTGAAGCAATCAATATACCATCGATGTATACAACAATTTTATTTTCGTCGATTAGGTCTCTAAACAAGTTGTAAACAAACCTTTGAAATTGAGCGGGAGCATTTTTAAGCCCAAATGGCATTTTCAGATATTCAAATTGTCTATGTGGCGTAACAAAAGAAGTAAACAGAATTGACTTTTCATGCATTGCACACTGATTAAATCCATCTTTTAAATCAAGTAATGTAAACCAGCTTTTTCCTGACATATACTCAATTCAATCCTCAATTTATGGCAACGGAAAATTGTCGCGTATTGTTTTTTATTCAATGCACGGTAATCGATACACATCCTAGTTTCCCCATTTTTTTTCCTCATTAAAACAATCGCGGAAGCATAAGGGGACTGACTTGGTTGAATGATTTTTCTTTTTAATAAATCATCCGTGATTTTCCTAACTTCAACTCTATCCTTATAAGACAGTCGACGTGGTGCACAATGAAAGGGAGTATCATCAGTTGAACATATTTTTATTTTATAGTCATGGTTTGCCCGATCAATACTTCCTGCTGCCAGATTAAAATTATTTATTACTTCTCTTGAGCTATCAGTTTGGTTTTTACTCAGAACTGGATTTATGTCAACTTATCTCTAAATATAGACAGAGTATAGCACACACTTCCTTAAAAAGCCCCGTCATCTAGTTCCTTCGATACCTCAATACCAGTTGAAGAGAGACTTTCAACTTTAGTCTCAACTAAATCATTTTTACCAAAAATCTGAGAAGAGGGTTCCTGTCTACCAAGGTCACTCTTAGCCAAATCATATGCATATCTAGATTAATATTTAGAAATTAGAGGATTTATTGGTTCAGCATTCACATTTTTTAAATTTGTTTTTTTTTTTAATTGCATCAAATGTATTTTAAACTTGAACATTGGAAAGAGAAAATGCACGAAAAAGAATTAGGAGAAAATTTTGAAGATTTCTTGCTTAAATTCACGTTTATTCGATATACTTTTAACAGCTAAAGGCAGCGAATTCCATAATCTGATCACGTTCACAAAAAATAATCTGCTGGAATTTAAATAGTTATGACTAGGAATAATGAGGTTCATGTTTCCTGCTGATCTACAGAACTGAATTTTGTTGAATAAGTATTCTGGAGCTTGTGTATTAATCAAATTATGTAAAAAAATACAATTTCTGGCATTCAAGTAACTTAAAATATTGCATCCAAGTAATTTATTGCTCAAATGGCTTATACGTTCGAATTTTTTAAGACCATTAACGTATCTTATTACATTATTAAATTCAAGTTGTAGCTTATGACTTAACCTGGAATCAGGCTTACTGTATACCACCTCGGAGTAGGAAATTATTGGCATTATGAGCTGGATAGCTAACTTTTTTCTGGTATCACCAGGTACAAAAGATGCAGTTCGTCTCAAGTTTCTTAGGATGTAATAAACCTTGCAAACTACGGAATTTATATGATCATCACAAGAGAGAGAACTGTTTATGTAGAATCTGAGATTTTAAGCCTTTGTGACAAAATTTAACCCAACACCATTAAGAATAATTGTCCGTATATTATGAAGGAATAAAAAAAAAAAAAAATAAATAACTGGCCATTTCAGCCCTTGAAAGGACTTTGACCTAGCTTCTTATGATCAATTGTGTTGTGCGTGTTATTAAGTTTGTCCACAATTGACCGAGAAATGGACCTACAGGCTTAACGCCGACTCCGAACGGCGATGAACGGAATGTTCTTATTCTCAAGAAGCTTTACATTGCATTTTTATTACTCTCTGAGGTTTGCCATTGTCTGCAGAGAGGTTTGCCACGGACACCACTTATTATGAAGGAATATATTTAAAAAAAAAAAAAAAAAAACCCCTAGGACTAAGAAATGAATGTTAAGTATCTGCTTGTATTAAGCTCATAATAAATAAATAAATAAAAAAAAATAAAAAGGAGGTAGCATTGTTTCTTAATCGGCAAGACATATGACTTGAGAGGATTAAGCTCAATCTGATTAGCCTTAGCCCAATCTGAAATATTGCTCAAATCTTCATTCAACATTATACATAAGTCAATAACGAGACTAATAGGTTTTGCAAGGTAAATTTGAAGGTCATCATGGTGACATGACGGCATTTAGTGAAAATATCATTAAGAAAGATTGCAAATAAGAGGGGGCCAAGAACAGAGCCTTGTGGCACCCCAAAGGTTAAATTACTGAAAGCGGACAGACTATTTCCCACCCTTACTCTTTGAGACCTCCCAGTTAAGTAATTTTATATCAGACGGACAGCTGAACTAGAAAATCCAAATCTGTTCACGAGCTTATGACAAAGTATTGAATGATCAACAGAGTCAAAAGCTTTAGAAAAATCTAGCAGATAGAGCAAGCTTAAATGCCCTAGATCATATGATATTCTAATGTCGTCTAAAATCTTTACTATGGCTGTCGAGCAGCTGTGGCCAGGTATAAGGCCAGACTGAAAAGGGGATATAAGACCATGATCTCTGATATGACCAGAGACTTGCGCAGCCATGAGCGACTCAAATACTTTTGACAAACATGATAACAGACTAACAGGACGAAAATCAGACATTTCACGAGCATTGGCCTTTTTAGCTATGGGGATAATTGTTGCTGCTTTCCAAGCATCAGGGAAGCTGGAACTTGTGAAACAATAATTGAATATATGTGTCAAAGGACTTAGAATATACGGCAAGATAATTTTAATAAATTTGATAGATACTCCATCCTCACCCACTGCATTCGACTTAATCTTATTTACACAACGAGCAACATCACACTCACTTACAGCCGCAAAATCAAAGTTAAATGGACATCCAAAAGTACGAAGATACATATCACAAGCGGACGAATTAACAAAATTAACTGAGCTTGCAGTAAAATATTCATTTAGACTATCAGCATCTATACAACATTCATTAGACGTTACTTTACTAACTCTTGCTTGTCTTAAATTACTCCAGAGCTTTTTCATAGGTTTCGAAGACATAACAGCTGAATTGGCTTCATTTCTAGCCCTTTTGTACTGTTCCCAGTTGGAAGTTGCTGGGTTCCTTTTCCAGCGATTATAACATTTATTCCGGTTTTTTAGAGCCAATTTAACAACACAAGTAAACCAAGGGCAGCTTATGTTGGAGACACGGTGAGTAATTAATGGTACATGCAAGTCATACAACGCCCTTATTAAATTATTAAAAAAACTCAACTTTCCATTAGCTGAGCTAAAAAACCAACTCTCCGACCAATTTATATTTAAAAGGTCACTGCACAAGGCATCATAATTTATACTTTTGTAATCCTTGTAAGTGAAAGAATTCTCAATAACATTAGGTGACAGATTGATATTAAAAGTACAAAACAAAAGATCATGATCGGATACAAACGATAATTGATCGAAAAATAAAACCGTTGAAAGATCAGAGAAAACAAAGATATCCAATAAACTGGGAGAAACATTATTCGCATAGCGAGTGGGTAGACTAGTGTTAACTAATTGGAGACCAACCTCGGAAAGACAATCGTAAAACTGATCAACTAGATTATCTTGTGCTAAAATGTTTATATTAAAATCTCCACACAGAATGAAATGATCGTACTCTATTGCACAATCCGACAACGTGGAAAACAATCGGTCCAAACTACAATGACGATACGGATTATATACACAGGACAAGAACACTTTAGTAGAATTATCATATATTTCAACACTTAAAAACCTACCTCATAACCACTGGACACACCTAACAATTTAATATCCAGATTATTTCTACAATATATTGCCACGCCCCCTCCTTTTTTATTAATTCTATCATTTCTAAACACTTAATAATTTTTTATATTCAAACTAGAATCATATATATCAGAGAGAAACCAGGTTTCAGAGATACAAATGACATCAACAGCAGAATTTTCAAAGCAGTGCCGTACACAGTCAAGTTTTGTATCATTCAGACTTCTAGCGTTAAAGTGAACCACTCTCAAGCCTGAATGCTGTTTACATAGAACGCTTATCAGACTCTTATGGATGTCGCTATTGTCCGATAGATTTGACACCATACTTCATAACAATAGTAACACAAATCTAAGCATGAAAGTAAGCAAGAGGATGCAAAGAAGAAAGTTAGAAGACAAAGAAAAGAAAAGAAATTGACAAGAAAACATTACATACAATAATTTTATTAAGAATGAAATGTGTAATATAAAAAATGAAATTAATAAGAAGAAAAGGAAAAGATATGAAATCAATACATTCAATAAAAAAATAATTATGAACGCAAAAATTGATATAAAATACAAAGAATTACAAATAAACGCAACGAAGCTTATCCATCACCAGCCACATCAGCACGTACAACATTCTTCAACTCTTCAATGCTGTTGACACGAATTCCTTCTTCCCCTTTTTGCATTCGGATGAATACAGCTCCACGCAATGTAAAAACATGGAAGATGCTTTTATTCCGCGTACAGACAATAGCACTTTGTAGAACTCTTCTAGTGTTTGCAGAAATACTCTCATGCAAGTTCACATTGCTGCTAGAGTCAATACCACAGTCACTAAGATTTATTGCCTTCTTTGCTAGCCTTCGGTAGTCACCAAAAGCTTTTAGCACTCTATTTCTGTCGTAAGGTGTATAGTATTTTGCAATCACCACAGAGCTTTTATTGTTATTTTTATTCGTATTTTTTGTTCTAAATATATCTTTGACTGGTGGTGATTGAAACCCAATAAAACGGCAAATTAAATTAAGCTTGCTCTTGAGATTCTCATCTTCAGAGTGAGGCAATCCGAAGAGAACAGCGTCCGAGGAGTGATCAATATAGGTATTACTACTGCTGTTAATGTTGTTATTGTTGTTGGTAAATGCACTCAGTTGCTGATCAAATTGATCACAGCGTTCAGTTAGTGCAATCAGATGTGACTCAAGAGAGTGAATTTTAGAGTTACTTTTACTCAGTTGGTTCGTTAACATACCCACCTCGCTTTTCAGTCTGCTGACCAGTCGAGAGAACAGGCTGTCTGTGTATATGCGGAGACGATCTTCGAGTTCTTTGAATTCCTGCTTTGAATGGGCTTTCAGCCTCTCTTCAACAGCAAGTAGTTGAGCTCCAATAGCACCCACACCACTAGTCGATATCGGCGTACTTTCACTTTTGTTGTTGTTGTTGAAGTTTTTGCCACCACTGTTATTACGATGGCGAGTTTGCATAGGTGACGGTGACATGAGGAAATCAGACGAGCCTCAGTACCACGAGCCAAGTAGAAAGGCGAAGGCGAGGTCGACAAAACCAAGAAAAAGTCCGAACCGCGACAAGACGATGATGACTAATTTACTTCGCTGACAGTTTATTCACTTTAAGTTTTTCAATTCTTAATAATTCTAAGACTAAACAACCAATTTATAGACTTAGCGCCAGTGTATAAAAACAAAATTAAAGCCACTATTATTGCGATTTACATTGCACAAATCTAGGACCGAGATAAAACACGTCCGCACGCTCGCATGTCGTTTTCCGTAAAATGAGTATATGAGTATATAGTATAATATGGTATAAGAGTATATGAAAGCTTGAGAGACGATGGCACGCTTGACCGTTAAATCAAATTAATCGGACTACCAGAATCAATTAGAGCAAAAAATTTACGAAATCAGTGCGTATGGTTTGACTAAAAATACAAAAAGCCACACTCACCGTTTGCATAACTCTAACATATGATTCTTCGTCATATTCAGCAGCTTCAGATGAGACTACAGCAACTCCTCGGGACTGGTTACGTTTCAACTTTGGAAAGTCCTTATGAAGACACGTGAAGCAGGAACCTGGTGGCCGCAATGGTTTTGGGCAAGCACTTTGATAATGCCCAAACTGAGAGGAATTGTAGCAACGTATTTCTTTTGCAACCGCGAAGCGCTAGTGCTAGCAGCAGTGACTGCAGGAGCACCTTTTTTGAACACTATCAACTACAGGAGCACCATTTTTAGCAGCAACAGGAGCAGAATCGGGAGCACTAGGATTTGTTCCAATTGTTAATAGGATTCTCTTATTTACAGCAGTTATATCAGCAGTGACCGCGGGAGCGCTAGTAGCAGAACTGGCCAAAGAAGCGCGTGTTTGTCGCGTAGGACGTTGATTCATCTTGAATTTATTCAAAAGAATATTAGATTCCAGTTCCTTGTGAGATTTGATGTGGTTTACCCCACATCTGACTTGAAGATCTCCGGTTAATTTTAAGTAAAATGCGGATTTTATTTTTACCCTTAATTTTTATTTGTTCCTTTTATAATTCGTTGGCACGTCTGTTCGCTTTGAGTTCTACAAGTAAGAATGGCCGCCACAATGAATTTTTCTGAAAGTCGAATCTGTAAAAAACAGAAAAGCATTGCCAGAAGCAAATTTATATGCAAACTCTTAGTATTGCCTGATAATAATGTATTATTATACGTTCGAGAAAAATAGTGATATTAGAAATCGAAAGATTTTTTCGAGTATATTTGCAGAAAACACACGGTGATTGGCAATCAAACAATCTAGTCGTTTTGTTGTTGCTTTCAATGTGAAACTGTAAAAAGCTCCGAGAGCCAGAGCGAATGAACACAGATTGCAGCAATCCAAATTTGTTCATTTTGAGATTGCTGTACATGTCAGCAATCAGCAATCTGCATAGTGTTGCTAAGTTACGAAATACATTTTTCAAAGAAATGTAAAATTTTGTGAGCTGGCCAAATCGCATCATTCTGGACACATTCTCTGCGTTCGACGACCAGAGAGCGTCGTCGGTTGCAACAATTTTTGATTCTGGTCAGTCTCATAATCATCGCAAACTTACGAAATAAAGATGTGTTCAGTACTCATAAGTGTTAAATTTAGATGTTAACTGCATCACATTATATTTGCCACTACTGTGTTCATGTAAAAATAGCCACTACTGTTAAATGAATTCTTCTTTGATTTTTGTAAACTCCTCTCATCCTTTTTTGTGTTATTAGATTTATTCGCTCAATATATGTTGCAAATAAAAGACGTGTGTTCGCTTTCTGTGGTGTGGTTGGTGCTAAGTAAATTAGAAATTTACAACAGGTTATGAGCCCAGGCCACATATAATTAACTAAAACTGAAGTATTTTATTCAATTGAGTGTTACAAAAATAATGAGAGCTACGGGTTTATTTTCAATCGAAAAACTTGATGACACGAACTATGCATCATGGTCGGTTGCGATGAAAAGTGTTCTAGTCCACTCAGAGTTATGGGCTTTCGCGATCGGTAAAAACATAAAACAAGAGACTGCGTCAGCTGCGGAGGCGGAAGCATTCGATTCAAAGGACGAGAAGGCGCTTGCAAGCATTATGGTTTGCATTAAAGCTTCACAAATAAACCATGTGCAACACTGTAAAACTTCACATGAAGCCTGGAAAAAACTTGAGGACATTTACCGGCCAGCAGGGACAGCTCGAAAAATAATGCTTTTTAAAAAATTGTTATATCTCAGTTTGTCTGAAAGTGGCAGCATTTCGGAACACCTTAATGAGTTTTATGGAACATTAGAAATGCTAGCTGAAATAAATATAACTGTACCTGAAGAAATGTTAACCATTATTTTACTGTCCAGTTTACCGAAGTCTTTCGAAACTTTCGTTGTCGCCATAGAAACGCGCGATACATTGCCTCCTTTAAATATTCTCAAGGTTAAGCTGCTTGAAGAGGGAGAGAGACGGCATGACAAAGAAGAAAAAATGGTAACTGTTAATAGTCAGCAGGCGTTTGTAGCGCAAAGAAGACTGCAAGCTTTAACAGCAACAACAAGAGCAGTGGCGTAAACTTTGATAAAAAATTCAACAGAAAATGTTACAACTGCGGGCGTCGTGGTCATTTTGCTGCAAAATGCAGAGAACAGCGAAAGCCACAACAAAAAGAACAAGGAAATGCAAAATTGTCTTCTGTTCTTTCCACTTCTTCTACGTATGAATTTGACCGTGGTAAATGGATTATAGACAGTTTCGCGACGTCTTATTTATGCTGCGACCGCTCGTTATTTGTAACATTCGAATACTATAGAGAGAGAATACATCTTGCTGGAAACAAATTCATCGAAGCAGACGGGCGAGGAGATGTAGGCATTGAGAACAATGGTTTTTAAGTGAATTTAAAAAATGTGCTATACGCTCCAGAGTTGCGCTATAATTTTATATCGGTAAACAAGGCATGTCAAAGCGGACTGTCAGTGAACTTTAAAAATAATGAAGCTATTACGTTACGTTACGTAATAAACGTTTACGTTATGTCCTAAAGACATTGCAGTTAACATCATTGAAGACAATGTGGATTCAACAATGTCGATAAATTTTATTGAAAATAGTGTTATTGAAATTCCGTTGTCTGTCCAAGAGGCTTTGGATAGTGAATATTCGGAGTACTGGAGGGATTCTATGCAGAATGAGTACGACGCGTTGTAAGTGGGTCTACAACATAAAACGGCATGCAGATGGAAGTATTCAGCGCTTCAAGAGCCGTTTAATAGCGAAAGGCTGCAGTCAACAGTTTGGTGTCAATTTTACTGAAACTTTTTCAGCGGTCATAAGGTACGCCACAATTCGAATGCTGCTTGCATTGGCGTGTGAGCATAGTTTGTATTTACACCAAATGAACGTGTCATCAGCATATATTAACAGCAAGTTGCGCGATGTTGTCTTCATGAAGCAGCCTGAAGGTTTCATTAGCGAGCAATATCCACACAAGGTTTTAAAGTTAAATAAAGGACTATATGGACTGAAGCAGAATGGGCGTGAATGGAACGAAAAACGGCTCTCCGCAAAATCGCCCAAAAAAAAAAAAGGAAAAATCACCCAAATGAAAAATGACCCAAAAATTTATGAAAAATCGCCCAAAACGAAAAACGAAATTTTACCTAAGAAAACGAAAAAAAGCCCAAAAATTTTTGGAAAAATTACCCAAAAACAAAACCGAAAATTCACCCAAAAAAATGAAAAATCGCCCAATATTTTACATTGTGTTCCCACACGAGATACGAAATTCCCTTGTACGAATTGAGCATTTTCAAGGCCAGTATTTTTTTTTAAGTCTATTTTAATTCAATCATTTGATGATATAAATACTATTTATGTGGATATTATATTATAATACTATTTATGTAGGAAGTGCGTTAAATTTAAAAATTTAATTCATTTTAATTTTATATAATCTCATACTTAAAAATCTATAAAAACATTTCGTACAAGGGAAAAATACTGATTCTTTTTCAAAACAACAAGTTTCTTTGGTTATCAAAAAATTTCAAAAAGAAAAAATGCCGGCGGAGGTGGTGGGGGGAGCAGGGCGGGGCGACGGGTGGCGCGTGCGATCCGTCGCACTACGCGTAATCCGCCACGTCGCGATACGTGGGCGCGGTACTAAATATTTCCTTTGACTTGACCAAGCAAACTCAAGCAAATGATGCAAATACAAAAGAAAAACAAAAGAAGAACCGCTGCTTTTACTTTAAATACCGTTATCTTTAAGAACTGATTGACGTTTCTTATTTAACCCTTAAATGCACCGTGTATCTTTGGTTTACGGCGTTATTTTTGGTTAGATTTTTTTCAAATCAGTTCTATATTATTTAGAATATTATAAGTCTTAAATAAAAATATAGTTTTTACTTCTATTTGTCATTTTTTTTAAAAAAATGATGTACAAAGTCAAAAAAAAATTTTTTTTTTTAACTAAATAAACACTATTTTTAACAGTTTAACTTCTAGGAACAGATAAATAATTTTGATTAGGAAAAAATACTGACTGCTTTCAAAACATGTCCTTTATTGATCATTTGGCTCCTCACTGGGTCACTTTAGTTGGTTGTATCTTTAAAGATACAGTGTGCACTTCCTGCAGCTTTTGATAATTTTAACTTTTTAAAATAAAAGAATTAATAAAAATTTCATAACACATTTCTTTTATTTTGATATATTTTAATAAGGATTTTAAATGTGGGTAAATTCACATTGTATCTTTATAGATACAACCACATTTCACAACTAAAAAAAATTTTCAAAACTAAAAACGCAGTTTTTATTTTTACTCGATTTTACATAAAATATATTTTTTTCGGTAAAAATCGGGGTCCTTGTGCATTTAAGGTTTAATATTGAAAACGATAGATCACCCAAAGAAAACGAAAAGTGAAATTTCGCCCAATATATTTGGGCGAAATTTCGCCCAAAAGCAAAAAACGAAATTTTACCCAACAAAAATGCAAAATCGCCCAATTTTTTTGGGTTTTTTTTCATATGAAAGTCAGTCATTAATTGGTGCGTTGATGTATCTAGCTATTTCAACACGGCTAGATATTTTACATTCAGTTTCTAAGCTTGCCCAGAGAAACACTGATCCACATTCAGAGCATGAGACGGCAGCAAAGCACATCCTTAAGTACTTAAGAGGGACAACAGATTTAAAAATGAACTATACTAAAACTGGTAAGCCAATAGAATTTAGATTTTGTTGACGATGATAGAAAGTCATATACAGATTGCGCTTTCGTTGCGGCAGGGAGTGTATTTTCGTGAGAAAGTAAAAAGCAAAACATTGTTGCACTCAGCAGCACAGAAGCGGAATACAGTTTATATAAAAAAGCTATTAAATGAAATGGGATTTTTCGATACGAGTCCGATGGTTTTGAACGGTGATAACAAATTAAAATTGACGTCAAAAGAAAGGAAATCGAATTCAGCCATGGACTTTTTGGTAAAAAGCCAAGAAAAACGAAATGAGTTCGAAGAACGAAAACTAGCCTCTCATGAAAAAATGGAAAAGCGTAGGGCAAAACTACAAGAAATCCTCCAGACATAAAAATTGGACTTGCAGCGAGAGCAACTCGACTTTAAAAAACAAAAGCATCACACGAATTCGAACTTCAAAAAATTACAGCCCTATTCTGACAGCTTAACAAAGCTCACCACATTAACAAAATAGTTAATATTAACAAATTGTTAAGGTTTCGTATTCTGGTGATAATTGAAAAGCTCCTTTCTTTACTATTTTGTTAATGTCAGAAAACACCTTAACAACGAAAGATAGTTCAGTGTTAAACCAAACAAATGCTGTGCAAAGAAAATAATATATAAAAAATGGATGAATTCATACTTCTTACTTCTTTTAAGCATTGATACTGAAGAAGATAAAAGAAAAAAATTAATCTTAAAGACTGCAAAACACTCGAACATTGTTTGGCTATTGAACAAATTAATTTTGAAACTTAAAACAATTGTAAACAATCCGTAAATTATTTATTTCTAACGTTTTCCATCCTACTTGAAGAAAAATAAACATAAGCAATCAAAATAAGCAATAAATCAGCAATATAAAAACAGCTGACGCTTCATATCTACGGCATTTACATTTTTACCATGCGTGGTGAACTTTAACAGCTTTTGAGAGCTTTCAAATTGCTAATGATTTGCCAGAATACGAAAATTTACTTTACATAACAAGAACATTTACAAGAGCTTCTTTACAATTCCTTTTTATGTTAACAAGCAGAATAGGGCTGTTAGACTGGCAAACGAAATGGATCTAAAAAAATTGGAAATGGAACTTATACTATGTTTCCATCTCCTCGAAATCTTGCGATTTTGAAAAAGTGATTTCAAAGTGTTTCCATCAGGCATATAATCACAGATAGATTTCATTTGACAGTTAAGACTTCAATTGCTTGCTTCCGATTGGTTGCTAATTGTTTTTTTTTTAATCATTAATTAGTTGTCAGTGCCAAATGTCAGTATGACAATTTTAACACGAGCTGAATAGGGCTGGATAGTGATGCATAACTTTTCAGGGATGATGTATAGCATTTTATGAGATTTCGTATAAGATTTTGTTGAAATCTCGATATTTTGAAATCATGAACTTGTATGAAAATCTCACTAGATTTCAATGTAGATTTAACGAAATCTCACAAAATCTCAAGATTTCGAGGAGATGGAAACGTGGTATTAAGCTTAAAAAAAAAATTAAAGTTAACGCGATTCACCGCGCGGATGTTAAAAAAAAGGCCGGCATTGGCTAGCACAAGCTAGCACAAGCCCACGGGCCAAATAATTGAAACTCACAATTTAGAGATTAATTGCTTCATTATGTATTTCTAACGAAGACTTCAACGAACGATGACTATGCGAACGAAGTTGGATTGAAGTTGAGATATGTATTTCGAACACAGCTTATCGTTAGCTCATTTGACAAGTTATGTTTGCTACTTACACTCAAACTGTTATACACAAGCAGTATCAAACGTGGCACTGCCATATCAAACATTAGGGAAGTTTTCTGTATTTTCTTTTAAGATTTCATGCATTTTTTGTACTTTTCGTGTTGTTGGCAATGCTTTTGGTTCTTGTCTGTGTTGTAGGTAAATTGTAGGTTGTGGTGTAAACTGTGTTTGCAGGTTGTTCTATTGGCTACAATTGTGCTGCCTTCGACATAAGCAGACTGAATCATGGCCAGCTTCTATTTATTACTTGTAGTTAACCGAAAAAAAACACCGCCTTTTGCTTGGATGTTGCTATTCTTTTCTGAAATTTTTTTTTTCTGTTTAGATCTGCCCAAAATTTAATTGAAAGAAAAATAAAAAAAAGTTTGAATTGGCCTCTAGCTGCCTCACAAGCGCTGAAAAATATTGCTTTTTTTTAATATTGCAATAAACTATTGTATTGAATTTGAATTAATTAATGTTTAGTACTTAAATTGCACTTATATGTTAATATATAAATAAGTTTTATCATATATACGTATTTTTTTGTTAAAATATCGATTTTAAAATAAAATTTTTTCAACGAATACATCACAACGATAACATGAAAGCATTCGTTTGATTTTGACGTTTGAATTCGGTGTTTCAGTGATCGTTAGAAATACATATTGCAAATATGTAACTGTACTACGGCAGCGTTCGCTAGCTGATCAGCTGTTTTCGTTGTTTGCTTATGTTCGATTTACAAATTCCAAAACATGAACGAACACTGTTGTGAACGAAACGATTGATCGGATAGAAATACAAAATGAAGCCATAAGTTTAATTAGAATTTATTTAACGATACTGGACTTAATTCGTAAGTAGCCAAAATAGAACTGAACTGCCTAATTTAGAATTATTCTATAAGAAAACATATTTCACTAATACAACCTTATAAACTACCTGCACAAGCATACATTGGTCCCACGATGCGACGGAAGCTATCCAGACGCTGACTCGGCTTAAATTGCATGCGCATGCAGTGAATTATGCTACACTTGCATAAAGCGGTAGTTCGTACTGTGTTAACTCCTCTCCCCTCAAAAATGTACGGCCCGTAGATCTAAACAGCGTCGGAGGTATGATGTCCTGATGGCTGCGGATTTACAGCAGGAATATAGACTTTACCATAGATTTTCCTTCCTAGGGTGTATGCGACCACTATGGCCACAAGAAGAATCAGGCAGTCGGAGATTGTAGAGACCTTAATTCTCTGGTTCAGGCTACTAAGTTGTCGTATGTTCTCCATGCTGATGCTGTGGACGTAGTTGGCGTCGACCCGGTGTCCTCGACTGGTAATATTTGTTAAAACAGGTGGTAATGGTTGAAGTTTTGAATCGGTGGTACTTGAAAATGTTTTATTGTTGAGGTGTATTGTCTCGTTTTCGAACTGGATAACATATGTCCCCTTTAAAGGCTTTGATGTGTTGTTAGCAAGTAGCGTGCCCTCGAAGTTGGTAAGAAAAATTGTGTCATCTTTGATAAGTTCAAAAACTTGTTCTCCATTAATTCGATATTTGCAATTTGCGTTGCCGCCCTTGAGTAGTTTTGGTATGCAATCTGTCTCTCGAAGCATCCTCAAGGCATTTGTGTTGCATACTGTTGTACCACTTATTGAAAGACAATTGCCGATGATTCCAAATGTCTCTTTTTGGTTAACCAGCATTCTACTGAATTCCAAGTCGATTTGTTGTCCTTTTAAGATCGAAGCTCTTGTCAGAATAAGGTTGTATTCTTCATTTCTGACCTTAGGCATTGAAATGATATAAAGTAAAATCGAGCCGTTGGTGTACACTGATGGTTTTCCGTATTCAATTGCTTCAATCTCATTTTCGTATGGTAATGTTTCCACTTCTGATATGATTCTGTTAATTTCTTCCTTGTCTATTGTATTGGTGTTTACAATACCGCTTCTGGCCATTTGACAGGCTCGTATAATTTCGTTTACTTCGTCTTTGATGATAAAAATTTGGCTTAAGGTGGTCTGCTCAAAATCGTCTATATTCTTTGTGTTGGTTTGACTGTTCACCTGTTCCACTGCTCGATTTACCTTCTTGATTACATCCTGGCTCATGGTAATAAGCTTCTCGTTAATTTTGTACTGATGATTGTTGTTTTCGATGATCTCAATTTCACTCTTGAGAATTTTTTTCCAATCAGATGCATCCGGACTGCCCGCTATCCATTTCCATGCCGAGCCAATCCAATCGATCGATCGAGTCTGTCATGTTTTCCCTTTGAGGAGCTGGATGCGATCTCTAACCTGCTTTGCATGGAATTCTAGAACGTTTCGCCTATCCGAATTTCGTACGATTCTGCTAACGGACCTGGTCATCTGATCCAATAAGTGCTCGTATTGTTCCAAATCTACCGTATGTACAAGTTTGAAGTCCATTGATGATCCATCCCTTTCCATCCTTCACGGAAATAAGGGGCGCCTTATAGTCGAAGATCTGTATGCATTGCGCTGCCACTACAAAAAATAATCTGAAAAAATACAGCTTTGAATATGTTTCTAAACCCCTAAAAGGCCAAAGTTGACAGATTTAAATGTGCAGTCAGTTCTGTTATTTTTTTAATTTTGTCTAAAATCTAGCTAAGAATAAATTTTAATGTAATGATTAGCAGTGGCTTTTACATACGCATTCTGAAGAAGCTAGTGTGTACTATAACTATGTTTCGACAATATATTTTTGATGATTTACTTAAAGCTACTTTATATATTAACTTAGTGATAAAACCTAAATGATATTTACTCTTAATGGATTAATATTAGAATTTAAATAAAATTCTTTAGTTTTAAGTACTTGTTATAATATTTATTTTAGACATGTGTTTGTATTATTCTACCCTACACCTGCACGGAAGCCGTAAAATTTTCTGTGGTGACGACAAGACGTGTTTTCACATTTAGTTATAGCTTAAATCATATTTTTATGTTATACATTTTTTATATGGGATTTATGGAATTTTCTCCCTGTAGTTGTTGTTATCGTTACTTGATGGTCATTGCCAATTATTTCTTTTTTGTAAAGAGGCTTCTGTTTGCCCTTGATTTGTTTGTTGGCAACAAAAATGCTGTCGCCACAATTAAATTTTTTGGGTTTTGTTCTCTTTTTATTTATTCTTAAATTTCTAAGTTCTTGATTACGCTCAATTTGCGCTCTTATGTCTTCGTGAACTTTATCACGAAAGTTTGCTAAATTTTGATAATTGATGCGTTCTGTTCTGTTCAAAAACACATCACATGGCTTCTTCTTAGTGACCGAGTGAAACGAATAGCCCTATTACGGTTCACAGCAATATACTGCTGTGTCTTCTATCAAGTAGACACAACAATCGAGTAGACACAGCAGAAATGCGCTATGATGGTTCACAACAATACATTGTTGTTTCACTTGATTGTGGAAAGTATGTGGAATTTGTTACTTATGACAGCTCGTCAAGTTGCCACTACAAATTCTCATTAAAACACAATTTTTCCCACAGTAATTTAATACCACGAAAATCTCACATATATTAAAACTACGGCAAAAATACCAAAATACGACGTTTACATTTTAAAAAGGGGATAATTCATAAGTAAATAAATCATAAATATATTTTTTTGACTAAAGAAAAAATAAATAGGGAGCGAAATACTAAAAAGACGAACTGTATCAAAGGAATGGCTTTTTCCCACAGCAATTAAAAAATTCCACAAATTAAATATTTCAAAATAGTGGCAACAGTGCAACTGGTAGCTATCAGCTGACAAACAAAACAAAAAAAATCATATTATTTGCTGCCAAATTTATTTATTGTGCAAAATTTATAACAAAAAGTGATGGAAATTTGAATTGCGTTGTGGTCAAGTGACGACGAAGATGATGTGGCGCCATCACGAAGCAGAAGACAACTCTGAGACCGCTCCAATCCATTTAAGTTCCCAAAGGTTATCCTGTGACTGCTTGCTTTGTCCAAAATGTCGTTGTCCTCGAGCAGTCGCTGGATTCTGCTCCATTTTATTTTCAAGCAACTCAAGTTGCGATTTGTTGGATGCTGCTAATTTTCTGCAAATAGTTTATTACATAAATTTAACAAAAAGACACATTTTTAATTCTATTTTACATTAATCTTACCTTGTTAAAGCCATTCTTCTGCTTAACGTTGCTACAACACAACAGCAAATAAGCTGTCTTCAAAATTTGACAGATAAGAATACAAGGGAGGACAACTGCTGTGTTGCATAGGGCTAGAATTGTTATAACGGTCAACTGCTATATATAGTAATTCTTTCGGTTGCCGTGCCCTTATTTCTTTTTCAAGACAACGATATAATTCTATCAACGTCGAGTGGAGCCTTTCAACTTGACCATTGACCTCGCTTTTTTGGATTGGTGTTTGGTATAGTTCGACACCCAATGATCTTATGTAATTTATTATCGTGGGGCTCAGGAAACTTCTTTCATTGTCCGTGACAATGAGTCTTGGAACGGTGAAATAGTGTAAAACCTTGGTTAATTTTGTGCGCAGGTGTGTGGCTGATTTGTTTCGGATATGAAATAATTTAGCAAATTTCGAGAATTTGTCTATACAACTCAGAAATTTCTCGCCTTTTATTTCAAAAATGTCTAAATGGAGGATTTCGCAAGGGTAGGTAGGAGTGGGAGATACTTGAAGTTCAGATTTGGTGGGGTGCCTATCATATTTATTAAGCTTGCAAATCTCGCAGTTTGAGGTGTATGTCTTTATCAGGCTATTCATACGCGGGAAGTAATATTGTTCAAGAATTTGTTCTTTATTCTCCCTAGCATTTCGGTGAGCTCTTTTGTGCTCATCTTCGATGATTCGGCAAACCCGCTCTGGATTAGCAACATTCTCTACAAGCCTCTGTGTTATTCGGATCTTATATTTGCAAAAATGCTCTAAATAAGCATTCTGAAGCAGTTGTAGTCGAGACTCGGGGATTTTAATTCCGTTAATTACTGCAGGATTAAGTAGCTCAATCAGTAACTGCGAGAGGCTTCGTCGATCTATAAATTCCATTGAAACGTAATGTCGGTTGAAACCTGGATGCGGCTGCTCACTGCAACGCATATTGTTCCCTAACTTGATGACAATCTGATTTTTAAAAACATTTAACGGCACTTCGACGTGTGGAATCAAGTCAGTGCTGTCCTGTGCAGCACTATGCATTGTGCCTTCGCTGGTCGTGTCAGTGTTTGAATCATTATGTTCTGACCCTGCACTCCCTTCGCTTGCAGTATCGGTTTCTGAGTTACTGTATGCAGGTTGTGTCGGTTCAACGTGTGTTGAGCCGGACAAGTGGTTGACCTCAGTCCTGAGCCGTGATAGAGCATCTGCCACCAGGTTCGACTTCCCTGGTTTATAAATTAGTTGGCAGTTGTATTCTTCTATACGAGACTTCCAACGTTTCAGCTTCGCATTGAAATTACGATTTCCCAATGCAAAGGTGAGGGGTTGGTGATCGGTGTATATACGTATCTGTTTTGCACCATACAGATAAGAGCGCAGGTTGTCTAATGCCCAGACAATTGCCAGCATTTCTTTCTCGTTCGTAGCATATGTTTCTTCTGTCTTGTTTAAGGACCGCGAAATGAATGATATTGGTTTGTCTTTTCCAGGCTCGCCTTGCGAGAGTACGGCACCAATTGCAGTATTTGAGGCGTCGGTGGTTAGGTTAAAAGGATTCTCGAAATCTGGAAAAGCGAGAATGTCTGAGGAGGACAACAACCTTTTTAAATCGTCGAAGGCTTTAAGTGCAGTTTCGTCAAGCTTAACCGGCACCCGTTTGGATTGATTAGCGTTAACTTGCGCGTTCTCTCCCCTAGTGAGATTCGTTAGTGGCTTCGCGACTTTAGCGTAGTCTCGGATAAACCTGCGATAATAGGACGTCATACCCAAGAAGCTTTTTAATTCTTTTAGGTTTTCCGGTGGTAAAATTCGTTGCATAGCCGCAACCTTATTTGCGTCGGCGCGTATGCCCTCAGATGTTACTACATAACCAAGGAATTTTACTTCAGATCTCATAAATTGAGTTTTTTCTAAGTTTACCCTGAGATTCGCGTCCTGCAATCTCGAGAAAATAGTTTCAATGTTTTTCAAGTGATCCTTCGTATTTTCACCGAAGACAATGATGTCATCGATATGTATATGTGACCCGGTCTACGAAAAGGGACCTTCGGTGTGAAAATATCATTTTTCACTTTTTTGGCGATTCGTATAGACTAATGTGTGCTCTTTTTAATGGCGCAAAGCAGAAGTTTCCAACTCGTAAAGAAGTTTGTCAGGAATTTATTGAATAAGCTGAAATAAATGAAAAGACTCCATTCAGTGTGCGACAATTAAACGTTTACAAACAGCTGTTTTCTCGAAAACTTGTTTTTACACCGAAGGTCCCTTTTCGTAGACCGGGTCACATATAACAAATTTTCCCTATAAATTCTTTGAGAACGTCATCTATCATTCGCTGAAAAATCGCAGGTGCGTTTTTCAGCCCGAACGGCAGTCTCAAAAACTCGTATTTTCCATTTAAGGTAGTGAACGCAGTTTTTTGCACGTCAGAGGGTTTCATGGGTATTTGGTGGAACCCGGAGGTCAGGTCGATTGTAGTGAAATACTTTGCTTTCCCAAGGCTTGTGAGAATTGAGTTAATATCTGGTATGGGGTAGGTATCAGCAATGGTGACCGAGTTCAAACGTTTGTAGTCGATCAACATCCTGTACTGCTTCTCCCCATTGGCCTTAGGTTTTTTCGGCACCACCCATATTGGTGAATTGTAGGGGCTTCTTGAAGGACGAATAATCCCCTCACTAAGTAGTTCATTTACCTGTCTCTCAACTTCCTCACGCATAGGGGCCGGATAAGGATAGCTTTTGGTATAAATTGGTTCTTCAGTGGATGTATTGATTTCGGCTCTGACTCTTGTCCTAACCATTTCACTACCAACGATTGGTCCAAATAAGGTTTCATATTTTTTGATAATGTGCAGAAGAGAATCTTGCACCTTTTTCGGGAGATCATTATTGACACGTGGTTCACTTGTTTGGAAATTTTTTCTTTTAAAGGAATTTTTATATCTGGTTTTAAAATTAAAAGATTTTCTTTCCTATAAATGATAGCCTCGAGGTGTTTGAGAGTATCGTCACCAATGATCCCGTCAAAGGTTTCAAGGCCTGGCAGGACGTAAAATGTGATTAAAGCATCATTACCACATTTTTCGAAAAACCTCCCTTTGACTGCATTTGTAATTTTGATGTGGCCAGCCGCTGATTGAACAGAGAACGGCCTTTTTAGAACAGTGGTGGAACCTTTTGCTACGGATGTACTTATGAAGTTTTTATTGGCACCCGTGTCTACTAGAAACTTAAGTAGAGTGCCATTTCTCGTTACATATTCTATATATGGAACGCTGGGGACTGGCCTCTACCATAAAATTTACCTGGTCTTCAGAAATTTCCTCTTCAAAGGGTGCCTCAGTGCCAATCTCCTGTATGGCCTCAATGTTGTAAAGCCTCTGCTGCTTATGTGGGACGTTGTCGGAGGCTGCCCTTCTCTTAAATGGATTATTTCCTTGGAATCTGTTAGCCTGATTGTTATGCGGCCTATTCATGTAGTTAACTTGACGTGTTTGTATGGACCGATCTACGTCCATTCTTTCTAGTGGTTTAGGTGGTCTAGCTGGTGGGTGCTGTGAAGTTGTAGTGTAGGGAGTTCTGGGGGGTCTGTAAAAATTGTTGGTTGGGTGTGGGTTGTTGAACCTCTTTTGAGCATAGACTGATTTGAAAGACTGATTTGATTCTTTACCAATCATTTGATTAACGGGAATTGTTATTAAATTTGGGGCAACTACATTATGGACAGGGTATCTTCGGAAATTAAAGTTCTGTATATCAAGACACGCGGAATAAGCTTCGGGAAGTGTTTTGGGTTTCTGCACAATAAGCATCCTTGAAAGGTCTCCATCAAGCCCACGTATGAAGACGTCCAAAGCCCTATTCCTATATGTTTCTACCAGAGCTTCCACTGTTTCCTGCGAATAGTTTTCAGTTTTTATTTTATTTATGATTAAGGAGAACTGATGGTTTACGGTTGCGTAAAACTCATCTAGTTTAGTTCCCTTTTGGGACAGTTGACTAAATTGATGTTCAAGCGTTCTAATGTGCCTTTTATCTACGTAGTGCAAGGACAATCAGGATTTAATTGATGGCCAGTCGTCATCAAAAATATTGTATGATATCAGAGCAGTATCGGCACTGCCTCTGATTTTACCCCTAATGCTCTGCAGAATTGCCCTAAATATGGGCTTACCCCGCACTATTTCATAGTCTTTTAAAATGCTCTCCACACAATGGACCCAAGAGACGTATTGTGCGGGGTTTCCTTCGAAAATCTGCAACTCCTTTACACAGTCCGGGAGTTTGCAGATTTCCCTCAATTCTGCCTCTGTTTGAGGTGCACAGAGTGGAATTTGTGCGGGTTCGACTTGACCCCGACTCCCCTGCTCTAACGAGGTAATGCGCTGCTCAACTAAATCGAGTTGAGTGGCGCGGCGATCCGTAAGTTCAAGTATCGTTAGACGTCGCTCAACTTTCTTGACCTGTTCAATCAAGGAGTTGATGGCCCCACTCATTTCAGTGATTGAATTTCTCATGTCTTCCATTATATTTATTTATATAGTAATAATAAAAAGGAGTTTATAACAAAACAAAAAATTTCTCGGTAATGTTTTCAATGTTTTTCTATATATTCTTTTTTAGGTTTTTTTTTTTCTTCTTTTTCTTTTTTCCCCTTTTTTTACCTAAACAACACAACCTTGTCGCCACAGAATTTATAAGTACATACGATATTAGATTACAAATTCAACTTACATTAGAAACATTGGCTTCGCGTGGGTGGATTTTTGTTGTTTGTTGAGTGCTGGTTCTCTTGTTGCTTCTATATTGCAACGTATGATTTCAGTATTTTTCATTATTTTTTTGCTTGTATTCACTTCGACAGTGTCTTATTTAAATGTTTTTTCTTTTTTTTTCTTTTTTTTCTTTTTTACATTGGTTTGGTAATTTACTTCTCTGAATTTTTTACTTTGAAACTGTGTGAAGTATAGGTTTTTATTATTTTAATATGGAATTTTTACAAAATTCGGCTGTTAAGGCATACGAATTTTGAGGGTATCAGTGGGGGAAGGATCGTGTTGTCCGGTTTAGTCGTTCGTTTTTATGATCACAAACAACCTACTGAGGCACGATTGGCTTCACTCTTGATCAGTCTCATCCAATTGTGATCATTAATATGGTCTTATGGAAATATTAAAAATGTAGGTTTCATGTTGTGATTAGTTAAAATGTGGTCTTGTGGAAACATTTACTTTCACTCAACTGAGCGTACACACATTTTATCACCAAACCACTGGAGTAGAGATTGATTCAAGTGGCCACCGATCCTTGGATTTTTTGGAGGCCTGTGGTGGTTGCTTAGCCGTTCGTTGATTGGTGTGGCAGCAAAAAAAAATTTATTGTCACGAGTGTTGGCTTCAATTATTTTTTACTTGCACACTTTGGTAATTTTTATATTTACTCAACTGGAGGGTCCGGGATTCGGAATCGCAGCTGGCGTGTTTAGTTGAGTTATGTTTTTTTTATATTTGATTCGGCTGGAGGGTCCCCCTTACGGTGGTGAATCGCAGTCGGTGTGTTTTGCTTAAGTTATGCTTTTTGTTGTATTGTATTTGTGTTTATTGGACTTAAGAATTAGTACAGTAAGATCAATAAAGTTCTTTTAGCGTACAACAATTTAAAAACATAATTTAAAGACATAATAGTCAACAAGACTAGAGATTTATTTTTTTTTATTTTTTATTTCACTGCCGCACACTTATACCACTTTTGGCTTTTCACTTCACCACAGGACCTCACTAGGATACCCGCTACATTTAAAGCGGGTCCCTGCTCGGGCGCCAGTTAACGCGATTCATCGCGCGGATGTTAAAAAAAAGGCTGGCATTGGCTAGCACAAGCCCACGGGCCAAATAATTGAAACTCACAATTTAGAGATTAAGTTTAATTAGAATTTATTTAACAATACTGGACTTAATTCGTAAGTAGCCAAAATAGAACTGAACTGCCTAATTTAGAATTATTCTATAAGAAAACATATTTCACTAATACAACCTTATAAACTACCTGCGCAAGCATACATTGGTCCCACGATGCGACGGAAGCTATCCAGACGCTGACTCGGCTTAAATTGCATGCACGTGCAGTGAATTATGCTACACTTGCATAAAGCGGTAGTTCGTACTGTGTTAACTTTAATTTTTAAGTGATTCAAACAAAATACATATTATCATGATGATATATTACTACTCTAAGGGCCAGTTGTTTAGTGCGTGTTTAAACTCTAGTCAAGCTAAACCGAGATTTACTCACCAAAATTGGACGGATTTAGACAAAAAAGAAACACATAATATGATTATTTAAGTCAATTTAACTTCAACGAATGCTAAAATATCAAGTTAAACCGTTTAAACGTCTAATTTTGGTGAGCTAACCTCGGTTTAACTTGACTAGAATTTAAACTCGCACTGCAAAACTGGCCCTTATACTTAATTTACTTGTATACAAATAGTAATAATAATAACAATACCAATAATAATAATAATAATAACCATTATAAGAATAACCATTATAAGAATAACAATAATAATAGGCCGCGTTCTTTTGTAAGCGAGTGACAAAAGAACGCTGCAAGTCGGTTAAAATTTGCTTTTAGTTGCTGAACAACACTGGCAACAACTGTCAAAAAAGTTATGATTAGTTTGTTGAAATAAACATGAGAAAATGAACATAAAAAAATAATTTTGACATTGGCATGAAATTTACTAAGTATTTTTTCAGAGCTCATTCACAATAGAGTAGTTTTTTTACTTTTCAACACTGCATATCAAGTCGGATATTAGTTTACCGAGTTGGCTGAACTCGTATAAATAACCGATTTTGTGCTGTTGTTTTGCATGTATTAAATATCCTACCTAGTGTTCTTTTGTATGTCGGTAGCAAAAGAATGGGGCTAATAATAATAGTAGCAATAATAATAACAATGATGATAATAATAGTAATACTAACAAAAATTATAATAATATGTACACATAAAAATATTTACTGTGCGCTCACTGCATTGGTTGTTAACTTTCAGAAATAAATAGCAATGGAAAAATATCCATATGTCTACATACCATATTGCAAATACTCCCTTGCTATCAGTTAATGAGTTTAAAGATCTTGGTGTTGGTTTTGACTATAAATACTCGTTCGTCTCGCATTTAGATTTTATTATACCTAAGGCATATGCTATGCTTGCATTCATACGTCGAAATGGTGCTTGTTTTAGTGACCCCTACACTTTAAAGGTATTGTACACTAGCCTTGTCCGTTCAAGACTTGAATATGCTTCAGTCATTTGGGACCCATATTATGCAATCCATAAATTGAGACTGGAACGTGTCCAGAAAGCATTTACTAGGTTTGCGTTGCGCTCCCTTAACTTTGAAGATGATATTCCCTCATATAGTTCCCGGTGTTTACTTATTGGGCATAAAACCCTCGAGAGTAGAAGAAATATATTGTTGCTTCTTTTTACTCATGATATTATTTCTGGCCTGGTGGATAGTCCAAAACTACTAGAAATGATTAATTTTAATGTTCCTACCAGGATGCTAAGAAATCATGATCCTTTCTACTTGGTAATGTGTCGCACTAACTATGCTGCTAATGCTCCCATTTTTAAAGCTCTTCATATGTTCAATATTATTAATGCTTATCATAATTTAGATTTATCTATATCTAAAAATCAAATAAGATCTTTATTAAATTATATTTTGTAATGCATTCTTTTTGTTAACAAACTTTTGCCTAGTCTGTAAGAATAAATGTTCATAGACTAAAGAATATTTAAATAAATAAATAAATAAATAAATAAATAAATAAATAAATAAAAATTTTGCTGCTTGCTCTCCGAACGAGCTATGCAGAAGCCAGAATATTCTGAACCCTATTAGCGGAATTACAATGCGGCAGTTGCAGCGTCAATAGCAGTGGCAGTGATCAGCTGTTATTTTAGGAATAATGTTGTTGAATGCTAGCATTTACATTACAGCAGCGGCAGTAAGCAGTACTGCCGATGTTAGCCCAATTTCTAAATTCACTGCCACTGCCACAGTGCTACCAAGCAAACGAACGATAAAATTCAGGGAGGCAACATTCGAATAATAAAAAGACAAAGGAAAATTAAAAATACACTGCTGCTGCCGCTGATACTGCCACAGCTGCATTGTAATTTGCAGACAGTAAAATACGAAACAGCTGATCACTCTCACTGCCACTAGCACTGCTACTGACGCTGCCACTGCTGCATTGTAATTCCGCTATATTTTCAGTTGTTCTGGTCCATGCGAGCGAATGTTTCATGCGAGATGTGCGGGTATTTCCAAATCGTGCTTAGATGATTTAATGTTTGTCCGATCAGGTCTTCGCTGGTACTGTGCTTCGTGCAGGGCCCTTTCCCCAGATGAACTTTATTCTAAAATAAAGCATTTTGAGAAAGTCTTAACTCGTTATATAACAAGTTTAGGGAAATAGTTACTTTTTTTAGCGAAGTTAGTGCCGCACCCAGTATTAGCGTATATGATGAATGTTCTTCACTGGCAAACATTTTGCCTTCCTTGTCTCAGACTATCTCTTCCGAGACTCAAACTAACATTGATTCTGAAAAAGACCAGAACAGTTAAAAAAAGAAGAGGAAAAATAAAAATAATAAGCGTCGCAAGACGTCTGTAAACACTCCTCAGGGTAAGCAGCCCTCAGCTATGCCTGCTGTTATTACACAGTTATTTCTTCACCTCCATCTCTTACTTCTCCATTGACTTAAAGTCCAAATTTGATTTCAACTGAGCCCAATAACCTAATAATTAATTTAAGGGCAGTGTCGAGGCGAAAACTTTTATTCATTTCACGTCTTCAGCCCGACACAACAACTGAAAATGTATTGACGTTTGTCAAACAAAATATATTATTCACTCAAAATGCATTCTGTTCATGCAAAAAAATTGGAAACAAGCCTTCCCACGCCTCATTTATTCTAACGGTTGCAGCTGAAGGATTGCATCTGTTCTTAACTCTAATATGTGCACCGATAATATCCTCGTCTCTGAGTTTAGGCCTAAAAATAAGTCTAGAAGGACAAATAAAATCGCCCATCAGACCCAAACAAATTAAATATATAGATTATCCCTTTACTATCAAAATGTAAGGGGATTACTTTCTAAAACACGCGACATATTTTTGGCGTCTCAGAATTTCTCTGAGGATATTATCTTGTTAACAGAAACATGGCTGAACGGAAGCATTATTGACTTGGAATTGTTTGACAATAGTTTTCAAGTTTTTAGAAGAGACAGACATACTAACAATATTTCTGCTGTTGGTGGTGGTGTCCTTTTAGCTGTAAGAACTTCCTTTATCTTTCCCTGCTCTTCTAATATCGAACTTATGTGCGTTAAGGTTATACATTGTAATTCCAATGTATATGTTATTAATGCGTATGTTCCCCCAAAGAGCAGTGCAGAAGTCTATGCAAGCCTTGCGGATTGCATAGAATATATAATAAATCTACTTGACGTTAAAAACGACATTTTACTGTTGGGCGACTTCAATCTGCCTGACTTAAAATGGTATTCTTCCGACGATGTTACATATTTTTGTGCATCAAATTCGAAGACCCGCCAAGAACATATATTTGTTGACAATATATGTTCTGACTTACAACAAGTTAGTTGTATTTATAATAGTCTTGAAAGACTTCTTGACCTGGTCTTAACTACAGACAATAACAATGTGATTGTTAACAGGGCCTTCCATGCTCTGACTATTGTAGATGAATACCATCCACCATTGAGCAATTGGTATAAATCGGACAGAGAGAGCATAGTAAATTCGAGTTCAATTGATAAGGTTTATGAATTCAATTTTAAAAAAGCTGACTTTTTGACGTTGAATCATTTACTTTATAACAAACTGAATGTTATTTTAGAGTACTTAAATATAAATAACCTTGATTATTCCATAAATTTTTTTATACGGAGCTCTTTACTGTGTTTTCTCAGTCCGTACCATATAGCCTCAAATTTGCGAAAAACTGTGCGTACCCTTGGTACACTAAGGATTTGAAAACTCTTCGCAACAATAGGAATAGGGCATGGAAGAAATATGTCTGTAGTTTAGTCTCAAATGACCTGGAAACCTACAAACGTTTGTTTCTGGAATTTGAAAATAGCTCAGCTGCATTATATAATGAATATTTAGACAATATAAAGCTGAGAATACTGTCTGATCCAATGAAGTTTTGGGGATTCATAAATACAAAGAAGAAATCCGATGGATTCCCTTCATCATTCGAAACTGTTGATGGAATTACTGAAGATCCCGTCATTATTTGTGGCTTATATGCAAATCTTTTTAAAGAGTCATTTTGTTTGGATTCTTTTGATCCTGATGATAGGTATTTTGAATATATGAATTCTACACCCAGAGTTTCTTTGGACTTTTTATCCTTTACCTCAGAGGATATTTTAAAATATATTAGTTCGATCGATGAAGATTTTAGCGCTGGACCTGATGGAATTCCTGCCGCAGTGTTAACTCAATGCAGTTCAATTTTGTGTCAACAACTCTCTTTGTTATTAAATAAATCTAAATATAAACGAAAGTTATTTTCCACTGTTTTGGAAAAAATCATTTATTAGTCCTATTTTTACAAAAGGTTGCAGGACCCACTACAGACCCATTGCTAAACTGTCATCGATTCCAAAACTTTTTGAGCGAATTGTGTATGATCGGGTAAGAATTCACTGTCGTGAAGTCATAACAACTCGTCAGCATAGTTTTGTTAATGTCAGATCTACGGTATGTAATCTACTCGATTTTACAACGTTTTGCTTAAACACCATTGAATCTGGTTGCCAGGTCGACTGCATCTACACTGATTTTAGCAAGGCATTTGATAAGTTACCACACAATTTAATTATATTTAAACTTAAGTCCATTGGATTTCCACAATATTTTGTAAACTGGATTAAATCGTATTTGATAGACCGTTCTTATTAAATACGATTCCGAGGGGTTTTGTCTGCTGAGTTTATTGCGTTATCAGGTGTTCCTCAAGGAAGTCACATAGGTCCACTTCTGTTTATTTTAGCCATTAATGATGTGACCCATATCATTAAAAACTCTCATCTGCTTATTTATGCGGATGATATGAAAATATACAGAAAAATAAATTCTCAAGACAATTCCGCCCTACTCCAGTCCGATCTGAAATCTTTTGAAATTTGGTGTTCTAAAAATAATATGTTTCTTAATCCAGATAAATGCCAAACTATGACCTTTTCGCAAAAAAGGAATAATTTAGTTTTTGATTATAAGATAAAAGATACTGCCTATGTCGTGTGGATGTCGTTAAGATCTGGGAATATGTATGGATTCTAAGCTTTGCTTTAACATTTATGTTGATAACAGTTGTAAAATGCTTGGATTTATAAAACGCTGGGCCAAAGAAGTCAACAGCATGATTATGACTACAACGTTGTATTATGCAATAGTGCGTCCTCACTTGGAGTACGCAAGTCAAGTTTGGTCCCCAAGTTACAATGTGCATGTTGATCGAATAGGGAGAATCCAAAAATGCTTTGTTCGGTTTGCCCTAAGGGGCTTAAATGGATTTGACATTTTAAACCTTCCTCCTTACGAGGATAGCTTAAAACTTTTAAAAATGCAATCATTGAGTGAGGGAAGGAAGTCTGCAGATGTCGTCTATTTGCACCAACTCATCACCGGTGTATTCGATTCTCCAGAACTTCTTTCTCTTATAAATTTTAACTCTAATCGTAGAAGCAGTAGAAATGCTTACAATTTAATTTACTTACCATTTAGTAGAACAAATTATATGTTAACTGCTCCTTCAAACCATATGAGTAAATTAGTTAACAATTGTAGCTTTTTTGATGTTAACTTGTCTAAAGGTCAACTTAAGAGTAGATTAAAAACTATTGTGTAATTGCATGGTTATGTTTTTGCATGGTTAGTCGTGATGTCTTGTGTTGTCCTTGAGCCCAACCATATTTTGGTGGGTAAATTTTTCTCACATTAGCTTATTGTAAGCCACTTGTATAAATATCGTTGAAAATTTCAAAGATATTTGGATTGTGACTTTAAATGTGCTAATGATGAGAATGTGCGAAAAAGCTGTAGTAGCTAAACTCGATTGTGATTGCATGTTATGAAAAAAATAGGAGCTTCGTTGTCACAAATAAAAAGGATGAAAATGCTTCTGCGATTTTTTAGGTTATGTTCACGCGTCAGTCAAATGATTGAAGTTCATCACGATTTTTTACTCTCTTTTACTCTCTCTGAAAATTTTGATTGACGCCTGCTCACACACGATATTTTGATTGATAGTCTGACGACGCCATTTGTTACTTTTCTGCTACCTACTATTTTGTTAATTCGTATCGTGCTGTGTGCATCACTTTATTTATCACTTAAGGTTTGATGATATAAACGTAACGCAGCGCAATGTAACGTTGACAACTGTCAATTAGATATCTGTGATATGAGAAGTATGTGCAAGTAGTTATTGAAATCGTTCTATTGAAAACAGAATTCTTCATAGCGTTACGTTACTTGACATATCAAAAACAGCTGTTGTGTGGAAGGAGAACAAAGAAATTAAATAAAACATAGATTTTATAATGCAGAATTATATTGATGACGAAAAGCTAATAAGCCTTGTGCAAAGCAATGAAAGTTTGTACAACAAATTTTCATCTGCATATAAAATGGCTTATGCAAAAGATGCGATTTGGAGAAAAATTGCAAATGAGCTGGGTGCTACAGGTTTGTGTTTTTCATTTAAAAATGTATAGTAAATACATTCTTGTTTACAGAGGAGCAATGTCGTAAAAGATAGACAACCTTAAGAGTCCATTACGCCCGTGAATACCGACTTCTTCAAATGCCGTAGTCGGTTCATGGTTTTGGAAAGATGATTTGCGGCGTAATTTGTGACATGTCAGCTGAGAAGCAGATCAGAGCCATGGAGCGCGTTACTGAAATTTTAATGCAAATACGACTTGAGCCTGAAAACTAAATAAAAAATATGCAAAATTAAAATTGTTGTTGTTGATGTTGTTGATGATGATGATGATGATGATGATGATGATGATGATGATGATGATGGTGTTGTTGTTGTTGTTGATGTTAGTTGTTGATGTTGTCGTCATTGTTGTTGTTGTTCTTGTTGTTGATGTTGTTGAAGATGATGATGTTGTTGTTGATGTTGTCGTCATTTTTGTTGTTGTTGATTTTGTTGTTATTGTTGATGTTGTTGTTGATGTTGTCGTCATTTTTGTTGTTGTTGTTGATGTTGTTGTTTATGTTGATCTTGTCATCACTGTTGCTGTTGTTGTTGTTGTTGATGTTGTTGTTATTGTTGATGTTGTTGTTGTTGATGTTGTCGTCATTGTTGATGTTGTTGTTGATCTTGTCGTCATTGTTGTTGTTGATGTTGTTGTTGATGTTGTCGTCATTGTTTTTGTTTTTGTATGTTGTTGTTTTTGTTTATGTCGTCGTTGTTATGTTGTTGTTGTTGTTGATGTTTTTGTCATTGTTGATGTTGTTGTGTTTGTTTTTGATGATGTCGCCATTGTTGTTGTTGTCGTAATTGTTGTTGTTGTTATTGATATCGTCGTCGTTGTTGTTGTTGTTGTTTTTGTTGTTGTTGTGGTTGTTGTTGTGTATGGTGTTGTTGTTGTTGATGTTGTTGTTGTTGATGTTGTCGTCGTTGTTGTTGTTGTTTTTTGTTCTTGTTCTGTTGTTGTTCTATTGTTGTTGTTGATGTTGTCGTCATTGTTGTTTTTGGTGTTGGTGTTGATGTTGTTGTTGTTGTTGTTGTTGTTGTTGTGTTGTTGTTTTGTTGTAATTGTTCTTTTGTTTTTTTTTTTGTTGTTTTGTTGTTGTTGTTATAAAACGCAGAAAAGAAATTAAAAAGAGCCTTTTTTATAAATGAAAATACTATTTAATCATTCTTAGTTGACTTCTTAGTTTTAACTGCTAGACTTAACTGACAAGTTCTAGCATGCTGTTTACTCTCTATACATCAAATCAACAATTCTGTCTTGAAACGGAACAGCTCCCTCGTTTTCAAAGTATTGAGCAAGTCCATCTCTATTTTGGAATGCAATTACATATGCATTTCGTAGCGAAGACCTTATGGATCGCAAAGGACCACCAGATTCTCTTAAGTCGCTATGCCAATCACCATCATGAACGACATAGTCCGCTCCTTCTCAATCTGCATAATTGTCTGGTGTATACCAACGTTGCGTATCATAAAGCATGATAAAGTTGTGAAGCGCAATGCAAGCCAAAACTATTTTGTCACAATTTTGGGGACTATATTCGATTGTTGTGCGGAGCACACGCCAACGAGTTGTTAAAATACCAAATGTATTTTCTATTATACGGCGAGCTCTTGATAGCCGGTATTTAAAAATTGACCTTGTGCGATTGAGGTATGAACCAGGATATGCACGCATTAGGTTTTTTAAGGGGAATGCAGCGTCGCCGACGAAAAAATAAGGAAAACGTTCATTTGATGAATCAGTTAATGGAAAACCAAATTTTGAATTTTGAATAATACCTTCAAAAGAATGAAATATTTAGGGTATTCACAAGGTCTCATAAAGTCAAATGTCTTAAGTTGAAAACTTAAAAATTTACAACTAGTGTGAACAACCTCTCATAACTTATTGTGCTATTTCAACTCTCAATCAGCTGATGCAAAACTAATTAAAATAAATATTTGTTATCAGAATGCCAAAAGAAAGCGAAAAAGACAAAATAATAGCCTGTTTGTGCAAAAAGCATATCTTGGACGTTATAATGGCTGACTCAAGTAAGTATAAGATTGGTTGTTCGGTCCGTAAACTTAATCGCAACTCTTTTTCAGGCGACGAGGATGAGGACGAGGAAAATAACGAACTTTTTCTGATGAACATGGTCAGTTTGTTGAGTAACCGCAGAAGTGTCCACTTTGGAGTTCCAAAATCTGACCAATGGCAGCAAAACGTACTAAGGAAATTTGACGAAAATAGATTTAACCAATTGGTTCGCGTTCGTCGAGAGGAGTTCGCATATATATTAGAGCTAATAAAAGACAACGATGTCTTTAAAACAAATTCAAGAGCAGCACAGCTTCCGATCGACTTGCAGCTTAAAATAGTGCTTTATCGATTGGGCTCCTCTGGCGATGGACTTTCAATTCGGAAAATAGCGTCTCTTTTCGGTGTGGGTGATGGAGGCACTATTCAAAATATAACAAAACGCGTTTTTAAAGCTATTTTGAACTTAAAAGGTAAATTTTTATTTTGGCCAAAGTCAAGGCAGCGATTACAAATAGTTTCCGCAACAAAGGAAGAAATGCCTGGATGCGTAGGGTACATTGATGGGTCCGAAATAAAGCTAGCTGAAGCGCCCGTCAAGAAACATGAGCTATTTTTTTCTCGCAAACGTCAATATGCTATTAAGGTGCAAGCTGTGTGCGACTACAAATTGCGAATAAGACAAATAACAATAGGTTATCCAGGCAGTGTCCATGATGCAAAAATTTTGTTAAACTCTCCACTAGCAAAGCATCCTGAACGCTTCTTGTCTCCACCTCAATGGATTGCTGGAGACAGCGCATATCCACTAAAGCCCTTTCTGATGACACCATTTCGACAAAATAGCTCCGAACATACTAAAGAGGAAAGAGATGTTTTCAACAAATACTTCTCTAAATATCGCGTCCGGATTGAGAATTGTTTTGGAATTTTAAAAGAAAAATTCGGCAGCTTAAAGGAACTTAAATTTAGAATGATGAATGATAAAAATAAAGCGGAATGCAACGACTGGATTATGGTTTGCTGTATTTTACATAACGTTTTAATAAGTTTCCAAAACGAAAGCAAAAACAGCAGTGACATTTTAGTACCAGATGTTTACTTACCTGCAGAAAGCAACACGAGAACTGGTTTAATTCATTTCATACATAATCAAAGAAATATTTAATGCTTTTATATGTATATTTATATATTTGTACTTTTAAGTTTTTATTAAAACAAAATAATATTAAAAATAAAAAAAGATTTAAAACTCCAAAAAAAAAAAAAGTAAAAAAATAAAAATTCACAGCACTTTTGAGTTCACTTAGAAATATTTTCGTATAAAGTTCAGTTATATAAATGTAAGTTTAAGGCATTTCTGTAAAGGTAAGTAAGTTATTTATATTTGCGATGAATCTCCTCCATTGCTAGCCTCTCCTTCATTTCTAGCTCCATAATTTTTATCTTTTCATAGCTCTTTAGCTCTTTTTCTTTTAATTCTACTTCTCTTTCTTTTAATGATAATTCCTTCCCTTTTAAAGTTAACTCTTGCTCTTGTATTTTTAACTCTTGATCTATTTTCTGTTTCTTTATTTTAAGCATTTCAGTTTGCATTCCCATGATGTCCGAAAGTGCAGTGCGAGAATATATCCCCTTACGGCTAGTAGAAGCTGCATGATCATTCTCAGAAATTATAGTAGTTGGCGCCATAGTTATGTCTTCTACATCAAGCTCGCTAGAGTTGAAAATGTCACTGCTGGATAAGTCTAAGCTATCTTCTATGACAGCAGTTTCTACTAGTCTGCTTCCAAAAATTTCTTCCAGCTCATAAAAAAATGTGCACATCTTTACTAATGTGGCTGAAATACAAGTGGAAAAAGTAAAAAATAAAGGTTCATATCTTTGAATCTTACTTTTAATAGTGTTCCCATCCATACTGCCAGCGCCGGTTGATCCTTCCCAAACTTTGGCTCTGTTGTAGCCTGCACGCATGTTTCGCACTTTTGCGCGTGTCAGCTTCCAGTCAACTTCCACTTTGGCTTCTAGCGAAAATCGCCTGTAATACGCTTGAGCCACAGGTTTCTAAAATTAATAACATTAGTGTGTTTAAAGTGATTATTAAAAAAATGCAAACCTCAAAATCTCTATTCGCTAACAAAAATTCAATAAGCGCCTGCTCCTCTTGCACTGTCCATTTTTTGTTGGGATTGCAGCGCACGCGCTTCTTTTTGGACTAAAAAGAAGACATTTTATAAATCTAAGTATATGTATGATGTTATGAATTAGATCTTACCAGAGCACTTTCCACAGATTCCATTGAAGATTAATATATAAAAAAAGCTCCAAACAAGCGCTTGATCTAATTATTCAAAATGAATAAGTTGATGTCAAAAACAGCTGATTGAATACGACACTCAATAAACATAGCTTTTAGGGTTGTAATATTTTAGTACTGTTTTTGTATGGAAGGCAACAACTACATTTTTAAACTAGTGTAAAATTTTATTACATTATGATAATATGACATGATAGCACACCTTGTGAATACCCTAATTGATTACAATACTTAAATATAAAAAACATTTATTTTATTTAGTATAGCTATCGCTTTAACTACCGTAACTCCCAACACTGACTGCAGTGAATGTATATTTTGCGTCACATGTTGCCATAAGCACTGTACAATAAAAGTGTTATAAGTTGAAGAACATGGATCCAGAGTTCTTGGGACATTTTATGGCGATGTGCTTCCCATCAATTGCTCCAACACAGTTTGGAATATTCCACATATCATAAAAATCCCTGGCAATATCTTTGTATTGGCTTTGTGTGGGCTCACTGACATATACTGGTGAAAGCACATTCCATGATGTCTCGCAAGCTTCCAACATAATGTTACGCACTGTTGTTTTGCCTAATTTATAGACCCATGCAATGTTTTGGAAAGAGATTCCATGGGCCAAGTACCTGCAAATAAACACATCGCATTTTAAGTAAGCACATTCAATTAACACAATTTTAAAATACAATTTTTCAATCGACTCAATTGCTGAACTGCTTATTTTTTATGTGTACTGCAATTATGCAACTCCAAGCTTCCAAGTCGTGTTAATTAAGCCCCACAAATTACTTACAAAATTGTCAAAGATAGTCGCTCTTCAGGGGTAATTTGTTGTCGCGGCTTTTGAAGATAATTACCCACTAAACGGAGGAATAAATCAAATAGACGCCGAGTCATCCTTGTGTGTATAAAAAAGTTTTCCTCATCCAAATCCTTTATTTTCAGGAACACTTTTTTGAAATAACCTGCTAACACCCGATCTTTATTTATTGGTCGAACACTCCACCTCCTCCTTCTAAGCGGCACCGTTCTACACTTTCTGTAATAATTTAATATCACGGCAAACATCGAATCAATAATTTCCTCATCCGAATCCATTTTTTAATGTATTTTATTAATATTTTACTAGAAAATACAATATGAGCCCAAATAAAATTCTTGGCGAGCTACGATTTCAATAGTTGTGATACATTTAGTTACGTTGCAGTTAGATTTCAACAATATAACGTTTTGTAACGTTGCGATACGATACGTCACGCTTCATTGCGCTGCGTTACGTTTGCATAATCAAACCTTTAAAGGGCTTACACATCGGCGAATCTGTTCGTCACACGGCGCCATGTTCACACAAGTTCGCTAGCTAAGAAGCGATGTTCGACAGTTTGTCACACGGTTGGCCGTGTTTACAAAAATTTTTGATTTTTTTCTGTCGAACAAGGGATGCTGCCGAAAATGATGACAAACAACAACAAAAATCAATGGCTTGTGTGACGAACAGGTTCGTTCAATTTGAACGCTAGCTTTTTCACACACGTTCGCGCCGCCATATTGTTCGACGAACAGATTCGCCGATGTGTAAGCCTTTTTATTGGTTTTACATTTTTTAATAGAAAAGTTGTGTTGCATTCCCTACAAGAACAGTCCTGGTTAATTAAGTGGTAATATAACTGATAGTACTAACAATAGTATTTGGTAGGCTATATGAAACAGTTTCAATAAGTTTCTTATACTACGTTTACATTAGAGCAAATGAGCCATTTCAAATGAGTCATTCAAATCTGTTTACACTGATTTTTTTTGCGAACGTATCGCATTTAGTTTGACAGCTTGTTCTTTGTTTTCGAATTCATTTCCAAAGAACTAAGATATAAGGAAGTGATCAAAGAACTAAGAAATAAGGAAGTGGCGTTTACCTCACATACAGTATATGTGTAATGAAGTACTTCTAAAATTGTGAGTGAAGGAGATAGCAAGTGTTTTTTGACAGGCTAGCCATCACAAAAATAAAAAAAAACCAAAGAAAGCAAGTGTCGGTGCAATTGATTCAAAATAAATTAAATAAATAAATCAAAAAGTGATTATTATCGCTCAAATTTTCTTAAATTTCGAAAGTGAAATCAGAATTTATTAAAAGAATTCATTAAATATGCGTTGTATTGTGAAAAACTGCGGCAGCAGCCAGCGCTTCAAAAATGTGCTGATTTCATTCCACAAGTAAGTATCATAAGATAAGTGAGGTTTTTAAAGAATAAAATTGTTATTTTGATAAGAGTGATGTGTGAGAAGTGAATTCCAATTGGAAATAAATGTATTTCTTATCAGAAATATAAGAAAAACTAAATGTGTTCAGCGCGTCGATTTGGCGCAATCTGGCACCATTGAAAGCTTCGAAATTGTGATATGTTAGCTGTCAAACACCACTTCACGGGCGCATTTAATTTCTGAGGTGGTATGCATTTCAGGGCGCTACTTTTTTAACAATATAAAACTAATGTATTATGACCATATAAAATTAATTTGTTGTTTTTTACAGATTTCCAAGTTTTTTCCAATTTTTTTAAAAACGCGTTATTTTTACATAACAAAAAAAAAACGAATGAAAAGCCAACTGTACGGCAAAAATTAAACAAAACAATTCATTTTAAAGGAGTTTGAGAATAATAATTTTGTATATAAATTAATTCTTTTATTTGCATGTGTTCTACGTTAATATGTTTTAGAAATAATTTATATGTATGTCTTTATATTTTAAATTATTTATGATATAAATGTGAATTAATTTTGTTTTTTTGCATGTGTTCTACATAAATATGTTTTAGAAATAATTTATATATACTTATTATTTATAATATATATATATATACACATATATATAATATATATATATATACATATATATATAATATATATATACATATATATATATACATTTGTATATATAAATTTATAATAAACTTAAATTTGTAATATATTTATTAATTTATTATTACGAATATATTTCTTTTAACATTATTCACTAATGATTTCTTTTCTTTATGGGTGCAATAGGCCTACAGGGGAACCGAACACCCAAAAAAATCGGTAACGCACCAAATTGTATACCTCGAAGGTGGTGTGGAAATACAATAAAATTAAAAAAATATGTAATTAAAATATGATTATAAACAATTTTTTAAATTTAAAAGAAATTTAATAAAAAGTATTCAAATAAGGGCTCCATTCTTTGCGCCATTTATAACTTCGTTCCCAAATGCGGCCCTGTGTGTATGTTTGTGTATTAGTGTGATTCAACACCACCATGAAAAGAACTTCATTTTTGTATAACTACACCGCTCCCTTATATTTTAGTTCTTTGGAAGTGATGTTATTCCACAAAAGTGTGGTATTTTTCTTATTCGTGTTGGTTGACATATATACATAAACATTCACAAAGGGCCGTATTCAGTTGCATGGAAAAAGAAGGCTCAAATTGCTTCTGATTAGAATAACATAAAATATTTTTTTAGATTTTTACGGTATTAATAAAACGTTTGATAACACAGTGCGACACGAAAAAATAACTTCAAATATCTCAATGGTTTATAATAGTGGATGGTCTATATATTATGCCCTCGTACTCAGTTTTATCGGATTAGGTCAAATAAGAGAGAAATTCAAGGTCAAACTTCACTTTTAAGTCACAAATTTTTTCTTATAACTCTTAAACTAAATTAAAATTCTATGAAGTAACTGCATCTAAATATTTGCAATGGATGATTCTTTACATTTTAAGACGATTTTTTGCTCAAAAAGTTACGTAAGGGGTTTAATATTTTCTTCGAAAACAGGACTTTTTAAAAAAAAAATAAAATTTTCAATAGTTCATTTACTATGTATTTGTCTTCCAAAACAATCAGATTTTACTGAATTTTTGCATACACCTTAAGTAAAATAAAATAACCCACCTGTGAAAAGATCACAACAATTACATGTGTGCATCCAAAGATATTCGGATTCAAAGATTACCAACGGTGGTAACTTCGTTAATGTAAGCCCTAGCGCAAAATCATTAAAATGAAACTTATAGACCCAACAATTTTCTTTAAAACTGTCCTTAACATTTTAACCGAAAGAGTTACCGTTTTAAAGATATGCGCGTAAATGTGTAATTACAACATATATGAAAAATTAAAACGGTTAAAATAAAAATTTTTTTTTATTTCTATTTCTTCTCAAGTTTATATATTTTTCATATATGTTGTAATTACACATTTACGCGCATATCTTTAAAACGGTAACTCTTTCGGTTTAACTGTTAAGGACAATTTTGAAGAAAATTGTTGGGTCTATAAGTTTTATTTGAATGATTTTCCGCTAGGGCTTACATTAACGAAGTTACCACCGTTGGTAATCTTTGAATCCGAATATCTTTGGATGCACACATGTAATTGTTGTGATCTTTTCACAGGTGGGTTATTTTATTTTACTTAAGGTGTATGCAAAAATTCAGTAAAATCTGATTGTTTTGGAAGACAAATACATAGTAACTGAACTATTGAAAATTTTATTTTTTTTTTAAAAAGCCCTGTTTTCGAAGAAAATATTAAACCCCTTACGTAACTTTTTGAGCAAAAAATGGTCTTAAAATGTAAAGAATCATCCATTGCAAATATTTAGATGCAGTTACTACATAGAATTTGAATTTAGTTTAAGAGTTATAAGAAATAATTTGTGACTTAAAGGTGAAGTTTGACCTTGAATTTCTCTCTTATTTGACCTAATCCGATAAAACTGAGTATGAGGGCATAATATATAGACCATCCAATATTAGAAACCATTTAGATATTTGAGGTTATTCCAATTGACCCTTTAATTGTCGCACAGTGTAATTAAAGACCTAATATATTACTAGAAAATTGCATTGTAATACAGAATTATTTTACTCAGGGCCTTATTCGGTAAGATCGTTAAAGAAGGTCCAAATGGTTTCTAATTGGAATCACATACACAATAGATTCTGAATTAAACTTACTGATTTTGGAGCTAATTTAATTATATAGGCTCCTATTAGGTACGACAACTCAACTTAAGTTGAGTGTGTATTTTGTAATTTTGTATTGTCTACTACACATTTGAGGTACATACGTGTCTGTCGTCTGACAAGTATGTATTTCAGAGATGTGTATGTATTTTTTGTGGTATTAGGTTTAACAATGCAACTCCGTGTCGAGTGTAAAGACTGTCCAAAACTTACATCTGCTTTGAGCTAGTTGTATAACGTCTTTTTCATACGAACTTTTTATTTGTTTATTGTTTTTTGTTAATTGAGTGAAAATGGATAATTATTATCTATATCGTGTATATATTATATTATTACCCAGCGGGAAAATAAAAAGCGCTCCTAGAAATAGCGCATTTTATGCGTTTATTTTGAGGATGCTTTTTTCAGAGTTCAGAATTGTGGAGCTCATAGTTTTGTTTACATTTTGTTCACAAGTAATCAAGCAAGGAAATAGCAGAGCGGTAAGACATGGCAGAAGCGCTTGTTTAGTGCTAATGAAGCGCTTCGATTACCGCTGGGTGCCATAGCGTTTCACACACCTGGAGCGCATTTTAAGTAAACCAAATTCATATTAAAATTTATATGGATATCCTAGGATGGAAGCGCTTCTTAAATGCAGCTTAAAAAATCGTTTAAAAAGCGCTTCAACAAATAGTTAAAAAAGCTCTTTTATGTGTTAGTCCAAGGAGCTGTGTTAAAAAAAAAATACACAAAAACATGGCAAGAAAATTGTGTTCTTTGTCACATGCGAGGTTTGAACTCGGACTGCTGGCATTACAGCCAAATGTCTTACCGCTCCGCTATTTTCTTGCTTGGATACTTGTGAATAAAATACATATAAACAAAAATTGAAATTAAGGCCCCTATTAGGTACGACAACTCAACTTAAGTTGAGTGTGTAATTTGTAAATTTGTATTGTCTATTACACATTTGAGGTACATATGTGTCTATCGACTGACAAGTATGTATCTCAGAGATGTGTATGTATTTTTTGTGGTATTAGGTTTAACAATGCAACTATGTCTCGAGTGTAAAAACTGTCAAAAACTTACATCTGCTTTGAGCTAGTTGTATAGCGTCTTTAGAGGTGCCCAAGCCCTATGCACTTGGTGCACATTTGTTTTTGTAAAAGCACTTAGGCATAGGCTGTGTATTTTAATATACACACACAGCACTCCGCACTAAGCAATACAAAATACACAAACAAATTTGTCTTTTTTGTTTTTGATCTTTTTTCGTTGCTTATACCGAAGTGCAAGCAACAATACTTTCGTATGCTTTGTTGGTACATTTTGGTGACAGTGATCTTCTACGTAGATTTTGTTGTTGTCTAACATAGTATGCTTTCGTTTATGAAAGGTTGCAGGATTTTATATGTATTAGTGTTTGCACTTCCATAAGAAAGTTTTGGGCACTCCTGCTCTATACTATTATATCCTTGCTTTATTACTTGTGAACAAAATACATATACACAAAAATTGAAATTAATGCGAACAGCTGATTCATTTCAATGAAAGTGTCAAAATTTCGGTGTAATCATGCTCCAATAGAAAAAGCCATTTTACACCACAGCTCAACTGAAAATGTATGTTATATGTAATATGGCAAAAAGTTGAGTTGAGGTGTCTTAAGTCATGTCGACTTAAGTTGAGTTGTCGTACCTAATAGGGGCCATAATATAAAAATAATTAAATTATTATAAATTAAGGCTTTTTAAAATGATAATATAGTTTTGTTTTTATTATATTTCTACACTACATTTTTTCTTTTTTTTTTTTGGATATTTCATTGGGTAATAATAATATAATATAATATAATATAATTTGAGATCCAAAATATGCGGACATCTGAACAAAATTAAAAATAACAATTATATATCATAAACTTTGCTTAAGACAAAAGCGCCCCAAAAGTGTGTTAAAGAGTGAAAAAATAATGCGCCCCAGAAGCAGTGATTGCGTTTTGACAACTGTGGTCGCATCAAATTGGCGTGACTAATTTTTTTTTACTGAGAAGACTTGTGAACAGCTGACGATCGCTCAGAAATGTCAAAAAACACACTCTGTCTCGCTCACTCAATTTACGAAATTGGCCACAGTTCACGTACACTGTGTGTGTAGACAACACCACTTCCTTATATTTTAATTCCGTACTTTACACTGTGTAAGATTTGTGTAAAACGTGTGCTAGAGAGTAAAAACGAAATGTGAGAATAGTTGCAAAAGTACGGAAACAGCTTCTAGTAAGTTTCGAGCACAAAAGAGCTGATTTTGACTGCAGACGGCAGCACAAAATTTAAAACACTTTCACTCAAATTATTAAAAGCTATTCTTAATGCAAAACTGAACAATTACTTAATTTTTATTTATTACTATTTATTTATTGTACGTAAATTTCTTTTTAGGCACACAATTTGTGAGTTTATTTATCGCAAAACATAAGCAATTATGAAATGTAATTTGACATATGCTTCTTCTTATTGATGCTTATTCTTCTTGATGCTTGTTCTTACTTTACTCGAAGTCTCGAGTTCTAGCACTCTCTGTGCACTTTGTGTGCTCGAGAGAGCGATTTTATGCTTGTTCTTCTTCTCCCATTTTAAGAACAGAAAGTCAAAGAAATAAAATATAAGGAAATGGTGTTCTCCTCACATACAGTGTGTGTGTACTGAGGCAAAAGTTTTTTGACAGTTCGATCTCTCGTGTCTAAAAAAAATTGGAGTCAAACTATAAATACCTATTATTTAATAAAAAGCGATTTTTATTGCTAAATTTTACAAAATTATTAACGTAAATAACATAAACAATTGACTAAAAATGCATTGAAAAGTGAAAAGTTGTGCAAACAGCCATAAATTGAAGAACAAGGCAATATCCTTCCACAAGTAAATATACCGGCATCAGTCGAATTTTATAAACAAAATAACTTTATTTAGTTTAAAGAAGTTGTAACAAGTGAAAGTTTTAATATTTGCAATTGGAATTTTGCGAAGAAATTAAAATTAGAGCCCGTTGTCTTGCACCGATTTAGTGTGATCGAACTGTCAAAATACAAATACCGCTTCAGAGGCGCATTCAATTTACACAATCGCACATATTTTTAGGGCGCTCTTGTTTTCAGTGATTCCATTTCAATGTTTCAGATATCCATACATTGTTGTCCGGGGATTCATGTGCTGTATGTGCAAAAAACACATTTTGAGTATATGGAAGTTAAAGTTTGAAGCGATTTTTTTTTAAAAGACTACGATAGGATTTCCTGAATGTCTCACCATAAGTTTGTATAAAAATGGTAATCCACAAAACATATTTCCTAATCCTTAATCTCACGCACAAAAGTACATTTTCTAACGATAAAAAATCCACTTTGCTCTATACGCCATTTCAAACTTATTTTTATGTGAACTCATACTCATAGAGCAAAGATGCATAAGGAAAAAATGAAACAGATTTAAAGTTTTTCGTCAACAGCAGTTTATTCATTTACAAATTCAAATTAATATTCATTGAAACACAAAAGAAAAATATGTTCTTAAATTTATTTAACAGAAATCAAAAAAATGTATTAATTTACAAAAAACAAAAATAAAAAGCTGTTGGTATAACTATTACAAAATGGCGTATGGAGCACATGAATCCCCGGGCGACGATATGCTTGATTCAAAAACCCTTTGGATTCGAGCACTGGGATTAGAAAATGAGGTTATAAATGCAAGATCAGTAGTTTGCTGTTTGCATGATTGCTGAAAAGGAACTTCGTATTCAAACAAAATTTTATTTGAATACGAAAATTCGTCTTATTCAAAAGACAAATCTATTTTGGAAAAAATATAAATATTATAATAGAATAATGTTAAATACGCAAAAATCCCTTATTGGAGAAACTATGTTTGAAGGTCATATAAAGTCTTCCGGCCATTATATCGTAGTCAAATCATTAATTGAAATTTGTTTAAAAAGGCGATATTATATAACGAACAAAAATAAACGAAAAGTCTTCAATCAGACAAAAGCACCACAAAACTGTTAATTTTAAGGGGTTTAGTAGCTGAATTGTTTATTAATAATTTTACTAATGATTTCTGTTCTTTATGGGTTAAATAGGCCTACAAATGAACCGTACACCCAAAAAAAAAATCGATGATGCGCCAAATTGTATATCTCAAGGGTGGTGTGGAAATACAATAAATTTTCACAACTTGTGAAGTTTAGATTTTCACATCTATCACTCACATAAGTTTCATGTCATTTCTGCATAATATTACCTGACGACTTCACATTGTATACTTATATCATTATTCATCCTATTTATTAATTCATTCCATTCAATTCTAGTTAATATTGCAAAAGTTTGCGCCTTCTTATTTGCTTCACCCGAATGCGGTCCTGCGTAAATTTTTCTATGTGTGTGTTAACCAACACCAATGAGAAAAATACCTCACTTTTGAGGAATAACACCGCTTCCTTATCTCTTACTTCTTTGCAGAAAGTACGGAAACAGAAAATAGCGTCCCACAAGTTACACAGTGTGCGTACGGAAACAGACCTAATATGTTTGACATTTTCCTTTCTTTTTAGTGCGTTCGGTGTGTTTTTATCCATTCTGCATTGAATGCGTTCGAAATAGTTTGTAAGTAGTTTTAAGAACGTATCCAATCTCATTCATTTATTTCAAATGAGATGATTTGCAAATGAGAATTCGTATGAGAAATGAGATGATTTCGGTTCTCATTTGGCTGAATGAGCTGAAATGAGTCATTTGGCTCAATGTAAACGTAGTATTAAGAGCGATGTGAAAAAACTACCCGAAACTCATGTACGGTCTTTATGCTATCCTTTTCATACTCATGAAGTGTCAAGTATACTTTCACTTATAGCTGTCTCGCCTACTCATGTTAATACTACTGGTAAGATAACCGAGTATTTAACTAATACACCTAATGTAAATATGAGGTAGGCTTGCCCTTACATTCTGTTAGATGTAGCGTGCTAAACGGTTAAACGTTACGAACAAAATATGTAGCACTAACATACAAAACGGTTAGACCTTTGAGTATATATATATAGAGAAACCACTTCAGCAAAACAAATTTAGGGAGTAACTCTGCCGCATAGATGGCGCACTTACTCAACAATCACTGAGATGTAACTATCATTGTTTATGAGTAAGTATGTATGTATGTATGTATGTATGTATGGATGTGTGCACAAAACTAACAAAGCCTGTTGCTGTTCAAAAGATTTTCTTTTTTTACAGGAGTTTCGAGAGGAAAAAGTAGTCCTTGATCTAGATTTAAATATCTAAAATTTTGAAAAATAATATGTCGATAAATCCTACATGTCGACAACTTTTGAAGTAATTTTTTTTCATTCGGTTAATTTTGGGCATTTTTATTTCAGTTTTGTGATTTTTTAAGAAATTGTAAAAGCATAAATTTTGCCAGTTTTTTTTAAAATGCAGTGAATTCTCCAAACTGTGGCGTCCGTGGCGTAGTTGGTTAAAGTGCGTGGCCGCTATGTCAAAGAACCTGGAGACCCAGGTTCGAACCCCAGCACCGACAGAAAATTATTTGAATTAAAATAATTTTTCTGTACGGCCGCCACCTCTCTGCAGACAATGGCAAACCTCAGAGAGTAATCAAATGCCATGTAAAGCTTCTTGAGAATAAGAACATTACGTTCATCGCCGTTCGGAGTCGGCGTTAAACATGTAGGTCCCTTTCTCGGTCAATTGTGTACAAACTTAATAACACGCACAACAAATTTGATCATAAGAAGCTAGGTCGAAGTCCTTTCAAGGGCTGAAATGGCCAGTTATTTATTTTTTATTTTTTTAATTCTCCAAACAAATATGTATTTTCAACATGCTATTGTTCCAACGAATATTTTTATGCTTTTTATTTTAATAAAGATAAACATTAAACATAACATAAAAAAAAACTCATTTTAAATAAAATAACAGAAAAGGCAAAAAAATGTTAAAATAAAAAAAATTATGCGTAATTATAATTAATATACGTAATCTATTTATAAATAGGCGTAGGCAGAACAGTTAAGAATCATTTTCTCCCGTGTTTCTCAACCGATTTTGGCAATTTTTTTTTAAATCAATAAGAGTGGGGAGAAGGAGTGCAACGAATAAATATAGTGGGCGTGGCACATCCCATACAACCCAAATTTGCGATATCGAATAGCTTTAGAGTTATAGGTCACACAGCTTCCGTAATCGGTATTCGACCACAAATCACACGTACCACTTCACTGGTTACATTTTATGGGCGTTAAAAAAGGGGTGTGGAACTTTTCAGCAGCCCAAATTTTTGTTATAACTTTCAAACTATAAGTCACAAATCAATGAAACTAGGTAGGAACTTCCTATTTGGTCGTGTTCTTTGACTGGAAAAATTGAACGAGCATTAGACAAGGGGGCGTGGCACAAAGTTTTTATCTCGAATAGCTTTGGAAGTAAATGCCATATATCAATGAAACTCAATATGTGCTGGAAGTTGGTGATATCCATCTACTAGAAAATCGTGGCGCGCATTGGAAAAGGGGGTGTGGCTCTGCCCATATAAACCAAATTTTTGATATCGAATAGCTTTGGAAGTAAAAGTCATAGAACATGGAAACACAGAATGGAGTTTCTATTTTGTGATTTCCTGTCGGTGGTACATATGTTGCGATATGAGTTCGGTTATATTTCCACATGAGTCAAGGAAAAAAAAACTGTTTTCACTAAAAATACAAAAAAAAAGTCAATTTTTAAATGGTCGAATTTCAACCAAAGACGACACTAGTATAATAAAATAAATAAAACTAGAATCGATATTATTAGATATTATTATTATATAGATCCCGGGGTATTAAAGATATTTTCGGGTCTAATTTTAAAAATAAATCCCTCTCTTCATTTTTCCAATGAGAGGCTTTGCGACGAGTAAGTTGCGTCAGTATGTCAGTATTTATCGCTCGTTTTCTTCAGTAACGTTACAATCCAAAAAACATAAGAATTGAGTCAATTACACAGCAATATTCGAGTTACCATGATCTATGCTGTGTACAATTTTAGTAACGATATCTTCTTTAATTTTTGCAGAAAAATAGAATTTGTGATTCATTCACCTCAATATATTTCCGATTAGATCGTATTATCCGTGGCGTCCGTGGCGTAGTTGGTTAAAGTGCGTGGCCGCTATGTCAAAGAACCTTGGAGACCCGGGTTCGAATCCCAGCAGCGACAGAAAATTATTTGAATTAAAATAATTTTTCTGTACGGCCGCCACCTCTCTGCAGACAATGGCAAACCTCAGAGAGTAATCAAAATGCCATGTAAAGCTTCTTGAGAATAAGAACATTCCGTTCATCGCCGTTCGGAGTCGGCGTTAAGCATGTAGGTCCATTTCTCGGTCAATTGTGTACAAACTTAATAACACGCACAACACAATTGATCATAAGAAGCTAGGTCAAAGTCCTTTCAAGGGCTGAAATGGCCAGTTATTTATTTTTTTTTTTTAGATCGTATTATATGTATATCGATAATATCCAGTTTTTTTTTTTGTCACTTTGTATGGATTAAACAATGTTCATTACAGTAGTACTTGTATATTTGATGTTTTGTCCATATTTTGAAAATGGTGAATTAATTTCCTTCGTCTGTTCAAAACTTAAAATGCTTCTCCTGAAAAATCTAATTTTTTGAGTTGTAACGTTATTGAAGAAAACGAGTTATATAATGTTCTCACAGGGACGCTTTTTTTGTAAAGAGTTGATTAATTTTGCTTGTAACCATATCTTCGACACTCGGTTTTTTGGCTTTTGGCGATCTGAAGATGTGCCGTGGAATGCGTGAGTTTTGAACAAAGTTATTGGGATGTTTAGGAGAAAACAAAATTAGTTTCGCCATTTTTATTTTTTTTTAATTTGTTCGTATAGATTCTCAGCCCGGGTCGTCATAAAAGGACTCATAAGTCTCTTCTTCTAAAGACATAGCCTTTAAATGAGGTGGTACATAATGAATTATGCTTGATCGAGCAATCGTTGATGTTTGAATTAAAATACGGGTTGGCCCTTAACTTAACCCTTAAATGCCCAGCGTATCTTTTTTGATACAACCGAGAAAATAAGCTATTTCTTTTAAAATATTGCAAAAATTAAATGCTGGATATGTAGTTTCACTCAGAAAATTGCAAGTAAAAAACAATAATTTAATTATTGGCATAACTTCGTTGGTTTGGGAACTATTGATCGTCAAATTCCAAAAATAGTTTTTTTTAATTTTTACGGAAAGTTCGCTTTTTGACATGAAATATCTTTTAAACTATTAACAATTTTTGAGTAAAAAAATTACAAGTTAGTCTAGTTATCATAAAAGGAATCGTTTTCCACGTTTTTGCCTTGAACTCCTACAACCAAGCTGATTGATGGTATACGTCGGAGTACCCACTGTATCTTTTTGGATACAACCATGTTTTCTTTAATAACTTGTAAGTAAAAATTTTTTCATTTTTCACAACATAATTTTTTTTTAATGAAATCGGTGTTGTTGGGCATTTGAGGGTTAAAAGCCTTTCACAACAAAGATCCAAGCTATCTTCCGTACATGGGAAAATATTTGGATACTGAGTCGGTATGGAGGTTTTTAGAAGTTTTTTCATTATAGCTCGTTGAACTATACATGATGTATTTAAATCCTTTTCGCAAAATTTTATAGTTCCCTTTCCATATTGAGCCAAATTTTTTAATTCTTCATTGTCTGAATGCTTGACCCAAAGCATTCGTCTTTGATCAGTTGGTAAATGAAAAATGACAACGAACCACATGGTGTAGAAACATTGTAGCAATTTTTATGTACGCATTTTGATGGCATTTTTTTCTTTGAAAAATTAATAGAAATATAATGAGTCGCGTCCGTGGCGTAGTTGGTTAAAGTGCGTGGCCGCTATGTCAACGAACCTGGAGACCCGGGTTCGAACCCCAGCAGCGACAGAAAATTATTTGAATTAAAATAATTTTTTTGTACGGCCGCCACCTCTCTGCAGACAATGGCAAACCTCAGAGAGTAATCAAAATGCCATGTAAAGCTATTTGAGAACAAGAACATTCTGTTCATCGCCGTTCGGAGTCGGCGAGTTCTTGGAGTCGGAACAGCCAAATAGACTTGTGATATAGGGATTCTCTTTCGTTGTTTATTTATTTATTTGTTCGGCCTACTGATTATAAGCAATCTAACAGAATAATTGAATTAAATAAAATTGAATCTAAAGTTTAGAAAAATAATAATAACGTAACAATATAAATTAAGAATTAATACATAAAGTGATTTCTGGAGATATAAACGCTTAATAAATACAAAAACTAGATTGCACTAAGAAAGGCACAAAGCAAGTAAATTAAAAATATTTTATCTAACTATACAAAATAAATAAATCCAGTTTAAAACGCGATAGACTAACATTAAAATTTAAAACATCTGCAAGACTATTGGAGAGACGCTTACATCGAGTTATAGGCGAATAAAGTGCATAGTTAGATCTGTGAGCGCTATCCTCGAATAATCTATTGTGCCTTAAATTGTGCCTAGGAGGATCATACAATTGGAATAACATTAATATATCGGGGCAATTAATCTTAGCGGATAGCACGTTATAAACAAATATTAAGGACCAGTAAGAGCGTCTATCTTTTAGTGATTGCAACCCTAGCAATTTCCTTCTAGACTCGTATGACGGAAGACCATCAGGCCAACTTAATTTGCGTAGAGCATATTTTGTGAACAGCTTTTGAATTTTTTCAATGCGATTTGAGTGCTCATCACAAAACGGATTCCAAATAATCGCACAATATTCAACCTTTGATCTAACTAGAGAGACATACAGGGCCTTTAAAGTTAATGGATCTTTAAAATTAACCGAATTTCTCTTAATGAATACTAACAAAGCGAAGGATTTACCAATAATAAAATCAAAGTGCTTCTTAAAATTAAAATGTGAGTCAAAAATAACTCCCAAATCTTTATTTTCAGTTTTACGTATCAGAACACAATTTTCAATGCTGTAATCGAAGTGAATAGGTTGAACGCTTTTTGAAAAGGAAACTATACAACATTTATTGATGTTTAATTTAAGGTTTAAGCAAGCACCAATTGTTGAATTTATATAATTCAGCTTGCAATTTTAAGCAATCAACAGTATTTGTAATCTCCGAAAAAAGTTTGACATCATCCGCAAAAAGTAAACACTTAGCAAAGGAGAAAATTTTTGGCAGATCATTTATGAATATTAAGAAAAGTAAAGGACCGCAGTGCGTTCCCTGAGGTATCCCAGAAGAGGATTGGATTGCAATTTTCGACTCAGTAGAGTCAATTTTCACAAATAATTTACGGTTAGTCAAAAAGCTGAAGAAAAAAATTTAAAAGCGATTCGGAAAAACCGAACATTTTCAATTTTGATAAAAGAAACCTGTGATCTACTTTATCGAACGCTTTAGAAAAATCAGTGTACACTACAACAAGTTGACCAAATTTCTCCATAGCAACTGTGATATGGTTTGAAATTAAAGCTAAATTAGTGCTTGTTGATCTACCAGGCAGGAAACCATGCTCACAGTCACAAATATCATTTTTAATAACTTCGTATAATTTTTTATGCAAAATGCTGTCAAATAGTTTAGCAAATGTAACTTGCTTAACAATAGCTCTGTAATTTTTGACATCTGAACGATTTCCTGATTTAAATATCGGAAAAATGGAACAAGTTTTCCAAATATCCAAAAATTTTCCTGATTTTAGGCACAAATTAAATAACATTAAAATAGGCTTCACAACATTGCTAACACATAGTTTGAAGAAACTGGGTGGAAATCCTCCTTTTTCATTTTTAAAACTTGGCTTTAAGTTGGAAATTGCAGATACGACATCTTCTTCAGAAATAATGAAGTTTTCGATAATGTTGATGTTGATAGAATCTGTATGAAATGTGCGAATAGGTAGGTTGCTATAGTCTTCATAAACACTTTGAAAAAATTTTGCAAAAAGATTACAGGAATCACGCATATTGTTCGAAGATTTACCTTCATATTCCATACTTACAGGGATACCATTAGAACTACGTTTATCATTAATGTAACGCCAAAAATAAGATGGATTTGATTGTAATTGAGACTCTATTTTTAAAATATATTGGTTATAAAGGTAATTATGAAGAAAATTAAATTCATTGCGCAATTGCTCGAAACGACTTCGATCAGCAGTGTTTAGACTATTCTGATATTTCTTGAAAGCTTTATTTTTAAGATTTTTTAAATGGGACAACCTTTTATTAAACCAGGGGCGCTTATTTCGTCGAATAACTGATTTAACTGGTACGAAAGTAGTTATAGCAAAATAAAATTGTTTATAAATATGCACATACGCATCATTTGGATCAGAAAATGAATCTAACAAAGACCAGTTATATTGAGCTAAAATGCGATTAATTTCGACAAAATTACCTCTGGCGAAGTCGAACTCCATGGGTGTTAAAAGACTTTGTCAAACCGATAAAATTCAAAATGAACTGTCAATGCTCTATGATGCACGCTATTATTAGAAATAGGAGAACAATTTGAGTCACAAGATGCCTTAAAATTGGTTGTAACAAATATTAAATCAAGTATTCTATCTATATCATTCTTAACAAAATTGATTTGATTTAATCCATTAGCCAAGAAAAAAGATATAAAAGAGGACTCATTATCCGATTTGAAGTTAAAAGGCAGTAAAATATTGCCTTCATAAGCCCAAGATATATTGCCAAGGTTGAAATCACCAACAACTATCATTTCATGATTTATTGTTAATAAATTAGCGATATAGTCTATATTATCTAAATGTTTTGTATATAGTTCGAGAACGCTATTAGGCGGAATGTATGAAATAATGAAATAGATGGACTTATTATATGAAAAATCAACACGAATAGCAACTTGTTCAACATGCTTATCTTTAATTGGTAGAGAAATAAGTTTACTACTAAGATCAGCTCTGGCTGTAATCAGGACACCTCTTCCTTTCCCTCGTCCCGTAGTTAAAGCACATCGATCAAAGCGATACACACGGTAAAAATCGTCAAAAAACTCTGCACTGTTAATGGTGTCGTTGAGCCAAGTTTCTGTTAGAGTTATAATGTCATACTCATGGAGAGAGGTCGCCAAAAGAAATTGCTGAGATTTCGTGCGAATGCCGCCTGCATTTTGGTAGTACATTGAATATGTGTGATGATTACTGGTAAGTTCATGATGTGACGATGGTGTATTATGATGAAGCATGTGATCTTCGTTAACTAAAGACGTGCAATGAAGCGGCTGCGCTGAGGTAGTAGGAGTATTCACACTTAAGTTGTGGCTAAGACTGGCTTTGATAAAAAATTGAATGAGCGTATGTTGACATCAGCAGGCCAAAGAGATGGATCAACTATTTTGCTGAAGTAGCTCGATGTGAAACCAAATTTGAAGGTAATTCGCTTAACATAAGCTAAGTCCGCATCTTTTTTAAAAGTTTATGGCAAGCGAAATGATGCCTTTCAATGCCTGTGTGTTTGACGATGTAGGAAATTATGTCATCTTCAGATACTAATAGCTTAAACGATGATAGATGTATCCAGCTTTTTTTAGCGACAACTTCAAGCTCCGTGTTTAGATTTTTTCCAGTGATAATAGATTTAGAGTTTTCATGAATAATTCTTACATGAGCTATGTCTTTCTCGAAAGACTCGACACTACTCATGTCTGAGCGTGGAGTTAATACATTACTGTCCTGTCCGTGTCTCTTACTTGATTTACGATTACGAACCTCTATCCAGTTAGACTCAATTTGCGTGGGCCGGTTTTCAACTTCAATTAAATGCGATGAAAGACTCCCAGTTTTAGGCAATGAAAGAGTTTGCGAATTTGTAACACTATTCGTAACTGATGGTGAAGCATTAGCTACCATTTGTGCCCATGAACGATGATTATCCGACGCTTTATCAGACGTGTGCGGTCGAGCAGGTGAGGAAGATATGGTGCGAGTAGCAGGTGGAGCTGTGCAAGCTGATGAAGCTGGCATGGTTATAGATAAGTCTTTTTTAAAATTCTGCAGTTTTTCGTTGTTATCGCTAAGTACAGTCATCTGTTTACTGAACTCACTCTCAACATAATTTTTTAAATCTGCAACTTCTTTTCTGAGCGCTGATGCTACGATATTTTCAATACTATCCACAATTTTACTGAACTTCAATTCCACAAAACTCCTTAGATCAGAAATATCTTTGTTTAGCGATGTAGTTTTGTTGTTCGTTCAAACCCCAATTTTTGCGAAAGAAGAGATTTTTCGTGATTCTTAACAATTTTATCTGATACTGATACACAGTTTTTTTTTTTTAATCTTTGAACCAAGGATTTCAGGTGGAATGCCTATTCAGTCAAGTCTGCCTTGGTTCGAAAAATGGGGTGATAGATTAGTGGGAAGGCAAGGGCAATCAAGTGAAGCACGTGTAGGATGTTCTAAGCATGGTGGAAAGCAAAAGAAACATGTGAATTTGAATCAGAGGCAAGTGTTATGCCTTTACCTCAGTCAATTCAAGTTATAAGGCAATCTCATCCACAAACTTCTCTACCATCAACTACAACTTCAAGTTGTAAATATTGATGAATTTTTAATTTCAGTTGATTATAAATGAGGATAGAAAATTTAGAAAGGTTTTTAAAGCGAAGGACCATGGCCTGGCCGGGAATCGAACCCGTGACCTCTGGGGTGGCAGTCGAGCACGCTACCAACTCGACTACCGAGGCCGTAAAATCCACTACATGGCACAATAACAAACTCATTACAACTTCTGGCAAAGATTTTGTCGCATTTCCCACAAAAATCATCCATAGCACAAGGTGGCAACCCTGTACCAGTATATTGAAAGATACGAACAGCTGTTTAGTTTGTTGAACTCCCTAAAAGTATATGTTGCGATAAATTATTCAGTTAACAGTCACAAAAATGTCTTCCGCTGTAGATTCTTATTTCACAGCAGTCTTTATTTTATTTTTGAAAACAATTTTTGCAACTCACATTTTTCACAGCAGATAAGAAACTTATTTTGGCGATAACTTTGACACAAATCAGTGATTTTAATGTTTGTATTGTTGTCTCATTCTAACAAAACTGACAAATGTGAAATAACTGAGAATGTATTAGTTTTTGCTGCAAAAGTTTTGATAGTGTTGGAGTTTCAGTTAGGCATGTCTTGCAGGGTTTAATTTTGTTCGCATGGGTTTCAGATTACATCCTTTTCTCTTCAAAAAACTACCTTTGCTACCAAAAAACTACTAATTAACTACTTTTCTTGAGATAATTTCCTACTAAACAACAAATAATTAATATAATGCAACCATTTGACTGATTGATGCAGGTCTAGAGCTCAATCAAAATTTTGACTGACGAGAGAAGATTTTGGAGTTCATTTTCGCTCTGAGATAAAGTTCATTCTTTTTTTTTGCATAAATTGCAAAAGAAGAAGGTATACATCGCACAACCGTCTGTAAAACAGTGAAAATGGTTCTAAAGAAAGTCATAAATAAAGCGCATTTGTAGGCTAAATTTCCGAATAATAGTCACAAAATCAGACTGGCTCAAGAGCAGTGGGTGATTTTCACTACACCCAAGTATATAAAATACTTTAATTTACTTTACGTTATATTTCAGTTTTTGAATATTAAAATTGTAGTTGGAAAAAAAATATTTATAGCCATATTTTGTAAAACGAACGCAGTCACTTGCGTTAAGATTTTCAGTCTGGCAATGCCTTTTTCATATGAAGTAAAACAAACTCTCTTTCTCACTCAGAAATTTTCTATTAAAATATATTGCCAGATAAGAAAACCCAAAGTGACGTGATTGCGCGCGTTTTACAAAATATGGCCATTATACTTCAAAAATTTTCATCTCTATAAAAATTAGTAATGAAAAAATGTTTCAAGCAAAGAAGTCTATAAATAAAATTTATAAAATAAATTAAATGATATAAAATAAAAGTTATTGGAACACAAAAGTGGGCATTACGATTAAGCTTTCCGCTATCGGAGCAATAGATTGTGTAGTGTACCTCATCGTGCATACAATGGATAGCATAGGGTATTTAAGTTATAAGCTACATTTTATTTATATTACAAGAATACGTCACAGCATAGCACGCTCGCTTACACAAAAGTTCAGCTTGTGTACATGATTCCAAACTTGAGTCATAGCGAAGCGCAATGTAAACATTTCTAGTTACATTTGCTGCTGCTGAAAAGTGTCCCATATAATAATAGCTTTAAGTTTCTATTTATTTACTACATATTTTTCGGGTTACAAATATTGTCAACCAATTAGAATTTAAGACTCAATATTTTAGAATAATACTCAAAATTTTTAAGAAACTCAATTTTGTAAAAAACTCAAAAATGATCGTGCTACACCTTATAAAAAGAAGTGCACGCCAAATAAAATTCAGATCTTGAAACAGCTTTCGAGCTTCAAAATCTCTTTGTTTTTTTTTACCCTGCTTTCACTTATGTGGAATTAGCAGCAACCTTGCTTTTGTCTTTCGACAGAACCAGCAAGGATAGTAGCGCAAGCCAACGGCATACTCTGCCGGCTAGTAATCCTAAAGATTACGCATTAGGCGTTAATAACTTTTTGACATTAAAACAAAGTATTCGTAGCGTGTCATAACAATTGCACACATGTTGCAATACAAGAACTACCGGCGATGAGTATATTAATCGCAAGGGTTTTTGCAGCATCAACGTTCAAGCTACCTGCAATGCTAACGAGGAGTTCACTTCGATTGATTGCAGTTGGCCAGGATCAGTGCACTATAGTCGCATTTTGAAGCATCTCGTATTTTCACCCATATAAATAGTCAGCGCAGTGATGCAATCATTTTAGGTGATATCGGGTATGGCATTCGACCATGGCTATTAAAACTAAAAAATAAATAACTGGCCATTATAGCCCTTGAAAGGACTTTGACCTAGCTTCTTATGACCAATTGTGTTGTGCGTGTTATTAAAAATTGTACACAATTCACCGAGAACCGGACCTACAGGTTTAACGCCGACTCCGAACGGCGATGAACGGAATGTTCTTGTTCTCAAGAAGCTTTACATGGCATTTTGATTACTCTCTGAGGTTTGCCATTGGGACGAATTAATAAAGTGAGTGGAATAGAGTGAACTCAGCTCAACTAGAGTAAACTATGATCGGTATGAATAAACCATATTAATAAAACTAACTCAACTCCACTCTACTCATGCTTTTCTTTGACATTGAGTGTTCACTCTGAATAAACATCGCGCCCTCAGTTTTTGTTATTTCGTATTAATGAAAACTGAGATCACTCAGCAAAAGTTGAGTGTGTTATTTAGCTGCCTCAACCTTACTCAATCTAAGCAAAGTCCGTATTTGTCGTTTATTGCCCATGATACAGTTCACATTTCGTTTGGTTTCATTCGGTATTTTGGTGTTTTGGTTTTCAAGAAATAAAATGGCCAATTTGTTGAATTTTTTTCTTTGATTCCGATGAAGAAGATGAAGGTGAAATACGTGCAGTTCAGAAGATAAAAATTATCACCAATTATACCGTTTCACACCTGAAAATATTCATTATTTGGTGGATTGTTTTATGCCTTTTTATGAAGAAGCGCATGGTGGTGCTCTATCGAACATGGAAAAAATGCAAACATTTCTTCAATATATGGGCGATCCACGTTTTTAGGTGAAATAAATAAACGTACTATATAACAAATTGAAACAAAATGAAAACAAATCACATCCATTTTTATTAAATTGAAAACTTTTTTCAAAATAATGTAACGTGCTTGGTGACAGAAGAACTATTTAAAAAACAAACGTAGCTGTCTGACGGATGCTGTCATGAGTAAACACTCAAACTATGTTTTTTTTTGCCCTCAGAGTGGAGTGGAGTTTTTTTAATACGGATTTCACACTCCACTTAACTAACATCGCACACTCAAAATGCACACTCAAGCACTCCACTCCACTCGTGCACTCAGTTTTTATTAATTCGTCCCATTGTCTGCAGAGAGGTGGCGGCCGTACAGAAAAATCATTTAATTCAAATAAATTTCTGTCGCTGCTGGGGATCGAAAACGGGTCTCCAGGTTCGTTGACATAGAGGTCACGCACTTTAACCAACTACACCACGGACGCCACCGATCATGGCTATTAACATCATTTAAAACCCCAGCGAATCTGCAGGAAAAAGATTACAACACAATACACTTAAAAAATCATGTTATAGTAGAGCGTTGCTTTGGACAGTTAAAGAGGCTATTCCCTATTTTGCAATACAAAGTGCGTGTTGCTGGAAAATGTTGCATCAGTAATTGTAAGCTGTGTGGTATTGCACAACATAGCCAAATTTCTTGGAAACGATTTCTAAAATGACTGTGAAACCTTTCAAGAGGATGAAGAAGAGGAAGAGAATGATACAGATCCGTCAGATAACTGCAGAAAATTAGGCTAAAGGAAAAGGCAAGAAATTGTAAATGTACTCAGTTCTTTATACTAAGTATTATAAATAATTTTTTTTTATTCATTATAAATCCATTTTTAATGGACTCTAAAAAACTAAAAAGTTATTACATAAAAAAAATAAAACGTTTTAATTCCATTATTGAATTAAAAAAAAACATAAATAAATCTAAAGCATTTCTTCTTCAAAAGAGTAATTTAATATTTCCGCCTCATATTTCGTCATCTTTCTTTTTTTCTATTTTTTCCTTAATTTCTTCTTGCTTTCTTTTCTTCCTTTCTTCCCTTTCACTTATATCTAAATTTAACAATTTGAGCTGTCTTAACAGAACCAGTCTTTGAAGCTCTTGGGTGGTTAGATTTTTTGTCTCTTCTGTTTCATCAACAAATTTGCATTTTTTTAAATATTTTTGACGTTTTTTACTTTATCACAAACTTTCCTCTTATCTGGTTTTGGCGTTTCTAGCTCCTGATAATCCGGAGATATTTCCGTCTCAACACCAAAGCCCACATCCATAGCACCTAGAATAATTTGTAAATATATTAATGCAATTTTCATTAAAACATATAAAGGTACCTGCAGTTTTATTAAATACTGGATTAGATTCTTTCTCCATGAGTTGCAGCAAACCTCTCTCCGAGTCCTTTTAATTTATTGGTTTGTTGCCTGTTGCACGCAAATCTGTTTTCTTTTTTACATCGTTTCGCTTGTTTTGTATTTTGTTTTTTAGTTGGCTCACTGTTGTTTCCTGTCCAAACCTTACCAAATATTCTTTAAGCGCTGATTATAATAGACGGAACGGAACGTAGCTAAGTGTCACCGTAGCGGGACGTAACACTTACAAACGAACTCACGATTATAATAGAAACGGAATAAATCGTTCAACTTGTCAAATAAACATAACAAAATATTAAAAAATCAGCATTTTGTTTTAGTTTCAAAAATTGTGAGCAAAATAAATTTGAGTTAATTTTATTATGGAGGCATCAGATATTGAAATTGCCTTGATGTTCGCAAACATCTGCAAAAAATATGTTGTTTTAAGGAAAAAGAAAAAGTTTCGGCGTATTCGCAAATGGAGTGTTCGTCCAATCAACTGGGACAGGAAAAGTGCCGGCTATTTTGAAAAAAATTTTCAAACCAATGAAACTTTGCGACCAGGACCAATTTTTCATTCACACAAGAATGCATATTCCCCTGTATGAGATGCTTTTTGGATTGATGAAAAGCTATTTAATAAAAAATTCATTGCGAGAGCCAATATGTCCGGAGCAACGGTTGTCATTAACTCTATTGTAAGTTAAATATCTTTTGCATTTCCTTTACTAAGCATATTGTTTGTTTCCATTTAAATTGAAGACACTTGGCTCATGGTGTTCCGTACCAAGCACTCGCCTGGAGTCATAAGCTCGGCAAAACAACAGTACGCAATATTGTGCTGGAAACTTGCGAAGCTCTCTGGAATGTGTTATCCCCAATTTATATGAGTGAACCAACGGAAGCGCAGTATATCGACATTGCTAAAGAATTTTGTGAGTTGTGGAATATGCCAAATTGTGTTGGAGCCATTGATGGCAAGCATATTGCCCTGACATGCCCAAACAATTCCGGTTCTATGTTCTACAACTACAAAAAATTCTTTAGCATTGTTCTATTGGCAACGTGTGATGCGAAATATACTTTCACATCGGCTACCGTTGGAAGTTATGGCAGCGAAAGTGACGGAGGTAGCTTATATATATATTAAGTGTCTTCGATTTTTTCGAGTTTTGTTCTATACTCGATACTTAAAAAGAAGTTCGCAAAATACCCTTAACTACCTTGGTACCCGAGTATGGCCCAGTTAATTCAAATTTCCCGGGTAGTTCGTGTATTCGAAAATCGAGAGCACTTATTATATAAAAATCTTATTCAAATATTGTTTTTTATTTCAAGGTATTTTCAAAACATCGAAGTTTGGACGCGCACTTTTGTCAAATACTTTGCCTTTGCCTACAGATTGTTCGCTGCCAAACCAACCTGGCATACCGTTCCCCCATTATTTTGTGGGTGATGCTGCGTTCCCATTAAAAATGAATCTGATGCGCCCCTACCCAAGTCAAAACCTTACAAGAACGAAGCGAATTTTCAATTACCGGTTGTGCAGAGCAAAGCGCTTAATAGAAAATGCATTCGGCATTCTTGTTTCACGCTGGCGATTGCTCCGCCGTCGAATCGAATGCCAACCGGAGAACTGCGAGAAAATTGTGCTTGCTTGCATTGTATTACATAATTTTATTATGCTTACTGATTTTAAACGGTGGTACTGTCCCGAGGAATTTGTGGATTGGGAAACATCTAACAATCTAACTCACGAAGGAAATTGGAGAGATGACCTTGATGAAAACGAACGTCCCTTGAGATCACTTCGAACTCATATGCGAAACGCATCAGTAGATGCTTTTGCCATACGAAATAACTTAGCTGAGTATTTTACGGATAAGGGATCTGTAGCATTTCAAAATAGGATAGTTGAACTAATTTATGGACATCAGTAGATATTTCAAACTATTTCAAACACTTGTTTTAATTAATAAATCATAAATTGAAAAATGTAAAAAAACAACGAAGACTTAATTTTACTCTTCACTTTGTGTATGTGTATAGCAATCAAAGACTGCGAGTGTACATTTTTAAAAAAATCAAGAAATCGAAGCTAATTTGTACTTTTTACAATTTTGACCAAACAAACCGATTATTTTGTTCTTAAGTTTTTAGTATAAAAAATCATTTGACAAATATTTTTTTATCAATTCAAATAAAAAGTAACCACTTTTTTGTGCTTAAAAAATCAGTGAAATACTGCTTCGGTTGATTTGCTCAAAATTTTAAAAGGACAAAATTTTAGTCCATGGGAAATTATGTTCTTCAGTCTGAGAGAGGTCTCTGGGTTGGTTACTTACAAAAAAAAAAAGAGATGACTGTGTCGTGGACACACCCGTAGGTTTTGACGTGACGGTATTTGTTCTTGTTGTTGTTCTTGTTGTTGTTGTTGTCGTTGTTGTTGTTGTTGTTGTTGTTGTTGTTGTTGTTGTTGTTGTTGTTGTTCTTGTTGTTGTTCTTGTTGTCGTTGTTGTTGTTGTTGTTGTTGGTGTTGTTGTTGTTGTTGCTGTTTTACATTTTTTCTGTTTCACCATGCTTTTTTGATTTGAAAAAAATAATTTTTTACAATCTGATGACAATAAATACTTCAAAAGATGTTTTTAAATTAACATTTATTTTATTTGTACTTTTATTTAAATCAGTCATGAAAACTTAAAAGGCAATTAAAATTGATTAAAATTCATTTCATTTAACGCATATATCGATGATACCATCTTTTAGTCGAAAGCTAAATAAGAAAACAAAGAGACAATATCTCACAAACTCCAATTTTTAAAATTTTTAGGCAATGATGCTGTTTGGTTAATTTAAATTAAATATGACTAGCTGAGAAAAAAAAAATTGCAAAACATCGAATGAAATTTGGGTTGTTCACAACTTCACTAGAGTTTCCAAACTTGCTAGCCACCTAAGCGGCAACATTTGATATGATTTAAATATATCTGTGATCATTAAAAAGAGTAGCTTGTGTTGGTTTTTGTGTCATAACTGAGTAGAATCACGTTAGAAGCTGAAGATTTTATATATGGACTTATACGTGAGGTATATAACTGCATCAATAACTCTGTTCTCGCTTATTACAACTAAAGCTACTTTTTCATATTATCATAGATATATTTAAATTGTATCAAATGTTGCCGCTTAAGTGGCGAGTAAGGTTGGAAACTCTATTGAAGTTCCTTCATTAATATCTTCCAATTTAATAACATAATTAAGGATGTCCCGCATTCCTTTATTGGCTAAATTCCGGTGAAGGCGCTGAAGCTTGTGTTTAATGACCGCACAGAATGATGAAAATTCGTCATTTGTTTCCGAGACGCGACCGGAAACATATGTCTTGAATGTATCAACAGCCTCACTAAATTGCCTTTCTTCAGCATTTGTGTCATGAGCTTTCCTTTTTCGGTTTGCACGTTCTGTCAACGTCGAAGTGCTTTGGTCAATATTGATAATAATATCGTCGTCCTCGGCGGCATGTGATGGTGTCGAAGCAACAGAATTGTTGTATTCTTCCAATATGTTGATGGAACACTTCGTTCTTAATGAAAAAAGTATACTTTAGAAGCAAAAAGAAAACAAAAAATAACAAGAACTTACTTTCGTGGCTGCACGTGATCTTTCAAAAACAGCATGCTTTCATACAGGTCCCACATCCTCGCTGACTCTGAGGCACTACCAGTTGGTTGGTCTAATCGCCGACACTCACGCACAAATCGGTCCCGCAGAGTATTCCAACGCTTCGTGCACTCCTCCACTATGAACCAATAAAGGATATGTTTATTTATATTAAGGAATTCCTATTAAAAAACAGCTTCCTTACCAGGAGCTCCGACGGCCATCGCAACTTCTCGCCAGGCTTTGGCTTTTATTTCATAGACTTTATAGCCTGATCTCTTTTTATTATATATGACATCGTGCTCCTTTACCAGCTGCACTAATTTTTCGTCATCCATATTGAAAATTGTTGAAAAAATAAAAATGAATATTACAACTTTTGCGGAAAGCAACAAAACACACCAAAAATTCAAAAATATATTTTTAAGCTTCTGTCACAATCAGCTGTTTACTCTCAACGGAACGGAACGCCACGCAGAAATCAAAAATCTACAGATCTCAACGTCGCGCGCCGCTCCGTTCCATCCTATTAAAACCACACACATATGAAACCTATGTAATAGATTGCAAAGTGACATTTGGCAACGTTCTACAACGTTCCGTTCCGTCTATTATAACCAGCGCTTTACGAAGTAAAGAATATGCATTCTCCTTTACCAGCCTCACTGACGGCACTTGTGACTTTTTAAGCACAATTTTATAGTTTTGCTGAATATTTAAAAATTTTGCACTATTTTTATCGCCCATCGTGCCGCCAAAAACAAATAAAATTATCAAAACAAACTAATAGTTTTACCAAATCATTATAACATAAGTTTTGCTAAGAATTTATTTGAAAAAAAACACATTTTTTAACAGTGGGAACACTGAAACAGTTAGCTGATTGTGCAGACACATATGCTATCACTTTTCAGTACTAGCTATGTAGTACTAGCAATGATTTATTCACACCTTTTCTAGTTTAAACTTTTCAGCATACACCGAGAAAAAAGCTTATGTAAAATTATTAAAATCTAGTATAATTCCAAAGAACTAAGAAATAAGGAAGTGGCGTTTACCTCACATACAGTGTATGTGTGATGAAGTACTTCTAAAATTGTGAGTGAAGGAGATAGCAAGTGTTTTTTGACAGGCTAGCCATCACAAAAATAAAAAAAAACAAAAGAAAGCAAGTGTCGGTGAAATTGATTCAAAATAAATTAAATAAATAAATCAAAAAGTGATTATTATCGCTCAAATTTTCTAAAATTTCGAAAGTGAAATCAGAATTTATTAAAAGAATTCATTATAAATGCGTTGTATTGTGAAAAACTGTGGCAGCAGCCAGCGCTTAAAAAATGTGCTGATTTCATTCCACAAGTAAGTATCATAAGATAAGTGAGGTTTTTAAAGAATAAAATTGTTATTTTGATAAGAGTGATGTGTGAGAAGTGAATTCCAATTGGAAATAAATGTATTTCTTATCAGAAATATAAGAAAAACTAAATGTGTTCAGCGCGTCGATTTGGCACAATCTGGCGCCATTGAAAGCTTCGAAATTGTGATATGTTAGCTGTCAAACACCACTTCACGGGCGCATTTAATTTCTGAGGTGGTATGCATTTCAGGGCGCTACTTTTTTAACAATATAAAACTAATGTATTATGACCATATAAAATTAATTTGTTGTTTTTTACAGATTTCCAAGTTTTTTCCAATTTTTTTAAAAACGCGTTATTTTTACATAACAAAAAAAAAACGAATGAAAAGCCAACTGTACGGCAAAAATTAAACAAAACAATTCATTTTAAAGGAGTTTGAGAATAATAATTTTGTATATAAATTAATTCTTTTATTTGCATGTGTTCTACGTTAATATGTTTTAGAAATAATTTATATGTATGTCTTTATATTTTAAATTATTTATGATATAAATGTGAATTAATTTTGTTTTTTTTGCATGTGTTCTACATAAATATGTTTTAGAAATAATTTATATATACTTATTATTTATAATATATATATATATACACATATAAATAATATATATATATATACATATATATATAATATATATATACATATATATATATACATATGTATATATAAATTTATAATAAACTTAAATTTGTAATATATTTATTAATTTATTATTACGAATATATTTCTTTTAACATTATTCACTAATGATTTCTTTTCTTTATGGGTGCAATAGGCCTACAGGGGAACCGAACACCCAAAAAAATCGGTAACGCACCAAATTGTATACCTCGAAGGTGGTGTGGAAATACAATAAAATTAAAAAAATATGTAATTAAAATATGATTTTTTAAATTTAAAAGAAATTTAATAAAAAGTATTCAAATAAGGGCTCCATTCTTTGCGCCATTTCGTTCCCGAATGCGGCCCTGTGTATGTTTGTGTATTAGTGTGATTCAACACCACCATGAAAAGTACTTCATTTTTGTACAACTACACCGCTTCCTTATATTTTAGTTCTTTGTATAATTCATACGATGGCTTTGGCAGTTTTCAGCCTGCAAAGTTTTTAGGCAAAACACCTAAAGGCCGCTTTACATTGTCCTACTGTGTGTTACGACATGTCAAAATTTTCATATATGATAGAATGTAGAATGGTGTAAAGAACGAAAAGCAAAGTGTGTTCGAACCTGTTTTGATTTTTTTGACATGTCGTTCTACATTTTAATTTTTAGGTTTGTTTCTAATTTCATCACACATTCTATCCGACCAGAGATGAGTTTTATAAGATTTCTTCGAATTTAATTTATTGGAAATCACCAAGCTGCAAGTTACATTTCATCAAATGTTTAAAAGCAAGCAAAATAATGACTGCTTCTATTTTTAATGCACAATTAGCCCTTATAATGCTTACAATAGCTGCTATGTCCCGATTCATTTTAAGAATTTTTAATTTTTAAATTTTTATTGAATAAAAGTGCAATGTGACTTTGTGAGATAGTCTAAAAGAGAAAAATTAATTTCTTTATACAAAAATTAAAAAATGACAGTGTGATAAGATTCGGTTATACTTTCTATCTCACATGTCGTAACACACAGTAGGACAATGTAAAGCGGCCTTAAGTTCTAATGGGTGTTTTTTTTAGGGGTTTGTATTTCGAATAGAGATAAAACTGGCATTTTGTGGTCAAATCTGGCAACTCTAATGTCATTTATGTTCAGTTTGGTTTGCCATTTCATCATGAACAGGTTGACAAAAGAACAACGCTTGCAAATCGTGCAAATTTATTTCGAAAATAATGGTTCAGTTCGCGAAGTTTACCGCAAGCTCCGTCCATTTTATGGTCGACATAATCGTCCATCAGAGCAATTAATTCGGTTAACCATGGGTCGTTTTCGCACTACGTTTACTCTATGTGATAATACGCATCCGCAGAGACGTCGAACAGTGCGCACCGAAGAAACAATTGCCGCTGTAGAGCAAAATGTTGAAGAGGACCCGAATGAATCGATTCGCCACCGTGCACAGCAATTGGAGCTTTGTCCATCAACTTTATGGAAGATTTTGCGCAAAGATCTTGGCTTGCGACCTTACAAGATCCAGCTTGTGCAAGCATTAAAGCCGCGAGACCATACAATGCGTCGTGATTTTGGTGTATGGGCCGAAAATGAGATTGATCTCGATGCTGATTTTCATCGCAAATGAGGCTCATTTTTGGTTGAATGGCTACGTCAACAAGCAAAATTGCCGCATTTGGAGTGAAGAGAATCCACATGAGATCCTTGAGACGCCATTACATCAACAAAAACAGACTGTTTGGTGTGCTCTATGGGCTGGTGGAGTCATTGGGCCATACTTCTTCCGAAATAATGCTGGAGAGTCAGTTACCGTTAATGGAGACCGGTATAGAGCCATGATAACCGACTATTTTGTTCCCGAATTGGATGGCATGAATGTGGATGAGTTGTGGTTCCAACAAGACGGCGCTACATGCCACACAGCGCACGTCACAATCGATTTATTGAAGGAAACATTCGATAAGCGCATAATTTCGCGGAATGGACCTGTCAATTGGCCACCAAGATCGTGTGATTTGAGACCATTGGATTATTTTCTTTGGGGATATGTGAAATCGCTCGTCTACGCCAACAAACCAGAAACGTTAGGGGACTTGGAGGCCAACATTCGTGGCGTTATTGCCGACATACGGCCCCATATGCTCGAAAAAGTGGTTGAAAATTGGACCTGTAGAATTGGCTTTATTCGAGCCAGCCGCGGCGGCCACATGCCCGAAATCATATTTGAACATTAATGGCATAAAATTATCCTTCCAATAAAGCCAAATTTATGGACATTAAAACGATTTTCTTGTGTTTTATTTCAATTCGAAGTTCTATACCTCTAAAAAAAACACCTTTTACATGTTAACTTACCGATATTGTTTTGGATGATAAATTAACGAAGTATTTTGTAATTTATACATTGTGACTTCGACAATTTATATTAGCGTGCTTGCTTAATCTGCCGAACATAGTGTTCAAGTTTTCAACAGAAAGCTTTGTTGAACTATCAAAGTTAAAAAAATAAACATATATTCATGTACGAGAAGTATAAAATATACATTTACAAGGTGGCGCAAAAGTAATCCTCCTATCAGAAAATGCTATAAATTTTGCGATTTGCCCCTAATGTCAGTTCTGTTTCGACATTTGTGTAGTAAACACATGCGAAATACTCGTTAATAAACAATGTTACGCTACACTGCTCCAGAACGCACCACCAAGAGGAAGATGATTTTTCATCAAAAATAATCATGAGTGATGAGGCCCATTTATATCTTAGCGGGTACGTAAATAAGCAAAATTTACGCTTCTGGGGCACTGAAAATCCGCGTGTAACCCACGAAGAGCCATTAAACCCGCTCAAAGTCACTGTATGGTGTGCTGTTTTCGCTGGAGGAGTCATCGGACCTTTTTTCTTCGAAGACGGTTACTGTGAATGGTGAGCGCTACAGAGCAATGATCAACGAGTTCTTTTTGCCGCAACTTGATGAATTGGGATTGGAAAACATGTGGTTCCAACAGGACGGTGCAACGGCACACACTGCACGTGCCACAACCGATATGCTGAAGGATGCATTTCTCGGGCGCCTAATCTCCCGATTTGGCGATTTGCACTGGCCAGCAAGATCGCCTGATTTGACCGCTCCAGACTTCTTTTTGTGGGGTTTTTTGAAGTCGCGGGCTTATGTCAACAAGCCTCAGACTCTTGCAGCTCTTAAAGACAATATCCGTCAAGAATGTGAGGACCTATCGCTGGAAGTTTTGGCCGAAGTGATGGAAAATGCCATAAAAAGGGCTCAAATGACAATCAACTGTGGCGGCGGCCATTTACATGACATCATATTTTCGACTTGATGTAAAAAAAATTAAAAGACCAAATAAAAATAATCCACAAGAAGAATCAAAGTTTTTAATTTTTTTTTAAATTACAGCCAAAAAACATCGGAAGGTTATTTTTGCGCCACTTTGTACTTATGTAAATTACTTTATATTGTTTTTGAAAAGAATTCCCAAAGATAAGTATGAAATGTACATATACTTATGCAAAATTTTGTATATTGCTGTTGTTCCAAATTAACCAAGTACTTAGATGAAACTTCTAAAAAGAAATTAACCAAAATTTTTTATTTTTACTAAGGAAACCTATTTTATTTAATGTAAATATACATACATTTTAAAAGTTTACAACATAGATTTACAAAGTAAAAAAATTATGCATTTAGATCGCTTTTAAATATATCTTATTAAATGCTAAGAAAACGCACTCACGAAGGATTGCACTTTGGCTAAACATGTAGGCTATATCATTTTCATTATGAATACTAAATGAGAACTATATCAAACCGCGAGTATTCAGCGATAAATTTTGATCAAAACATTTTGATAAAGTGTCAAAGTTTTCGGTGGTTTACCTACAATATTGGTTAAAATGTTATATTCTTGGCTTGGGTGAATCAAACATTTTTTTTTTTGGCAGCGTGTCGAAATAAATGCTCTCAAAGCAATGTATTAAACAATATATTACTATGGTGAATAAGCATCAGTTTCTTATGTCCATACAATTCATTTTACCCAAGCCGACTTAGGTGATTTTACTATTGCTTTTTTTCTCGGTGTAGCTAGTACTGATAGGTTAAGGCCCCTATTAGGTACGACAACTCAACTTAAGTTGACGTGAGTTAAGACACCTCAACTGAACTTTTTTGCCATATTACGCATAACATACATTTTCAGTTGAGCTGTGGTGTAAAATTGCTGTTTCTATTGGAGCATGATTACACCGAAATTTTGACACTTTCGTTGAAATGAATCAGCTGTTCGCATTAATTTCAATTTTTGTGTATATGTATTTTGTTCACAAGTAATAAAGCAAGGATATAATAGTATAGAGCAGGAGTGCCCAAAACTTTCTTATGGAAGTGCAAACACTAATACATATAAAATCCTGCAACCTTTCGTAAACGAAAGCATACTATGTTAGACAACAACAAAATCTACGTAGAAGATCACTGTCACCAAAATGTACCAACAAAGCATACGAAAGTATTGTTGCTTGCACTTCGGTATAAGCAACGAAAAAAGATCAAAAACAAAAAAGACAAATTTGTTTGTGTATTTTGTATTGCTTAGTGCGGAGTGCTGTGTGTGTATATTAAAATACACAGCCTATGCCTAAGTGCTTTTACAAAAACAAATGTGCACCAAGTGCATAGGGCTTGGGCACCTCTAAAGACGCTATACAACTAGCTCAAAGCAGATGTAAGTTTTTGACAGTTTTTACACTCGAGACATAGTTGCATTGTTAAACCTAATACCACAAAAAATACATACACATCTCTGAGATACATACTTGTCAGTCGATAGACACATATGTACCTCAAATGTGTAATAGACAATACAAATTTACAAATTACACACTCAACTTAAGTTGAGTTGTCGTACCTAATAGGGGCCTAAAGCTAGTACTAGTACTAAGTACTATATATTATAAGCTACGTTTTTATTCACTCGGCCCAATGATTAATGATTAAAAAAAAAAAACAATTAGCAACTAATCGGAAGAAAGCAAATGTAATCTTAATTGTCAAATGAAATCTAGTTGTCATGACATGCCTGATGGAAACACTTTGAAATCATTTTCTCAAAATCACAAGATTTCGAGCAGATGGAAACATATTTCTGTATTACAATACAATTTTCTTTTAGTATATTAGGTCTTTAATTATCAAACGTTTTAATAATACCGTATAACTCTAAACACCTGCTTTTTATGTTATTATAATCAGAAACAATTTAACCCTCCTGTGTATACGAAGGCACCCGGGTACCTTTTCAATTTTTAAGTGAAAAAAGTTAATTTTCGCCCAAAGAATTATATACTCAAATCGATAGTACCTTCCTAAAATTTAATTTTCTGTTTAATACAATTATAAAATTGAAGAAAAAAAATGTTTTGGGTATTTTTTATAAAAGATTTTTAGTTACTACCCCTTCGTCTTACCGAGCGTTTCCACTGCCCGAACGAACGAAGAAATCATCGCGAACAAATCGTAGCGAGGAATTCTTCGTTCGGGCCAACCGTTTCCACCGCACGAACACAAGTTGCGAACATTGGTAAGTCGCCATCTTGTTCGTGCGTGCAGTGGAAACACTTAAATTCAATGCTTGCGAGCATCAGCGTTGATAAATTTACGAAATCTTCGTTCGTTCGTGCTAGAAAAGTGTTTACACTAAAAAACCAATGTTCCGAACCTTGGTTCGGATCAAAGTGTTTACACTGCCTGAACGAAATCTTCGTTCGTTCGGGCAGTGGAAACGCTCGGTTATACCTTCCCATAAAATACATGTGAATTTTTACTGATATTGTCCGACTATTTTGTGCATTTAGAATATAATGTAGTACTGTGTGAAACTTCGATCAGTTACATCAAATAAAATTTTCGATTGGGTTCTGCTCACAGAATTCCATAGAATTTCTTTCTTACAATTCGACACAACACACACATTACAAACGCCATATTACTCGCTCAGTTCTCCAAAATATAGCAATCATTTGAATAGTAGGCGTTGAAATTTGAATTGCACAAAAATAATCAGTTCATTTTATTTTTCGCGCCGTTTAAACACGTGTGATAAATTCGATTTCCTCAAATATTGAGTGCGAAATAAAGTGAAATTACTCCGATACAGCGTGAAATATGAGTAATAATCAACGTGATATAAAACGAATAAACCGGTAATATAGTCCTCCGATTTCGGAAATTTAGGTAAGTTATGCAAAATTTGTTTACCTCTATCGCAGGCTTCCTTTGGAGCGTCAAGAAGAATATTATTTGCAGTTATTGGCTGAATGTAGTGATTCAGAGGATATTTATTTCAACGATGATTCAGATGAAAACTTCTTGCCTCGTGTTAAGCCAAATGAATACTCGGATATTGATGATCAAAGCTTTCCTGCATCAGCATCTACAGCAGAAAGTAGTAATTCGAATAACACCCATAGTGGAGATGAAAATAGTGATTTTACGCCTGGCATTAGCAGTGCTTTACCACAAAAACTATTTGGGCGACAAAAGAAAGAAGCAGAGCGATGCATATGGAGTACAAACGCGCCAAATCCAGCCACCAGAACACCTTCCCATAACATCATTCGCGGAAAAACTGGTGCACATAAGTCGTCTTGCCTATTGTCTGAATTTGAATTGTTTCGTTTGTTCTTTTCTGAAGAAATGTGCGATGTAATTGCTCGTGAAACTAACCGAAAAGCCTTGATTGTATACACTGCTATTAATACAAAAAATCAGACTAAACCACCTAAAGTGTGGACATCTTTGACTCTTCAAGTGTTATATGCATACATTGGTATACTTACAGCAGGTGTACATCATTGAAATAATGAACATGTAACCGAATTGTAGAGTTGTCATCTTTACCAATTTTCCGCGCATCAATGGGAATCACCCCATTTTTGCAAATTAACTGGTTTTCAACAACAATTCAACTCGCGTAATCAGGATGAAGGATGACAAGGCAGCGCCCATACGCGATTTTTGGGAAATGATGAATGCCAACCTGCACAACAATTACAAACCAAACGATAGCACCACTATCGACGAACAGCTTTTCCCATACAGGGGTAGAACAAGATTCACCCAATATATCCCTTCTAAGCCATCGAAATAAGGTATAAAAACTTGGTGGGCATGCGATTCAAAAACCTCATACCCATTGAAAGGGGAGATTTACACCGGCAAACCAGCAAATGGTTCACGTGAGACGCAAGTAGGTGCCAAAGTGGAAAAACGGTTGGTCAAGAGCTTCGAAGGTTCAGGCCGAAACATTACAATGGACAATTTCTTTACATCTGAGGACCTAGCGGACTATTTGTTATTGAAAAATCTTACGTTGGTTGGCACATTGCGTATGAACAAGCCAAGCATCCCAAAGGAAATGCTTAAAAGTAAGACTCGCCCCATTAATTCATCTATATTTGGATTCTCTGGCGATAAAACTATTGTTTCTTACGTGCCCAAAAAGCACAAAGCAGTCGTGTTGCTCTCAAATATGCATCATGATAAATCGGTGTCAGGAAACGACCAGAAGCCAGAAATAATTAGGTTCTATAATGCCACAAAAGGAGGGATAGATGTAATGGATAAAATGTTGACTCATTTTACCAATAAACGCAGTACAAAACGGTGGCCACTTGCATTATTTTTCAACATCTTGGATGTTTGTGGATTGGCAGCATATATTATTCACAGTGAGCATAACTTTGAAACTGCACAAAAAACCGATAGTCGTCGAAAATTTTTACAAGAGCTTTGACGGCAATTATTGACGATAGATCGCAGAATGCTTTGGTTTACCGAAATTTTAACACCAAAAATGGTATCGAAGCTATGATTGGCGCACAAATAAGCTCATGTACAACTCGGCCAAAAAAGGCAGCAGCAGAAAGGGGTCCAGACGGCCGACTAACTATCTAGGGTTTGTATTATATTTGCTCCCAACAACGAAAACCTCAGCGCAAAACACGAAAATGCTGCAACTACTGCGAAAAACCAATTTGTCAGGAACATAATATTATAGTCATTATGTGTGATTCATGTTCTCAAAATATTTAATTTAATAATTTATTTGAATGACTAATAAATAAAGTAAAGCTTTTATGTTAATCTATGTATATATTTAATGAGTTTTTGGAATATTTTTTATTCACATACAGTTTCTCTCACACAAATTGTATGAAGGTACCCGGGTAATTCACTTATTATGTCGGTTTTCATTTGATTTGTTTTAACTTCAATGTTATGTTCAAGGATTCTTATTTGACATTAGAATTAAAGAGGAAAGAGGACAATGATAAGTCTACGTGTAAGCACTTGATATGTGCATAAAGGCGCCATACTCTCTATGGAGGAAAAAAAATTTGTCCGGGTCCCCTCCCCCTCAAAATAAACTTTGGTCTATGTTATGATGATTCCCCAAATATTTTGGCTTTAACGATAACCGTCAGCTAGGTAGAATGGATCGAAAAAACCTCTAAAAATGGCGTAATTCTATATAAGATGGAGGAGTTATACTTATTTTAATGAAAATTGCAAATAAAAAATATATAAAAAATCACTGCAAAAAAAATAGATATCTTTTGTGTTAGAGAAAATTTCATAAAATGTTTGATGCAGAACTCTAAAACTCTGGCTGTGTTCGGAAATGCAAAGAAATACGCAGCCTGCAACAATGCAACGCTCACACACACAAGACTACGCAGTGTAATCAAAAATTATGCAATAATTGCGCAACTGCTGATGTCTAATTGACATTACAAAACACATGACATGTGCAGTGCTGCTAGATTTGCATTTCAGAGCTTAATACTTCCACTGTAAAGCTAGGTCTACACGATACAACGGCTGTACAATCGCTCATCGTACAGCAGTTGGCTAATTCTACCATTCGACCGTGCAATATTGCAACAAACTCGTCGCACGCTTGCATCCAAACGATACAATAATCGCACACAACCGTCAAATAGCAACCGATATTGGTACAACCGTTGTATCGTGTAGACCTAGCTTAAAAGCATGTTGCGCATTTTTGCTGCATTTCCGAACACAGCCTCTTTGATTTACACTTTAGCTGTGTTCGATGAAAAAAACTCAGTGCAGAGCAGGGCAGAGTAGAGCAGATCAGCTGAGTCATCGAAAATAATTTCAGCGCAGAATAGAGCAGATTTTTCAAAGAACGAAAACAGAGCAAATTTGAGCAAGCAACTGTCAAACGTAGAAAGCTGTTAACAACTTCAAAGTATTTTTTTTTTAAATTGGAAAAGTTATGGCTCGTAAAATCTTTGATTTCTTAAGTTTGGAGTTTGTAAGTGACGAAAGCGATAACGACGAAAAGTTCTTATCATCATCTTCTGACTCAACTTCATTTTCAGAAGAGCAAATTGAAGCTAATGAGTTTGTCCTGATTGATTTTACAAGGGAAAATCGGCATTGTGTTGAGAACTTCGTTAAAAAAACAATACCATCCTATTCAAATGCAGAATTCCAAATGCATTTCCGAGTGAATAGATATGTGTACCTTGTCGAAAAGTTGGAACAATCAGTGGAATATAAGAAGTTCGAACGGACAAATGTGTACTCAGCAGCCACACATATTGCCCTTTTTTTATGGTTCGCAGGCCACGAATCTTGTTCCTTTCGAGATTTAGCTGATAGGTTTGATGTTGCCATCAGTACAGCAAGTCAAATAGTAACAAGGGTGACATACTTTAATAGCCGGCTGTCTATAGATTTTATTCGGTGGCCAAATAATGAAGAAAAGGCAGCTTCATCTGCTTACTTTGCCACGAAATTCAACGGAAGAGGCTTTGAAGGAATTATAGGTTAGGCACAGTTCACTACATCTTTAGTTGGTATCTTATAAAATTTTGTTAATTTCAGGTGCTCTGGATGGAACTCATATACGTGTTTCTCGCCACAAAACCGGGAAAGATGAATACATCAATCGTAAGGGCCAAACTACTATACAACTGCAAGCCATTTGCAATGAGAAGAAGAAGTTCATAGATATTTTTGTGGGATATCCGGGTTCAGTGCACGACAATCGTGTATTTGAAAACTCTAATATATTCCAAACGCTACCATCGCTGTGTGGAGAGTACTACATCTTAGCTGACTCTGCTTACGTCTGTACAGAACACGTGATAACGCCCTACCGCGACAATGGCCATTTAAGTGTTCGAAAGAAACAATTTAATAATAAGCTAGGCTCGCGTAGAGTATACATCGAACACGCTTTTGGCATGCTTAAGCAAAGATTTCGCCAATTATACTATTGCAAGTTGAAGGGCAATGAGAAGTTATGCCACTTCATAAGAGCCTGTACAGTGCTTCATAATATGTGTGATGACAATTTTATACCCTCTGAAGAGATAAACGAGAGGTTTGCACAGGAACAGGTAGAAATAATATTACCAGAGAGATCCTCAGTTCGCCGCAATCAATTGTGTGAAAGGCTATTTACAGCTTCGAATACAAATTAAGAAACTAATTTTTTTCATTATATAAATATTTTTATTTATTTCATATATTTTATTTATTTCATTATATTAATATAACAAAACACAAAATTCAATTCAGAATTAAATTGGGGGTTTTTTTTTTTGTTGTAAATTGTTGAAATTTGGAAGCCTTGCTCATAACTTGAAAGTGGAAACAAAGAAGTAACTAAATTAAATTAAAATTAAATTAAATATTTCAATTTTTTCAATAAATAAGTTATTCAATCAAATTAAAGTTTTGTAATGTTACACTTCTAAGGCAAATCAAAATATATCATAATCCAGAACAGAAACTATGCCTGCACATGTGTTCTAGTGTGTATTCAAAATTTATTGTGTGCTTTTTTTGGCACACAAGAGGAACTTTTCCAATATGTCGTTCTTGCGTCGAATTTCAGCCGTTCTATTTTCGAATTGTATAATTTTTTCTTTCATTAACTCTCTCTTATGTTCCTCTCTGTCCGTTAAGAATTTCATCTTTTCCTTAAACCGTTCTTCTTGTTGCTTTAACATTCTTTCCAAAATAACCTTTTTTCCTGTGTTATTTTCTTGAATAGTAGAAAGAGGAGGAGTAATGGAACTACATGCAGGCAAATTAGAAGAGGATGTATTTTCCGGTGATACTAAAATTATATATACTTTAATTATGTATACTGCACAACTTCTAATTGTCAAAGAAATTTGAAAAAACTATTGAACATTGTACACACATACCAGATCCATCCAATCCTGTTTCATCAGAACCTTTTCTTTTTCTGCAATTTCCTGAGCCATGCGCACCAAGAACGTAGTCAGGGTAAACTGCAGCGTTGCCTTGGAAGATTTCGTGTAGATCACTATAATAGAAAATGTTAGTATAATATAACTATTAACATTTTTTAATATTATCATACGTACTCGTAGTAAGCACAAGTAGTGCGTGCGCGACCCGTCAAATTATTATTTTTGACGCAGGCTTTGTATCCTCTATCTAGAGACTTCCACTTACTCTCTATTTGGACTTCTGAAAAGATATGGCCGTGCTTTCGCATGTCTTCACATATTTGAGTCCACATCTTTTTTTCTGTTTTTATTCGGAGGCAGTGCCCCAACTGCGGCTTATATTTTTTATATAAGTATATTAGGAGCTTCACGTGATTCTCCAGCCATATTGCCTTCCCATCATTTTTTTGTTCTAAAATACATTCTGGTTGGAAACTAGACACACCTGTAAGGTAAAAATGTTAGACTGAATAGATTTTTGAATAAATTTTGTATAATAACCTTCTTCATCACTTAATAAATACTCCACGATATCTTCCTCACCATTGCCACACTCCTGCTCAATGAAAGAATCAGTCTGAAAATGTTAAAAAGTTAAAAAGTTCCCACTAAGCAAACGAAAAACCTAATACATTTCTGTAAGCCATCTTTGCGGTTTCTATTTTCAAATTTTCTATTTTTCTGACAAGAACCAAAACAGCTGATTGGTTTATTTGCTGCTCTAACTTACGCCACAAAAAATAGTAGTGTAGAAAAGAGCAAAAAGAGCAACTTATAGCAGCATCAAAAAACAGAGATCAAGAGCAAGTGAGAGCAACTAAGAGCAGAAAAAGGAACTCATCGAACACTTTTTGCTGCTCTGGAGTAAGAAATTTCAGTCTAGAGCAGTCATCGAACACAGCTTTTTTGTGACAATTTTTTGTACTAAAAATATCATGGCAAAAAAGTTATCCAAGTATAACGCGATTCTTAGAGGTTTTTTTTCAAACCATTCTAGCTAGCTGACGGCTATCATCATAACCAGAGATAAAGAGATGGGAAACTTCGATGTGAAAGGGATAGCACTATGCCTGCTTTATGTCAAATTGAAGTCAATACTAACACAATATTATAGTTGTGGTCGTACATTTTGTTGAGAAACTCACCCAGTTTGGGTGCTAGTTTGAGTTATTCAGCTGGTTTGGGTTCTCACCACTGTGTAAAATTTCACTGAGCTTAGACAAACTTACCACGGACTAAACATAAACAAATTAAGGGGTAACTCACACTTGTAACTCTTAACTTCATCGATTTTTTTGTTCTTGCATATTTTTTAAGTATAACTATCTACGAAGTAATACGTCTCCAAAAAGGTCCGTATGCCTCGTATTTCTGGCATTCATATAATGTTTGGAACTTTCAGAAATGAATTTTCGATGCCTCTTATTGTTTAAATTTGTCAGTTTAGCTCGAAGGTTCGACAACTCGATTGCAGTAACAGAGAGGTGCGCGACAAGAGAAAAATGAAAAGCTACAGGAAATTTATAAGAATCATCGTCGGTGGAAGAGCTCCATAGGGGTCCTGAATAGATGGCTGCATTTATGTTATTGTTTATTGTTATTGTCTAAAAATTATTTCCTTCGTAAACTGAAGTTGAAACTTAAATCGTAATTTCTCGAAATGTAATTTTTTAATCGGTGACAAAAATTACTCGAAAATTCTGAACCTATCTTTTTAAAAGTTTGCAGATTCATTCGATAAAAAACGGCCATTTTATAGCCAAAAAACAACAGTATTTATAGTGAAAATTTAACCATTAACTATACTTTGCATACTTTTTAAATGAATCGATCAGATACTAGTTTATGTTGTTATTTAACTAAATCTATTAGCCTATTTCTCTTTCAGGTGATCCAGTTCACCACAATGTTGGTCACCGCAAAACGCAAAAATAAAAACACAATTTTTTAAAGTCATTTTTAACAAGACCATACAATATTTTTCAATAAAAAATATAACTGAAAGTGTTCAATGTATGTATTTTTAGATGATATAACGATCGTTTAAAAAATTTTAGTAGTTTTCGCATTCATGAAAAAACCCTATTTTTTGTACTGCAAGTTTGGGTAGCGCCTTAAGTAAATAAAGTCAGCTGCTGGTTCAAATTTACGCTGGTTGTTGTATAATCTGTGAAGAAACTCAACATGCATTAAAGGTTCGTGTACGGTATAAGGATCAGAGTTGCTTTTTTAATTTTCAAGGCATTTTCATTGGCAATATTAAGTTAATATGTTATCAGTTGAGAGATTTTGCATGCATAAATTAAGTTTCAGCCTCTTTTATATTCATTTTATGTCCATATCCAATGCCTATTTATTTAAGCTTCGAAAATAAAACAATATTATTGCTAACTTAAAGCAGCTGTTAGTCGATACAACAACAGTTGACAATCTTGAGGTGAACTCATATACACAATACGTGAGTGCATAAAAAATGAGAAGAACAAGCACGATTTTGGCGCAAAATCAACAAAAATGACAGCAGAATCGAAGTTTCCCATCTCTTTATCTCTGATCATAACATAAACCAAAGTTTATTTTGAGGGGGAACCCGGACAACTTTTTTTTGTGAGGCGCCTTAATGTGCACACACATCAAATTGTTTTGTGATCTACCTTTTTAGTTGTATCATGAAAACGATGTTTGTACGGATTTTTTAATACATGGCAACGCTCTAGAATAAATGCATTTAAGAAGCTGAGTGAAATAATTTCAGAAATGCATAGTACAATAAAATTCTTAGTCCCTTATGTGGAGTACAACTGTTAAATTCTAACTTGTGGTACGTTGCAATACAAATTTTCTAAACTTGGTAGATATATAGTGGCGCAGATTGAGAATTTTTTATTGGCTTCGTTTCTAATTGTAAAATTGAAGGTGTGATCTTTATTTGGGGTATGGTCTTAGCACTTATAAATAGAATACGGTAAAGAATTTGATTCCAACGTGAATAAATTCAGTCTCAATTTTACCAAATATTATGCAACATACATTTTAAATGAATACATAGAGATGATAAAATTGTATGAAATTGTCAATAATCGTAAAAATCCGGAATAAGCCAATCTTGAGAGTCCGGCTAATAAAAGGTTGTACAGTAGTGATATATGAACATTTTTGAGGGGACTTTTTCTAATCTTCAGAAAGTCTTTCGGATGCGAGAGTACTTCTTATTTAAATTATAACGTAAGTTTTTGTCAGCCTCAGGCACATATATATATAATTTTTATTATATTAAAAATAAAAAAAAAAGAATTTCAAATCCAGTATAACAAAAATAATAATCTAGGATTTTTTTATATCCTTGTAAAAAAACAATGCTTATAACTATACATCAATTAATAGCTATCTCTAATCGATTTCGACATTTTGTTTTTGTTAAATTTTGCACCGAAAAAATGCGCTCGACGTTGGCGGATGAATGCGGAATGGACAAGACTCGTTTAGCGATCCTAAAAATAGCTGTTTTTTACCAAGCTAATAGTCAAAAAACGACTGCTAAAGCGGGAAGTTCATTCACTGCATTTGCATATGCGTCCGTCTACTCGCTAAACGCAATGCAATAGAAATATGTGAAGAAAATTATGGCAGAGTAAACGGACGCATATGCAAATGCAGTAAATGAACTTTCATCTGTAAGCTTTCTCATATTTCTACTGCATTGCGTTAAGCGAGTAGACGGACGCATATTCAAATGCAGTGAATGAACTTCCCGCTTTAAACTTTTCTTGCGTAATTTGCCTTTTTTGACAGCTCGTCACTTATAACGAACTGAGAGAAGAAAAAAACGAACGAGTCAGAAACTCATTACTTTTAGGGATGGCTCTTCTAAATAAATCTTAAAAATTAGTAATGTCTATAATTTTTTCATTGTTAATTTCTCAAAAGAACTTTATTATGCTCGGGGTTTAAGATTTTTTTGATAATAAATGAAGACATTTTAAGTATTTTTGTGTAAATACGATAGAAAATTCCCTATTAAGAACATACCAAATATTTTACAAGTTTGTAGCCCTGCTTAGTCTGAACGTAAAACGCAATCATTAAATTCTGCCATAATTTTCTTTCGTAAATTGTGCCAGCGAGTAGACGGACGCATATGCATTAGCAGTGAATGAACTTCCCGCTTAAGTCGCTTAAGAATGTTTTTTCGAACTTGGAAGCATTGTCTGATGTGTCAAAAATGTAAACAGATTTTTTGTCATTGTTGAAGCCATTCATAGAAGTAAAATATAAGGAAGCTACTACTTATATTTACTGTATAAGTAGTTGAACAGAAGTGACCCAGCGGGAAAAAAGCACTCCGAAACGTATGACACCATTGTAATTTTAACTTTACATGTCATTGGAAAAAAGCACTTTAATTTAGCTGACTTTGAATTGCTTCAAAAGGCTTCTTTGGGAAGCTTTGGGTCAGCAGTTCGTTGCATTCGTTTTGGTTTTGTTTTCCCGTAAAAAGAGAGGGAGACAAAGAGCAATTTTTGATTTTATCAAAAATAAGGGTTCGAATTTGCAACCATCGATACTGCTTCAAAAGGTCTCCCTTGGAAAGCTTTGGGTCGTTTGGCAGTTGAATGCATCAGAGAAAAATTTACATTTTGCCTGAAATAATAACGACAGCAATGGTTTCTATTTTCAAAACAATTCAATTTTAATAGTTTTCTTAAATTAAGTAAATAAAAATATATAATAATTAATTAATTTGTTAACCTTTGTGTCACACAAAAAAAACAACGTGCGTTACTGTCAGGGTACCTACTTACGTTTTATATGGAAATACAATGCAAGTTTTTAAATTTTATTTTGTTTTCTATGTTCTTTACCCATTATCTTCCTTCTAATTGTATCGGTCATCTTGTTTGTACACGTTTGTGTACGTTTGTGCACGTTTGTACACGTTTGTGTTCTTTGCAAGGTTTTGTTTACGGCCGCGAATATGTTCTTTTGTTTGGCTATATAATTTGTTTCATTTTTGTTTTTATTCTAGCGGTTGCCTTTTTTGCACATATTTCGAAATTTTTGAATGCATATAAATTGGAAATCATTAATTTGATTCAATTCATTCTTTTCGCATATATTTACCTGACGGTCGCGAGAATTAAGATCAGATAAGGCCACTGCTATAACTGACACTTTTACAATGATGAATAGCAACCTTCAATAATATTACGTACCTGGAGGAAATCTTACAGTGGATGAGCAGTTGTTTGGTTATCGTGGAGGTACTCGATTCACGCAGTATATTCCTTCGAAGCCTGCAAAGTTTGGAATCAAAGTGTGGTGGGTTTGTGACAGCGCTACGTCGCATAGTACTTTGAGCCCATACAAAAGTGAGGAAAAAATATAAGGAGCCGCTCGATTGTTATGAAATTTTGCATGTTTATGAATTTGCTGATTTCAAATATTGAATCAGATTTTACGTATATCAAGTATTTGCGCCAAAAATTAGGTTTTAATAAAAAAAAAACGAAATTTTCCTATATTAAATTTAATATTATAGTTATTAGAACTGGTAAAAAAATAAAAAAAAAAATTAATTTTAAACGATTAAGGCCTTAACTTTTTAATACTGTAAACCATTTGGCAATATCTTTTTTTTTTTAAAAAGATAGGCATATATTTAGTTTCCCATGCACTTTTTCGACAAAAATGCTACTGTACATGTAAAATAATGTTTTGCAAAAAAAAAAAAAAAAAAAAAATCGTATTGGTATTTTTTTTTTTAATCAAGTTAATATGAGTAAATAAAACTAAATAGAAAAATTTTTAACTGCATTAATAAGCCACATGAGTATTTTAAATTCATATTTTCGTTTATTTCACTCTGAATATAGTTCATGAAAACGAGGTCTTCTTCATGTAACTTATTCTTGAATTTAATATTTCTGTTTGATGACAGGTAAGGGTCTGTCAAAATCAACAAATGAGTCATTAAATCCTAATTTGAATTTTCTTGTGTGCTTTTTCTCGTATAATTTAAACGGGTGTATCGGATATACTTGTGAGGAGCCTCCAACGCTTCTTCCGATAAATTTCCTGTAAAAATGCCCCTTTGTAATATACATACAGCCATGGACACATAAATAGCACAAATGTCAACTTATTTTTTAAATGTTTCGTTTGAATCTTATAATGCATTAATTTACTGTAGTTATAATTTTTTGAGACTCCAGTGTGACGTTGTTTAAAACTCCGAGAGAGATGTACCGTTACTTACTTTTATTCGCTCAGGCCATCTCTTTGTTTATAGGCATGTACGATCTGCTGTGGTCATATAAATAGCACACATGTTAGTTGGTGAATAAAAGTTAACAAGATCGGGTGTTTGTAAAAATTTAAGAGTTGTATTCAGTTAATTTCGCGGATTCTAAATAAAATGTGTCGTGACAAACATCGAACTATGGAAGAAAGTATAATAATTCACGAACTAAGTCGAAAAGGCAAAACCCCATCTGAAATCGCGGATATTCTGAAAATTTCGCAAAAAATGGTCTATAATACACTCAAGCTGGTTAAATCAAATTGTTAAAATAATTTCGAGAATAAGCTGCGCAATCCTAGACCACGCAAATCCACCGCTTCTACTGATAGACTTATAGTTCGAAAAAGTAAGGCTGATCCTTTCAAGTCAGCAAAGCAAATTATGAGGGAAATAAATGAAGAAAATAACCTTAATGTTTTAAGAAAACTAGTGTCTAGGAGACTAAATGAAGCTAATCTTTATGGACGCATTAGCCTAAGAAAGACACACTTAACAAAAAAAAAATTTAAAGGATCGTTTAGCGCTTGCAAGGGCCCATGTGAATAAAGAAGACCAATTTTGTAAGAACGTGATCTGGACTGACGAAACTAAATTAAATAGGGTTGCACCAGATGGAAAAACAAAAAATCACTAAAGCCTGGATAGGGAATTTAATGACTTGGGGATCTTTTTCCTGACACGGCGTTGGTCCCATTTTTCGTATACCAGGAATAATGGACAAAAATATGTATTTAGATATTCTTAATAACCAGATGGAACCATTTACATTTGAGAGCATGCCTATTAAGTGGACTTTTATGAATGATAATTATCCAGAATACACGACAAAGGTTGTGATTGATTGGCTAAAAAAGGAATAAATAAATATTTTGAATTGGCCGGCTCAAAGCCCAGACCTCAATCCCATAGAAAATGTATGGAATGATGTGAAGGTCAGCATAAGTAAACAAAATTTTCGAAATTTAGATGAGTTATGGAGTGGAATTGAGAAGGCTTGGGACTCTATTCCAAAGGATAAGGTCAGGAAGCTTGTGGAGAGTATGGGACGAAGATGTCGGGCTGTTTTGGACAATTCGGGATACAGTGCCAAGTACTAGTAAGCATATTCGTAAGCTGATTGTAAAATAGAAATAAATTACTATGTCTTTTTTTCAGAATTCAAATTGTGCTATTTATATGTCCACCTCAGCTAAGGAGCAATTTCCAATTTTTATTAATTTTCTAATTTTTAATTCGTAATTACAAAGTTACTACTGATTTTAAGTTTTTAATGTTTAAACTTAAATACCATGAAATAAATTCTTGTTTTCCTCTATGTATTTTATTTAAATTCATGTGAAACACCCTACATGTATTTTTTTGCTATTTATGTGTCCACGGCTGTATGTATAGAGTGCAAAGCATTGTTTGTTTACCTTTTTAAAGTGTAACAACTAACAACAAATTGCTGATTTTCGTAACATCTGATTTCAAGGCCATTTTTAAACACGAGAGTACTAGTTAACAGAATAGTTAACGAGAATAGTTAATAGTTTTTCGAAAAAATAGTCTTTGAAAGACTAAAAACAAAAAAAAAAAAAAATAAAATATAAAAATGAAACTGGAGGTATGTGGAGCTTTTTCTTTCTTGTCTGCTTAAAATAGAACATTTTTCAATATATATTTTAAATTTTTTGATAAATTTAAGTAATTTTTTTAAAATAATTTCCAATTTTTTTTTTCACAAAATATAAAAACCAAAATTCGTTCATAGTTTTTTTGAAAATTAAAAAAAATACACTCGAATTGTTTAAAAATGTGCTCACATTCGTCAGGGAGAGAGAGAGAGAGAGAGAGAGAGAGAGAGAGAGAGAGAGAGAGAGAGAGAGAGAGAGAGAGAGAGAGAGAGAGAGAGAGAGAGAGAGAGAGAGAGAGAGAGAGAGAGAGAGAGAGAGAGAGAGAGATATTTATGCGTCAATCTTTTCAAAAAAACAGGTCGACCCAATAATCTCATGCGAACCTGGTGCCTCTGATTCGGATGTTGGTGAAGAGCGAGACACTACTGGAAGATTGACGGTAAAAGGAAGATGCTTTCTTTGCAAAACATACAGAAAGACTCGAAAGGTGTGCAAAGGTGTTTGTAATAAACATCTGCATGAATGCAAAAAAAGCTACCCATGAGACATTCACCAAAATTGAAAACATAAACTCATTCAATTCTGTCGCGATGAGAAGCAAAGAATAAATGAAAAAGAGACATGAATTCCGTAGAGCATGAGAGCAGCAATTTCCTTGATCTCGCAGAATTCGCACAATCCACGAACAACATTAAGCACAACTCGGTTAACGTTGTGCGGGCCTTTGTGGTTTGAATCATTATTGTACTGAGAAACGATGGAACGAATAATACATGTTCGTGTCCGAGTTTCAGCAAGGTCTAGTTTTGTTGATAGTTTACAATGAGTTATAAAGACACATTCGAATGACTCGAGTTGTTTGATGGAAATTTGTAAAGCGGAGACCATAGAATTTGTTGAACTGTTTTAAAGGGGTATAATGATTTTTTCGAACTAAAATGACAATGACACATTTATAATAACGGTTAACTAGGAGAATTATAAAATAAATTTTATATTAATTCCATTCATGGAATGGAAATATTTTTGGGGTGAATAAATACATTAAAAAATTATTTGCAGAAAACTTTTTATTAATTTTTAACATTTTTAATGTATAAAAGTTAACGTGTCGATTTTTTATATTTTTATACCTGCTTCCCATCGTTACTTAAAATTACCTTGTCCGATTATCTCCAAATTCTAACCGAATACTTTTTACATGGTGTAGTTTCCATGTGAATTAAAATATTGCAAACATTTTCATTTTTTCTTTATAAATCTTCATCATTTTTTTTTGTTTTTGCGCTTTGCTGCACCTTATCTAGATAATATAAGGAAAATGTTGCAATGCCTTCAGCGATATTATTTCTAAACCATCTCGTACTCGAAACATAGGGGTCGTTCATAAATTACGTGACCGATTTTCAATTTTTTTACCCCCTTCGATACTCTTTGTAGTCCATTTCAAAAACACTCCCCTCTACCCCCATAAAAAAACGTAGAATATGAAATAAAAAAATTAATTGATTAAAAAATATTCGAAAATAGAAAAAATAACTGTCGAAAAGCAAGCAAAGAAAAATTATGCCCTTACTACACTTGCCAATAGTTAACAGTCAATTTAGACGGTCAAACATGAAGATGTAAGGATGAAAATGGTTTGAAATGTTGGGTTGTATTAATTTCAATTTCTTCGAGTTTTTTTAATTTTTGGTCACATTACTATATCTGAGACTCCCTCCCTCCATTCGTTACATATCGTAGTACATTTTAAAACCTCTCTCTACTGTTAGTAGTTAAAAGTTAAATAATTGCCTTCAAGTATGCATTTCTTAAAAATAGGAAAAGTCATATGCAAAAATGATGATAACTATTAATTCGCCAAATTTAAGGAATACGTTGACACTATAATTAATACCACCAAAATTTAGACTATTGGGTAACAATCAAAAGTTCTTTACTATCTCGATTACAAATTTAGCTTCGAATATCCTTCACATAGGACACTGTGGATAAAAATCGGGAGTGGCATCGTGTTTAGCAATATGTTGTCAGTTTAAACCTATACCTACTTTTGCTTTAAAACATACGTAGTTTTTTTTTTATAAAAGACAAAGCATTTTAAGGTCGTTATTTTTTACCGTTTTCGTCAAAAAACAACTTTGTCCTTGCGGGACAGGAAGACATAATTTTTATACCCCACGTTTAAAAAACGAAAATGGGGGTATATTAATTTTGTCACTCCGTTTGTAACGCCCATAAGAAGGCGTGGTAGGTATAGAAAAGTATATATATTCTTGATCAGCATCACCACCCGAGTTGATTTAGCCATGTCCGTCTGTCTGTCCGTCTGTGATCACGATTACAGCCGTAATTTTAAAGCTATCATCACGAAATTCAATATTTATTTATTTATTAATATTTCATCAAGCAGAGAGAAAATCTCTTACAGACTACTAAGAATAAAATAACATAACATAAAAATTAATAATCTTATATATATTACGCAAGCTCAAATTTTGTCCGGCGTAAGGCTTTTTAAGTACAAGTCCAATCTTAATAAATTTAGTATTTCTTGGTAGGTTTAGACCGGTAGATGTGCAAACTGGACTTTTTATTTCTTAAAAATTTATATTTTTTAAGTTATAGCTTATTAAAGTTTGCATATAATTGCATATAATTGTTGTTGTTATGTTGCTTTTTCTTTTCTTAACAGTAGCTGAGAACAATGTTCTCAAACTCAGAGCAAAACTATTCGCTTCTCACATTTCGCTCTCTTCTGTCTCTTCTTAATAGAGCGTCTGTTAACAACAAAATGAAAGTCAGAAAAATTATTATTATTTTTATAGTTGATGGGTGCAGCAAAGCGCACCAGTGGTCGCTAGTATAGTGCGAGGAATTAAATACGCGTGTTTGCTGTTTCGTGGTTTTTCTCGAACTGTCTTTATTTCTTCTGACTTTCGGTCTCTCTGGTTAATCAATACAATGATAATTCAATACTAATACTAATACAATGCTTTCGGTTACTAATACAATGCTTTCGGTCTCTCTGGTTAATCAATACAATGATAATTCAATACTAATACTAATACAATGACGATACAATACTAATGCTTAATACTATATATAACATATTACTACAATTCGGCCGTCCTGACAACCAGGATCTCCTGATCCTACGTTCGTTAACTTTTACCATCAATTGACACCTGACGACCTTTAAACCATGGTTTAATATTGGCTATTGCCCAAACTCCTTTATACGGAGTTCGCGAGAGCTGAAACCCATCAACGTCCTCAACGACATAACGATCGTTTCGTAAAACTTTTGAAATTTTATAGGGGCCTCTAAACTTTGGAATCAGTTTTTTTGATACACCACTTTGAGAGTCAAAATTTTTAACCATAACGTAGTCTCCTTCCTTATACTCTGTTGGAATTTGTCGTTTCTTATCAACGTACTGTTTATTATATTTTTGTAATTGCGTTTGATTTAACTCGGCTTGCGCTCGAGCCCCCTCTATATTCTGATCGACAATACCTTGTACATCATCAATGACATTTTCCTTAAGGCTATCTATAACTTCACCTTTTTGTCGCACTCCAAATAACATTACACTCGGGTGTTCGTTTATCATTCGATGAACAGTGTTGTTGAAAACATATTCAACTGTTTCAAGGACGTTATACCAATATAATCCTTTATCGGGTTCTGTCAATTTGGCTAACATTGGTCCTAAACTTCTGTTTACCCTTTCTACCTGTCCATTAGCTTGCGGAGATGCTGTTGCTATTTTTATGTGCTGTATGTTATTTGTTTCCAGAAACTCTTTGAAATCATATGAAGTAAAACAACTACCTCTGTCTGAGGTTATACATTTTGGACGGCTGTAAGATCGAAAATAGTCTTTCAAAGCTTGAATTACCTCTTTTGTGTTTGTGGTTTTCGTTGGATATAATCTAACAAATTTCGTATATGCATCTACAACTACCAATATATGTTTCTTGCCACTGTCTTTGCCTTCGATAGGACCGTAATGGTCTATGTGCACTACTTCAAATGGTCTATTTCCTTTGGGAATGTTATGAAGAAATCCTTCTTGTTTACCTGTTTTTGAAGAAAATGCGATACATTTTAAACAGTTTTTTACGTGGCATTCTGCTTTTTTTCTTATATTTAAAAACCAGTAGCTTTTTGAAATCAACTCTGTCATTTTGTCGACGCCTACATGTCCCATTTCATCATGATGCTTATACAAAACATGCTCTTCCATCGCTTCGGGAACGCAAAATAAAATTGTATCGTTATCTTTCTTTTTGTACACAACCCCGTTGCGCATTTCATAAAATTTATGTTCGTTTGTTTGTAAAAATTTTTGTAACTCGCGTAATTTTTTGTCTTTACCTTGACATATCACTAAATTCTCCTCAAAAGTATTCGTTTCTATTACTTGTATATTTGTACTCCTACTCAATGCGTCAACATGCTGCATTCTAGTTCCTGATCTATGTTCAATAGTGTAGTCGTAATTTTGTAGCTCTAGAGCCCACCTTGCTATTCTGGGGTTCATTTCTCTTTTGTTTAACGTTAAGGTTAGCGAATTGCAGTCTGTTACAATTTTGAATTTTTTACCTTGTAAATATACACGAAAACGTTGTAAAGCGTATATGATGGCTAATGTTTCTAATTCAAAACTGTGGTACTTGGATTCAGTCTCTGTGGTTCTTTTTGAGTAATAAAAAATAGGATGTAGTTTTTTGTCTTCTTTTCTTTGCAATAGAATTGCTCCAAAACCTAAAGAGCTCGCATCGCAATGTAGTTCTGTTTCATCTTTTGGATTATAGAGAGCTAATATTGGTGCTTCAATTAACTTTGCTTTGAGAGTTTCGAATGAATTTAATTCATCGGATCCGAAATTAAATGTTTTATTTTTTTTTGTCAAATCGTATAATGGCTTAGCTATAATCGAAAAGTCTTTAATGAAACGCCGAAAATATGAGCAAAGTCCCAAAAAACTTTGTACTGCATGTTGTTTGTCTGGCAGTGGAAAATTTTTTATCGCTTCTAACCCTTTTTCATCTGCCTTAATACCATTTCCTGTAATATTAAATCCTAAATATTTTACACTCGTTTGTAAGAACTCACATTTGTCTAATCTTAACTCTAGTTTATTCTCTACCAATCGTTTGAAAACTTCAATGATCACCTGAAAATGTTGATAAATATTTTCTGTCGCTATCATTATGTCATCTAAATATATTATTAACTTCCCTTCCCTTACCATATCTGAAAATATTTTATTAATAAACCTTTGAAAAATAGACGGTGCATTTTTTAATCCAAAAGGCATTCTTAAAAATTCGTACTGCCCTAACGGTGTTATAAATGAAGTGTATTTAATTGATTCTTGATGCATGTACACATGGAAAAACCCATTCTTTAAATCCAATTTCGAAAATATTTTTTTATTTGCTAATCGGTCTAAAAGGTCATCAATAAGGGGTATCGGATAATTGTCTTTAGCTGTTATCTTGTTGAGTGTCCTATAGTCTACACACATTCTTAGCTCACCACTCTTTTTTGGCACTAAAACAATTGGAGATGCAAATTCTGATTCACTTGGTCGTATAATTTCTTTGTCTAAAAATTCATCCAATATTTTTTGCAACTGATTTTTTTCTGTATAAGACAGTCGACGCGGAGGATAATTAAAAGGTTTTGGGTTATCTACCACCAGCTTCATCTCCGTTTTAACCATTGGTTCATAAGGACGTTGTGGTGTCAAATAATGTTTACAAAATAAATCATGAAAAATTTGACTATTACAGTAACTAATTTCTTTGCCAATACTGTAGTTCTTATCTTTTTCTACTTCGTAATCAATTGATAAAATTTGTTTTATAAAATCATCATTTTCGTCCTTTAAACTATTTACAGATACTGTTTTATATGCTTTTTCTATAATTTCAACATTATCATTTATATTAATCTCTTTAAGACATTTTTCCATATCTACTTCACATGACATCTTTACATTAGCTGCCTTAAGAAAATCTCTACCTAAAATTACAGAATAACTCATAGACTCGTCATTCACCACAAATAGTTCTAAATGTATTATATTACTCGACAATTCCATAACGCAAGAAATTTTACCAAATGTTTTCAATTCACTTTTATTAATTCCATAGTATTTGACATTTGAATCTTGATTTATTTTAAATTTATTTGAAATATATTTTTTCTTGATAAAGCTTATAGGGCTGCCGGAGTCTATGAGGCATTCTAGAAATAAAATAAAATTTTTATCGCTGTTTAGACTAAACTTAAAATATCTTACATAATCGTTGTTCTCCACTAACTGAATAGACTTTTTCTTGTTGAGTTGACAATCCACAGCACGATGATCGAAACTTCCACAAGCGTAACAGGTGCCAGCCTCGCGTTTTGGTTTTCTACATTCGGATGCAAAATGTCCAACGCAGTTGCAGTTAAAGCACCTGAGTTGAGATTTTCCGATATTTGATCCAACATTTGCAGCTGTATTTTGTACTTTTGCCCGTTGTTCAAAACGTTGACTTAATTCAATTTTGGAAAATGCTTGCAGCAACTCAGTTTTGTTACCATAATTTCGCATATTTGCATGAGTACGAAGTTGTATATCGGGAATTCCTTCGATTATATAATCAATTAACTCATCATCATCGATATGCATAGCATTTGACAGAATTATTTTGTCGTTAAAATACTCCACGAATTTCTCACCATGCTTCCATTTGCGTGCTTCGAATTTGCGTCGTAATATTATTTTATTTTCTTTTGTATTAAACAAACTTTCCATTTGCTTTATTAAACTTGCGATGTCTTCACACATATAACCTGGTTTTGATTGCAGCCAGGTTTGAGCTTTACCTTTTAACTTTGTTATCATCAGAGCACGCATTTTGTTGTCGTCTACCTTGTACATTTCCTTAATACCTTTTAACTGTGTAACCCAAACATCGAAATTTCCTTCGCCGTCGCATTCAGGTAAAAACTCTTTAAGCACATTAAATGGAATGTTTTGTTCATCACTCATAGCGCCATTATTTTCGCCTAATTGTACTAAAGATTTGTCTAATTGTGCTGCTCTTCTTAATAACTCGTTTTCCTTGGCCAGAACATCTTTTTCGCGTCTCAACAATTCTAATTCTCTTTTCATAAATTCTGTTTCTTTGTTTAAATTGTCCATGTTTGCGACTTCTCGTTTATGTTGCATATCGTTTGTCGGTAATTTTTGTTGCTTTCCACTTGTCTCTAGTTTTTGTTGATTGATTTCACTTGATGCTATCATTTGTTGCTCCTCATTTGCCTGTAATTTTTGTTGCATTTCATTTTCCGCTAAATCTTTTTCTTTTGTCAAAATTTGTTGTTGCGATTCGCTGTTCTGTAATTTTTGTTGCTGATCATTTGTTGTCCCTTCCTTTGCTTCTTGGTGCTGCTGACCTTCGACTGTCTCCTCATCGTCTGTTTCCTCCCCCTCTGCAGTTGGACATGTACCCCGTTCCTCTACTGATAAGCCGTTAAGCCTTGCCATTAAAACTGCTTTTGAACCTTGCGTTGTCATGCCGAGGTGTCGGAGCCACTCACGCAGCTCTGCGGCGGTATAGTCGTAACTGTTTATTGAGTCGTCCATTTTTTACAGTTAGTTTCTGGTTTAAATAAGATGGGGAACAAAAATCACCTTACTTTTTCGTTTATTATAGTTAATTTCAAAAGGGTTTTTTTTTTTTTTTTTTTTTTTTTTAGTTTGATTGCTGCGGCACAACGTCCTCTTATTAATAATTTTCGTTTTATTTTGAAAGTAATTTTTCCTTTTATTTTCTTTAATTTCAAAGTATTTTTTTTCTTTCTTTTAGGTTTGATTACTGCGGCACAACGTGTTCACTTTTATTATTAGTTTTTGTTTTTTCGAAAGTTAATTTTCTTTAATTAGAATTAAACAATTGAGTCTCCCTTTTTTTCTTTTTTTTTTTTTTTTTTATTTTTGCTTTGTTTCACAACTGAAAACTATGGATGCCGATCCCACTTCTGAGATTATAGTGCGAGGAATTAAATACGCGTGTTTGCTGTTTCGTGGTTTTTCTCGAACTGTCTTTATTTCTTCTGACTTTCGGTCTCTCTGGTTAATCAATACAATGATAATTCAATACTAATACTAATACAATGCTTTCGGTTACTAATACAATGCTTTCGGTCTCTCTGGTTAATCAATACAATGATAATTCAATACTAATACTAATACAATGACGATACAATACTAATGCTTAATACTATATATAACATATTACTACACTAGTAACATTTATTGTTTTAATTACGAGTAAGTTACCTGTAAAAATTGAGATTGATGACAAATGAGTTAAGGTTAAACTTTGCATAAAGGAGAAAACGGTATGAATGTATATGGAAGGTATAGATAACTATCAGAGGGCGAGACCAAAGCAAATCATCATGGTGCGTGATAAAGACAACCATTGGTTAGTAACATTAGGTAACGCGGAAAACTTGGAGCAGGTTGAGATTTGTTTTAAACTGAGTTCTTGAAATTGGATCGAATATGTCAATCAATGACAAAACCCTGTTTGCCTCAATAGTGCGCGTGATAGGCTCATTTCGAGCATATTCTGATCTGTGAAAAGGAACCCGAAAGGTAACTGAGGTTCCAATCGTTTGAAATGCATTCTTTCGACCATATTCTGCATAGAAGCTCATGAATGCGTTTAAATAGAGCTTCGCCTCAATTCTTGAAGAGCTCAGCAGGTAAGCCATCGGCTCCTGCGGCTTTGTTGTTTTTAAGCCGAGCTATAGTTTTCAAGACTTCACTATGGTCGGGCAGCGGAACTTCAACGCTGTCGTCGCGACACTCCTGGTCGTGCCACTGGTTTCGGCGAGGGCGATGATAGGCAATCACTTCTTCGGCAGCCGTACGCATAGAGTGGGAAATATGATTCCACTGCGTGCATATATCGTCGATCGGAGGAGTGCTTTCTTGAAGCAGGAGTGAGAGTCGAGTAGCGAAGTCTTCGGCTGTACGTTTTTTTCGACGTCTAGCTTTCTCTGTGCTGGATTGCGCGCATTCTTGGTTGCGCACAGACGTGTACGGATCTTGGCTGCGATAAGATAATGATCCGAGTCTATATTGGTACCACGGATCGTGCGTACATCTAAAACACTGGAAGAGTGCCTTCCATCTATCAGAACGTGATCAATTTGGTTGCGCGTCTTTTGATCAGGAGACAGCCAAGTGGCTTTATGAATAATGAGATGCTTGAATCTAGTGCTACTAACGACCATGTTTCGCGCTGCGGCAAAGTCAATCAGCCTCATTCCGTTATCGGAGGTATTGTCGTGGAGGCTGAACTTTCCGACTGTTGGACCAAAGATATTTTCTTTTCCCACCTTGGCGTTGAAGTCACCAAGCACGATTTTGATGTCGTGGCGGGGGCTGCGCTCATAGGCCTCTTCAAGGCGCTCGTAGAAGCTGTCTTTGGTCTCATCGTCCTTATCTTCTGTCGGAGCGTGCGCAAACATCAGGCTTATATTGAAGAATCTTGCCTTGACACGGATTATGGCAAGTCGTTCGTTCACAGGTGTGATTCGCAGGACATGATGCCGTAGTCGCTTGCCAACCACGAATCCGCATCCAAATTCGTGCTTCTCCGCATGGCCGCTGTAGTAGATATCACATGATGCTTGCCGTGAGCAACCCTGTCTCTTCCATCGCGTTTCTTGGATTGATGTGATATCAGCTTTGTATCTTTCTAGGATATCTATCAGTTAAATAGAGGCACTATCCCAATTAAGGGTTCGGACGTTCCAGGTGCATATCCGTAAATCACTGTCAGTTTTTCGTTTGCGGTAGTCGTCATCAGATTTGGGGATCATTTTTATCGTTTTTCTTAACGTTTTCATTGAAATGCGTTTTTACGTGGTGGGCTTCAAACCCAACGCACAACCCTTTAAAGACAGGGAGCCCGCCACTCAGATTAGCCGTCAAACTAACGGTTGCCAGTTTGCGTTTCTAGAGGACACCACGTAGAGGTTTGAGTCGACTTGAGACGAGTTCGACATGGATAATGCTGGCCTCACCAGGTTGCGGCAGTCAGACACGTTGCTATGTGCAGATCGTCCCCTTGACCCTCACGGAAAATTATTGCATACATTAAATTCAGTCACATACGCTAGCACTAGCGAAAACTCAGTCAGAGCATATTTAAAAAACGAAAACGACCAACTGGCATTGCAAGTATTGGAGGATGCTTTGCGGAGTCATAATTTAATATAATTTAATAATTTGACATCCCCTGAAGATGTAGCAAAGTTACCTACGAAACGTTGGGAAAATAATGTTAAAGAGGAAAATTTTTTAATTTAACATTGAAGCTCAAATTGACCAAAACAGCCCAAAAAAAACACACATTTATAGTGAAACAAAAAAGAATTGGTCGACAGATTACTCTTCATAAATATATCGGAGGGCCCGCCGAAATAAATTTAATAAACAATTATTTATTGGAAAACACACAAAAATGAAACTACGATTTTTTGAACTTATGAAAGTAACATATGGCGTAGACACTTGCTTAACATTGAAACACTACAGCAAACAAAAAGACAAATTAGTTCGACAAAAGGAGAAGCTCAAATTCCTGCTAACGTGTAGGGAATATGGTATAATACCAAAACATCTCACAAACACAACATCAAAAATGGAGACCACAATAACATCAAACATGATTGCCAAAACTTTGGAAAAAATCATTTACAATTTCCACCAGAAAGTTTTAAACTTGGAAATTAAACAGACTAACATAACAATCAAAACAACAGAAAGGAATTTATATCACACGGACATTAAAATAAAAAGAACACTTAATAACGGAGAATACAATAAATTCATGACTACACAACATAATATGTATACGTACATAGCATCAAGAATTCAACAAACACATTCATCTAAGATTCAGACACTTAAAGACAAACAACTAGCAAACTTAAATATAAATCTAAACGAACACTGGTTTGAAAATCGGACAACAATAGTCTTCCCAAAAGAAGTAAAATGGATGCTCTCGTTAGGAGAAAAATTCGCTTTGCCCATCAATAGACGAAGTATTTCACCAATACACATAATAGCGGATGTAGAGCAAAGCATTTAACAATTGACGATGATAAGTAGAAAGATGTTGCCAGATCGACTTTAGTAAATAGGATTTTAGACTACAAGAGACGAATAAAGAATACGCCCCAAGAAAAACTTATATTGAAAATACATGAAAAAACGGAAAACTTCACGAAGAAACTCAAAAACAAGATCATCATTACAAAAGCAGACAAAGGAAATAAGACGGTCATAATGTACAAAGACGATTATAAAAGAAAAATGGAAAAATTACTTGAAGACAAAAACACGTACAAAATAATGAGAGCTGACCCAACAACAAAGCTCATGAGACTCAATAACAACATAGTTAATGAGCTGTTCAAGAAACAACACATAGGATTATGGCAAAAAACTCAACTTTACTGCCCCGCGGCCCTAGCACCAAGACTCTATGGACTACCAAAAACACACAAACAAGGACTACCATTAAGACCAATATCCTCTTTAACAAATGTCCCATGCTACAAACTTGCAAAACATATTGGAAAGGTTCTACAAAACATAATATCTGACAAGTACAACATAAAAAACTCGACACAGCTCAAAGAAAGACTAAAAGATACTATTCTGTATGAAGAAGACGTATTAGTATCATTTGACGTAATATCGCTCTTTACGAACATACCGACACATCTGGCAATAAAAACAATAATGAGACAATGGAGTACAATAGAGAAACACACAAAAATTCCCAGAGGACTATTCCTAAAAATGTTGGACTTCTGCCTCAACAAGAACAACTATTTTAAATATGACGACAAAATCTTTAACCAGACGTATGGAATGCCTATGGGTAACCCACTTTCACCAACAATTGCGGACATCATACTGGATCACCTCCTTGACTGCACAATAGAAGAACTAAAGAAAAATAACATAGAATTCAAATTTTTAACAAAATATGTGGACGACATTTTTGCAATAATTAAAGAAAAGGACAAAGAAATAATACTAAACACACTAAACCAACATCACAACAAATTGCAATTCACAATGGAGACCGAAAACAACAAAAGCATACCATATTTGGACACAAAAATATATAGACACAACAACAAAATCAAATTTAATTGGTACTCAAAACCATCGTCATCTGGAAGAATGATGAACTTTTTATCGACACAGCCAACAGCACAAAAATTCAACATGGCGAATAATTTTATAAAGAAAGTATTGACCATAAGTGACACAGAATTTAAAAATAACAACATTAACACTATAAAAAACATATTAAAGACTAATAACTATCCCACAAAAATAATAAACAACTTAATTAAAAAAAACCTGGAAAATGAAAATGCCCACAAAAATAATTTGAGACCAGAAGGCGATGGCAACCCTAAGAAGTTTTTCGGTATAACATACATACCCAACTTGACCGACAGCAGAAATCTACATAAGACAATAACCAACAAAAAAGACATATCATTTGCTCACAAACCACACAAAATTCTAAAAAATATATTTACCAACACAAAAACACGCATAGAGAAAGAACAGCAGAAAGATGTTGTGTACGAAATTGGATGCAAAGGAAAAGAAGGAGAAGCTTGCGAACTAATATACATAGGCACCACGAAGAGAGCGTTAGGAGTTCGACTAGATGAACACAAAGCAGACATAAGAAAGGAAAAAATGACAACGGCGCTAGCGCAACATATTTTAGAGACTCGACATACAGCTGATTTTGATGATGCGAAAATAATAGAAAAAGAAAAAAGAGAAACAAGACGATACATTTTGGAGAGCCTACATATTCAAAACAAAGCGACAATAACAATGAACACAAAAGAAGACACAGACAACATTAGCTCCAACTACAGCATCGCTTTGAGAAGAGCCTAGCATAAAAATAAAAACAATTTTTGTTATGTTATGTTTGTTGTTTCTCAAATTTGTTTAAATTTTGTCAGTTGTATATTAATGTTCAATGTTTATTGTTTTGCAGTGCTTGTGTTATTTTTTAAAATCAAATTTAAATTTTTCTATATGTTTTATTAACTAAATGTAAGAATTGTTATTTGAATTTTTGTAAGCATATGTTTATAATTGTTTTTGTTGAGTTTTCAAATAAATTGACATCCCCTGAAGATGTAGGAAAGTTACCTACGAAACGTTGGGAAAATAATGTTAAAGAGGAAAATTTTTTAATTTAACATTGAAGCTCAAATTGACCAAAACAGCCAAAAAAAAAAGCACACATTTATAGTGAAACAAAAAAGAATTGGTCGACAGATTACTCGTCATAATTTAAGATTAATTCTTAAAGCTCACAATGAGCGCGATCTAAAAAGAGGCATATTCTATGCTGAAGAGCTTTCAGTACGACTTGAAAAGACTTCACAAAACCGATCCCCTCTTTTCAAACCAACCTGCCAGATTTGTAAAAAATTAGGTCATACCAAAGAAAATTGTTATAGAAAAGATAATTTTTTTTCAATTCCAATTATCCACCCCAATTTAGACACAACTTTCAGAATGTTAAAAAAGAAGTACAAACGCTAACTTGCACGTATTGTAAGAAACCCAATCACACGTACAAAGAGTGTAGATTGCGACCACGCTCAGAACACATAGCATATAAAAATTGCAGAATTTTGGAAAATGAAAGAACTTCTAGGCAATATGTTAATCCTTTTAGAGAAAGTAACCTTTCGAGAGATGCATCGGGAAAGGGAATTGCACGGGAAGAAACCCTTGGCATTTCTTCCCGAATGCAAGTAAAGGCCGATGTGCACCAAGCACAACAATAAAAAATATCATAACAATCTCTTTTGTTAGCGAATATGTAGACCTAGTAATCCGCGTGAAGCTACAACCTTCTGACAAAAATCTGGGGCCGAATAGCCGCATCCGTGAACGTAACGGCTTTCGTATGAGAAAAAATTAATCGTATGAGAATCTCATGAGATACGAAATTAATCTCATTTTTGAACTCGTTTTTATACCTAAATATCTTAAGAAAAATATTTTATTTTAATTTCATTACTTAATTTTTAAAAATAATTCAGTTAACTTTCAATTTTGTTTGAATTAAACAAAAAAAATAAAAATAAAATAAACAAATAAACAAATAAAAAATAAAAAATAAAAAAAATTAAAAAAAAGTAATTCACACATAATGAAAATAAGCATTGTACCAAATATTTGAACCATTATAACTTCTTTGTTTTTACAGTTATTGAATAATTTTTTGGACAAAAAGTAAACAAATTCTTAGGACTTTAATTTTATGAGAAAAAAAAGAACAATTTTAGGGGGGTAAATCGGGCTAACGAGGTTTACTAGTCAAATATGACCTTGGAAGTAAAAATGTTTTGAAGAGAAAATGTAGTACTTGTATAGCACTTTTAAATGACATATTCTTAAGATTTTTAAGATCGGATATGTTATGCTCAATTTATATAAAAAAGACCATTTCGGCTGTTTTTCCGATGGTCCAAAAAATTTTTTTTTTATTTTGGAATCCATTCGAGGTCAGCTTTGAAATAGGGGGTGGTTTTTCTAAACTTTTTTTTTCGACCCACTCTAGTGTACATATCGTCACTTATATCATTCACTTTGTTATATAAAATTTGTATGAGTGGATCAGGCTGATAGGGTGTAGATAAATGTTTACTAGAAGCCGATTGAGATGCAGTGTCCAGATCGTTACGAATCGATTTTATACTTTCACATATTTCTTGCATTGATTTTTTCGCTATATTTCATATCATTTTTTAAGTCACTTAGCGCGGTTTCAATGCAAGAGTTTTTATTACTATCGCTTGCTAATTCAGTTAATAGTTTTATGTTTCTTTCTATTGTTTTTATATGTGCTTCAATGGTGTTTGTCGAAGCCTCCAAAGAATTACTAATGTCTTCGGATATCTGAGTGGCGTTATCTAATTTGGCCAATTGTTTTGTTGCTCTATTAAAAAATTGTTTATTTTCAGATGTCAAGGTACCGAAGGAGTCATTAAGGCACTTTATTGCGAGCATTATGTGAGAGGGTGAGATTTCTCTGCACTCATCACAGAAAAACAACAAGTTTGATGCATATTCTTGTATGTAGTTCAGACTCCTTTTAGACAAATCAATACAACTAAAATGAATTAATTTAGCACAAAGCCAATTGCAATGAATTTTGAGCGCATTTTTGTCATCAGTTGTGCAATTATTTTTTCCACAAGACATTTTAAATAGTACAAAGAACTTTTGACACAGTTAACGATTAGACTGCAAAGTTAGCACTTTCAGTATATTGCTTCGCTGACACTGTTGTGATTAATTTTATTAAAAGGTTTTGCGTTAACAAAAATGCAAGCTGGCACAAATTATTGGTTGACTAGGTAGCACAAAGAACTTTTGACACAGTTAACGATTTACAGAAAGAAATTTAAATTGGTGAAGGAAAATGAATAAAAATGCGGAGTTATTAAAAACACGTCCGAACTGTTCGAGCTTCAACTATGTTTTTTTTTATTTTAATGCGCTTGACTATGTCAATGTCAGCGTACAGCTCATACAGCTCGTGGTTCCATCGAATTCGGTACTCGCCATTGACGCAGATTGGACCGAAGATCTTACGAAGGATCTTTCTCTCTAAGGCTCCCAAAGTCTTTTCTTCAGAACTGCTCAACGTCCAGGTTTGTGCTGCATATAATAGGACGGGCATGATTAGTGGCTTATAGAGCTGTTCGAGTTTTGTTCGTCGAGAGAGGGCTCTGCTTCTCAATATGTAGGGATCTGCTTCAAATGTTTGGCCAATAAATAAATAAATACTGACATCGTTGTTTATGCTGGATCCCAGGGCCTTATTTCATAAAAATTGACAAGCCGACAATTGACAGCAACAATTTTATGTCGACAAAAATTGTAAATTGTCAATTTTATGTTTAATGCAAAGTTTGACAAAGTTGTAAACTTGCCGGAAAACCACGTCAAATTGTCATTATTTGGTTTCAATAAAAATTTCTAATGACCATCGAATTCCCCTACAATTGTCAAGAATTTTTGAAAAATATGTCACTACAACTTTTTTATGAAACAGAAGAATTTTCCGTGTTTACAAATATGTTGCATTGTAAATGCCGACAGGCAAATAGGAATATGTCAAAAACAATAAAATGGAAAGCTCAAGTGATAATGATTTTGAATTAAATGATTATATACGACGTCGAAGAATTTTTAACGAACGGATAAATAATAATTTTATTGCTCTATATCAGTGTCGGCCAAAAAAATTCATACGCAGTTTTTTCAGTTTTGTAGTAGTGTGCGCCCAAGTGAGAGCAAAGAATCTCTCTTTGGCTTACACTGAAAATTTTACTTCGCAGGAGTCTTAAAGAAATTTTTTACTATCAACCTTAAGCGGCATTCTAAATGAATGCAGGTGTATGAACGTGAATTGAAATAAATGAAATTACTAGGTAAATAATGTGCAGTATTATTTAGTGTCTAGGGGCCGCGTAATTAATAATAATTAATAATAGCATTAAAATTAATATTTTATTAACAATATCAATATGCAAATTAATATTAATATCAATATAACATATTTGATTGGAAAGTAATCTTTTACTTGTAACATTTTACCGACTCCTAATTGTAATAATATAATTTATATTACATATTACTTCAAAATAAAACAAACTAGTACCGCGTCCTACTTTTTTCTGACAAATTAAGTTTTCGCTTCCCCAAAACAATTTTCAAATAAAAAATATATATTAATTCCCACATTTGGTAGAATATTTTTTTACGTGTAAGCATATTAAATTACGTAATAAAATGCGCGTATGCGTTGCATTGAAGCGTGATGTTAACTAGTCAAAAGCGAAACAACGACTGAGTGCTCTTGCTAAGACTAATCGGCAGCGCCTCGAATAATCGGTGCGTGCTTGTACACGCACGACAGCCAGTTTTATGTCGATGTGAAAATACGAAGTTTCACCAAGCACGCGTGCATAGGCGCCGGCCGACACTGCTCTATATGATCATCAATTTAAAGAAAAATTTCATGTTGCAAAAGCTACCGCGGAATATAAATAAATAAATAACTGGCCATTTCAGCCCTTGAAAGGACTTTGACCTAGCTTCTTATGATCAATTGTGTTGTGCGCGTTATTAAGTTTGTACACAATTGACCGAGAACCGGATCTACACGCTTAACGCCGACTCCGAACGGCGATGAACGTAATGTTCTCGTTCTCAAGAAACTTTACATGGCATTTTTATTACTCTCTGAGGTTTGCCATTGTCTGCAGAGAGGTGGCGGCCGTACAGAAAAATTATTTTAATTTTAATTCAAATAATTTTCTGTCGCTGCTGGGGTTCGAACCTGGGTCTCCAAAGTTCGTTGACATAGCGGCCACGCACTTTAACCAACTACGCCACGGACGCCACACATATTCCTCCGCGGAATATATATTACTTAAAATTGGGGATGGCTTGCAACATACAACAAAAAGAAATTGTGCTTTGGATCCGGCCAACCAACTTCTTTGCGCATTACACTGGCTTGGATGTGGAGCTCAATACCATGTTGTTGGAGATTCTCAGGGTGTGTCTAAAAGCACGCTTCATTGATGTGTGAAGAGGGTATGCGTCTTAATAATAGAGCGCCTCTTAGGGGAAGAAGTACGTTGGCCCACCGAAAATGTAGCTTCTATACCACAGCAGTTTATGAGATTTGCTAATATTTTAAGTATTGCTGGGGTTGTAGATGGGTCCTTAGTGAAAATTGATGCACCAACAGAAAATGAGTCAGCATTTGTTGACAGAAATGGTAAGCATTCAATAAATGCAATGTTTGTGTGTGGACTAGGGTATGCAAAACCGGTTCGAATTATTCGGCGTTTCGGTTTTTTTTAATTATTCGAACTGGGTTTTTTGAAAATCGCAATTTTCGAATAATTCAAAAACCGGTTTTTTGGCTCGAATAGTTTAGAAATACATTAATCTTCATATAAATTCTTCAAACCACTTTTATTATTGCATTTGAGCGACCCTGTTTTTTTTCTTCTTACGTGTTTACATTTCACTAACGAAGATTGAATCTTTAATCGTTCGTGAGCGTATTTTTGCAGGGATAAATTTTACTCTGACAGCAGAGAAATAAGTAAAATGTTGTTTAATTAAAAAAAGACAATAAAGTCGAAGAAAATTACATATGAAAAAAAAAAACATCAAGTATTATAAAATAACAAAAATAAATTAGAAATTCAGATTATTTAGCGTAGTCACTCACACAGGTTGTCATATATTATTTTTCTTTTGATGGTTTAAATGTATATAAACATCTAGACCACTACTAAATATAAGTAATCGACCTGTGTAATTAATATAAACTTAATATTAAAATTAAATAAAAATATTAAAATTTAATAATAATACGAAGTATAAATTATATACAATTGATCCTAAGAAGCTAGGTCAAAGTCCTTTCAAGGGCTGAAATGGCCAGTTATTTATTTATTTATTTATAAATTATATAATTAAAAAAAAAAATTAAAAACTAAACGAAAAGAAAAACGCTCTTCAACTGATACAAAATAATTAAATAAAACAAAAATTTGTTTCTTTATAATAGGCAATAATTTTTGCCTATTAATATATTTGATACTCTGTATCATTTTTCAAATTAACCAAGCGAATGCAGAACAAAGCAATTTAAGTAATCGATTGCGTCTATCTGCTTTCTGTAGGAAATCTTTAGATTTGCTTAGCACCAACTGCACAATAAAACGAACACACGTCTTTTCTATTCAACATATATTTAGCGAGTAAAAAACAATTGAGATCTTAAGAGAGAAGGAGTTTACAAAACCAGAACAAAAGCAAAAATCAAAAAGGAAGCAAAGTAATAAGCAAGATGCAAGAGTATAATTCATATTATAGTGATGGCTAATTCATTATGACTACAGTAGAAGCAAATATATTGTATTGCATTTGATATTAACTTTAACACTCCTTCTCAATACGAACATATTTGATTGCTTATAAAAAATGAAATCAAAGAATTAATATAATCCCATTTCTTTTGTAAATTTACAATGTTTAATTTTGTTCAAATTTTTTGTTAAAATATCTGCAATCATATTTTCAGTACAAACATAGTTTAAACTTATTTCAGAATTTTCATACAAATTTCGAATATAATGGAATTTAATATCTATGTGTTTGCTTCTAGAATGATATACAGGATTTTTTACCAAACTTTGTGCGCTTTGATTATCGCCATTCAAAACCATCGGATTGTTTTCGCAGAATCCCATTTCATTTAACAACTTTTTAATGAAAACAGCTTCTTTAGCCGCTGCCGAGAGTGCCACATACTCCGCTTCCGTACTGCTGAGTGAAACTACGCTTTGTTTTTTGCTTTCCCAGGAAAACAAACTGCCCGCTGCAATAAAGGCACAACCCGTGTACGACTTTCTATCACTGATGTCACTACCCCAGTCGGCATCCACATAGCACTCTATTGGCTTACCAGTCTTTCTGTAATGAATTTTTAAATCGATGGTGCCTTTCAAATATCTAAGGATATGCTTCAAGCCCGCTTCATGCTCTGTATGAGGATCTGTGTTTCTCTGCGACAGCTTTGAAACCGAATGAAGTATATCTGGCCGCGTTGAAATGGCTAGATACATCAATGCACCAACTAGAGACTGATACTCCGTCTGATTTACCTTTTTACATCTATCAGCTTGGCAGATCACTTGAAATCCCGGAGTTAAGGGTGTTGACGCTGGTTTGCAGTTGTCCATACCATACTGTTTTAGAAGGTCAAGGATATATTTTCGCTGACAAAGAGCTAAAGGACCTGTTTCACCTTCACGACATATTTCCATTCCAAGAAAATACTTAAGTGGACCACCGTCCACAACGTCAAACTCATCTGCGATTTGTCTTTTGATTGCAGATAAATTTTCAATATTTGAGCAACCTATAATAAGATCATCTACGTACACAGCAATTATGTTATAGTTACCATCTTTATTTCTTGTGTACACGCAGGGCTCACTGACACACGGCGAAAACCCCATTTTCTTAAGAACTGCACCAAGTGTTGCGTTCCATTCACGCCCGCTCTGCTTCAGTCCATACAGCGCCTTGTTTAACCTCAAAACTCGATTTGGAAATTTTTTGCTAATAAAACCTTCAGGCTGCTTCATAAATACGATGTCGTGTAAGTCGCTGTTCAAATACGCTGATGACACATCCATTTGATGTAAATAGAACTCATGTTCGCACGCTAGCGCAAATAGCATACGGATTGTCGCGTACCTCACCACTGGCGAAAATGTTTCGGTGAAATTAACACCGAATTGTTGACTGCAGCCTTTTGCTACCAAACGACTCTTGAAGCGCTGAATACTGCCATCTGCATTTCTTTTTATGTTGTACACCCATTTACAATTGATGGCTTTTTCGCCTGCCGGCAAATCTACAAGTGACCAAGTATGATTCTCGACCAACGCATCATACTCCTTCTGCATGGAATCCCTCCAGTACTCTGAAAACTCGCTGCTCATAGCCTCATCGACACATGACGGTACCTTTAGTTCTTTGCTTTCAATGAAATTTAATATGTGACGCTCTTTACGTGGTCGACCTGGATCTCCGGTGCGAATAAGTCTTGGACGACCAGGGCCATACCTCACAGGTCCTGTTTCATTGATGAATTCCGCTGCACAACCTTCCTCAGCTAGCTTTGAACTGATTTCATTATTAGGTAACTCAGAATCAATGTTTTCTGTATCCAGCATAATAATATCGCCCTGAATCTCATTGTTATTGTTGTACCGACCTTCCAAAAATATTACGTCACGGCTAATTATAACTTTTTTAGATTCTCGATCCATTAAACGGTAAGCTTTAGAAGTGTCAGAATAGCCAATCATAATAAGCTCTCTGCCTTTTGGTCTGAACTTTTTTGAATGAGTTTTATCAATTGCTATAGCCGTTGACCCGAAAATTCTCAAATGAGACACACTCGGTTTCTTACCAGTCCATGCTTCGTATGGCGTTTTATTTGAAAGTGATTTAGTTGCAGCTCTATTTCTCAAATAAACTGCAGTAGCCACTGCCTCTGCCCAAAAACTTTCATCAAGCTTGCTGTGCTCCATCATGCTCCGCGCCATCTCCACCAATGTGCGATTAGCCCGCTCTGCCACGCCGTTCTGCTGTGGTGTATGTGGAACAGTCAACTGCCGCCGGATACCATTTGCGTCTAAAAAATCGTCAAAATCTTTATTGAGATATTCACCGCCGTTATCACTTCGCAGTATTTTTAGTTTGTGACCCGTTTGTTTTTCGGCCATAGCTTTAAATGATTTAAATGTGTCCAGCACTTGGTCTTTTTTCTTTAAAAAATAAACAAATATATACCGCGACTTATCGTCAATAAACGATACAAAATATCTTGACCCAGCAATTGAGTCTTTATTTATTGGCCCGCACACATCACTATGAACGACTTCTAGTACATTTTTAGCACGATTCTCTGAAGAACAAGGGAATGGTTTTACACAAATTTTACTTTTTGCACATGTTATGCATTCGTTTTTATTCGGAAAATTGTTTATATTTAAACCAAACACTAAGTTTTTATGTAACATTTCACTTAAACTATTGAAATTTAAATGCCCATAGCGGCTATGCCAAATCATTGCATCGTTTGTTGCAGCTGTCGTCACAAAACACTTATTTATTTTTGGCTTGAATGTAAATAAACCACCCTCTTCAATGCCTCTTATTAATATGTCACTGTTGTCGCGTATGACAACTTCTTTTTTTTCAAAGTTCACTACAAAATTATTTTGGCACGCTTTTGATACAGAAACAAAATTACACTGCAGCTCTGGCACATATAAAACGTCTTTTAAATTTATTTGTAAACCGTTGTTTTCCATGTTTACATCTCCTCGCCCTTCTGCCATAATAAACTCGTTGCCGGCTAGATCTATTCTCTCCTTGCGCTCTTCAAAAGATGTAAACAGCGAACGGTCACAACATAAATGTGACGTAGCGCCACTATCGATAATCCATTTGTCGCAACGAAAATCATGCGTAGCAGCATTAGCAAGAATAGCAAAAGACTTTGAATTTTCGTGTTCCTTTTGTTGTGCTTTTCGTTTTTCTCTGCAGTTTGCAGCAAAGTGTCCGCGACGACCGCAGTTGAAACACTTGCCTTGTATTCGTTTTTTATTTGCGTTACTGTTGCTGACTCCACTGTTGCTGTTGTTGTTGTTTATATATGCTATAAACAACAACATATATTATATATGGTTTTTTTAAATGCTCATGCGCTACAAACGCCTGCTGACTATTAACAGTTACCGTTTTTTCTTCTTTGTCATGCCTTCTCTCTCCCTCTTCAAGCAGCTTAACCTTGAGCATATCTAAAGGAGGCAATGTGTCGCGCGTTTCTATTGCGACAACGAATGTTTCGAAAGACTTCGGTAAACTGGACAACAAAATAATGGTTAACATTTCTTCTGGTACAGTTATATTTATTTCAGCTAACATTTCTATTGTTCCATAAAACTCATTAAGATGTTCCGAAATGCTGCCGGTTTCAGACAAATTGAGATATAACAATTTTTTAAAAAGCATTATTTTTCGAGCTGGTCCTGCTGGCCGGTAAATTTCCTCTAATTTTTTCCAGGCTTCATGTGAAGTTTTACAATGTCGCACGTGATTGATTTGAGAAGGTTTAATGCAAAGCATAATGCTTGCAAGCGCTTTCTCGTCCTTTGTATCGAATGCAGCTACCTCCGCAACTGATGCAGTCTCTGGTTTAATATGCTTACCGATCGCGATAGCCCATAACTCGGAGTGGACTAAAACACTTTTCATCGCAACCGACCATGACGCGTAGTTGGTATCGTCAAGCTTTTCGATAGAGAACAAACCCGTAGCACTCATTATTTTAATTGTATAAAAAATTTTTAAGTTTATTTAAGTTTAGTTAACCATATGTGGCCTGGGCCCATAACCTGTAGGAAATCTTTAGATTTGCTTAGCACCAACTGCACAATAAAACGAACACACGTCTTTTCTATTCAACATATATTTAGCGAGTAAAAAACAATTGAGATCTTAAGTGAGAAGGAGTTTACAAAACCAGAACAAAAGCAAAAATCAAAAAGGAAGCAAAGTAATAAGCAAGATGCAAGAGTATAATTCATATTATAGTGATGGCTAATTCATTATGACTACAGTAGAAGCAAATATATTGTATTGCATTTGATATTAACTTTAACACTTTCGTCCGTTTCACAAGAGAATGAATTTAAAGATTTCTTCCCTCTGCGCTATACTCATAAACTTTGAAAAAGTCGCTAACGAACGATTAAAAATTCAATCTTCTCACGATAACTCATTTTGCGATTATATTTTATTATGATAAATAGTTCAGATATTGAACGTTCACGATATATGCAGTTATTTTATGTAAATATATTTCTCATGAGTGAGCTACCAAAAGCGATTGTTCGTAAGTTGGGCGCGGGAGCAAAAAAAATCATTGCATTAAGTCTCTCGTGAGAGAACATGAAGGCAATGTTTTCGTGAACGTTCGATTTCAAATGAATTTATCATTATAAAATACAATCGCAAAATGAGTTTCCATGAGAAGACTGAATTTTTAATCGTTCGTGAGCGAATTTTTCCGCACCCTGAAAACAAGAAGACTGGTTGAATGTGCACTGGGTAAACTTAAAGAAAAGTTTCCATGTCTAAACTATATGATTATCACCGTATTTGACATGTTCAGTTATACTGACTTGCACGACATTGCATAACTTGGACAAGCGCATAGGAAGTTTTAGTTATGACCCCTATGAACTAATCGACTACATTTTCTCTTCAAAACATTTTTACTTCCAAGGTCATATTTGACTAGTAACCCTCATTAGCCCGATTTACCCCCCTAAAATTGTTCTTTTTTTCTCATAAAATTAAAGTCCTAAGAATTTGTTTACTTTTTGTCCAAAAAATTATTCAATAACTGTAAAAACAAAGAAGTTATAATGGTTCAAATATTTGGTACAATGCTTTTTTCATTATGTATGAATTACTTTTTTTTTATTCAAACAAAATTGAAAATTAACTGAATTATTTTTAAAAATTAAGTAATGAAATGAAAATAAAATATTTTTCTTAAGGCATTTAGGTATAAAAACGAGTTAATAACGTTAAAGACCCAAAACGATCTAAAGTATCAGTCCTATCCAAAGCCAACGAATAATTTTTAAGTGACATGACCGATACTTTTAGTTTTTCTCCGATAACGTTCGAAATTTCCACATCACTTAACTCGCAATCATCTTCTTCGCTTGAGCACGGAATACATATATCTGATGGAATAATTGGATATTAGAGGCATGTCCGACATTTTATCAGATACATCACCCATTTCAACATCTTCAACATGCTCTTGTACATTATCAATAGACAACAACCTTGCTCCGCATTGATCAATATAAAAAAGTTGGGCGTATTTGGGAATCTTATCAAAATTGGAGCAGTTACATTGCACATTTTTGTCGATGCCACATTTGCACTGAGATATTAGAAAAATTTGTTCCATTCCACTTCATCGTATTTATAGGGATGTTTTAGCAAATCATTATGTTCTTTTAAGAGACTATTTATATACCTCCGAACTGTCGTTTTTACCACTATCGGAATGTTTGCACGCTGCCACAATTTTTGAAGAACTTTTTCAACTATTGATATATAATTTTAATAATAATTTTTCGCGCTTAGAAGGCAATTTTGTTTTATTGATTTTTTTTTTTCGAAAAACATTTTTGACGCGCACTCAAGAATTTGCATGACTATTGTGTTATTCAGTTGGCATCTAATATCAGACCGTTTTATTATAATTATCAGTTATTGAGTAAAGGAGAGAGTTACGAGTTACTGATCTACAGAGTTGCCATGTAACGCATATAACAACTATAAAGATTGAGCTATATAATCCATCGATAACTTAAGTTTTAATTAATTTTTTTTTGGGAAACTTGAATATATTGTCACGATTCGTCGGCAATTTTGTTTCAATAACGTTATGAACTCGTTTTTATACCTAAATATCTTAAGAAAAATATTTTATTTTAATTTCATTACTTAATTTTTAAAAATAATTCAGTTAACTTTCAATTTTGTTTGAATTAAAAAAAAGTAATTCACACATAATGAAAAAAAGCATTGTACCAAATATTTGAACCATTGAAGGATAATCCTGGTTATCAACATAGAATTCAGAAAATAAAAACTGTTAACGATGTAGCAGGAAGATGTGTCAAACTCATTCAGTTATATTCTTGACAATAGATTTATAACTAACATTTTGACAAAAGATAAAGCTGAAAAACAATTAATTTTGCAGATAGTTGCCGAAGACCGTAGAACTTATCAAACTGCTCATTAATCGTATCTTAAAAGTAACACATGGTCAAATAAGTCCCGAGACCAAGTAATAAAAAAACTTTTTTTTTCAAATATTCTTCTTTATTCATCAACATAGGTTCCTTCAAGAGCAATACATTCATTCCACAGCTTTTCTAACTTTTCAATAGCGGTTTTGTAGAAAGATTTGTGCTTCGCCTCAAAATACACTTCAGTTTCAGCCATCACCTCTTCATTGGAGCCAAATCTCTTGCCGGCAAACATTTCTTTGAGATCAGCAAAGAACCAGTAGTCGCTGGGGGCCAAATCTGGCTAATACGGTGGATGAGGAAGCAATTCGAAGCCCAATTCGTGGATTTTCGCCATCGTTTTCATCGATTTGTGACACGGTGCATTGTTTTGGTGAAAAAGAATTTTTTCTTCTGCAAATGGGGCCGATTTTTCGCGATTTCATCCTTCAAACGCTCCAACAACGCTATACAATAATCGCTGTTGATTGTTTTTCCCTTTTCGAGATAGTCGATGAACAAAATTCCATGCGCATTCCAAAATACAGATGCCATAACCTTTCCAGCCGACTGTTGTGTTTTTGGTCGTTTTGGCCTGCTTTCATCGGTTGCTCTCCACTCAGCTGACGACCGTTTTGATTCCGGTGTGTAATGGTGGATCCAAGTTTCATCCATTGTCACATACTGACGCAAAAATGTATGTTTATTCTTTGTAAACAGTGCCAAACAGCTCTCCGAATCATCGACACGTTGTTTTTTTCGTCCGGTGTGAGAAAACGCGGCACCCATTTGGAAAGTAGGTTTCAATGTTCCTGTAATATTGTTCCCACACTGCCTTTCAATATCTTCAGAGCCTCAGCTAGCTCGCGCACCTTCATTTTACGGTCGGCCAATACCATTTTGTTTTGTGGAACAACTGCCTCATTTGGGCGTCCTGAACGTTCAGCATCATTTGTGTCTGTACGACCAAGTTTAAACTCACCATACCATCGGCAGATGGTTGCTTTTGACGAAGCAGAGTCCGAATAACACTTCCGAAGCCTTTGCTCAGCTTGCACGGTATTTTTTCCCATAAAAACACAGTGCTAAATCAACACACGGAATTGCTTTGAATCCATTATTTTGAAAATATCAACAGTGGCGTCACTAAAATCACTGCAACTTCTGAACTAATTAGATTGTGATGAAATTTGTACACGTATTGTTTGAAGGTTGGAAATATCGAAATATATCGATATTTCGTTACAGGTGCCACCTAGTAGTTAGTCTCGGGACATATTGGACCATGTGTTAAATAATGTAAAGTTATAGTACGTTCATTTTTTTCGAATTTCAATAATATTCAAAACCATATTGATTTTGTTTTAATAAAACTACGTTTCACTAAATATTAAAAAAAGAAATATTTATAAATTTTTGTGTTATATGGGGGGTTTTGGAACTAACTCTTTTTATGTTTATTTTAGAATGTTTTTAGCCAATTTCTGGAGTTTGTCGCCTGGATGAGGGTCGCCTTAAAGTTGTCCGATTAAGCTAATATTTTGCACAGATCATTATTTTGTTGATTGAAACAAGATTGTGGTTGGGAGCTTAACTTTTTTTAAGTTGAAAAATAAGGGCCACTCTAATAAACATGGTATAATTATAGAGGTGAACTAGCTAGATGAGAGGATACTGCCGAGAATGCCAAAATGAAGTTGACAACTCATATAAAATCTCGAAGCTATGAGAAAGATGTGAGAAAGCAAAAATTGGCGAAATGTAAACAAAGTTAAACAGTTGAAGCTGTCTTGTTGCTTTAATCAAAAATTGTTCCTTTTCGTGTTGTTGTCCAGCCAATCATCCTTGAAAATCTTTCATTTGATTCTCACATTGAATATGTTATCTCAAAAGCCAACTCTCAATTAGGTTTTCTAAGAAGAAATTCTAAGGAGCTTTTAGATCCTTATACATCTAAAGAAATGTTTGTTAGTTTGGTGAGATCTATTCTCGAGTATGCAAGTATTATTTGGGAGCCCTTCTACGAATGTTCAAAGTATAGGATTGAAAATATTCAGAAACGGTTCACGAGGTTTACGTTACGCCAGTTATACTGTTGGGAAGATATGCCTGGCTACTGGTTACGTTGTCGATTGTTGTGTCTTAATAGCCTCTCGCAAAGACGTTGTATCTATCGTTCTATTCATAAAGAACATACTGGATGGCAGATTAAATTCGTCAGAATTGCTATCTGTCATTCCATTCAACATACCTAGTCGTAGTTTTAGAAACTCCAATTTATTCCAAATAGACTTATTATGGGCTTAATGGAACTATAAGAAGTTGTTTGTCACATTGCAACACAATTGCAAATCAGTTGGACTTCTCCACTGATCGTTATATGTTTAAAAGACAGCTTTTAGACATTATTGATACTTGTAATTTGCCTTAATGTATTACTATCACTTTCACTACTCAATCGATGTTATCTTATAGGATATAAATTAAATTTAATTTAACCTTATATAATTAAGTTATTTAATTAAAATTTTTCATAATCCTTACCACCTCTTTTGTTCTAAGAACTGAATTTAACTGAACATTATTGATATTATTATATTAAACTTGTGATATTGAGTTTAGTTCTCTACATAGAACTAACATACAGATAAGGTATTTACTATACGTTCTAGCTTTTAAGTTTAATTATGTAATCTGTAAGGGTTCTACCCGTTAGATGAAATTGAAATAAATAAATAAATTAAATACAAAAATAGTGTCGTCCGTGGCGTAGTTGGTTAAAGTGCGTGGCCTCTATGTCAACGAAACTGGAGATCCGGGTTCGAATGCCAGCAGCGATAGAAAATTATTTGAATTAAATTTATTTTTCTGTACGGCCGCCACCTTTCTGCAGACAGTGGGAAACCTCAGAGAGTAATCAAAATGCCATGCAAAGCTTCTTGAGAACAAGAACATTCCGTTCATCGCCGTTCGGAGTCGGCGTTAAACATGTAGATCCGGTTCTCGGTCAATTGTGTACAAACTTAATAACACGCACAACACAATTGATCATAAGAAGCTAGGTCAAAGTCCTTTCAAGGGCTGAAATGACCAGTTATATATTTTTTTATTGAATACAAAAACTATTAACTGCAAGCAGGGAGCACAACTTAACAACATCAAAAGTACAGCAGTAAGTACATATTCCCCACACAGCTGATTTTGACGCTGCGCTGTTGCATATTGCATAAGCATATTTGTTGCAGTAATTGCGTTGTCATGATTCTTTTCGCTGTTGCATTAAAAAAAAAAAAAAATGAAAATAAACGAAAACGGATTTGGTGCAAACAGTGGTATAAAAAGCGATCACAATTGGGACAAAAAAAGTTATTAAAAGAACTAGAATTTTCGTCCAGAACAGATTTTAAAAATTATGTTCGAATGGACAAAGAAACCTTTGATGAACTTTTGTTAAGTTGCACCACTAATAACAAAGCAGAACACTATTATATGGCAAGCAATTCCTGCACATCACCGGTTTGCTTTGACATTAGACTTTATGGCAAGCGGCAATAACTTTGAATATCTGAAATTTCTTATGGAAATTGCCCCGCAAACAATTGGAGTTATAGTTATGTAGACTTGCTAACCTTTAATTAAAACGTTGAGAGATTTCATACAGGTGTGTAGATAAAAATATATCACTTTAAAAAGTAATTTTTATTTCAATTATTTTCAGTTACCAACGAATGAAATCCAATGGAAAATACAAGCCAACGCTTTTTATCAACGTTGGAATTTCCCAAACTGCTTAGGATAAATAAATGGGAAACACATAATATCGAGAGCTTATATTCAATATGACCTGTCTACTTTTTCCACGAAATTCGTTTTTATCGCAAAGAAATCGTTGACTCATCTGCCACTAGGGAGATTAATTTCAAAACGAAATAAAAAACTTTTAGCATTGTAATGTGTTTAAAAAGGTTTTGGGTTTATAAAAAGAAACAAAGAATTATTATTAATGCCTAAATCGGCTGTTTTGGGCTATGGCAAAAATGCCGAACTGTATGACACTAGAAATAAAAACAACTTTCAAGTCCCGTTTTAAATCTGAACTTTATTTGAAGTATTTGGGTTTTTATATTTAAAAAAACTAATATTAATTTTCTTACAATTTGGTAACTCCTCCCCATTATTTATTTCCACTCAATTTTACAACATTTAATTGAGTGATCTTTTTTGTATTGTTCTCGTTCCACAAACCAATCAAAAATAGTGCAGCGGTTGCATATGCTGCAGTCACTAGGTCAGCGTGCAAGCAAATTTTATATTTCCGTGGTTGCGACATCTACTCAAAGCACTTGACTTGCTTTCGATCAACATGCATTGATAGACGCGACGTGGAGAACGAAAGATAGAAATAAATAAGAATAAGTTATGTTGTGGTGGCTATGATAGTACCACTACAGCATAGTTTTTATTGTTAATTGTTTTACTTATTTACTACAATTTTTTTTTAGTGAATGCAAATTGACTCATTTACAGAATTCTTTCGAAATATCTAAGAAAATTTTAACAAAATCGTGGTAAATTACAATGGCAGTGCAAAATAAAGAAAGAAATGCATTGAAAAACAGCAATTTATTATGCATCATCGACGGGGGAAGAAATTGAACAAATAACAGGTTATTATATAATCGAATGAAGTTCTCTTCAAATATTAAGACTTTTTACGCAGATTCTCACGATAACTTGCCAATAAGCCTTATTCGAAGAAAAAACGCAACGAAGCGCATGAGGGGTAAGCAATACTTTGGGTTTTCCACTGTTGGCAGCAAGTGTGAACAGAAAACCCAAAAACCAGAAAGAAAAATGGGTCCAAAGTGCTCGTCACCTTTTTGTTTGAAAAGCAAAGTAAGGCACTGTCACAAGTTTGATGAAGAAACCAGGAACAATATTTTCTCGATGTTTTGGAGCATAAGCTGGGAGGCTAAGAAAGTTTTTGTTAAAGACCACGCTAATATATTGCCCAGAAAGCGTATCACAGTGGAAAATTAAAAAAAGTCACAGAGCTGTGTGTATAAGTTACCTCATGCGTATGAAGAATTACAAGTTCGTAAAACCATGTTCCTTTCAACTTTATCAATTGGGGGAAATATGCTAAAGTACTGTATGTATGTATGTATTTATTTATTTAGTTAATATAACTATTAAAAATCTGCTATAAGTTTATAAATTACATAATATTTAAATGAATTAATTTATAGTATTCAGAAAACAAATAACAAAATTATTATATAATTATATAATTATATAAGCTTTCTTTTGAATCTTAAGTTATTTTTTATTGCTGAAGGCAATTCATTAAAGAATTTAAGGCCACGATAATTTAATTGATTTTGAGTTCTGGAGTCTCTATATTGCTGAAGTCTTAAATCAGAGTTTGATCTCTAAAGTATACGGCTGCGAGTCACCAACGGAAATCGAGCTAGACGTAAGATATTTAGGCACCATGTTTTATTTCATTTTAAACACAAACAGCAGGACATTAAAGATGATTCGTTGTTTAATATTTAGCCATTTTAGACACGATAGCATCCACGCAATTGGTGTATAAACACTACATTTGAGAATAGTTCTCATAGCTTTATTTTGTAGCATTTGAAATTTATTTATTTGTTCATTATTGCCCATGAACAAAATAGTTGAACAAAACTCGAAATGAGGTTTTATTATTGTGTTATATATATTAATGGCACACATTATGTTAATATTTTTTCTTATTCTCTTGAGGAACCCTATTTTCTTCGAGATTTTTTTTGCCACGTATGTCTATGAAATAGCGGCATGTCTATGACATAGTCTATATGACTATGAAAGTTCAGTTTGCAGTCGAGTATAACACCCAAATATTTAATTTCATTCACTTTTTCTATGGATTTTAAATCCGCTATTAAATTAACAATGTCATTACTATTGACAACCATACATTTAGTCGTCTTACTAACATTTATTTTTAATTTGTTAAGTTGAAGCATACACAAAGATTGCATCATTTTATAAATCACCGTGATGAAACGCAACGCTAACGCGTCGCATCACTTGGTTATAAAATTGGCATTTTATTAATCACTACGTTATTGCGTTAGCTATGTTACGTTACCACGATGAACAAGTCAACAACAGTTTAAGGGTTGTCACATGTTAAACAAAACTAGCATCATTATTGCAAATCTTTGAAAAATTCAAGACTCACCAAATTCTGACTTGTTGGCAACCATATCAGCTGTTCTCTTCAGTCATCATTAAATTGAAATGTAATATAAACGCCAAACACTGGCGTACCATTTGCTACCTGCAGTCATTTTTTTATTTCTTTTAGCAACATTTCGAACTGTTGGTTTGTTGTTGCTGTTTTTAACCTATATTTAAACGATATATTTAAACATTTAAGAATATATGAGTGAAAAAAAGAGTTATTACCCTTTCAATGCCAACTTATTCGTTCTAACGGCAGCTCAAGAGCAAGTGATGCAATTGACGGTTCAAGTGAACGAAATTCAAGGGTTGCGTTAATATAACTATTAAAAATCTGCTATAAGTTTATAAATTACATAATATTTAAATGAATTAATTTATAGTATTCAGAAAACAAATAACAAAATTATTATATAATTATATAAGCTTTCTTTTGAATCTTCTTAAGTTCTTTTTTATTGCTGAAGGCAATTCATTAAAAAATTTAAGGGCACGATAATTTATTTGATTTTGAGTTCTGGAGTCTCAAGTCAACGGTCCACCTACTCCCCAGATTGGGCGACCAACTCCAGGATCTGGGTGATCCCTCTACTTTTACACAGGATAGGGCGAACCCGTTGCCTGCGACCATCCTCCTTTATCCTGGCTTTGGACAGGCTGCTCGTGAGAACAGGCGGAGTTGTTATTATGAACAGTAGTAAGCACACGTAAATCACAAAATATTTTAAAAACATTTGAAAATTTTCCAAACATTTGACCAGATGAAAATTTTTTCCGACGAACCTGAATAATCAAACAAGCAAACCATGGTCTTGCATGAAAGCTGGACCAAGACTCAAGTAGTATTTTTTTTCAGTGCAAAACTTTCAATGAGGTTTTATACATAAACAAAGTATGCTTGTATAGAGTTTGATGACCACTGCTTTACAGATATCGTTTATGTATACCAGGAACTAGGGTATGCAACTATTCGACAATATAAAAAACCGGTTTCGAATAGTAAAATTTTTACAAAACCGGTTTTCGAATTATTCGACCAGAAAAAACCGGGAAAACCGTTTTTTTTTAAATTAAATAATTTTTTAGTTTCTTACCAAATATATCTATGTAGTTTTTATTTAAAAAAATAGTAACTATTTTTTAATAAAGTAAAGAAAGGTACTTATGCAGTACTACCCACTGAACCATAAGCGAAGGTTTTGCGTAAGGTTAGAGTTTTGCGAAAGTGTTTGGTCAGAATTTTTTTTCAATTTTTGGTTTTTTATTTTGTTGCTTAAAAGTACTTGCTATAGAAGATTATATTCGTGAAAATTTTTCCCATAAGTAAAAACTACTAATTTTTTTAAATTCATAAAAAACTTATTTAGAGTCAAAAAATAATATTTTTTTTATAATTTTGTAATTTTATATGAGTTCAGAAAATAATCATAAATCTTTCATCGAAATCATCATCGATATGTAATAACAAATAATTGGGCAATAATTAAATTTATAATTCAAAAAGGTTAATTTTTTAACACATTTCTGAACAAAAAAAGGTTAATTTTTTAAAGGCAATTCAGTCTGGCGATTGATTCAAAAAGGGTGTATTTGCGAGTACCGAAAAATAACTTTTCTTTGGTTCTTTTTTTAAGTAATTTCCGAACAAAAAAAGTACAATTTCTGGTTCTTTTTTAACTCATTTCCGTACAAAAAAGAACAAAAAAGAAAATTTTGGAGAGACATTTTAATCCGACGAATGATACAAAAAAGGTTTATTTATGAGTGCTGAAATCGAACGTTTCTACCCGAAATGGTTCATAAATGAATACGAAAACGGTAGTTTTGATTCACTGGGTAGAATTATGTTTCGAGTTTTTCTTTAAGTATTTTTAACACATGTTTTATATCTTTTAATGATTATCTCGGTATTTGTACTTAATGCTTTTAAATTTTTTTGGGCATTTCATGCCCTACCTTTTTTTAAATACTTCCAGATTTCGGAGTTCATGTCAAGCTGTTGATAATCTTATATATATTACGCAAACCCAAATTTTGTCCGGCGTAAGGCTTTTTAAGTACAAGTCCAATTTTAATAAATTTAGTATGGTTTGATAGGTTTAGACCTGCAGATGTGCAAACTGGACTTTTTATTTCTTAAAAATTTATATATTTTAAGTTATAGCTTATTAAAGTTTGCATATAATTGCATATAATTATTGTTGTTATGTTGGTTTTTCTTTTATTAACAGAGCAGCTGAGAACAACGTTATCAAACTCAGAGCAAAACTATTCGCTGCTCACATTTCGCTCTCTTCTGTCTCTTCTTAATAGAGCGTCTGTTAACAACAAAATTAAAGTCAGAAAAATATAAAGCTTTCGCAAGCCGCTCGCGCTGAATGCTCGCATCCAAGATAAGATACATACAAGTTTTTTTTTGTTGCAATTTTCTGCTCACATTTCACTTAACTCTGCCTCTTCTTTATAGAGGTATGTTATTATAATTGCTGGGGGCAGCATCGCGCACCAGTGGTCGCTAGTTTAATATATTTTCTAAAAAAAAATGCATTATTAAATAGAAATCACGTTTAACTTACATTAAATACGCCACCACCATGTAAATGCTGTTTTAACGAAAGCAAGCAAAAAGAAATGGCCAAAGCATGTTTAAACGAACTCAAATAAAGCAAAATGAAATAGAAGCCAAAGATAAGAAATGTTAGAAACGTTAGTGAAATGTAAAAACGTAAGAAGAAAAAAAAACAGGGTCGCCCAAATGCAATAATAAAAGTGGTTTGAAGAATTTATATGAAGATTAATGTATTTCTAAACTATTCGAGCAGTCGAATAATTCGAGCCAAAAAAACCGGTTTTCGAATTATTCGAAAATTGCGATTTTCAAAATGTTATCACACACAAATTTATAAAATTGATCGTACGCGCACTTTTCTACAATTTTCTCTAGTAATGGCATCATATTTATGGGTGTAAGTTTTTCACAGTCATTTGCACCAGCTTCTTTAGGTATCGGAATAACGGTATATTTCTTTAAGTTTCTTCGAAACTCACCGCACCGGAAGGACTCATTAACTATTCGTAGTATTATTGGACAAATTATATCAAAGCAATCTTGTATGATTTTAATATTTACACTAAAAGCTTTTGTTGTATTTTACGTCCTATGGTTTCCGTGCTTTCCGCAAGGAGAAGAGAAACCAAAGACGGAGAGAAAAAAAGACTTGTAGTTTAAGTTTTGAATTAATTTTATTTTTATAACATAGGCCCTCTGTCTAGGCGAGGCTGCGACCTTTTTGATTTAGTTAACTCTAAAAACTCTCTTAGCTCTCTGCCAGTTTCTGGTCTGATCGGCGGTATTTAAAGGATTTTTCTTTCAGTTTTGGAATTATTGGAATTAATTGGGAAATGTCACACACAATTACAAGAAGAAATAGACTTTCATATGCAGCGTAAAGAATAAAAATCTAATAATATAAAATGCACATATGAAGTAAAGACGAATGTAAGTATAATAAAAAAGAAATATAGTAGATATTTACTAAAAGTTGAGATAAGAAATGCCTTAAGACACGCAGAAGTTTATTGTGAAAGCCTCTAGTGCTAAACAGGATTCAGTGTTATTTAAAATCCGGATGAGAAATCAGGTACGTCTGCAGGATACATAGCGATGCAACTTTGTAGATCAAGTATCGATTCACTGCTATCCAATGCAGTTAACTTAACCTTGGGAACATCAGAATTTAACATTTTGTATCAGTATTTTTCTCTCTTTTAAGAGCTTTCTTCTTTCTTTCTTTCTTTATTTAGCTATATGCTAGTTTTACAAAATTAGATTATAGTATTTAATATTATCTTAACAAATTTCTTATTTTATATAGCTCCATTAATTAATTCAGTTATATTTTGTTGTATTGTAGTAAAACATTCTTAAAGCTATAAAAATTTGTTTCATTCAATTGATTAGGTAGTTCATTGTATAAATTAAGGCCTTTATATAATAAAATATTTTGAGATCTATTGTTAGGAAAGAAATTTGGTCTAAAATTAGCTCCATTTCTCAAATTGTATGCATGCACATCAACAACATAACGTCGTTGCGCATACCAAAAAGGTTATGTGTTTTTGAACAATTTTTCAGGAGACGAAAAAAACATTTTTGTTTTTTAACAATTTCAATACTATTTTCACATAGCTGGCTAACTTTCACATTTGTTTACTTCTGAACCAATAAGAATATCAAGAAACCATTTAGTGAATAGATGGGGCATACATATGGCTATTAAATGGTAAAATAAAAAAAAAATCGAAATTTTTCACATAGCCTTTTTTGTATGCGCAACGACGATAAACCAATTGATTACTTAAATATTTAGGTAACATATTATTCTTCATTTTAAAAATAAAAACTATCACATTCATAATTATTTTTTGGTTAATGGATAACCATTTTAGAGTTTCTAACATGGTTCTTATTGGCGCAACCTATTACATTTCAAAATACATCTCATTCCTTTGTTTTGCATTTTTTGCATTCTCGAAAGCATAACATTTGATCCTAAGAACACTATGGTGGAACAATAATCGAAATGAGGTTTAATCATTATATTATAAATTTTGATTGCCGTTGCAATAAACAGTCTACTTCTTATTCTTTGAAAAAATCCTATTTTTTTGCTACTTTTTTACATAAGTAATTAATATGCTCATTAAAGTCTAGTTTATTATCAATAAAAATACCTAGGTATTTCATATTATTTACTTTTTCAATAATTTCATCATTTATTTTAATGTTTTTCTCAGAGTTTCCATTGATTAACATGGCTTTAGTTTTGTTTGTATTGAGTTTTAGCTTATTCATTTTTAAATAATTTTCTATGCTCTCTAGATCCTAATTTATTTTATTTCCTGCTATATATATATCAATGTATCGTCAGCAAACAAACAAATTTTACAAAAGCTGAGAACTTGTTCTATATCATTAATGTAAAAATAAATAGAAGAGTTCCATATGAATTTAAGCTTGCTGGCTGTGGGTGTGAGATGATCATCCAAGTAAATTCTAGACTGGATGTCACCTCCAAGGATATCACAAAGTCTTAAAGTCCGAGTTTTATAATAGCGTATCATGATTTCATCGCGGAGATGGACCGAATTGAATTTGATGAGCAAGGATTTATTATTACGAATGTAGCAGCAGTGCTGTATACCCTGTTTGAAGAAGGATCAAATTTTAAGTGGCAGATCAAGAAGATTTGTGATTCCAGATGGCAGTGCAGATACTACAATATTTGACCGATTCATGCGACAAAGAAAAATGTTTTCAGCTTCCAGTAAGAGTATTTTATTGTCGGTGGCAGATTCAATTAATTGAATTTGATTGTTACATTGCTTGATGTCCTGGTATAAGTTCTTAACACTTGCGGCAAGTTCCAGTCTTATTTCATCAGCAACCCTGTCGAATTTATCTTGAATTTTATCAAATTTTGTTTGAATATCTGCCATAGACTTCCTCAATTCAACAGCAAAGACCATTTCAGTGCGCGGAGACTCCGTAGCACATATCACACAAGTATAGTTAAAATGGCGATTCTTTTTTAGAAGAGTGTGCTGTTCAGAATAAACATCTGTGCATGATAAGTGGTACCACGCTCCACATGATCCACATCCAATACTGACTTTGGTTTTGGTAATGTTTTTGGAGCAGTCTGAACATTGTAGAGTATCAGATGTCGGAGCCATAGCTAAAATTAGCCGAACAAAGCAAGGGCTCAGCAGACAACAGCAACAATGGCAGACTTGAAACAGCGAGTAACTGCACAGCAGACCAGCGAAAAGCAGCAAGTATTACCTGGTGTTAACAAAGCACTTAACAAAGCAAAAATACGAAGCAAACGAAGTATTCCAAGGAAAGCAATATATTAAATTTACTTAATAATCACTATTTTATATTATTTTAGGTCGACAAGCAGCAAAGATATTTATTTATATGATTCAACCGACGACGAGAAAAATGCGCGTTTACTCGCTCATTACCAGTGTTGCCAGTTCAGTTTAAAAAAAAAACGTATCGGCGAGCATAGGCGTAACAACATTTTGGATCAGGTTATTTATAATCATTGCATCAAGAATAATCACACTTTTGATTTCGAAGGAGCTAATGTCGTTGATGTTGAGCATAATTGCAAAAAACGCTTAATAGCCGAAATGATGTTTATAAATAGCGATCCAAACAGCCTTAACAAAAAAGAGGATATCAATTACCTTAAAAATTAATTTCCTTAATAACATATATTAAAGTTGAATAACCGGTTTTGAAAGCGTTAAGCCTACATCACTTTAGAAACTTACCCTTATCATCGTCGTCGAAAACGACTAAAAAAACACGATGCGACTCAAATTGGATCATGGTAAGTCGTTTTACGACGTCGACTGTCGAAAAACGGCAAATCTTTTACATTTCTGCACTCGTTATAGTTTTTTCAAATCATCGTAAATTAAAACGATGCGTTATCTGTAAAAATAAGTTTGATTCCTGTCGCCAAAAATTTTGCCAACGACAGTTTAAAAAGTAAGTTTGTTTCTCTTTTATTTTAATAAATTAATATTAAAGTAAAATTTTTTTAACTTTAAAGATGAAAATAACAAACGAATATCAGTTTGAAAAGCTGGTTTCGCTAATGGAGGAAAAAGTTGACTTGACCAAGGCTTTCTCCAAAAACATTTCTAAAGTTGATTTTAGAAAAGAGTGGGGAACCGTTGCAGAAATTTTAAACAGCCGCTGACGATGAACGCACTGAATTTGTAATTCGGCTTCGTAGTACTGCAAGCAAGTATCTAAATGCATCCTTGTTTAATCTAAAGTTTCGCACAAATCTGAGTGTCTCATATTCATAAGTTAAATGCAAGAAATTTGTTTTTTGGCAACTTACTGTGCGCTTGGTAATTCAAAAGGATTTGAGCGTTCCCTTATGCTCCGCCTTAATTTCACTAGCTCGCGTTTTTTACTTCTTCATCCTCGTCAGAGCTGCAAAAAAAATGTGCCACGCTGTTCATTTTAAAATTTGCAATTAAATTCAATTCTTCATTTCACAGAATATAACAAAATCACAAACGAAAATTTTATTAGTAACTATTTAAATGACAGCTTTTTGTAAAAGATTTTTTTTGTTCACTAGTCGTTTAAAATACTGTCGGTCGAAAAAAACACGGTGATCCAAATAAATTTTCGAGACGACGGAAAAAACGACAGTCGTCGTAAACGACTGACGACAACGATGATAAGGATAACTGTGTTTAATGTGTCTTGGTTTTTTTCTTTGTTTTGCTTTGTTATCTCTATTGTTAGTTGACGTTCATGGTATAATAATACATGGTAGCATTGACAGTTGCTTGGTAAATCATATACTGTCAAAAAATATACTCAAAAAGAGAGCGCTCACAATCCGCCATTGAAAACACAAGCAATGTTGAAAACGTTGAAGTGAAAAAAAACAACAACCACAGCAGCTGCTGATGTATTTCCACAAAAAGCTGTTTTTGACAATTTATGTTTTCCTGTTGAAGAGAAAATAAGCAGTTGTCAATGCTACCATGTATTATTATACCATGGTTGACGTTTAACATTTAGTATGTTATTATTGATTCTTTGACAAGAATCACTTTGCTGTAAAATTAAAACTATTGCTTAGGGTGATTTGTTAATTATGTATATGCATATAATCTCTGGTACTAATTGTGTTCTATAAATATTTGTAGTTTAGCCTGTTGAGGTGTATGAATTATGCACGAAACGTTAAAATAAAATAACAAAAAGTTTCAGTGTCTCCGTTTAAAAAAAAAAAAAAACACCGAGACTAAACTAATTTGCTCCAACAGATCAAAACCCATATAATTTAAAAAAAAAAGTTAAAATACTTCAAGTCAAATACATTTTAAGTATAAATTTGGAATAAATCCCAAATCAATAAAAAAATATAGATTCTCTCAAATACACGGAGAATGAGCATTTAAAAAAATAAAACTTTGATTAACTCTTGATATTAAACTATGAAAGTATCGACTTTTTGGTAATAGTCGTCGAAATTTTTAAAAGTCGACCTCATAATTTATTTATTATTTGGCCGACTGAAATTCTTTTAAATAAAATTAAATTTGCAAGAAAAATAAACTTAATAAGTGTGGTATAGATTCAAACATTAAATTAAGCTGATCCCACTAACTAATTTTCTTATCATTATATCATAGATATTTTTCAGATTACCTTCGCCTTAAGTTTATTCAAGGACTAATAATGGCATCGAAGATAAGACAGCTTGGTGTTTCTACCTTGAGCGTTCTGACGGGGGCTACCATTTCAACTTGGATGTTTGATACACATAATTCAGCACATGAAGTGAATATATAAATATAAAATATATAACATATATATATGGGTGATTTGCAAAAAAAAAACGTACACAAAGAGGTTTTCATGTTTTGTTTTTAAAGTTTTTTAAATTTTCCCGTTGGATTAGTCAAATTAAGTAAAAATTAATGGAGAATTCGAAGTTGTTTTTAGGCCCTGCAAAAAATAATTTTTTCTATGGTTTTTATACGATTTTTGTATTGAACGTCACACAGCAGATATACGGGAAAAATCACTAAAAATTTTAAAATTTAGAAAATTAAAGCTTACTGTGATGTTTGTTAAGTTATTTAATCAGTTAAATCAGCTTTTGCAAAAATCGCCATTTCACTTACAGAAATAATAATTTTTTATCAAAAATACCTACATATTTTACAATTTTAACTGGAAAAAATAAAAATTTTTCTCCAAAAAGACATCAACATAGAGGTTATTTTCAAAGTAGTAGACTTGCAGCAATAAATAATAAAAAACTGTTAAATAATAAGCAACTTCAGAAAAAACAACAAGGTGACGTTCAATACATTTTGTTGCGCTTAACCAAATAATGTAAACCAAATTGGGAGTTTAACAAAAATCTTTAAAAAAAAAAAAAAACAAAAAGTAAATATAAAGTATATAATTCAGCTATACATACAATTTTCATCCAATTTTTTTTCTTTATTTTTTTACAAAAAATTAAAAAAGTCAATAGCTTGTTGAATTGTTATTGAAAATTTATTAAGACTTCACGTTTTACAATAAACTTCTGAACCCTTTAAAACCACATCTTCCTTTTATATCATTGGAAAGGTATAACCATTGGAAAGGTATAAAAATTATTGCACGTGTTGCTGGCATGATATTAAACTTAAACAAATTAAGAATGAGTGAAATTATTGCAATATTTTAAAAAATTGTGTACTTTTCCTCAAAAAAAATAAAATATATTTTTTTATATAATATATAATATAAAAAAAAATAAATTAACTTTTTCTTCCATTCAAAGGTTCCATTCAATACATTTACCACTTTTTTTGCAAATACACAAATACACAAGGAAATGAATCAAAACCTATGAAACAATGATTTTAAACTTGAATTTTTTTGATTTACTATTTTTGCTTTAATAAAACTCCGCATGACGTTCAATACATTTTTACACGTACTTATCATGATGAACTGAGAACACACAAAAAAAATTGACTTTAATATTATTTAAACGTCTTAATTTTTAGAATTTCGTGAGAACTAATCTCTGCGCTTTCTTAATATAACTTTCTTGTCATCTATACCACACCTAAATTAATACTAACGAAGCGTAAAAAAAGTGACGTTCAATACAATGCTTGGGGACTAAATGTAAATCGAAAGCCAAATTCGTGATGACAATGTTTTGAGAATAACAACAAAATAAAACATAAGAAATAAATGCTATTATTACAAAACAGTTATTATTTGTTAAATTTTTGCATTGTTTTCAACTTTTTTTCACGTTTTTCATCAAAAAGTGTAACTGGGGACACATGTTTTTATATTAAACGAGTTCGAGAGAAAAATATAATAATCTTCAAAACAAATATGCAAACAGTTTTAGGATTCTGAAAAATATGTTTTGTCAATAAATATTCTTCAGTGATCGCTTTCTCATTTTTTATTTGTTTTTTTCTTTTTGTTTTTACCTAAAAACGGAGTTAAAAGAGCGGGGACAAAAAAAGAGCGTTTTGTATGCAATTGACCCATATATAAAATAATATTTAATTTATGCCAATTCAAATTATATCTTTAAGGTTAATGCTGCTATTATAAGACCACCAAAAAGGAAGCGAACACTACCTCTTAGGCAAGATCAAATAAAAACACTTCAAAGTGGCGAAGAATATGATGTTCTTGTAATTGGTGGTGGAGCTACCGGAGCAGGATGTGCTCTAGACTCTGTGACGAGAGGATTAAAAACAGCACTTGTAGAGTTGGACGATTTTGCAAGTGGAACATCTTCAAGATCTACAAAATTAATTCACGGAGGTGTTCGATACCTACAAAAAGCTATTTTGGGGGTAATTACTTATTTATGTATTAACTGTTACAATAATAATTTTTGTATTTATTCAATACTATTGAATGGTATCAATGTTTGATTTTTTTTTTAAATCATGCAGTAATATTTTTAAGTATGCATATTGAGACCTATTCGCCGAAATAGCAAAAGCGACATTTTTTGTAATAAATAATTTTAGGGTAAATGTACTAGGAACAAGCTTTAAAAAATCACATCCATAAAATAAACCGTTAGAAAGTAAGAAAAAAAAACAAAAACAAAATTAAAAGAAGTCAAACCCAAGTACCTTTTTAGCACTAAATTCGACGAGAATCTAAGACTCTATACTTTCATTCAGTATAGAAGTTGTTTTCAAAGGCTACTATTGAAATTATTGAGCAAAGTTAAAAGGCGTGTTAATTACGTTGTAAAACGGAACAGAGGACATCTTTATTTAAATGTCAAGCTTAAAACTAGCCAAAGTTCATGTGTAACATATATAAAAAAGTACTAAAGCATAGTTGTACATAAGTAATGAAGGGTCGTTCTACACCTTATTTTCAACACCTTTCCTGAACGACATTTCATCTAAAATTCATAACACTCAATTTAAAAGTTCAATTAAAATATTCAATTCAAAAATTTAAGTAAAAATGCAATTCAATTAATTAAATAGCGCATCGGAAAGATACACATGTTTCGGTTTAGTCACGCCTTTGGTAAAGATGTCCGCCACCATGTCGTTCGTCGATATGTAGTGCAGCTTGATTTTTCCTTGTTCCAAATTTTGACGAATGAATTTACCCTTGGTATCCACATGTTTCGTGCGAGGAGAGTACGAATTATTCGTTGCTACCTGGATGGCGCTTTTGTTGTCGCAGTGTAGTACCATGGCTTGTGGAGCATTCGGAATTAGTTCATATTGAAGTCGTTGCAGCCACGTAGCTTCTTGGATTGCAGATGTTATGGCCATGAACTCGGCCTCTGTTGATGAAAGTGCCATAGTTCTTTGACGACGAGTACACCAAGATATAGCACTACCTTGGAATTTGAAAACGTAGCCCGTTATTAATCGTCGTTCATCTAAATCACTGCCCCAATCAGTGTCAGAAAACCCAGAGATTTCGCTTTCATTGTTGTTGAAGACCAGCCCGTAATTTAAAGTCCCCTTCAGGTACCTCATAACACGCTTAATAGCTGTCCAATGAGTCTTTCCTGGATTCGTAGCAAATCTACTTACAGATCAATTCTGTCGCGGTAACGTTAATCTTGTTACCGTAGAAATTCACCTTTTAGTAACTTGAACACTCTGTTGGTATTCTGCGACCAAGCGTTACCGGTGAATATTGTTACCATCTCTTTAGGTTGTAACAAGCAAACAGAAGGCATTTGTTTAGCTTGCATTTAAAAACGTGCTCGTGTTTTGAGTAATTAATTTAATTATAAAAACCTCAAATCGAAATTGGAGCAAATAAAAATAAAAAACGATGCCAAATTCACTGTTTCTGCTTCTTCAGCACTTTTCAGTGAATAAAAATTTATAACAATTAATTCTAAATTAAATATAGAAAACACCGCTGCTGCGTCTTCGCAGTGTGTGCATATTTTCTGCCAAGAAAAACAAATATATAAAAATTTAACAAAATGCAATTAATTCTATGTACTTGCTTCTCATTTTCCATTGTTCATATTTCACCACACAAAAGAGAGAGCTTCATTTCAATAAGGTGAGTTTACGACGCTAGACAGCGTTACCGACCTCACGGAATACCAATTTCTAAGACCGGTAACGAGTTTTGGTAACAATTTTGCTGTTACCGGTAACGCGCAGAATCGATCTGTTAGAAGATTAACAGCAAAACATATATCGGGGCGAGTAACCTGCGATGCATAGAGCAGACAGCCGACAGCTTGCATGTAAGGAATCTTTGCCATTTCAGCCTTCTCTATTTCATCTATTTCGACCGCTGGTTCAAGTCGATTGGAGTAGCAATGAGATTGCAATCACTCAAATTCTGGTTTCAGTAAATCTGCTTCACATTGAGATTGGTCAATACTGATTGTACCTTTTGTCCTGTCTCTTTTGCCCATGTCTTTCTTTTGCCCATCTCTGATAACTTCTTCTGGGTTTTCAAGGTCTTTACATCATTGCAGAACAGTACCACATCATCGACATACACAGCTACAAATATCACGTTGTTGTTGTCTGCTCTGTAGTATACGCACTAATCCACCTTACTTCGAGTTAGTCCAAGACCCAACAGAACATCATTGAACTTATCGTTCCAGAGTGGACTAGCTTGCTTAAGTCCATATAGGGATTTCCTCAATTTTAACATACTGCATCCATTTGATGTATGTGCAATAGAGTGGGTCGGTCTCCATACAAAAAAAAGTTTGAAAAGTGCACCCCTTATTTTAAAGATGACTTCAAGACAACCCCAAAAACATTTTTTTGGACCCCCGGAAAAATCGGCAAAATGGTATTTTTTCCATAACTTATTCATTTTGTGTCATATGTCATATTATATGTCAACTTTTTTGTTTTTGGAGTTGTCTCGAGGTCATCTTTAAAATTAGGGGTGCACTTTCCAAACTTTTTTTTTCGACCCACTCTAATGTGCAAGTCATGTTTAGCTCCCAGAGCGATCAAAAAACGTAGTGATGTGTATCTGGCTACTGGTGCAAAGGTTTCTTCGTAGTCCACGCCTTTTTCTTGACTATATCCCATTACCACCAGCCTGACTTTATGGAGTACAAACTTACCGTCTGCATTTAACCTTTAACCTTTGCTTTAAATACCCACTTGGATTTTATAATTTTTTTCCCGGTGGGTAATTTAGTCAAAGTATTATTTGCATGGAGTGATTCCATTTCTTCGTTCACCGCTGTCTTCCAACTATCAGAATCGGGGCTGGACATCGCTTCTCGAAAGGACGCAGGGTTGCTTGAAACAGAATCAGTTACACAGAAATTACGAGCTAGCCTCATGCCTGCGATTCTCTCGGAGCGCCTTGTTAAATTTTCTGGTTCAGCTTCAATTTCATCATCAGAATCATCAAGGTCGAAACCTTTGAATTCATAAGAATCAGAATAAGTAGCCTCAGCGTTTGGAATGCTCAAATCCGTAGAACTTTCATCTGGTTCAGTAAAATGTTCTTGGCTTGATACTGCAGCAGTTTCTTCAGGATTATTTTCTGTTAAGTTAGAAAATGCTTGGTAGTCTTTCCTCCTCCCCCCTGCATTGAGAACGTCCCATGATAAGTCCATTTGTTTCATCGCGAATGAAGAATTTTTGCTTTTATGATTTGTAATTCACGACGCGGTCAATTATTTCAATGTTGCGACTTATGACAATTTTTTTTGTGTCTTGATTAAAACGGCGGTAAGCTTTGGTTTCAATACAGTAACCAAGCAATATGCATTCAACAGATTTCGAATCTAATTTCTTACGTTTTTCTTTTGTTATATGTACCCATGCCCTACTACCGAAAACACGCATACATATGTTTTAGATTAGGTTTTTTAGCTGTCCACAATTCTTCAGGGCTTTTCGAATTTAACCGACACGGCACTCGATTAATTATATACGCAGCAGTATTTGCAACTTCCTCCCAGAATTTATTATTTAGTCCCTAATCTAACAACATACAACGAACTCTTTCAATAATCGTACGATTAAGTCTTTCGGCCACACCATTTTGTTCCGGTGTATATGGCGCAGTTGTTTGGTGTATAACTCCATTTTTATGCAAAAGTGTTTTAAAATTTTTATTTATATACTCCAAACCATTATCTGTACGAAAAATTTTTATTTTACGCCCACACTGATTTTCAGAAAGTTCTTTGAATTTCTTAAATTCTTCAGAAACGTCACTTTTTTGAAGAACAATGTACCGACATCCAGAATAAGACGCCTCGGGAAAAGGACCCATTACGTCAGAATGTATTAGGGGGGGGTAAGGTTTGTTTCGTCTAAAAAATACATTTTTTCATGATTTTTTTAGAGAAAATTATTACTGTAGGTTTATTTTACTTCTATACTATTATATAAAAGAGTACTCGCGTATGTTCGGCTGCGAAAAGCTTGAGAATGGCAGGCGCTATTTCAAAAATTATTTTTCGCTAGGATAGCTATGCTGCCCAGTTGGGACATAGGCTATATAAATTTTATAACCATTATTTAAATAATTAATTAAAATTCAAAGAGAATAACCATACAATTTCTTTATTCTTATTCTCAGAGAGAAAAACTTTCCTCTTTAAAGCTCTGTGCAACTCAAAAAAGTTTGTGCCCAAAGCTAATAAGGTAGAACATATGTATATGTAATACTTCTGTATTCCAACTCCGAAATCGAAGAGCGACAGCCATAACATAAGATGTTGTTTGTATTAGTATATTTGAATATATGAAAATTACTTCACACAAAAAAAATGTCAAATCGTCACAGGGGCGGTTGTTAGAAAAATGTTTGCCCCAAACATATAAGAAAACAAATCATATTTGTTTTGCCTAAATCACAGGTACGCACCATTATTACAACAATTATAATAACGCCTGAAATATGATTAAATTTAAAAAAACAAAATTTTAATCAAAAAATTCAAACAACAAAAATTTCAACTAAAATTATTGACAATGGAAGGGCCGCTTCTGATTTTTTTTATTTTGAAATTTAATTTCTTCTATATATTTTCTCGCTCATATAACAATATATCAGCAATCTAATGTTGGCGAATATATGAGATAGAACAATATGTCAAAATCACTGTGAAACAAAAGCTATATTTCCAAACTCTTTGTAAGCATCATAAATAAAAGTCAACAACCCAGCGGGAAAATGAGAATTGATTCTAAAAAAAATCGTAAATGGAATAGATTCTTTTGCTTACATTTTAGAACGTTTTCCAAAGAATATATAAATTTAAAGCAAAACCTATGAATTGGAATATATCAACCAAAAGTTTACTGATTCGTTTTTATTCCAGCCAGAATCGATTACGACCCATATAATAATTTCTACTATAGAAAATGTTTTTAGATTCCTGATTTGTTTTGTTTTATGTTTGAGGTAGACATTTTTCTTAACAACCGCCCCTGTGACGTATAAGCGAGAAAAGAATGTACTATTTTTTGTAGGACATCAGCATGTTAAAAATAATCAATTCTAGAATCTTTATTGGAGAAGAGAATTTATTCTTTTTTCATACACAATTGCTTCTTTTTTCCCGGTTTGAAGGTCCACAAAAAAGAAAAAAAAAAAGACAGCAACATGTATTGTGTGCGGTACCAATGCTGCCACCTTTTTGAATGTAAAAATACTGCCACTTTTATAAAAGCATCGACAAAAATTCCGTGTCGACGTTTTGTTGAAATGTTTTGATGAAATTTTTCAGCTTAAACGAAAGATATATTTAATTTTAAAATAACAATTCTCTAAGGCAGTCATATATTTTTCTTACCTCAGAGCTGATATTTTTACGTATAAACGAGATTTTTATACAGTCAAAGTGCTAGGAAAAGTGAACCAGTGCATGAAAAAAATTATCAGGAAGACACAGCAAGTTTATTACTTTAGTTATTTTTTTATTACTTTAGTTAGCTAGTTACTTTATTCGGATGGAACTACTAAGTCGCTCCACCACAAATATACAATTTTACCGAAATTCTAACGGCTGTATTCATAAAAAATTATGAACCTCTTACAAAGCCTTCATAAGAAAAAAAAACGAAAAAAAAATTGAAAAACATTTTCATAAACGTTCAACAGCGCTCAAAATATCTTTTAAATGCTTAATAAATGAGAGAATTTTAAAAATGGTTGAAACCTTCAATAAACCCTCGATAAAGCATTTTAAAAATTTGTTTGTTCCCATCTAAGCGCAACAAATATTGTCAAAAATTTATCAAATTATTTCAAAATGTATCAAAAACAAACAAAATGTCAAAAAGTGTTTGAAAATGTTTGTTTATAAATTAGAGGATTTTTAAAAATGGCTGAAATGTGTTATAAACCATGGTAGAATAACAGAGGTAGACGCTTTTCGGACTGCGCTCTCTTCCTCATAGCCAAAATTGTCTTTCAATAGTAATTTGAAAATGAAAAAATAATCTTTTTCAGATTTTTTATGGGCAGTCAATTTCGTTTTGACAGTTGCGGCAGTCTGCCTCTCTGAAATGCTTCTACCTTGATTTCATTGTACCATGCTATAAACCTCTCATAAAGCAGTTTTTAAATTATTTGCTCTCATTTGAGCACAAATATTTTAAAAAAATAATTAAAATTATTCAAAATATTTCAAACATTTGGAAAATATGTCAAGAAAATTCAATATATAAAAAATTTCCAAAAAAAGAAAATAAAAACAAGAAATTTTTGTCAAAGATTTAAAAAATTTTATTAAAAAAAAAAAAATAATAAAATGAAAATTATTTCAGTGCAATGGGGGTAGCTTAGAAAAACTCTTGATTTTTAAATATCAAAATGTTGACGAAATTGCGACGAATTAATAACAAGCCACTGAATTTATCTAATACACAACCATTATTTACACTCTTCCCACTTCAATATGAATACGGCTGTTAACTTTTAAGATTTAAAGTTTTAATGATATTTAATATTTTTATCGCCGGCGAAGCAGCGGGCATTTGCTAGTCTATACTATTATATAAAAGAAGACTCACGTATGTTCGGCTGCGAAAAGCTTGAGAATGGCAGGCGCTATTTCAAAAATTCTTTTTCTCTAGGATAGCTATGGTGCCCAGTTGGGACATGGGATATATAAATTTAATAACCATTGTTTAAATAATTAATTAAAATTCAAAGAGAATAACCATACAATTTCTTTATTCTTATCCTCAGAGAGAAACAATTTTCTCATTAAAACTCTGAGCATCTCAAAAAAAGGTTGTGCCCAAAGCTAATAAGGTAGAACATGTGTATATGTAATACTTCTGTATTCCAACTTTAAAATCGAAGAGAGACAGCCATAACAACATAAGATGTTGCTGTTTGTGTTAGTATATTTGAATATATGAAAATTACTACACAAAAAATAAAAAGTCGAACCGTCACAGGGGCGGTTGTTATGAAAACGCTTGCCCCAAACATATAAGAAAACAAATCATATATGTTTTTCCTAAATCACAGGTACGCACCATTATAAAACAATTATAAGAATGCCTGAAATATGATTAAATTTAAACAAACAAAATATTAACCAAAAAATTCAAACAACAAAAATTTCAAATAAAAATTATTGACAATGGAAGCACCGCTCCTGAGTTTTTTTATTTTGAAATTTAATTTCATCTATATATTTTCTCGCTCATATAACAATATATCAGCACTCTAATGTTGACGAATATATGAGATAGAACAATATGTCAAAATCGCTGTGAGACAAAAGCTCTATTTTCAAACCCTTTTTGAGCATCATATATAAAAGTCAACAACCCAGCGGGAAAATGAGAACTGATTAAAAAAAAAAAATCGAATTCTATTGCTAACATTTTAGAATGTATTCCAAAGAATATATACCTATACATTTATAGCAAAACCTATGAATTGGAATCTATCAAGCAAAAGTTTACTGATTCGTTTTTATTCCAGCCATAATCGATTACGACCCATATAATTATTTCTAATATATAAAATGTTTTTAGATTCCTTGCTTGCTTTTTTGATAAGTGAAAAACGAACTGATTCTAAAACAAATTCTGGTATAAATGAGAAAAGCATCAGTCTGTTTTGATTTGTTTTCTTATTTCCGAAAGTTAATACATTTTATTTAAAATAATCATATATGTAATACTTCTATATTGGCAGTACACTGTACTGTGAATGTACCCGAAATTGTGGCGTCCGTGGCGTAGTTGGTTAAAAGTCCGTGGCCTCTATGTCAACGAACCTGGAGACCCGGGTTCTAATCCCAGCAGCGACAAAAAATTTATTTGAATTAAAATGATTTTTCTGTACGGCCGCCACCTCTCTGCAGACAATGGCAAACCTCAGAGAGTAATCAAAATGCCATGTAAAGCTAATTGAAAATAAGAACATTCCGTTCATCGCCGTTCGGAGTCGGCGATAAACCTGTAGGTCCGGTTCTCGGTCAATTGTGTACAAACTTAATAACACGCACAACACAATTGATCATAAGAAGCTAGGTCAAAGTCCTTTCAATAGCTAAAATGACCAGTTATTTATTTATTTTTGGTTTTTTTTTATGTACTCGAAATTTAATTTTATAACAAAAAAACTCAGGAGCGGTGCTTTCATTGTCAAAAATTTCATTTAAAATTTCTGTTGTTTAAATTTTTATGGTTTAAATTTTGTTTGCTTGAATTTTTCTTTTTAAATTTTTATCATATTTCACGCGTTGGTCCTATAATTGTTTTATAATGGTGCGTACCTATGATTTATGCAAAACAAATATGTATGCTTTGTTTTGTTTTATGTTTGGGTAGACATTTTTCTTAACAACCGCCCCGTTGACGTATAGTAGTAGTATATTTAAATATACTAATACAAACAACAAAATCTTATGTAGGCTATCTCTCTTTGATTTCGTAGTTGAAACTCATTAAAAATTTAGTTTGCTGCCAATATTGAAGTATTACATACATGGTTTAATAAATAAGGTTGTCGCATGGGTGAGAGCGAGTTCCAATAAATGTCGAATCGAAGTTGACAACTCATACAAAATCTGAATGCGTAAACTGATAACATGCAAAGCCGATGAAGTTGTTGTTGTAGCTTATCATTGATTTTGACAATTATGTGTACTGAGAAGAGAGTACGATCAGCCACGAGACAACCTAATTTATTCAACCATGATTACATATATGAAAAGAATCTATTTAAAAAGTGAAAAAAAACGATTCTGTAGCGATTCCACTTAAAGCGAGAAAAGAATGTACTATTCTTTGTAGGACATCAGCATGTTAAAAATAATCAATTCTAGAATCTATACTGGAGAAGAGAATTGATTCATTTTTTATATAAAATTGCATCTTTTTCCCGATGGGGTGTTAAAATAATCAATTCTAGAATCTATATTGGTGAAGAGAATTGATTTTTTTTTTCCCGGTGGGAAGGTCCACAAAAAAGAAAAAAAAAAGACAGCAACATGTATTGAGTGCGGTACCAATGCTGCCACCTTTTTGAATGTAAAAATACTGCCACTTTTATAAAAGCATCGACAAAAATTCCGTGTCGATGTTTTGTTGAAATGTTTTGATGAAATTTATCAGCTTAAACGAAAGATATATTTAATTTTAAAATAAAAATTCTCTAAGGCCGTCATATATTTTTCTTACCTCAGAGCTGATATTTTTACGTATAAACGAGATTTTTATATATAGGGTATTTACAGATCCCTTCTAAAGTTGATATATATATATACTATATATACTATAGTAACTTTAAAACGATACTTCAATCAAATTGTGAGAACCCTACACGTAGTTCATTCTAAAATTGACACGCCTTTTGAAAAGAGAAGCTTTCTTTAATTTATTGATTTTTCAATAAAATAAAAATAACAAGAGAAGCTTTCTTTGATTTATTGATTTTTCAATAAAATAAAAATACCTTTCAGAAATGCCAGTTTGCTACGAAAAACAAACATGCTGGAAAGCAAGGCAATTTTACCAGTTTGTGTTATCTCTTTTTTACATGCAAAACAAAATCAAAAATAGTTACCACATGGCAAAATGTTTTAGAGTTAACAGACGGCGTAGTTAACACACCAGATAAAACAAAACTGTGAGTACCCCAATAGTTACAGCGCTAGGAAAAGTGAACCAATGCATGAAAAAAAATGATCAGGAAGATACAGAAAGTTTATTACTTTAGTTATTTTTTATTACATTAGTTAGCTGGTTACTTTATTCGGATGGAACTACTAAGTCGCTCCAACACAAATATACAATTTTACCGAAATTCAAACGGCTGTATTCATAAAAAATTATGAGCCTCTTACAAAGCCTTCATAAGAAAAAAATCGAAAAAAAATGTAAAAACATTTTTCATGTTGAACGTTTCAACAGCTTTCAAAAGCTCTTTTAAATGTTTGATAAATAAGAGAATTTTAAAAATGGTTGAAACCTTCAAAAAACCCTCGATAAAGCATTTTAAAAATTTGTTTGTTCTCATCTGAGCACAACAAATATTGTCAAAACGTATCAAATTATTTCAAAATGTATCAAAAACAAACAAAATGTCAAAAAGTGTTTGAAAATGTTTGTTTATAAATTAAAGGATTTTTAAATATGGTTGAAATTTTTTTTTTAAGGTTTATAACACACCTCTCATAAAGCAGTTTTTAAATTATTTGCTCTCATTTGAGCACAAATATTGTCAAAAATAATTAAAATTCTTCAAAATATTTCAAACATTTGGAAAATAAAAATTCAAAATATACAAAAAATTTCCAAAACAAGAAGAAAAGAAAAACAAGAAAATTTGTCAAAGATTTCAAAATATTTATAAAAAAAAAAAATAATAAAATGACAATTATTTCAGTGCAGATGGCTTAGAAAAACTACTGATTTTTAAATATCAAAATCTTGACGAAATTGCGACAAATAAATAACAAGTCACTGAATTTATCTAATACACAAACCATTATTTACACTCTTCCCACTTCAATATGAATACGGCTGTTAAATTTTAAGATTTAAAGTTTTTAATGATATTTAATATTTTTATCGCCGGCGAAGCAGCGGGTATTTGCTAGTATTATATAAAAGTGCAACATTTAAAGAATATTTAAAAAAACATTTGTTAAAAAATAGAGAGAAATAACGGATTTATTGAAGATCTCCACAGGTGCCTCGAAAAAAAGTCTTGCGCGGTGACCAGCCTACAGTATCACTGGATCACCTGAAACCAAAAAATCAAAATTCTTTCTTTAGTTTATTACTTTATCTCTCCAGAGACGTCGAGTTTTTTTAATTTTTCAATTTTTGCAACATTTCGAAGCCAAAATGACGATTTTTGACGAAAAATTCGACCTTTTTGTTATTGTAAAATTGTTAGTAATTAAAAAATTTTAAAAAACTCGACGTCACTAGAGAGCTACTTATATGTAGAATATGTGTTCAATACGATCGGTTCAGTAGTTTTTCTGTAGGCTGGTCACCGACTTTAAAAATTACATGTTTGGAAAAATCGATTTCAATTATTGTACACTGACTAACTAAGATAGAGGTACGGTGCTCCGAATGACCTAAAAATTTAATACAATATTCTTCAGATGTACTTTCGGAAACAAAAATAAAAAAAAATTAGAAAAAAGTTGTCAAATTTGGTAAAAAAAAAAATCATTGTATGCATGCATTTCTTAATTGAACTCCAATAAAATATTTTTGTAACAAAAAATGGTTTTTGCATTGATGTTAAAAAAGTTAGTGAATTATGACTTTTCTTTAGACATGTTTATATTTGAAATTTTTGTTATAAAATTCTCTATCACATAAGAGGGCTAACTTTTTCTCTCCGATATAATTATTTCGAGATATAGGGCTTCAAACATAAAAAATGTTTATAAAAAAAAGAAAAAAATTATATTTTTTCACCTGTTTTCGATCATAACAGCCATATCACTGATGGTATTGGCACATATTATACCTTCAAATTTACCTGACTCTCCTCTAATACATGCAATTAAATTACAATTCATTGGCTGAACATGTAAGTTTTTACAAGCATTTATGTGAAGTATGTGTTCGCAATAGTGGATTTTTTAATTTTGCCATTTATATAAAAAATTGGGGCTAATCGAAAAAAATCATTACGATATTCGGATTCTATGGAAAATTTTACTATAGAAAATGTTATCGCAATTCGTTGTGGTGAAAGTTTTCGGAAATTTGTGGAGTAGTGTTATCATCGACTATGTGGAAATTGTGCTTTGATTGGTTATCATATAAATTAAAATTTAATTCTGTGGTTCCAATAGATTTTATCTTTTCATTTGTTATACCAGAAAATGAACATGATTGTACTTTATCAATTAAAAGGTCTTCATTTAATTTACCTAATTTACATAATGAAATATCAGCCCCTGTATCTATTAAAAATGTTAAACTAGTTTTTGTTCCTATGTCTAATTGTATATAATTAGTAGTGTTTTTAGAAATAGAAAAAATTTTATTTACTTCTGCTCCGGAGGATGAATGATTAAATTTTGATTGTTCATCTCCAGGCCTTCGGAGTTTTCCTGAACTACATGTACGTTATTTCTATTATTATTATAATTATTATTGTTATTATAATTGTTGTTATTACCATTGTTATTTTGGTTTCGTCTACCATTGTAATTGTTGTTTTTTCCATTGTTGGAACGATTATTATTATGGTAATTATTAATCCCGTTATTATTATTATTATTTCTATTATTATTGTTTCTATTATTATTATTTCTATTATTATTATTTCTATTATTATTATTTCTATTATTATTATTTCTACTATTATTATTTCTATTATTATTATTTCTATTATTATTATTTCTATTATTATTATTTCTATTATTATTATTTCTATTATTATTATTTCTATTATTATTATTTCTATTATTATTATTTCTATTATTATTATTTCTATTATTATTATTTCTATTATTATTATTTCTATTATTATTATTTCTATGATTGTTGTGGTTTCTGTCATTATTAATATTTCTATTATTGTAATTATTATTCCGCTTATTTGAATTGTTTCTATTAGAAAAATATAATACTTGATTTTCATTACTAGCAAAGTCTTTTTCTAGTTCTATTGCTAGTTGTACCGCTTCATTCAAGTCTTTTGGTTTAGAAGCAAAAATTGTTGGCTTAATATCTGCATTAAGACCATTTTTAAATATATTCAATGCATAAGTGTTATTAAGAGAAATAATCGTGTTTTTCTGTGTAGCATTGCATTGTGGTATTTCGTTTATTTGCAGTTCATTCAGTTCTGCAATCATTTCTAAAAGCTTTTCATTATATGTTTGTATTTGTGCTATTGTTTTTGTACACTTATATCCTGGTGAATTTTTAAGACTATTGAAATCATTAATTTCCCTATCAGTTATAGCAGTTCTAACACTTGGTGTTAATTTCACATTAATGACAAAATCTATGAGTTGTATTTTCGCGTCAGTTGTTAAAGAATTGTAAATTATTTCAACTATTTTTAAAAATGATGTTAAATCTTTAAAATTTCCAGAAAATTCTGGTATACTTTTTAATGATAGTTCTAAATTGAATGATGCCATTTTAACTGTAGAATTTGAACTTGAACTTGAATTTTCAGGAGTTAAGTTTGAGTTTTCAGTCCCTTTTTCTGAATCTGACATGCTGTGAGTTGAATCTGTGTCTAATTTTTCTAATTTTTGTTCTAATAATGTCTTTGCTTTTTCATAATATTTGTAAAATTTCTCTATGAATTCTTTTTTTATTTCCTTACCAGTGCTACGTTCTATGAATTCTTTAAATTCTATAAATTGTTTTTTAATTAGCTCTACTTCTGCTAATTTTAAAATTAATGTTTTGTTAGTATATCCTTTGCTACCTGTTTTTCTCAAATTAGTGTTGATTTTAGTCAAACTATCTATTGATTGGTCCATTTACAAAACATTTTATTATTTTTGACGTAGAATACGTCGTTCTCGGAGGTAAGTAGGGTGGTTGATAGTGATCAGGTGTCGGTATTTACATTACTTTTTGAGCCTTTGGTGGGCCTAAAGTACTAATCGTACAATGTTGATCTTAGCACTTGTTGGTCTGCTTGATCCTCAATGCGACAAAAATTCATGTTAGAACTGTCTAACTTATATCAATTTTACACAATTACATGAAATATAAAGCCAACATTTGATGTTTTTGTTTGCTTAAACTTGCTACCTATTTATCGACGGCTTCCGGTTTTTTCGACGACGAAGACAGCGCCATCTAGCGTGAAGACATAAATCTTATAATTAAAAAAAAGCATACTTTTGGGGGCATGTTGTTTTTTTTGTCGCGTAGCCCAGTAATACTGAGTAATTTTGAGGGGCATGCTTTTTTAACAGAATCTGTTATTGAAATGTCAAACGCAGCCAATTAAATATCCGGGCATATTATCGACAGTGAAATTTTGACACATGGGTTGTTGAACTTGATAGCATTGAACAAATTTTGTTTGCTTGTTTAAGTTTTCTACCTATTTATGGACAGTTTTCGGTTTTATCGACAAAAGCATAAAATTTGTATGGGTGCGCCCCTAAGGAGTGGTCGGAGGGAATAGGTGTCAAAGGCAAAAATGTTCCTTTTGCAAAAGTAATGGGGGTTGGTGATACATATTAACCATCTACGGCACTCTCTTAAAGGTCATATCCTCAGGTGTATGGAATAAATATTTTTAAAAAAGATGTCATCAAAAGCGAATTGAATAATTCTACGTCTTGTGTTACGACATAGTCGAAACTACTGTATCTTTTTTTTTTTATAATTTGATTTAATATTTAATTTTACGTGACACTATTTAAAAAATATTGTTGTTTACTTTCTTATTAACATAACTTTTATAATAACTATTTAATTTTGAAAAACATATAATCAAAATTAACATGAAAATTATAGCTGATACCAAAATCCAATGTTCTTTATCGTTACTTTCTTTGGGTTTTTGAGTATTGTTGCCTATTTCATAACCCGCAATTGCGACTAAAATTGCGTTACTAATTTTACTCCACCAACCCATTATAATATTTTATTTATTTATATGCTTGTTTTTTCTAATTCTTTTAATTTGTTATAAAATAATTTCTTTTCCGGTCCACTGCTAAGGCCTATTAACCGCCTTAATTCTGCCTTTTCTCTATTTAGCCGCTTCTTCTTACCGCGCTTCACCTTCTTTTTGATTGGTGTTATCGGTTGTACTGGACGCTGTTTTTTGGACTTGTTTCTCTCTAGATACTTTTCTATTGTTAATGGCTGAGGTCCACAATGTTTTGGGATAGGGACGTAAGGTGGTGCTTGAATTTCCACGCCTTCAGTGGGATTGTACTCCTCCACTGCCAGTCTGTTAACCAAATCGTCAAAAAGCCTATGAAATTCTTCGTCCATTAAAAAAAAATGTTTACTTTAAAAACAGAAGGATTCCAGCTAAGTATGGCAGGATCGCCATATAATAAGTTTAAATGGATTATAAAAATTTTATAACTATTGCATTAGTATTAAAACGCGACTAATGCAATAGAAGCCTTGGTTTGTAGAGCGAGGCTTTAAAACTCGGCAGACGAGGAATTGATGCCCTTATTGAGTTCAGCGAAATGACAAGAGAGTTCAAGTATCAAACTGTAACTGATTTTTATTTTAAATTTTCCAACTTATATACTAACTTACAAATTATATAGAAATTATCTGACACATCTTGCATTTCATTCATATGTCCAAAATGCCCTATGTAACATGGTGTTCAACTTTTTTGTTCATGTTACAAATGCATTTACTGATCGATTGACTGATCAGCATAGTCATAAATTTTATACAAATTGCATTTCCCCTATTTATGATATTTGACATATAGAAAGAAATAAAAGTAATTTGACTTGCTATTGTTTACCCCTTAAGTACGGTCAAGTACCCAAGCAATGAACTACATGTGCAGCAAGTAAAAATACTCATGTTTCACTTCGCTGTAGGTATTTGGGCATACGTATGAAATGTTACCATATGAGTCATAATATTTATGTGTGTCATAAATATAGAAAACAATATTTTAAGAATTTTCTTGGTTGTTTAACAATTTGTATTTTTTTGTTTTATTTTCTTACAAAAATATTGTGTGACGTTTTTGTGGAAAAAGTAAAATGACTGTACATCACATAAGGCTATGCCTAAAAGTACGATACGATCTAGGTTAACCTTGGTACAGTTTGCATCAAAAGGTAGATAAGAACTCAGTTACAAAATTCAAGCGTTCTCTGCCAAAAATAAATTCCGGGTAACTTTCTCGGCATATAGAACTGCTTCTGTAAGTTTTTCATATCATGACTATAAATCAATAGACTATACTGCCTTATATCAAAGCCTAACTGACATTAGATGGAATGATTGCTGGTTTCATGATACAGTTGATGAAAAACTTAGGGTTTTCATGAATAGTTTAAATTATGTTTTTGATTCTCATGTTCCGTTGCGGACAGTGCAAGTCTTAAATAAGAGTTGTCCTTGGTTTACCAATCGTGTATTAGTTGCGATTAGGCTTAGAAATAGAAAATACTCTATATGGAAAAAAAATCGTTCTGAAGCTAATTGGAATGAATTCAGAAGAGCTCGTAACTCTGCAACTCTTATGGTTAGACAAGCTAAAACTGATTTTTTTAACTCCAAGCTGAACCCTAACTTGAACTCTAAACAGTTGTGGAAGAACATTAAAAAGTACAGAGTTTTCAGTAAGAATTTGACTGAATGCAATTTAAACCCTGATGAACTTAATAACTTTTTTTGGGAAGTGGTAACCTTGCCTCTACACGCAGCGTTAGCAATGCGGACTTGACAATGCCGGTAAGGAACTCACTGTTTCCTCCCTTTGAATTTGCTCCTGTTAGTGAAGATCACGTTGCTATGTGCATAATGAAGATACATTCTAATGCTGTAGGTATTGATGGAATGCCCATTAAGTTTGTAAAGTTAGTCTTACCTTTCATATTATCGGCATTAACTCACATTATCAATCATTGTATAACCTGTTCCAGATTTCCTGATTTATGGAAGGCTGCCACGGTTTTACCCGTGGCTAAATCTGCATCTGCCTCTGTACCCACTGACTTTAGACCCATAAGTATCTTACCGGCTCTTGGAAAGGCACTTGAGAGGATTATGGCTAACCAAATTACGGAATATTTAAATACTAATAAGTTGTTATCGCCTCTACAATCTGGTTTTAGGACTGGTCACAGTTGCTCCACTGCTTCAGTTAAGATCTTGGATGATATTAGAATTTCCTATGATCAAAACTTTTTGACTCTGCTTTGTCTTATCGACTTCTCCAAAGCATTTGATTCTGTGAACCATACTCTTCTTTGCCAAAAGTTAAAAAACTACTTTCAATTCAGCTCAAGTGCTGCCAATTTTATAGCCAACTATCTGCAAGAGAGACTGCAGCGGGTTAAAGTAGGAAATCTTTATTCTTCCTTTAGATCAGTTGTAGCCGGAGTCCCTCAAGGGTCTATCCTGGGTCCATTACTATTTTCTTTATTTATAAATGACGTTTTTTCAATTTGTAAATTTGCAACTGTTCATGCATACGCTGACGACATTCAACTCTACCTCTCTCGACCAACTGGACTGTTAGAAGACTTGACTTACAGACTGAACTGTGACTTAACCTCACTGAATAAGTGGGCTGTTACCAACCTGCTTCTAGTCAATCCCTTAAAATCAAAAGTTCTCCCAATTGCGAGGAATGACTCTTGTTTTATTGATATTCCTCCCCTTTTTATAGGAGGTGAAAAACTAGAATTTGTGCTTAAAGCGAAAAACTTGGGACTTATAATTAACTCTAAACTGACTTGTTTCGATCATATCAATAACACCATAGGAAAAATATACGGAACTTTACGTTACTTACGGACTTCATCTGACTTCACGCCTACTGAAACTCGTCGCAGACTAGTCGTGCAATTTATTATGCCACATATTACGTACTTTGATGTCGTTTATAGTCAGCTTGACTCACAATCACAGCACAAACTTCTTGTGGCATTTAATAGTGCTGCTAGATATGTATATGGAGTCAATCGCTATGATCATATTTCTCAAAGAAGTAAAGGAATTCTTGGCTATGGTCTGGTTGAGTATTTAAACATTCGAAACATCTTATTTCTGCACAGACTTATTCACACCCAACGCCCGGCATATCTCTATGCAAAACTTCAATTTTTCCAGAGTCAACGGTCAACCAACTTTGTTGTTCCTAGATGTAATTACCTTAACAGTAGTAGATTCTTCTTTATCAGCACCATTAAACTTTGGAATGCGTTACCTATTTTTTTAAAGCATATAACTTCACGAACCAACTTCAAAAAATCTATCTTTAACTATTTCAAATCCTTCAATCAATGAAACTTTGCTCTATTTATTCTTTCTTCTTTGTCTATGCCTTACCTCTTTTCTTAGTTCTCTATACATTATAACTTTACTACTACTCTATTTGTTTATAACTCTATTTATATTTTGTTACCTTACTTATTAGATAAGATATTTAATTCCTAGTTGTAATTATATCCAATATAACTTATATTATTTATAATTTTGTTTTGTATTCGTTTTCTGATATTTGGGCCTATTCGGCGAAATCTGTTATTCTGTTACGCATTTTCTGTTATCAATCGTAACAGATGTCGATCATAAAAGATCTGTTAAAATTGGTATTCAGTATATCGAACTTTTATAGTAACCTGTTATCAATCTTCGAAAATAAAAATCTATTACAATTCCGTTAACTTCTGTTATGAAACAGCTGATTGTTGTAAATAAATTTGTTCATAGCAAACAAAATGCAGAGCGAAAAAGTAAGTTAAGGGTTGTTTTATGCAAAAGCTAATTATAAATTAAATAATTTTTTCTTCAGTATATTTCAGTCATCTTTAAATTCGCTGCTGGTACTCTGACGTTCATAAGCAAATCGAAAAAAACGCAAGTCAACAAAATGCAGCCAATTCATGTTGTTGTTAGCGGCGCTGCCGGCAAAATTGCTTCTCATCTTGCATTTGCTCGATATTCCTCAAATGGTTGGTGTACTCGAGGGTGTCGTTATGGAATAGCCGATTGTGCACTACCTCTAGTACGTCAAGTTGTACCAACAACTGATTTAGCCATGGGCTTCAATGATGTTGCCGCTGCCTTCATGGTTGGTTCAATGCCATGTAAGAAGGGTATGGAGCGCAAGGATTTGCTCTCGGCGAACGTGAAACTTTATAAGATACAGGGCCAGGCGGTGGATCTACATGCACGCAAGGATGTTAAGGTGCACAGATTGCTGTAAAAACATAATTTTTTGACTAAATTCCCTGATGCTAGAAATGAGACAGTGTGCATAAAATCAGTCTGGGATGCCGACTTACTGCAGGGAAAATTTGATGAGACCGTGGAAAAGCGTGGCGCTGCTGTGATTTCCGCACGTAAGATGTCTTCTGCCATGTCTTCCGCTAACGCTGCTTGCAATCATATGCACGATTGGTGGCACGGTACTCTTGCTAGTCAGTACGTCTTACGTGTCATTTCGGATGGCAGCTATGGAACGCCCAAGGATTCCAACGCATTCCCTGTTGTGATCTCAAACAAGCAAACAACTTTTTTAAGGTTTGCAGATCAACACAATGGGTGTTGACTTAAGCATTTGTATTTGGTATTTTATACTTAAATTTTATAAATTATAATAAAATAAAATAAAATGTTTATTTGTAAAAACATTTTCGTCATAGTTTTAATAGAAAATACTCGCTTTTGTTTTGGTTTTTATTCGATGGTTGAATTTCATACTCAAAGTACATGTTAAATATCAAAGTTCATATGCAAAATTGCAAGTTGAGTGCATATTAATAAAGATATAAAGAAATAAAAAATTATATTAATAAAGATAAAAGCTTAAATATCGAATTTCGTCATCACAGACTTTGGATGTTCCACGATTGGTTCCAATTTGTTCATGAGCAGTCGAGCAGTCACCTTATCTAATCAAAATAGCTAAGAATGCGCATGCCAGGAAGTTCGAGTTCTTCTAAAAAACAGTAAATTGATCACAAACATACACATATATTTATACTTAACAATTAGTTTACTTACATTTTTCGCCTTTTTTCGGAATTTCTTATTGAAATTCACAAATAAATATCCATTTCAGATATAAAATGTCACTTCAATAGAATTTGTTATGATAAAAGACTCAAAAATCTGTCTGTTATTCTGTTATGGTTTTTAACAGATTTCATAACAGATTTTGTCGCGCTGAATACCAATTATAGAATTTGGAATAGATTTTTTGACAGTTCGAAAATCTGTTATGATTTATAACAGATTTCATAACAGATTTTGTCATGCAGAATATGAATTTAGAACGCATAACAGATTTTTTGACAGCTAAAAAATTTGTATGGGAAATCATAACAGAATAACAGAATTTTTTCATAAAAGATTGCGCAGAATAGGCCCAATTGTTATTTGAAATAACTTCTAAAAAAAATGTTAGATTTAAATTAAATTTAATGAAATGATTAATTGTTAAATTTCAATGAAGTACTATAAAAGACTTAGTCTTATTGTACACCATCAAATTAAAATAAATTCAAATTCAAAAATTCAAATATTGGCAGTATATGTAGAACCTAAGTAGCTTGAGTTGATATCAGTGTAAAGTCATACAAAGGCTACTGATGAGTTGGTGTAGCGGCCAATGAAACAGTCTGTATAGTCAAGCTGTGTGATTTGCTCTATAGAGAGCCGTTGTTGTTGTTGTTGGTCGTTGCCTTCTTTGTTATTCATGTTGTCTTGTTGTCAACATGCTTAGCATAGAGCTCGAAAAATTTGTTTTCATAATAATAAAATCTGTAATTGTTTATTAAAGTTGATAATTATTTTTCGTTGCGAATAAGTTTAACTAATAAAATCATGCTATGTTACAAACTCTGCCCAACAGTAGTTGTCGTTGTCGGCTTTAAATATTATTGTTTTCGCACCCATCTGCAGCTGCAAGTACTTTTCTATCACCTCATCGTGGCCTTCAATTTCGCACACATTTTCTACCAACAAAATACATCACACCACTTTTCGGTAAACTTCTTAAATTTTTTCGACTTACGCACCTCAATCTTTGACACCACCACCCCCCCAGCTAATCATCGTCGCTTCCATGCATGGACAAAAAATATTTAAACACAAACCTAACAGGTCGTATTCGGCAATTTCGTGGACCCAACCACGAGCCCTTTATCCAATATGCACCACATACACTGAAATTATCGATTGGATCAAATTTCAGATCACTGATCCACCATGTCTTTAGTTTTTTACTCAAGAGCAATTGACTGATCTACAGTATTCGGACGTCATTATTAAAATTCCTCATTAGCATTATAGCAGACATTTTTTTATGAAATAAATGATTAATTTTGACGTCATATATTAAATCGTATTTATCATGTTATATGTTTTTCACAGATTATCCTTGTCACTCGCAAAACACCGAGCGGTACGTCCAAATTGTGCCAAGTCGGCCACAGCAGTCACTGACGAAAATCGTTTATGGCACATTTTCGCGAAGCTTGACAGATAGGAGTGCCACAGCCAGCTTAAATCCCGTAAAGATTTAGAAAATTAATAACAATTCGAGTATGAGTGACGAACATTTCGAAAGTGTTGTTTTTGGGATAAAATCGGTCGGAACTGCACCAAAAATAAATTTTACGGATATCATTTGTTTCCATGATCTTAATGATTTTTTGTGAGCTTTAGTTATTTGTCCTTTTTAGATTTTTTAACATAGTAGCAACTGAGATAAGGTGGGTGATAATTTAAAAAGAACATGATTCGCGAAAAAAAAAATCACAAAAAATTTGAAGACAACAATAAACACATTTATGAAAAATGTTTGGGATCAGACAAGAAACACAGAAGATATAACGAAAACAAGAAAAAAGCACCATGGGACCATTTCACAAAAATTGAGGCGGGGTCAAAATGGGTTTACTTTTTTGTCATACAAGGTGATACGGTCTAGTGCACAACCTACATTCCGTCATCCATTTCGAAAGGATCACAGTCTCTAAATACTTACGCCAAACTTTCAAAGCTTTTTTATGAAGCATATCCTCCTCATGCTGTGCAAAAATTGAAATTACAATGGAATTCGCTCTAAAACACAATTTTGTGGCACTGTTTTAAACATTTTTATTAATCACTTCTTTTACAGTTCTTTTAAAGTACTTCTTTCAAAACACAATTTTGTGATACTTATTAAACATTTGGGCCTATTCTGCGTAATCTTTTATGAAAAAATTCTGTTATTCTGTTACGATTTCCCATACAAATTTTTCAGCTGTCAAAAAATCTGCTATGCGTTCTAAATTCATATTCTGCAAGACAAAATCTGTTTTCAAATCTGTTATAAATCATAACAGATTTTCGAACTGTCAAAAAGTCTATTCCAAATTCTATAATTGGTATTCAGCGCGACAAAATCTGTTATGAAATCTGTTAAAAACCATAACAGAATAACAGACAGATTTTTGAGTCTTTTATCATAACAAATTCTATTAAAGTGACAGTTTATTTCTGAAATGGATATTTATTTGAGAATTTTAATAAGAAATTCTGAAAAAAGGCGAAAAATGTAAGTAAACTAATTGTTAAGTATAAATATATGCATATGTTTATGTTCAATTTAATATTTTAGACGAAACCATCGAGCAACTCTGCTAGAGTTGCGGCTTCAAAGCAATCTATTCGAGCTTCCTGATGTGCGCTTCGTGCAGCTACTTCGTTAGGACAAGGTGAATGCTCGACTGCTCATGAACAAATTGGAACCAATCGTGGAACATCCAAAGTCTGTGATGACGAAACTCGATATTTAAGCTTTTATCTTTATTAATATGATTTCTTTATCTTTATATCTTTATTAATATGCACTCAACTTGCAATTTTGCATATGAACTTTGATATTTAACATGTACTTCGAGTATGAAATTCAACCATCGAATAAAAACCAAAACAAAAGCGAGTATTTTCTATTAAAACTATGACGAAAATATTTTTACAAATAAACATTTTATTGGCTGCTTAAGACTTTGAATATACTTTGGTTTTTTGGCCCAGTCTAAAATCATTTCTTACTACTTTTAAATATTTAAGTTCTATAAAATCATTTTATTCTTCAACATGTATTTATGTATAGTGTTAACACTGATTAAACATTTATACAATTTAAGTATAAAATACCAAATACAAATGCTTTAGCCGACACCTATTGTGTTGATCTGCAAACCTTAAAAAATTTGTTTGCTTGTTTGAGATCACAACAGGTAATGCGTTGGAATCCTTGGGCGTTCCATAGCTGCCATTCGAAATGACACGTAAGACGTACTGACCAGCAAGAGTGCCGTGCTACAAATCGTGCATATGATTGCAAGCAGCCTTAGCGGCAGACATCCTACGTGCGGAAATCACAGCAGCGCCACGCTTTTGCACCGTCTCATCAAATTCTCCTTGCAGTAAGTCGGCATCCCAGACTGATTTTGTGCACACTGTCTCATTGCTAGAATAGGGGAATTTAGTCGAAAAATTCTTTTTTTTACAGCAATATGTGTACCTTAACATCCATGCGTGCATGTAGATCCACCGCCTGGCCCTGCATCTTGGAAATTTTCACGTACGCCGAGAACAAATCCTTGCGTTCCAAACCCTTCTTACATGGCATTGAACCAACCATGAAGGCAGCGGCAACATCCTCGAAGCCCATAGCTGGATCAATTGTTGGTACAACTTGCCGTAGTAGAGGTAGTGCACAATCGGCTAATTCCATAACGACACCCTCGAATACACCAACCATAGGAGGAATATCAAGCAAATGCAAGATGAGAAGCAATTTGACCGGCAGCGCCGGTAACAACATGAATTGGCTGCATTTTGTTAACTTGTGTTTTTTTTTCTTCGATTTGCTTATGAACGTCAGAGTACCAGCAGCGAACTTAAGGACGACTGAAATATACTGAAGAAAATAAATTGTTTAATTTATAATAAGCTTTTGCATAAAACAACCCTTAACTTACTTTTTCGCTCTGCATTTTGTTGACTATGAATAAATTTGTTTACAACAATCAGCTGTTTCATAACAGAAGTTAACGGAATTGTAATAGATTCTTATTTTCGAAGATTGATAACAGGTTGCCATAAAAGTTCGATATACTGAATACCAATTTTAACAGATCTTTTATGATCGGCATCTGTTACGATTGATAACAGAAAATGCGTAACAGAATAACAGATTTCGCCGAATAGGCCCAATTAATTAAACACTAACAGAACTTTTAAAGTTTCTTGTCTTCTGTCAAAAACAGCTGTTTTCGAAATTAAATATCAATGAGGCAACACTCCGAAGCGTTTTTAGGAACCTAGCATAACAAATTTTTCATATTCGTAGCGTAGTCTTCCGTTCCTAGATTTATTACGACGGATCCTGGAATAGGGCTGATTAATTTTTTTCAGTTTTTTTACACAACAATAAAACGGAACGCGGAGGCAGGTCGGCTGCCAACACGATATCTCGGCAATGGCTTTTCTGAAACTGAAGTGTTTTAGATTCGGTATGATAATGGCTACAAAATGAACTTTTGATATTAAATTATTATAATTGTTGTTAATTTTAAGTAACAAAAACCAAACAAAATAAACAAATTTTTTCGCTGTTATTCGTAAAAAAATATAGTAAAATTCTTTTCTATTTTGTGAGTATTTATGAGCATAAGATGTGGTGAAAATTTCAGAAGGGTTAGCCCACGGGTTCCGGAGAAATGGTGTTGATCGTCCGTGAAAACGTAGTTTTGAGGAAAAACGCGTTTAAAGTTTTAGATATGTTCATGTAAAGGATTTTCCATTAAGGACTTGACAGCTTTTTTTTAAATAAAACGCAAACCATGTGAGATATTTCAAGAATTTTATTATCAGCTCGAAGTACAATCAAAACATTTATGAATGGGAGTCGACTTCGTTCATATGGCCACCGCGGGCACGTATGCAGCGGTCCAATTGGACCAAATTTTCGATGACTTGGTCACATATTTTGGCCGAAACGGCCGGTATTTCGCGTGCAATGTTGGATCTGAGCTCTTCCAACGTCGCACAGTGGACCGTCTCATACAAGTTAGACGGAAAAAATTATTTTATGATTTTAAACGAAAGGGTATGAAAAAACAACAAAAAATGTATGGGTCTATTTGACCCCCTGGGGAGTTATGGGCTAATTTTGTGTTTTCCGGAAGTTGTTTTACTAAAAATGCTTTTCCAACGAAACTTTGAAAAGTTTAGCTTTGTGCAAAGGGTTTTAGAGAGATTATTTCATGGCCTTTCCATGTTTGTGTTACAATTAGAAGTATTTGGTGGTCAAACCAGAACATTTTGGAATAAAATACATTTTTTTTTTTAAGTTTAAAGTTAATTTAAAATATAAACACTTTGTGTAAAAAAAAAAAAATAAATTACTGGTAATTTCAGCCCTTGAAAGGGCTTTGATCTAGCTTCTTTTGATCAATTGTGTTGTGCGTGTTATTAAGTTTGTATACAATTGACCGAGAACCGGACCTACAGGTTTAACGCCGACTCCGAACGGCGATGAACGGAATGTTCTTATTCTCAAGATGCTTTACATGGCATTTTGATTACTCTCTGAGGTTTGCCATTGTCTGCAGAGAGGTGGCGGCCGTACAGAAAAAATATTTTAATTCAAATTATTTTCTGTCGCTGCTGGGGTTCGACATAGAGGTTGACATAGCGGCCACGCACTTTAACCAACTACGCCACGGACGCCAAGCAATATAAAATCAGCAATATAATCCTATTAAAGCAATATGAAATAAAAACTCAGTTCATGAAATACTTTAATACAAATTCAAGATAGATTTATTTTGATATACAAACGTAAAGAAATCAAACATAATCACAATGTTACGCACTATCTGAATCAGAATGGAAAAAACATTTTTTCTCTGCAGAATTTGGATGCACGATAAGAAATTTTAGCATATCAGAAGACATAGGTACGTAAATATAAGTCAGACCTATATTGACGATTACTTACTTACTTATCTGGCGCTTACAACCGTTGGTCGGTTTTGGCGTCGTATAAGAAATTGTGCCAGCCATTTCTATTTTGCGCTTGCTGGCGCCAGTTGGAAATACCAAGCGTGGTCAGGTTATCCAACACCTGATCCTTCCAACGAAGATGTGGGCGTCCTCTTCTGCGTTGACCACCACCAGGTACCGAATCGAATATTTTTTTCCCTGAAGCGTCGTTTTCCATTCGCTCAACATGACCTACCCAGCGGAGCCGCTCGACTTTAATGCTCTTAACTATGTCGATGCCAGCGTACAGCTCGTAGTTCCATCAAATTCAGTACTCGCCATTGACGTAGATTGGACCGAAGATTTTACGAAGGAACTTTCTCTCGAAGGCTCCCAAAGTCTTTTCATCAGAACTGCTCAACGTCCAGGTTTGTGCTGCATATAATTGGACGGGCATGATTAGTGACTTATAGAGCGCGAGTTTTGTTCGTCGAGAGAGGGCTCTGCTTCTCAATTGCCTACTCAGCCCAAAGTAACACCTGTTGGCAAGAGTTATCCTTCGCTTTATCTCAATACTGACATCGTTGAAAGAGTTTATGCTGGATACCAGGTAGAGGAAGTCCCTAACAACCTCGAAGGAGATGTTGTCAACAGTGACGTGGTTTCCAAGACGCTGGGACTGTTTATTTGTTGACACTAGGTATTTCGTCTTATCTGCATTCACTGCAAGACACATTCGACTCGACTCTTTCGGTAATCTGGAGAATGCTGCACTGACTTCGCGCGTATTATGGCCAATGATATCAATATCATCAGCATACGCCAGCAGCATAATACTTTTGTAGAATATCGTGCCACTGCGTCTCAAATCAGCAGCTCGGATGATCTTCTCCATCATCAGGTTGAAAAAGTCGCACGATAAGGAATCACCTTGTCTGAAACCTCGTTTGGTATAGAATGGAGAAGCGATATCCATCCCGATCTTAACTGTGCTGCTGGTGTTGCTCAGTGTCATTCTGCAGAGATGGATGAGCTGTGCAGGAATACCAAATTCAGACATGGTGGAGTATAGATGATTCCTTATTGGACTGTCGAAGGCGGCTTTATAATCAACAAAAAGATGGTGTGTGTCGATCTGTTTTTCTAGGGTCTTCTCCAAGATTTGTCGTAGCGTAAATATCTGGTCTATGGTGGATTTTAGCTGGTTTCCGATGGGCTTTAGTCTTTCACATAATACGGTCGACAGGACCTTATATGCGATATTAAGAAGGCTTATCCCACGGTAGTTGGCGCAAATTTTGGGATCGCCTTTCTTGTGGATTGGGCAGAGCACACTGAAGTTCCAATCGTTTGGAATGCATTCTTCCGACCATCATCTCCATAGAAGCTCATGAATGCATTTAAATGAAGAGCTCGGCAGGTAAGCCATCGGCTCCTGCGGCTTTGTTGTTTGTAGTTGTTGTTTGATTGTGGTTTTTAAGCCGAGCTATAGATTTCAAGACTTCACTATGGTCGAGCAGCGGAACTTCAACGCTGTCGTCCACAATCGGGGTTTCCGGGATATCGTCTCTATTGGCGGGATTGGTGTCGTTGTCGTCGTCACATTTTGATCCCTGAAGGTAGAGGCCCCGGTCTTTAAACCATCGGCCAGGCGTCTTATTTTTTCGAAAAATTTTCGGACCTCATTCCTGTCACCATGCATCTCAATTTTCTCGCACTCACGCATTTCCGCTTCCCTTTTCTTTCGCCTGAAAATGCGTCTCTCTTCCCTCTTCTTCTCTTTGTATCGCTCTTTAGCAGCACGCTTTGCAACTGACTGCATAGTGGCTTTGTAGGCGGCGTCTTTTTCTGCAGTGGCGTTGCGACACTCCTGGTCGTGCCACTGGTTTCGGCGGGGGCGGTGATAGCCAATCACCTCTTCGGCAGCCGTACGCATAGAGTAGGAGATATGATTCCACTGCGCGCATATATCGTCGATCGGAGGAGTACTTTCTTGAAGCAGGAGTGAGAGTCGAGTAGCGCAGTCTTCGGCTGTTTGTTTTAATTGCAGCTTTTCGTTGTCTAGCTTTCTCTGTGCTGGACATCGCGCATTCGTGGTTGCGCACAGACGTGTACGGATCTTGGCTGCAAAAAGATAACAATCCGAGTCTATATTGGCACCACGGATCGTGCGTACATCTAAAACACTGGAAGAGTGCCTTCCGTCAATCAAAACGTGATCAATTTGGTTACGCGTCTTTTGATCAGTAGACAGCCAAGTTGCTTTATAAATATTGAGATGCTGGAATCTAGTGCTACTAACGATCATGTTTCGTGCTGCGGGAAAGTCAATCAGTCTCATTCCGTTATCGGAGGTATTGTGGAGGCTGAACTTTCCGGAGGTTGGACCAAAGATATTTTCTTTTCCCACCTTGGCGTTGAAGTCACCAAGCACGATTTTTATGTCGTGGCGGGGGCTGCGCTCATAGGCCTCTTCAAGGCGCTCGTAGAAGCTGTCTTTGGTCTCATCGTCCTTCTCTTCTGTCGAAGCGTACGCACAAATCAGGCTTATATTGAAGAATCTTGCCTTGACACGGATTATGGCAAGTCGTTCGTTCACAGGTGTGAATCGCAGCACATGATGCCGTAGTCGCTTGCCAACCACGAATCTGCATCCAAATTCGTGCTTCTCCGCATGGCCGCTGTAGTAGATATCAGAGGATGCTTGCCGTAAGCAACCCTGTCCCTTCCATCGCATTTCTTGGATTGCAGTGATATCAGCCTTGTATCTTTCTATGATACCTATCAGTTGGATAGAGGCACCATCCCAATTAAGGGTTTGGACGTTCCAAGTGCATATCCGTAAATCATTGTCAGTTTTTCGTGTGCAGTAGTCGTCATCAGATTTGGGGATCATTTTTATCTCTTTTCTTACATTTTTCATTGAAATGTTTTTCTACGTAGTGTGCTTCAAACCCAACGTACAACCCTTTAAAGGCAGGGAGCCCGCCGCTCAGATTAGCCGTCAAACTAAAGGTTGCCAGTTTGCCGTTTCTAGAGGACACCACGTAGAGGTTTGAGTCGACTTGAGACGAGTTCGACATGGATAATGCTGGCCTCACCAGGTTGCGGCAGTCAGACACATTGCCATGTGAATATCGCCCCCTTGACCTTCACGCGTTGCCTTGTGCGGATCGTCCTCCACGATTACCGACTTTTTAAAATTGACGATTACCGACTTTATAAAGTTTGTCGTTAAAACTTTGGAGATAACTAAAAACTCCATTTCTTAACTTGTTTATCATCTCAAAATCATCCACTTAAATAATAAATTTGTTGCAAGTACTTTATCAATTTATCCATTCTTCTGATTTTTGTCACATTAGAACACACTTCATAAAACTCATTTCGAGATAAAACCACTTGTTTACTCTCCATTTCACTTAAAGAAGAACACTTTACTCTTTAACTCCAACAGAAGAAATATTCATACATTAATTGTGTTATTAATGGGGGAAATATACCCAGAGGACGAAAAAAAAGGTCATGTTTGTGCATTTTTTTAAGGAACCCTAAGGGATATTTTTAAATTACGGTTTTTATGCCTTAAAATATACACATTCAAGAGTATGTTTAGTTTTTTTTTTATTAAAAAAAAATTAATATTAAGGTATTTATTTATTTTATTTATTTATTTATTTAAAATATTTCAATCCTAATGCTAAAAGATACAAAATTATCCTATACATGTATAACATGAAGCAATAGTCATTAAAAAATAAATCAGTCACAATTTCATATTTATACTATTATCACATTTAATAACATACATTTTCAAAATTAAGGATTATCTAATACATTTATAATAAAAGAGAAAGTACAAAAATTAAACACATTTGGAAAAATATATCTAATTTTAATTTTAATTTGTGGTTGCTTTGAAATGTATCAAAAGATTGTTTTTAAATTTGAGTGCGTTACGAGTATTTGTTAAGGAATTAGGAAGTGAATTCCATAGACGCGTAGTGTGAACAAAGAACTGCCGTTCAGACATTAGACAATTGTGACGAAACTGAACAATATTCTTACAACGACTTGAACGTAAGAAGCGAATCTGATCAAATAAGTACGCAGGCTCTTCAGTATATACTATCTTATGCATTAGAATCAATGATCGATAATTCAGCAGACATTCAAGGGAGATACCACAAATCCGCTGTGAGTATACAGAAACACTATCATAACGTTTAAGACCAAACACATATCTAGTAATATTGTTAAAAATAACATTCATTTTACGCATACAAACACTATCGACCTTTGAAAATAGTTCACAGCCATATAACAATTTGGGAAGAAGGTAGGTCTTGGAAAGAAGCAGTCTAATTTTTTTAGGCGTATAGTGCTGTGTAGCCCACAAACAACGCATCATTCCATACACTTTTCCAACAGTAAGATTAACGTGGTCATTAAAAGACAATCTATTATTAAACACTATTCCTAAATTTGTTACTTTATCAACTAATTCTATTTCCGCGTCATTAATATACAAACTCACGTCACTACAATTCACTGGTTTTCTACTTATCACAAGACATTTAGACTTAGTCGGGTTAAGGCTTAAACTATTATCATTTGCCCATTTGCTTATTGTATTTAGTTCACCATTGAGGTCAATTACGCATTGCCTTATTGCATGCTTATCACAGTTTTTATATATCTGAACATCGTCAGCATACATATGCGAGTTACAACTTCTAATAACACTGTGAAGGTCATTAATATATAAAGTTAAAAGCAGCGGGCCTAAGACAGAGCCTTGAGGAACGCCTTTAAAGAGTTTTATAAATTCAGAAAGTCTGTTGTCCAAAAAAACCGCCTGAAGTCTATCTTGCAGGTAAGATCCAATAAGTTTTATGGCTGAGTTTGAAAATTTGAAATAGAGACGAAGTTTTTTTAGTAGTTTATCGTGATTAACGTTGTCAAATGCTTTGGAAAAGTCAAGAAGCAACAAGAATATAATATCATTTCTGTCAAGTGATTTGCGTAAGTCCTCACAAACACTAATGAGAGCAGTAGTACAGCTGCGTTTCGGCATAAACCCAGATTGTTTCTCAGTAAGTAACTTTTGTTGTGACAAAAAAAGAGAGATTTGAGAACTCATAATCTTTTCCAAAGCCTTTGACAGCACAGACAAAATTGCAATAGGCCTGTATTCTGTGTCTGATTTTGGAATTGGTATGACTTTGACTTTTTTCCACGAATTAGGGAATACAGAAGTTGTTAAAACTGAATTAAATATGTGTGTAATATGTGGTAGAATAATGTACAAAAGTTTTTTTAGGAAATTAGGGTTTAAATTGTCTAGACCTGTAGAGTTTGATTTAATAGACAAAATTGATTTAAAAACCTCGTCACTGTAGATATTTTTAAAAGTAAATTTATTATCGTCAGTTAGACTATCATAACAATTACTTAGGGAACTATTATCAATCACAGCACTGGAATACATTACATTGTTAATTATCATATCACAATTCTGAGAGCTTGTAGCTTGACTAGAGAGATTATCACAGTTAGAAGTGCATGCAAATTTTTTATTAAGTTCATCTATGTTTTCTATATGAATTTTATGCAAGTCTTTACCTCCTATCCCAATATTTCTTATTTGTTTCCAAGTTTGCTTACCATTCATTGCAAAGTTAAATTTATCTCCATAATACTTCATTTTAGCAAGCCGAATCATCTTTGCTACCATATTTTTGCTTAATTTGAATTTCTTAAAATCGTCTGGTAACCTGTACCGTTTCCATCGACTGTATAACTGATTTCTTTCAAATATTGTTTGTCTTATTTCCACAGAAAACCATGGATTCCTTCTATTTTTTATCTTCACTGTTTTGAATGGTACAAAACATTCAAAAAGCTCATTCAAACAATTTTGTAAGAAATCGATTTTATCATCAACGGAAGGCATGAAATAAATTTGATCCCAGTCTATTAAGTTAGCAGAGGAATAAAGCAAATCACTATTAATGTTTTTAAAATCTCTAAAAGTATATGAATTTACAGCATCACTGCAATTAAATTTATAAGTCAAAATTATTAGGTCATGTCTAGAGAAACTTGGTGCCGATATTTGTTCAAATAACAAAACATGATGCTTTTGAGAAACAAAAAACAAGTCAAGTAGTGTACTAGTAGTATTGCTAAAATGCGTAGGGTTTTGGTAATTTACAATGTGCATTCCGAAAGATAGCATGTCATTGACAGCTGTTTTTTCAATTAAAATATTACTGTTGAAATCTCCTGATATAATAATGTCAGAAAACAAAGGAGATACGTGTTTGAATTTGTCATAAAAAGGATCAAGGCTTATATTCTTGTATGGACGATAAACACATCCAATTAGCATATTTTGACTACCGTTTTCTACACAGATTAGCAAAAATTCGATAATATCACCGTTATTTGACTTGCACACAATTTTACACTTAAAACTTTCACGAACATAAATTGCTACTCCACCACCATGCTTAGTTCTGTCACTTCTAAACAATTTAAAGCCATTCACAGAAAACATATCATTATTCAATTCAGGGACAAACCAAGTCTCAGACACACATATAATATCAACCAAAGACCCGTCAAAAATATCTCTAAATTCATCGATTTTATTTTTCAAACTCTGCGCATTTAAATGGCAGACTCGCAAACCATTTCTTTGCTTCGAGATTATCTGTATTAAGCAACGAGTGCTGTCTATGGAACCACTATTATCATCATTCACCGTATTCATATATGTTTGAATTGTTTAATATAAAAATGTAACGCACAACAACCAGACATACTTTCAAATCAACCACATCATATCCAAAAATAGTTAATATTAAAGGTTTTTTAAAGATACAAAAATAAACATTAACATAATTATTACAGCAAATAAAACGATCCAATATTATGAGTTAACAAAAAAAAACATTATTATGAATCACCCTGTTGTTCAAAGCCTCGAAACCCAGAGTGATCAGCATTGGAGTAATTTTGATTAAGTGTTTCGGTTAGTTGGTCAATGCAGAGAACGCATGTAGCATTACCACCTTGATGTTTTTTAACAAAGACCATGCCTCGCCGCGTGTAGACGGACCACAACTGCTTTTGCCTTTTTAATCGAACAGCTGACTTAAGAATATTGTGATTTGTTTTTGTTAATTGTTCGTTAAAGTAAATTGCTTTGTCCGATGAAATACCCATAAGACCAAGACGCAGCGGCTCTCTTGTTTTACGTTGATAATCAGCGATATCATATAAAAACTTGTTTTTGCTTTGTGGATTGCTAAGTTTAAAAATGATGGGTGCGTCAGTGTTCGTCGCAAAGTTCGGATTATTTCTAAGCCTTTTTACATCAATAATGCTAGGCGCGGGGATTTTAAGGGACTGACAAAAGGTGTCCATATAGCTTCTCAGGTTTTCATTTTCTGTGCGGGGGACACCATGCACACGAAGCTCAGCAGCCACGGTAGCATTCTCTTGTTTCAAAAACTTATTTTTCAATGATGTAATCTCCTTGTTGAGCGTGTTGACGCTGGCTGTATGCAAGTGTTCAAGATCGTCAATCCTCTGTTGCATCTCAGCCAGCTGGTCGTTAATATAAGACTTGATCTGCTCAATGGATTTATTTACTTCAGCAACAATAATAGTATTGATTTGACTAACAACAGCATTAGTAACTGAAGCAGTAATTTTATTCGTCAGTTGTTTAGTCAGATCACCCAATTTCTTATCCAGCTTCGGGTCAATCGATGAAGTACGCGGAGAGTAGCTATCAATTGCAGTCGCATTTTTAGCGCGTGTTGTTGGGGGTGTCATTTTAGTTTGTTAGTGTTGTTTTTGTTGCAATACAGATTTTAATTTTTTTTTTTTTTTTTTTGTTTTTTTTTTTTTTTTGTTATTTAATTCGTATGTATTGTTGTTGATATTTTTCACTCAATTATGTTTCCAGAGTAATTAAAAGTTTTGCACAAGTTTGGTACAAGATATTATTGTCAGATTACACTTATGGAATTAAATTTGTCCACAAAAATAAATTACAAGAAAAGGTTATCCTTAACCTAATTATGTTTTATTTAATAGTTTATCTTTTTACACTGATACTTATTAATATGCAGCAGATATGCTGCAGACTTCTTTCGCGCGTGAATAACTACTGAATTAATTATTAATTAATTTAGGGTAGCATGGCCCAGAGACCATGCCACCACAATACATTAAAAATGTATTGCAACGCTACGTATAGCGTTGCAAACCCACACATGGACAACACAATAAACACTATTTTTGGCATTGTTAGAAGAACTGGTAAACAATATATTATTTTACAGCGGCTAACGGCACTGGTATTTATATGCTTCCAACTCGTCATCAGCGCTAATGACGAGACGGACAGTGCGATAAGGAATATGCTGACGTCGCATAATCCAGCCAACTTCACTGGCAGCGCGGCCGCCTGGGTGTTGGGTAGCTAAGCCAACACACAGGCAGCGAGCGCTAAGTATGCACTAGCTAAGCTTTGTTGTTGTACAACAACAACAGCAATGCAGCCAGCAATATGATCATCTACTGCGTCCGCTACTCAGTGACGCTAGTGCGATCACTGTGCTTGACGGTTTGCCGTTTATGACAAAGCGTCAGAGAGCGAGAACGTCAGTCCATTTGAGCTACAAAGTAACGGCTCAAATGCCTGCTGAAATATAATTCAGTGGCGACTTAAATATATGACGAATATTTTACTTGGCTTACCACTTGTGTGATAAGCCAAGTAAAACTAGTCAAAGTGTGGGTAACCATGTGTGCGTTATACATATAAAATAACATAGCGACAGAGTGACGCTGGTTAGCTTGAAGAGCTGCAGAGCGTGGGATGGCGTAACCGACGGGTCCGCCACAATACTCCCCCCCTAGCGCTTAAGGCGCGATACTGTAAATCGCTGCGGCCTGCAAATTCTTCTGCCGCTTCTCGTACGGACCGGCGATGAAAGGTCGGGATGAATAGCAGAGTGATGAGAAGGCGGCGCACTGCTTGCGTTTTGCGATGCTCTCAATATTGGTCCCGCGAGGTCCATCGGTGGGTCGGAAAAGGTCACAACCTTACGTCGAGAGTTGGACGCGGGTCTCAAAAGTCCCGCGGTGTCCAACGGTGGGTCGGAAAATGTCACGACCTTACGTCGAGGGTTAGACGAGGGTTTTTTTCTGGCTGGTCTAACAGTGTTTGGCTCGAAAGCCGGAACGGGAAATGACAGAAGCGTGTCGCGATAGCTCGGCTTATTGCCGGCTGGTCCCTCGTTGTCCAACGGTGTGCCAGAAAAAGTCTTGGCAATCTTCGGAAACCGATTTGGCTCAGGGTCGTCGAGCATTCGGGGCATGAATGCTGCTTTTAATCTGTCAACCGAAATTTTCGCTGTTTTGCCCTTGATGTTGACGGTAAAGTATTTATCGCTTCTCTCAACGACTTCATATGGACCGTCATATCGTGGCAGGAGCGGGCGCTGGACTTTGCCGATTCTCACGAACACATGAGTGCAGTTTTTTAATTCATTCTGCAGAAATACCTTCGGCTTGTCATGGTGTCTGACCGATGCCGGGGCAATTTTTTGCATTGCCTCACGCAGCTCTATGATGAATTCTGCTTCGCCAATTTTTCTGGTGGAGGGCGTAAGGAATTCGCCCGGAATTTTAAGGTTTTCGCCGTAAACCATTTCTGCTGGCGTTGCTCCAATGTCTTCTTTGATGACAGAGCGTAAACCCAGTAGTATGAGTGGCAAAATGTCGCACCAATTGTCGTTTTCATGGCACGTAATGGCTGCTTTCAAGGTGCGGTGCCACCTTTCTATCATTCCGTTCGCTTGCGGGTGATACGGAGTGGTTTTGTAGTGTTTGATGCCGAGCAGAGAGTTAAGCTGACGAAATTGGTCAGATTCGAATTGCCTTCCAAGATCAGTTGTTATCTGCATTGGAACTCCGAAACAAGCTATCCAACCTGATAGCAAATTTCTGGCAACAGTCTCTGCTGTCATATCCGGAATCGGAATTGCCTCTGGCCATCTCGAATACCTGTCAATTATGGTCAGGCAGTAACGATTTTCTCGTGAAATCGTGAGTGGCCCAACTAGGTCGATGTTAATATGCTCGAAACGTTCGCTCGGATTAACGTATAAGCCTAGTTGCGATTTGTTATGCTTAGTTACCTTGCTACGCTGGCAAGGAATACAGCAACGCACAAACTCGTTGATGTCAGCCTTCATGTTAGGCCAGACAAATCTTTCTTTAATTAACTTAATTGTAGATTTGGCACCTGGGTGAGCAGCGCCGTGAATTTTCATCATGACGTCTGTGCGCAATTTTAAAGGCACTAAAGGGCGTACTTTACCGTGCGACGTATCGCAGAAGACGAAAGAATCTGAGGTGGGTACCTTTAGCTTCTCAATTACCATAGAACTTGCTTGTGCCTTTGAATTTATGAAATTTTGCATCTCGATGTCTCGGGCTTGTTCGTTTGACAGCTCTTCGAAGTCAATGCAGGTCTCTGACGCGATTTGTTGTATGCGAGACAGCGCGTCGGCCACGTCATTATCTTTGCCTGGAACATGCCGAATGTCAGTTGTAAACTGGCCTATGTAGTCTAGATGTCGCGCCTGTCGAGGTGAGGCTTTATCGAGGTTCTGCTTGAAAGCAAATGTTAACGGCTTATGGTCGGTGTAGATAGCGAATTCTCGGCCTTCCACCATGAACTTAAAATGTTTGACCGCCTGGAAAATTGCAAGGAGTTCCCTATCGTACGTGCTGTACTTTTTCTGAGGGTCTGTAAGTTTTTTGGAGTAAAAACCAAGTGGCTGGAGTTCATCTCCTACCCGCTGATGTAGCACGGCTCCAACTGCGAAATCTGAGGCGTCAACGCTTAGTGAAAGTCTGGCCAGAGGGGCCGGGTGGAAAAGTAACGTGGCGTTAGCAAGCTCTTCTTTACATTTATTAAATGCGCCGTCTGTCGACGCAGACCATACTAGTGGCGTTGTGTCATTTTTTGTATTGCCAATTATCATAGCTTGGAAAATTGCCTGTGTGGCGGCCGTGTTAGGAATGAAACGTCGATAATAATTTAGCATACCTAAAAACCTTTTCAATTCCTTGGCTGTTTGTGGTTTGCTGAAGTCTCTTATGGCCTGGACTTTTTCGTCGGCCGGTTTAATTCCTTCGCTATTGACCTTATGGCCCAGAAACTGAACTTCCGATTGACCAAATGAGCATTTAGCGATATTTATGGTAAGACCGTTCTCGCGCAACAGTTGAAAAATTCGACGTAAATGTGTTTCATGCTGTTGGAGATTCTCAGAGGCTACGCAGATATCGTCAATGTATACGAATGCGTAATGTGATTCGGCTGCCAGGATTTGGTTGATGTGCCGCTGAAAAGTTTGAGCAGCGTTTCTCAAACCAAAAGTCATGTACTTAAATTGGTACAAACCGAATGGTGTTGTTATTGCTGTTTTCGGTACATCGGCCGGTTCCACAGGGATCTGGTGGTATGCTCGTTGCAGATCAATCGTGGAAAAAATTTTTTTTCCGTGCAGTATGTGCGTGAAATCTTGCACATAGGGGATCGGATAGCGATCAGGCAGAGTTCTCTCGTTGAGTGCCCTATAGTCTCCGCAAGGACGCCAAGAACCATCTTTTTTCTTCACCATGTGCAGTGGACTGGCCCAGTTGCTGTCAGAAGGTTCGCAGATACCATTCTCTATAAGGAATTGGAACTCTGCTTTTGCGGCCTCAAGCTTTTCAGGGGCCAAACGACGCGGACGCGCGTGCGTAGGAGGGCCGGTGGTCACAATGTGGTGCGTCACACCTGATCGGGGCGTCGAAACATTCTGTCGCATTACGGTAATGTCTTTATATTGCGCGAGAATCTTGGCGAAAGGGTCGTTTATATCGAATGTAAAAACAGTGGACTTACCCTTTTTTGCCGCCACGCCAGATATATGCTGTTTGGTTTCACGATCGACCAAAGTGTTGTTCTTCATGTCGACAAGCAGCCCAAATTTCTGCAAAAAATCGGCACCGATAAGCGGGGATTTGACATCCGCTATTATGAAGTCCCAGGTAAAACTCTTACGAAGGCCCAGGTCCAGCGTGATTCGCTTGGTGCCGTAAGTTGAAATATGCGATCCATTGGCCGCAAACAATTTAAACTCGTGAGGAGCGTTGTAGCGCTCGGTCCCACTCGGAGGAATGACTGACACATCGGCTCCCGTATCGATGAGGAACCGCCTGCTCGATGCAGCGTCAGTCACATACAGACGACTAATGTTAATGTCGCCACCTGAGTCGTCTGGCAATGGTGGCTTACTCTTTAGTTTTTTTGGTTGAAAGAGCATGGCGGACGACAAGTATAAGCGTCTACGCCGAATTTGCGATGATGCCAACACATCGGGTGCTGTCCTCTACCGCCTCTATGGCGATTGGCTCGCGTCGGAGGAGTTGGCGGACGTGGTTGGACAGCAAATGACGTTGTGCCCGGTCGCATTAGTTGCGTTTCGTGTGCTGCTGGACCGTATCGCACAAAGTGCGGCTGCATCGCGGTCCTGTCTGGCAAATTAACAGTGGAGCGAGGGCGTGCTCTTGGTGGTTCCGCCGGCTGAGTGTAGCGCTTACCTCTGCCGCTGCCGGGAGGCATGTAAAAGTCCTCGAAATCTCGGTCGAAGAATGCCTGCAGCGGGTGATCGGTGACTAGCTCCGCGGGCAAAATGTTCTGCTCGCGTTTACGCTGTTCGCGACGAGTCTGGTGAGTCGACTGGCGTTGACGCGGGTTATCGCGCTCGTATAACGCGTCTTCGAGCCGATGCAACCGTTTGAGCAAGTTCTCATCTATTGGTGACTGGGCCATGGCTGCCGCGGTAGTCGCGACCTGCCTTGGTCGGTAGGCACCAGTCTCCATTATTTTGTCGGCTAGCGCTGCGCGTTGGGCCAAGTCCACGTTCACTGTTTGTAGTAGCCCTTGCACCTGCGGAGGTAAACGCGCGGTCCACAGGTTTTCTAACATTTTCTCACTTAGGTTTTTTCCGCCGAGATCACGCATTTCGTTTAGCAGTTGCGATGGGCGGCGGTCGCCCAATTCGCATTCCGAGAGAAGCTGGCGAAGCTTCTCCTGCTCACTCGCGCTAAATACCTGCAATAAATTTTCTTTAATGCGGTCGTAGCGTTCAGAGGCCGGCGGATCGCGCACAATATCGCTCACTTGGCGCAGGACGCCTTTCTCAAGTGCGCCGACAACGGTGTAAAACCGCTCGCTGTCACTCTTGATTCGCAGTTTTGCGAATTGCGCCTCGATTTGGAGGAACCAAAGATCTGGCGAATCGTGCCAGAAATTTGGTGTCTGCACCGCTACTCTGTGAGTAGCTATAGACGAGGTCTCGTGGACCTCTGGTGCAGGGAGCGGAGCGGTGACCGCACCACCTGCTGCGCTTTCCTCCGTTTCACACGCGTTGTCTTCGTTCACAATCACTTCTTTTGTTTCCGACATTTTTATTAATTATTGTTCAATAAATGTTTAACTACGTGTCTTCTCAGATGATCACGTCGGGGTCACCAATTATGGAATTAAATTTGTCCACAAAAATAAATTACAAGAAAAGGTTATCCTTAACCTAATTATGTTTTATTTAATAGTTTATCTTTTTACACTGATACTTATTAATATGCAGCAGATATGCTGCAGACTTCTTTCGCGCGTGAATAACTACTGAATTAATTATTAATTAATTTAGGGTAGCATGGCCCAGAGACCATGCCACCACAATACATTAAAAATGTATTGCAACGCTACGTATAGCGTTGCAAACCCACACATGGACAACACAATAAACACTATTTTTGGCATTGTTAGAAGAACTGGTAAACAATATATTATTTTACAGCGGCTAACGGCACTGGTATTTATATGCTTCCAACTCGTCATCAGCGCTAATGACGAGACGGACAGTGCGATAAGGAATATGCTGACGTCGCATAATCCAGCCAACTTCACTGGCAGCGCGGCCGCCTGGGTGTTGGGTAGCTAAGCCAACACACAGGCAGCGAGCGCTAAGTATGCACTAGCTAAGCTTTGTTGTTGTACAACAACAACAGCAATGCAGCCAGCAATATGATCATCTACTGCGTCCGCTACTCAGTGACGCTAGTGCGATCACTGTGCTTGACGGTTTGCCGTTTATGACAAAGCGTCAGAGAGCGAGAACGTCAGTCCATTTGAGCTACAAAGTAACGGCTCAAATGCCTGCTGAAATATAATTCAGTGGCGACTTAAATATATGACGAATATTTTACTTGGCTTACCACTTGTGTGATAAGCCAAGTAAAACTAGTCAAAGTGTGGGTAACCATGTGTGCGTTATACATATAAAATAACATAGCGACAGAGTGACGCTGGTTAGCTTGAAGAGCTGCAGAGCGTGGGATGGCGTAACCGACGGGTCCGCCACACACTTCTTTATTTCAAATGTACCTCTACAAGATTTCAATGTTTTTCATTGACTATTTATATTAAATTACTGATTTAGAAAAATTTGCAAATAACACACTATAAAATAAGCAACCTATCGCAAGGGCTGCCACTTAACTTTACTTAAGGTAGATACAGAATTTTTTGTAGAGCGCTCTGAAAATGCGGTGACCAAGATTGCTCCTCCTAAATTCAACTTAAACAAAAAAAAATATATATATATTATTAAACTAGATACTTAAAACTCGTACTTGTCATAGCCGATTTTGAAAATATTGATTTTTCACGAAATTCCGAACTTCCGAACGTAAATTAACGATTTTCGACCAAAAATTCGTCATTATTTTGCCTATAAAACATGATCGAAGCTACGAAAAAAAATCCTATGACAAGTACGAGATTATTATGAATAAAATAAGCCTGCAAAAAAATCAAAACGATCGGTTCACTGAGCTTCGAGAAATCTTGGTCACCGACTTTGAAAACATGGTTTCGAGAAAAACGCGTTTGAAAATAAGGGCCAGCACTGCGCGCTCTAGAAGGCGGTTCACTCACTAGGCTATAACTTTGTTATTTTTTGAGATATCGACTTGAAATTTTCACCACATTTTCTCGAGATCTAAAGCTTTAAGAAAATGCTTGAAAAAAAGTTCTGGGTATATTTCCCCCCTTAAGCAAGCGAAATTACTTAAACAACAACAACAATTAAGTCAACCATTAATTCTCAAAAATTGTCAACATGTGTAAAGTGCAATAACCTCATTCTGCTCAATGCATTCCTATTAGAAAAAGCAACAACAGAACATCAACAGATTTATAAATAAATTTTCAACTATTTTGAAGGAAGGGCGTGACAAAGGACATGGGGGAAGGAGGGGTTGATTGAAAAGAATTTATATTTTTATTCAAACTTATTTGCATTACACGAAAATAATAAAGAATGGTGTAATAGCTGTATTAATGTACACCAAAATACAAAAAACTACATAAACTAAGGGGTTGCAGCCGAAAACCCCTTGAGGGGAAAGTTGCCAAACCTTAAATTGTTCAAAATATTAAGTTAATACAATAAACTTTAAGAAATGGTCAAAAGTAAATACAAGGACATACAAGGAAGGATGAAATTTCAGCTAAAATATGGCACAAATTACCTTTTTTTGGTTATTGGAGCGTATCCTCAAACAAAAGCATAATAATAATGGATAATATAATTGTTGGTGCACTAAGAAGGTATGAGCATACATTCGTTTATAAAAAGTGGTCCACTGTTTCTGTGAAGTTCTTCGCTTAGAAGTTATGCCATTAAAAAAGAAAATTGTGATGTAGAGAAGCGAAAAGGCAAATTTTCCCACACAAATTTTTGTAACTTTGGTACCATACGGTCTATCTATATGAAATTTACACGTAAGGAAGATATGCCACTCAATAGCCTTAATCCCAAATTTCATACCGTGCACTCAAACTCGAGTAACAGATTTTTTTTCCGTCTAAATAGGCCAAACAGTCCACTGTGAGTCGTCGGCTTATTGGCATAGACCAAAAACTTAACATAGCCCCAAAGAAAATAGTCTAGAGGCTTTAAATCGCACGAACGAGGTGGCCAATCGACTGGCCCATTTCTTGAGATAACACGCTCATCAAACTTACTCTTCAATAAATCGATTGTAACTTGTGCTGTGTGGCTTGTGGCATTGTTGGTACCACATGTCGTCCAAGTCCATATCTTCCAATTCGGGCCAAAAATAGTCGGTAGTCATAGCGCGATAACGATGTCCATTCACAGAAACGTTACGATCGTTATCGTCGACGAAAAAGTACGGTCCAATGACGCCGCCTGCATGCGGTAGTAAATTGTGTGCAGGTAGTTGTTGTTTAGTTGCGTGTTTATCAAAAAAACAACAACGTTTTCATAACAAAATTTCCCCACAACGTTTAAGTGTACCATCAGTTAAACTAGCTGAACCCTAAAACGGAAGTGTGAAAATGGGAGGAGTTAACATCAAAATAACAACAACTTCAATATGCTCTGATAGCGGTAAACCGCTGTGATCGAATTTCAAAGATCCACATGAATTAAGGCTATGCTTAAAAGTATGATACGATCTAGGTTAACCTTGATACAGGGTGCATCGAAGTAGATAAGAACTTCAGCGTTCTCTCTGTCTATAAATTCCGTGTAACTTTCTCGGCATAATTGGCAGTATAAGTAGAACCTAAGTAGCTTGAGTGGATCACAGTGAAAAGTCATGCAAAGGCTACTGATGAGTATAGTATAGGGTATAGAGTATAGGCTAACAGTCTGTATAGTCAAGCTGAGTGATTTACTCTATACAGAGCTGTTGTTGTTGTTGTTGTTGCCTTCTTTGTCTTCATGTTATCTTGTTGACAACATACTTGGCCTAAAGCTCAAAATTGTTTCCAATATAAATAATGAAAGGTCAAATTTAATAAAAAAACAATAATTTTATATCCTTTTCCCTATATGAAATATTGAACGGTTAGGATTTCTAAATATTCGAATCACCCATAATAAACCCATTTGACATTTGGATATCCTGTAAGGCGTCTGAATTTTTCTTGCTTAAAATATATTGAGTCCAAAATGGTTGAATTAAAGTAACTGAAGATTGTTTGGATACTGATTTGAATGAGCTTCCAAGTCAAGAATATTGATACTAGATTGTGCTGAATTTAGAAATAGGTAAGGTATAATCTTGTCTCTATCACTTATTGATTGAAATCTGGGCCGAGGTCGCCTAGGGTGTTAACCTTCATTTAGTACTAAAGTTTTATAAAAATCTTTCCGAAAATTATTAAGTTTATTGTAATTAAAAAGAATGAAAGTGGGAAATATAAGTTGCCGATGTTGAAAGATTGGATGAATTTTTCATTTTAAATCATACATATTTTTAATCTCAAATATATTTGTAAATAAACTTTAACAAAATTTTTCTTTACACTACAGTTAGATTTTGAACAATATCGTATGGTTAAGGAAGCTCTTCAAGAGCGCGCATCTATGCTTGAAGCTGCTCCTCATTTAGCGCAACCATTGCCAATAATGCTTCCAGTATATCAGTAAATATAAATTTTACAATTGCTCAGGAATTTACGACATCTTATTTTGATTTTTTTTTTTTTTGTTAAGGTGGTGGCAAGTTCCTTACTACTGGGTCGGTATTAAATGCTACGATCTAGTTGCAGGTGACAGAAATGTAAAAAGCTCTTACTATCTCTCCAAAAAAGATGCGTTGGAACTTTTTCCCATGCTGAAGAAGGACAAACTTTGTGGAGCAATTGTTTATTATGATGGTGAGAAAATTAATTGCATTTGTATTATTTAAAATAATTTGTTTCAATTTCAAGGTCAACAAGATGATGCAAGAATGTGTTTAGCGGTGGCCCTCACGGCAGCAAGGCATGGAGCTACAGTTTGTAATCACGTAGAAGTAAAAGAACTTTTAAAACATGATGCAGGCAATGGAAAAAATGTTTTGTGTGGCGCTAAAGTGAAAGATCACATAACTGGAAAGGAATTTATTGTAAAAGCAAAGTGTATTATTAATGCCACTGGCCCGTTCACTGATACTATTCGTAAAATGGATGATCCAAGTGTTAAATCTATCTGTGCACCGAGTTCAGGAGTTCACATTGTTCTTCCAGGCTATTATAGCCCAGATCAAATGGGTTTACTAGATCCATCAACTTCGGATGGGCGCGTGATTTTCTTTTTACCTTGGCAAAGACAAACAATCGCTGGCACCACTGATCTGCCATGTGAAATAACTCATAGTCCAAAGCCCACTGAAGATGAAATAAAATTTATTTTAAATGAAATAAAAAACTACCTCAATGCTGACGTCGAAGTACGACGTGGTGATGTACTTTCAGCTTGGAGTGGAATAAGACCACTTGTGTCGGATCCAAATAAAGAGGACACACAATCACTGGCCAGAAATCATATTGTCCATGTAAGCCGATCGAATTTGATAACAATAGCTGGTGGAAAATGGACAACGTATAGAGCAATGGCAGAACACACAATTGATGCTGCTATTACAGGTTTGGAATTTTATGAAAGATAATACTGTGCAACAGAAAAGCGAGAATCAAGATCTGGCACAGGAAGAAGGAATGATAAGATTTTATATTGATAGCGCAAAACTAAAAGAGTTTCTTCTGAGTCCTTGAAAATTAACTTATGTCCATTTAAATTTTTCACTCTAAATCAACAATATTTTTATATTTTTACTTTTAAATGCTAAAAAGTTGATTTTGTATCGTTATTTATTTGCAAATTACTATCATCAGTCAATGTCCGTTCATATCATATCCAAAGTGAGGAAAAATTTTCTCAACTTTCTTGGTTTTCACACAAATATCACCAAGCATAATTTAGGGGTTTGTTCATTGAGACAACATCAATGTGTTAACCAAACTTTAAGTATTGACTAAAATTAACATCTGAATGTACATTTCTGCGCAATCACGCCCATATTTAATCCATTTTAACCGACTTCAAAAAGGAGAAGAGGTTTTCAAGTTTATTAATTTATTTGTTTATTTATTCGTCAAACAGAGACATTAACTCTTAAAGACTACTTATGAAAAACTTAAGATAAAATAAAATTAAGTTATAAATGAAAACGAGAACAATAAGAATATGTGATTTAAAAAAAAAAAAAAAAAATACAAAGAGACATTTTCTTTTATAACATAGACAGCTGGTGTGATACTTAATGATATCATAAAGAGAATTACAAATAGCAACGAGGACAATGAGAAAGTGAAATTTTAAATAAAAATATAAGCAGAGAATTTATCCGTAACACAATTGAGATTATAAAAATAATAGCACTAAGAGACATGAAATATTTGGAGAAGTTTAAGTTAGTCTTAAAGCGATTTCTTGTTATATTGCCAAAGATATCAATCATAGAATTTAGAATTTAGAATCATCTTTAGAATTTCTTATTAAGAAGCTTAGCATGGAGTGACATTTATTGATGATAAGATTGATGTGGTCTTTAAAATTCAAACAAGGGTCTAATAGAATTCCAAGATCTTTTTTTGAGGTAACTCTCTCGAGTTGACATGAATTAATGGAATACGTGTTAATTAAAGGAGATGATGACTTACATAAAGTGAAACATTGATATTTTGGAAACGTTGAGATGTAATTTATTTAACACACACCAGGTAAAGATTGAGTTGATGTCTAATTGAAGTAAGTTTACACCAGCGTGCGTTTTCACTGATCGAAATAGTTTAAGATCATCTGCAAAAAGAAGGCGCTGGGAATAACGTATTACCGTGGGCAGATCATTAATAAATAGGAGGAAGAGGAGAGGTCATATATGGCTTCCTTGGGGAACACCAGACTTAAAGATGTTAGATGTGATGTCCTTTATTATTACGGACTGGATGCGGCTGCATAAGTACGATTGGAACCATCTCAAAAGATTTGAATGGATTCCTAGGGAGCAAGTTTCAAAATTAGAAGTTTGTGACAGACTTTGTCGAACTCCTTCGCAAAATCCGTAAATATGATATCAGTTTGAAGGCCAGATTAAAAGTTTGTAATAACGAAATTGCAAAACAGTATCAGATTTGTCAATGTTGATTTACCGGCTAAGAAACCATGTTGTTCAGGGGATATAACATTTTTGACGTGAAAGGACATTTTGTCATAAATGATTTTGTCGAAGACTTTAGGGACATAGGTAATTTTACAAATAGGGCTATAATTTTTTATATCCTGTTTGAAACCAGATTTATGGATTGGGACGACATAAGAATGTTTCCAACTATCTAAAAAACAACCTGCTGATAAAGAATTTCTAAAAATCAAGAAAAGGGGTATAGCCAGAGATAGGGCGCAATTTTCAAACTTACTTATCTGGCGCTTACAACCGAAGGTCGGTTTTGGCCTCGTATAAGAAATTGCGCCAGCCATTTCTGTTTTGCGCTTGCTGGCGCCAGTTGGAAACACCAAGTGCAGTTAGGTTATCCAACACCTGATCCTTCCAACGAAGATGTGGGCGTCCTCTTCTGCGTTGACCACCACTGGGCACCGAATCGAATATTTTTTTCGCTGGAGCGTCGTTTTCCATTCGCTCAACATGACCTAGCCAGCGGAGCCGCTCGATTTTAATACGCTTAACTATGTCGATGTCAGCGTACAGCTCATACAGCTCGTGGTTCCATCGAATTCGGTACTCGCCATTGACGCAGATTGGACCGAAGATCTTACGAAGGATCTTTCTCTCGAAGGCTCCCAAAGTCTTTCCATCAGAACTGCTCAACGTCCAGGTTTGTGCTGCATATAATAGGACGGGCATGATTAGTGACTTATAGAGCGCGAGTTTTGTTCGTCGAGAGAGGGCTCTGCTTCTCAATTGCCTACTCAGTCCAAAGTAACACCTGTTTTCAAGAGTTATCCTTCGCTTTATTTCAATACTGACATCGTTGAAAGAGTTTACGCTGGATCCCAGGTAGACGAAGTCCTTAACAACCTCGAAGGAGATGTTGTCAACAGTGACGTGGTTTCCAAGACGCTGGGACTGTTTATTTGTTGACACTAGGTATTTCGTCTTATCTGCATTCACTACAAGACCCATTCGACTCGACTCTTTCGCTAAGCTGGAGAATGCTGCGCTGACTTCGCGCGTATTATGGCCAATGATATCGATATCATCAGCATACGCCAGCAGCATAATACTTTAGTAGAATATCGTGCCACTGCGTCTCAAATCAGCAGCTCGGATGATCTTCTCCATCATTAGGTTGAAAAAGTCGCACGATAAGGAATCACCTTGTCTGAAACCTCGTTTGGTATCGCATGGAAGAGTGAGGTCCTTCCCGATTTTAACTGTGCTGCTGGTGTTGCTCAGTGTCATTCTGCAAAAGCGGATGAGCTTTGCAGGAATACCAAATTCAGACATGGTGGAATATAGATGATTTCTTATTGGACTGTCGAAGGCGGCTTTGTAATCGACAAAAAGATGTTGTGTGTCGATTTGTTTTTCTAGGGTCTTCTCCAAGATTTGTTGTAGCGTTAATATCTGGTCTATGGTGGATTTGCCAGGTCTGAAGCCACACTGATAAGGTCCAATCCGCTGGTTTACGATGGGCTTCAGTCTTTCACATAGTACGTTCGACAGGACATTATATGCGATATTAAGAAGGCTTATCCCACGGTAGTTGGCGCAAATTGTGGGATCGCCTTTCTTGTGGATTGGGCAGAGCACACTGAGGTTCCAATCGTTTGGAATGCATTCTTCCGACCATATTCTGCATAGAAGCTCATGAATGCATTTAAATAGAGCTTCGCCTCCATTCTTGAAGAGCTCAGCAGGTGAGCCAATGGCTTGGTTGTTTTTAAGCCGAGCTATAGCTTTCAAGACTTCACTATGGTCGGGCAGCGAAACTTCAACGCTGTCGTCCAAAACTGGGGATTCCGGGATATCATCTCTATTGGCGGGATTGTTGTCGTCGTCGCCATTCAGAAGCCTAGAGAAGTGTTCCCTCCACATCATCAGTGTACTCTGGATATCTGTCACTAGATTCCCATTTTCATCCTTGCAGGAAGAGGCCCCGGTCTTTAAACCATCGGCCAGGCGTCTTATTTTTTCGAAAAATTTTCGGACCTCATTCCTGTCACCATGCATCTCAATTTTCACGCATTTCCGCTTCCCTTTTCTTTCGCCTGAAAATGCGTCTCTCTTCCCTCTTCTTCCCTTTGTATCGCTCTTTAGCAGCACGCTTTACAATTGACTGCATAGTGGCTTTGTAGGCGGCGTCTTTTTCTGCAGTGGCGTTGCGACACTCCTGGTCGTGCCACTGGTTTCGGCGGGGGCGGTGATAGCCAATCACCTCTTCGGCAGCCGTACGCATAGAGTAGGAGATATGATTCCACTGCGCGCATATATCGTCGATCGGAGGAGTACTTTCTTGAAGCAGGAGTGAGAGTCGAGTAGCGCAGTCTTCGGCTGTTTGTTTTGATTGCAGCTTTTCGTTGTCTAGCTTTCTCTGTGCTGGACATCGTGCATTCGTGGTTGCGCACAGACGTGTACGGATCTTGGCTGCAAAAAGATAACAATCCGAGTCTATATTGGCACCACGGATCGTGCGTACATCTAAAACACTGGAAGAGTGCCTTCCGTCAATCAAAACGTGATCAATTTGGTTACGCGTCTTTTGATCAGTAGACAGCCAAGTTGCTTTATGAATATTGAGATGCTGGAATCTAGTGCTACTAACGATCATGTTTCGCGCTGCAGGAAAGTCAATCAGTCTCATTCCGTTATCGGAGGTATTGTCGTGGAGGCTGAACTTTCCGGAGATTGGACCAAAGATATTTTCTTTTCCCACCTTGGCGTTGAAGTCACCAAGCACGATTTTTATGTCGTGGCGGGGGCTGCGCTCATAGGCCTCTTCAAGGCGCTCGTAGAAGCTGTCTTTGGTCTCATCGTCCTTCTCTTCTGTCGAAGCGTACGCACAAATCAGGCTTATATTGAAGAATCTTGCCTTGACACAGATTATGGCAAGTCGTTCGTTCACAGGTGTGAATCGCAGCACATGATGCCGTAGTCGCTTGCCAACCACGAATCCGCATCCAAATTCGTGCTTCTCCGCATGGCCGCTGTAGTAGATATCACAGGATGCTTGCCGTAAGCAACCCTGTCCCTTCCATCGCATTTCTTGGATTGCAGTGATATCAGCCTTGTATCTTTCTATGATACCTATCAGTTGGATAGAGGCACCATCCCAATTAAGGGTTTGGACGTTCCAAGTGCATATCCATAAATCATTGTCAGTTTTTCGTGTGCGGTAGTCGTCATCAGATTTGGGGATCATTTTTATATTTATACCCCCACGTTTAAAAAACGTAAATGGGGGTATATTAATTTTGTCACTCCGTTTGTAACGCCCATAAGGAGGCGTGGTAGGTATAGAAAAGTATATATATTCTTGATCAGCATCACCACCCGAGTTGATTTAGCCATGTCCGTCTGTCTGTCCGTCTGTCCGTCTGTCTGTGATCACGATTCCAGCCGTAATTTTAAAGCTATCATCACGAAATTCTATATTTAAGCTTTTATCTAAAAAATGAAGGTCAAGTTCGTAAATGAGCCAAATCGGTAAGTATGAAATTCAATCTAATCGGATGAAAACCACGCCTACCTCCCATACAAAGTGACTTTATCAAAAAGGTAAAATTTCTCTAAAGTCTACAAAAATTAATGTATGGACTTGAAAATTTGCATATGAACTTTGATATATAACGTGTACTATGTGTATGGAATTCAACCAAATTGGGTGAAAACCACGCCCTCCTCCCATACAAAGCCATTTTATCAAAAAACAAAAGCGAATCTTTTCTGTTAAAAATATAACGAAAACGTTTTTACAGATAAACATTTTATTGATTGCTTAAGACTTTGAATATACTTTGGTTCGGCCGTGGGGGTATTTTAACTTCGGCCCAGTCGAAGATCATTTCTTACTAGTTTTTCTTGTCGTTTTCATTGAAATTTTTTTTTACGTGGTGTGCTTCAAACCCAACGCACAACCCTTTAAAGGCAGGGGGAGCCCGCCGATCAGATTAGCCGTCAAACTAACGGTTGCCAGTTTCCCGTTTCTAGAGGACACCATGCAGATGTTTGAGTCGACTTGAGACGAGTTCGACATGCATAATGTTGGCCTCACCAGGTTGAGGCAGTCAGAATCGTTGCCATGTGAATATCGCCCCCTTGACCCTCACGCGTTGCCTTGTGAGGATCGTCCTCCCAATTTTCAAACAGGTAGATGGATTTTAGATTCAAATTTAAAGGATCTTGCCTAAAGCGCTGAAAAGCTTTAGTTTTTTTTTTTGTTTTTCAAGTTTGCGAGTCTCCTGTTGAACCGAGGAGGGTTGTTATTGCTAAAAGTTTGTTTCAAGGGGACAAATTGAATTGAAATTGAGTGTTTATGATGATTTGTGCCATTAAAAATTGGTGAAGGCCGAATCTCGAGTGTTACGATTAATTCTTTATTCACAAATATTAGCTCTAGAGTAGGATTGTTATCGTTCGTAAAGTTATTGATTTGTAATAAATCATATTGACTAAAAAAATCGATTAATAAAATCTCAGTCTGACTATGAGTATTAAACATAAGGTAAGATTCGTTCCAATTGGGCGTCCGAATAATGCTTCCCAGGTTGAAATCACCAGCAAACACTACATGCTGAGAAGATGATAGGTTTTCGGCAGGTTTTTTTTACATGATAAACACATGGTTATTGGGCAGCGATCTTTGCGAAAGACATTATATAGAGAGTCATTAAACAATTCCGCGGTAAAGTGATTTTCAGTTAGTCAGGTTTCAAAAAATAAAATCAATTTATATTAAAGTATTTTTGTTGACTGGCTTCAGGTCATGGAAAACAAAATACAATTTTTTTTGTTTTATAATTTTGTTATATTTTTATTTTCGATATTTCGAATTGACAATGCAATTCATCATCAGGAAATCTGAAGAAACAAAAACACAATCAAAATATTTAAGTAACAACAATTTTTACATAAATTTACAAACCAAAATTAACAATTCTTAGATTTTTAAAAAATTTTTAAAGTATTTAATGTAACACGGAGTATTTAAAACTAAATCCTTAAATGTTCTCTATTGCATATTGTTGCTTATTATGTGTCTGTAGCTGTGAGCGCAGTTCTCTGTGTCCATCTTGTAGTTAATACGTATTGTTGGCGCTGAATATGTCACTCATACTCTCTCTCTTTGTATGTCCGTTAGTTTTGTAAGCATACTAGAGAAAAGTTAGTTACAATAAAACTATGAAAACTAAACCACGCGTTTTCTTGACCGCTTGTAAAAACCGCGCTGAAAATTAAAGTTATTTAAATCCGCATTAGAAAAACCCGCAAGAGCAAACAAACATTTGGTCCTTCGAGCCGGATTATTAGAAAATCGCCGCGAACGTCACTCTGTGTGAAATAATAAATCACTCAGTAGTGCTTCTAAAATAAAATATATACAATAAGGTACCGAAGTTAAAACGCAAAAGGGCTTTAAAGTCATAAAAATATTGTCATACATTGCGTTGATAAGCGCATAGTTAAAACCCCGCGAACAGACTGCATATTTGAGACTCCCGCGAACAAATTTCATAGCCACAAGAGACACGAGACTTCCGCGAACATAACCTTAAAAAGTGCCAACACCCCACTCGTTAACAATCGCAAATAGGAGGTTGTGATATTCGCTAAACCACACTTTAAGTTTGCTAACCGCCACTATCACTGGATGTAAGCTCATTGCACAAAGCAAAGACTGCATTGACAGCGAAAAAACGAAAACAAAACAAAGTTTAACGCGTACTTTGTTTATTTTTAATTAATAATTTTGCAAATAAAATTAAATGTCGAACGTTAAAACTCGCGATTCTGCTAGCAACGCAATTAAGCGTTATATGCAAGCAAGTAACAAAGAAACAGATGCTGTCGATCGCGAAGGTATTCAAAGTTATTTGAAATTGCTTGAAGAACAGTGGCTACGTTTCAATGAGGCACAAAATGCTGTAAAAAATTCTTGTGGCGATACTAATATCAACGCCGAGGACGATGCAAGGGTACAAGTAGAAACGTGGTACATGAGCGCCCTCGCAAATTTTCATCGTCGCTTGAGGAAAACTGCAACCGAAGCTGACAGCAGCGCCAGTGTGCCAATCTCAGGTTCTATCCGCTTGCCAAAAATGGATTTACCTATATTTTGTGGTGATCCAACTGAATGGATTAGTTTCCACGACGCGTTTCAGTCGCTTATAGACAGCAATCCTAATTTGTCGAATGGTCAAAAACTACACTACCTACGAAGTTGTCTCAAAGGTGAAGCCTTGCTTGTCATTAGCAGTTTTAAAATTTCTGATGCTAATTATATTGAGGCCTGGAGTTTGCTACAAGCACGCTACAAAATAATTCGTGTTATTGTTGAAAAGCATTTTCGTGCAATTTTTGCAATTGAAGAAGTAAATGAAGGCTGCCACCGCCATCAAACAGGTTCTTGATACAGTGCTACAACAGGTACGAGCACTAACTGCTCTAGGACGACCTGTTCAATTCTGGGATGACTGGCTGGTTCACATAGTCGTTTCCAAATTAGACTTTGAAACCCAAAAACAGTGGGAGCTATCGCTCACGGACAGCGAGATACCGACATTCGAGGAACTTCAGGCATTCCTGGAAAAAAGATGCCGTTCTTTGGCAATGGTTGCCAGCTCTGCTAAGCCTTCAACATACAGCAACAAATCAACACCAAAAAAACATCAATGGAATGCAACAGCCGCTTTGCATTCGATGAACAAATTAGAACCATCCGCAAACCCCACAGCGCGCAATTGCTTATACTGCAACAAAAACAATCACAACATTTATTCATGTCCTGATTATGACCGCTTGGAAATGAATAACAAGGTGAGTTTTATTAGAGAAAAGGATGCATGTTTGAATTGCCTTAGCCATGGGCATCACTTGGCCAAGTGCCACAGTTCATCCACCTGCCGCATATGCCAAAAACGTCACCATACCTCTCTTCATGCCGCTTTCACTTCAAGATCAACCACAACAGCCTATATAGCAAGAGACTGCACCGCTCGCGATGTCAACGATCCTTCAAACGCTTTCTAATATGACTTTGTTTTTTTTTTAAAGTTTGAAAACGCCGCGTATTCTTAATTCGTTAAAATATTTCTTTCTTCTTTAAAAGCCAAGCTGTTTTCTCCCCCTCGTTTTGAAGTTTACATGGTCCATCGCGAGCCGGATATTTTAAATAAAAATAAACCGCGATTGTGGAAAAATTAAAAACAATATTTAAAAACTTTAAAAAAAAAAACAAAGTGCTGTGAATCGAAGTGCTGTGCAAACAAAGTGCTTTGAAAAAAAAAAAAAAAGTGCAGTGAACACATACAAAAAACAAAAAAATTTCTTGAAAAGAAAAAAAACAACATTGTGTGCCTTTGCAGCAGCAAAAAAAAAAAAAACACATCAGCACAACAACTGCAGCAACAGCATCGCCAACACCAGCGGCATCAACAACAACAGCATAGCCAACACCAGCGACAACAACAACAACAACAAGAACAACAACAAATCCATAAATTTAAAAAAAAAAAAAGAGAAAAATCAGGTGAGTTTTTTATTCTAATAATATTTTTGATTTTATTGATTGCATTATATTTCATTTATTATACTAATAAAAGAGAAATAGTGACGTTTTTTTATAAGAAATTCACCTAATTCGCCAAATTCACGCGGTTCGGTTCGGTTAATTCTTAAAGTGCAGGTTTTAGTTTAGAAAACTGTATATAGATTTATACATATTTGTTTTGCCAAATTTTGCCAAACAAAATTGGCGGTAAAACTGATTGTATATACATATATTGTATTATATACAAAGTTTCTTGAACTTGATACTTGCGGAGAATTAGTTTTCGTTCGACATTATTTTCTTCAAAAAAAAAAAAGGTTTTTTGTGCTCACGCTTGACTTTCAAAAAGTCTAATTGCGTTTTTTTTGTAAAAGTTACAAAAACAAAAATACCAATACACCGAGCTGTATTGATTTTTTTGGAGCCGAAAATAGGCAAAAATTGTTCTGATCAAGAGTCTCAGCAGGCTTTCTGCACTCTTGCTCGTTAATGCACTCTTGCTCGTAATGCATTCCTCTTTGTGCGGTGTCCGTAGCGATCAACGCCAAAGCCGCGCCTTGTACTTGCTAATAGCAACCCCAAATTGTGTTTTAGAATTATTTACTCTCTCATGCGCTCAATTAATTGTTTGCGTTCAAAGCTTAGACTGCATCTCGTGCCTGCTGCGCTTGATGAACAGCTCTTTAGCTGGCTGCATATACTTGTAGTTGAGAGAGTAAATAAGTCGCACAGTGGGACCAAGGGATCAATTTGCAAGCAAAATTGACTTGGTCTATTTTCATAGGAAAATTGCACTGAGGGCAAAATACAATATTTAGCAAGCACAATTTATTGGAAGAAAAATATAAATAATTAATTTAATATACTATATTAAAAAAAAAAAAAAAAAAACAATATTTCTCTTCTTCAAAAGAAGTATTATAGAAAATAATATCCAAATAAATTAAAATAAATTAACTATAAACCAACTTTAAGCAAAAAACAAAATTATTTTACTAATTTTTTTTAATTTTGAATTTTTACTAATTATTTTTATAATAATTTTTTGAAACAAGAAAATAGTTCTATTAAAAATAAATTTCGACGGTACAATATTTTATCGTATTTTTAATTTAAATAATAATTTTATACATTTTTTTGCTTATTTTTTATAGCAGTTTCCTTTGTTGTGGTTGTTCACATTCCTTTATAAAAATTTGCTTAATTCAGGACTTAATAACGCAGTTTCAGCGCAAGTGACAAAAGCTTGCGATATAATTCTCAGTTCGCCTAGAAATAGGCAATTCCAAATAGAAGCTACAGCTTTTGTGCTGTCTCGCTTAACTGGGAATCTGCCGTCATGCTCCATTGATCCTTCTTTGTGTAAGTGTTTGCCTGACTTACAACTGGCAGATCCGCACTTTTTCAGAAGCGATCAAGTTGATTTACTTATCGGTGGCGATTTGTACCCTGCCATAATTCTCGATGGCATAAAAACCTTCTTGGTTCACTTCTGGCTCAAGAAACAGTTTTCGGCTGGATATTCACAGGCCCTATGCCTTGTACCGAAATATCTAGTTTTACAACTTGTTTGAGCCATTATAGTGAAGTTGCGATCGATCAACAGATCGCACGTTTTTGGGAGTTGGAGGAACTACCTAAAAAACAATTTTTATCCCAGGCTGATAAGTTTTGTGAGGAAAACTATCAGAAAACTACAAAACGCGATAGCAAAGGTCGATATATAGTTACCTTACCATTCAAAAGTGGATTCCCAGATGATATTAATCTTGGATTTTCTCGAGGCATAGCCTTCAAGCAATGGGCTAGAAGTGAAGCTCGATTGAACAAAAATCCAGCTTTAAAGACGCAGTATGAAGAAGTGGTGAATGATTACCTCAAATTGGGTCATATTGAAAAAATCCCAGCTCCAAAATTTGAAAGATCACCATCTCATTATTATTTACCGCATCATGCAGTAATAAAATCAGAGAGTACTACAACAAAAGTTCGGGTAGTATTCAACGCGTCAAGTCCCACTTCAAATGGGGTCAGCTTGAACGATGTGCTGCACGCAGGCCCAGTTCTGCAAGCTGATTTGACGCTTCTGATATTGAAATGGCGATTTTTCAAATATGTCTTTAATGGCGACATTCAGCAAATGTACCGCCAGATTCTGGTTGACCAAAAACATTCTGCTTTCCAACGAATTCTGTTTAGAAGTTCACCTGATGAGTTGATGCATGATTATGAACTTAAAACAGTCACCTTTGGCCTCAATTGTGCTCCATATCTAGCAATTAGAACCATGCTGCAATCAGCACATGATGTTCAACAGCAGTATCCTCTCGCTGCAAAAATTTTGCGACATTTCACATATGTCGATGATGCTCTAGCTGGAGCTCATGAATCAGCAATTAAAGCTAGAAATGAGCTTATCTCGGCTTTAGACTCTGCAGGTTTTACTATGCGAAAGTGGACTGCGAATGCTTCCAGCATTTTAGCAGACTTGCCTTCAGAGCATCTTTTGCATGAAGACTTCTTGAAGTTAGAAGATACAAGCTGTGCCAAAGCATTAGGAATTCGTTGGAATGCCACTTCGGATTTATTCTATTTCACTGTCAAGCGTCTCGAAATTAAATCATCTTATACAAAACGTGAAGTCCTGTCAATGATAGCGCAACTATTTGATCCTGCAGGTTGGCTGGCACCTATAGTGGTGACAGCGAAAATTCTAATGCAGCGTATCTGGTTGGATGAGATAGATTGGGATGAAGATCTCTCTGCGCATAGTTTTCAATCTTGGAAAACATTTTTGCTAGATTATGAAAATATTAACGATATTCGCATACCACGTTTTGTTTTCACCTGAATCCGACGTAGAGTTTCACGCCTTTTGCGATGCCTCTGAAAAAGCATACGCAGCGTCGATTTACATTCGTGTGAAGGAAAATGATGGCATAGTCAGTCATCTGCTTTATTCAAAAAGTAAAGTTGCTCCAGTCAAGACGATCTCACTACCCCGTCTTGAATTATGTGGTGCAGCCCTTCTCGCGGATATGGTAGATTCATTACTATCGCACCTTGATATAGAACGGCACCGTTTGTATTGTTGGACTGATTCAACAATAGTGCTTGCTTGGCTTTGTAAGCCTCCATGTTCCTGGACAACCTTCGTAGCCAATAGAGTATCAAAAGTGGCAGAGAAGGTAGGAATTCACAATTGGTTTCATGTAGATACACATGAGAACCCTGCAGATTTGGCAACGCGTGGAGTTACGCCACAAGAGTTAGTTGAGAAAGCTCTTTGGTGGCATGGACCTTCCTGGCTCTCGCTCGAACGATCAGCTTGGCCAAGAATGAATCCACCCCCAGCTCTAGAAACTTCGCTTGAGCACAAAGCTGTAAAAGTACACTTTGCATACTTTTCGGAATATGAAGATATTCTAGAGCGTTTCTCTTCGCTATCGCGCGGACTGAGAGTGTTAGCTTACGTGTTTCGCTTTCTGCATCGCACGCATCCAAAGTCTCGTGCGTCTTTTTCAAAAAAATCAGCGTGCCTTGAAGCGGCTGAAATTAAATTCGTGAAAACACGATTGGCACTTCTATGTCAAAAGATAGCTTTTCCAAACGAATATCACTGTTTGGAAACTAAACAGATAATTAGAGCTAAGAGTCCCATTCTCGCTCTTAATCCTCTGTTGAACAACCACGACAATTTAATGCGTGTTGGTGGACGGCTCGCCTCATCACCAGTGTTATCATATGATGAAAGGCACCCAATTATATTACCATATAATTGCCACTTTTCACGCCTTTTAGTACGTTTTGTCCATGAAATTTCGCTTCATGGAGGGAATCAATTAGTGCTTCGACTTATTCGTATGCAATATTGGATCCCACGTGGTAAAAATCTAATTAAATCAATTCTACATAATTGTAAAACCTGTGTTGTACACATGAAACGCCACAGAACACAAATAATGGCTGCGCTGCCAGCTGAGCGAACAGTAATTTCGTGGCCTTTTGCTGCGACTGGTATTGACTTCGCTGGCCCATTTGACATAAAAAGCTACATCGGTAGATCTTGTCGAATCAGCAAGGGCTATGTTTGTTTATTTGTGTGCTTTTCTACGAAGGCGATTCATCTTGAGGCCACGAGCGATTTATCAACCGCCACTTTCCTAGCAGCCTTTTCTCGGTTCGCAGCGAGACGTGGCTGCCCCGCTAACGTGTACTCCGACAATGGTACAAACTTTGTGGGGCCTCAAACTCTCTTAAAAAAGATTTCAAAGCCTTCTTAACAGCGTCGCATGATGCAATACTATCTCAGTATGCACATCAAGAAATTGCATGGCATTTTATTCCCGCTGGTGCTCCCCATATGGGAGGCCTATGGGAAGCTGGAGTAAAAAGCTTTAAAACGCATTTCAAGAAGATGGCCGGAAGTATGAAATATACTTTCGAAGAATTTTCCACACTATTGAATCGAACCGAAGCGTGTCTGAATTCGAGGCCACTTTCCACCATGTCGGAAAATCCTTTTGATTTTCAAGCTCTCACTCCAGGTCATTTCTCGGTCGGCGGCCCACTGCTATCGCCAGTGGAGCCAGAAATAGCTGAACAGCCTCTGACTCTTGTCAATTGCTGGCAAAAAATCAAGGCGATGCATCAGCACTTCTGCCACCGATGGAAAAACGAATACCTAAAAGAGATGCATCGACGTACGAAGTGGAAAACGCCTCAATCAGATTTCAAGGTCAACGACTTCGTCGTTGTCAAAGAAGACAATCTTCCCGCGAATGAATGGCGATTAGGTCGAATTTTAAAGATATACACCGGTAGCGACAAAAGAGTCCGTGTAGCAGACGTACGCACCGAAAGAGGTTGTGTTACGCGGCCTATAGTGAAGCTGGTCACAATACCGTCCACCTAGCCCCGTCACCATTTATTTTCTCTTAATTGTTTTTTTTCTTCTTTTCTTTTCTTTTCTTTTCTTTTCTTTTCTTTTTGTTTCCATCTCGTTTCAGGATGTCTACCACCAACATCATGCGCGACTTGATCGAAGAGATGCTTCTCCAGACGAACTCCGAGATGGCTTTGAGTGAGCCCGATACTGTGCGCGAGAATGCGCCACTTTCTGAAGCCAGCGTACTCCAGCCACAATCCCCGGTGCGGAGCATGCTGTCCTGCGTGGTCCCCATCGTGACGCGCAGCGACATGATCCCAAAGTGTCGCTTTTGCTCCATGGAGCACAATCTCATGTCGTGTCGTCAGTTCATAGCTATGAACCTGGAAGAGCGGTTGAGAGCAGTACTCCTTCATTTTTACTTTCAGCAGTTCATATGCGAAAGAACTGTCGGAGCGATGTGAGGTGCCGTCACTGCGGTGAAGATCACCACAGCATGCTGCATTCCCACACTCGGGTCCGATCAAGTCGAACCCACTCACGACGACCACGTGGAAGACGTACGAGAACGAAGCACCCTAAACTGCAGCCTGCATCCGCAGCTGCCCGAGAAGCAACGAGGTCTGGGGCGGAATCGAAGAGTTCGTCTTGGAAGGCTCCGCAGTCGTCGTCGAGGGACGCCGTCCCGAAGCGGTCCCTTCCAAGAAGAGACCGCAGTCGATGCTACCGTTAGCGTCATCGTCGAGAGACAAATTCCCGAAGCGGTCTCCCCCCACACGACCAGCAACGACGAGCCTCCAGAGAGTGGTCTCTCTCCTCCCCACAGTGGTGGTAAGTACTTGGGCCACCGGAAGAATGGTCCAAGAGCGAGCTCTGCTTGACTGCTGCCTGCCGCAAACGCGAGTGGCCAGAGAACTGGCTGTGAAGTGGAGACTTCCAACTTCTGAAATCGACGGAAAGGAAGTCTGCACACTCTCGCTTCGTGGCAGATATGGCTCGTCGGTCAATATAGAGACGACAGCATTGATTGATCGGCGCTTACAAGTCATCACGCCGTCCAAAGACATAGATGAGAGGATCAGTCAGAGCTATCCTAACATAAATCTGGCTGATCCTCATTTCTACAATAGGTCGCCGGTCCGGATCCTGCTCGGTATAGACGTTTACTCCCGGGTCATGCAGCCGGGTATTCTGCCAGCTGGTTTTAGCATGCCGTTGGCCCAAAATTCGATCTTCGGTTGGGTCTTATCAGGACAGGGTGCCTGGTAACGTCTTGCATTCTTGCAAGGCGGGCGGCATGTTAACGCCACTGGCGGTTTCCCGGTGCTGGCGCGGTAGTGTGCGTCTGCAATGCTGTATTGCTGGTATATGTATTTACATTTTTCTTTTGGGCAGCGCTTCTCGCTGCTCTTATAAAACTTTGTTAGTTTTAAGTTTGACACTAATAAAACTGACCTCGGTCAATTAAGTTGAAACGCCGCGTCTTTCTTTATTTAGAAGTTTTTATTTCGGATTTTTAATCGTATTTAATAAGCCTTTTTCTCCCCCGCGGCGGCCCACTTGTGGACAAAGCTCAAACTCGTCCAAATTCAACCGCTACTGCCTTGTTGTCTTCCGCTACAACCACCGCTGGGTCTACGACAGTAGACCAAAGTAAGCCAGATTATGAGGAAATCGCTCAAAGCATTACATTTCAACACGCTGCATATAAAAAGAGCATATTTCTAGCCACCGCTTTAGTTCGCATCCAAGATGTTGCTGGTCGCTGGCAAACCGCACGCGTTCTGTTTGACAATGGTTCGCACGCTACTTTTATGACTGAAGCATGCGCTCAACGCCTCGGAGTACCAAGAAGATCATCTTAAGTCATCATTTCTGGAATTGGTTACACGCAAGGAGGACGATCGCGAGGAGAAGCAACGCTATTACTAGCACCATTTCATAATAATCGCCAGTATAAGATCGACCCACTTATTCTTTCGAAAATTACCAAGGACTTGCCAGCGACAAGTGTAAAAATATATGATTGGCCGCATATAAAGGGTCTGCCTCTTGCTGATCCACACTTTGCGGTACCTGGACCCATTGACATTCTCGTGGGTATGCACGAAATGTCACAATATCTTACCACTGATGTTCGCAAGGGACCGCTTGACACACCACTTGCTCAAAATACCGCTTTTGGCTGGGTGTTGTTTGGGCGAGTTGGCAATTTTTATCAAGAAAATCTGCAGGTAAATAGCTTGCATTGTGATGTTCAGCTAGTACGAGCAATAAGTCGATTTTGGGAGATGGAAGAGCTGCCGTCCAGGAGATATTTCACAGCTGAAGAAGCTTTCTGTGAAGATTACTTCGACAAAACACATCGACGAGCCGTCGATGTTCGCTTCATCGCTCAGCTGCCGCTGAAAAGGGACGTGACTTTAGGCGAAACTAGAAGTATCGCTGTAAATAGATTTCTGCGCATGGAAAAACGATTTGAAAAAAAAACGCTGAAATGCATTCAAACTACAAGGCTTTTATGCATGAACTTCTTGAAATGAGACACATGGAGCCCGTTTACGATATTCCACGAAATTCATTCTATATGCCGCATCATCCTGTACTCAAGAGTACAAGTGTAACTACGAAGCTAAGGGTGGTTTTCAACGCTTCTATGAAATCATCCACTGGGAATTCTCTCAATGATGCTCTGATGGTTGGACCTCAGCTTCAACACGAGCTTTTTGCTGTTCTTGTACGATTCAGGACACACCGCTACGCCATGACTGCTTATGTGGCAAAGATGTATCGCCAGGTATATGTCTCAGAAAATTGCGTCAATTATCAAAGAATCGTCTGGCGCGAAGACCCATCAAAACCACTGCAAGACTATAGACTACTGCGCGTTACATATGGTTTAGCCTCCGCTTCTATTAAGCCGTTAAAGCGCTACAACAAACCGCAAAAGAATCGAATGCAACGCACCAGCAAGCTGCTGAAGTCATTATGAAAGATTTTTGTATGGACGACTTGCTTACTGGATCATCAACCAAAGAAGCGCTATGCGCACTGCAGAGAGAAATATCCGAAGTGCTGTCCATTGGTGGGTTTGAGCTACGAAAGTGGGCTACAAATTGCAGTGACCTTTTCAAGAATTTGCCGCACGGCTCTGAGCAGGTGTCCCACTTCTTAGCTGAAGATCAAGAAGTTCGCGCGTTAGGTCTAATTTGAAACACGCAACATGACTACATCACATTCGAGGTAAATCTTAATGAATCGCCTTCTTTTTTATCCAAAAGAGCGTTCTTATCCGACGCCAGTATGCTGTTTGACCCGCTAGAACTTATCGCACCCTGCACGATTAAAACAAAAATATGGTTCCAGCAAATTTGGCGTTCTGAAGTTGATTGGGATCATGTTGTTCCCGCTGAAATAGAAAAGCAATGGCTTCATCATCGTATAGACCTCGCCAATCTTTCTTCGCTTCGACTACAGCGCTGGATTAGAACCGGAGAAATTGGGTCGGTAACTGAATTTCACGTTTTCGCCGATGCGTCAGAGCTCGCATATGCTGCAGTTTTATATTCGCGAACGATAAACGCTGATGACAAAATTACTGTTGCTTTAATAGCCGCACGAACTAAAGTGGCTCCGCTAAAGCCAATAACGCTGCCCCGCCTGGAGCTGTGCGCTGCACATCTCGCCACCAAGCTTATGAAACACATCATTTCCAGTCTCGGTCATAACTCTTATCGTTTATACGCATGGTCAGACTCAACGGTGACGCTTGCTTGGTTGCAAGGCCACCCAAGCCGATGGTCAACCTTTGTCGCTAACCGCGTATCCGAAGTCCAAGAAGTGCTGCCGCCAGAATGCTGGTCTCACGTTCGATCCCAGTCTAATCCAGCTGATTTTGCTTCTAGGGGTGATGCCCCACTGCTACGAAACCAATTATGGTGGCAAGGACCTCATTGGTTAAAGACTCCACAAAACACTTGGTCGCAAAATACACAAATGCAGCACACAACTGATTTAGAAGCACGTCGCAGAAATGCAGCTGTCCACATTGTTCAATCTTTTGTTTATTGGGAGCTGCTTACTAAATACTCATCATATCAACAACTTAAAAGAGTAACAGCATACATCATGCGCTTTGTCGCTAACACATGAGCTACTTCACTCCAAAGTCTACGACAAACCGGTCCGCTTACTTGCAATGACATTAGAAATGCCGAAATGGCTTTAGTTAAGTATAGTCAAAATTACATATTTTCTAATGAAATTCTATGTTGCATAAATAACAAACAGCTACCTCTGCGCAGCAGTCTACTTCGACTTCAACCATTTTTAGATGAAAATGACGTTATGCGCGTCGGAGGCCGCATTAAGAACGCGAATGTTTCGATCGATACCAAACACCCTATAATTCTTCCTAAAAATTCACCGCTCGCTAAGCTAATCATCGAAGCTATCCACGTGCACACTCTTCACGCAGGACCGCGAATTATGCAAACCGTTCTACAACGCCGCTTTTGGGTCATCGCAGCTCGCAAAATCTACCGTAGTTGCGCAAAATGCATGCGTATCAACCGCCAACCGCTCATACGCACGCTGTTTTCTACGGAGTGCTGTCGACTTCGCGGGTCCTTATCCCTATAAACTAGATGCTGGGAGAGGATCGAAATCCACAAAGGATTATATTTCCGTCTTCATATGCATGGGCACTGGCGCCATGCACCTCGAGTTTGCAGTCGATTTGTCATCCGCCGTTTTTATCAACACTTACAAAAGGTTTATCAAACGCCGCGGTTACTGTTAGCACATGCACTCCGACAACGGCACCAATTTTGTCGGGGCTGAAAGGGAGCTGCGCACCATGTTCCAGAAATACATGTCAGATGATAAGATTCGCGCCTTCTTTGCAGATTCCCTTATCACTTGGCACTTCAATCCGCCTAGTGCCCCGCATATGGGCGGTTACTTGGAAACTGGAGTGAAAAGGGTGAAGTACCATTTAAAACGAGTGATCGGCGATACTTTGCTGACCTTCGAAGAGTTCAGTACACTGTTGACAGAAATAGAGGCTTGCGTTAACTCGAGACCACTGTGCTCTCAGACTGTTGATAGTTGCGATCTGGAAGTTTTGACACCGGGGCACTTCATCGTTGGAGAGCCGCTTAAATCATTGCCAGAACCTGAAGCTCAAGCATACAGAGGCCCACTTGGTCAACGCTGGCAAGTAATCACTGCTATGAGGCAACATTTTTGGCGTCGCTGGCGCGATGAATATCTTGTTAGCCTCCAACAACGCACGAAATGGTTTCGTCATGCACCTAATGTCCAAAGGGATGACATAGTAGTTATTTTTGATGAACACACCCCACCGACGAAGTGGAGAATGGGCCGTGTAATCGATTGCAACCCCGGACTTGATGGTCGAGTCAGAGTCGTCAATTTAAAAACCGCTGCCGGCGAAATAATGCGCCCTATTGCTAAACTTTGTCTTCTACCAAACAAAAGCGATATATTTTCTGAAGATTAATACGTCATCATTTGAATTTTTAATAATACTTTATTTCGTTGGATATTCGAATTCATGATTTCTTGTAATTCATATAATTTGTACTATATTAACTACCTAGTTCAAGGCGGGCAGTATGTTGGCGCTGAATATGTCACTCATACTCTCTCTCTCTCTCTCTCTTTGTATGTCCGTTAGTTTTGTAAGCATACTAGAGAAAAGTTAGTTACAATAGAACTATAAAAACTAAACCACGCGTTTTCTTGACCGCTTGTAAAAAACGCGCTGAAAATTAAAGTTATTTAAATCCGCATTAGAAAAACCCGGAAGAGCAAACAAACACCTATGTTGCTTGGAGTGTGTGATATGTGGAGCATCTCGAGAGTGAGTCTTTTTGAGTAATTGTTTTCTCGTTGCAAGATTTCCACTTTGTCGAAGTTGGGAGTATGACCCTCTTTTAAACAGTGCAAAGCAAGTGCTGTTTTTTGGCTATTATTGTGCCCTGCTTTAACCCATTTCTTGCCAAAGAGTGCGTTTTCGCATCCAAAAGTTGGGAAATTTTTTAATTAAAAGTTAAAATACCCCCACAGACGAACCAAAGTATATTCAAAGTCTTAAGCAATCAATAAAATGTTTATCTGTAAAACCGTTTTCGTTGTATTTTTAACAGAAAATATTTGCTTTTGTTTTTTGATAAAATGGCTTTGTATGGGAGGAGGGCGTGGTTTTCACCCAATTTGGTTGAATTCCATACACATAGTACACGTTATATATCAAAGTTCAAATGCAAAATTTCAAGTCCATACATTAATTTTTGTGGATTTTAGAGAAATTTTACCTTTTTGATAAAGTCACTTTGTATGGGAGGTAGGCGTGGTTTTCATCCGAGTTGTTTGAATTTCATACCTAGAGTGTATTTTGAATATCGAAACTCATATGCAAAATTGCAAGTCCATATATTCATTTTTGTTGAATTCTAAGAGATTTTACCGTTTTGATAAAGTCACTTTGTATGGGAGGTAGGCGTGGTTTTCATCCGATTTGGCTGATTTACGAACTTGACCTTCATTTTTTAGATAAAAGCTTAAATATAGAATTTCGTGATGATCGCTTTAAAATTACGGCTGTAATCGTGATCACAGACAGACGGACATGGCTAAATCAACTCGGGTGGTGATGCTGATCAAGAATATATAAACTTTTCTATACCTGCCACGCCTCCTTATGGGCGTTACAAACGAAGTGACAAAATTAATATACCCCCATTTACGTTTTTTAAACGTGGGGGTATAAAAATAATAAATGATTTACTGTATAACGTAAAGAAAATGTAATTGCGATATATATGCATTACTTTTCGTTGGATGCGAAAACGCATCCGTGGCGCTTAGCCTGATTTTTCTATTATTTTTTTTTTTTTTTTTGGATTCGCCCGGAAGTAGGAAATCTTCATAGATACGTATGACCCGCGCCATACGCATGCACGATTTACATTCTAAGTTCCCGGATCAGCCGGACTGAATAGAATGCACCTACGTGCTAAAACCTACCACCTGTTGGCAAATAAAAGCCTCCACTAAGCACAATTGCTTGGCCTTTCAGCGGAAATTAAAATTAAATAAAGAAATTTGAAATTTGAGAATCTTGTGCTTATGTAAACATAATTAGCATCATCGAATAAAAACACATTCTTCATAACACGAAGCAATACAAGACAACATCCAAAGTACTTTATTAGACCATATATAACCGCATTTATAATTGTTGTCATTCGGCTTGGTTCCACTGTCCAACCCAAGATCCTACGTGGAAAAGAGATGCAACTCTCAAACACCAAACCAATACCAAACATAGCACAGATATACAAGTATATATTATGCAGGCACAATATATTTATATATTCGGGTCACTAAATAAGGGAACACCGAGCTAAAGTTATTATTTGGACATGCATTTGGGCCAACGCAGGTAAAAATTTGTATGGAAAAGAGATACACTCTAAAACACCAAGCCGAGGGATACGGTATACATGGTCCCATTTTAAAGAAGCTATAGAACTAAAGATCTAAAATAATTTCATGAAAAAATTAAGGAACGAAACTAAATAAAACGAAAACTTAAAGTATTTATCAAATTCGATAATGCTTATATGTTAAATCGTAAAAACAATTATCGCGAGTTATATTTGTTATCGCAATGAATGCGTTAAGTATTCAAATGTAATATCATTTTACGTTTTAAGACATCCACCGAGTCAGAAAAATTTATCAAGTTCAAGTTGCCATTGAAATCACTACACATACATACATCGCAAAGGGTCGTGAAGGGCATAATTAGAAGTGCACTGACTCAACTTAAAAAGCTGGAAATGTCTGGTTCCGCTCCTATGGATGTTGAAGTTTAATAAAGAAAGGAGATAATGTGAGTCTATATCACCACGGAGTAATTTGTATAAAAAGGAGACATTTAGCATAATTCTTCTGCTACTTAAGGAAGGCAGGGAAATAATTTGAAGGCGGGTTTTATAAGGGGGTAGAAGAATGTTGGGGTTCCAACGATAATGTAAAGCAAAAAGTAAGAATTGTTTTTGGACCGATTCTAATGCATCAATTTTTGAACCGGATTTATGAAGAGGTATTATATAAGATTTTCTCCACATATTGGGAAAATGACCGCTGTGCAAGGATGAGTTAAAAATTTTTGATAGGGGAGAACACAAACTATTAGAACAATGTTTTAAAATGCAGCTCGGGATTTCGTCAGGACCAGTAGTAAAAGAAGATTTAACTTGTTGAAGGTAATGCATAACTATATTAGAATCTATTACGGGGGTTTCAAAAGAGTTAACTGGTGGTAGGGAAGGATATTCAAGACTCATGCTTAATGGTATATCGGAGTAAGTTGTTTTAAAGAAGTTTGCAAACATGTTGGAAACATCGCTGTCGCAAGATGCTTCATCATGATTAAATTTCATAAGAGGTGGGAAGCTGGAGGTTTTTCGTTTTGAATTGACAAACGTGTAGAAAAGATTCGGATTATATTTGAATTGAGTTTTTATATTGGCTATATTTGCAGAGTAGCATTGTTTATTTAATAGTTGATATCTGTAACGACTAGAGGAATAGCAAGCGAAGTCTAAATTAGAGCCTGACTTTTTATATTTCTTAAATAAGCGATTTTTGGAATTTTTTAAAGACTTAAGCTCATTAGTTAACCAAGGAGGGCTTCAAGGCTTGAAATTAATGGTTTTTTTTGGTACAGATAATGAGAAGCATTTCTGCAAAGTATCATTGAGAAACTGCACTGAAGATTCGACATCATAAAAAGAGTACGAAGACCTATTATTTAAAATTGGGGACCAGTCAATCCGCGCGAGAAGAGCATTAAGTTTAACATAGTCTGTTTTTTTAAAGTTAAAAATTTTATTATTTCGCGTATCTGGAGCTAATTTATTTTCATTTTCGTTGGCAAGTAATATTGTTATTTCAAGAGTTGAATGATAATCGTCTTCCGGAAAAGAAACTGGGTTCGAACGACGGAGATTTACGGAAGTGCATCTGTCTACAAATACAAGGTCAAGAGATCTATTACTTTTATTAAGAATATTATTAACCTGCTGAAGACACAGATCAGACAACTTATCTAAGAAGTCATTTATCCAATCAGAGGCAGAGATAGGAGAAAGAAATGCGGAATCATCGGAAAAACGCCAAGACACGGAAGGTAAGTTGAAATCACCTAATACAATGATAGTATCCATATTTTGAAGCATATTATGGACAGTTTCGATGGCATTAATATGGTTTAAGTAAATTGTTAAATCACTTTTAGGTGGAATGTAAGAGCAAGTAAGAAAAATAGAATAATTATGTTTAACTGTAACACAAATTAACTCCAGGTCGTTGGTGCCAGGAATTGTTAATTCCTCAGAAGCAAGCGAGTTATGGACAGCTATCAGAACGCCACCACCGATCTTATCATAGCGATCTTTACGAAAAATTTGGAACTTATTGCACATTATTTCAGAATTTAAAACGTTGGAGCGAAGCCAAGTTTCAGTAAAAATTATAAAGTTATATTCAAAATCAAAACTGTTAAGGAAAATATCGGAAAGTTTAGGATGGAGACCTCTAACGTTTTGATACACAAGCTCTAACTTAGACTTGTGATTTTTTAATCGTTTTTTGTATGGTACTGTGGACTGTTAGAAGGACGAGGCAAGTGTACAACATTTGCAATACGCGGTTTGTTTTTGAATTCAAATTCATGAACAATTGTATTACTAATGCATACTAACTATTATATAAAATTTAGTTGCAAAACTAATTTGAATTTATTGTATTGGATTTTGCTTGCTAGTGCTAATATTTTAGTACTTTACCAACACTTTAACGCGTGGAAATTACACTGTCTTGCATGTAAAAAGAAAAATATAAAATCAATGCCACAGCTTGATTTCAGATCGGAGATAGCCAGAAATCTAATATTAGCGGATGATAAACAACCTGAGTCAGATGATAATGTGGAGGAGCTCAGCGATGAAGAAGATTTTTGACCATCAACATTGCCACGCATCAATGTTCCTGAGCATGTAATTTTTAATGCATCAAAACGACTTAAATGTAAAAAATGTAAATCAAACATTGTTTTTCATTGTAAAAACAGGGTCCTAAATGTTTTAGTGCTTGGCATTACATATGAACTTATTTGTTATGTTTTTTTATTTGTTAAATAAAAGTATAACCATCACGCAAATTTTGATTTTTCATATGTTTATATTATTCCCAAATAAAATTCTTGTGCATCTTAGTTGCCACGGGTGCGTTTTCGCACCCTGCTGCTTCAGGTGAACGGAAAAGCAGACAAATTTTTTGACCATTTCAGATCCATTTTGGGAACCTACAACCTAGCCATTATAAGGATTTCACCGGGAAAAAAAATTTGCTTGTCTTGGCCAGAAATGGGTTAATATCCGATTTGTGGGATGAAATCCGTGTCCTTAATTTTGATTTAGTTAATAAGTTTGGATTGGTCAAGTTTGTCGATCGGATCTTTGGTTTTACTAAACAAGTTCTTTAAAATATTGCACGGTTTAAAAGCTAATCTAAATTTGTTCTTGTCAAAAATGTCAGATGCGGCGAATCTTTCAGCGAACTCAGGAACGTATATCACAGATTCGAAAGGCTTTTCCATTTCCGGTGTTTGCGCAGAAGAGGTCTGATTCATATTGCACTGTTTTATGATTTCATTAATACTCCAACTTCGACAAAGTGGAAATCTTGCAACGAGAAAACAATTACTCAAAAAGATTCACTCTTGGGATGCTCCACATACCACACACTCCAAGCAACATACGTATTAACTACAAGATGGACACAGAACTGCGCTCACAGCTACAGACACATAATAAGCAACAAGGGGGACAGTATGCAATAGAGAACATTTTAGGATTTACTATTAAATACTCCGTGTTATATTAAATACGTTAAAAATTTTTTTAAAATGTAAGAATTATTAATTTTGATTTTCAAATTGTGTAAATTTATGTAAAAATGGTTGTTACTTAAATATTTTAATTGTGTTTTTGTTTCTTCAGATTTCCTGATGATGAATTACATTGTCAATTTCCGAAATATCGAAAATAAAAAAATAAAATTATAAAAAAAAAAATTTGTTTTTTGTTTTCCATGACCTGAAGCCAGTCAACAAAAATACTTTGCTAACTTTAAAGGTCGTTAAAACTATCAACATATAAAATCATATTCTAATGAACAAGAGCATATAAAAAAATTATTAATTTTAGATCTAAGGCCACCAATGTTCTGGTAGTAAAGTGAATACGTAATATTTGATGACGCACCAGTCGAGGTTGAATCCGAATTCAGTAGTTTTTGGAGTAGACATCGTGTTCTTTGGCACCTGCTCGTGAGCCCTTAAAGGTCTTGGTCGCGGTATAAATTCATGAACTAACGTTCCAACCGGCCATATGCTCATATTTAGATAAGATGGAGTTTAAGTCTAATTCATGCACCAATAATTTAAAAGATGATATTTCTCGCTCTACATTGGAAGTTTACAGCTTATAGCAGGTAACAGGTCCTGATAGAGATGGAAATTTACAGTTGATGTGAGCTGTGATGTCATCTATAGTTGTGGACACAGACAGTCTGGAGATGAACAACACTTCGCGCGGCGACCTTTGAAAAGCAACTAGATTGACTGTAGGAGGAATATCGGAACCATTTACTGTGTTCATGAGTACAGAGGCGTAGCTAGGCGCAGGATTTAATACAGGACAAACAAGTTGAGTCGCAGTCACGGTAGCATTTGCAGAGGCAATAGAATGTTCAGTGACAGTAGTTTAGTTCAGTGACAGCAGTAGCAGCAGTAGATTGCGCTGCGCCAGTAGTAAGCATGGCGGCAGTAGGCTACGCAGCAACAGTATTTGATGTTGCGGCAGTCGATACCGCAGTAGATAGAGTGGTGTAGAAGGTTGTACTGTAGCAATTTGCAAAGTTTGCTCAGCGGCAGTAGATCGCGCAGCGACTTCCATTAGAATTTGAACTCCGAAGAGCATTAGCAATTATTCCTTTAATCTTGACACACTTATAGTGAAAGATTTTAGAGCAACTAGAGCAGCCAATGAAGTTACCAACAGTACTCCAATGTGATTTGCAAATCTCGTCCTCATATAATTTGAGGTGGTAGACGAAGTAGCGAACAAAGAAGATTTAACATTTATGATAAGTTACCAAGAAGTTCACATTCATGAAACACGAGCGTAGCTCACACTTAAGTTTATAAAAACTGTGTACAAAACTTTTTAAAACGCCTAATAATATTAAATTTATAAAAATTATGCAAAATTTATGCAGAGCCAAATAAAAAGGAGACAGCTGATACAGAGTTGCCAGACTAAAAAGAGTAAAAGTGCGTTGGTTAATATTTTTTTGCAAATGTATGTACAGTAGTCTCGATATGGCATATTTCCGTATAACTGGAATTGTCCGGAATACAAAACGCTGAATAAATACTGAAGCCATTATAAGTACAAAGTTTATCGGAGCCAATCGCTTTTATTAAATCAGTTTTGTAAAGAAATAATAAAAACACAGTGTTGCTAGATAGGTTGAGCTTCTTTCCTCTAAATCTGAAAAAATTTGCTGAATTTTCCCCTTAAAATAAAAAAAACCCCTAAAATTTTTTTGAGTTATATATGCTTTCTCGTCGTCAGAATTTAAAACAGCCTCTCATATCACACATATTCTGGTGCTATTTCTCTCATTCGACAAACAATCAGCTGCGAAGCAGTATTGTTCCGATGGCACGCAATTGTTTTGACTCACTTTGACAAAATAAAGCTTGTGAGAGCTTAAACAAAATTATAAAGATAACACAAAAGGGTGCATCAAATGCACAAAAAAATACAGTTTATAGTTGGTGTTGCCACTTCTTTTAGAAACCACTTAAAATTGTCAAAAAACACTAACAGAAAAATAAAATCCCCTAAAATTTCCTCTAAACATTTTTGACCCCTAAATTTTCTACTAAACCGAAAGAAAACCCCTAAATCTAGGGGAAAATCCCCTAATCTGGGAACACTGTAAGAACATTGTAATATCCAACTTGTTAGTATATTATCATGCTGTTATGAATACTATTATTATATTAATATCCAATTTGTTATTATATTATCATGCTGTTATGAATACCCTTATTATATTCTCCAACTTGTTATTGTATTATCATGCTGTTATGAATACTCTTATTATATTAATATCCAATTTGTTATTATATTATCATGCTGTTATGAATACCCTTATTATATTCTAATTATATTGTATGAAAGTGTGCACATGCCATAAGCATTATTATAACTTGTAGTTGGCAACTCAAAGTAGCAACGAATAAAACGACGATATGACAACTCGGTGAAAGAGTAGGCCATTCTGTTTTGAGCAATAAAAGAAAACGCGTGTTTAACTTAAGCTCGCAGGAAACAAAAATACAAAATCGGATTAAAGCCACTTCATCAAGGAAAGTATTATATCTTCAGATGTGGGGTTTAATCACCACTTCTCCATTTTAACCACTTTAACTGAAAATAAATAGATAACGATGAGTCGAAGACCAACTCGACAAATTACTGCTGCCTCCGGCAGTGGACTAACTGCTGGCCCCGCAGATGGGGTACCTACAATCGCCACAAACGGAGCACCTGCCTCCGTAGAAAAAAAGCGTGCCAACTCAGTGAATGAGGCGCCGGCCATCTCCGCGAATGAGGCGCCTGCCATCTTAGCGATTGAAGCGCCTGCCACCTCTGCGAATGAGGCGCTTGTAAACCTCGTGGTCTCCACTGCTGTCTTTAAAGACGAAAAACGTGCGATCTTTGCAAATGAAGCACCCACCACCGCTGTTAAAACAACCGCTGAAAAAACCAACGCAATAAATGTCAAACTAACGGCTGCCAAACCAATCACTGCAAACTCCATTGTAGCCACATCCACTGCTGCCCATTCTACTGCTGTAAAATCCACTGCTGTTGAGGACACTGCTGCTAACGCATCTGCCGAAAATAGGTCTGATGTCTTAGAACACACTGCTGCTCATACTGCTGAAACGCTAACTGAGGAAAAGAAATCTGCACCAGAAAGTGAATACATGTGCTCACTCACCGAGCAACTGCACGCTCTGGGAATGCAACGTGAGATATTGGAGCTGCAGAAGCAAATTCAAAAAATGGAAAAAGGTGAACACGAACTGCCTGCTGTCAGGCATATTATTTTTGAAGAACTGGACACTGCCGTACCAAAATTCAGCGGTGATGACAATTACGATATTGTCAAGTGGTTTTCACAATTTGAGGATTATACCAATATGTGTGGATACAATCAAAGAGAGCAGTGTCTGGGAGTGCGCCGTCGGTTGGATGGAACAGCCAAAGAATATGCTCACAATCTAGGCTTGATTAACTATCCAGAAATGAAGGCATCATAAAAATGTTTAGTCGTACCATAACGCGACAAGAAGTGTACCGTCAGTTACGTGCACGCAAATTGAAATCACAAGAATCGTGCATAAGCTATGTGGTCGCTATGCAATTTATTGCTTCAAAATCGGATATTGCTGAGCAGGAACTTATTGATATCATCATTGATGGCATACCAGATAGCAGTCACCATATTGCTTTCCTTTTTGGCGCTAATACATTGGATGAGCTAATACGTCGCATGGATAGATATGAGCAATATCGTTTCAAATCAAACACTTCAAAACCGATGTCTACTGCCGTCACCGCTGCTGCTGAAATTCGATGCTTCAATTGTTCGCAGTTCGGGCATTACCAAAACGCCTGTCCGAAACCACTGCGACCGCCAGGGTCATGTTTTTCGTGCCATCAAATGTGTCACCTACACAACGATTGTCCGAAGCTGAAGAAAAACAGGTCACGCACTGTCGCTGCTGTAACTAATGATGAATATGGAAACGAGGCTGCTGACGTCATTCGTGTCATGCAAATGGTAAGGGTGGCATTTCATATTTGTAAGTTTGGTGGATGCACTGAATTCATGAATTTTTTTTTCTCTCATTGACTCCGGAAGTCCGATTAGTCTGATTCAACGATCAAGTATCCCAGCATCAGTCAAATTAACAAATAATTTATTGTCAACTAGTTACCTTGGACTGGGTGGACGAAAAATATATTCATATGGCGTGATAATTTGCTCTGTACGTTTTCGAATGGAAACCAAAACCATGTCTTTTGTCGTTACACCAAACGACACAATGGTGATGCCGGTAATTCTTGGACGGGATTTTATGAAAAAATTTAACATATATTTAACTCAAAGAGAAAGAAGTGTTAACGTTGAAGTAAATAAAGTTGACCAAAATAAAAATTCAAAAAATTCATGGGTTCATGCATCCGATCTAATTAGGAAAGAAGTTGACTTTAGTGAAAGATTATCCGCTTTAGAAACTAAGAAAGAAAGTAGCGTAAAGAATAACGATACGTCTAGTTGTGCTGATGAAAATATTTCAAAACCTTGTGCTATCGAAATAGCAAACCCTGAGTCTAGAATTAATATTTATCAGAACGATGTTTCGACTAGTTGTGCTGATGAATTTATTTCGGAACTTTGTGCAATCGAAATAGTAGATTCTGATTTTGAACTTAATATTTTTCCTGGGTTGAGTAAGTATCAGTCCAATGAGTTACAAAAAGTTATTTTTGATTCATATCTGCAACCAAAAAAATTACCTCGGAAACTGTACGATTATAGAATGAAAATTCGTTTGACAGAGGACACCCCATTCCATTGCGTACCGCGAAGGTTGTCTTTTTGTGCTAGAGCTGAAGTTAGAAAAATAACTGATGATTTGATAGATAGATGCATTATACGGCCAAGTAATTCACCATACGCTTCAGCCATTGTTTTGGTGAAAAAAAAAGCTGGTGCTACGCACATGTGTATTGACTATCGTGCATTGAACAAAAAAACAATTAGAGATAATTTTCCATTGCCTCTTATGGAGGATTGCGTTGAGTATATGGCGGATAAACGATGGTTCACTCTGCTTGATATAAAGGATGGATTTTATCAGTGTACTATGGATACAGAATCCATTCCTTTAACATCTTTTGTCACACCTCATGGACAGTTTGAGTACCTAAAAATGCCATTTGGTTTGAAAAACGCGCCAGCAAACTTCCAGCGTTTTGTCTATAATATTTTTAGAGATTTAATTGATGAACACAAAATAATCGTTTATATTGATGATATCTTAATTGCATCTTTTGACTTCGAATCTCATTTAGATATAGTCAAACAAGTTCTAAGTCGACTTTATGAAAAGGGTCTTGACATCAAGTTGAAGAAATGCAAATTTGGCTACAAAGAGATCGAGTATTTGGGGTATTCAGTGAATTCATCGGGTATTAGGCCAAGTAATTCCCATATTCGTGCAATAAAATGCTATCCAATCCCCACGAATCCAAAAGAAATGCAAAAGTGTATCGGCTTATTCTCATATTTCAGACGGTTTGTCCCATCCTTTTCTAAAATTGCAACGCCGCTGTTAAACTTACTACGTAAGGAAAATTCTTTTGACTTTTCTGAGGCTTGCGTTAAGGCATTTTACACTTTACGAGATCACCTTTCTGCTGCACCAACGCTAGCAATATACAGCCCAAAACGTGAAACGGAACTTCATTGTGATGCAAGTAGTTATGGTTTTGGTTCAGTGCTAATGCAACGTCAAGACGATGGTAGATTTCACCCAGTAGCCTATTTTTCAAAGTCTACATCTGATGCTGAATCGAAATACCACAGCTTTGAACTAGAAACTCTTTCCATTATTTGTGCACTTAGGCGATTCCGTGTGTATCTAGAAGGAATTCCTTTCAAGTTTGTTACTGATTGTAATTCACTTACCATGACACTTACCAAAAGACACGTAAACCCAAGGATTGCCCGATGGGCACTAGAGTTAGAAAATTATAATTATTCGATTCAGCATCGAAATGGTGTTTCAATAGGCCATGTAGATGCCTTGAGTCGATGTCACCTAAAGCAATCGTCAAAAAAGAGGGAAATAGTACATTCGAATATAGACAATAATTGTCAAATAAGTGCCGCGGTAGATGATGATGTGGATTTTTATATCCAAGTGGCGCAAATGCGTGACAAAAATATTCGGGAATTGCAAAGTAAGCTAGAAAAGGGTATTGTCAGTGGTTATGAGCTACGTGATGGACTAGTCTTCCGTAGAATAGAGCCGAATCGACTGCTTCGGTGCGTGCCTAGTGAAATGGAGACTAATGTTATTCGAATGATACATGAGAAAATAGGCCACCTTGGAATATATAAGTGTTACGATCAAATACGTAAAAACTACTGGTTTGCAGGAATGAAAGATAAAATAAGTCAATTCATTAAGAATTGTATTAAGTGTATTATGAACTCGTCACCAATACGATCAAATGAACATAATCTGTTTAGTATTCCAAAGAAACCCATCCCATTTGACACAATACATGTAGACCACTTTGGGCCTTTACCTTCAATTAACTCGAAACGTAAGCATATATTGGCTGTAATCGACGCATTTACAAAATTTGTTAGGTTGTATCCAGTAAATTCAACTAGTACAATGTGTTGCGCATTGGATAAATATTTTAGTTACTACAGCCGGCCCAGGCGAATTATTTCTGACCGTGGTACTTGTTTCACATCGCATGAATTTAGCAACTTTTTGTCGAAAAACAATATTAGCCATGTTAAGGTTGCAGTCGCTACACCGCGGGCTAATGGTCAAGTTGAGCGTGTGAATCGGGTACTCCGAGCAATGTTAAGTAAATTAAGTGAGCCTATACAGCATGCTGACTGGTCGTTAAAGTTGTCTCATGTACAGTACGCGTTGAATAATACTATTCATAGCACAACTAGGCAGACACCTAGTAAACTATTATTCGGCATTGACCAACGGGGTAATATCATCGATGAGTTAACGGAACATTTAAATGATATGATGGATGAAAAAGTAACACAGTCTTTTGAATCAGTCAGATCCGAGGCACTAAATGCCATTGAAAGGTCACAAGAATATAATACGAAATATTTTCTGAAGCATAGTGCACCAGCGAGAACTTACTCAGCTGTCGATTTTGTTGTTATTAAAAACACGGACACTTCTGTCGGGAAAAACAAAAAACTTATTCTAAAATATCGTGGTCCTTATGTTATTCATAAGGTATTGCCTAATGACCGTTATGTCATTAAGGATATTGAAAATTGCCAACTGACTCAATTGCCGTATGATAGTATTGTTGAATCCACGAAAATACGAAAGTGGCTATCGCCCGCGGTTCCTCCTGACGCTACAGTCTTACATTGTCATATGCCACCCATTAGTTAGGATAGTTATAATTGTATATGTAAATATAATTCACTTATTGATCCGATGGTCTTGATTGGGGACAATCAATATAGTCAGGTTAGCCGAGTTGTAATATCCAACTTGTTATTATATTATCATGCTGTTATGAATACTCTTATTATATTAATATCCAATTTGTTATTATATTATCATGCTGTTATGAATACCCTTATTATATTCTCCAACTTGTTATTATATTATCATGCTGTTATGAATACTCTTATTATATTAATATCCAATTTGTTATTATATTATCATGCTGTTATGAATACCCTTATTATATTCTAATTATATTGTATGAAAGTGTGCACATGCCATAAGCATTATTATAACTTGTAGTTGGCAACTCAAAGTAGCAACGAATAAAACGACGATATGACAACTCGGTGAAAGAGTAGGCCATTCTGTTTTGAGCAATAAAAGAAAACGCGTGTTTAACTTAAGCTCGCAGGAAACAAAAATACAAAATCGGATTAAAGCCACTTCATCAAGGAAAGTATTATATCTTCAGATGTGGGGTTTAATCACCACTTCTCCATTTTAACCACTTTAACTGAAAATAAATAGATAACGATGAGTCGAAGACCAACTCGACAAATTACTGCTGCCTCCGGCAGTGGACTAACTGCTGGCCCCGCAGATGGGGTACCTACAATCGCCACAAACGGAGCACCTGCCTCCGTAGAAAAAAAGCGTGCCAACTCAGTGAATGAGGCGCCGGCCATCTCCGCGAATGAGGCGCCTGCCATCTTAGCGATTGAAGCGCCTGCCACCTCTGCGAATGAGGCGCTTGTAAACCTCGTGGTCTCCACTGCTGTCTTTAAAGACGAAAAACGTGCGATCTTTGCAAATGAAGCACCCACCACCGCTGTTAAAACAACCGCTGAAAAAACCAACGCAATAAATGTCAAACTAACGGCTGCCAAACCAATCACTGCAAACTCCATTGTAGCCACATCCACTGCTGCCCATTCTACTGCTGTAAAATCCACTGCTGTTGAGGACACTGCTGCTAACGCATCTGCCGAAAATAGGTCTGATGTCTTAGAACACACTGCTGCTCATACTGCTGAAACGCTAACTGAGGAAAAGAAATCTGCACCAGAAAGTGAATACATGTGCTCACTCACCGAGCAACTGCACGCTCTGGGAATGCAACGTGAGATATTGGAGCTGCAGAAGCAAATTCAAAAAATGGAAAAAGGTGAACACGAACTGCCTGCTGTCAGGCATATTATTTTTGAAGAACTGGACACTGCCGTACCAAAATTCAGCGGTGATGACAATTACGATATTGTCAAGTGGTTTTCACAATTTGAGGATTATACCAATATGTGTGGATACAATCAAAGAGAGCAGTGTCTGGGAGTGCGCCGTCGGTTGGATGGAACAGCCAAAGAATATGCTCACAATCTAGGCTTGATTAACTATCCAGAAATGAAGGCATCATAAAAATGTTTAGTCGTACCATAACGCGACAAGAAGTGTACCGTCAGTTACGTGCACGCAAATTGAAATCACAAGAATCGTGCATAAGCTATGTGGTCGCTATGCAATTTATTGCTTCAAAATCGGATATTGCTGAGCAGGAACTTATTGATATCATCATTGATGGCATACCAGATAGCAGTCACCATATTGCTTTCCTTTTTGGCGCTAATACATTGGATGAGCTAATACGTCGCATGGATAGATATGAGCAATATCGTTTCAAATCAAACACTTCAAAACCGATGTCTACTGCCGTCACCGCTGCTGCTGAAATTCGATGCTTCAATTGTTCGCAGTTCGGGCATTACCAAAACGCCTGTCCGAAACCACTGCGACCGCCAGGGTCATGTTTTTCGTGCCATCAAATGTGTCACCTACACAACGATTGTCCGAAGCTGAAGAAAAACAGGTCACGCACTGTCGCTGCTGTAACTAATGATGAATATGGAAACGAGGCTGCTGACGTCATTCGTGTCATGCAAATGGTAAGGGTGGCATTTCATATTTGTAAGTTTGGTGGATGCACTGAATTCATGAATTTTTTTTTCTCTCATTGACTCCGGAAGTCCGATTAGTCTGATTCAACGATCAAGTATCCCAGCATCAGTCAAATTAACAAATAATTTATTGTCAACTAGTTACCTTGGACTGGGTGGACGAAAAATATATTCATATGGCGTGATAATTTGCTCTGTACGTTTTCGAATGGAAACCAAAACCATGTCTTTTGTCGTTACACCAAACGACACAATGGTGATGCCGGTAATTCTTGGACGGGATTTTATGAAAAAATTTAACATATATTTAACTCAAAGAGAAAGAAGTGTTAACGTTGAAGTAAATAAAGTTGACCAAAATAAAAATTCAAAAAATTCATGGGTTCATGCATCCGATCTAATTAGGAAAGAAGTTGACTTTAGTGAAAGATTATCCGCTTTAGAAACTAAGAAAGAAAGTAGCGTAAAGAATAACGATACGTCTAGTTGTGCTGATGAAAATATTTCAAAACCTTGTGCTATCGAAATAGCAAACCCTGAGTCTAGAATTAATATTTATCAGAACGATGTTTCGACTAGTTGTGCTGATGAATTTATTTCGGAACTTTGTGCAATCGAAATAGTAGATTCTGATTTTGAACTTAATATTTTTCCTGGGTTGAGTAAGTATCAGTCCAATGAGTTACAAAAAGTTATTTTTGATTCATATCTGCAACCAAAAAAATTACCTCGGAAACTGTACGATTATAGAATGAAAATTCGTTTGACAGAGGACACCCCATTCCATTGCGTACCGCGAAGGTTGTCTTTTTGTGCTAGAGCTGAAGTTAGAAAAATAACTGATGATTTGATAGATAGATGCATTATACGGCCAAGTAATTCACCATACGCTTCAGCCATTGTTTTGGTGAAAAAAAAAGCTGGTGCTACGCGCATGTGTATTGACTATCGTGCATTGAACAAAAAAACAATTAGAGATAATTTTCCATTGCCTCTTATGGAGGATTGCGTTGAGTATATGGCGGATAAACGATGGTTCACTCTGCTTGATATAAAGGATGGATTTTATCAGTGTACTATGGATACAGAATCCATTCCTTTAACATCTTTTGTCACACCTCATGGACAGTTTGAGTACCTAAAAATGCCATTTGGTTTGAAAAACGCGCCAGCAAACTTCCAGCGTTTTGTCTATAATATTTTTAGAGATTTAATTGATGAACACAAAATAATCGTTTATATTGATGATATCTTAATTGCATCTTTTGACTTCGAATCTCATTTAGATATAGTCAAACAAGTTCTAAGTCGACTTTATGAAAAGGGTCTTGACATCAAGTTGAAGAAATGCAAATTTGGCTACAAAGAGATCGAGTATTTGGGGTATTCAGTGAATTCATCGGGTATTAGGCCAAGTAATTCCCATATTCGTGCAATAAAATGCTATCCAATCCCCACGAATCCAAAAGAAATGCAAAAGTGTATCGGCTTATTCTCATATTTCAGACGGTTTGTCCCATCCTTTTCTAAAATTGCAACGCCGCTGTTAAACTTACTACGTAAGGAAAATTCTTTTGACTTTTCTGAGGCTTGCGTTAAGGCATTTTACACTTTACGAGATCACCTTTCTGCTGCACCAACGCTAGCAATATACAGCCCAAAACGTGAAACGGAACTTCATTGTGATGCAAGTAGTTATGGTTTTGGTTCAGTGCTAATGCAACGTCAAGACGATGGTAGATTTCACCCAGTAGCCTATTTTTCAAAGTCTACATCTGATGCTGAATCGAAATACCACAGCTTTGAACTAGAAACTCTTTCCATTATTTGTGCACTTAGGCGATTCCGTGTGTATCTAGAAGGAATTCCTTTCAAGTTTGTTACTGATTGTAATTCACTTACCATGACACTTACCAAAAGACACGTAAACCCAAGGATTGCCCGATGGGCACTAGAGTTAGAAAATTATAATTATTCGATTCAGCATCGAAATGGTGTTTCAATAGGCCATGTAGATGCCTTGAGTCGATGTCACCTAAAGCAATCGTCAAAAAAGAGGGAAATAGTACATTCGAATATAGACAATAATTGTCAAATAAGTGCCGCGGTAGATGATGATGTGGATTTTTATATCCAAGTGGCGCAAATGCGTGACAAAAATATTCGGGAATTGCAAAGTAAGCTAGAAAAGGGTATTGTCAGTGGTTATGAGCTACGTGATGGACTAGTCTTCCGTAGAATAGAGCCGAATCGACTGCTTCGGTGCGTGCCTAGTGAAATGGAGACTAATGTTATTCGAATGATACATGAGAAAATAGGCCACCTTGGAATATATAAGTGTTACGATCAAATACGTAAAAACTACTGGTTTGCAGGAATGAAAGATAAAATAAGTCAATTCATTAAGAATTGTATTAAGTGTATTATGAACTCGTCACCAATACGATCAAATGAACATAATCTGTTTAGTATTCCAAAGAAACCCATCCCATTTGACACAATACATGTAGACCACTTTGGGCCTTTACCTTCAATTAACTCGAAACGTAAGCATATATTGGCTGTAATCGACGCATTTACAAAATTTGTTAGGTTGTATCCAGTAAATTCAACTAGTACAATGTGTTGCGCATTGGATAAATATTTTAGTTACTACAGCCGGCCCAGGCGAATTATTTCTGACCGTGGTACTTGTTTCACATCGCATGAATTTAGCAACTTTTTGTCGAAAAACAATATTAGCCATGTTAAGGTTGCAGTCGCTACACCGCGGGCTAATGGTCAAGTTGAGCGTGTGAATCGGGTACTCCGAGCAATGTTAAGTAAATTAAGTGAGCCTATACAGCATGCTGACTGGTCGTTAAAGTTGTCTCATGTACAGTACGCGTTGAATAATACTATTCATAGCACAACTAGGCAGACACCTAGTAAACTATTATTCGGCATTGACCAACGGGGTAATATCATCGATGAGTTAACGGAACATTTAAATGATATGATGGATGAAAAAGTAACACAGTCTTTTGAATCAGTCAGATCCGAGGCACTAAATGCCATTGAAAGGTCACAAGAATATAATACGAAATATTTTCTGAAGCATAGTGCACCAGCGAGAACTTACTCAGCTGTCGATTTTGTTGTTATTAAAAACACGGACACTTCTGTCGGGAAAAACAAAAAACTTATTCTAAAATATCGTGGTCCTTATGTTATTCATAAGGTATTGCCTAATGACCGTTATGTCATTAAGGATATTGAAAATTGCCAACTGACTCAATTGCCGTATGATAGTATTGTTGAATCCACGAAAATACGAAAGTGGCTATCGCCCGCGGTTCCTCCTGACGCTACAGTCTTACATTGTCATATGCCACCCATTAGTTAGGATAGTTATAATTGTATATGTAAATATAATTCACTTATTGATCCGATGGTCTTGATTGGGGACAATCAATATAGTCAGGTTAGCCGAGTTGTAATATCCAACTTGTTATTATATTATCATGCTGTTATGAATACTCTTATTATATTAATATCCAATTTGTTATTATATTATCATGCTGTTATGAATACCCTTATTATATTCTCCAACTTGTTATTATATTATCATGCTGTTATGAATACTCTTATTATATTAATATCCAATTTGTTATTATATTATCATGCTGTTATGAATACCCTTATTATATTCTAATTATATTGTATGAAAGTGTGCACATGCCATAAGCATTATTATAACTTGTAGTTGCCAACTCAAAGTAGCAACGAATAAAAACGACGATATGACAACTCGGTGAAAGAGTAGGCCATTCTGTTTTGAGCAATAAAAGAAAACGCGTGTTTAACTTAAGCTAGCAGGAAACAATACAAAATCGGATTAAAGCCACTTCATCAAGGAAAGTATTATAACATATTAAATGTATGAACATTACATAAATGAAGACTTATACATATGTGATTATGAAATTATATCTATAATAAACATAGGGCCATTACTTTACATTTTGCTTTTTCTTTGATTAAATACCAGTTTACCTGATCCTTGGAATGTTTTTGACACATATGTTATTTTAAAATTTTGTCTTTATTTTTCTTTATATCAAAAATTATTGATTTTGATAATTTGAACTTTTCAGCTGCACATCTTATTGATTTTCCAGTTTCAATAAAATCTAAAACTTTACACTTCTCAGAAAGAATTATCGTTTTATGTTGCGTTTTTGTCGCTGGCATTTAAAGAATCTTTTAGTTTCAACGTGCTAATGACAAAATGAATAATTATACATAATTACGTACATAAGTTTTGTTCTCACAAAAAATCCCGTTTACTTAACGAAATACATTTATAAAATAACGTCGACTCGATATCCATAGTGGCGGAGAGGCAAATTGTAAACCAAACCATGGTATAATTAATCAGGTAGGTGTGACAGTTTTCCAGCGAACATGAATTGTCAAAAATCATACAAGACAAAGCAAAAAAAAAAAAAAACAAAAAATAGACGAGTTTGACAATCCATGAACGATCTCGTGAGAAAATAGCCTGTTGTCAAACCTACCTGTATAATTGTATCATGAACCAAACTTGCTCGAATTTTGTTCTATCCGAACTATAGAGGTACAATATGAAAAATGTCCGAAGTGTAGAGATGTCCGTATTACTGAGAAGTCCGGTGTAGCGAATGTAAAGAAAATTATGGGGGTGTAAAAATTTGTTTTTGTGGGCGTGTAAAAAAAAGCGGAATCGGTTTTTTTGTCTATGACTCGGTTATTTGTAGTCCGATTTTAAAGTTTTATATATCGTTGAAAAGGTCATGGCAGGGACTATTTTTATAATTAATAATCCATGAACTGCAGCGTCATCTTCACCTAATACTCAACATCACTTTCTGAAAAACCCCTCTTATCACAGATTTTGGTGAAGCAGAATGGAAGCTCTTAAGAAATTATTAAATTTTTGCGAAAAAAATTCCAAGTTTTATTCAAAAACTAGAGGATCCGCCAAACTTCGTCCCATATTAAATTAATTTGTCTTTAGGTAGAGGGAATAACATGTCAGATCAATTCACTGCTTTTTGATAGATAACGTTGGCAAAAGTAAACAAAGATGAAGGCTTTCCAACACGCGAACATGTCGTATATTGTTAGCCATGCAAGAAGCTTGGGAATTCAAGATGAATAGTTATAGATAACACACACTCTTTACAAATAATTTAAGACAAACATTATTTTGCACAAAAATTTATTTGAGCAACATTTATATTGTTTCTATATAATTTTGTGTGCGGAACTTCCGTCCGCATATCTATATCTAAATGCACCTCCATGCGACAGGTGTTGCTCTCTCTCTCTCTCTCTCTCTCTCTCTTTATAAGATCGCACAGCTTTGCGCTCCAATATATTTACATACATTATATATTATGTTATTACTCGTACGTTCTCTTTATTCTTAAGGTAGAAAATAAGTTTAGATTTGTTCATGGTATAATAATACAAGGTAGCATTGACAGTTGCTTGGGAAACCATCTCCTGTCAAAAAATAAACTCAAAAAGAGAGCGCTCACAATCAGCCATTGAAAACACAAACAATGTTGAAAACGTTGAAGTGAAAAAAACAACCTCAGCTGCTGCAGATGCATTTTCACGAACAGCGGTTTTTGACAGGAGAATTTTTCTTGCAGAAGAGAAAATGAGCAGTTGTCAATGCTACCTTGTATTATTATACCATGGATTTGTTTTAATCCAGTATTCAGTCCGATAATTAATTCGAAACATTGGCCTTTAGATTAATTGATTTTCATGGCGATGTAAGTCGAACTGAATGTGAATTGAATATGTTTACACTCGAAAGGTAAATCGGTTGGCATCAATGGAATTCTCGGAATGAGTATTTTCTCCCCCCCCCCCCCCCCGAATTTGAGTTTTGAGTATCGTTGCTTGAATGACATTATTCTTGAGTTGCCTTGCGACCAATCTTGTTCCCTTGCACAATTTCGGTTGATTGAGGCTCTAAAGCAAGTTGATAACTGATCCAACCTTCAGTCGAAAATTATATGGTGGTAATTCTTGCAAATCAACGAATTCAGGAACACCGTTCGATAATAGGTTGCTTCGTCCGAAACAATCAACTGATTTGAACGAATGTAATTGTCCAACCATTGCATTTTGAATTATGAAATTCAAATCATCGATATGCTTATTTTTCGCTGCCAAAATCACACGTGCACTCAATCAATTGTGGTTCACATAATTCTCAACCAATCAATCCGTTGAAAACGTCGACTGGTGATTCTCCACCGCCAACCGAAAACAATTGATTTGAGCAAAATCTCGTCAGCCATATTATTTTGCAACTGAATATTCGTCGTTTATCGCAGCTTCTTCACATAACGCAACAAATGCGAAAACTTAAGGCAAGCATTGATTTCATCGACTACTGTTGGTTGTGGAATGACAGGAAGCTTTTTCATTCCTCCTGAATTTGTTATGCACGAATTCGCGACGCATGTGCTCAAAGCTGTTCATTCACTTCGCCGCGTTACTGAGGGGTTGGATTTGCACCGCGAATCTTTAATTTTCGTGCAAAAAAGAATTGTCCCATACAAAATGTATGGAACATCGATTTTACCCAGAAAATTTTCCAATTTTTTTTTCCGTTAAAAGCTACATTGTGCGGAGACGAACACAACAAAAAAAAAAGACAGCTCGAATCGGACGATCCGTTCTCGAGTTATGAACGTTCTTATGTATGCCACTCTATTTTGTTAATGTATGCCACTTATTGGACATGACAATCTGACTGTTTTCATTATCCCTTGCTCGCTGTTCATCAGTGTGATTTACATGTCTAGTAGCTCGCCGAGCTTTTGACTGACTTCGTAGACCTATGTCAGCTCGTTCCTCTCCTTGAAGTTATAATGAACACTGATTACACAATCAGTGTAAAATTACACGAAAAATTACCAATTTAAATTGTTCTGATTTTTTTCGCTTAGGGTTCTTCCTAATGTTTTTTTCTTTTTCTTAAACCACATCAGTATTGAGGCGAACCAAAAAAAAATTATTAAAATCGGCCGAGCCATTTACGAGCTTTTGCAAGACTCATGCACGGCAATTGATTTTTATATATATTGAAGGTAGAAGACAAGATAAATATGAAAAAAACATTTGGTTTTTGTCTGAGAAAAATATAATAGGCTGCTATAATTCGAATTCAGAAGATTGTGCTTTCATATCATTTGATTGCAAATTCTATTAGGAAATTTTTGTAGTACATTTCAATTTGAATATAAATAGTCAGCTCAACCGTCAGTTTTGAAGCCATGAGGTGGTCTAAGGTGCGATCCCCGCAATGGGCGAGCATATATTTTTTTTTTGTTTAATTTTGTGTTTTTTTTTATTATTGAAATAAAAAATTCTAAGTGAAAAAACTGCAGTTTTCTTGTGACTAAACCATTTATTTATTTGAGATAAATGTAATTTCGAGTCATTGTTGTTTTAATGCTTTGACAAATTTGCGTTACTTCTTATGTATCACTACAATTAATAAATGCAAAACAAAAAATTAATTTTTGCAGTAAAATGTTTGGAAATAAAAAAAAAATCCACGTTACCAAAAAATTACTGTTTCAAAAATGAAGAATTCAGAAATTTTTATTTATTTAGAAGATAAAGATTTTTGATTATCAAATGCTAGCAAAAATTAAGTTTTTGCTGTAAAGTGTATGGAAATAAGCAAAGACTAAACTTTCCTCCCATAAAAAGTAATGAAGAGAAATCTTAAAACTTATTACGATTGTTCTATCGGTTGAAAATAAAGAAATGCCGAGGGGCCGAGAAAAAAAATCTTAACGATAACTTTTGATTGGAATATAATAAATTATTCTTGAAGCTTAACTATTCTATAAAAAGAATAAAAACAACTTTTGAAAAAATAATCACTGGGATCAATCTTGTTTTTTGATAAAACAGTTCATTTGAAACATTTTCAAAACGTAAACCATTTTTGCTATGAAACGCTACGTAATTTTTAAAGTAGTCAAAAATGCAATTTTGAGTTTTTCTTATTTTAAGAACAAAAACAGCTTTTGTGCCCTTTTTGGAGTAAGAAGTGAATATGTTGGACCTTTCAAAAAAAAAAAAAAAAACATTAAAAATATATACGCTAAGCTAACTGTACCCTTCAAATGGTACTGGTTTGTTCAGAGCTTAAATGTAATTTATCAACGAAAAGAAATTTATTTATTTATTTATTGGCCAAACAGGGCAATTTACTCATTCTAACAGGTTTTATTATTTTTTTTTTCTCTCGCCTTTCCTTTTTTTTTGGTGTTCGAAGATATGCAATTCAACGTGGGCGTAATCCGCCCACATAAATGACATGATTTCACGAACACGTCAAAAATAAAAGGCAAGAAGGAAAGTAAAAATAAAAGCAAAAGTAGGGTATGCAACTATTCGACATTATAAAAAAAAACAGGTTTCGAACAGTACAATTTTTACAAAATCGTAAAATTTGTACTATTATTTTTACAAAACCGGTTTTCGAATTATTCGACCATAAAAAAACCGGGAAAACCGTTTTTTTTCAAATTAAATAATTTTTTTTTACTTTTTTTACCTACATATATCTATTTGTTTTTATTTACCAAAAATTGCAAATATTTTTTAATAAAGTAAATAAAGGTACTTATGCCTTATAATCCACTGAACCATAAGCGAAGGTTTTGCGCAAGGTGAGAGTTTTGCGAAGGTTTTGGGCAGAATTTCTTTTTAATTTTTGATTTTTTATTTTGTCTCTTAAAAGTACTTGCTATAGAAGATTAAGTTCTAGTAAAGACAAATTTTTTATCATTTTAGTAGGTAAAAATGTCTCAAAAATTAACCATTTTTGTTCATAAATGAGTTCAGTTCAGAAATGAATAATAAATGTTTCTTTTTTGCATTATAAATATTTGAGTTCAATCAAAATAATTTTTTTTCATACAAATCATCGATATGTAATAACAAATAATATTAAGCAATAATAAAATGTATAATTCCGAAATATTCGTTTATTCACTCATTTCTGAACAAAAAAAGGTTCGTTTTCTCAAAGCATTCAGTACGGCGATTGATTCAAAAAGTGTTCATTTCCGAGTGCCGAAAAATAAATTTTCTATGATTCTTTTTTATGGTTTTTTTTTTAACTCATTTCCGAACAAAAAAAAAAGTTAATTTTTGAGAGACATTATAGTCCAAATAATGATACAAAAAATGTTAATTTATGAGTGCCGAAATTGAACGTTTCTACCCGAAATGGTTCTTAAATGAATTCGAAAACGATAGTTTTGATTCACTGGGTAAAATTATGTTTCGAGTTTTTCTTTCAATCTTTTTAACATATGTTTTTTATATCTTTTAATGATTATTTGTATATTTGTACTTAATGCTTCTAGATTTTTTTGGGCATTTCGTACAAGAAGCCTTGTTGAATTTCCTATCTTTTTTTAAATACTTCCAGACTTCGGAGTTCATGTCAAGCTGTTGATAATTCAATTTATTTTTTAAAAAATAATGCATTATATACTAAAAATCATGTTTAACTTACATTAAATACGCCAGCCGCTTGTAAATGTTATTTTAAAAAAAACAAAAAATTAAAAAGATATGACCAAAGCATATGCTTAAACGAGCTCAAATAAAGCAAAATGAGATAGAAGCCAGAGATAAGAAATGTTAGAAACGTTAGTGAAATGTAAAAACGTATTAAGAAAAAAACAAAAACAGGGTCGCTCAAATGTAATAAAAAAAGTGGTTTGAAGAATTTTACAATTTTAAATTGTGGATTTATATATTTCGTAACTATTCGAGCAGTCGAATAATTCGAGTAAAAAAAACCGGTTTTCGAATTATTCGAAAATTGCGACTTTTAAAAAAACCGGTTCGCATACCCTAAGCAAAAGGTACTTACATACTAGTGTACTAGTATATTTATACATATTTAGTAGTGGTAGCTTATACTTAATAGGGAACAAACTAAAGAGGTATAAATGGTGAGCATGAAAAAAGAGATGGGGAAATACAATATACAACGAAAGTATTTACTTAGGGTAATTTTATATAATTTTACGGTAAAAAAGTGAGGAAGGTGTATTTGAGTTAAAGAAATAGATAGCAAGATTAGTTTTGTTTTAATTAGAGGAGAGCGATTTTGCAAGGGTACACTTGAAGGTGAATTTATTCATGGAGGGTAAGTAACAGTCGCTAATATTATTGTATATTCTACAGCATCTATTAATGGATTCATTGTATGCATAAACTATATGGTGTTGGTATTCTTTCAACAATCTTGTATGCCTAGTGGGGTCTGTGGCGTATTTGGTTAAGGTGCGTGGCCTCTATGTGAACGAACCTGGAGACCCGGGTACGAACGCCAGCAGCGACAGAAAATGTTTTGAATTAAAATGATTTTTCTATATGGCCGCCACCTCTCTGCAGACAATGGCAAACCTCAGAGAGAAATCGAAATGCCATGTAAAGCTTCTTGAGAACAAGAACATTCCGTTCATCAATTGTTCTCGATTAATTGTGTACAAACTTAATAACACGCACAACACAATTGATCATAAGAAGCTAGGTTAAAGTTCTTTCAAGGGCTGAAATGACCAGTTATTTATTTATTTTATTTTTTGTATGGCTAGTTAACATTACAGGATCATTGAATGTTATCTTATTCGATATATATTCGATGTTATTAGTTCCAGTTAAAACATCAAAGGTAAAGCATGAACTTAGTAACGTTCTCCTTGATGACAGAGACAACAAATTCAGAAGGCCGAGTCTATGTTTGTACGGTGGCAAGCTTCTGAAATCACGAGGATCAAAGTGGTCTCTTAGCGCAAAAAGCAGGAATTGTTTTTGGATTTATTCGAATCTTTCACTATGTGACTCAAAAGCAGGATTCCAAATAATGCAGGCATATTCAAGAAGTGGGCGCACTAGTGCACTGTATAGGGTCTTAGTTACCCACACATTTTTAAACTTCTTAGCACGCCTTTTTACGAACCCAAGCTCCTTACTAGCCCTAGATAAAACTTTGTCATAGTGAAGATTGAATCGTATCTTATTGTCCAAGACTACACTAAGATCTGTGATATGGTTAACTCTGTTAATTTCAATGCTATTAACAGAGTAACAGTTATTCATTACAAGAAACTTGACGGAGAAAGTTATAACGTAGCATTTATTAACATTAAGATAAAGCTTATAACGATTACACCATTCTTCTAAAGCCAACAGTTTTGACAGCAAAAAATAAGCATCAGCTTCAGACTTAATGACATGGTCATTTTAAGGTCGTCTGCATACATAAGATGAGGACTGTGAGGATTGTGAGGAGGACGATCCTCACAAGTCAACGAGTGAGGGTCAAGGGGGCGATCTTCACATGGCAACGTGTCTGACTGCCTCAACCTGGTGAGGCCAGCATTATCCATGTCGAACTCGTCTCAAGTCGACTCAAACCTCTGCGTAGTGTCCTCTAGAAACGGCAAACTGGCAACCGTTAGTTTGACGGCTAATCTGAGCGGCGGGCTCCCCCTGCCTTTAAAGGGTTGTGCGTTGGGTTTGATGCCCACCACGTAAAAACAAATTTCAATGAAACGAAAAAGAAATAAGATAAAAATGATCCCCAAATCTGATGACGACTACCGCAAACGAAAAACTGACAATGATTTACGGATATGCACCTGGAACGTCCGAACTCTTAATTGGGATGGTGCCTCTATCCAACTGATAGATATCTTAGAAAGACACAAAGCTGATATCACTGCAATCCAAGAAATGCGATGGAAGGGACAGGGTTGCTCACGGCAAGCATCCTGTGATATCTACTACAGCGGCCATGCGGAGAAGCACGAATTTGGATGCGGATTCGTGGTTGGCAAGCGACTACGGCATCATGTCCTGCGATTCACACCTGTGAACGAACGACTTGCCATAATCCGTGTCAAGGCAAGATTCTTCAATATAAGCCTGATTTGTGCGCACGCTCCGACAGAAGATAAGGACGATGAGACCAAAGACAGCTTCTACGAGCGCCTTGAAGATGCCTATGAGCGCAGCCCCCGCCACGACATCAAAATCGTGCTTGGTGACTTCAACGCCAAGGTGGGAAAAGAAAATATCTTTGGTCCAACAGTCGGAAAGTTCAGCCTCCACGACAATTCCTCCGATAACGGAATGAGGCTGATTGACTTTGCCGCAGCGCGAAACATGGTCGTTAGTAGCACTAGATTCAAGCATCTCATTATTCTGTAGTGTACTTATTGCACACACTTTAATTTACACACTAACCTACCACAATGTAGTTTAGTCATTAATAAACATTGTATACATTTGTATACGTTTGTAAAATACCCAATGACCCACTGCAGCGTTTAGTCACGCTCAGCCAGAAACTTTAGACTTTTGTAAACAAAGTCATGAGTAAGCGAAGCATTGACACATTGTAAATGCTCGCAAACTCAAAGTCCAAGCAGAAGCTTGTAACAAAGGAATTATGCTGCGTTTGCATAATTCTTTCATTATTCCAATAGGAATGGGGATTCATGTATTGGTGAGAACTTAGAATTAAGATATTTACATGTTACAATTAGAATGTAAGAAATATTTGTAAGAGAGTTTCTGGAAAGAGAATTCCAGAAATATGTATTGGAATGTGATCGATTTGCCAATAAAAGGCAGAGTCGATCCCAAAATAAAGGCATTCGATAATTCTGATTCTTAAAGAGACAAACAGAAAAACTTAAAAGTCTTTCTTTTTTTTTTCTTAAAAAGTAGCTTGGTTAGCTGCAAAATAAACTAAACCAAAACCAATGTAAGAGCGGCTTTTTAGCCAACACTACAGAGCTTAGTAAGCTTTTAAAACTATACTAATTATTTTTTTTCTCCAAACAAATAACATTACATGGCGATCCTGCGGACGGCCCCACAAAAAAAAAAAAAAAAATAAATATAGATGAATACTGACAGTCAAGAAAATATAAACAAAATATTCAAAAAGTGGGAGGATCTGGTAAAGGAACAACAGCAAGAGGAGTACGTACCAGAGCCAACAGCAGTAAATGCAGCTCAATACAAGCCAACTCCTAAGGATGCTGGTCCGAAACCTATAAATATCGAAGAATACCGGAGAAGACACCAGAACACAATAGGTAAAATTTCAGAAGAACCAAAACCAGCAAAAAGGAAGCGAGCTGGACGACGAGTGCGAAGTAGACAGAAGATAGCCGAGCTACATCGCATAGCAAACATCACATACGATAAAGAAAAGAAACAATATTTTAAAAATCAAATAAAATTAGAGAAATTAAAAGAACGACAATTTAGGCAAGAAAAATATTAATGATAAAAATTTCATAAGTTAAATTTATAATGGGAAATACGGAAAGCAAGAAATCCGAAAATTCAAATTTATTAAATAATGTTACTAGCAGCAGCATCGTGGTAACCGACCACAATCTTTTATATGTAGTAGTAATAATTTTAACAATATTAATGATTTTTAAAATAAATAGCTATTATAAGAAATATGTACAGAAGCAGTTGCATAAAAATGTATCAACTCAAGTTTAAAAACAGTATAAATGTATAAATAAAAATTACGAATATTAAGAATAAAATCATAAATGTAAATAAGCCATTTTTAAATTTTATGAACACAATGAATTTTCAAAAAAAAAGCAAGAACAAATAGAAAAAAAAAATCCACTAGATTCTTTAAAAACTACTGAAGTATTACAAATACCAAAACCACGCGACCTAATTAAGGAACTACAATTTCTTACTAGATTTTGGGAATATATAGGTATGACTAGGGCACCAACTATTAACGATTTAACTAACCCTGACACTACAGAAGAAACATTAAGAATGATAGACAAATTTGCAAATTAATAAACAGATAATTAAATGGAGACGGTAATAGAAAAGTTATTAGCTATATTTACAAATCTAAAGAAAAGTTCGGTACGGGGATACTCTTATGAGACCATCCTACAAAAATTACAGTCAATAGAAAAATATAAAGAAGAATTTGCATCACTTGCTATTGTCACTACCGACGAATCACATACTAATGCATTGAAAATAGAATTCAATAAAACATATACAGAAATTAAACAACAACTGCTAGAACAGTTGCAAAATAAAGCAGAAAATCCAAAAGAAAACAAACAAGAAGTAAATATGACTACTTTTAATTTAGAATTGGCCCTTAAGGCAATACCTTTATTTAATGGGCAATATAGAGAACTATCTTCATTTTTAAAAATATCGGAATTAATCCATAATGGATTAAATACAGAAGGTAAAAAGTCATTAATCGAGTTCATTTGCAATGTCAAACTGTCAAATAGTGTAAAAACATCGATTTGCGCGGTATCTGAACCAAAAACTTTCATTGAACTAACAGAAAAATTGGAAGGAAGGTATAAAAGTCACAAAAGTATTCCTACTATCCACACAACATTGTCAAATTTGACACAAAAAGGTTCAATACAAAATTTTAATGAAATTATATTAACACTCATTAGCGATTTAAGCAATATGCAAATCAAAGAGTTATCTACAACAGCGACTGAGACAGAAAAACAAGTTATAATGAAAATGAATGACAAATATGCACTCACAGTCTTTAAGAATGGTTTGAATGAAAAGTATAAATCGACTGTATATGCAGCACAACCACAGACACTTACAGATGCAGTAAATATAGCATCAGAACTAGAAAACGACTCAAATCAAAACAACGCTTCACAACTTTTAAACATAAACAGAGTTTTTCCAAGGAATAATAATTTTAGAGGAAATTCCAACAGACAATTTAATTATAATAGATTTAACAATAGAAACACTAATTTCAATTCAAATAGGTACCAAAATAATCGAAATTTTAGGCAAAATAACCAAACTAACAACAATCGATCTTTCGAAAACAATTACAATAGAACATCATACAACAATCAAAGAGGAGGTTCAAACTATCAAAATTTCAATAGAAATACAAGAAATAATAACAACAACAGAAACACTCAAGGAAGTTACAGACGAGTTAATATAGTAAATGCTTCGGAAAACGCACAAGCCCCGGAGGACACACGGAATGCACCTCCGGGAAACCATTAAAAATATTCAATATTACAAACAAACTAACTAATTATATAACGGTAGAATGTAATAATTCAAAAAACAAATTAACATTTCTCATAGATACAGGAGCAGATATTTCAATATGCAAAATACAAGTTTTACCTGAACAACAGAAAATTTTAACACACGACACATGCAAATTAATAGGGATTACAAAAGAAGAAGTTAAATCATTAGGAGGAACAGAAATAGTATTAAAAATAGAAAACAATATAACGAAACATTATTTTCAAGTTGTAGACACAGATTTTCCAATTGCCACAGATGGAATAATTGGAACAGATTTTCTTAAACAACATATGTGCGTTATCGATTACGAAACTCACACAATTAAAATGACAATAGATGAAGAAGAAGTAATTATACCAATAAACATCCAACAATCAAAACTAGGAACATTTTATATACCACCAAGATCAGAGTTAATATGTGCTATAGATCTAAAGCTAAACCAAGATAGTGTAATTTTAAGTGAAGAAATACAGGAAGGCATTTTTATAGGAAATTCAATTGCACCTGCAATAGGTCACTGTCACATTAAAATTTTAAACACAACCGATAAAGAAACAATAATAGATAATGTAAACATTCGAACGGAACCTTTAAAAAATTATTCAATAGTAAGACGAATCCAATCAAAACAAAATACAAATGACAACCAACGACTGAAAGAACTAACAGAAATACTCAATATTGACGGTATGGACAATGAAGCAAAGACTTCACTTTTCAAAATTTTTGAAAAATATCAGAATATTTTTCATTTGGACAATGAACAACTATCAGTAAACAATTTTTACTCACAAAATTTACAATCAACAGACAACACACCAGTATACATAAAGAACCACAGACTACCACAATCTCAACATGAAGAAATAAATAGACAAGTTGAAAAATTATTAGATGACGACTTGATTGAACCTTCAACAAGTGCATACAACTCACCTTTATTATTAGTACCAAAAAAGAGTGACAATAATTCGAAAAAATGGCGATTAGTAGTTGATTTCAGACAATTAAATAAAAAGATCGTAAATGACAAATTTCCATTAACTAGATTAGAAGACGTATTAGACCAACTAGGACGAGCTAGATACTTCTCAACTTTAGATATGACAAGCTCATTTCACCAAATTTCTCTAGACGAAAACTCAAGACATATGACAGCCTTTTCAACAGCAAAAGGATATTATCATTTCAAACGGTTACCATTCGGACTAAAAATTTCATCCAATAGTTTTCAAAGAATGTTAACCATAGCATTATCAGGTTTAGAATCAAGAGCATTTCTTTATGTCGATGACATAATAGTTTTTGGATGTAGTTTAAAACACCACAACGATAATCTCATAAATGTATTTGAACGACTTAATAAATATAATCTTAAACTGAATCCTAATAAATGTCATTTTTTGAAACCAGAAGTAGTATATCTAGGTCACCTAATTACAAGAAATGGTATTAAAACAGACCCAGCAAAGCATAAAACAATTGAATTGTATCCAATACCAAAAAATTCTGATGAAGTTCGAAGATTCATAGCATTTTGTAATTATTATAGAAAATTTATAAGAAATTTTGCTAATTTAGCTAAAAGTTTAAATAATTTGCTTAAAAAGAAACAACCCTTCATATGGACAGAAGAATGTCAAAATGCATTCGAAACATTAAAACAAAAACTTATCAATCCACCAGTATTACAATATCCCGATTTTGAAAAACCTTTCATTTTAACGACAGACGCATCCGACTATGCATTAGGTGCAGTACTGTCACAAGGAGATATAGGGAACGATCTACCAATTTCATATGCCAGCAAAACACTAAACAGACATGAACTAAATAAACCAGTGATAGAAAAGGAATTACTAGCCATCCATTGGGGAATTAGTTTTTTCAGACCATATTTATTTGGACGCAAATTTATAGTGGTTACTGATCACCGACCTTTAGTTTCATTATTTTCTCACAAAAATCCATCTTCTAAATTGACGAGAATACGTTAAGAACTTTCAGATTACGATTATGAAATTGTTTATAAGCAAGGCAAGATAAACACAAATGCTGATGCATTATCTAGGATAAAGATAGACTCGGACTTACTGAAAACAATGATACCAAAAACAAACGATGAATCCGCGAAGAAGACTTTAGTAATAACAAGGGGCATGTCTGCAAGAAGTATGGCAGACAAAGAGGAAATAGAAGATAATTGTAGCTTTCCACAGAAGACTGGCCACCTTCACATATGGGATTGCACATCTTTAGCTGACGTCAGAAATATAAAGAAATTAAAATTTGAAATAAAGAGCGAATATAAGGGTACCCAAATAGAAATTAAATTAAAAGATGTAGTACTTGTGAGATGTAGTGATAATCTAAACAAACTCGATTTGTCTTTGGAGAAACTATCATCAAAAATGCACAAACTTAACATCAAAGAATTAGCGCTAAATGAAGAAGATGAAATATTTAAGCACGTGCAGAAGAATGAATTTAAGAAAAAGTATAATATGTTGCAACATAATGAAATAAAAAAAAATCGCTCAGGAGTAAATATACTAATATATAAAAGTCCCCAAAGAATAGAAGAAGATATAATAAAATACAAGCTAATTGAAGATTATCACAACTCGCCTTGCGGAGGGCATTTAGGAGTTAGAAAGACAATTTTAAAATTAAAACAGCGATATATTTGGAAAAATATGTCTAAAATGGTAAAGAAATTCATCTCAAACTGTAAGCAATGTCTAATAAATAAACAGATAAGACATACAAAGGAACAGTTAGTCATTACAGATACACCAAACACTAGTTTTGAAGTTATAGCAATTGATACTGTAGGTCCTTTAAAAATTTCAAACGGTTACAGATATATACTGACAGCACAATGTGAACTGACAAAATTTGTCATGGCTTATCCAATGGAAAGCAAAGATGCAGCAACAGTTGCATCAACACTAGTAAATCATTTCATTCTTAAATATGGCATTTTTAAAGTTATAAAATCGGACAGAGGAACTGAATTTGTAAACGAACTAATGAAAAACATTTGCAAATATTTAGATATAAAACAAACATTTTCAGCACCTTACCACCACGAGACATTAGGAACCATAGAACGTAACCATAGAGTACTCAATGAATACATGCTTAACTTTGCTACAGATAATGAGTGGGATAAGTGGATATCTTTTTACACTTTTGCTTTCAATACTTCTCCAAATATAGACACAGGCTACTCGCCTTATGAATTAGTTTTTGGCAAATTACCATATATGCCAACTGAAAAATTAATAATACACCGGTATATGACATTGACTCATATGCCAATGAACTCAAAATAAGATTAAAAACATCAATTGATAAAGCAAAACAATTCATAAACAATGTAAAAGACAAAAGAAAAAAAGATAGCAATATAAAAACAAATAAGTTAAAGGTAGAAATAGGAGACTTAGTTTTAGTAAAATTAGGTAATAGAAAGAAAAACCAAAGTCCTTACCATGGACCATATAAAGTAGTTGAAACAGAAGAAGTAAATACTTATATAGAAATTAAGGGACAAATAAAGAAAATGCATAATAATAACTTGATTAAATATACAATAGACACATAAGTTAACTATTATTATGGGAACAAAAATAAAAATATTCATTCAAATTTAACAGTTAAAAACATATATTTTATTCATGTACAAGAACTAAAAAAAAAAAAAAAAAAAAAAAAAAAAAAATGTTTATATAATTATAAGAATTAAGTAATATTTTAATCCTACATTTTACATCTAAAATAGTCTACCAAAAATAATAATAAGAACTAAAATAGTGAATTTAATTTTCCACTAGATCATCACAATTATTTTAAAAATTTATCTCCTCATACATGAACACTCATTCGAATATAAATTTTTTCTTAAGGGCAAGGGTGTAGTGTACTTATTGCACACACTTTAATTTACACACTAACCTACCACAATGTAGTTTAGTCATTAATAAACATTGTATACATTTGTATACGTTTGTAAAATACCCAATGACCCACTGCAGCGTTTAGTCACGCTCAGCCAGAAACTTTAGACTTTTGTAAACAAAGTCATGAGTAAGCGAAGCATTGACACATTGTAAATGCTCGCAAACTCAAAGTCCAAGCAGAAGCTTGTAACAAAGGAATTATGCTGCGTTTGCATAATTCTTTCATTATTCCAATAGGAATGGGGATTCATGTATTGGTGAGAACTTAGAATTAAGATATTTACATGTTACAATTAGAATGTAAGAAATATTTGTAAGAGAGTTTCTGGAAAGAGAATTCCAGAAATATGTATTGGAATGTGATCGATTTGCCAATAAAAGGCAGAGTCGATCCCAAAATAAAGGCATTCGATAATTCTGATTCTTAAAGAGACAAACAGAAAAACTTAAAAGTCTTTCTTTTTTTTTTCTTAAAAAGTAGCTTGGTTAGCTGCAAAATAAACTAAACCAAAACCAATGTAAGAGCGGCTTTTTAGCCAACACTACAGAGCTTAGTAAGCTTTTAAAACTATACTAATTATTTTTTTTCTCCAAACAAATAACATTACAATTCATAAAGCCACTTGGCTGTCTCCTGATCAAAAGACGCACAGCCAAATTGATCACGTTCTGATAGATGGAAGGCACTCTTCCAGTGTTTTAGATGTACGCACGATCCGTGGTACCAATATAGACTCGGATCATTATCTTATCGCAGCCAAGATCCGTACACGTCTGTGCGCAACCAAGAATGCGCGCAATCCAGCACAGAGAAAGCTAGACGTCGAAAAAAACGTACAGCCGAAGACTTCGCTACTCGACTCTCACTCCTGCTTCAAGAAAGCACTCCTCCGATCGACGATATATGCGCGCAGTGAAATCATATTTCCCACTCTATGCGTACGGCTGCCGAAGAGGTGATTGGCTATCACCGCCCTCGCCGAAACCAGTGGTACGACCAAGAGTGTCGCGACGCCACCGCAGAAAAAGACGCCGCCTACAAAGCCACCCTGCAGTCGGTTGTAACGCGTGCTGCTAAGGAGCGATACAAAGAGAAGGGGAGGGAAGAGAGACGCATTTTCAGGCGAAAGAAAAGGGAAGCGGAAATGCGTGAGTGCGAGAAAATTGAGATGCATGGTGACAGGAATGAGGTCCGAAAATTTTTCGAAAAAATAAGACGCCTAAACCACATCAGTATTGAGGCGAACCAAAAAAAAATTATTAAAATCGGCCGAGCCATTTACGAGCTTTTGCAAGACTCATGCACGGCAATTGATTTTTATATATATTGAAGGTAGAAGACAAGATAAATATGAAAAAAACATTTGGTTTTTGTCTGAGAAAAATATAATAGGCTGCTATAATTCGAATTCAGAAGATTGTGCTTTCATATCATTTGATTGCAAATTCTATTAGGAAATTTTTGTAGTACATTTCAATTTGAATATAAATAGTCAGCTCAACCGTCAGTTTTGAAGCCATGAGGTGGTCTAAGGTGCGATCCCCGCAATGGGCGAGCATATATTTTTTTTTTTGTTTAATTTTGTTTTTTTTTTATTATTGAAATAAAAAATTCTTAGTGAAAAAACTGCAGTTTTCTTGTGACTAAACCATTTATTTATTTGAGATAAATGTAATTTCGAGTCATTGTTGTTTTAATGCTTTGACAAATTTGCGTTACTTCTTATGTATCACTACAATTAATAAATGCAAAACAAAAAATTAATTTTTGCAGTAAAATGTTTGGAAATAAAAAAAAAATCCACGTTACCAAAAAATTACTGTTTCAAAAATGAAGAATTCAGAAATTTTTATTTATTTAGAAGATAAAGATTTTTGATTATCAAATGCTAGCAAAAATTAAGTTTTTGCTGTAAAGTGTATGGAAATAAGCAAAGACTAAACTTTCCTCCCATAAAAAGTAATGAAGAGAAATCTTAAAACTTATTACGATTGTTCTATCGGTTGAAAATAAAGAAATGCCGAGGGGCCGAGAAAAAAAATCTTAACGATAACTTTTGATTGGAATATAATAAATTATTCTTGAAGCTTAACTATTCTATAAAAAGAATAAAAACAACTTTTGAAAAAATAATCACTGGGATCAATCTTGTTTTTTGATAAAACAGTTCATTTGAAACATTTTCAAAACGTAAACCATTTTTGCTATGAAACGCTACGTAATTTTTAAAGTAGTCAAAAATGCAATTTTGAGTTTTTCTTATTTTAAGAACAAAAACAGCTTTTGTGCCCTTTTTGGAGTAAGAAGTGAATATGTTGGACCTTTCAAAAAAAAAAAAAAAACATTAAAAATATATACGCTAAGCTAACTGTACCCTTCAAATGGTACTGGTTTGTTCAGAGCTTAAATGTAATTTATCAACGAAAAGAAATTTATTTATTGGCCAAACAGGGCAATTTACTCATTCTAACAGGTTTTATTATTTTTTTTTTCTCTCGCCTTTCCTTTTTTTTTGGTGTTCGAAGATATGCAATTCAACGTGGGCGTAATCCGCCCACATAAATGACATGATTTCACGAACACGTCAAAAATAAAAGGCAAGAAGGAAAGTAAAAATAAAAGCAAAAGTAGGGTATGCAACTATTCGACATTATAAAAAAAAACAGGTTTCGAACAGTACAATTTTTACAAAACCGTAAAATTTGTACTATTATTTTTACAAAACCGGTTTTCGAATTATTCGACCATAAAAAAACCGGGAAAACAGTTTTTTTTCAAATTAAATAATTTTTTTTTACTTTTTTTACCTACATATATCTATTTGTTTTTATTTACCAAAAATTGCAAATATTTTTTAATAAAGTAAATAAAGGTACTTATGCCTTATAATCCACTGAACCATAAGCGAAGGTTTTGCGCAAGGTGAGAGTTTTGCGAAGGTTTTGGGCAGAATTTCTTTTTAATTTTTGATTTTTTATTTTGTCTCTTAAAAGTAAAGGGTGATTTTTTTGAGGTTATGATTTTCATGCATTAGTATTTGACAGATCACGTGGGATTTCAGACATGGTGTCAAAGAGAAAGATGCTCAGTATGCTTTGACATTTCATCATGAATAGACTTACTAACGAGCAACGCTTGCAAATCATTGAATTTTATTACCAAAATCAGTGTTCGAAAATCCGCTTTTTTATCGACAAATTTTGTTCAGCGATGAGGCTCATTTCTGGTTGAATGGCTACGTAAATAAGCAAAATTGCCGCATTTGGAGTGAAGAGCAACCAGAAGCCGTTCAAGAACTGGCCGTGCATCCCGAAAAATGCACTGTTTGGTGTGGTTTGTACGCTGGTGGAATCATTGGACCGTATTTTTTCAAAGATGCTGTTGGACGCAACGTTACGGTGAATGGTGATCGCTATCGTTCGATGCTAACAAACTTTTTGTTGCCAAAAATGGAAGAACTGAACTTGGTTGACATGTGGTTTCAACAAGATGGCGCTACATGCCACACATCTCGCGATTCTATGGCCATTTTGAGGGAAAACTTCGGAGAACAATTAATCTCAAGAAATGGACCGGTAAGTTGGCCACCAAGATCATGCGATTTGACGCCTTTAGACTATTTTTTGTGGGGCTACGTCAAGTCTAAAGTCTACAGAAATAAGCCAGCAACTATTCCAGCTTTGGAAGACAACATTTCCGAAGAAATTCGGGCTATTCCGGCCGAAATGCTCGAAAAAGTTGCCCAAAATTGGACTTTCCGAATGGACCACCTAAGACGCAGCCGCGGTCAACATTTAAATGAAATTATCTTCAAAAAGTAAATGTCATGGACCAATCTAACGTTTCAAATAAAGAACCGATGAGATTTTGCAAATTTTATGCGTTTTTTTTAAAAAAAAAGTTATCAGGCACTTAAAAAATCACTCGATACTTGCTATAGAAGATTAAGTTCTAGTAAAGACAAATTTTTTATCATTTTAGTAGGTAAAAATGTCTCAAAAATTAACCATTTTTGTTCATAAATGAGTTCAGTTCAGAAATGAATAATAAATGTTTCTTTTTTGCATTATAAATATTTGAGTTCAATCAAAATAATTTTTTTTCATACAAATCATCGATATGTAATAACAAATAATATTAAGCAATAATAAAATGTATAATTCCGAAATATTCGTTTATTCACTCATTTCTGAACAAAAAAAGGTTCGTTTTCTCAAAGCATTCAGTACGGCGATTGATTCAAAAAGTGTTCATTTCCGAGTGCCGAAAAATAAATTTTCTATGATTCTTTTTTATGGTTTTTTTTTAACTCATTTCCGAACAAAAAAAAAAGTTAATTTTTGAGAGACATTATAGTCCAAATAATGATACAAAAAATGTTAATTTATGAGTGCCGAAATTGAACGTTTCTACCCGAAATGGTTCGTAAATGAATTCGAAAACGATAGTTTTGATTCACTGGGTAGAATTATGTTTCGAGTTTTTCTTTCAATCTTTTCAACATATGTTTTTTATATCTTTTAATGATTATTTGTATATTTGTACTTAATGCTTCTAGATTTTTTTGGGCATTTCGTACAAGAAGCCTTGTTGAATTTCCTATCTTTTTTTAAATACTTCCAGACTTCGGAGTTCATGTCAAGCTGTTGATAATTCAATGTATTTTTTAAAAAAGAATGCATTATATACTAAAAATCATGTTTAACTTACATTAAATACGCCAGCCGCTTGTAAATGTTGTTTTAAAAAAAACAAAAAATTAAAAAGATATGACCAAAGCATATGCTTAAACGAGCTCAAATAAAGCAAAATGAAATAGAAGCCAGAGATAAGAAATGTTAGAAACGTTAGTGAAATGTAAAAACGTATTAAGAAAAAAACAAAAACAGGGTCGCTCAAATGTAATAAAAAAAGTGGTTTGAAGAATTTTACAATTTTAAATTGTGGATTTATATATTTCGTAACTATTCGAGCAGTCGAATAATTCGAGTAAAAAAAACCGGTTTTCGAATTATTCGAAAATTGCGACTTTTAAAAAAACCGGTTCGCATACCCTAAGCAAAAGGTACTTACATACTAGTGTACTAGTATATTTATACATATTTAGTAGTGGTAGCTTATACTTAATAGGGAACAAACTAAAGAGGTATAAATGGTGAGCATGAAAAAAGAGATGGGGAAATACAATATACAACGAAAGTATTTACTTAGGGTAATTTTATATAATTTTACGGTAAGGAAGTGAGGAAGGTGTATTTGAGTTAAAGAAATAGATAGCAAGATTAGTTTTGTTTTAATTAGAGGAGAGCGATTTTGCAAGGGTACACTTGAAGGTGAATTTATTCATGGAGGGTAAGTAACAGTCGCTAATATTATTGTATATTCTACAGCATCTATTAATGGATTCATTGTATGCATAAACTATATGGTGTTGGTATTCTTTCAACAATCTTGTATGCCTAGTGGCGTCCGTGGCGTACTTGGTTAAGGTGCGTGGCCTCTATGTGAACGAACCTGGAGACCCGGGTACGAACGCCAGCAGCGACAGAAAATGTTTTGAATTAAAATGATTTTTCTGTATGGCCGCCACCTCTCTGCAGACAATGGCAAACCTCAGAGAGAAATCAAAATGCCATGTAAAGCTTCTTGAGAACAAGAACATTCCGTTCATCAATTGTTCTCGATCAATTGTGTACAAACTTAACACGTTGACGGACAGTTGCGTCTATAGCCGTCAAGTTCAAGTTCACTATGTGACATGACGGCAATAGCCGTCCAATACGAAATGGTCGTTTTTAGACACTGCGGCTGTAGCAGCACAAATGTGCATTTACCAGCGTACAAGTAGAAGCCTAGTGTCATGTTTTCGAAAAAAAATTTAGTATGCAAGGTTAACACATTGAGTATGCACGTTACAAATGCAAATTACAAAAACATATAGTGTCAATTTTCGAATTTCACTTGTTTCTACTGTCCGTCAACGTGTTAATAACACGCACAACACAATTGATCATAAGAAGCTAGGTTAAAGTTCTTTCAAGGGCTGAAATGACCAGTTATATGATGACAGAGACAACAAATTCAGAAGGCCGAGTCTATGTTTGTACGGTGGCAAGCTTCTGAAATTACGAGGATCAAAGTAGTCTCTTAGCGCAAAAAGCAGGAATTGTTTTTGGATTGATTCGAATCTTTCACTATGTGACTCAAAAGCAGGATTCCAAATAATGCAGGCATATTCAAGAAGTGGGCGCACTAGTGCACTGTATAGGGTCTTAGTTACCCACACATTTTTAAACTTCTTAGCACGTCTTTTTACGAACCCAAGCTCCTTACTAGCCCTAGATAAAACTTTGTCATAGTGAAGATTGAATCGTATCTTATTGTCCAAGACTACACTTAGATCTGTGATATGGTTAACTCTGTTAATTTCAATGCTATTAACAGAGTAACAGTTATTCATTACAAGAAACTTGACGGAGAAAGTTATAACGTAGCATTTATTAACATTAAGATAAAGCTTATAACGATTACACCATTCTTCTAAAGCCAACAGTTTTGACAGCAAAAAATAAGCATCAGCTTCAGACTTAATGACATGGTCATTTTAAGGTCGTCTGCATACATAAGATGAGGACTGTGAGGATTGTGAGTGAGGGCGATCTTCACATGGCAACGTGTCTGACTGCCTCAACCTGGTGAGGCCAGCATTATCCATGTCGAACTCGTCTCAAGTCGACTCAAACCTCTGCGTAGTGTCCTCTAGAAACGGCAAACTGGCAACCGTTAGTTTGACGGCTAATCTGAGCGGCGGGCTCCCCCTGCCTTTAAAGGGTTGTGCGTTGGGTTTGATGCCCACCACGTAAAAACAAATTTCAATGAAACGAAAAAGAAATAAGATAAAAATGATCCCCAAATCTGATGACGACTACCGCAAACGAAAAACTGACAATGATTTACGGATATGCACCTGGAACGTCCGAACCCTTAATTGGGATGGTGCCTCTATCCAACTGATAGATATCTTAGAAAGATACAAAGCTGATATCACTGCAATCCAAGAAATGCGATGGAAGGGACAGGGTTGCTCACGGCAAGCATCCTGTGATATCTACTACAGCGGCCATGCGGAGAAGCACGAATTTGGATGCGGATTCGTGGTTGGCAAGCGACTACGGCATCATGTCCTGCGATTCACACCTGTGAACGAGCGACTTGCCATAATCCGTGTCAAGGCAAGATTCTTCAATATAAGCCTGATTTGTGCGCACGTTCCGACAGAAGATAAGGACGATGAGACCAAAGACAGCTTCTACGAGCGCCTTGAAGATGCCTATGAGCGCAGCCCCCGCCACGACATCAAAATCGTGCTTGGTGACTTCAACGCCAAGGTGGGAAAAGAAAATATCTTTGGTCCAACAGTCGGAAAGTTCAGCCTCCACGACAATTCCTCCGATAACGGAATGAGGCTGGTTGACTTTGCCGCAGCGCAAAACATGGTCGTTAGTAGCACTAGATTCAAGCATCTCATTATTCATAAAGCCACTTGGCTGTCTCCTGATCAAAAGACGCACAACCAAATTGATCACGTTCTGATAGATGGAAGGCACTCTTCCAGTGTTTTAGATGTACGCACGATCCGTGGTACCAATATAGACTCGGATCATTATCTTATCGCAGCCAAGATCCGTACACGTCTGTGCGCAACCAAGAATGCGCGCAATCCAGCACAGAGAAAGCTAGACGTCGAAAAAAACGTACAGCCGAAGACTTCGCTACTTGACTCTCACTCCTGCTTCAAGAAAGCACTCCTCCGATCGACGATATATGCGCGCAGTGAAATCATATTTCCCACTCTATGCGTACGGCTGCCGAAGAGGTGATTGGCTATCACCGCCCTCGCCGAAACCAGTGGTACGACCAAGAGTGTCGCGACGCCACCGCAGAAAAAGACGCCGCCTACAAAGCCACCCTGCAGTCGGTTGTAACGCGTGCTGCTAAGGAGCGATACAAAGAGAAGAGGAGGGAAGAGAGACGCATTTTCAGGCGAAAGAAAAGGGAAGCGGAAATGCGTGAGTGCGAGAAAATTGAGATGCATGGTGACAGGAATGAGGTCCGAAAATTTTTCGAAAAAATAAGACGCCTAAACCACATCAGAATTGAGGCGAACCAAAAAAAAATTATTAAAATCGGCCGAGCCATTTACGAGCTTTTGCAAGACTCATGCACGGCAATTGATTTTTATATATATTGAAGGTAGAAGACAAGATAAATATGAAAAAAACATTTGGTTTTTGTCTGAGAAAATATAATAGGCTGCTATAATTCGAATTCAGAAGATTGTGCTTTCATATCATTTGATTGCAAATTCTATTAGGAAATTTTTGTAGTACATTTCAATTTGAATATAAATAGTCAGCTCAACCGTCAGTTTTGAAGCCATGAGGTGGTCTAAGGTGCGATCCCCGCAATGGGCGAGCATATATTTTTTTTTTGTTTAATTTTGTTTTTTTTTTTATTATTGAAATAAAAAATTCTAAGTGAAAAAACTGCAGTTTTCTTGTGACTAAACCATTTATTTATTTGAGATAAATGTAATTTCGAGTCATTGTTGTTTTAATGCTTTGACAAATTTGCGTTACTTCTTATGTATCACTACAATTAATAAATGCAAAACAAAAAATTAATTTTTGCAGTAAAATGTTTGGAAATAAAAAAAAAATCCACGTTACCAAAAAATTACTGTTTTAAAAATGAAGAATTCAGAAATTTTTATTTATTTAGAAGATAAAGATTTTTGATTATCAAATGCTAGCAAAAATTAAGTTTTTGCTGTAAAGTGTATGGAAATAAGCAAAGACTAAACTTTCCTCCCATAAAAAGTAATGAAGAGAAATCTTAAAACTTATTACGATTGTTCGTTCTATCGGTTGAAAATAAAGAGATGCCGAGGGGCCGAGAAAAAAAATCTTAACGATAACTTTTGATTGGAATATAATAAATTATTCTTGTAGCTTAACTATTCTATAAAAAGAATAAAAACAACTTTTGAAAAAATAATCACTGGGATCAATCTTGTTTTTTGATAAAACAGTTCATTTGAAACATTTTCAAAACGTAAACCATTTTTGCTATGAAACGCTACGTAATTTTTAAAGTAGTCAAAAATGCAATTTTGAGTTTTTCTTATTTTAAGAACAAAAACAGCTTTTGTGCCCTTTTTGGAGTAAGAAGTGAATATGTTGGACCTTTCAAAAAAAAAAAAAAACATTAAAAATATATACGCTAAGCTAACTGTACCCTTCAAATGGTACTGGTTTGTTCAGAGCTTAAATGTAATTTATCAACGAAAAGAAATTTATTTATTTATTTATTGGCCAAACTATAATATAATATGAGGGCAATTTACTCATTCTAACAGGTTTTATTATTTTTTTTTTCTCTCGCCTTTCCTTTTTTTTTGGTGTTCGAAGATATGCAATTCAACGTGGGCGTAATCCGCCCACATAAATGACATGATTTCACGAACACGTCAAAAAGAAAAGGCAAGAAGGAAAGTAAAAATAAAAGCAAAAGTAGGGTATGCAACTATTCGACATTATAAAAAAAAACAGGTTTCGAACAGTACAATTTTTACAAAATCGTAAAATTTGTACTATTATTTTTACAAAACCGGTTTTCGAATTATTCGACCATAAAAAAACCGGGAAAACCGTTTTTTTTCAAATTAAATATTTTTTTTTTACTTTTTTTACCTACATATATCTATTTGTTTTTATTTACCAAAAATTGCAAATATTTTTTAATAAAGTAAATAAAGGTACTTATGCCTTATAATCCACTGAACCATAAGCGAAGGTTTTGCGCAAGGTGAGAGTTTTGCGAAGGTTTTGGGCAGAATTTCTTTTTAATTTTTGATTTTTTATTTTGTCTCTTAAAAGTACTTGCTATAGAAGATTAAGTTCTAGTAAAGACAAATTTTTTATCATTTTAGTAGGTAAAAATGTCTCAAAAATTAACCATTTTTGTTCATAAATGAGTTCAGTTCAGAAATGAATAATAAATGTTTCTTTTTTGCATTATAAATATTTGAGTTCAATCAAAATAATTTTTTTTCATACAAATCATCGATATGTAATAACAAATAATATTAAGCAATAATAAAATGTATAATTCCGAAATATTCGTTTATTCACTCATTTCTGAACAAAAAAAGGTTCGTTTTCTCAAAGCATTCAGTACGGCGATTGATTCAAAAAGTGTTCATTTCCGAGTGCCGAAAAATAAATTTTCTATGATTCTTTTTTATGGTTTTTTTTTTAACTCATTTCCGAACGAAAAAAAAAGTTAATTTTTGAGAGACATTATAGTCCAAATAATGATACAAAAAATGTTAATTTATGAGTGCCGAAATTGAACGTTTCTACCCGAAATGGTTCGTAAATGAATTCGAAAACGATAGTTTTGATTCACTGGGTAGAATTATGTTTCGAGTTTTTCTTTCAATCTTTTTAACATATGTTTTTTATATCTTTTAATGATTATTTGTATATTTGTACTTAATGCTTCTAGATTTTTTTGGGCATTTCGTACAAGAAGCCTTGTTGAATTTCCTATCTTTTTTTAAATACTTCCAGACTTCGGAGTTCATGTCAAGCTGTTGATAATTCAATTTATTTTTTAAAAAAGAATGCATTATATACTAAAAATCATGTTTAACTTACATTAAATACGCCAGCCGCTTGTAAATGTTGTTTTAAAAAAAACAAAAAATTAAAAAGATATGACCAAAGCATATGCTTAAACGAGCTCAAATAAAGCAAAATGAAATAGAAGCCAGAGATAAGAAATGTTAGAAACGTTAGTGAAATGTAAAAACGTATTAAGAAAAAAACAAAAACAGGGTCGCTCAAATGTAATAAAAAAAGTGGTTTGAAGAATTTTACAATTTTAAATTGTGGATTTATATATTTCGTAACTATTCGAGCAGTCGAATAATTCGAGTAAAAAAAACCGGTTTTCGAATTATTCGAAAATTGCGACTTTTAAAAAAACCGGTTCGCATACCCTAAGCAAAAGGTACTTACATACTAGTGTACTAGTATATTTATACATATTTAGTAGTGGTAGCTTATACTTAATAGGGAACAAACTAAAGAGGTATAAATGGTGAGCATGAAAAAAGAGATGGGGAAATACAATATACAACGAAAGTATTTACTTAGGGTAATTTTATATAATTTTACGGTAAGGAAGTGAGGAAGGTGTATTTGAGTTAAAGAAATAGATAGCAAGATTAGTTTTGTTTTAATTAGAGGAGAGCGATTTTGCAAGGGTACACTTGAAGGTGAATTTATTCATGGAGGGTAAGTAACAGTCGCTAATATTATTGTATATTCTACAGCATCTATTAATGGATTCATTGTATGCATAAACTATATGGTGTTGGTATTCTTTCAACAATCTTGTATGCCTAGTGGCGTCCGTGGCGTACTTGGTTAAGGTGCGTGGCCTCTATGTGAACGAACCTGGAGACCCGGGTACGAACGCCAGCAGCGACAGAAAATGTTTTGAATTAAAATGATTTTTCTGTATGGCCGCCACCTCTCTGCAGACAATGGCAAACCTCAGAGAGAAATCAAAATGCCATGTAAAGCTTCTTGAGAACAAGAACATTCCGTTCATCAATTGTTCTCGATCAATTGTGTACAAACTTAATAACACGCACAACACAATTGATCATAAGAAGCTAGGTTAAAGTTCTTTCAAGGGCTGAAATGACCAGTTATTTATTTATTTTATTTTTTGTATGGCTAGTTAACATTACAGGATCATTGAATGTTACCTTATTCGATATATATTCGATGTTAATAGTTCCAGTTAAAACATCAAAGGTAAAGCATGAACTTAGTAACGTTCTCCTTGATGACAGAGACAACAAATTCAGAAGGCCGAGTCTATGTTTGTACGGTGGCAAGCTTCTGAAATTACGAGGATCAAAGTAGTCTCTTAGCGCAAAAAGCAGGAATTGTTTTTGGATTGATTCGAATCTTTCACTATGTGACTCAAAAGCAGGATTCCAAATAATGCAGGCATATTCAAGAAGTGGGCGCACTAGTGCACTGTATAGGGTCTTAGTTACCCACACATTTTTAAACTTCTTAGCACGTCTTTTTACGAACCCAAGCTCCTTACTAGCCCTAGATAAAACTTTGTCATAGTGAAGATTGAATCGTATCTTATTGTCCAAGACTACACTTAGATCTGTGATATGGTTAACTCTGTTAATTTCAATGCTATTAACAGAGTAACAGTTATTCATTACAAGAAACTTGACGGAGAAAGTTATAACGTAGCATTTATTAACATTAAGATAAAGCTTATAACGATTACACCATTCTTCTAAAGCCAACAGTTTTGACAGCAAAAAATAAGCATCAGCTTCAGACTTAATGACATGGTCATTTTAAGGTCGTCTGCATACATAAGATGAGGACTGTGAGGATTGTGAGTGAGGGCGATCTTCACATGGCAACGTGTCTGACTGCCTCAACCTGGTGAGGCCAGCATTATCCATGTCGAACTCGTCTCAAGTCGACTCAAACCTCTGCGTAGTGTCCTCTAGAAACGGCAAACTGGCAACCGTTAGTTTGACGGCTAATCTGAGCGGCGGGCTCCCCCTGCCTTTAAAGGGTTGTGCGTTGGGTTTGATGCCCACCACGTAAAAACAAATTTCAATGAAACGAAAAAGAAATAAGATAAAAATGATCCCCAAATCTGATGACGACTACCGCAAACGAAAAACTGACAATGATTTACGGATATGCACCTGGAACGTCCGAACCCTTAATTGGGATGGTGCCTCTATCCAACTGATAGATATCTTAGAAAGATACAAAGCTGATATCACTGCAATCCAAGAAATGCGATGGAAGGGACAGGGTTGCTCACGGCAAGCATCCTGTGATATCTACTACAGCGGCCATGCGGAGAAGCACGAATTTGGATGCGGATTCGTGGTTGGCAAGCGACTACGGCATCATGTCCTGCGATTCACACCTGTGAACGAACTACTTGCCATAGTCCGTGTCAAGGCAAGATTCTTCAATATAAGCCTGATTTGTGCGCACGTTCCGACAGAAGATAAGGACGATGAGACCAAAGACAGCTTCTACGAGCGCCTTGAAGATGCCTATGTGCGCAGCCCCCGCCACGACATCAAAATCGTGCTTGGTGACTTCAACGCCAAGGTGGGAAAAGAAAATATCTTTGGTCCAACAGTCGGAAAGTTCAGCCTCCACGACAATTCCTCCGATAACGGAATGAGGCTGGTTGACTTTGCCGCAGCGCAAAACATGGTCGTTAGTAGCACTAGATTCAAGCATCTCATTATTCATAAAGCCACTTGGCTGTCTCCTGATCAAAAGACGCACAACCAAATTGATCACGTTCTGATAGATGGAAGGCACTCTTCCAGTGTTTTAGATGTACGCACGATCCGTGGTACCAATATAGACTCGGATCATTATCTTATCGCAGCCAAGATCCGTACACGTCTGTGCGCAACCAAGAATGCGCGCAATCCAGCACAGAGAAAGCTAGACGTCGAAAAAAACGTACAGCCGAAGACTTCGCTACTCGACTCTCACTCCTGCTTCAAGAAAGCACTCCTCCGATCGACGATATATGCGCGCAGTGAAATCATATTTCCCACTCTATGCGTACGGCTGCCGAAGAGGTGATTGGCTATCACCGCCCTCGCCGAAACCAGTGGTACGACCAAGAGTGTCGCGACGCCACCGCAGAAAAAGACGCCGCCTACAAAGCCACCCTGCAGTCGGTTGTAACGCGTGCTGCTAAGGAGCGATACAAAGAGAAGAGGAGGGAAGAGAGACGCATTTTCAGGCGAAAGAAAAGGGAAGCGGAAATGCGTGAGTGCGAGAAAATTGAGATGCATGGTGACAGGAATGAGGTCCGAAAATTTTTCGAAAAAATAAGACGCCTAAACCACATCAGAATTGAGGCGAACCAAAAAAAAAATTATTAAAATCGGCCGAGCCATTTACGAGCTTTTGCAAGACTCATGCACGGCAATTGATTTTTATATATATTGAAGGTAGAAGACAAGATAAATATGAAAAAAACATTTGGTTTTTGTCTGAGAAAATATAATAGGCTGCTATAATTCGAATTCAGAAGATTGTGCTTTCATATCATTTGATTGCAAATTCTATTAGGAAATTTTTGTAGTACATTTCAATTTGAATATAAATAGTCAGCTCAACCGTCAGTTTTGAAGCCATGAGGTGGTCTAAGGTGCGATCCCCGCAATGGGCGAGCATATATTTTTTTTTGTTTAATTTTGTTTTTTTTTTTATTATTGAAATAAAAAATTCTAAGTGAAAAAACTGCAGTTTTCTTGTGACTAAACCATTTATTTATTTGAGATAAATGTAATTTCGAGTCATTGTTGTTTTAATGCTTTGACAAATTTGCGTTACTTCTTATGTATCACTACAATTAATAAATGCAAAACAAAAAATTAATTTTTGCAGTAAAATGTTTGGAAATAAAAAAAAAAATCCACGTTACCAAAAAATTACTGTTTTAAAAATGAAGAATTCAGAAATTTTTATTTATTTAGAAGATAAAGATTTTTGATTATCAAATGCTAGCAAAAATTAAGTTTTTGCTGTAAAGTGTATGGAAATAAGCAAAGACTAAACTTTCCTCCCATAAAAAGGAATGAAGAGAAATCTTAAAACTTATTACGATTGTTCTATCGGTTGAAAATAAAGAGATGCCGAGGGGCCGAGAAAAAAAATCTTAACGATAACTTTTGATTGGAATATAATAAATTATTCTTGTAGCTTAACTATTCTATAAAAAGAATAAAAACAACTTTTGAAAAAATAATCACTGGGATCAATCTTGTTTTTTGATAAAACAGTTCATTTGAAACATTTTCAAAACGTAAACCATTTTTGCTATGAAACGCTACGTAATTTTTAAAGTAGTCAAAAATGCAATTTTGAGTTTTTCTTATTTTAAGAACAAAAACAGCTTTTGTGCCCTTTTTGGAGTAAGAAGTGAATATGTTGGACCTTTCAAAAAAAAAAAAAAACATTAAAAATATATACGCTAAGCTAACTGTACCCTTCAAATGGTACTGGTTTGTTCAGAGCTTAAATGTAATTTATCAACGAAAAGAAATTTATTTATTTATTTATTGGCCAAACTATAATATAATATGAGGGCAATTTACTCATTCTAACAGGTTTTATTATTTTTTTTTTCTCTCGCCTTTCCTTTTTTTTTGGTGTTCGAAGATATGCAATTCAACGTGGGCGTAATCCGCCCACATAAATGACATGATTTCACGAACACGTCAAAAAGAAAAGGCAAGAAGGAAAGTAAAAATAAAAGCAAAAGTAGGGTATGCAACTATTCGACATTATAAAAAAAAACAGGTTTCGAACAGTACAATTTTTACAAAATCGTAAAATTTGTACTATTATTTTTACAAAACCGGTTTTCGAATTATTCGACCATAAAAAAACCGGGAAAACCGTTTTTTTTCAAATTAAATATTTTTTTTTTACTTTTTTTACCTACATATATCTATTTGTTTTTATTTACCAAAAATTGCAAATATTTTTTAATAAAGTAAATAAAGGTACTTATGCCTTATAATCCACTGAACCATAAGCGAAGGTTTTGCGCAAGGTGAGAGTTTTGCGAAGGTTTTGGGCAGAATTTCTTTTTAATTTTTGATTTTTTATTTTGTCTCTTAAAAGTACTTGCTATAGAAGATTAAGTTCTAGTAAAGACAAATTTTTTATCATTTTAGTAGGTAAAAATGTCTCAAAAATTAACCATTTTTGTTCATAAATGAGTTCAGTTCAGAAATGAATAATAAATGTTTCTTTTTTGCATTATAAATATTTGAGTTCAATCAAAATAATTTTTTTTCATACAAATCATCGATATGTAATAACAAATAATATTAAGCAATAATAAAATGTATAATTCCGAAATATTCGTTTATTCACTCATTTCTGAACAAAAAAAGGTTCGTTTTCTCAAAGCATTCAGTACGGCGATTGATTCAAAAAGTGTTCATTTCCGAGTGCCGAAAAATAAATTTTCTATGATTCTTTTTTATGGTTTTTTTTTTAACTCATTTCCGAACGAAAAAAAAAAGTTAATTTTTGAGAGACATTATAGTCCAAATAATGATACAAAAAATGTTAATTTATGAGTGCCGAAATTGAACGTTTCTACCCGAAATGGTTCGTAAATGAATTCGAAAACGATAGTTTTGATTCACTGGGTAGAATTATGTTTCGAGTTTTTCTTTCAATCTTTTTAACATATGTTTTTTATATCTTTTAATGATTATTTGTATATTTGTACTTAATGCTTCTAGATTTTTTTGGGCATTTCGTACAAGAAGCCTTGTTGAATTTCCTATCTTTTTTTAAATACTTCCAGACTTCGGAGTTCATGTCAAGCTGTTGATAATTCAATTTATTTTTTAAAAAAGAATGCATTATATACTAAAAATCATGTTTAACTTACATTAAATACGCCAGCCGCTTGTAAATGTTGTTTTAAAAAAAACAAAAAATTAAAAAGATATGACCAAAGCATATGCTTAAACGAGCTCAAATAAAGCAAAATGAAATAGAAGCCAGAGATAAGAAATGTTAGAAACGTTAGTGAAATGTAAAAACGTATTAAGAAAAAAACAAAAACAGGGTCGCTCAAATGTAATAAAAAAAGTGGTTTGAAGAATTTTACAATTTTAAATTGTGGATTTATATATTTCGTAACTATTCGAGCAGTCGAATAATTCGAGTAAAAAAAACCGGTTTTCGAATTATTCGAAAATTGCGACTTTTAAAAAAACCGGTTCGCATACCCTAAGCAAAAGGTACTTACATACTAGTGTACTAGTATATTTATACATATTTAGTAGTGGTAGCTTATACTTAATAGGGAACAAACTAAAGAGGTATAAATGGTGAGCATGAAAAAAGAGATGGGGAAATACAATATACAACGAAAGTATTTACTTAGGGTAATTTTATATAATTTTACGGTAAGGAAGTGAGGAAGGTGTATTTGAGTTAAAGAAATAGATAGCAAGATTAGTTTTGTTTTAATTAGAGGAGAGCGATTTTGCAAGGGTACACTTGAAGGTGAATTTATTCATGGAGGGTAAGTAACAGTCGCTAATATTATTGTATATTCTACAGCATCTATTAATGGATTCATTGTATGCATAAACTATATGGTGTTGGTATTCTTTCAACAATCTTGTATGCCTAGTGGCGTCCGTGGCGTACTTGGTTAAGGTGCGTGGCCTCTATGTGAACGAACCTGGAGACCCGGGTACGAACGCCAGCAGCGACAGAAAATGTTTTGAATTAAAATGATTTTTCTGTATGGCCGCCACCTCTCTGCAGACAATGGCAAACCTCAGAGAGAAATCAAAATGCCATGTAAAGCTTCTTGAGAACAAGAACATTCCGTTCATCAATTGTTCTCGATCAATTGTGTACAAACTTAATAACACGCACAACACAATTGATCATAAGAAGCTAGGTTAAAGTTCTTTCAAGGGCTGAAATGACCAGTTATTTATTTATTTTATTTTTTGTATGGCTAGTTAACATTACAGGATCATTGAATGTTACCTTATTCGATATATATTCGATGTTAATAGTTCCAGTTACAACATCAAAGGTAAAGCATGAACTTAGTAACGTTCTCCTTGATGACAGAGACAACAAATTCAGAAGGCCGAGTCTATGTTTGTACGGTGGCAAGCTTCTGAAATTACGAGGATCAAAGTAGTCTCTTAGCGCAAAAAGCAGGAATTGTTTTTGGATTGATTCGAATCTTTCACTATGTGACTCAAAAGCAGGATTCCAAATAATGCAGGCATATTCAAGAAGTGGGCGCACTAGTGCACTGTATAGGGTCTTAGTTACCCACACATTTTTAAACTTCTTAGCACGTCTTTTTACGAACCCAAGCTCCTTACTAGCCCTAGATAAAACTTTGTCATAGTGAAGATTGAATCGTATCTTATTGTCCAAGACTACACTTAGATCTGTGATATGGTTAACTCTGTTAATTTCAATGCTATTAACAGAGTAACAGTTATTCATTACAAGAAACTTGACGGAGAAAGTTATAACGTAGCATTTATTAACATTAAGATAAAGCTTATAACGATTACACCATTCTTCTAAAGCCAACAGTTTTGACAGCAAAAAATAAGCATCAGCTTCAGACTTAATGACATGGTCATTTTAAGGTCGTCTGCATACATAAGATGAGGACTGTGAGGATTGTGAGTGAGGGCGATCTTCACATGGCAACGTGTCTGACTGCCTCAACCTGGTGAGGCCAGCATTATCCATGTCGAACTCGTCTCAAGTCGACTCAAACCTCTGCGTAGTGTCCTCTAGAAACGGCAGACTGGCAACCGTTAGTTTGACGGCTAATCTGAGCGGCGGGCTCCCCCTGCCTTTAAAGGGTTGTGCGTTGGGTTTGATGCCCACCACGTAAAAACAAATTTCAATGAAACGAAAAAGAAATAAGATAAAAATGATCCCCAAATCTGATGACGACTACCGCAAACGAAAAACTGACAATGATTTACGGATATGCACCTGGAACGTCCGAACCCTTAATTGGGATGGTGCCTCTATCCAACTGATAGATATCTTAGAAAGATACAAAGCTGATATCACTGCAATCCAAGAAATGCGATGGAAGGGACAGGGTTGCTCACGGCAAGCATCCTGTGATATCTACTACAGCGGCCATGCGGAGAAGCACGAATTTGGATGCGGATTCGTGGTTGGCAAGCGACTACGGCATCATGTCCTGCGATTCACACCTGTGAACGAACTACTTGCCATAATCCGTGTCAAGGCAAGATTCTTCAATATAAGCCTGATTTGTGCGCACGTTCCGACAGAAGATAAGGACGATGAGACCAAAGACAGCTTCTACGAGCGCCTTGAAGATGCCTATGTGCGCAGCCCCCGCCACGACATCAAAATCGTGCTTGGTGACTTCAACGCCAAGGTGGGAAAAGAAAATATCTTTGGTCCAACAGTCGGAAAGTTCAGCCTCCACGACAATTCCTCCGATAACGGAATGAGGCTGGTTGACTTTGCCGCAGCGCAAAACATGGTCGTTAGTAGCACTAGATTCAAGCATCTCATTATTCATAAAGCCACTTGGCTGTTTCCTGATCAAAAGACGCACAACCAAATTGATCACGTTCTGATAGATGGAAGGCACTCTTCCAGTGTTTTAGATGTACGCACGATCCGTGGTACCAATATAGACTCGGATCATTATCTTATCGCAGCCAAGATCCGTACACGTCTGTGCGCAACCAAGAATGCGCGCAATCCAGCACAGAGAAAGCTAGACGTCGAAAAAAACGTACAGCCGAAGACTTCGCTACTCGACTCTCACTCCTGCTTCAAGAAAGCACTCCTCCGATCGACGATATATGCGCGCAGTGAAATCATATTTCCCACTCTATGCGTACGGCTGCCGAAGAGGTGATTGGCTATCACCGCCCTCGCCGAAACCAGTGGTACGACCAAGAGTGTCGCGACGCCACCGCAGAAAAAGACGCCGCCTACAAAGCCACCCTGCAGTCGGTTGTAACGCGTGCTGCTAAGGAGCGATACAAAGAGAAGAGGAGGGAAGAGAGACGCATTTTCAGGCGAAAGAAAAGGGAAGCGGAAATGCGTGAGGGCGAGAAAATTGAGATGCATGGTGACAGGAATGAGGTCCGAAAATTTTTCGAAAAAATAAGACGCCTGGCCGATGGTTTCAAGACAGGGGCCTCTTCCTGCAAGAATGAAAATGGGAATCTAGTGACAGATATCCAGAGTACACTGATGATGTGGAGGGAACACTTCTCTAGGCTTCTGAATGGCGACGACGACAACAATCCCGTCAATAGAGATGATATTCCGGAATCCCCAATTTTGGACGACGGCGTTGAAGTTCCGCTGCCCGACCATAGTGAAGTCTTGAAAGCTATAGCTCGGCTTAAAAACAACAAAGCCGCAGGAGCCGATGGCTTACCTGCTGAGCTCTTCAAGAATGGAGGCCAAGCTCTATTTAAATGCATTCATGAGCTTCTATGCAGAATATGGTCGGAAGAATGCATTTCAAACGATTGGAACCTCAGTGTGCTCTGCCCAATCCACAAGAAAGCCGATTCCACAATTTGCGCCAACTACCGTGGGATAAGCCTTCTGAATATCGCATATAAGGTTCTGTCGAGCGTACTATGTGAAAGACTGAAGCCCATCGTAAACCAGCTGATTGGGCCTTATCAGTGTGGCTTCAGACCTGGCAAATCCACCATAGACCAGATATTTACGCTACGACAAATCTTGGAGAAGACCCTAGAAAAACAAATCGACACACAACATCTTTTTGTCGATTACAAAGCCGCCTTCGACAGTCCAATAAGGAATCATCTATATTCCACCATGTCTGAATTTGGTATTCCTACAAAGCTCATCCGCCTTTGCAGAATGACACTGAGCAACACCAGCAGCACAGTTAAAATCGGGAAGGACCTCACTCCTCCATTCGATACCAAACGACGTTTCAGACAAGGTGATTCCTTATCGTGCGACTTTTTCAACCTGATGATGGAGAAGATCATCCGAGCTGCTGATTTGAGACGCAGTGGCACGATATTCTACAAAAGTATTATGCTGCTCGCGTATGCTGATGATATCGATATCATTGGCCATAATAAGCGCGAAGTCAGTGCAGCATTCTCCAGGTTAGCGAAAGAGTCGAGTCGAATGGGTCTTGTAGTGAACGCAGATAAGACGAAATACCTAGTGTCAACAAATAAACAGTCCCAGCGTCTTGGAAACCACGTCACTGTTGACAACATCTCCTTCGAGGTTGTTAAGGACTTCGTCTACCTGGGATCCAGCATAAACTCTTTCAACGATGTCAGTATTGAGATAAAGCGAAGTATAACTCTTGCCAACAGGTGTTACTTTGGGCTGAGTAGGCAATTGAGAAGCAGAGCCCTCTCTCGACGAACAAAACTCGTGCAGCACAAACCTGGACGTTGAGCAGTTCTGATGAAAAGACTTTGGGAGCCTTCGAGAGAAAGATCCTTCGTAAGATCTTCGGTCCAATCTGCGTCAATGGCGAGTACCGAATTCGATGGAACCACGAGCTGTATGAGCTGTACGCTGACATAGACATAGTTAAGCGCATTAAAATCGAGCGGCTCCGCTGGCTAGGTCGTGTTGCGCGAATGGAAAACGACGCTCCAGCGAAAAAAATATTCGATTCAGTGACCGGTGGTGGTCAACGCAGAAGAGGAGAAGAGGACGCCCACATCTTCGTTGGAAGGATCAGGTGTTGGATAACCTGACTACACTTGGTGTTTCCAACTGGCGCCAGCAAGCGCAAAATAGAAATGGCTGGCGCAATTTCTTATACGAGGCCAAAACCGACCTTCGGTTGTAAGCGCCAGATAAGTAAGTAAGTAAGCATACATAAGATGTGGAATTTCATTAAAAAATTCCGAGAAATCTGAGATGAAGATATTGAAAAGGAGTGGAACACCTTGTGGAACACCGGATGTGTCAGAAATTTTTTTCGATAAGATTCCTTCAAACTTAACAAACTGACATCTTTCGCAGAGATAGGATTTTAGGCAATTTAGTAAAGAACCCGATATACCAAACCTTTGCAATTGTAGAATTAGGATTTCATGATCCACCTAATCAAAGTCTTTACTAAAGTCAGTATAGACTTCATCCACCAGATGTTCTTTTTCCATTTCAGTAAGAAGATCAGAGACTAAAACTGTGAGATTCGTTGTAGTAGATCGGCCTTTGCGAAAACCATGTTGTTAATCGTTAAGTAATGGATTAACTAGGCATGTTAGTTTCTCACATATAACTTTTTCGAAAAGTTTTGGAATAGCAGACTCCTATGGCAGACCCCTATGGCAGACCCCTATAGCAACACCCCTATAGTTTTCAACCGACCTCTTAACACCACTTTTATATATATGTACGTGTTAGATGGGAAGATTTCCAGTGGGATGGAAAAATACCGAGTTCAAGGACTTATTAAAAATAATATAAAGGGTCCCGCCATCTAACGTTTTTTTTTCAACTGGTGCTTATTTCGTGAATGGTAACACTTGGCACATGTCTGATTTGACAGATAATTAGTTTTATCCTTCCGCTGAACGAATATGGTTGTGTATACGCTTGAACAACGCTGGGACATATTGCGACATTACTTTAAAAATCATAGTAATGTTGCAGAATGTGTGCGAAAATTTTGGATTTTGGAAGAACAGAAGCACCGTCAGCTCCGTATGTTCGTTATCTTGTGAAAAAAGTGAAAGAAACTGGCATCCTGGCATCGATAAACCAAAGCGTGAAAAGCCAAAAACAATGCGTACACCCGGGAATATTGCTGCTGTGTCAGAAAGTGTGCGTGAAGCGGCATCAACATCAATTCACCGTCGTTCTCAACAATTGAACATTTCGGAGACATTATTGAGACGCATTTTGCATAAAGACCTTGGTAGGACGCCATACAAAGTCCAATTGGTTCAGGAGTTGAAGCCAACTGACCATCCAATGCGTTTTCGCTTCGCTGAGTGGGCCTGCGATCGACTTACAGAAGATGCCGATTTTGCCAAAAAAATCATCTTTTCAGATGAAGCTCATTTTTATCTTGGGTATGTAAACAAGCAAAATTGTCGCATTTGGGGCACAGAAAACCCGCATGCATACATTGAAAAGCCGATGCACCTAAAACGAGTCACTGTTTGGTGCGGATTTTGGTCCAGAGGCATAATTGGGCCATTTTTCTTCGAAAATGAGCAAGGAGTGGCCGTTACAGTCAATGGCCATCGTTATCGGGCCATGTTGAACGAATTTTTGTTCACAAAAATTGAAGAGGAGGATATTGGCAACATTTGGTTTCAACAGGACGGCGCTACGTGCCACACAGCCGAAGCTACACTCGATGTTTTGCGCCCTGTTTTTGAAGATCGCATTATCAGCCGCAGAGCTGATGTCGTTTGGCCACCTCGGAGCTGTGATTTGACACCCTTGGACTATTATTTGTGGGGTGCCCTCAAAGATAAGTGTTACGCCGACAAGCCAGAGATAATTGACGCTTTAAAGGACAATATTCGTGAAGCCATTGGTGAAATGCAGCTGCACACAATCGATAATGTGCTTAAAAATTGGACCGATCGTGTAGGCTACTGCATGGCCAGCCGAGGCAGCCATTTGCATGAAATTATTTTCCATTATTAACCTGAAGGATTGTACATTCAAATAAAAAAATAAATTTGAGAAAATATTCAGTAGTTTTTTAATAGCATTTTCAAAAAAAAAAGTTATTTGGCGGACCCTTTATAATGGGATGATAAGTTGGTCTACGCATTGAACTAGAAAGCTTGAGGGTATAAGGTCCGGACCAGGAGCATTTTTTGGAACAAGACTCCTAAGGGCTGAATATATCTCATCCTGAGTTAGACTGATGTTAGAGACAATGGGTGAAGTATTCGAACAGCGAGACGGAGCTAATTGTAGGTACCACAAATACATCCTTGAAATGATCCGCAAATAAGTTGATGATTTTATTAGGGTTGGAGGAGAATTACTTTTAAACATAGACGATGGATAGCCGCTAGATTTACGCGGATTAAGATTAACGAAGTCAAAAAATGTTTTCGGCTCTTGGACAATTTTTTCTCCGATAAGGTTAATGTACAACTTGTACGATTCTTCTGACTTGATAGAGAACTGATTGGATAGTTCGTCATATCTTAGCTTCAGTTCATCGCTTACACTATCGGTGTTTTTGAGAAGTTTGCAAATTTTATTTCTCTGGTTCCTCAAAAACCTGAGATGTTTGTCTAGCCATGGCTCTGAAAGCTTATTCTTTTTTTTTATTTTTGGCACATAACTTTCAATAGCAGTAATTTTATTAAATGTTTTAAATGTATTAATAAAATCTTGAGACAGCGCTGTCTAAATCTATGTTGGATAAAACATTATTCCAGTTTAAGCATTTAGATAACATTTTATACTTGAGTAATCGGCGTTGAGGTAATCGTACGCAATGGAGTTATTATTAGAATGGGTAAAAGTGATGTCATTAGCAGAGAAAACAAGTTAAGGCTGTATGGTGAACAGTGTTATAGCCCATTCACACCTAAGCTAATTTCCTCATTTCGGCCAAAAAACACAAATGAGATGCGTAATGAGCTCATTTCCCATAGAAATATTCCACCTCATTACAACTCATTTCAACGAAATGAGTAGCAAATGAGAAATTTTCACGTTAAACACAGCTCTGAGCATATTAAACTGCTTTGTGAACATACCTTTCAAAGCAAAATGTAAGAAAAATTTGTACACAGAAAAAGTTTATCAAAACAAAATATGAAAATACATCAAAAACAACCGTCAAACAAAATGAGATTTATAAGTGTGAACACTTTTTAATGAGATATTTAAATGTGCTCATTTGGCTTAGGTGTGAACGTAGTATTAGTAAATAAGTTTTCTGCTTCAATGCATGGACTGACCTTCACTTCATCATACGAGTTAGCGAAGATCCCATTTGCTATTTCGGTTTTGTACAGAAGAAACTAGCAGGTTTCTAATTTAATTTAATTTAATTTAACCCGTAATTTTTACGGGTGTTTGTGCAAACAAATGTCAAATATTTAAAAAGGAAGAAAGACCCGAAAAATAATTTAGACCCAAAAAAAAAAAAAAATTAAAAAAACACCATTTGGACCTTAACTAAAAATAAATTAATAACTGGTCATTTCAGCCCTGGAAAGGACTTTGACCTGGCTTCTTATGATCAATTGTGTTGTGCGTGTTATTAAGTTTGTACACAATTGACCGAGAAATGGACCTACAGGCTTAACGCCGACTCTGAACGGCGATGAACAAAATGTTCTTATTCTCAATAAACTTTACACGGCATTTTGATTACCTTATTCGGATATAATGTCCATGGACCCCTTGTTCATGGAATAACATCAAAAATTAAATTTCAAACTCGCCATAATCAAATGGGTTTCCCTTGTAGGGAAGGTAAACACATAACATTCCATATAAGGGCAAATCATTTTATCATAAAAAAAAAACACCATTTGGACGTTATTCGTACATAATGCCCCCCCTGCCCATGGAATAATATCAAAATCAAATAACATTAAGGTAGTCTTTGCAGATATTTTCACATAGGAACATTTATTTACTACTCAAATCTATTCGTTTATATTTTTATAATCTTCCATTGAATCTGAATCACTGAAATTACGCCCCAAAAAAATTGGAAGTAAAGCCCGAAAAACCGCTGAAAATTTCAGGCGTAATTTCCATTTTGTTTGGGATTCATATTCAAGCCATTCAAGCGTAATTTCTTTTTATCGGGCTCAATTGCCATTTCCAAATCATTTGGGAGTTTTTTTTTCAAAATTCGATGCTATGGAAAATCGGGCTTTTTGCCATTTTTTTTTATTTTGGGCGTAAGTTCATCGAGCGTAAATTGTGTATGGGAGCCCTTTTCGAGTATCTTGGGCATGCTTTTGGCACGAATGTTTGTGGCTGGCTGAGGCTTGCTGGCGTAAACTTTTGAAATAACCCCAGAAAAAGAATATTTTAATTCAAATAATTTTCTGTCGCTGCTGGGGTTCGATTGTCGCTGCTGGGGTAGGATTATCTTCCTACGTTAATATTAACCCGTGCCGACATGGCTCGGAAGTTGTTGAAAATATCTACATTTGAACGAGTTCTGTTATGTAGCTCAATCAGTAGTAATATTAGTATTTTACAAAAAATTTATTAACAACCAAGTTAAAATTATATTCATTTATTGAAACTAGATGAAAATTTAGATATTAGTTAGAATATTTGCGTTTAAGGGTATCTTTTTTACAATCGGGATACAGCTTTCTGTGCTCTTGCACACAGCGTAACAAAAACTGTTTTTGTTCTTCTTCTGCAGTTATTAAACCATGAATTTTGCGTTAGTTTAACTGCTCTTTCAACGGTTTCATCGTCTCAATATCGTATCTGGAAATCTCTTTTTTTAACCTTCAATACTCTCCTTGATTTGGTTACTAGCTTCGTCATGTGCCGTCAATGCCGCATTTCCTTCAGACAAGTACCAAAGATATTGGCAAAACTTCGTCAAGGCTGCATTGGAGATTGATTAGTCCACAGTTTCATAATCTTTTAACTCCTTTAAGAAGCACATATCTTGATCTTCACTGCCAAACTGCACCCGAGCCAGGGTTTCACATACATAGCCGTAATGAAAAAAAGCAGTAGAATTTATGTTTTTCCAATTGTCTCTTAACCTAAACAGAGGAATATATGACTTCATGGATCTTTTATTCAAACACAATTCGTAAGACCAATACGTAAACGTAATGCCGGCAGGCGAAGAGTAGCAACTCTCTTTTCAGTTTTTGTTCCAAAAGCACGCAAGTTGCATTCAAACGCCCTGTTCTAGACGCAGTTGTATCACAATACATTATATGCACTTTACCGTTTAGGTTCCAATAAAAAAGTGCCTTTGAAACAGCTTCAGCCCGGAAGAACTCTCTAGGTTTGGTACAGCAAGTAGTTGCTCCTTCTCCCCAAATGAAATAAGAATCAGCAAGCGTTCTTCCTTAGAACTTCTCAAATTTAGAACTCACAACTGATCAATAGTGGTGACTGATCAATAGTGGTGACCCTTCCAAATCGAAAAAAGACGGCCAAAACCTCAACGAGTTGTCTAATCTGCATGAAAATGATGATTAGTAAGTTTTTGGGGTCGCTGATCACGAATATGAAGTTAAAAATTCGAAATTCAAAATGGCGGCCATGAACATGCTAATTTTTATAATAACTATGTTATGCAGTACAATTTTGCTATCCTGAAAGTTTTCGGGGTCACTGAATACGAATCTGAAGTCAAAAATTTAAAATTCAATATGGCGGCTTAAAAATTTAGCCTTTCTTTATTCTGTTCCACAAAACGGATGTTTGTTCCTTTGCTTTTGTTGCAGCTCTCAAAAAATTTATTACAAAAATTTATATATAAATCAATAAGAATCTTTTTTAATGTCAGTTATTTGCACATTTTAATTTTTCTGCTACAAAATTAACGATTTTCGGTTTTATAGATTTATTTTGTATATTATCAATATCTGCACACATCATATGCACAGAAATTAAAGTGAAAACAAATGCCTACTCAGCTAGCTTCGATAATGCACCAAGTGAGGTAGGCAGGTAGGCATGTAATTTTATTGTTTTAATAATAATATAAACACAAAATTAAACTCATTAACTAAGTATGTTTAATACCAACACAAAAAAATAAAGATAAAAATAATCCTTTGAAAAAAAATTTTTTTTAGTTTCCGATACCATTTTAGTTTTTCTTAAATTTTCGTACAGTATTATACGAAATATTATCATAAAATATCCCACATAGGAACCAATACATTTCTAAAGGAGAAAAAACGGGAAAACACTTTCGTTTTTCCAGTTTAACTGAGTCAAATATTTACAAAATGTAAATTTTCTTTGTATTTTTTTAAAAAAAGTGTATGCATATTTTTTAAAGTTTTACTTTTCTTCTGATTACATAAATTTTGTTCCAATACATGAAAATATAAAAAAATTATAAATAACTTATACAAATAACACAACAAGAGCTAGAAATTGGCTTAAAGTATTATTATTTTTTTTTTGTAGAATTTTTGTCAGACTTTAAGGCCTCAAAAATCCTTAAAAAAATTTAAAAAAAAAAATTGAGAACGCAGTTTTTTCCTTTGTCTATCTTAAATAGATATCTGAAGTTGAAGTTTGAATTTTTTTCAAATTTCTTTAAAAATTATGTCTTGGCCGTTTTTTTTTCGATTTGGAACAATTGTGCGACGTCGCTTCTACGTAACTTGTATGAACATGTTTCGATGCATGTCGGCACGGGTTGTCATTATCCAAATGAGCAGAAATTTTATTTTATTGTGTTTTAGGGGTAAATGAACGAAATTAGGGCCTAAGCCTCAACGAATTAAAATCTTCAAAAATAAGGGACACACTAATGTACATACAAAGACTACTTCCTGAACAGACTCTTATTATTCGGTGATCGAAGAGTTTATGGCTATGCGTATCTAATAGCTCACTTGAGAGAGAATTGTGAGTTGCTATGAGAACATCCCCTCCTCGGGAAAGACCAGTTTAGGAGTAATCCCGATCATTTCTAAAGACAGTCCAATTGCTGTCAAGAATTTCCTCATTATTAAAGGTATCATTTAACCATGTCTCAGTAAATACTAAAACATTGAAGTGAGATGATTTGGCGTCAACATAAAGTTTGTTTAATTTGGTTCTGATGCCGCCACAGTTATGGTAAAATATATTTAGGACAGGTGAGTTAGGGACGATAATATTGTTGTTGGTCTTTACGCGATTTTTGGAGAAGAGAGATATGTTTATTCCTAACGTGAGTGCCATAGGTATCAAGATCCACTTTGACTTGATCGATCGTCACGCCGAGTTGTTCGTGAAAACAAATAAATAATTTGCGCAAGCCATCAACATCGGTTGGTAGACCTTCTTGCTGAATTAATATTTTGAGATTAGTTTTAGTCTTGCCTTCAATACATGTAGAATCTGGGGCCTTATGCATGTAGGCGAGATACAGACGAACATTATTATATACACCGCTCTCTCTAAGGCGAACAAGGGCATATCTGCACTCAGTTTCAGCGTAAGAATTTAAAGTAAGTTTAACTCTTGGTGGTAAAAGAGGGTCTAAGAATGACTTCGAACTGCTAGGTTGGTTCGAGGGTTCAATTATGATTGGATCTGTTGGCGAGGGGTTTAGAGTATGGGAGTGCACGAAATTGGAATAGGGTGTACTGGAGGTTTCGGGTGTATTTTTAGTGACGGAGGAGTTAGATTCTGGGTTGAGGTTAAATGAGACACGTTTAGATTTTGATGATTTAACACGTTTAGATTTAATGAGACACGTTTAGATTTTGAAGATTTATGGACAGAAGAAGAGGAAGGAATTGAAGTATGTTTAGGAAAAGGAGAGAATTTAGGGAAGACGTTTGTTTTATAAGACCAGTTACTATCTGGCAAAAGTTTTCGAGATTAATTACTATTATAAGAATTAAAATAATTATTATTCTTTGGCTTACTAATAATCCTAATTTTATGATTACTGTTATATATGTTGCTAGATCTTGGTGTCTTCCGCTTCTTGTCAGGGTTGTCAATACACTCGGTAATTATCCACTTTCCATGCGTCACACTGCTACCAGAGATGTTCAGGAGTATCCATGCATATTGAGTAGGAATTTAAAATTTGAAACAGCAGAATTTTCTTACTTTAAAATACATCTTTATGCAGTCAGAAATTGGAACACCAAATTTCTTTTGAAAGTAATTGCGCAACCAAGATACGCTAGTCTTAACTTCTAGACCCTTAATGAACAATGTAGTTTTCTGTCTTTCATTCACACTCTCCAGTTTTTTTATCCGGTTATCTCATTTAGATGATGTCCACGATGTTCCGAACTGATAGATCAAGTTGCGCGGTGAAGCCACCGGAGTAGTTATAGATTGCTCAATTTCTTTATCAGAGAGAGACACCGGTGGAGCGTAAAGAATGAACCAGTAGAGAAGGATCGGCTGCTTCCAAGATTGTTTCAAATATAGAGGATGCATTAAGATGAGAAGACTCTGACGTGTTCTGAATACGTTCAGGAGCATATCTGACAAAATCAGTAATTTCCGTCAGCGACTCCCGAAATATTCCAAGATCATCATTAATTTCATTTACTTTATGGTATAAAACTTCAATTAGTGGATCTGGCTGCTGAGGTGGTGGTGAAGTTACCCTTGTAGTAGATTGCATCATGGTGTCTACATCCATTCTCAAAAGTGCAAGATTTTCCGATATGTTATTAATCAATTCTTGTTGTTTTATTATTTTGTATTATTGTGTTATTAATGTTATTTATCGCGGTTTCGAAAAAGAACATATTATGTTTGAACTCCGCTGTGGTGTTCGTGACTTTTAACATGCTATTGGAAAGTTTAGATATTTTCGAATCAAGGTCAAATTTTAAGGATTCAATAGAGCAGTTAAGGTCTTCTGCAGTTCTTGAGACTGCATTAAATTTCGTGACCTGCGCAACTATTTTTTTACACACTGCTTAGTGTCCGACCGTAGTGAGTTTGTTGTGTCACTGAGACATTTCACTGCAAGAAGGACGTGCGAGAGTGAGATGTCTTTGCGCAGTAAATTGAATGAAATTATTCAAAAGCAACGGAGTTATTTTCATCTAAAGTAAGAAATACGAATTTCTGATAAGTTTTTGTAATTCTAAGGAAACGATGTTATTAGAAAAAGACGCTGTACTAAAATTTTGCGCAGTTTTGAAATTGGGTGAATTTTTTTTGGTGTTAAAATAAAAATTATTTTTTTTTATTTAGACAAACATTTTCGGTAATAATAGAACGCTAGTAGGTTGATTTGCCTTGCGAACTAAGTATACCGTAACCTAATCTAGGATTTAAGTAATATGTGTACCAAATTTGAGTTAAGTCCTTCCATCCGTTAAGATTTGTTGGCTATTTGAAGTAGTCTGACGTGACAATTCCCATACAAAACTGCCAATTTCGATTTCTCCGCTGTTCCTTCGAATTTTGTGTTATTTTTTTTTATTTTAAAACACATCTGTATTAAGGCAAACAACACAAAAAAAAGAATTATAAAAATCGGCCGAGCCGTTTCCGAGTTTTAGCAGGACTAAGATAAAGACTAAGATAAAGAAGTTATGTTGGTTTTAAATTTCAGTACATATGAACACTCTGTCGGCAAAAACGACCGACCAAAAATGGCTCCGTAAACCAACAACAATAACATAAGGAGCCAACGAGCTATTCTAAACACCAGACAATTGCTGTTTAGGCCGCAACCCTACGTAAACAACGCGACGGGGTAACAATATAGAAATAAAAACAATAATAGCAAGAAGAAACACCTGTGGTGGGTATTCAAAAAAGAGTTGCCACCGTGACCAAAAATTATCGCACCTATTGTGATTGTCATTTTGGGCACATTTTTTGAAAAATCCGGGAGAAGTACAAGAAAAGTCTGATTTTTCTTTTCTGATTTTTTTTTAAAACAATTTTTACGAATCATAAAAAAAAATTTTCAATACAATTTTTTACTTTTTAGAAAATTTGTTACGTTTTTTTTGAAAATATTTCGCGAGAATTTCTATTCATGAGAATTTTTTTCTACTTTCGTTGAAGCTCAACAGAAATTTCCAGTTACAAAAAATTGTTTTCTGATTTTTTTGGAAAATATATCGTGAAGGTGGTTTCTACTTATTACAAACAATTTTTACGAATTATAAAAATTTTTTAAGACAATTTTCTACTTTTTAGAAAATTTGTTACGATTTTTTTTAAAATATTTCGCGAATATTTTTATTTATGAGAAATTTTTGCTACCTTCATTGAAGTTCAACAGAATTTTCCATTTACAAAAAATTTTCTGATATTTTTTGGAAAATATATCGCAAAAGTTTTTACTTATTAGAAACAATTTTACGAATCGTAAAAATTTTCAAGACAATTTTCTACTTTTTAGAAAATTTATTACGATTTTTTTTAAAAATATTTCGCGAGAATTTCTATTTATGAGAAACCTTTTCTACTTTTCATTGAAATTCAACTGATTTTTTCCAATTTAAAATTTTTTTTCTGATTTTTTTTGGGAGACATATCTCGAGAGTTTCTAGTTTATTAGAAACCAGTTTTCCGATTTTTTTTTTTTGGAAATTTATCGCGACAGTTTTTAATCTACTAAATATATTCTCTATATGTACACAATATTTAAACCGAATTTTCTACGTATTAGAAAATTTTTGTTTTTTGTCGAAAAAACATTGCGAACGTTTCTGATCGAATTTTCTACTTAGAGAAATTTTTCCGATTGTTGTCGATTTTTGTAGTCTTTGATTGCACGTTTGCGATAAAAAAAAAATAAATAAATAATGGCAAAACTAACCTCTTATGAGAAATGCCTACACCATTTTTGATATGAAAAAAGACCTTAATGATATCCCTCACGAAGAGCATACAATTCGCTCTAAGAATTCTTGAAAATGAATTAAAGTCTCATTGGGCTTACCTTGAGACTTCATATGACGCGTGCTTGCTCAAATTAGTGGCAGCGAGTGGAGACGATGATGACAACGTCACCCAATGTTCGATGTCTTTCAAACATATGTTCGATGTCTGGCAAAGATGAACGAACTGAGCGATAAGTTGTCCAGGGCGAAGATACGCAGTGAAGTTGATATTTCACAAATAGAACTGCCAATGTCAGGCCATAATATCAACCTGCCGCCATGTGATACTGAAATTTTTCACGGCGATTATGTAACATGGCAAATAATTCAGAGACATGTTCTCAGCCATTTACATCCAAACATTCGGCTAACACCTGTTGAGAAACTTTTTCATCTCAATCGGGAAACCAGTGGAGAGGCAAAAGTGATTGTACAAAAATCTCTTCTCACGCATGAAAAGTTTGCAACCGACTGGCAAAACTTGACTGACCGCTATGAAAATAAGCGGATTTTGGTGAATAGTCAACCAAAGGTTTTATTTGATCTGTCAGCTGTTTCAACTGAGTCTGGAAGTGGTATAAAAAAGCTACAGAGAGATATAAATAATTGGATTTCAGCTCTTAATTTACACAAAGTAGTTATTAGCAACTGGGATGCTATTTTTACATAATTGTGTTCACCGAAACTGCCAGAAACTACGCTCTCCGTATGGGAGCAATCAATTCAAAACAAAGCCGAAATACCCAAATGGGCTGACCTGGATAAATTTTTGACAAGTCGTTTTCAAACGCTAGAAACTGTGTCTGACTTTAGAGGCGCGATGCCAAAAATCGACCGCCTCTTCTCCAAATGAGAAAAAAGTCAGCACTTTTCAGGTCAACATAACGCATAACAATTGTAAGCTGTGCAAAAATCAGCAGTATACGTTGAAGGTGTGTCCAAAGTTTTTGGCCATCAAAGTTAATGAGCGATCATCGAGGCGCTTTCACTGCTGCCTGAACTGTCTGGCAACGAACCATGTGGAAAAGTTTGTAAAAGCATTTTTAACTGCTCAACATTTGGACAACGACACAACTCGTTATTACACAAAGAATTTCGAGGTGCAAATAATCAGCTTAATGCGGGAGGTCCAAGCACGTGTACAGTGATACAATCCAGTAGGCAAGTCGCAGCGCTATCGCAAGCATCTGCAGGCGCTAGCGGTAATATTCAATCGTGCTTCGCCTCAAGCAGTAAAGGTATTTTTCTAGGAACCGTGATGATCAATATTTGCCATCGAGGAGCCAGTTACACAGCCAGAGTACTTATTGATTCTGACTCAAGGGGTTCATTTATTTCTGAGAGGTTGCAGCGACTTATGCAGCTACCTACTCATCGGGTTTCCGCTCAAGTATCGGGCCTTAACAATGTGGCCAAAGTGCAAAAAGCTTGCAGTTTGGTCATCGGATCACCTATTGATCCGTCCGGCTTACCACTAAAGCTCTCATACTGTCTAGAATCACCAAAACGTCTACATGTTCAGTAGATCCACTATTGCAGCAAGCTTTTCCAAAGCTTGTTCTTGCGGACAAACGGTTCTACTGCAGCGATAAAGTAGATGTGCTCTTAGGTGAAGATGTGTATCCATATATTCTGCTTGACGGCATCCATCGACATGTTCTTGGGTCACTTATTGCCCAAGAGACCATATTTGGTTGCATATTGACCGATTCAGTTCCTACATTGTTGGAAAGTAGTTTGCCGCTTGCGGCACAAATTTTGCGGCATCACATGTACGCGAACGACGCACTGGCGGAAGGTCTAATGTAGAGTCAGCAGTCCAAGTTTGAACAGACTTGGAAAAAGCAGCCGAATCAGCAGAACGGCCAACTCAGATGAAGTGCTCAGAAGAAGAGGGATCCCGAAGAGTCATCGGTTACGTGAAGATTTCCTGGAGCTAGAGGACACGAGTAACGTAAAGGCACTGGGTATTCGATGAATCTCCCGGTTTGACTACTTCTACTTCCATGCGCGGCCGTTAGACAAAGAGGGTAGGTTTTCCAAATGAGAGGTTTTGTCGGCGATCGTTGGCGCCGGTCGTGGTCATCGCAAAAATCCTAATGCAGCAAGTTTGGTTGGATGGCATCGGTAGGGATGATCAGCTGATCCCGTCGACTTTGTCTTTTTATCTCCGGAAAGCAATCTGCAGTTTCACGGGTTCTGCGATGCTTCAGAGAAAGCATATAGAGCCGCTGTTTACATACGCTTTAAGCACTTAGACAGCACACGCGTCCATCTCCTCGTAGCGAAAACAAAAGTGGCACCAGTCAGGACGGTGTCCTTACCTAGGCTCGAGTTGTGTGGCGCACTTCTGCTGGCAGAGATGGTGGAAGCGTTTCTGACAAGCTTAGAAACGTACAATAATCAACTATTTTTATCGAAAGACTCTACCATTGTGCTGGCGTGGTTGATTAAACAGCCATCCGCCTGGACCACTTTTGTCGCCAACCGAGTCGCAAAAATCAGCGAAAAGGTAGGGACCGATAACTGGGGTCATATGGATTGAGCAGACAATCCAGCACATCTCGCCAGCAGAGGATTGGAGCCGCAACATTTAAAAGATAGCTCATTGCAGTGGCATGAACCCGTATGGCTGCAGCAGGAGCCCAACTCATGGCCAAACCAAGGTGCGGAATATGATACAGCTATGGAAGCAAAAGCCATCAAAGCTCATGTAGCCTGTAGTCAAACTAAAATATTTTAGACCGTTTTTCTTCGTTGCCTCGAGCCTTACGAGTTCTGTCATATGTATTACGTTTTTACCACGGAATTCACCGGGCACATGGACATAATTTCTGTCATTAAGCTGTTGAAATATCGCAGCAAGAAATTAAAGAGATAACGAGAAAGATCCTGATTGAGAGTCAAAAGTGTGGATACCACTCTGAGTATACCCACTTAGCAAACAAAACTTTGATCGACTCGAAGAGTTCGATCCTTAACATAATCCCTTTTCTAGACAGCGATAAGGTGATTAGAGTTGGCGGATGTTTGTCGGAAACAGAACACATCTCTTATGATGAACGTCATCCGGTAATTTTAAAGTACGATTGTCAATTCTCTAAATTGCTCGTGAAGTTCACTCACGAAATTTCCAATCATTATGGGAACGAGCTTGTATTGCGACTTATTCGGATGTAATACTGGATTCCCAGAGTAAAAAATATGATAAAGTCTATCATCCACAATTGTAAGGTCTGTGTGATCGACCGCAAATGGTTACAGACCCAAATGATGGCATCATCACCCCCAGAGCGAACAAAATTATCTCGCCCATCTGCGTCTACTGGAGTGGATTTTACTGGGCCATTCGACATAAAAATTATGCGGGACGCGCGTGTCTCATAACCAAGGGCTATATTTGTGTTTTTGTCTGTTTTGCGACGAAAGCTATTCATTTAGAGGCTACTAGCGATCTCAGAACTGTCACTTTTGGCAGCATTTTCGAGATTTTTCGCACGTAGATGTTGACCTCGCGAGCTTGTTAAGCTTTTCTCAAGAATTCAAAGGAGAAGTTGGTGTCCAAGTTTGACCACCAACACTTAACTTGGCACATTATTCCAGCAGGTGCTCCCCATATGGGAGGTCTGTGGAAAACAGGTGTCATAAGTTTTAAGCTACACTTCCGAAAAGTTGCATCAGACACCAAGTACACGTTTGAGGAGCTCTCAACATTGCTGTCGCGTATCGAAGCATGTTTAAATTCGCGTCCTCTCAGCCCCATGTCCTCAGACCCTAGTGATCTGCTAGTCAGAATACGAGAAAAATTCGTCACCGCTCAAGACGCAAAGTGGGTCCAGGCGTCGTTCGACTGAGCCTAATAGTCAGCGCGGGAATGTTGCTGACCGGCTTTCCTTGCCGTCAGCTTTGAGCGTTGAGGGGGATTCGGCGACTGATAGAAAAGATAACGAGACGCGATTGGCGCGATGCATCAAAAATGCCGAAGAGTCGTGCGCGTTTCGGCCATCGCTGCAGGGCAGCATCCAGAAGTCTCGACGTACGAGGCACTCAAACCGGCGATCTCGCGTCTCTAAAAATGAGCGTCGCAATCGGGAGCAGGGACGAACCCGTGCAAAGCACCGACGCTCTAATAGTGGCACTCAGCGCCTGCCCTCGCCATCACCGTTACCATCATCCTCCCCACGGCGGTAGTCAAGATGATCGACAAGGGTCACATCCATAGGATTCGTGCTCTGATAGACAAATGTGCCGAAATGTCCATGGTGTCACAGCGTTAACTTGGGTTGTCATCGCGGATGGTGGGCTCACATGAGGTTTGCTCCCTAACGTTCCGAGCTAACTTTGAGTCGAACCATACGGTGACAGCCCAAGCGAAGGTTCTGCGTCACTTCACACGAATTACGCCGAGACAAAGTTTGGACACTTCTATCAGAGTGTCTCAATTCTTGAATCTGATGCTTGCTGCTCCCGACTGCTTTCGTCTTCGGTCGCCATGCTGTTAGGAGCAGATGTCTACCCAAAGGTTATAAAACCAGGGCTCTGGCCATGTAGTGTGGTGGAATTCGTAATGCAGAACACCATCTTCGGATGGGTGCTATCAGGCGTTGTTTCCCAATAGCAATTATACCTTCTTTAATTTTAATTATATAGTTTCTTATTTGTATTCCATCTATGATCATGAAGATCATCATTTAAGGTACTGAATTATGAACTTTATAAATTATATCGTACAACCGAGAAATGAAACACTTTTTTAATTAATCAACACCTTTTTACTAATTTTAAGGTATTTTTAAAGTTATTTTCATTTATCTTACTGCAAGGGGGCCGGCATGTTTAGGCCGCAACCCTAAATAAAATGGGTACTAGATTAATGCCCACAAAAGGTAAGAGATTAAGTACTTACTTATCGACTCGTTCGAGTGTCAATCCTCGATAGCCGAACGGTTGATGCTTCGGAGGAGCCTTCGTGGGCTTTAATGGCCGCTCCTTCTTGATTCACATCCGGAAACCAGCAGACGTTTTTCTATTTGCTCTACTAGATTTTTTGTATAATCCTGAAAGAAAACGTAAGTTATTATAAAACAAACATTATTTAAATGCCAATATCCTTACCTGCATTACTTTTATTTTGTGTTCACTGCATTTGCGAGTAAATTCTTGGTCACATATTGAGCAAAATTTATTTGCAAATATAGACTGACAGACTATTATCTCAGCACATATTGCCGCTTGAAAACCAGCATTGCCGTGGAAAACAAAAGGAACTGTTTTTGCCCAATCTGTTTAACTACAACAACAACGATGCTTAAGGTACTATTGCAATATGATGCGATAAAGAAGCATATTTTTATATCAGTTTTCCGTAACACTTTAAATGTTATTTATTAAATTTTATTCTAGTACGCATATAAAGTGAATATTGTCCAGTTTAAATCAAAAAGTTCTTTTTTTCATAATCGGTAGTTGCCTTTCTCCTAGAAGGCGTTAAATTAGCAATAAGAAAAATCGTATAAATCTGCCACTTTTCTAGTGAACTGATACAATTCGAATCAAGAAGTTTAAAAATTTTTAAATTTTTGCGACTTTTCTTTATTGTTTTTTAATGAAAAAAAATTTTTTTTCTTAAGAAAAGAAAATTGAAATGCACATAAAAATGTTTGTTGCTTGTCATTTGTTAATTAAAAAAACTTTCCTCCGCATGTCCGCATCGCCAAAATTTGTGATTAGAGGGTGTTTTCAGAAAGTGATATTGAGTATTATAAGAAGATGAACCTGCATTTCATAGATAGTAATTATAAACATAGTCCCTGCCATGACCTTTTCAACGATGTATAAAACTTTAAAATCGGACCACAAATAACCGAGTTATAGACAAAATCCGATTCCGCTTTTTTTGCCACGCCCACAAAAAATTTTTACCCTCCCGTAATTTTCTCGACATAACAGTTCACATAAGGCGGTAACATTGAAAACTTTTTTTTGATACGGCTTAATGTACATCGATAACTCCTAAAGTACTTGTCTGATTGCTGTAATTTTTTGTCAACACTAGAGACCATGAATACAGAGGTTTTTTTTAACCTTAAACCCGTTTATCGGGTCATATTGACCCGAGGTACTTTTCATTTGCATAAAAAACATATTTAAAATCAAAAATTGAAAAGAAATATCATTTTATTTGTTGAAGTTTTATCTTTTCAACCAAAGTGAAAAAAATTGTACATATGTGCATTGCAGAGACAAAAAACTTAAATGTGCACTATTCGTTTATCTGGGTCAAAATGACCCGACATTTTCTACCATACGATTTGTATGAAGGATCAGTTTTTGTTGTACTTTTTTCACTCCTTTTTGCTGTGAGTACATTGGAAGTTAGAGACAGCATTATTCTGTCGTTGGCGTATGTACTTTTCATACTTATGTGCACTTACACGTATGAAAACATGCTTTTTATAGGGATCTGTTGTGCATGTGCAGTGTTCCGTTTTGTGTTGTCTTTTAGTATTTGCGTTATATCACGCTAAAAATCAATTGGAGAAGTGATGCAACACTCCAACGAAACAATCAATAAGGCCGTGTGCTATTCGGAAACTTTTCACTCGTGGTAAAAAAGAAGTAACTGACTTGAATATAATTTCTGTCGAAATATAATTGTCATTTTTACTGTGCCAAAAGGACGATGAAATTTTGACAGCTAGAACTTTTGACGTTTTAGATTTCGGTAGTGTAGTAGCGCCAGAATTTAATTTAATTTGCGAAATTGTTAATATATACTAAAAGTTAACAGTATTTTAAGCAAATATTTTCCACTTCTTCTTGCTATGCTGTCGGAAGCACAACATTTTTTTTCTATTTTTGCTTGTGTCAAAAATTCTCTTGTCGATTATCAAATTTTATACTAGCCCCTGGGGCTACATGAATTTTTGACAGCCATATTCATCTCACATCTGCCAAATATTCTCATTCAGACTGGCAAAATTTCATCATTCGAGTGAAAAGTTTCCGGATAGCACACGGCTTAAGAATTACTTTGAATCATGGTATAATAATACAAGGTAGCATTGACAACTGCTTATTTTCTCTTCTGCAAGAAAACATCTGCTGTCAAAAACAGCTTTTTGTGGAAATACATCAGCAGCTGCTGTGGTTGTTGTTTTTTTCACATCAACGTTTTCAATGGCGGATTGTGAGCGCTCTCTTTTTGAGTATATTTTTTGACAGTAGATGATTTCCCAAGCAACTGTCAATGCTACCTTGTATTATTATACCATGCTTTGAATTTGATTGGTATGAAGCTAAACCGCCTTACAGAATCGCTTCGAATGCAACAAATTTAGGTAAAAAATAAATAAATAATTTCCATTTCAAATGAATGTTGTTCATTCTTGTTTTATTCACTGTTTTTACTGGATTAGAAATCACGACGTAGATGCGAAGTATATAAGGGTAACAGCAAAACAAAGGATAATAAAACGTCTGCTGAGTGTGACTATTGTTTAACATTTTTTGACATTTGCATTATGTTCGTGCATGTTAATCGTGTTACCCTCACAAATACAGAGAACCTGATATATTGAAAGATAACGATGATAATGATGGGGCAGATCCATCAATGCCTAGCACATCAAATGCAGCTCAATCGAATCGGATTTATCAATCGGTTATAAATCTCATGTAAATTGCAAATGTTTTGTGCAAACATATATTTAAAAAAATAAAACAAAAATTAAATTTATATATCATGAAATAACAGCACTTTTTAATTTTATCTCATCGAAAAAAAAAAATTTCCATACAAAATACACTACAGGTCAATATGACCCAGATAAACGAGATCAAGCTGTAAAACATGTAAACGGGTCTAAGATTAAAAAAGTGGGCGGTATTCGACAGAGTGGCTTGACACGAATAAAAACACTGTATCTCAAATAATATTGACAATAGGGTACTGAAATTTTGTACAGGGGTAGACACAATTATTACAAACTGGCAGAGTACCCAACTTTGTTTGGATAGACTTAATTTGAGTTGAATTGAATAAATAGCAAAAGAAAAACTAATTTTTCAAAAGAAAAACTAATTTTTCAAAAGAAGTTTCTTCTAAGATAAATAAATACTTTTACTTTTTTCATAGTTGGATAAATTTATAAAAGTTTTGCTTAAAAAGATATGTACCCGGTCTTAGGCAGTCTACTTAATAACTAAGTTTTTCCGTAACTGGTTATCCGAGTAAAATGTCAATTCAGTTTTTTTTTGTTTCATCAGTGTTTTATTAAAAACAGCTGACTTGGAAAACGTTGTTTTGTCCAAACTGAATATGCGATGTATTTTTTTTGTTGATAGAGCGTGGCACTAAAAAGGCGTACAAATTTCGAAAATTTTATTTGTTCCTAAAATTACATAAATTTTAATAATTTGTGAAGAAAGCAAAAGAAAATTAAAGATATTTCGCCACTTGGATTCATAGCACCCACATACCAAATTTCACACTCAAAACCTGTACAACTTGTAACTGTAATGATTTATTAAAAGTAGGCGTTCCTATACTGCGACCACGCTCACTTTTATTACTTTTGCTGACAGTCAGCATACAAACTAAACTACTAAATTTTAGCCTAATACGACTAAAACCGTCTGAAATAAAGCATTTCTATTGATTTGTGGGCGGTAAAAGGGGGCGCGGCAAAAATTGTATAGCCTTTGTTCAGCGCAGCAATTTTAGGAATCGTTTGATATATGTTTTATAAAAATCCATTACGTAGTTTAGGAGTCTATTCCAAATATACATACATACATACATACATACCTACATACAAACAAACAAACACAAAATCTTATATACAGGGTGTCTCAGACCTAGAGGACAATCCAGCGGTGGGTGATTCCTCCCGATGAGACGAACAAAAAATTATATGGGTGGGGGTGGTCGCAAATGCCCCCCTAGGGAGGTAGGAGGGAAAAACAAAAAAAATAGGTGTCATTACGTTTTAATCAATTACTTACATGTCTCTGCAACGATTACCAAAGTTAATAACTTTTTGAAAAGAAAATTAAATGCCCTTTCAGTTATTAGCACAAAGTTTTGCCCTAAAATTACAACTAAAAAAGTTATAAGAACCTAAATTAAAAAAATGAGTTTTTTTCTTAAAAAAATCAACTTTCAATGCAATTTTCTCGAAAAAAACCAAATTATTTGTAATATTTTATGACGTTATTTTTTTTTTCCTACTTAATTCTGTGTTAATCCGCCATACATTGTTTTTTTTCAGAGCAGCTATTTTTCATAAAAAATCGATATTCCCGATCTTACCACTTTTTCCTCTCTCTTGTGTTTTAAATGCAAACACTGCGGCATTGTTAATTATGATAACAATAACAATTAAAAAAGTTAGATTTAACGGAATGTTTTTATCAAAAGCATTTAAAACACAAGAGAGGGGAAAAAGTGGTAAGATCGGGAATATCGATTTTTTATGAAAAATAGCTGCTCTGAAAAAAAACAATGTATGGCGGATTTACACAGAATTAAGTAAGAAAAAAAATAACATCATAAAAACTTATAAATAAATTGGATTTTTTTCGAGAAAATTGCCTTGAAAGTTGATTTTTTTAATTTTAATTTTTTTAAACCTAATTTTTTTAATTTATTTTCTTACACCGTTTTTAGTTGTGACTTTATGGCAAAACTTTGTGCTAATAACTTAAAGGGAATTTAGTTTTCTTTTCAAAAAGTTATTAACTTTGGTAATCGTTGCAGAGACATGTAAGTAATTGACTAAAACGTAATGACACCTATTTTTTTTCCTTCTACCTCTCTAGGGGGGCATTTGCGACCACCCCCACCCATATAATTTTTTGTTCGTCTCATCGTGAGGAATCACCCCCGCTGGATTGTCCTCTAGGTCTGGGACACCCTGTATATTTCGCAAACTCAAATTTTGTCCGGCGTAAGGCTTTTGAAGTACAAGTCCAATCTTAATATATTTAGTATTTCTTTGTATGTTTAGACCTGTAGATGTGCAAACTGGACATTTTATTTCGTAAAAAATTTATATTTTTTAAGTTATAGCGAATTAAAGTTGCATATAATTGTTGTTATGTTGATTTTTTTTATTCTTAACAGAGCACCTGAGAACAACGTTGTCAAACTCTGAGCCAGTGATGTGATTTGATGGGATTTCGGGCTCATTTTGGGATATTTGGCCTTTTTGAGAACGTGTGGGATTTCGGATGCTTAGGTGGGATGTTTTACTATGCCATAATTTTTAAAAGTTTAAATTTTTACAAAACTGGTGGGCATCACTTTTTTTAGTCTTTTACAATTTTTCGTTCAATTTATGTTTCATTGATTCTATATATCTAAGAAAGGGATATGTATATTCAACAAGCCCATAACTTGATTCTGATTAAATTCATCTGCCATTCATCTACAAATCAGGGAAAAATTGTTTGCCTGATGAATGCGAAATAGTTTTAAGAGACATAGGAATATAAGAATATGTCAGAAAGTCCAAAAAGCTCAGACCAATCTCTTTTTAACTTTTTCACTAAAAAAAATTACAAACCGGCAGTTACAAGATGGCTTACTATGGAGCCTTTAAATGTTATTTATTAAATTTTATTCTAGTACGCATATAAAGTGAATATTGTCAAGTTTAAATCAAAAAGTTCTTTTTTTCATAATCGGTAGTTGCCTTTCTCCTAGAAGGCGTTAAATTAGCAATAAGAAAAATCGTATAAATCTGCCACTTTTCTAGTGAACTGATACAATTCGAATCAAGAAGTTTAAAAATTTTTAAATTTTTGCGACTTTTCTTTATTGTTTTTTAATGAAAAAAAATTTTTTTTCTTAAGAAAAGAAAATTGAAATGCACATAAAAATGTTTGTTGCTTGTCATTTGTTAATTAAAAAAACTTTCCTCCGCATGTCCGCATCGCCAAAATTTGTGATTAGAGGGTGTTTTCAGAAAGTGATATTGAGTATTATAAGAAGATGAACCTGCATTTCATAGATAGTAATTATAAACATAGTCCCTGCCATGACCTTTTCAACGATGTATAAAACTTTAAAATCGGACCACAAATAACCGAGTTATAGACAAAATCCGATTCCGCTTTTTTTGCCACGCCCACAAAAAATTTTTACCCTCCCGTAATTTTCTCGACATAACAGTTCACATAAGGCGGTAACATTGAAAACTTTTTTTTGATACGGCTTAATGTACATCGATAACTCCTAAAGTACTTGTCTGATTGCTGTAATTTTTTGTCAACACTAGAGACCATGAATACAGAGGTTTTTTTTAACCTTAAACCCGTTTATCGGGTCATATTGACCCGAGGTACTTTTCATTTGCATAAAAAACATATTTAAAATCAAAAATTGAAAAGAAATATCATTTTATTTGTTGAAGTTTTATCTTTTCAACCAAAGTGAAAAAAATTGTACATATGTGCATTGCAGAGACAAAAAACTTAAATGTGCACTATTCGTTTATCTGGGTCAAAATGACCCGACATTTTCTACCATACGATTTGTATGAAGGATCAGTTTTTGTTGTACTTTTTTCACTCCTTTTTGCTGTGAGTACATTGGAAGTTAGAGACAGCATTATTCTGTCGTTGGCGTATGTACTTTTCATACTTATGTGCACTTACACGTATGAAAACATGCTTTTTATAGGGATCTGTTGTGCATGTGCAGTGTTCCGTTTTGTGTTGTCTTTTAGTAATTGCGTTATATCACGCTAAAAATCAATTGGAGAAGTGATGCAACACTCCAACGAAACAATCAATAAGGCCGTGTGCTATTCGGAAACTTTTCACTCGTGGTAAAAAAGAAGTAACTGACTTGAATATAATTTCTGTCGAAATATAATTGTCATTTTTACTGTGCCAAAAGGACGATGAAATTTTGACAGCTAGAACTTTTGACGTTTTAGATTTCGGTAGTGTAGTAGCGCCAGAATTTAATTTAATTTGCGAAATTGTTAATATATACTAAAAGTTAACAGTATTTTAAGCAAATATTTTCCACTTCTTCTTGCTATGCTGTCGGAAGCACAACATTTTTTTTCTATTTTTGCTTGTGTCAAAAATTCTCTTGTCGATTATCAAATTTTATACTAGCCCCTGGGGCTACATGAATTTTTGACAGCCATATTCATCTCACATCTGCCAAATATTCTCATTCAGACTGGCAAAATTTCATCATTCGAGTGAAAAGTTTCCGGATAGCACACGGCTTAAGAATTACTTTGAATCATGGTATAATAATACAAGGTAGCATTGACAACTGCTTATTTTCTCTTCTGCAAGAAAACATCTGCTGTCAAAAACAGCTTTTTGTGGAAATACATCAGCAGCTGCTGTGGTTGTTGTTTTTTTCACATCAACGTTTTCAATGGCGGATTGTGAGCGCTCTCTTTTTGAGTATATTTTTTGACAGTAGATGATTTCCCAAGCAACTGTCAATGCTACCTTGTATTATTATACCATGCTTTGAATTTGATTGGTATGAAGCTAAACCGCCTTACAGAATCGCTTCGAATGCAACAAATTTAGGTAAAAAATAAATAAATAATTTCCATTTCAAATGAATGTTGTTCATTCTTGTTTTATTCACTGTTTTTACTGGATTAGAAATCACGACGTAGATGCGAAGTATATAAGGGTAACAGCAAAACAAAGGATAATAAAACGTCTGCTGAGTGTGACTATTGTTTAACATTTTTTGACATTTGCATTATGTTCGTGCATGTTAATCGTGTTACCCTCACAAATACAGAGAACCTGATATATTGAAAGATAACGATGATAATGATGGGGCAGATCCATCAATGCCTAGCACATCAAATGCAGCTCAATCGAATCGGATTTATCAATCGGTTATAAATCTCATGTAAATTGCAAATGTTTTGTGCAAACATATATTTAAAAAAATAAAACAAAAATTAAATTTATATATCATGAAATAACAGCACTTTTTAATTTTATCTCATCGAAAAAAAAAAATTTCCATACAAAATACACTACAGGTCAATATGACCCAGATAAACGAGATCAAGCTGTAAAACATGTAAACGGGTCTAAGATTAAAAAAGTGGGCGGTATTCGACAGAGTGGCTTGACACGAATAAAAACACTGTATCTCAAATAATATTGACAATAGGGTACTGAAATTTTGTACAGGGGTAGACACAATTATTACAAACTGGCAGAGTACCCAACTTTGTTTGGATAGACTTAATTTGAGTTGAATTGAATAAATAGCAAAAGAAAAACTAATTTTTCAAAAGAAAAACTAATTTTTCAAAAGAAGTTTCTTCTAAGATAAATAAATACTTTTACTTTTTTCATAGTTGGATAAATTTATAAAAGTTTTGCTTAAAAAGATATGTACCCGGTCTTAGGCAGTCTACTTAATAACTAAGTTTTTCCGTAACTGGTTATCCGAGTAAAATGTCAATTCAGTTTTTTTTTGTTTCATCAGTGTTTTATTAAAAACAGCTGACTTGGAAAACGTTGTTTTGTCCAAACTGAATATGCGATGTATTTTTTTTTGTTGATAGAGCGTGGCACTAAAAAGGCGTACAAATTTCGAAAATTTTATTTGTTCCTAAAATTACATAAATTTTAATAATTTGTGAAGAAAGCAAAAGAAAATTAAAGATATTTCGCCACTTGGATTCATAGCACCCACATACCAAATTTCACACTCAAAACCTGTACAACTTGTAACTGTAATGATTTATTAAAAGTAGGCGTTCCTATACTGCGACCACGCTCACTTTTATTACTTTTGCTGACAGTCAGCATACAAACTAAACTACTAAATTTTAGCCTAATACGACTAAAACCGTCTGAAATAAAGCATTTCTATTGATTTGTGGGCGGTAAAAGGGGGCGCGGCAAAAATTGTATAGCCTTTGTTCAGCGCAGCAATTTTAGGAATCGTTTGATATATGTTTTATAAAAATCCATTACGTAGTTTAGGAGTCTATTCCAAATATACATACATACATACATACATACCTACATACAAACAAACAAACACAAAATCTTATATACAGGGTGTCTCAGACCTAGAGGACAATCCAGCGGTGGGTGATTCCTCCCGATGAGACGAACAAAAAATTATATGGGTGGGGGTGGTCGCAAATGCCCCCCTAGGGAGGTAGGAGGGAAAAACAAAAAAAATAGGTGTCATTACGTTTTAATCAATTACTTACATGTCTCTGCAACGATTACCAAAGTTAATAACTTTTTGAAAAGAAAATTAAATGCCCTTTCAGTTATTAGCACAAAGTTTTGCCCTAAAATTACAACTAAAAAAGTTATAAGAACCTAAATTAAAAAAATGAGTTTTTTTCTTAAAAAAATCAACTTTCAATGCAATTTTCTCGAAAAAAACCAAATTATTTGTAATATTTTATGACGTTATTTTTTTTTTCCTACTTAATTCTGTGTTAATCCGCCATACATTGTTTTTTTTCAGAGCAGCTATTTTTCATAAAAAATCGATATTCCCGATCTTACCACTTTTTCCTCTCTCTTGTGTTTTAAATGCAAACACTGCGGCATTGTTAATTATGATAACAATAACAATTAAAAAAGTTAGATTTAACGGAATGTTTTTATCAAAAGCATTTAAAACACAAGAGAGGGGAAAAAGTGGTAAGATCGGGAATATCGATTTTTTATGAAAAATAGCTGCTCTGAAAAAAAACAATGTATGGCGGATTTACACAGAATTAAGTAAGAAAAAAAATAACATCATAAAAACTTATAAATAAATTGGATTTTTTTCGAGAAAATTGCCTTGAAAGTTGATTTTTTTAATTTTAATTTTTTTAAACCTAATTTTTTTAATTTATTTTCTTACACCGTTTTTAGTTGTGACTTTATGGCAAAACTTTGTGCTAATAACTTAAAGGGAATTTAGTTTTCTTTTCAAAAAGTTATTAACTTTGGTAATCGTTGCAGAGACATGTAAGTAATTGACTAAAACGTAATGACACCTATTTTTTTTCCTTCTACCTCTCTAGGGGGGCATTTGCGACCACCCCCACCCATATAATTTTTTGTTCGTCTCCTCGTGAGGAATCACCCCCGCTGGATTGTCCTCTAGGTCTGGGACACCCTGTATATTTCGCAAACTCAAATTTTGTCCGGCGTAAGGCTTTTGAAGTACAAGTCCAATCTTAATATATTTAGTATTTCTTTGTATGTTTAGACCTGTAGATGTGCAAACTGGACATTTTATTTCGTAAAAAATTTATATTTTTTAAGTTATAGCGAATTAAAGTTGCATATAATTGTTGTTATGTTGATTTTTTTTATTCTTAACAGAGCACCTGAGAACAACGTTGTCAAACTCTGAGCCAGTGATGTGATTTGATGGGATTTCGGGCTCATTTTGGGATATTTGGCCTTTTTGAGAACGTGTGGGATTTCGGATGCTTAGGTGGGATGTTTTACTATGCCATAATTTTTAAAAGTTTAAATTTTTACAAAACTGGTGGGCATCACTTTTTTTAGTCTTTTACAATTTTTCGTTCAATTTATGTTTCATTGATTCTATATATCTAAGAAAGGGATATGTATATTCAACAAGCCCATAACTTGATTCTGATTAAATTCATCTGCCATTCATCTACAAATCAGGGAAAAATTGTTTGCCTGATGAATGCGAAATAGTTTTAAGAGACATAGGAATATAAGAATATGTCAGAAAGTCCAAAAAGCTCAGACCAATCTCTTTTTAACTTTTTCACTAAAAAAAATTACAAACCGGCAGTTACAAGATGGCTTACTATGGAGCCTTGCATTGTAGTTTGCTAGAAAATTGGAGTCTTTTACACATTTTTTTTTTTTGTTTTTGTATGAAGCAAATTTTTCAGAAAGAAAAAAAGCAAAGAGAAACCAAGAAATATTAAATAAGTCGTAAATAATATATATTTTTATTTTTTAAAGAATTTATTCGTACTAATACAGCAGCTTTATGAAGAGTATAATAGCATGTTCAAACCGAGCAGTTAATTATGTTAAATCGAGTTAATGAAGTTAAATCGAAAAACAAGTCCTCAAATAAAGTTTTGATGAAGTTAAATGCGTACAATTGTTGTTGGAAATTTAACGTGTTAAATGATTTAACTCGTTTCGAAACTCGTTAAATCACTGGTTTGTGTTCTTGCTAACGTCAGAAAAGCTTTTTATGCTTTTTAAACGCAGCCAAATCTGACAAGAGCTTTTTATTTTGATGTTTTGAATGTAAGCAAATAAATTCTTTGACAAATTTTTCTTAATTCTTTGACAAATTTTTGAATTTATTTGAATTTTTTGTTATTTTTTTTTATTTTTTTTTATATTTTTGAATAAACAATTTTTATTTCTTTCAAAATATAAACAAATAAACTGACATTTTGAAACTAGTTAAAGCAGTATGAACGATAATGTAAAAAAAAAAGCTTTTTTCGAATAACACGTTAAATAAAGTCGGTTTGAACATGCTATAAGCAGATGATTTTAGAAAAAATTATTTTAAATAAGAACACTGTAAAAAAAAAAAATTCAATCAGAACAGGAATTAACCAATGAAGGCATTTTAAATAATACAGCTGAGTTGACGCCTAGCCAAGTGTGTTTTAAATGCGAATTTTTTAAAAAAGCTGAAGAGAAGTTGTCCTCAGATTAAATTCAAAGTAAAATCAAATTGCAGACATTTTATAAAGAAATGTATAGCAATGCTTGACAAATATCCGATAAATGATAAGTTTGTGGCAACTCTTTTTCAAAGTTTAAATTTCATCGTAACGAAACTACAAAACTTCAAGAGTTCGTCTTCTTTTCAACTCACTGCTGCATACGCAAACATACTCACGAACAACTAGCAAAAAGCAAACATACTGACACACAAGCAAACACACTCACACCTATGTAACAAGACGAAGAAAAAGTAGATACCGAAAGTTAGTGAGTTCTTGCGTCAGCTTTAAAGCGCACGCATTTCACGAGTTCATCAAACATTTTAAAATTGATATTTGTACTAAATAAAGTTAATTGTTTTTATATAAAAACACTGCATTTATGTTCAATTGTTTAATTATATATGGACAAAATTCTATAAATTGGTGACCCCGCGAATAGTCAAACGAACAATAGCATAAACTGCAGCAAACGAACTCAGCTAAACATTTTTTTAAACTTTTAATTTTGTCTGCAAACGTTTACTGCTTCCTGCAACTCTACAAGCGTCTCGAAGTTTCGCCGCAGTACACATCCAGCACTTTCCGAACATTCGGCAGAGCTGTGCTGCAACGTGCGCAGCTCAGTAAGCATCACTCGAACACACATGGTATCGTTCGGCGACGAGTTGAAGTCAATAATTAAGTTAATTAACTTACATTCATTATTTTTATATAATTTCAGAAGCATACAATATTGTTTTTGTTTTTGTTTTTTTTTAATTTAATCATCTAAACTAATTTGTTGGCGTTTTAATCTTTCTGATCTTCTTAATATTATGTCAGTTTCATCAGACTCCGAACGTTTGCGTTTTTTGTCTATGAGAGACCGAAAAGCGCCTCTTGGCGAATATAAATATGTTTTTATGTTGGGTTTCCTTATCTGTGATACATGAACACTTATATGATATCCATTTACATTTAACAGGTACATAACATTTCCTAAAGACTTTAATACGATGGCAGGAATCCATTTTACTTCAAAATTATTTTTATATTTATATAAAACCTTATCACCCGACGTAAACTTCACTAAATTATTAATATTACTTTGATGTATGTTCGTACAATAAATAATTTTGTTTTCGCACTTCTTGTCAGTATCTATATTTATCTTTCCTTCGTTAGACTTACAGTCATTTAACAATGTTCTTATTTCATTTTTAAATATTAAATCGTTAGGACTAGTTTTAGGAACAGTTGAGGGTGTCGATCGATATATAAGCAGAAAGTTATTGAGAATAAAGTTTATAGGCAGTGAAGATGTTTTAGGGCCACTTTTTTAAAGAACACTTTGCAGTTTGAACTGCTTTTTCTGCTGCCCCGCTTGATTGAGGATGGTATGGGCGGCTCCTTCAGCAGTTTATAGAATTATACCTGCAAAACTCAACAAATCCTTCGGAGTTAAATGGTGGGCCATTATCCGAGACTATGGTCCTTGGGAGACCAAAATATGAGAAGACTGTTCTTAATTCTGCTATTACATACTCCAACTTTTTCGATTTCATTAGTTTTACGTCCCACCATTTGGAATAGGTGTCGACAATAGTCAAAGAGTTTTTGTTTTGAAAGTGATAGAAGTCTATATGAATTCTTTCGAAGAAACGATTTGATTTAGGCCAAAAACTGTGATATGACGATAGAGGTTTATTAAGAGATTCCTGACATACTGAACAATTGGTTACAAAATTCTCTATTGCTTCATTTATTTATATGCTTCATTTATATAAGCTTCTCGGTGGACCTGAGAATAATTTTTCTCCGCCGGTGAAAGAGAACTTGAAGCGAACAGAACTGGATGCTGCACATCATCAATAATTTGGGATAATACTCCTCCCACCCCGTGGCGTCCGCGGCGTAGTTGGTTAAAGTGCGTGGCCGCTATGTCAACGAACCTGGAGACCCGGGTTCGAACCACAGCAGCGACAGAAAATTATTTGAATTAAAATAATTTTTCTGTACGGCCGCCACCTCTCTGCAGACAATGGCAAACCTCAGAGAGCAATCAAAATGCCATGTAAAGCTTCTTTAGAACAAGACAATTCTGTTCATCGCCGTTCGGAGTCGGCGTTAAACATGTAGGTCCGGTTCTCGGTCAATTGTGTACAAACTTAATAACACGCACAACACAAGTGATCATAAGAAGATAGGTCAAAGTCCTTTCAAGGGCTGAAATGGCCAGTTATTTGTTTTTTTTTTTTTACTCCTCCCAACCCATAAGGGCTTGCATCACATTGTAAGACAATATCTTTTTGGGGATCATAAAGACTTCAAAACATTTTTTTTTTTAATAATACTTTACTATGCACAAAAGCCTCTTCACATTCTGCTGACCACTTAAAAGCCTTGTCTTTTTTTGTTAAATCGTAAAGTGGTCGAAGCTCCGATGAAAGGTTTGGTATAAAAGGCGAGTAATAATTTAAGAATCCCAGATATGAGCGAATTTGAGTTAGATTTTCTGGCTTTGGCGCCAATTGAATAGTTTGAAATTTTTTTTCACTCGGCATTATTTTGCCTGCGATTATTTTGTGGCCTAAAAATTCAATTTCAGTTTGAAAAAACTACAATTTGACCAATTTGCCTTAACACCATACTTTTCAAGTCTTGTAAGAACTTCAATCAAATTTCGTCTACACTCTACTAAATCAGAAACACCTATGATGATATCATCCAAACTCCTGTGTTACTTCTTGTTGGTACGCCCCTTCCAAGTCAATAACACTGAAGTAAAAGCCATTCGACAAATTCGAAAAAATACCATCACACCTGGGTAAAGGGTAATGCTTGGTATCAACATACACCTAATTCTGTTTTTACACGGTAGATTGGTTCCAGAAAAAACCGTGTAAAAAAAAACCATGCAAAAAAAGACATTGATCGTATGAAAAAACCTATTTAAATGAGTAAAAAACAAGGATTTTTCAAGAACAATTATTCATGTTTTTTTCAATAAATCACATATGTATGTATATTAGAGCTGTCCTCCAGTTGTATGGAGCCGAAGTTTTTTCCGAATTTTAACTCATACTGCTCGGAAAAACGTGACGTGGCGTCAAACCGAGTTTCCAAAATTTTCATGACGATCGCGTAGTGCCTGCCTAGTTGCGCTAAAAGTTGAGGTAATGGGAAAAAATGCCAATATTTCACTATTTTTTAGTTTTAGGTCATTTTTTGGACACTAAGCATCCATTCCGTTTGTTTAAAATATTTTCATCGTAAAGAACACATAATTACCTTTCCAACAAGAAAAATAAGTTTGAAATCGGTTGATATACAACAAAACTCTGTCCAATCGAATTTGATGGAATGCCATGATTATGAGTCTCAATGCAATGAATTTCACCAGTAATGAATTTTGGTCGAGAACGTAATTTCAAAGCAATTTTAGCATTATTTTCATTATTCACTCAAGGAATATTTAATTTTATCAATATAAGTATGATAAGGCTTTCTTTTGCAAATCGTAGATGATCATTTATAGAACGGTTACCCGTCTTGAGAATTACTTGGTCACTCCTCCTTGGACTTCACTCCGTTGAAGTTTCCAAAGACATGTAAACAAACTTTTGCTTCGAGCAATTTTTTAAGCTTTTTCGCAATATCATCTGCGCCTGAGGTAACTGCGTTTGATCGTTTTAGAAAACAATGAAAAAATATAGATGCTACTAAGTATGAGTCAGATATTATTGATGAAATTATTAAGAGAAGTATCAGTCTTGAGGAATGCTAAGAATTTAAAGCTTTCTGTCGTTTGCATCTACGGTATAAGCACCCACGTGGCGACTAAAAAGAACTCTTGGAAGTGGCAATTCTTTTTCTAGGCAGTGATGATTACAAGCTTCGTACTTCTGGAGCAATTTCTCATGCTCATTTCCATGCTTTATTGCCAAGGCCATTTACTCATTTAAAATGTTCTTGTTTCAGAATCAATTCCACATGGTAAGAAAAGAACTGGATGGCTTGCATAAAATATACAACGTCTTGATCCGCATTTAAAATACTGGTTTCGATGTGAAAAAGCGATTGAAGCCCCGATGAAAGACTTAACTTTCATAAAATAAATAGTTAATTACCCAAATCCAAAATTTTTTGCTGCTTTGGTTCATAAATTCCGAAGACATGTGTCATTTCTATCGAAAGAGCCAGCTGCATTTGCGTTCTTTGATCAACAAGTGCCATTAGAAACGGAGGAAAAAATGTTAGCAGCATTGCACGTTCATGACAAAGATTAAACAGATTGTCGCACAAGAAATATTGTTTCTGTTGAAGAATTCAAGTCGTTCGCTGAAAGAGATGTAAGTAATTTCATAACAACCAACAGCAAAGGATTATTTCAACATTTGGAAACAAAAATGGATTTTTTCAAATGCGATCCCTCAACATGGAGTGAACATGAAGACTTTGCCACAGGATTGCAAATTTGTAAAAGTATTCATGTCGTAAATGATCATCCCGCTAAAAGAGCGGTTAAATTGATCACTGAGTACAATCGCACGTTTAACCAAGACGAGGAAGAGATCCAGTATTTGTTGCAAGTAAGAGAATTTTATAAAGATAATTGGCCATCTCACAAAAAATCTGATCTTCTGAAGTGAAAATGGAACTCAATGAGTTAACTGCGGTTAATTGCGGCCTCGGTAGTTGAGTAGGTAGCGTGTTCGATTGCTACCCCAGAGGTCCTGGGTTCGGTTTCCGGTCAGGTCATGGTCCTACACTTTAAACCTTTCGCGTTTGCAATTTTCTATCTTCATTTCTAATCAACTCAAATTGAGGCATCAATATATACGACTTGAAGTTGTAGTTGATGGTAGAAAAGTTTGTGGATGAGAGTGCCTTATAGCTTGAATTGACTGAGGTAAAGTCATAACTTGCCTCTTCAAATTCAAATTGGTTTCTTTGGCTTCCCACCACACTTAGAACATCCTACACTTGTTTCACATAATTGCCCTTTCCTTCGCACTAACGTATAACCCCATTTCGCACCAAGGCAGACTTGACTGAAGGTATTCCACCTGAAATTCTTGGTTCAAAGCTAAAACAAAAATATCGAAAACTTTAATATTCTCACGGAACCTCAAATCTCAACCGATTTTGAACTTATTTTGCCCGTTGGAAAGGAAATTATATGTACTTTACGATGAAAATATTTTCAGCAAACTAAATGGATGCCTAGTGTCCAAGAAATGGCAAAAAAAATCAAGATTTGTGAAATTTTGGACTATTTTCCAATTGTATCAACTTTTAGCCCAACTAGGCAGGATAAAGGCCTACGCGATCAGCATGAAAATTTTGGAGACTCGATCTGACGCCAAATGTTACGTTTTTCCGAGCAGTATGAATTAAATTTCGAAAAAAAAATTTTTAGGACAGCTCTAATGTATATAATGTGTATTTAAACAAGCATAGTTAATAAAGAAAAAAAGTCTCTTAGCTTAAAAGCAATTGAAATTTCATTTTTTTAATAGTTCTTACTATGGCTTTTGGTTTCCAAAGAAATAGCTTTACTTTTTTGTATTTGTAGTTTTCGACAGTTTCTTTTAGGGATACATAAAATATTTTGGGTTACCTTTTATCTTAATGCGTTAAAATGCAATTTAATTTAACGTTAGAAAAAAAATTTTTCTATAAAAAATGTCTTTGCCAAACACGTCTGATTGTATTGATAGTTCACAATATATTAACACATTTCAATTACTTTGACAAGTAAATTTGCTTGTATGTATATACAAAAAAGGAATTCCCCTAAATTTGTGATATGAACATATTTTAAAAAAATTAAATTTGACAAAAAAAATTTAAGCCCAATAAAGAAATTTAAAATTTTCAAACCGTGTTAAATCAAAACCGTGTAAAAAAAGACCGTGGAAAAACAGAACTAGGTGTACTTATTTATCGTAACCTTACAATCAACGCACAGTCGGATTTGGCCATTCGCCTCTTCAACAGGTACAATCGGAAATGCCCATTTGCTGTGTTTCACCGGGTAAATAATCTCTTCTTTTTGTAACCTATCTATTTCTTGCTCGACCCTATCCCGTAGTCCGAACGCTAAAGTGTAAGGCTTAAAGCATACTGGAACAACATTTTCCATCAAAACAATATCGGCTTTAAAATCTTTTATTTGACTCTTGTCTGTTTTATTGAAAACCGATTCAAACTTTGTTACGATACACGGTGTGTAATTCAAATAATCTAGCATAACTTAATTAAAAAATCAAAACCTCCAGAAAGGAAATTTTTTGCGTTGAAAACTATGTCAATACTCTACGCGTTTTTGCCTCATTAAAAATTTTTTCGTTACATCACCAGTGGTGACAAATTAGCGCTGAAAGTGACAAAAAAGAAATTTAAAAAATTTTCAAAAATTTAATTTTGTTAATACGCTATTTTTATTAGTGATATACAAAATATCTACCACTTTTAAATTAAAAAAAAAAATTGCGCCTATAATATTTCTTAAATATCAAATCGCTGACGGTAAAAATAAAACTTATATGAGTTTGATTAATATTAAAAAAATCCATTTAGAAAATATGTAAAAAAGTAGATTTTTGTTTGTTAATATTCTAAGTTTAAAGTTACTTTTCTACGATGTACCCTTTTAAAATTTGGCTTAATCGCTTCTTCAATTTTTTAAGTTATATAATCAGTTAAGTGTGGCTCCACGTTTTTCTAACGCACAAACAACTTTTTTAGAAAAAGCAAAGGACTATAATTTTTTTTTTATTTAGGCAAAATAAAAAGGCAAGAATTTTTTATGTATGGTATAGATGCAAGAATGAAGACCGTTTTAAAAAAATATCTGTACACATATTACCAAGCTTTAATACAGTTGACGTTGAGTACATACCCAGGGAGTTACAACTATTTGTAAGTAAGTATTGTGTTAAAGTTAACACTAAATGGAAAAAAGTCATTATATTTTGGCAAGGTTCTTAGAAACTAATAAATTCTTGTCGATATGCCAAAACAGATAAGCGGTAACACAAACGACGGAAATACTACGCGTAGATTTTTTAAAAATACTGCATTGTCTGCAAATATTACTGGACTCAACGAGTAATATTATACATCTTTTTCGAATATTACTCGAAGCACTTTCTAGTGAGTCTGAGATAGAAAGTTATCCACCTATGCACGCCAAACAAAAGAAATATATCTTCAACATTACTACTGGTACTGTATGCCTGCAAGCGATCATAAAAGACTATGCCATACTAAAGCGATAATAAATGCTTGCATTTTGTCTCTGGGACAGTTATAAGAAGAAGCTCAGGAAGCAAGCAACAAAGAATACAGGCGAATTCGTGAAAATTTCGTCCTAAAAACTTGCCGAAGAGATTGCAATAGAGACATTCTCAACCGGTTTTTACTATCATCAGATCCACTTCTATCTAGTCGCAATATATCCAAGCCAATAAATCGAAGAAGATATCCACTCACGAATGAGACTTTATTATTACTGAAGACTCCTGAACTGCCCCAATCCAGTTCCGACGATGACGACAATTACGAAGATTATGACAACTAATTATGAAAATGTTGAAATAAAAACAAACATTCAATATATAATTTACACTTTCTATTTCATTCCCAAATAAATAAAATTGTTGTAGATAGGCATTGCAGGTAAAATATCTGTGAAGATAACTTTAACCCTTCGTTACATGATTTTTTCTCCCTGTGTATAAAAATATTTTATGTCTTTATTTGTGATTGGAGAGGTTTAGAGAATATATAAACGAAATTTGGATGCTCTGCAATGAATAGCAGTGAAGTTACGGAACATTGCATATGTGCAATTTCATGCAGGCAAGCAATAAAAATTAGTATATGTGACCCGGTCTACGAAAAGGGACCTTCGGTGTAAAAACAAGTTTTCGAGAAAACAGCTGTTTGTAAACGTTTAATTGTCGCACACTGAATGGCGTCTTTGTATTTCTTAGTCAATTAATACGAGTTCTTTACGAGTTGGAAACTTCTGCTTTGCGCCATTAGAAAGAGCACACATTAATCTATCCGAATCGCCAAAAAAGTGAAAAATGATATTTTCACACCGAAGGTCCCTTTTCGTAGACCGGGTCACATATGATGGTTTATATATTAATTTTTATTAATTTGTATTTTACATTTTTGAAATGAAATTATATGCTTTTAATAACTTAAACTAAGAAATATTTCCCAGTTTTTTACATAGTCAATTTAAGTTGACAATTTTAAACAAAGGAAAATATAAAACACTGATTTGCAAGGTTACAAAGATTTTGTTTCTTAATTTGAAGCTCATTGTATTTATAAGAATTCATTAAATAAGTACATAAAACATTATTCATTACGAAATTGTTGAAAACAATTTCTATTTTCATTCTATTTTGATATATGATATATTAAAACAAACTCTTGTCTAAACTATTGAGCAGCTAACATGAGTGTATTCATTGCACCCTGGTAATTTACATGGTAAACGCTTGTTGTCCCATTGTGGCCAGGTATCAAAATGGTCCAACCGAACTTCTGTTTGAGATAATGGAAAACTTCTCGAATGTTTCGACATTTTTTGCAATGTTTTTTGATAATTCGGAAGGACTTCCACTTTTTGTGCATATTTTTCCTACTTTGTTTAGACTTTCTGCCACTTACAAACGAAAATTGACAAATATTATGTTTTCATTATTACCGCTTTTTTGTTCCGCACGCTTATACAATAGCAATCCATTTACTAATATTATCGTATAGCGTATTTTGATCTTGTAGCTTCCAATAAATGAGTGGAACACATTGACTTTCCCCATAAATTTATTGTATTGTGAAACAATATTCGGACACATGGATATTTTTGTACACAACTTCTTATCAAATCGTTCAGCCTTGGTCTCATGACTTTTACCGCCATGGTTTGACATCAAATTAACAACTTTATTATTTCTCCATAAAATCAAATGTACGTTAACATCATAATGGTAAGCTACATATTCCACAGACTCTCCTTGAGATGTCTTCATTAGTATGGGAACACTCGGTAGTTTTGAGTTCGGAATTCTGTTCCGACGGATTGTACCCAATAAATACCCCTTTTGGCTAGTTCAATCATTAGTGGTAGTGTTCATATAATGACTATCATAAAAAAAACTTTGTAATTCATATGAGAAGTACTTCCCGTAAAACTCTTTTATAACAATATTTACACAAGCCGAAGATCATTTTCTTCGTGGTGACGAAGACAGGGGCCGTTTTCTTGACCCAAGCTATTTATTTTTAAATTAATTTATTATTAATTTTAGCTTTAAATATAGTTAAGTGCATAGAATTGCACATCTGCAATATAGCCTCATATCTGCAATGTAACTTCAAAATGTCTCAAATGATATTGCATATTTGCAATTAAGCCATTTATTTTATTAAACTGAAGGTATAATGCACAAAAAAATTAGTAAGCTTAAAGAAAATTAACTTATATTCTGGAACATAACTTACATTTGAACGTTTTTTTTGATATTTATTGTATAATTATTAAAAATATTCACTTATTTTTTCTACGTATAAGACAGACCTTGTTCAACTCAATATTTTGGACAAATTAAATCTCCAATTTGAGAAAAGAAGACAACAACTAATAAAAAATTGTCTAAATTTATTTTTAAATAAAATTCCGTTAGGTATATTCACAGGGTGTGTATGCTATATCTCTTAGAAGTCAACATTGCATGTGTGCAATCCCATGCAACGAAGGGTTAACTGGGTTATTTCCACTAATAATTTTATCTACTACTAAATAATTTGCATTCATTCATTTCAGAATATAACAAGAAGTTTATTTTATTCTTTGTTTATATGGTAGGTGGGCGTGAAAATGCTCCGACCACGCCCATTTTTTCTTAAGAATTGTATTGCGGCTTAGGAAATTACCAAAACAAAGTTTCAAGTCATCATCTTAACATTTAGAATTAAGTTCCGCTAGATCATTCAAATTACACACTGTGCGATATATGTAACGCCTGTGCCAATGCATTTATCTGTAACAGCATGAACTCTTCCAAAAACCCCATTTCTCCAGTCTTCCCACAACTTATCTAGCCACGATCGTCCTAACAAAGGAGTAAAGCAATTTGTTCCCATTATAATATACAGCTCTAACAATTCTGGTTTATCGGTTTTTTTTTTTTTTTTTTTGACTAAAATACTGATGTAACCTTTCACTGTTACAGTTTGCCCGGATATGACTTAATTGACGCTTAGTTGGTTTTAAGGGAATATCATGAAACATTGTATTATATGTATCAACCTGAATGACTGACGTACATGTACCTGAGTCCACTTCCATGCGTAGTGGAACATTATTACAAAAAATGTTTACATGTAATGGACTACTGTCACCTCTCACTACATTTAAATACGATAGATCGGAATTATTATTTTAACGCTCTGGATCATCTTCAACATTTATACTTTGTTCACAATCATTTATATATTGCCTACCTCTATCTTGATAACTCTTTCTAAAGTTACAATTTCTTTGAATATGCCCCCATCTACCACAAAAATAACATTGATGGTTTCTTAAATGAATTTTCTCAGAACCCAGAAATTCGCATGCATCATCAAACGAAAGCTTACCAAATTCAATTAATTTTGATTGAATGCGTTTATTTTTAATTCCCATCAAAAATTTATCTCTCAGAGCATCTTCTAAGAATGATCCATATTCGCATGTTCTCGCTAATCCCTTTATGACCACGATATTCTCTTGCTAATTTTCCTATGGTAGCTGGTTTCTGGTCAGAAACTTGAAACGTTCTGCGGTCACATTGGTTTCGCGTTGAAAGTGTATTTTTAGCTTTGCAACTTAATCGTCATACTTGAAGACCTCTGGAGAACTAGGTGCCACTAAAGTCTTAGCAATTTTGTATAAATGAGTTCCACCAGTGCTAACCAAAAATTAAATTTTGCTATCATTGTCAGTAATCTTATTTAACTTTTGTAGATGGTTCATTCGATCAACGTAGCATTCAAAATCTTCATCAAGGTATTCGATTTGACCTATTAATGTTATTATATTTTTTTCTCTAGTTTACCGTTTCGTCAAATATCGCGTGATTGATTTTTTTTTTTTTTTAACTCGATTTTGAATAACGGATAATTAATATTTTTTTCTATTTTTATCTCGTCGCCAAATAACGTGGTGTATTTGAACACGAAATGAAACACTCGGTGGTCGGCTTAAAACTAATTTATTGAGATCAATATGTTAACAATTGTAGAGAGAGTTATTGGAGTACAAATAAGTGTTACAAGTTGCCACAAGTTCTTTAAAACTTTAAACCCTTAAGTTGCTTTAGAGCAATTCCCTCTCGAATTTGTAGAGGTAAAAAAGTATTCCCTGAAGGATGAATGCAATGACTCGCCTTTTTTTAACGACCAAATCGATAATTCTGTTGTAAACTTCTAAAAATGTTGTAAAATCTAAAAAAATTTAGATTTCAATATAAGAATTTTCTGATAATTATTTCTTTTCATTTATTGGAAAAAAAGTTACTGGTATATATTTTGAGTGAAATTTTTTGTGGGTTTTTTGTGTCAGTATGGTGGGATAAACAGGTTTAAATTGCAATGCCATCGGAATTTTTTGCTAAATCAGAATCACATCACTGCTCAGAGCAAAAATTCGCTGCACACATTTCGCTCTCTTCTGTCTTTTTTTAATAGAGCGTTTGTTAATAACAAAATGAAAATCAGAGAAATGCTAAGCTTTCGCAAGCCGCTCGCGCTGAACGGTCGCAACAAAAATACAAACAAGCAGTGTTGCCAGAAATTTTCGGGGAAAAACACTCATAGGCTTTGAAAAATGGCTATAAAAGGCTAGATGGCTTGAAAAAAAAGCTAAAAAGAAAGAGTTGGCTGTGCCGTGGACACACCCGTAGGTTTTGACGTGACGAAGTTTCTAGCTGTTGTTGTTAATGTTGATGTTGATGTTGATGTTGATGTGGATGTTGATGTTGATGTTCATGTTGATGTTGATGTTGATGTTGATGTTGATGTTGATGTTGATGTTAATGGTTATGTTGATGTTGATATTGATGTTGATGTTGATGTTGATGTTGATATTGATGTTGATGTTGATGTTGATGTTGATGTTGATGTTGATGTTGATGTTGATGTTGATGTTGATGTTGATGTTGATGTTGATGTTGATGTTAATGGTTATGTTGATGTTGATATTGATGTTGATGTTGATGTTGATGTTGATGTTGATGTTGATGTTGATGTTGATATTGATGTTGATGTTGATGTTGATGTTGATGTTGATGTTGATGTTGATGTTGATGTTGATGTTGATGTTGATGTTGATGTTGATGTTGATGTTGACGTTGATGTTGATGTTAATGGTTATGTTGATGTTGATGTTGATATTGATGTTGATGTTGATGTTGATGTTGACGTTGATGTTGATGTTGATGTTGATGTTGATGTGGATGTTGATGTTGATGTTGATGTTGATGTTGATATTGATGTTGATGTTGATGTTGATGTGGGTGTTGATGTTGATGTTGATGTTGATGTTGATGTTGATGTGGGTGTTGATGTTGATGTTGATGTTGATGTTGATGTTGATGATGATGTTGATGTTGATGTTGATGTTGATGTTGATGTTGATGTTGATGTTGATGTTGATGTTAATGGTTATGTTGATGTTAATGGTTATGTTGATGTTGATGTTGATATTGATGTTGATGTTGATGTTGATGTTGATGTTGATGTTGATGTTGATGTTGATGTTGATGTTGATGTTGATGTTGCTGTTGATGTTGATGTTGATGTTGATGTTGATGATGATGTTGATGTTGATGTTGATGTTGATGTTGATGTTGATGTTGATGTTGATGTTGATGTTGATGTTGATGTTGATGTTGATGTTGATGTTGATGTTGATGTTGATGTTGATGTTGACGTTGATGTTGATGTTGATGTTAATGGTTATGTTGATGTTGATATTGATGTTGATGTTAATGGTTATGTTGATGTTGATATTGATGTTGATGTTGATGTTGATGTTGATGTTGATGTTGATGTTGATGTTGATGTTGATGTTGATGTTGATATTGATGTTGATGTTAATGGTTATTTATTTATTTATTTATTTATTTATTTACTACATTAGTCTTTGAACAATATTTCTTATAGACTAGAACAACGAATAATTGAATAATTATGAATAAAATTACAAAATAGTATTAAGAAAAATTCTCATTTGACTCTTGGATATGGAGAAATCAACATTATGATTGCAACTTATGACATTAAATAGATTAAGAGATCTAAAAATAGGCGCATTTGCAGCATAGTTCGTGCGACACATATCCAAATAGAAAGGATAAAAACTTCGTAGAGTTCTAGCCGGTACATTAAACTTAATCATTTCCACCAATTCAGGACTATCAACGACACCAGAAATGATATCATGGATATAAAGTAGAGAAAGAATATTTCTCCTAATCTCCAAAGACTTAAGACCAATTAAGAGACATCTTGCACCATAAAATGGAATCGAACCTTCGATATTAAAAGAGCGTAATGCAAACCTAGTGAATGATTTCTGGACGCGTTCAAGTCTCAACTTATGCGTCGTGTACTGGGGGTACCAAACCACGACCGCATACTCAAGTCTAGAACGAACCAAGCTAATGAACAACACTTTTAACGTATAAGGATCCAAAAAGCAAGAACTATTACGACGAATAAAAGCCAGCATGGCATATGCCTTTGGAATAATATAGTCCAAATGTGCAGCAAACGAAAATTTAACATCAAAGACAACACCAAGGTCTTTAAACTGATTAACAGATACTAACTCTGTAGACGCAATATGATATGATGACGGACGGACATTGTTAGACCTTGAGTAGGACATGGAAACACATTTACTCAAATTAAGGAAGAGACAATTATTAGAACACCAATTATAAAGTTTGTGAATTTCACTTTGAAGAAATTCACAATCCAATGAATTTTTGACTTTAAGGAAAACTTTTAGGTCATCAGCATATAACAGACAATTACTGTGAGGGAAGAGGGAAGTAATATCGTTTATAAAAAGAATAAAAAGGAGTGGGCCCAAAATGCTTCCTTGAGGAACCCCAGAAGTAGCCACATATGGGAAAGACTTAGCATTGTCAAAAGCAACAACACACTGCCTGTTAGATAAGTATGATCGTAGCCAGCTAAGAAAACTAGAATGAAAACCCATCCTCTTCAGTTTTTCAATTAAAAGAAAGTGGGAGACTTTGTCAAATGCTTTGGAAAAATCAGTGTAAATCACATCTACCTGATATCCTTCCAAAAACGACGATAAGCAGTATTCAGAGAAAATTACCAAATTTGAAACAGTTGACCGCCCAGGCATAAAACCATGTTGATAAGGGGAAATAATATTCTTTACAGCAAAAAATAATTTTAACTTAACAATCGATTCAAACAATTTTGAGATGGTCGATAGTTTTGATATCGGTCTATAGTTTGAGACATTATTTTTTGAACCCGATTTATGTATGGGTGTTACAAATGAAACTTTCCAGCAGTCTAAAAAAATGCCAGAACTCAGCGACTTATTGAAGATGAGCATTAACGCATATGCCACACTGTACATACAGTTTTTTAGGAGAAAAGAGCAAAGACCATCAACATCTAATTTCTGAGACGGTTTAAGCTGAGTAATCCCATTAATAACATCATCCTCTGTCAGAGAGAGAAATCCAAAGTCTATTTGAGAAGCAATATCCCCTACTTGAGAAAGATCAACATCAACCGAGCTTACGGGCTCATAATTAGAAAGAAAAAAATCAGCAAAAAGATTAGCAGTGGAAATAGCGTCATTTGAAACAATATTATTTAAAAACATAGACACAGGGATATTAGAAGAACCTTTTTTGGATTTGACAAAACGCCAAAATGACTTAGGGTTTGATTTAATATCACTTTCAAATTTTAGAATGTATTGTGAGTAAAGGTATTTATCAAGGAAATTAAATTCCCTCTTATAGTGCCTATATTTCAGAAAAAAAAAAAAATTCAGATTTGTTTTTAAGAATTTTTTGTAATATTTAGTACGCAGGTTTTTTAATGTTTTAAGACCACGGGTGTACCATGGCAATTTGTACGATTTCTGCTTAATTTTTGGAATATGGTCATTACAAATCAAGGAGATTAGGGACTTGAATTTATTGAAACACACGGACGGATCAAGACTATTTAATTCATTATCCCAATTTATATTGACTAAAGCTGAATTAATTTCAAAAAAGCTACACGCATTAAAGTTAAAATTGTATGTATTATCATTGCATAAAGCCAAATATTTATAAAACGAAATTTGTATCTCTATGGGGATATGGTGTGCACTAGCTGGTGAAATTGGAAAAGCTGATTCGAATAAATTAAAATTTATATTACAAGTAGAAAACACTAAATCTAATAATCTACCTAGCAAATTGAAACAAGAATTTATTTGATGCAATCCAAGTTCTAAAAATTTATCAATTAAGTAAAATTCAAAATTACTAGACAAATTAAATGGAGATAAAAAAGAGTCCGGTTGTCGCTTATTCCAAACCACATTTGGCATATTGAAATCACCAAGCACCAGTACTTGTTTATTATCATCAACAAAATCAGCAACCAGAGTAGATATGTTGTCCGAGTGTGCTTTATAAATGGCAAACAAACTATTAGGCGGGATATAAGATGTAAAAATGAGAAGAACTTCCGAGATGCCCTTAATCGATACACAAACCTGATCTAGCACTAGATCAGAGTTAGGTAATGGAACACTTGATGACATTAGAGCACGATTTACTGCAACTAACACACCACCACCACGGATCTTTCCAGTAGCTAGACTATCACGATCTTTCCGATAGACATTGTAGAAATTAGGATCGAAAAATTCCTCATTATGGAAATTTCCATTTAACCATGTCTCAGTCAGAACAAAAACATCATACAGACATTGTGCCGTGGCAGTAAAAATATCATTAGCTTTAGTCCTAAGTCCAGAAACATTTTGATAATATATTTTTATTGCATTAATATCCAGAGTTAAGTCCGGTATCTTAGAGGCCGATATATCATTATCAGAAATGTAATGTGGCACAGAAGATGACTGGACAACATTATTTAGCATAGGGCATGAACCGATCGTAACATCAGCAGCAATAACATCAGCAGCAATACCAACAGCAGCAATAGATTTAGTTAAATCTTTTGACGAATGTTCCCCGTCTTCGGAAAAAACTCGAATGGACGAATTTTAATATCAGCAGGCCAGAGCTCGGGATTAAAGAGCTTATCATAGAAATTAGCCGCTACACCTAATTTGAAATTTATACTTCTAAGCGTACTAATGTCGACACCTTTTTTTATCAAACTGAAGCAAAAAACTTGATCACGTTCAATGCTGGCATGTTTGTTTACGTATGAAATAATTTGATCACTTGTTACCGTCGGCTTAAAAGATGACAGATGTACCCACTTCTTTTCAACCATTACATCAAGTTCTTTATTAACATTATTTCCAACTACTACATTTGTTTTTTCTTTCATTTTCTTTCTGCCAACAAATTGCCAGTCAGGCGCAACAGAGGGTGAGTGAGAGTCTGCAATATCTGGCACAGCAGAAAACGATGAGTCAAACATTGGCGCACGGTTATGGTTTCCCACAACATCAGAATAAGTCATAGAGACACTATCCGAATAGGAGAGTGGCGTTATTGGAGCAAGAGCAGGAACAGCAACACGAACAGCAGTAACAGCAGCAGAAGAGCGACCTTCAGAAACAGCGGCAGAAGAGCGACCATCAGTGGCCACTCCTGGAGATTTAGAATTTGTTAAATGTTTCTTAAACTTTCTCGACTCAACAGCAAGCAAATCGTTGGTTTTGTTAAGTTCGATATTAACATTTTTATTATTTAACATTTTAGCATTTTCATTGAAGACAGTTTGTACAAATCCACGCAAGTCTTTCACTTCATTTGTAAGCATCAAAATTGAGGAAGCTGTGTCATTGTCAGTTAAATGTTGTTTCACAGCAAACAGCTCACTTTGTAACTTATCTATTTTATCAAATAAGAGCATTTTGTCTTCTTGCAAAGAGCATATTAAAGAGAGCGCCCGTGAATTTTCAGCTCTGAGAGCAACAATCTCATTTAAAAGAGCACGCATAGAACACTGATTCTCATTATCATTAACGGATAATGCACTAATATCCAACTGTGGCGTTAAAGCAGAAACCGATTGATTTATTTGCTTTTGTTCAATACAGGGGCTTAACACTTGAACTTTCTGTTGTGGCATAGAAACACTAGACGATAGCACAGTAGCCGAACTATTATTATTGTTTTCTTTCACAACCTTCATAGGTGGCGAATGTAAAGATTTTCGCCGCGCTAGCGCACACGGTTTGCAGTGAAACGGGGTATTAGAAACCTGCATAAAATCTAGTTCGTCAGCAGAAATATTAGCGCAATGTAAATGAAAAAATTCATTGCACCCTGCACACTGCACTTTTGGTTGCATACGATCAACCTTCACATTACAGACACACGGCATTGTTTTTATTAGACGCCGGCACACAAATGCAAGAAAAAAACAAAAGTGTCCAAGTAGAACGACAGCCGAAACTAAATCGCACTACTCTCGCACACAAGAATAGTCAAATACTGCTCAAAGCACAAATTAACTCGAAAAGGCAAATAAGAACACAACCACTGTCGTCGATGTCTAATACGCGAATGTTGATGTTGATGTTGATGTTGATGTTCATGTTGATGTGGGTGTTGATGTTGATGTTGATGTTAATGTTGATGTTGATGTTGATGGTTATGTTGATGTTGATATTGATGTTGATGTTGATGTTGATATTGATGTTGATGTTGATGTTGATGTTGATGTTTATGTTGCTGTTGATGTTGATGTTGATGTTGATGTTGATGTTGATGTTGATGTTGATGTTGATGTTGATGTTGATGTTCATGTTGATGTGGGTGTTGATGTTGATGTTGATGTTGATGTTGATGTTGATGTTGATGTTAATGGTTATGTTGATGTTGATATTGATGTTGATGTTGATGTTGATGTTGATATTGATGTTGATGTTGATGTTGATGTGGGTGTTGATGTTGATGTTGATGTTGATGTTGATGTTGATGTTGATGTTGATGTTGATGTGGGTGTTGATGTTGATGTTGATGTTGATGTTGATGTTGATGTTGATGTTGATGATGATGTTGATGTTGATGTTGATGTTGATGTTGATGTTGATGTTGACGTTTATGTTGATGTTGATGTTAATGGTTATGTTGATGTTGATGTTGATATTGATGTTGATGTTGATGTTGATGTTGATGTTGATGTTGATGTTGATGTTGATGTTGATGTTGCTGTTGATGTTGATGTTGATGTTGATGTTGATGTTGATGATGATGTTGATGTTGATGTTGATGTTGATGTTGATGTTGATGTTGATGTTGATGTTGATGTTGATGTTGATGTTGATGTTGATGTTGATGTTGATGTTGATGTTGATGTTGATGTTGATGTTGATGTTGATGTTGATGTTGATGTTGACGTTGATGTTGATGTTGATGTTAATGGTTATGTTGATGTTGATATTGATGTTGATGTTAATGGTTATGTTGATGTTGATATTGATGTTGATGTTGATGTTGATGTTGATGTTGATGTTGATGTTGATGTTGATGTTGATGTTGATGTTGATGTTGATGTTGATGTTGATATTGATGTTGATGTTAATGGTTATTTATTTATTTATTTATTTATTTATTTACTACATTAGTCTTTGAACAATATTTCTTATAGACTAGAACAACGAATAATTGAATAATTATGAATAAAATTACAAAATAGTATTAAGAAAAATTCTCATTTGACTCTTGGATATGCAGAAATCAACATTATGATTGCAACTTATGACATTAAATAGATTAAGAGATCTAAAAATAGGCGCATTTGCAGCATAGTTCGTGCGACACATATCCAAATAGAAAGGATAAAAACTTCGTAGAGTTCTAGCCGGTACATTAAACTTAATCATTTCCACCAATTCAGGACTATCAACGACACCAGAAATGATATCATGGATATAAAGTAGAGAAAGAATATTTCTCCTAATCTCCAAAGACTTAAGACCAATTAAGAGACATCTTGCACCATAAAATGGAATCGAACCTTCGATATTAAAAGAGCGTAATGCAAACCTAGTGAATGATTTCTGGACGCGTTCAAGTCTCAACTTATGCGTCGTGTACTGGGGGTACCAAACCACGACCGCATACTCAAGTCTAGAACGAACCAAGCTAATGAACAACACTTTTAACGTATAAGGATCCAAAAAGCAAGAACTATTACGACGAATAAAAGCCAGCATGGCATATGCCTTTGGAATAATATAGTCCAAATGTGCAGCAAACGAAAATTTAACATCAAAGACAACACCAAGGTCTTTAAACTGATTAACAGATACTAACTCTGTAGACGCAATATGATATGATGACGGACGGACATTGTTAGACCTTGAGTAGGACATGGAAACACATTTACTCAAATTAAGGAAGAGACAATTATTAGAACACCAATTATAAAGTTTGTGAATTTCACTTTGAAGAAATTCACAATCCAATGAATTTTTGACTTTAAGGAAAACTTTTAGGTCATCAGCATATAACAGACAATTACTGTGAGGGAAGAGGGAAGTAATATCGTTTATAAAAAGAATAAAAAGGAGTGGGCCCAAAATGCTTCCTTGAGGAACCCCAGAAGTAGCCACATATGGGAAAGACTTAGCATTGTCAAAAGCAACAACACACTGCCTGTTAGATAAGTATGATCTTAGCCAGCTAAGAAAACTAGAATGAAAACCCATCCTCTTCAGTTTTTCAATTAAAAGAAAGTGGGAGACTTTGTCAAATGCTTTGGAAAAATCAGTGTAAATCACGTCTACCTGATATCCTTCCAAAAACGACGATAAGCAGTATTCAGAGAAAATTACCAAATTTGAAACAGTTGACCGCCCAGGCATAAAACCATGTTGATAAGGGGAAATAATATTCTTTACAGCAAAAAATAATTTTAACTTAACAATCGATTCAAACAATTTTGAGATGGTCGATAGTTTTGATATCGGTCTATAGTTTGAGACATTATTTTTTGAACCCGATTTATGTATGGGTGTTACAAATGAAACTTTCCAGCAGTCTAAAAAAATGCCAGAACTCAGCGACTTATTGAAGATGAGCATTAACGCATATGCCACACTGTACATACAGTTTTTTAGGAGAAAAGAGCAAAGACCATCAACATCTAATTTCTGAGACGGTTTAAGCTGAGTAATCCCATTAATAACATCACCCTCTGTCAGAGAGAGAAATCCAAAGTCTATTTGAGAAGCAATATCCCCTACTTGAGAAAGATCAACATCAACCGAGCTTACGGGCTCATAATTAGAAAGAAAAAAATCAGCAAAAAGATTAGCAGTGGAAATAGCGTCATTTGAAACAATATTATTTAAAAACATAGACACAGGGATATTAGAAGAACCTTTTTTGGATTTGACAAAACGCCAAAATGACTTAGGGTTTGATTTAATATCACTTTCAAATTTTAGAATGTATTGTGAGTAAAGGTATTTATCAAGGAAATTAAATTCCCTATTATAGTGCCTATATTTCAGAAAAAAAAAAAAAATCAGATTTGTTTTTAAGAATTTTTTGTAATATTTAGTACGCAGGTTTTTTAATGTTTTAAGACCACGGGTGTACCATGGCAATTTGTACGATTTCTGCTTAATTTTTGGAATATGGTCATTACAAATCAAGGAGATTAGGGACTTGAATTTATTGAAACACACGGACGGATCAAGACTATTTAATTCATTATCCCAATTTATATTGACTAAAGCTGAATTAATTTCAAAAAAGCTACACGCATTAAAGTTAAAATTGTATGTATTATCATTGCATAAAGCCAAATATTTATAAAACGAAATTTGTATCTCTATGGGGATATGGTGTGCACTAGCTGGTGAAATTGGAAAAGCTGATTCGAATAAATTAAAATTTATATTACAAGTAGAAAACACTAAATCTAATAATCTAGCTAGCAAATTGAAACAAGAATTTATTTGATGCAATCCAAGTTCTAAAAATTTATCAATTAAGTAAAATTCAAAATTACTAGACAAATTAAATGGAGATAAAAAAGAGTCCGGTTGTCGCTTATTCCAAACCACATTTGGCATATTGAAATCACCAAGCACCAGTACTTGTTTATTATCATCAACAAAATCAGCAACCAGAGTAGATATGTTGTCCGAGTGTGCTTTATAAATGGCAAACGAACTATTAGGCGGGATATAAGATGTAAAAATGAGAAGAACTTCCGAGATGCCCTTAATCGATACACAAACCTGATCTAGCACTAGATCAGAGTTAGGTAATGGAACACTTGATGACATTAGAGCACGATTTACTGCAACTAACACACCACCACCACGGATCTTTCCAGTAGCTAGACTATCACGATCTTTCCGATAGACATTGTAGAAATTAGGATCGAAAAATTCCTCATTATGGAAATTTCCATTTAACCATGTCTCAGTCAGAACAAAAACATCATACAGACATTGTGCCGTGGCAGTAAAAATATCATTAGCTTTAGTCCTAAGTCCAGAAACATTTTGATAATATATTTTTATTGCATTAATATCCAGAGTTAAGTCCGGTATCTTAGAGGCCGATATATCATTATCAGAAATGTAATGTGGCACAGAAGATGACTGGACAACATTATTTAGCATAGGGCATGAACCGATCGTAACATCAGCAGCAATAACATCAGCAGCAATACCAACAGCAGCAATAGATTTAGTTAAATCTTTTGACGAATGTTACCCGTCTTCGGAAAAAACTCGAATGGACGAATTTTAATATCAGCAGGCCAGAGCTCGGGATTAAAGAGCTTATCATAGAAATTAGCCGCTACACCTAATTTGAAATTTATACTTCTAAGCGTACTAATGTCGACACCTTTTTTTATCAAACTGAAGCAAAAAACTTGATCACGTTCAATGCTGGCATGTTTGTTTACGTATGAAATAATTTGATCACTTGTTACCGTCGGCTTAAAAGATGACAGATGTACCCACTTCTTTTCAACCATTACATCAAGTTCTTTATTAACATTACTTCCAACTACTACATTTGTTTTTTCTTTCATTTTCTTTCTGCCAACAAATTGCCAGTCAGGCGCAACAGAGGGTGAGTGAGAGTCTGCAATATCTGGCACAGCAGAAAACGATGAGTCAAACATTGGCGCACGGTTATGGTTTCCCACAACATCAGAATAAGTCATAGAGACACTATCCGAATAGGAGAGTGGCGTTATTGGAGCAAGAGCAGGAACAGCAACACGAACAGCAGTAACAGCAGCAGAAGAGCGACCTTCAGAAACAGCGGCAGAAGAGCGACCATCAGTGGCCACTCCTGGAGATTTAGAATTTGTTAAATGTTTCTTAAACTTTCTCGACTCAACAGCAAGCAAATCGTTGTTTTTGTTAAGTTCGATATTAACATTTTTATTATTTAACATTTTAGCATTTTCATTGAAGACAGTTTGTACAAATCCACGCAAGTCTTTCACTTCATTTGTAAGCATCAAAATTGAGGAAGCTGTGTCATTGTCAGTTAAATGTTGTTTCACAGCAAACAGCTCACTTTGTAACTTATCTATTTTATCAAATAAGAGCATTTTGTCTTCTTGCAAAGAGCATATTAAAGAGAGCGCCCGTGAATTTTCAGCTCTGAGAGCAACAATCTCATTTAAAAGAGCACGCATAGAACACTGATTCTCATTATCATTAACGGATAATGCACTAATATCCAACTGTGGCGTTAAAGCAGAAACCGATTGATTTATTTGCTTTTGTTCAATACAGGGGCTTAACACTTGAACTTTCTGTTGTGGCATAGAAACACTAGACGATAGCACAGTAGCCGAACTATTATTATTGTTTTCTTTCACAACCTTCATAGGTGGCGAATGTAAAGATTTTCGCCGCGCTAGCGCACACGGTTTGCAGTGAAACGGGGTATTAGAAACCTGCATAAAATCTAGTTCGTCAGCAGAAATATTAGCGCAATGTAAATGAAAAAATTCATTGCACCCTGCACACTGCACTTTTGGTTGCATACGATCAACCTTCACATTACAGACACACGGCATTGTTTTTATTAGACGCCGGCACACAAATGCAAGAAAAAAACAAAAGTGTCCAAGTAGAACGACAGCCGAAACTAAATCGCACTACTCTCGCACACAAGAATAGTCAAATACTGCTCAAAGCACAAATTAACTCGAAAAGGCAAATAAGAACACAACCACTGTCGTCGATGTCTAATACGCGAATGTTGATGTTGATGTTGATGTTGATGTTCATGTTGATGTGGGTGTTGATGTTGATGTTGATGTTAATGTTGATGTTGATGTTGATGGTTATGTTGATGTTGATATTGATGTTGATGTTGATGTTGATATTGATGTTGATGTTGATGTTGATGTTGATGTTGATGTTAATGGTTATGTTGATGTTGATATTGATGTTGATGTTGATGTTGATGTTGATGTTGATGTTGATATTGATGTTGATGTTGATGTTGATGTTGATGTTGATGTTGATGTTAATGGTTATGTTGATGTTGATATTGATGTTGATGTTGATGTTGATGTTGATGTTGATGTTGATGTTGATGTTGATGTTGATGTTGATTTTGATGTTGATGTTGATGTTGATGTTGATGTTGACGTTGATGTTGATGTTGATGTTGATGTTGATGTTGATGTTGATGTTGATGTTGATGTTGATGTTGATGTTGATGTTGATGTTGATGTTGATGTTGATGTTGATGTGGGTGTTGATGTTGATGTTGATGTTGATGTTGATGTTGATGTTGATGGTTATGTTGATGTTGATATTGATGTTGATGTTGATGTTGATATTGATGTTGATGTTGATGTTGATGTTGATGTTGATGTTGATGTTGATGTTAATGGTTATGTTGATGTTGATATTGATGTTGATGTTGATGTTGATGTTGATATTGATGTTGATGTTGATGTTGATGTTGATGTTGATGTTGATGTTGATGTTGATGTTGATGTTGATGTTGATGTTGATGTTGATGTTGATGTTGATGTTGATGTTGATGTTGATGTTGATGTTGATGTTAATGGTTATGTTGATGTTGATATTGATGTTGATGTTGATGTTGATGTTGATGTTGATGTTGATGTTGATGTTGATATTGATGTTGATGTTGATGTTGATGTTGATGTTGATGTTGATGTTGATGTTGATGTTGATGTTGATGTTGATGTTGATGTTGATGTTGATGTTGATGTTGATGTTGACGTTGATGTTGATGTTAATGGTTATGTTGATGTTGATGTTGATATTGATGTTGATGTTGATGTTGATGTTGATGTTGATGTTGATGTTGATGTTGATGTTGATGTTGATGTGGATGTTGATGTTGATGTTGATGTTGATGTTGATATTGATGTTGATGTTGATGTTGATGTGGGTGTTGATGTTGATGTTGATGTTGATGTTGATGTTGTTGTGGGTGTTGATGTTGATGTTGAGGTTGATGTTGATGATGATGTTGATGTTGATGTTGATGTTGATGTTGACGTTTATGTTGATGTTGATGTTAATGGTTATGTTGATGTTGATGTTGATATTGATGTTGATGTTGATGTTGATGTTGATGTTGATGTTGATGTTGATGTTGATGTTGCTGTTGATGTTGATGTTGATGTTGATGTTGATGATGATGTTGATGTTGATGTTGATGTTGATGTTGATGTTGATGTTGATGTTGATGTTGATGTTGATGTTGATGTTGATGTTGATGTTGATGTTGATGTTGATGTTGATGTTGATGTTGATGTTGATGTTGATGTTGACGTTGATGTTGATGTTAATGGTTATGTTGATGTTGATATTGATGTTGATGTTAATGGTTATGTTGATGTTGGTTATGTTGATGTTGATATTGATGTTGATGTTGATGTTGATGTTGGTGTTGGTATTGGTGTTGGTGTTTGTGTTGGTGTTGATGTTGATGTTGATGTTGATGTTGATGTTGATGTTGATGTTGATGTTGATGTTGATGTTGATGTTGATGTTGATGTTGATGTTGATGTTGATGTTGATGTTGATGTTGATGTTGATGATGATGTTGATGTTGATGTTGATGTTGATGTTTATGTTGATGTTGATGTTGATGTTGACGTTGATGTTGATGTTAATGGTTATGTTGATGTTGATATTGATGTTAATGGCTATGTTGATGTTGATATTGATGTTGATGTTGATGTTGATGTTGATGTTGATGATGATGTTGATGTTGATGTTAATGGTTATGTTGATGTTGATATTGATGTTGATGTTAATGGTTATGTTGATGTTGGTATTGATGTTGATGTTGATATTGATGTTGATGTTGATGTTGATGTTGATGTTGATGTTGATGTTGATGTTGAGGTTTATGTTGATGTTGATGTTGATGTTGATGTTGACGTTGATGTTGATGTTAATGGTTATGTTGATGTTGATATTGATGTTGATGTTAATGGTTATGTTGATGTTGATATTGATGTTGATGTTAATGGTTATGTTGATGATGATGTTGATGTTGATATTGATGTTGATGTTGATGTTGATGTTGATGTTGATGTTGATGTTGATGTTGATGTTGATGTTGATGTTGATGTTGATGTTGACGTTGATGTTGATGTTAATGGTTATGTTGATGTTGATATTGATGTTGATGTTAATGGTTATGTTGATGTTGATATTGATGTTGATGTTGATGTTGATGTTGATTTTGATTTTGATGTTGATGTTGACGTTGATGTTGATGTTGATGTTGATGTTAATGGTTATGTTGATGTTGATATTGATGTTGATGTTAATGGTTATGTTGATGTTGATATTGATGTTGATGTTGATGTTGATGTTGATGTTGGAGTTGGTATTGGTATTGGTGTTGGTGTTGGTGTTTGTGTTGGTGTTGATGTTGATGTTGATGTTGATGTTGATGTTGATGTTGATGTTGATGTTGATGTTGATGTTGATGTTGATGTTGATATTGATGGTGATGTTGATGTTGATGTTGGTGTTGGTATTGGTGTTGGTGTTGGTGTTGGTGTTTGTGTTGGTGTTGGTGTTGGTGTTGGTGTTGGTGTTGGTGTTGGTGTTGCTGTTGGTGTTGGTGTTGGTGTTGCTGTTGGTGTTGGAGTTGTTGTTGGATTTGGAGTTGGTGCTTTTCGTTTACTTTTTTTTGCTTCCCCATTGGCTGTGCTATAATTTCAATTAATCCAGCAAAAGTGATGCATATGCGTCACATTAGGCGGTTCCCTGAGGGTTTTTGACACGCTGTCAAATTTTTTTTTATTTTTGTCATATGCCCGAAGACCTCACCTTTGTTTTCGTTCCTTAAAATTTACCGTTGCACCAGTAGTCACAGAGTTAAAAATCCATGCAACGTTTTTTCATGGCTTTAGCATTTTTACTGCATTATGTGATTGCATCCCTGAAATCATGACAGCAAAATTTTTTTTGTAATTTAGTTGTGAAGCGTAATAACACATCCCTGCTGTTGTAAAACAAAATTTACTGTAGCACTCCTCTTGAGTGAGTAATAATTCAATGCAACGATATTACATTTCTGTTACATAAGCTGCTATATTCACGACCTGACGACGTCGGAATTATTTTTTATTTTTGTTGTATAAAAACTTTATTTTCCCTTTTAAACTTTTATCGTAGGTTATATACTCATTGAGTAAAAATTCAATGCAACGCCGCTGCATGAATGTTGCGTTATCGATCTTTGAGGGGCTCTCTCAGCGTCCCCATGATGTCAGAAATTTTTTGTCTAATTTTGTTGTGAGGGCTTCCAGTAGGCCTTTATTGCCGTATCGTAGTTTTAATCCTAGCACTAATACTCAGCGAGTAATAATTCCATGTAACAAATTTTCAGTTGCGTTGCTTACGCAGCTCCCACTACGTCCCTATGCCGTATTAAATTTTTTTTTGTTTTTTTAATATAGTCAAAAAATTAACCTTTATGGTCATACTATTTTTTTAATCATAGCTCTTATACCCAGCGAGTAACAATTCAATGAAACGCAGATGAATTTTTAAAAAATTCATTTTTCAACTTTTTTGGAAACTAGAGCAGTACAACGTAACTTCGTCACGTCAAAAAGGCTAGATTTGTTTACATTATTTTTTTACTTTGTGAATATGAATCTTTTTTAATAAAAGTAATTTTCTATTTGTTTGACCCGAATACAAATCTTAACGGATTTATCTCAAATTACTCACATGTTACTTAAATATTAACTAGTGTAATGTCTAAATAATGTAACAAATGGTTATTTTATTTATCACGTAATGTTTATTAAATTGAAGTAACATAGAATAAGACTGTAACATACAGAAGACAAAGTAACACTGTAAGATACACTAGACAAAATAAGACATATATTGTTCAGGCGTTAGCCACTTAAACTAGGATTAATTTAGTTTTTTTTTCCTCAGATGTTCCAGGCTGGTGATATCCTGAACAGCGTCAATTTTTTGGCATTTTTTTAAAAAAATCAAATAACGTCAAAAACCACTTCTATATGTGCAAAATTGGAAAACGCTATTTTTTCCTTCTATGAAAAAAAAACCCGAACAAATTTTTTTTTTAAATTTGTAACCTATATGCCCCCTTAAATTTAAACTTTTTACTTCTTATTTTGAAGATATTGCAATATTTGCCCAAGAGCATTATTTTGAACCTCAATCAAACTGATAATTTGCTAGAGTGGCTAGAGAAACGACAATTTTTCATTACAAATAAATCAAATTCAAAATTATTGGTCTAAAAAAAATTGTTATTCTAAACACTACTTTTTTTTACAAGATTTTCTAGTTGGCTACTTAGCTTATATACTTTTCAACATTTCCGAACCTCAATAATTTCAAAGCCATTATAAGAGTATGGCCATCTCCATCCACAACATCTTTGGGTAAAAACTCCAAGACCTCCTTGTCAATGGGCACCATCTCTTTGGGCTCTTCTGAAGCAGGCAAATTACCGGTCCTGTTTGCAAATGCTCGGTTCCGGCCGTACTGCTGTTTTACGGACGACTTTCAGTCGACCCAACTCTGTAAATAAACTTCTTAATATTTTTTGCTTGGTTTATTACGCATAATAGTGCACTCACCTTTTTCCATTGGTCCGCCATTTTTAATGAGCCACCCATGGCATTTAACTCATTGGAGACCGCTTCCCACACAGCATTGTGCTCCCTTTTTACATCTTTTGTCACAAACTGACCCTTTCCGACGCTTCTGTGCTGCTTCATAAGTTCAAGATCGTCGTCGCTGTGTCTTTGACACTCGTCCGGATTTGAAGCTCTGTATGGTAAATATTATGTTAAGTATATAAAAAACAACACACAAAGGAATAAATGCCTTCGCATTGGTTGTTTCCATTTTAAAAACAATTTACCTTGAATATATTTGAATATATTTTGAATATATTTTGAATATATTTTTATAAATTAAATTACCGAACACTTAGTGATGAGGAACAAAAATCAACAAACATTTGCAATCGGTTTCTTTCGCATTGCTTAACCGATTTATTCGAAGCCAGTAGTCAAACTTTCGTAAATTGCACCACACTGTCATCTTAATTTTTTTTTTGTTTGCTGTCTTTTTTTCAAAAAGCAAAACAAATTTTATTAAGTAATATATTTTATTGTAGAAAATTACAGCAATTGAAATTACCTTGAAATTTACGAATATACGAATATATTCAGAATTGATGATAAAATGTCGCACAAAACTTGGTGCGACAAAAAAACTTTTTCGTAATTGTCTTGCAAAAATGCGTACGGTCTAATGCTGATATTTCCAGATAATGTTTCGCAGATAATGAGTGAGCTTGCATTCAATTATTGACGCCCTGAGCTCTTGATACGAACCCAAATGGGAAAGATTCAACAATTTCCTCAAATATTTCACAATTGTCTGGAAAATATTTTGCCTTTCGCCAATAAGGTAAAGAATATTGTTGCATTTTTTAAATCAAGCAAACTTCAGCAACATCTAATGAATCCTATGTTGCTTGAGCTTCTTGTTTTTAAGTTGTCTCAGTCAAAGCGATATGAATGGGCACAACATGCCGCTGTTATTGTGCCATATCCAACAATTGAGTCATTTGCCTCAGTCTCATGCCATGTATAAGTTCGATAGCTAATATTCGTCCAAACTCTCTGCCCACGGCACAGTCACGTCAGGACCAGACGCCACAGCCGCCGCGCACTACGCATTCAAATTTACAAGCCATACCTGGTGCAGTGCGCAGAGTTTTGTGCAGCAATGAAAGCACAACCGTTCTCAAAATCGACGATAGATGGGAGTTTGTTAAAAAAAATTTATTATGTTTTGCCTATCTGTGCAAAGGGCATGGGTTGGGGCAATGCCGTAGGAAAATTGTTTGTGGTATCGATGATTGCAAACGCATGCATCACAAACTTCTTCACAATAATTTAAAATCGCCACCGCAGGAACAGCCACGTGACCACGTACTCAACTTATCACATTATCAGTTTGGACAACTATTTAAAATTCTGCCCATCAGATTTTTTGGTCCTAAAGGTAGCACGTCCAGTTATGCCATGTTTGATGAGGGATCGTCTCTATCCCTGCTTGAAGAAGATGCCGCAGAAACTCTTGGTTTGAAGGGGCAATCACAACAGCTTACTCTGCAATGTTTTGGAGATAACGTCTCAATACAACAATCCAAAAAAGTTGCCTTTAATATAAAGGGAAATTATGCCAACGCTACTCACTTTCATTTGAAGAATATAATAACTGTCAAAGGACTGAACCTGCCAACCCAGTCATTCAATAAAAATTCATATGAGCACTTTTCTTTGCTCCCACTTGCTAATTATGACAATGTTAAGCCAGTGTTAATGTTAGGGTTAGATAACTGCCATTTAGGGATCTTCAAAGGCGTAGTTGAAGCCAAGTCAAATGAACCAGTTGCTGCTTTTACAAAGTTAGGTTGGGTGGCATTTGGGCCTGTAAATCAAAGTGAAGTAGAGCAGAGATTTTTTTCACGCCCGCGAAATTCAAACTTTAAAACAATTAAACAAAACCGTAGACGATTATGTTAGAGAGCCATGGGATTAATAACAACTGTGTTTTATTAGAATCTGATGAAGATAGCCGTGCCAGAGATATTTTAGCCAACACTACAAAAGACATTGGTCAGCGATACGCAGAAGGTCTTCTGTTGCGCAGGGACAATGTAATGTTTCCATCGAACTTCGAAGCAGCCAAGCAGCGTTTAGTAAACGTTGAAATAAAAATGAGCAAAGATCCCGAATATGCTGAAAAATACCAAAAATAAATTAACAATTATATAAAGAAAAGTTATGCTCGAATTTTAACTCAAGATGAAGCTGCATGTAAAGGTTCACGCAAGTGGTACTTGCCGCATTTCGGGGTAGTCAACCCAAACAAACCACAGAAACTAAGAATAGTATTTGATGCCGCTGCTGCTACTTCGGGTTTATCTCTCAACTCTGAATAATTGAAGAGACCAGAGCACTCGCGGTCACTTCTAGCCATTCTTTTTAAATTTCGCCAGCGCAGAGTCGCAGTAGCTGGAGACATCCAAGAGATGTTCTCTCAAATTAAAATTAGAACTAATGACCAAGATTCACAACGTTTTCTTTGGCGCGATGGAGACACTAAGGCAGCGCGCATAGTAAAGCATATAAGCGTTTCGTTGCTGTGCTGAGCGAAGCGTTTTGGTTGCGAAAAAACTGTTTACATGCTTGCTTATGAGGGTGCGTATAGTAAAGCATATGAGCGTAGTGTTTCGTTGCGTTTCGAAGCTGTTATCGCAAGCATTTCGCAACCAAACGCTTCGCACCACTTTTGCGAGCGTTTGCTTGCGAATATACGTGTATTTTGTTCTTGTTTGTTTCTTGAGAATTTTGTTTTGTATGTTGTGGTATCGAATTAAGATAAAACAAACACGATTATGCATTTTATTAAGCTGACTACCTTAAAGGAAAATACATATGTTTCTAGTTAAATTGGTTGAATTGAACTTTATAATTATTTTTGTGTGCTATTTTTTGGATGCTGAACAAATTAATACCTGCAGTTTTTGTTCGAGTTCCTCTTTGAAATCAGAAACAAGCATTACCACAAAAGGATCATTACAATTGTATATATTTATTTCGTTCACTGGCTTTTTTATTTTAGTTTTTAACAATTCTTCTTCTGAAGACGATTCCATCGCGCCTGAATGCACAGAAAAGCTTCATCGTGCGCACCCAAACGCTTTGCAAAACGCTTTCAACAGCACAGCACCAAAACGCTTCGCTCACAGCACAGCAACGAAACGCTCATATGCTTCACTATGCGCGTTGCCTAAAAAGCCAATTGAGACATACTGTTTGTCATCCATGATCTTTGAAGCAGCCTGCTCACCATGCTGTGCAGAGTATATTAAAAACATTAATGCAGTCAAATACAGCGAAACCATGGCAAAGGGTGCAAGTGCAGTGATACTTAACACATACGTAGATGATATCGTTGTTAGCTTTGACGATGAAGAGGGAGCAGAGACCACATGCTTAGAAGCAAAACAAATTTGCGCTGCCGGTGGATTCAATTTACACAATTTTGTCTCAAACAACAAGAAGGTACAAGCTACGCTGAATGGTGAAGATCAATTTAATGAAAAAAATTTTTGCTATGGTCAGACAATGCGCAACAGAGAAAATTTTAGGGCTGTTTTGGAATATTGATGACGATACTCTGAGATTCAACTTTAAATTTCATAAAGTGCCATATGATGTTTTACAATTGAAAAAGCTGTCAACAAAGAGAAATTCTGAGCCTTATTATGTCAGTCTTTGATCCAGTTGGTCTCCTGGCAAATTTCATGATATGTTCAAAATTAATGCTTCAGTAAACTTGAAAATTAGGAATCGATTGGGAAGACGAGATTCCACTTCAGATTGGAGAGCAGTGGTGGAGCTGGTCGAAGGAGTATGGTAACGTGAAGAAATTTGCGGTTCCTCGTTGTAACTCTTCTTTATTGACGTGTGCAGACGACATCCAGCTGCACGTTTTTGTCGATGCAAGTTCCAGTGCCTATGCATCTGTCGCATATCTGCGCATTCAAAAACAAGGTTGTGTAGACGTCGCCTTCGTTGCAGCCAAAACAAGATGCGCCCCTTTAAAGAGCATGACGATTCCACGTTTAGAACTGCAAGCAGCAGTACTCGGCATATGCTTTAAATCGTTAATAGAAGGAAATCATGAATTAAGCATTAACAAAACGATATATTGAAGTGATTCCAAAACTGTAACCTTATGGATTCGTTCGCATACCAGAAAGTACAAGCAATTTGTTGCATGCCGAATTTCAGAAATTTAGACATATTCTTAGCCGGAACAGTGGTGCTGGTTACCAATAAATCTCAACGTTGCTGACGACCAGAGCCAACATGCCATATAAGTTTGACGCAGAATCTCGTTGGATTTATGGACCAAAATTTCTTCGTGATGGTGAAAATTTTTGTCCACAAGAAACAGGTAATTTCGTCTCTGATCAGTTTGAGAACGAAGTTGTTGCCGAACGGGTTTTGGTATTAACGAAACCAACTCTACATCCATTTGACTACTCGAGGTACTCCAGCTTTACGACAATAAAGCGCATCATGGCCTGGATCTTACGTTTCATCAATAATGTCAAGGTCCTGTTTTGCAAGCGCCAAACTGGAGAGCTTGTAGCTTCTGAGCTGAAACGTGCCGAAAAAACTGTGTGCCTTCAGATCCAGAATGAAGAATTCATTAACGAAATCCACATTTTACGACAAGGAAAGCAGCTGCCGAAAGCAGTGCCATCTACCAACTGTCACTTATGTTAGATGATGACAATTTGTTGAAGGTAAGAGGCAGAATTGACGCTGCATATATAATAATAATGCCACAGGATCACGTTGTGACTCATGGAATAGTTAACGATATTCATTGCCAAAAACACCACCAAAATGACTTACTGATCATCAATGAGCTGCGCCAACGTTTCTGCATGCCACATGCTCGCACTGTTTTAAGGGCATGCAAAAAGAACTGTCTACAATGCATTCAGTCCCGTGCCACGCCAATCACACCACTAATGGGTTAGCTACCAGAAGAAAGAGTCACACCATATGTTCGCCCGTTCAGTTACTCAGGTGTTGACTATTGTGGGCCATTCTCAACAGAGAGTGCGAATTCAATTAGGGACTCCAATTTATCTTTCAGTACCGGCGTACTCCGAGCCTTGTTCATTACTCGCTCAAGAATATGCTCCGACCGACCGAAAAACATGCGCAGCGTCTGAATGATTTCAGGAACCATTGATGGCAAAAGCAATTTATGCTTTACCATTTCACGGGCTTTACTTTTTAAGCATGATTGTAGTCTTACCAGGTTCTCCGCTTAGCTAAATCCGGCCACCGCTGTGCTGTTTTCGAAGCTTCTAATAAATAGTGGCCAGTCGTCAGGATCGCCGCTGAAGGTAGGCAATTGTTTTGGTATAGCCTGTCGCGCTGATAGTTGAGCTGCTGTTGGTGTCGTGTTCAGCATATTGATTTGACCGCACGATGACGAAAACTCACCTGACTGTGGCAATATTTTGTATTTATTGTCCAAATATTGTCTTTGAAGAATCATTTCTTCTTCCAATCACTTTAATTGCAAGTTACGTAGCTTTAACGAGTTGTCGTTATTTGCAGTTGACGTTCGTGCAAACAAAGTCGGCTGCGCACTTGATGAACAGTGTTGTTCTTGCTGCATTTTTCCGTCGCTGCACCCTTGGTGATGATGAGGCTGTTGCAAAGCTGTTTCTTTGTTGGAATGTAGTTGCTGCAGAAAAAAAAGAAAGAGGTGGAGTTGCCGACGTCAACGCGGCAGTTGCAAAATTTTGTGCTGCGGAGCACCCGTATTTATAAAAGTTTGAGATGACATTTTGCTGTTTGGCCGCGTGACGTAATTAAGTGACGTTTGTTCTGTTTTCGGGTTATGCAGTTGCTGCATTTCTGGTGATATTGACTGTGGCAATGTGAAGTGCACGTGTCGAGAGGATGGTGCCAGTTGCGGCTCGGCCGTTGTAGGTGATGACGTTGCGATTGGCCCTGATTCAGTGCATGAGACCGTCGAGGCAGTTGCGTTTCACTTTGCAGTTGTGGGTGTTTTGCTGGATTCGCATAAATCGCAGTTCCAGCTAATATCATTTACAAATGTGTCAACCTGCACACAATCAAAATTAAACGAACTGTCGCAGGTGTCGCACTGCACCATACGTTCATATTCTTCAATATCACATTTTTTGCAATGATATTTATTTTGTGGCATCTTTTTTTATTAATTTTTAAGATTAAAATAATTTGATTTTTATCACTTTGCAAAATTCGCGATGTTCTTAATTTCGACATTTATTTATTAATATAAACACAAATAATTTTAAAGATTTTTTAAGTTTGTCGAAAAAGAATTTATACAAATTTTAAGAGCGTTCGTCGCTACTCTTAAAACAAAACTTTTTTTATTTAAATTCAATCCAACTTTATTAGTTTCTTAGCGATTTATTCGCTTTAAAACTTTTGGTATAGACGCGCCGTGCTTCGTGAAAAAGTTAATCTGCAACTGATTTAAATTTTTGTCTAGGATACAGTGAAGGTGCTGGCCAATGCATTTACCTACGTGAATTCTTGCGCTGGCCCGTTAATTTTTAAAAGAGAACACAGTGGTAGAATATTCTATACATATAAGCAACGAGTATATAATAAATGCACAGCATTATTGGATTTCAAGTACAATATATAACTGCTTTTTTTCAATTCATCTCTATGAGTTTGACAAATTAAATAAAAGAGAATTATTAAAGAGACATGAAAATTCGAAATGTAATATTTACTGCTCGGCTGTTGTTAGTGACGGCGGCAACAGTGTCAACAAACAACTCAAGATGGGTCTCATGCTTCAATCACTCCTGGTGAGGCCAGGAAAAAAATTACCTCAGTCACAGTAACATCAACATTATCAACGGTAATAAAAATACTACTCTTGCTCACCAACTTTAGTTCATTGCATGCCAGCTACACCATAACGCACCCTGGACCTGGTATAGCATATTTACAGAAAACCTAGGAGTGGCGAAAGTTCAACGTGGAATACTTCGCACGAGATCTATGTTCCCAATCAACGATATTATTCAAGACCAGAAGAATCTAAACAAAACAAAGGAACAAATGGCAAGTTTGTGTTATAAGGCAAAGGCATTGACTAGTGACAGTCAGTGCGATGAATTAGTGCATCATTTGAATGAAGAATGGATGAAAATATTTGGAATTTTTAGACGTTTGAATACAGGCCAACACAGATAAAAAGATACAGTAGTTTCGACTATGTCGTAACACAAGACGTAGAATTATTCAATTCGCTTTTGATGACATCTTTTTTAAAAACTATTTAGCAAAATATTTATTCCATACACCTGAGCATATGACCTTTAAAAGAGTGCCGGAAAGGGTTAATATGTATCACTGACCCCCATTATTTTTGCAAAAGGATCATTTTTGCCTTTGACACCTATTCCCTCCGACCACTCCTTAGGGGGGCTCCCATACAAATTTTATGGTTTTTGTTTATTTATTCCATACACCTGAGCATATGACTTTCAAGAGAGTGCCGGAGAGGGTTAATATGTATGACCGACCCCCATTACTTTTGCAAAAGGAACATTTTTGCCTTTGACACCTATTCCCTCCGACCACTCCTTAGGGGGGCTCCCATACAAATTTTATGGTTTTGCCGATAAAACCGGAAACTGTCGATAAATAGGTAGCAAGTTTAAGCAAACAAAAACATCAAATGTTGGCTTTATATTTCATGTAATTGTGTAAAATTTATATAAGTTAGAGAGTTCTAACATGAATTTTTGTCGCATTGAGGATCAAGCAGACCAACAAGTGCTAACATCAATATTGTACGATCAGTACTTTAGGCCCACCAAGGGCTTAAAAAGTTATATAAATACTGACACCTGATCACTATCAACCACCCTATTTACCTCCGAGAATGACGTATTCTACGTCAAAAAGAGGACTTGTCGGAACTATTATGACTGCACTATTTGGAGTAAACGACGAAGTGTATCATGACATCGAGTCGTTAGATCAAAATCAAAAGACTTTAATGAAATCTACAAAAAGTAACACTAAACTTATGTTGTCTACTATAGCTGCAGTAAATGAGACAGAAGTCAGAAAAGCAATGAAAATCAAGAAATTTACGAAAAAATTAAATGAAGGAATTAAGGCTCTAAATCAAATGCAAGCCTGGTATAAAATCAGCTATGACAATAACATAAACATTCATCTAATAAATACATATATGATAGCAAGCAGTTATATGAGAGATATTGAAGACAAGTATATCAAGTTATTAAATTGTTATCTAAAGCGTCCAGCGTATCGCACAAGAATATCTACGAAATAACAACAAATTGCACACAAATATTAGGTCCAGAATTGGAAATCTCTCCGGAACCACTCCGAATTTTTCAGTTACACCAACGGATATCGTTATATCTGGATATTTCATAATCACAGATGTAGATGAGTATGATGTATTGAGAGTTAATACAGTACCAGAACGAGTAAAAGAAAATATGTTTCAAGAAATACAAATGATCACATCCACCTTTGGAGTCAACTATAACCTGAACCGATACTTTGAATCATCATTAGAGGACATTAACAAGGCATCCAAATGGAATGAAACCATTCGAATTCTTCAACCATCTATTTTCATCAACATGAATGAAACTGATAACTGCTTACTACAGCAATTATACAAAAATAGAAGTTTCAAAAAATGTGCCACAAGAATACTCAGTTTAAAAAGCACAATTTGGGTGGACTCAGAATGCATGGATGTTCGTTACGCCTATACAGACGACGATATTTGTGAAATGTGACAGAGAAGAAGTTTTTCTTAACGAAACGGGAATAATACATATCACGCCGGACTGTCTCATTCAATCAAGATCGATAAGGATGGAAGCAACCCTCAAAAAAGACATTCAAGTTGTAACTCATTATACAAAGTCCATAGCCGTCCTCAACACAACAATCAACAATCATACAATATTTCAAATTTCAAATGAGACAGTAATTCCGTTATCTGATGATATTACAACAGTGTTTCATCTAAACGAAAGAACTGTTACAGATGTATAAGTGAACTTCATGAAACGAAATGGAAGAGAACATGGAAACATCAATCTTGGGCAACTGGAATAACATCTACACTCGCAACGATATTCATAATTTTCATAGTGCTGAAACTTATTCGAATTCTAGTACATCGGAATAAACCGACCAAGTCCAACAATATTGAGCTACGGAACATAAAAAGCAACAATAACCCGGCATTTGAAGTTACCTGGTGAACCGGACATTTTCCTGGGAGTCGGCATAATGTTGATAAATCAACGAAAGTATTTTATTTTGTTCTTTCTTAACTTTTGTTTATGAAATGATTATTGAAAATTGTCCAAGTTTAATGTGCGCGTGTTTCAGCTGACATGACGAAAAACAACACGTGCCCATAAACTAGGTCAACTTTTACCTGTTAAGCTCTTGCAGTTTAATTGTGAAATAATTAAATTTGCAAGAAATATATTTAATAAGCAAAAACTAGAATATAGGTCAACCACAGTTTGGGTGACTTACACACTTATCCAAACTGCTGAGTTAAGTTAATTGTTATTTTTTAAACTAGAATTGTAATTCATCGATGATATTAATAAACATCAAGTGACTTGACGAGGTTTACACCCGCTTCAAGTCTGTTTGTTAAACACAAAATAAAACAATTGTTTCATTCAGACATTGTTTGGCATTGTGACTTATTGATAGTCATTGCAAACGCCAAACGAAATGAAAATTGCAGGGGTCTGACTGGAATCGTCGAGTCCGAAGGTATCATTGGGATCCTTGGAAGAAGAACAACTTCACCTTGAAACTTGCCGGTCAAAATTGTAGCTTTAAGAACATTTCCTCTGATATTTTGTATGACCAATCGCGTGCCATTACATAGCTTTGGTGCATTTAAATTTTGAAGTAATATTATTGTTGAGCCAATTTTTAAATGTAAGTTATGTGGTGGCATTCCCGGTAAATGCAGTGAATTTAAGAATTCAACAGGAAAGTTGACAGCTTCGTCAGAATCGACAACAGTGTCGATCGATTTAAACAGCATCTCACTGCCAGGTAATGTCTGTTGTATTCTGAATTTGATTGCGTCAACATCGATATTTTTTGCGGCCAAAATAGCTCGTTCGCGTATCCACGTAGGATTTGTATAATTCGCGCGCAAATTTGGGAAAATGCTTTCAATCAAAGCATCTTTCGATGTTACCATATTGCAAAAATTATCTTGTAATTTAATGCATTGCGTGTTTTCGTGCAATGGAACTTCTCCATTGCCAATTTTGAGCAATTGTTCGGAGAATGACAGCGCCAGGGGATCGTTTTGCAGTTGAATACGCATATTTATAGTAAGGCTGGACCTACTTGTTTTATATCCACTGCGAACGGCTAAACTGCATGTCCTCAAGAAGTTTTTCATGGAATTTATAATTATCTGAGGTGTGCCATTGTCGGCAGAGAGGATTTAAACCAAGGTCCTTCGACGCCAAAGGCACGCACTTGCACTTTGTGCCTTGGCCGCCCCGTTTTTATATTTAACCATTTATACCCAAATTTTTGACCTTATTATACGATAAAAAAACCAATGAAAACTAAAAAACTAAAGATGAAGAAATTTATTTTTTTACGTGTAGTTTTCAAAAATATATGAAGACCATCAGGTTAAAAATTCGTTCCACTCTAATATATATATGTATTCATTTTTAAAATATATTGCGCTTAAAATAAATCACAGAAACATATTTTTTAAGAATATACCAAATAAAAACGAAAAAAATTATTTATAACTAAAAACCTTAAAAATGAGATAAGAAAATATGTGATGGGAACAAACACAAAATGTTCTTTTTCTTTCCTTGTTTTGCACCCCAGAGAATTTCATTTTCCCTTTCTCACTCATTACTGAACTAAATTCAAAATAATTGCTAGCTACATACTTAGGACGCCTTTTTGATAATTCAGCTAAGGCCGACTTTTCTAATAAGAAAAATTACACGGCAAACAGTTAAAGAAAAAATTCAATATTTCCACTGTCAAGGCTTGAGTAATTAAGACTTATTGATATTGTAGCCGTCAAACAATGTGAGTAACGATGTTACAATTTTAAGAAGGAAGCACGAAAGTACTACTAAGAAATGTTTTTTTTAGCATGCAATATTAAATAGAGTTTAGCTACAGCTTTTTCGCACATCTACTTTTGAGTTGACCTTTTGACAAGTTTACATCAAAAAAGCTACAATTGTTAACTAAGGTACTCATGCGGTTTAAAGGAGCATTTAACAAGTAATTTGTTCTACTAAATGGTAAATAAATTAAATTGTTAGCGTTTCTACTACTTCTACGATTAGAGTTAAACTTAATAAGAGAAAGAAGTTCTAGAAAATCGATATCGATATCTGCAGACTTCCTTCGCTCACGCAATGATTGCATTTTTAAAAGCTTCCAACGATCCCCGTAAGGAGGAAGGTTTAAAATGTCAAATCCACTTAAGCCCTTTAGTGCAAACCGAACAAAATGTTTTTGAATTCTCTCTATTCGATCAACATGCACATTGGTACTTGGAGACCAAACTTGACTTGCGTACTCCAAGTGAGGACGCTCGATCGCATAATAGAACTGTTACGGTGTAAATTCATGAAATCATTTACTTTTCTTATGTACATCATTATTTATTTATACTCTTAAATGCAACCGTGTGAACACTTGTGGTTTTCAATGGTACCAACAATCGAAACATTTTTGTTCTTTCTTTTTATCTTCCGTTCCCGCCAGAGAAAAAGTGCAACGTGCAATTGATTAAATTAATTCATCGTTTAATTGTTGGAATGGTATTGAAAAACACAAGTGCAAGTATTAAAACATAAATATATGCTATTTACCAAATAAAAATTGAACTTTGCAGATTTTAGCTGCTTTGTATATATAATCAGCTCAAAATACTCTTTTTTAGTATTGAAAATACCAAACGACCTAACATTTCTAAAATACTTTTGATTCAAAACACCGTGCCACTCCACGAGCATTTCGAATAAAATTTCTGCATCGAAGACTTACGTACGGCCGACATAACCTCAACCAAAGTTCGTTATGCCGGACCCAACTAGAGATGAGTCACCTTCTAGAAACGATCAAGTAGCACAACTCAACACATCCAACGACACACCAGCATCCTCCGCAGCACCCGCCGTTTCATCCACCCAGGCTCCTCAACCGCCGTCTGGAGATCGCGTAGCACCCGCTGCAAATATTGCGACCGTTGTCACCAATGTTAAAACAGCAGCATCAACTCCAAAATCGTTACCTAAGGTAGGAAATTCATCATTTATAATTGCTCTTCCTTGCACTCGCTCTGGTCTTAAACGTAACCAACCACTCGCTAAACGCATTCGCACTTCTGCCAAGCTCAATACTAAAAAAAACAGCAAAAATCAACAGGTTACATGTCAAACCATACTCCCTAGCTCGTCGAGTACTAATCTCATTTCAACATGCTCTACTAGCTCAAGCGGTAATGTTGTGACGTCACAAATATCTTCACTCTCACTTAATGGCACTGCCAACAGCAATGTTCCACAGAAACGTTCACTACCCGGGGCAATACATAACTCCTTCGTTCCAGTAGCATCCAGTAGACATGGGTAACGCTGCGCTGCGTTACGCTATTGCGTTGAAGCACTTAAATGCGTTACTGCGCTAATTCACTTCTTTTAAAAAAAGTAACGCAATAGCGCAATAATACAAATGACGCTTAAAGAAAAATGAGAAAATATTTTTGCAGCGAGCCAAAATTGTCAAGTTTTATGTCGCCTTAAACATGGAGATAAAATGTTCGAAGCGAACAAGGTCGAAGAAGATGCTGTTAAGCATATGAAGTGTGTTTGATTGTGATGATGCTTTGCCGATCACGCAATGGTTTTTTAAATTTGTCGAACGTGTTCGATGTTAAGAGCACAAACAAACTTGAATCAAACTTTAAACTTGCTGCAATGCCAGAATCCTTTGTTGTTTTAGTTTTGTTTGAAGCGCACTCTAAAAACTCACCGCATTCAAGAAATTGCCCAGATAACGCAATTCAAAAACAGCTTGCGCAGATAAACATGTTGATAATACAGGTATCATAATATTTAAAACTGCTTCATAACGCAATTGCGTTAAAGTATTACGCTGCTACAGTGAACTGAGCTTGCGTTACTGTAGCAGCGTAGCATTTTTTTCCAGGTTACCAATCTCAAGTTGTTTTTTTAACTATAATCTAAATGACGCATCTTAAGTATTTTCGTTTATATATTTTTACTTTTTTCTATTAATTTATTCACTACTTAATATAAAAGTACAAATTTTCATGTTATTTTATGAACAGAATTTATTTTATCTGCCATTATTATTATATTGAATATGATTTTAATAAAAATATGAAAAATTCAAGGATAGAAAATAACGGTTATTTTTTAATTTTTACATCAAAAGATCATATATAAAAAGATGTAAAATAATTTTTAATATAGCAATATGAAGCTAGTGAGTCAGAGATTCCGTTTTTGGCATGATTTATTTTTCATGATTTTTAAGAAAGAAATCATCTTCATTCAATTATTTGTGATCGATTCTTTTTTCGATCATATATTAAAATTATTTTTGATCCTTATTTTTTCGATCTGGAATAAAAATTATTTATTTGATCGTTATATTTTCAATCATAAATATAAATTATATCTTATCGTTATTTTTTTCGATTAGAAATAAAAATCATTTTGTGATCGATATTTTTTTCAAGCAGAAATAAAAGTAATTTTTTAATGGAATTTTTTCCAATCAGCAATAAAAATTATTACTGATCGTTATTTTTTCGATCAGAAATAGAAATGAATCAATGATCTATATTTTTCTAATCAGAAATACAAATTATTTCAAGACTGAAATAATATCGATTGAAATTTCAATCAAATCAATATTTACAAATAAAACTGTTTTGAGTTAAAATAAAGAAGTTATTGCTTCGAACCCACGTTACCAAGTTAGCTAGTCGTCTTGGAAAAGTATTTGAACAACGATTTTGACGAAGATAAGGACAAGATCTTAGACATGGATTTGGAAAAGGACAAGGATAACTTGGACAAGGATTAGGTAAGGCAAAGATTTGGTCAAGCATTAGGACAAGGATTAGAATAAGGACCAAGACAAGAATTTGAATTAGACCTTAGACAAGAAAATATTAGTAGGATTAGTATACAAACTGGTAGCATGAAATGGTTGCAAAAAATAGTAGTAGAAAATATTGATGGAAAATAGTACTAGAACACTAAGGAAAATATGAGTAGAAAATAGCTGTAGAAAATAGAAGTATAAAATATAAGCAGTTTCCCTTCTTGTTTCGTTTTCAAGATATGGCGTTTTTTCTAATTTTTTAGGTTATCATATCGACCAACCCCTCTACCTGTGCATCGAGATTCTGATGCCACCCACCCTCTTTTTTTCAGCCAAAACCACTTTTCTTTTCGAGTTATAGCGCTTTTTTAAGTTTTCATTTTATATCTTTATATTTATATCTTTATATGCATGTTACTTTTTTGATTGATTTAATATAGATCAAAAAATAATTTTTTTAATCTGATCGAAAAAATATCGATCAATGGTTGATTTTTATTTCTGGTCTAAAAAATATCGATCAAAAGTAACTTTTATTTCTGATCGAAAAAAATAACGATCACAAAATGATTTTTATTTCCGATCGAAAAAATAACGATCACAAAATGATTTTTATTTCCGATCGAAAAAATAACAAAAAAATAACTTTTTTTCTGATTGAAAAAAAACGACCAAAAATTATTTTTATTTCTGATCGAACAAATAACGACAAAAAAATAATTGTTATAAAAGGATTGATTGATAGCGATAATCGTTATTTGCGGTCCCTGGAAAAATTAATGACATTTTAATTTTTTTATCTTTTTCATATGTTAAGCAGCGCTACTTTTTGTTTTGCGCTAAAGCTAAATATTGCGCTAAAAAAAATCTCAAAAATAGCGCAGTAACCCAAAATCGCAGGAAATTGTATTTGCTTCATGTACAGTTTTTTCTATAGATTTTCATTGTTTTTAAGGTACATGAAATGAAACTTACATCCAACTTCCAACTTGTCTTGCATACCAGAAATGTGTATGTACATATTGTTTGATATCTAATACTCACGTTGAACAGCATGCAGTCATGCTTGAAGTATACATTTTTTTCATTTTTGGTCAATGCTAAAAATACGCTACACGTTCAGTAATACTTCATATTAATTGAATAATTAAATGAATTCATAAGCAACATGAGTCTTTCGATAGATAAATTGTTTCAGGATTTTCTAATTAATTTCATTTATGTTTAATAAGTGAAGACAATATGCGCTTAGCCCAACTTGCTACTTCACCACAAAGCTCAGCGCATTCAACTAATTGACCACATAACGCATCGCGCTATCCAAATCAAAAACAGCCTGCGCTGGTCTTGATGATACAGATATCATAGCATTTCAAAATGCTTCATGGCGCAATTGCGTTAGCGCATTTCGCTGATACAGTAAACTGCGCTGGGGTTGTTGTAGCAGCGCAGCATATTTTGCTGCGTTACCCATGTCTAGCATCCAGCTCAGCCATGCTGGAAAATGTCAGCAACAACAATCAACAACATTTTGCTATGAGCGCTCCACAGCCTACAGCTTCTCACGTTAGTGCTAATTATGTTAACAGTGCTAACTCTATTAGCAACTTAGGCTCTGTAAATGCATATACAAGGTGGCGCAAAAATAACCTTCCGATGTTTTTTGGCTGTAATTTAAAAAAAAATGAAAAACTTTGATTCTTCTTGTGGATTATTTTTATTTGGTCTTTTAATTTTTTTTACATCAAGTCGAGAATATGATGTCATGTAAATGGCCGCCGCCACAGTTGATTGTCATTTGAGCCCTTTTTATGGCATTTTCCATCACTTCGGCCAAAACTTCCGGCGATAGGTCCTCACATTCTTGACGGATATTGTCTTTAAGAGCTGCAAGAGTCTGAAGATTGTTGACATAAACCCGCGACTTCAAAAAGCCCCACAAAAAGAAGTCTGGAGCGGTCAAATCAGGCGATCTTGCTGGCCAGTGCAAATCGCCAAATCGGGAGATTAGGCGCCCGGGAAATGCATCCTTCAGTATATCGGTTGTGGCACGTGCAGTGTGTGCCGTTGCACCGTCCTGTTGGAACCACATGCTTTCCAATCCCAATTCATCAAGTTGCGGCAAAAAGAACTCATTGATCATTGCTCTGTAGCGCTCACCATTCACAGTAACCGTCTTCGAAGAAAAAAGGTCAGATGACTCCTCCAGCGAAAACAGCACACCATACAGTGACTTTGAGCGGGTGTAATGGCTCTTCGTGGGTTACACGCGGATTTTCAGTGCCCCAGAAGCGTAAATTTTGCTTATTTACGTACCCGCTAAGATGGAAATGGGCCTCATCACTCATGATTATTTTTGATGAAAAATCATCTTCCTCTTGGTGGTGATTAATTCCGCGTTCTGGAGCAGTGTAGCGTAACATTGTTTATTAACGTGTATTTCGCATGTGTTTACTACACAAATGTCAAAACAGAACTGACATTAGGGTCCAATCGCAAAATTTATAGCATTTTCTGATAGGAGGATTACTTATGCGCCACCTTGTACAACCGGCATAAATGCTAATAACATATTTTACAATTCAAGCTCTACGAACAGAAATCTCTCTTTGTCCTCGTTTACAGCACCCACATATGTACAAACATCAATTACTTCTGCACCGTCTCATGCGGCCTCCTTTCCATGCAGCAATAGTTTTAAGTACACGCAGTGCAATACGAATCCCTTATTTAATTCAAATTTTACCAATTTAAATTTTGTGCATCAAAACAATAGCCAAAATCCATTCTTAAGCCACCAAATCCCAACCTCGTCATTTTGTCCAAATTTGAGCCATATTACGGGTGATATATCATTATCAACTTCTCATATAGCAGCGCGTCATGCCATAAGTAAGGATTTACCGAGTTTTACAGGAAAACCTGAAGATTGCCCGATATTCATAACCAACTACATGCAATCGACGGAAAGATGCGGATTTACAGACCAAGAAAATTTAATTCGACTCCAAAAATGTTTAAAGGGAGCTGCTCTAGAAGCTGTTAAAGACAAAGTTATGATGCCTTGTACTGTCAAATTTGCAATCGAAACGTTACGCATGTTGTATGATAACCCTGAGATCATACACCAAGCTTTGCAGAAGAACTTACGAAACGAGCCCACTGTGCGCAGAGAGAGACTAGAAACATTGATAAATTTTGCGTTGGCTGTACAAAATTATCGAACAACAATGCAGGCAATGGGTCTTTCTGACTATTTGAACGATCCAATGCTTCTGAATGAACTCGTAGAAAAATTACCAACAGATTTAAAATTAGATTGGGGAAAATATCGAATCAGATTGCAACGAGTAGACATTGTTTGTTATGAAAGCTGGCTGTATAATTTAGCGACTTGCGCATCTCAAGTAACTACTTTCTCGCCACAAGTAGCAGAATCGAAAAACTTCAAAAAAGAGCGCGTACTAGTACATGACGTCATCGGCGACAATAGAGCTAATTCTCAACCGAAGTTATGTATCAAATGCAACAACAATCATCGCTTATATGAGTGTCCCGATTTCATCGCCTTAAATTTAAACGAAAGGTGGAATTTTATACGTTCCAACTATTTATGTTTACGCTGCTTTAAAAGGCACAATATAAAGAGATGACATTCCAAAAGACAATGTGGAGTAAACAATTGCAAAATGCCACACAACTCATTATTGCATAGCCGAAATGAATGGTAGCAGCGTCAACAGCAACCATCACAAACAACAAACACTAGTCAAGCTCTCCTCTTTCATGCAAGCGAAAATATTCCTGTAACTCTTTTCGGCAGTGGCTGCGCTCTTAACACGTATGCGTTAATTGATGAAGGTTCATCTTGCTCTCTAATTGAGAGTGAATTAGCTGAGCGGCTTGGGCTTGAAGGTCCCATCGACGAATTATGTTTGCAATGGACAGTTTCTTTGTACATATCAGATCGTGGACACAGTTCTAAATTACTGTTAAATAAAGTCCATACAGTTAGCAAACTTGATTTACCAGTACAAAGTTTAACTAAAATGCAAATTTATAACTGCAATCATTTGAAAAATTTGCCAATACTGCCATATAATGCAACACAGGCAAGGCTCATTATTGGTCTCGACAATGCTAAATTGTGCGTTCCACTTGAAACCGTAGAAAATGAACACGACGAGTTAATCGCTGCTCGTTGTCGTATTGGATGGGGAGTGTATGGCCGACAGCAAGCAGGTAATATACCAAGGCAAAGAGTTCTGCACATCTGTTCATGCAGTTCCATTAACAATAATTTGGACAACTTGTTAAAAAATTATTTTTCGTTGGACGCTGAAGGTGTTAAATTAAATCAAAGCTCGCTATGCTCAAAGGAAGATGAGCGTGCAAAGGTAATCATGGAAAGCCAAACAAAATTTTTAAGTAACGAGAATCGCTGGGAGACTGGCCTTTTATGGAAACATGACAACATATGTTTGCCAAACTCATTTTCAATGCCTAGGCGGCGACTGCTCTGCATAGAGGCAAGAATACAATGCGATGAACAACTAAAAACATTTATTATCGAAAAAATTCGCGATTATGAGAAAAATGGCTACATTCGCAAGCTGCTGCCAAGCGAAATCTACAACGACAGCCAATCTTGGTACATTCCAATATTTACGGTAAGAAATAAAAACAAAAACAAAACCCGTATTGTCTGGGATGCAGCCGCTGCCGTCGACAATATCGCATTAAATTCTGTGTTTTTAAAGGAACCAGACTTGCTTAAATCACTCATTGGTGTATTAATCAGATTCCGTGAGAAGCCAGTTGCCATATGCGGTGACATCCGTGAAATGTTTCACCAAATCAGAGTGCGCAATTAAGATCAACGCTTTCAACAATTTTTATGGCGTGACGGAGACACATCGCGTGTAATCGATGTTTACGCAATGACCGTGATGACGTTTGGGGCATCATGCTCTCCATCTTTAGCAAACTACGTCAAAAACAAAAATGCTGAGTGCTTCGCCGAAGACCATCCTACTGCAGTAAAGTGTAGACACTGAAGATAAAATGGAGGAATAAGTAAGAGTGGTCCACTCAATTCATAAGCAAGGCGGATTTGAAATGCGCAATTGGCTCTCGAACTCTCAAAAGGTCCTAAATGGATTAGACAAAAACAACGAAAACTCGATGAAACTATTCGAAGAACCCGAAGGTAAATTTGAAAAGGTTTCGGGTATGTGGTGGGAGCCCACTAATGACGTTTTAGCATTTTTTGTAAAATTTAATGCAGATGTATTTGACGAGACTGTGAATCCGACCAAATGAGGTGTCTTGCGAGCCGTTATGACTATTAGACCGTATCACCTTGTATGGCAAAAAATTAAACCCATTTTGACCCCGTCTCAATCATTAGACATTTAAAAGAAATTTTCAAAAAAAAATTTTTTTGTTTTTGAAATGGTCCCTATGGTGCTTTTTTCTTGTTTTCGTTATATCTTCTGTGTTTCTTGTTCGATCCCAAACATTTTTCATATGTGTGTTTAATGTTTTTTTGCAAATTTTTTCTGATTTCTTTTTTTCGCGAATCTTGTTTTTTTTTAATTATCACCCACCGTATCTCAGTTGCTACTATGTTAACAAAATCTAAAAAGGGAAAATAACTAAAGCTTACAAAAAATCATTTAGACCATGGAAATAAATGATATCCATAAAATTTATTTTTGGTGCACTTTCGACCGATTTTGTCTTTACGGGATTCAAGCTGGCTGTAGCGCTCGTAGCTATCAAGCTTCGCGAAAATGTGCTCCAAACGATTTTCGTCAGAGACTGCTTTGCCCAAAAAAACAAAAACCATTTAATGTATGTTACATGTTTTTGCCTTTGTACGACTTTTTTGAATTATACATGCTTTGTTTCATAATATTACTCTTCTTCTTTTTAACTACATGTGGATGTTGTTTCGTTATACGTACGTATGTATGAATGTATGAATGTATGTATGTATGTATGTTGTCTGTACGTTTAATTATCTCCAAACTAGAAAAATGCAGTTAACTGTTTTTTGCTTTGCACGGCAGTGCTGTGGCCGACTTGTGCACAATTTGGACGTAACGCTCGGTGTTTTGCGAGTGACAAGGATAATCTGTGAAAAACATATAACATGATAAATACGATTTAATATATGACGTCAAAATAAATCATTTATTTCATAAAAATATGTCTGCTATAATGTTCACCAGGAATTTTAATAATGACGTCCGAGTACTGTAGATCAGCCAACTGCTCTTGAGTAAAAAACTGAAGACATAGTGGATCAGTGATCTGAAATTTGGTCCAATCGATCATTTCAGAGTGTGTGGTGCTGCCATATTGGATAAAGGGCTGGTGGTTGGGTCCACGAAATTGCCGAATACGACATGTTAGGTTTGTGTTTAAATATTTTTTGTACATGCATGGAAGTGACGATGAAGAGCTGGGGGGTGGTGGTGTCAAAGAGTGAATGTGTAAGTCGAAATAGTTTAAGAAGTTTACCGAAAAGTGGTGTGATGTATTTTGTTGGAAGAAAATGTGTGCGAAATTGAAGGCCACGATGAGGTGACTACAGTACTTGCAGCTGTAGTTGGGTGCGAAAACAAAAATATTTAAAGCCGACAACAACAACTACTGTTGGGCACAGTTTGTAACAGAGCATGATTTTATTAATTACACTTACTCTCAACGAAAAATAATCGTCAACTTCAATAAACAATTAGAGATTTTTTTACAATTCTAGTAAATATCAAATTTCAATTATAAAATGTTTTTGCAATCTTCAACACTCGATATAATTGACTTTTATCAATTGTCTTATGAGAACAGTTGTGATTGAAAAAGCCAAGTTATTCGTTTAATAAAAAGTCGTGTATGAGTGACGAACATTTCGAAAGTGTTATTTTTGGGACAAAATCGGTCGGAAGTGCACCAAAAATAAATTTTATGGATATCATTTGTTTCCATGGTCTTAATGATTTTTTGTTAGCTTTAGTTATTTTCTCTTTTTAGATTTTGTTAACATAGTAGCAACTGAGATACGGTGGGTGATAATTTAAAAAAAAACAATATTCGCGAAAAAAAGAAATCAGAAAAAATTTGCAAAAAAACAATTAACACATTTATGAAAAATGTTTGGGATCGAACAAGAAACACAGAAGATATAACGAAAACAAGAAAAAAGCACCATAGGGACCATTTCAAAAACAAAAAAACTTGTTTTTGAAAATTTCTTTTAAATGTCTAATGATTGAGACGGGGTCAAATATAGGTTAGTTTTGGTGATACGGTCTAATGACTATATTTGATCCGCTTGGTCTACTTGGCCACTTTGTTATTTACGCGAAAATACTGATGCAGGAGATATGGCGGTCTAAAGAAAGATGGGACGACTCGATTCAAGAATCTGCGCGTCAAAAATGGCGGAAATGGCGAAAAATGCTTGCGACAATTCCGTCCGTTCGAATTCCACGTTGCTATGCTCTTACAAGTAAGTCAAACAACGTCCAGCTTCATGTCTTCTTGGACGCCAGAATTGACGCTTATGCTGCTGTGGCCTATTTGCGTGCCGAATAAAACAACAAAATAAGATGTTCGATCGTCGCCTCAAAAACGCGAGTAGCCCCACTAAAACCGATCTCGGTTCCAAGAATGGAATTAATGGCACCGATTCTCGGTTTGCAACTCAGCAAGTTCATTTGCAAAGAGACTACGCTCAAAATCAAACGTTGCGTATTCTGGTCTGATTCAAAAGATGTTTTATACTGGATCAGATCTGATGCCAGAAAATTTCAGCACTTTGTAGCAGTGAGTGTTTCTGAGTGGAGGTGGGTTCCATCGTCGCAAAACGTCGCAGATGACTCAAAAAAAAAAAATACACTGACGTACCCGATTTGAATAACGACAGTCGCTGGTTTCATGGGCCACCATTCTTGAGTGCTAAAGAAAGTGAATGGCCTACATCTGAATTTAGCAATTGCGATAACGTAATTGAATTGCTATGTCACCATACTGCGCCGAAGAAGCAGACGCTAAAGTTTCAGTTAATAACTGCAGATCCAACCCGTTTTAGCAAATGGGAGAAATAACGCAGATGCCAGCTAATAATTCTACTCTTTCTACGTAAAGTATTCAGATCAAGTGCAGCATGCAAAGCATTCAAACCATTCAAACCATTCCTTGAAAATCTCGAAATTGGGACTGCTGAAATGTTTCTATTCAAAATGTGTCAAGAAGAGGTGTACTTTGAAGATATTCACCAACTTCGAAACAATAATCCCATCAGCATCAAACGGCCCATCATTTTACCTCAAAAACACAAAACAACGCATTTAATAATCGACTTCTATCATCGCAAATATCATCACCAGCACAACGAGATAGTTGTAAACGAAATTCGGCAATCCTTTTATATACGTCGACTACGCGCTGCAGTTCGTGTTGTCGCGATATCGTGTCAACATTGTAAGATTCGCCGAGCAACTCCAATTGCTCCCACAATGGCTGACCTTCCGGCTGAAAGGCTTGCTGCTTTCACTAGGCCTTTCTACTATAAAGGCATCGATTACTTTGGGCCTATCGCCATTGTTGTTGGTCGCCGCAAAGAAAAGCGCTGGGGTGTTGTCTTCACGTGTATGACCGTGAGAGCTATACACCTAGAAATTGCAACGTCGTTGTCTACTGACTCATTTTTACTGGTTTTAAAGCAATTCATCTGTCATCGTGGCACACCTTGCAAAATTATGTCCAACAATGCGACAAATTTCAGGGGTGCCAGCCGTGTGCTAGCAGAGGAGGTGGACAAAATTTCATCAAGTAAAGTCGAACGACAACATCCGAAGCTTAAGTGGGAGTTTATACCGCCAGCATCTCCCTACATGGGAGGGGCTTGGGAGCGACTTATTCGCTCTATTAAATCAGTGCTAATGGACATATTGCCAAACAGAAGTCTACGAGAAGAGCATTTGAGAGATGCACTAGCGGATATAGGAAATATATTGAACTCTCGCCCTCTAACATACGTTCCATTGGATTCTCCGGAGGCAGAAGCGCTGACACCAAATCATTTTTTGCTTGGATCCTCGAGTGGTATAAGAGAGTGTGCGAATCTCCAGAGCAGTGGTATGGCATTGAGCAAAAATTTCCGGCTATCAAACATGATAGCAAATGAGTTTTGGAAGCGCTGGATTCGTGAATATTTGCCGTGTTTGACGAGACGCACGATGGTTTGTCTACTCGTCCTGTGGTAAAACTCGCCAAGTTAGACGTGAAATTGTAAACTCCTTACAGATGTACCAAGCTTGCGGGATTCATGAAATCATTTACTTTCCTTATGTACACCATTATTTCTTTATACTCTTAAATGCAACCGTGTGAACCCTTGTGGTTTTCAATGGTACCAACAATCGAAACATTTTTGTTCTTTCTTTTTATCTTCCGTTCCCGCCAGAGAAAACGTGCAACGTGCAATTGATTAAATTAATTCATCGTTTAATTGTTGGAATGGTATTGAAAAACACAAGTGTAATTATTAAAACATATATATTTGCTATTTACCAAATAAAAATTGAACTTTAAAGATTTTAGCTGCTTTGTATATATAATCAGCTCAAAATACTCTTTTTTAGTATTAAAATACCAAACTACCTAACAACAACGTTGTAGTTGTAATCATGCTATTGAACTCTTTGGCCCAGCGTTTTATAAATCCAAGTATTGAAGATTCTTTTTTTACAAATGTTATGAATATCTATACTAAACGACAACTTAGAATCCATGTATACACCAAGGTCTTTCACTACATCTACACGACTTAGGGCAGTATCTTTAATTTGATAATCAATAATTAAATTATTCCTTTTTCGCGAAAAGGTTAGAGTTTGGCATTTGTCTGGATTTAGAAACATCTTATTTTTAGAATACCAAATCTCAAAAGAGTTGAGATCAGACTGGAGCAGGGCTGAATTGTCTTCAGAGTTTATTGTTCTGTATATTTTCATATCATCTGCATAAATAAGCAGATGCGAGTATTTTATGATTTGATTATATAATTTGATAAAATCGCTCTGACAAATACGATTTAATAAAGTCAGTGTAAATACAGTCGACCTGGTCACCAGCTTCAATCGAATTTAAGCAAAATATTGTAAAATCGAGAAGATTAACACAGTGGATCTGCCATTAACAAAACCATGCTGACGAGTCGATAAAACTTCTCCACAGTGACCCTCAACGCGATCTTAAACCATTCGCTCAAACAGTTTGGGAATCGATGAAAGCCTAGCGATGGGCCTATAGTTTATTACTTCATTCCTGCAACCTTTTTTATACATTGGACTAATAAACGAATTTTTCCAAAAAAGTGGAAAATATCCTTCGTTAATAGATTTATTAAATAATAATGAAAGAGGTTGACACAAAACGGAAACGTATTGAGTTATCACTGCGGCAGGAATTCCATCAAGTCCAGCGCCAAAATCCACATCGATTGATCCAATATACTTTAATATATCTTCTGAGGAAAAAGATATAGGCCCCACAGAAACCTTGGCTGTAGAATTCATATCGAGCCATATCCGCAAAAATAACTCAAGCGCCATTTAGAAAATTTTACAGGAGAACGTTTTTTTTAATTATCTTCGTTATATTTAATAGTATTTTATTGAAATTTGATATATATAAGCACTGTTTCATCTATTATGAAAAGAACCAATTGTCGTTAACCCACTTTAAGCATGAGGGATGTTTATGGCGCTTACGTTTTTGTTTTTGCTGTTACGCTGGCAAGCTAATGTACAATGTCGTGGCGGTTACGTTACCACGATCATATTAAAAAAACCATTTACTTTATTAAGCTTTGTATTTTTTCAAGTTATGTTTATGTTTACAAGTAAATAAAATAATATTCCACATAATAGTTATAGTTTTTATAAGATTTAAATAAAACTGAAATATATTTTAAAAGGAACTTTAAGAAAATTTGAGATTCTTTTAAATAAAAATAAAAATAAATAACTGGCCATTTCAGCCCTTGAACGGACTTTGACCTAGCTTCTTATGATCAATTGTGTTGTGCGTGTTATTGAGTTTGTACACAATTGACCGCGAACCGGACCTACATGTTTAACGCCGACTCCGAACGGTGATGAACGGAATGTTCTTGTTCTCAAGAAGCTTTACATGGCATTTTGATTACTCTCTGAGGTTTGCCATTGTCTGCAGAGAGGTGGCGGCCGTACAGAAAAATTATTTTAATTTTAATTCAGTCGCTGCTGGGGCTTGAACCCGGGTCTCCAGGTTAGTTTGGTGTCCGTCTTTAGGAAAATAATTAAATACAATAAGTCCGTCCACTTGTTGCGATTGTCCAGTAAGTACTATTTATTTGATAAAAATTTTAAAAATCCATCATATAAAGGAAGATGATCGTTGCTTACTATGGAAGTGTTGCTTGTTGATTTGACCGTATCACCAAAACTAACCTATATTTGACCCCACCTCAATCGTTAAACATTTAAAAGACATTTTTAAAAAAAATTTTTTTTTTTTGAAATGGTCCCTATGGTGCTTTTTTCTTGTTATTGTCATATCTTCTGTGTTTCTTATCCGATCCCAAAGATTATTCCTATACGTGTTTATTGTTTTTTGCAATTTTTTTCTGATGTTATTTTTTCGCGAATCTTGTTTTTTTTTAATTATCAGCCACCTTGTCTCAGTTGGTACTATGTTAACAAAATCTAAAAAGGGCAAATAATTAAAGCTCACAAAAAATCATTAAGACCATGGAAACAAATCATATCCATAACATTCATTTTTGAAGAAAATGTCTTTTAAATGTCTAATTATTAAGGCGGGGTCAAAATGGGTTTACTTTTTTGGCATAAAAGGTGATACGGTCGAGTGTTGAAAGCGCAATCGAATGGAGAATCTCCATTGGAGATCGTATTCTTTGATCTCAGAATTTTCAAAATATCCATATTTAAGGTATAATATACGTGTAAATTTTTCGAAAAAAAAAATTTTTTTTTGTTTAATGTGTTCTTTTTAGTTTTTAGAATATACATACACATTTTTAAATCGATATTTAAAAAAAAAACAGAAGTTATAACGGTTTTCGTTAACCTATGTCTAAGCTCCATACAACAAATAAAAAAGTTTAAACGCGATTTCCTCGAAACTAGTTTTTTTAAAACTGTTCGATAGATAACTCGAAATCTATTGGTTCACTTTCAATGATTTTTTTTTTCCATTTTATTCGATATTTTGTTCTTTAAGCATCCCCCTTAAATTCAAGTATCTATTTTTTTTTTGTTTTTTTTTTTTATATAAACAAAAAAGCGCGCGAAAATGTATCTATTTTTCGAACTTTTTACTTCAAGTTCCACCATAATTAAAAAAAAAACTCCGGGGGTCTTGCGTAGGGGGGATGCTTGATATAAGGTCTATGCTATAAAATGTCATTTGATTTTTTTGTTTCCGATACATGGGAAAGGCCATATCCATCGAACCGTTTTGGATGTCTTTTTTTCAATGCCATTTTCAGCGCCCTCTATATAAAAGCCAGAACTGTTTTTAAAATCAAAAAACATATTTTTATAAAGTATTTTTATGTACAATAACCTGTATAAATTTAAAAAAAAAATATAATAACTTCTTATATCTAAAAACATTTTTTGAAAACAGCTCCTGTTGTTGGTTGCTACACGTATATTATACCTTAAGTTTCATAAGGTGACTGTTTTTTTCGAATAAAGCTGAATAAAGTTTCTCAGATAACAGTATTTGCAGATCAATGGTTTGCGCAGAAAAAGCATTGGAATCGCTTTCACTATATGGAACCTGGTGAAACTAAAGCAAAAATTTGTTTATAACACTAAACGATGCAAACTAATTGAAGAAAATATGTTACAACACGATTGTCACTTTAATTATTTCGATCACTGTATTGTACTCTCTTTGCTTTTATAAACGTACATAACTTTGTTTCTAACTATTTTATTTATACCGATTCATTTCTCAATAAAACTGTCAAATTGAAAAGACGTGTATTTCAATTATAAACAGGTTATGGGCCCAGGTCGCGTATAGTCACGTTTTTTTTATTGTTTCGTTTTTGCTAAAAACGCGTAAATTTAGTCGATCAAAGATTTTGCACTATTTTTGCGCCGCGATGAGTTCGCAAATATATCCGTTAGAAAAGCTGGATGATTCCAACTATGATTCGTGGAGCGTCCAGATGAGGAGCGTTCTGATATGTTCGGAGCTATGGGCGATAACCAACGGTACCACGATAAAGTCAAGGGAACCAGAAGAGGCAGCCACATGGATTGCTAAAGATGAAAAAGCTTTGGCAATGATTATACTTAGCATAAAACCAGGACAAATCAACCATATTAAGCATTGTTCTACGTCAGCGGACGCCTGGAAGAAGTTCAAGGAGGTGCATCAACCACATAGACCAGCGCGCAAGGTGACTCTTTTTAAACAGTTGCTAAACCTGAAAATAGTCGACGAGGTAAGCGTAACACAATATGTTAATTCATTCGCTAGTATTGTGGAAAAGTTGCTTGAGGTCGGAATTGAATGAAATGAAGAATTCTTGGCTATTGTGTTGCTGTCTGGGTTGTCTTCATCATTCGAAAACTTTGTAATCGCAATGGAGACAAGGGATGCGCTACCAATGCTCAATATTCTTAAATTAAAAAAATCAATAAATAACTGCAAATCGGCAACAACGTTTTTAAAAGCTATTAACCGATTGTAACCTAATTAACCGATTGTAACGATTATAAATTAAAATAAAAGAAAAACAAATAATTAACCATTACTTTTCAGTATGGAAAACAACTGTGCTTCATCTCTTTGCACCGTGGAAGACCGTAATGCACCAAAGGTTTCATGCAAGGGCCTGTGTGGGAAATCTTTTCACGGCTGTTGTATAGGCTTACCAAAGAGAAGTTTGACATATTTAAACGAGTACCTTGCGAACTTTTCCTTTTACTGTGATGAGTGCAAGGACATCTCACTCTCGCACGTCCTTCTTGCAGTAAAATGCCTCAGTGATACAACAAACTCACTACGGTCGGACACTAAACAGTGTATAAAAAAAATAGTTGAGCAGGTCACGAAATTTAATGCAGTCTCAAGAACTGCAGAAGATCTTAACTGCTCTATTGAATCCTTAAAATCTGACCTTGATTTGAAAATATCTAAACTATCAAATAGCATGTTAAAAGTCACGAACACCACAGCGGAGTTCAAACATAATATGTTCTTTTTCGAAACTGCGATAAATAACATAAATAATACAATATTACAAAATAATAAAACAACTGTGAATGAAAAAGAATTGATTAATAACATATCGGAAAATCTTGCACTTTTGAAAATAGATCTGGACACCATGATGCAATCTACTACAAGGGTAACTTCACCACCACCTCAGCAGCCAGATCCACTAATTGAAGTTTTATACCATAAGGTAAACGAAATTAGTGATGATCTTGGAATATTTCGGGAGTCGTTGGCGGAAATTACTGATTTTGTCAGATATGCTCCTGAACGTATTCAGAACACGTCAGAGTCTTCTCATCTTAATGCATCCTCTATATTTGAAACAATCTTGGAAGCAGCCGATCCTTCTCTACTGGTTCATTCTTTACGCTCCACCGGTGTCTCTCTCTGATAAAGAAATTGAGCAATCTATAACTACTCCGGTGGCTTCACCGCGCAACTTGATCTATCAGTTCGGAACATCGTGGACATCATCTAAATGAGATAACCGGATAAAAAAACTGGAGAGTGTGAATGAAAGACAGAAAACTACTTTGTTCATCAAGGGTCTAGAAGTTAAGACTGGTTGCGCAATTACTTTCAAAAGAAATTTGGTGTTCCAATTTCTGACTGCATAAAGATGTCTTTTAAAGTAAGAAAATTCTGCTGTTTCAAATTTAAAATTCCTACTCAATATGCGTGGATGTTCCTCAACATCTCTGGTAGCAGTGTGATGCATGGAAAGTGGATAATTACCGAGTGGATTGACAACCCTGACAAGAAGCGGAAGACACCGAGATCAAGCAACATATATAACGATAACCATAAAATTAGAATTATTAGTAAGCCAAAGAATAATAATTATTTTAATTCTTATAATTATATCTAGAAAACCTTTGCCAGACAGTAACTGGTCTTATAAAACAAACGTCTTCCCTAAATTCTCTCCTTTTCCTAAACATACTTCAATTCCTTCCTCTTCTTCTGTCCATAAATCTTCAAAATCTAAACGTGTCTCATTAAATCTAAACGTGTTAAATCATCAAAATCTAAACGTGTCTCATTTAACCTCAACCCAGAATCTAACTCCTCCGTCACTAAAAATACACCCGAAACCTCCAGTACACCCTATTCCAATTTCGTGCACTCCCATACTCTAAACCCCTCGCCAACAGATCCAATCATAATTGAACCCTCGAACCAACCTAGCAGTTCGAAGTCATTCTTAGACCCTCTTTTACAACCAAGAGTTAAACTTACTTTAAATTCTTACGCTGAAACTGAGTGCAGATATGCCCTTGTTCGCCTTAGAGAGAGCGGTGTATATAATAATGTTCTTCTGTATCTCGCCTACATGCATAAGGCCCCAGATTCTACATGTATTGAAGGCAAGACTAAAACTAATCTCAAAATATTAATTCAGCAAGAAGGTCTACCAACCGATGTTGATGGCTTGCGCAAATTATTTATTTGTTTTCACGAACAACTCGGCGTGACGATCGATCAAGTCAAAGTGGATCTTGATACCTATGGCACTCACGTTAGGAATAAACATATCTCTCTTCTCCAAAAATCGCGTAAAGACCAACAACAATATTATCGTCCCTAACTCACCTGTCCTAAATATATTTTACCATAACTGTGGCGGCATCAGAACCAAATTAAACAAACTTTATGTTGACGCCAAATCATCTCACTTCAATGTTTTAGTATTTACTGAGACATGGTTAAATGATACCTTTAATAATGAGGAAATTCTTGACAGCAATTGGACTGTCTTTAGAAATGATCGGGATTACTCCTAAACTGGTCTTTCCCGAGGAGGGGATGTTCTCATAGCAACTCACAATTCTCTCTCAAGTGAGCTATTAGATACGCATAGCCATAAACTCTTCGATCACCGAATAATAAGAGTCTGTTCAGGAAGTAGTCTTTGTATGTACATTAGTGTGTCCCTTATTTTTGAAGATTTTAATTCGTTGAGGCTTAGGCCCTAATTTCGTTCATTTACCCCTAAAACACAATAAAATAAAATTTCTGCTCATTTGGATAATGACAACCCGTGCCGACATGCATCGAAACATGTTCATACAAGTTACGTAGAAGCGACGTCGCACAATTGTTCCAAATCGAAAAAAAACGGCCAAGACATAATTTTTAAAGAAATTTGAAAAAAATTCAAACTTCAACTTCAGATATCTATTTAAGATAGACAAAGGAAAAAACTGCGTTCTCAATTTTTTTTTTTTAAATTTTTTTAAGGATTTTTGAGGCCTTTAAAGTCTGACAAAAATTCTACAAAAAAAAAAAAATAGTAATACTTTAAGCCAATTTCTAGCTCTTGTTGTTTTATTTGTATAAGTTATTTATAATTTTTTTATATTTTCATGTATTGGAACAAAATTTATGTAATCAGAAGAAAAGTAAAACTTTAAAAAATAGGCATACACTTTTTTTAAAAAAATACAAAGAAAATTTACATTTTGTAAATATTTGACTCAGTTAAACTGGAAAAAGGATTCGTGCTTTGGAAGTCATACTGAGCAGTCGAATATAAAAATAATAATAAATTGAAAAATTTTTTCTTGATTTTTTTTGTTTTTTCAATCAAATTTTTATATAAAAGCCTGAAAATAAACTTAAATGAAAAAGAAGGAAATTCCTAGAGCCTCGAGCACTAAAAGCTGCCAAAACCAAAGGATCAAAAAACCTCCGGACAAAACTTCTAGAAATATAAGTGGAAATTTCAAGAGCAGCCTAGCCGAAGTAGCAGATTGTGAAAAGCCTACATCATCCTTGAATAAAGAATCAGCTATTGTATTGCAAGTTTCCGATGACTCCTCATCTCAAATGCTGAATTCCAGTTGCAGTAGCTTTGATGCTCAACTAATTTCCGAAAACCAAATGGATATAACTCCTACGCTCTCCGTCGCTCCAGATATGATTCTTGCTGCTCAACATGAGCGTTTAATGAATTTTAATGCTCATTTGCAGAATTCAACTTTTTCAACAACTCAAGATAGATTCCAGATTCCAAATCAGAAGCGACTAAAGCGTTCCAATTCTGGCTTTGCCAAAAATACAGATACAGCTGGTAATGTATCCTTATCTAATTTAAGTTTTGATTTTAATAAAGGATTAGCTCCAAATAACCAGAATAGATTTCAAATCTTACAAGATTTATCTGTTGATAATATTAGTAATAATACATATGTAAGACAATCTGTAAAAAATTCGGTCAGGGATAAAGATCCTCAACAAATACATAAAAACGCGAAAAAATATTGTCCACCAATTTTTTTATTTAATATCGACATAAAAAAACTCGTCGACCAACTTAATTCTAGAACTCCAAAAATTAAATATAAAATAATAAATAAAAGCAAATTCAAAAGCAAAATATTTTTTGAAGATCTTCAAGTTCATGGTGAAATGATGAATTTACTCAGAGAAAAGGGTATAGAATCGTATTCCTTTACACCAAGTGAGCTAAAACAGCCTAATATCGTTCTAAGAGGACTTTATCATGGTACCACTATTGAGGAAATAAAATCTGATATCGATTTGCAAGCTCCTGGGGGTTGTGGAAAAAGTCTCCAAATTCCACACTCGAAATTCTAAGCTTAACAACATAGATTCTGGACTTTTTTTAATAACTCTTGTTCCTGGTGGAAAGATTGGGGATTTGGGCAAAATAAAATTCATTCTTAACCAAGTTATAAAGTGGGAAGTACCCAAATCAAATTTAAAAGAAATTCAATGCAAACGTTGCCAATATTGGGGGCACATTGCAAAAAATTGTAACAAAAAATTTATGTGCATTAAATGCAATCAGAATCACGATCCAGGCCAATGTGCACGAACGGCTAATGATTCGTCTGCTCCATTTTGTGTTAACTGCAACCAAGAAGGCCATCCAGCCAATTACCGTGGCTGCCCAGCTTTTAAAAATTACATAGAAAAGAAAAAATTATTAATCAGGAAAGCTAGAGAAAAAAAGGAGGTCGTTAAAAATAATTTTTTTTCGGCCATTTATGGAGCAAGTTCAGTGACTCCCGGGAAATCTTATGCGAGTAACTTTTTAACAAATCCCACTCCTGCAACATCTGCCAATCTCAAAAATAAAAGACCAGCAATTATTGATGAATTTTTAAATTTATCTAGTTACTTTAAAGACACGTCGTTATCAGCCATTGAAGATAAAATTAAAAACTCCATTTCAACTTACAAATCCCTTCCTAAGGAACAAGCCAAAATGGCTTCATTCTAATTCTCTTGACTTTCATAGAGTCTGTGATATAAATCCTTCGTTTCCAAATGGTTCTTCATATCTTGATCACTTTTTAATAAGTACGAATATTATTGACACTATAAATAATAATTTTTCAGTTGTAAGTATCCCTACCTTTTCGGACCACTTTCCTTTCAAAATTGAAATAACATTACCAGAATTTGATTTTATTATTAACTCTCCACGTTCTTACATATCTTATAAAAATACAATCTGGAATAATTTTCGTTCAGACCTAGATAATGTTTTAGAAGAAATTTCTCCCCCCTCAAATCGAAATCTTTCAAATTCTGAAATAGATCAATCAATTGAGTTATTTTCGAAAGCGGTTATCGACACAATGAACTCTCATTCGGAAACTAAAAAAAAAAAAAATAAATAACTGGCCATTTCAGCCCTTGAAAGGACTTTGACCTAGCTTCTTATGATCAATTGTGTTGTGCGTGTTATTAAGTTTGTACAGAATTGACCGAGAAATGGACCTACATGCTTAACGCCGACTCCGAACGGCGATGAACGGAATGTTCTTATTCTCAAGAAGCTTTACATGGCATTTTGATTACTCTCTGAGGTTTGCCATTGTCTGCAGAGAGGTGGCGGCCGTACAGAAAAATTATTTTAATTCAAATAATTTTCTGTCTGGCTGGGGTTCGAACCTGGGTCTCCAAGGTTCTTTGACATAGCGGCCACGCACTTTAACCAACTACGCCACGGACGCCACTTCATTCGGAAACTATTGAACTTAAAAATAAAAAATTTTTAATTCCAGCTAATATCAAAAATCTCTTGTATTTAAAGTATCAATGGCAAAAACATTTGAAAAATATTTATCATATAAATTATAATAGAAAAAATCCTGAGTATCAATTGCTATCAGCGCAGATAAAATTACTGAATAATATGATAAGAAATCAAATTAAAACTCATCAAGCAATTATGCTTAATAACAAATTATCTAAAATAAAGCCTGGGCCATTTGCTTATAAAGAACTGTATAAATTTATTGGAATGAAATATTCAAAATTTTGTCATAAGATTGAGTTTAATGGTAATTTCATCCATGATAGTTTTGAAATTGGACAAAAGTTCAAAAACCACTTTTTAGACATTTATAGGGAAAACATCCCCATTGCAGCAAATTTAAATTTGATTGATACAAAAATAAACGAAGTTTTGGCAGAGTTCACTGATCCAATTATTAATTTTAACGACAATTTTAATTCTGTTCAAGACATTCCTAATCATCATTTCATCAATGCGAATAATTTGCAAGAATTAGCAAGAAACTTAAATACAAAAAAATCTGCGGGTCCTGATTTAATTTATAATTAAAAAATTTCCAAATTCAGCTTTTAAATTTTTATCAATCATTTTTAACAACTGTATCAATGGCTATTTTCCTTTGGCATGGAAAATTGCTAAAGTCATTCCTATTAAAAAAAAGCCAAATTCTTTTACTTTGAATAACTTCAGGCCTATATCATTACTTTCAAATCTTGGGAAACTGTTTGAAAGAATTATAAAATCTAAGATGGATTTAAATATTTACCCCAACTACATTCCTCATCATCAATTTGGTTTCAATCCAGGTCACTCGACTATGCATGCGTTACTTAAATTACATGATGACGTTGTAAGAAATTTAAGAGAAAAATCTTGTACAGTAGCAGTTTCTCTAGATATAGAAAAAGCTTTTGATAAAGCATTTCATAAAGGAATTATTTATAAATTAATTAATATTGGTTTTGATCCTTTTATAATAAAATTATTTTCAAGTTTTCTTACTGACAGGGCTTTTTAGGTTAAAATTAAAAATTCAAATTCAGATTATGGTTCTATTAAAAGTGGCGTTCCTAAAGGTGCTATTTTGGCCCCCCATCTTTATAACATCTTAACTCACGATTTCCCTCATGAAATTAGTGGCTCAAAAAGCAATCTTTATGCTGACGATTCACTAATTTACGCTCATAATAAATCTCCTGTTGAAGCTCTTCGTTTAGTTAAAATTCATCTCAGAGTTATAAAGGAATATTATAAGTCTTGGGGTATCACTGTTAATCCTTTAAAGTCACAGGCCATATGTATAAGAAATGCTTCAGGTAAATGTAAAAGGAAGGTTGTTCCAGAGAGCAAAAATCTAAAATAAAAATTTAATGGCTCTAATATCCCTTTTCATGATAAAATAAAATATCTTGGACTCACGTTTAATAAATTGTTCAAGTTTAATGAACATGCGCAACTAGCTCTTAAAAAATTTGCAAAGATCACGGCAATGTTTTCGAGACTATTTTATAGCAAATCACTTAGCCAAAGAACAAAATTACTTATATATAAAGTTAGTATTCGCGCTGCGGTTTTATATGCATTTACCATTTGGTTCTCAATCTCTCCAACGGTAGCCAGAAAATTAGAAATATCCGAAAGAAAAGTCCTAAGATTGTGTGTGGACAGAAACTATGAATCGCCAACTAAAAGATTTAGCAATAATTATATTTACAACAGGGCTCTTGTAGTTCCTCTTTGTAACTATGCTTTTGATCTTCAAAAAAGATTTGTCGACAAACTTGAATTCCATGACAACTTTTTAATGAATGAAATATACATTCACGAAAAGGAATATAATTGGTCTAATTCTTGTTACCTTTCTCCAATTGGCATCATAAATGAATCGTTATCTAATTCTGATCAACACAACACTCTGCCCGAATTTTACAAAAATAAACTTCCAAACACACACAGAGGTTAAACTCAACAATATGTTATATATATTTATATATATATATCTATACTTATATATATGTACATATATATATATATATATATATATATATATATATATATATATGCATATATACATATATATGTATATATGTACATATATATACATATACATATATACTTGTATGTGCACATAGTTTTATAAAATTTTATAAATAATTTTTTGTATATTAGTTTTAAGTTATATATAGTTCATTATGAGAAAAATTCCTCAATGTCAAACCTCCGAGTTATGAGCAAAACTTGATCACTCTTTTAACCTTTGCTATAAAATTGTTATAAATCATCTGTTAACTGTAAACATTCATTATTAGCTCGTTGCATTATAAAACTTTACCATCTTGCTTTAGATAATACAATACAATCTAAAAAGTAACATATTAATTAAGATGCATTGTAAATCTCAACATTGATTAAGACTCAATAATAAAAAAAAAAAAAAAAAAAAAATTAAACTGGAAAAAACGAAAGTGTTTTCCCGTTTTTTCCCCTTTAGAAATGTATTGGTTCCTATGTGGGATATTTTATGATAATATTTCGTATAATACTGTACGAAAATTTAAAAAAAACTAAAATGGTATCGGAAACTAAAAAAAATTTTTTTTCAAAGGATTATTTTTATCTTTATTTTTTTGTGTTGGTATTAAACATACTTAGTTAATGAGTTTAATTTTGTGTTTATATTACACTGTGCGACAATTTAAGGGTCAATTGGAATAACCTCAAATATCTAAATGGTTTCTAATAGTGGATGGTCTATATATTATGCCCTCATACTCAGTTTTATCGGATTAGGTCAAATAAGAGAGAAATTCAAGGTCAAACTTCACCTTTAAGTCACCAATTTTTTCTTATAACTCTTAAACTAAATTCAAATTCTATGTAGTAACTGCATCTTAATATTTGCAATGAATGATTCTTTACATTTTGAGACCATTTTTTGCTCAAAAAGTTACGTAAGGGGTTTAATATTTTCTTCGAAAACAGGGCTTTTTTAAAAAAAAATAAAATTTTCAATAGTTCAGTTACTATGTATTTGTCTTCAAAAACAATCAGATTTTGCTGAATTTTTGCATACACCTTAAGTAAAATAAAATAACCCTCCTCTGAAAAGATCACAACAATTACATGTGCGTATCCAAAGATATTCGGATACAAAGATTACCAACGGTGGTAACTTTGTTAATGTAAGCCCTAGCGTAAAATCATTCAAATGAAACTTATAGATCCAACAATTTTCTTTAAAACTGTCCTTAACATTTTAACCGAAAGAGTTACCTTTTTAAAGATATGCGCGTAAATGTGTAATTACAACATATATGAAAAATTAAAACTTGAATTTGAACTTGAGAAGAAATAGAAATAAAAATAATTTTTATTTTAACCGTTTTAATTTTTCATATATGTTGTAATTACACATTTACGCGCATATCTTTAAAACGGTAACTCTTTCGGTTAAAATGTTAAGGACAGTTTTGAAGAAAATTGTTGGATCTATAAGTTTCATTTGAATGATTTTACGCTAGGGCTTATATTAACGAAGTTACCATCTTTGGTAATCTTTGTATCCGAATATCTTTGGATACGCACATGTAATTGTTGTGATCTTTTCAGAGGTGGGTTATTTTATTTTACTTAAGGTGTATGCAAAAATTCAGCAAAATCTGATTGTTTTTGAAGACAAATACATAGTAACTGAACTATTGAAAATTTTATTTTTTTTTAAAAAAGCCCTGTTTTCGAAGAAAATATTAAACCCCTTACGTAACTTTTTGAGCAAAAAATGGTCTCAAAATGTAAAGAATCATTCATTGCAAATATTTAGATGCAGTTACTACATTGAATTTGAATTTAGTTTAAGAGTTATAAGAAAAAATTGGTGACTTAAAGGTGAAGTTTGACCTTGAATTTCTCTCTTATTTGACCTAATCCGATAAAACTGAGTATGAGGGCATAATATATAGACCATCCACTATTAGAAACCATTGAGATATTTGAAGTTATTTTTTCGTGTCGCACTGTGTTATTATTAAAACAATAAAATTACATGCCTACCTCACTTGGTGCATTATCGAAGCTAGCTGAGTAGGCATTTGTTTTCACTTTAATTTCTGTGCATATGATGTGTGCAGATATTGATAATATACAAAATAAATCTATAAAACCGAAAATCGTTAATTTTGTAGCAGAAAAATTAAAATGTGCAAATAACTGACATTAAAAAAGATTCTTATTGATTTATATAAAAATTTTTGTAATAAATATTTTGAGAGCTGCAACAAAAGCAAAAGAACAAACATCCGTTTTGTGGAACAGAATAAAGAAAGGCTAAATTTTTAAGCCGCCATATTGAATTTTAAATTTTTGACTTCAGATTCGTATTCAGTGACCCCGAAAACTTTCAGGATAGCAAAATTGTACTGCATAACATAGTTATTATAAAAATTAGCATGTTCATGGCCGCCATTTTGAATTTCGAATTTTTAACTTCATATTCGTGATCAGCGACCCCAAAAACTTACTAATCATCATTTTCATGCAGATTAGACAACTCGTTGAGGTTTTGGCCGTCTTTTTTCGATTTGGAACCATTGTGCGTCGCATGTTTTTTGTTCACTCGCGCCTTTTTTTGAGTACGTACACTGTCGGTCTGTTGTGGCGTCCGTGGCGTAGTTGGTTAAAGTGCGTGGCCGCTATGTCAACGAACCTTGGAGACCCGGGTTCAAACCCCAGCAGCGACAGAAAATTATTTGAATAAAAATGATTTTTCTGTACGGACGTCACCTCTCTGCAGACAATGGCAAACCTCAGAGAGTAATCAAAATGCCATGTAAAGCTTCTTGAGAATAAGAACATTCCGTTCATCGCCGTTCGGAGTCGGCGTTAAGCCTGTAGGTCCATTTCTCGGTCAATTGTGTACTAACTTAATAACACGCACAACACAATTGATCATAAGAAGCTAGGTCAAAGTCCTTTCAAGGGCTGAAATGGCCAGTTATTTATTTTTTTTTTTTTTTTTACACTGTCGGTCTGAGGGTCACCACTATTGATCAGTTGTGAGTTCTAAATTTGAGAAGTTCTAAGGAAGAACGCTTGCTGATTCTTGTTTCATTTGGGGAGAAGGAGCAACTACTTGCTGTACCAAACCTAGAGAGGTCTTCCGGGCTGAAGCTGTTTCAAAGGCACTTTTTTATTGGAACCTAAACGGTAAAGTGCATATAATGTATTGTGATACAACTGCGTCTAGAACAGGGCGTTTGAATACAACTTGCGTGCTTTTGGAACAAAAACTGAAAAGAGAGTTGCTACTCTTCGCCTGCCGGCATTACGTTTACGTATTGGTCTTACGAATTGTGTTTGAATAAAAGATCCATGAAGTCACAAACAGCCCCGATTAAAATCAACAATTGGAAAAACATAAATTCTACTGCTTTTTTTCATTATGGCTATGTATGTGAAACCCTGGCTCGGGTGCAGTTTGGCAGTGAAGATCAAGATATGTGCTTCTTAAAGGAGTTAAAAGATTATGAAACTGTGGACTAATCAATCTCCAATGCAGCCTTGACGAAGTTTTGCCAATATCTTTGGTACTTGTCTGAAGGAAATGCGGCATTGACGGCACATGACGAAGCTAGTAACCAAATCAAGGAGAGTATTGAAGGTTAAAAAAAGAGATTTCCAGATACGATATTGAGACGATGAAACCGTTGAAAGAGCAGTTAAACTAACGCAAAATTCATGGTTTAATAATTGCAGAAGAAGAACAAAAACAGTTTTTGTTACGCTGTGTGCAAGAGCACAGAAAGCTGTATCCCTATTGTAAAAAAGATACCCTTAAACGCAAATATCCTAACTAATATCTAAATTTTCATCTAGTTTCAATAAATGAATATAATTTTAACTTGGTTGTTAATAAATTTTTTGTAAAATACTAATATTACTACTGATTGAGCTACATAACAGAACTCGTTCAAATGTAGATATTTTCAACAACTTCCGAGCCATGTCGGCACGGGTTAATATTAAAGTAGGAAGATAATATTTCGTATTTAAATATTATTAAGTAGTTTAAAAATAATGAAGGGGTAAGCGTTTCGATATTTGGAAAAATACAATTTTCACCCATATAAGGGACACCCTAATGTACATAGGTGTCATTTACATTCCTCCCGGCTCAAGTGAAACAACATACAATGAGCTATGTGAAACGTTGTCGTCCTTTACCTCCACCCTAAAAGAGGAAGATAAGGTTGTTATTCTTGGTGACTTCAACCGTCCAAATATATCTTTTGTCATTGATGAAAATGACAATTATCTTCTTCCTGTAAACCTTTCTAGTAACATAGATTTCACATTACTTAGTACCTTTTATGGCAGCGACCTGCAGCAAGTTTCTTCTGTACAAAACCAAAATAGCAAATGGTTGGACCTAATCTTCACCAACTCGTATGATGAAGTGAAGTTTAGTCCATGAATTGAAGCAGAAAACTTATTTACTAACACTGTTCACCATACAGCCTTAACAGTTGTTTCTCTGCTAACTACATTACTTTTACATAGTCTTATAATAACTCCATTGCGTACGATTACCTCAACGCCGATTACTCAATTTTAAAATGTTACCTAAATGCTTAAACTGGAATAATGTTTTATCCAACATAGATTTAGACAGCACTGTTTCAAGATTTTATCAATACATTTTTACTGCTATTGAAAGGTATGTGCCAAAAATAAAAAAAAAGAATAAGCTTTCAGAGCCATGGCTAGACAAACATCTCAGGTTTTTGAGGAACCAGAGAAATAAAATTTACAAACTTCTCAAAAACACCGATAGTGTAAGCGATGAACTGAAGCGAAGATATGACGAACTATTCAATGAGTTCTCTATCAAGTCAGAAGAAGCGTACAAGTTGTACATTAACCTTATCGGAGAGAAAATTGTCCAAGAGCCGAAAACATTTTTTGACTTCGTTAATGTTAAGCGTAAATCTAGCGGCTATCCATCATCTATGTTTAAAAGTAATGTCTACTCCTCCAACCCTAATAAAATCAGCAACTTATTTGCGGATCATTTCAAAGATGTATTTGGGGTACCTACAATTGAGACTTTAGCTCCGTCTCGCTGTTGTCTCTAACATCAGTCTAACTCAGGAAGAGATATATTTAGCTCTTAGGAGTCTTGTTCCAAAAAATGCTCCTGGTCCGGACCTTATACCCTCAAGTTTTCTAGTTCAATGCATAGACCAACTTATCATCCCATTATATATTATTTTTAATAAGTCCTTGAAACTCGGTATTTTTCCATCCCACTGGAAATCCTCCCATCTAACACCCATATATAAAAGTGGTGATAAGAGGTCGGTTGAAAACTATAGGGGTATTGCCATATTGTCTGCTATCCCAAAACTTTTCGAAAAAGTTATATGTGAGAAACTAACATGCCTAGTTAATCCATTACTTAAGGCCGCTTTACATTATCCTACTGTGTGTTACGACATGTCAAAATTTTCATGTATGATAGAATGTACAATGGTGTAAACAACGAAAAGCAAAGTGTGTTCGAACCTGTTTTGATTTTTTTGACATGTCGTTCTACATTTTAATTTTTTGGTTTGTTTCTAATTTCATCACACATTCTATCCGGCCAGAGATGAGTTTTATAAGATTTCTTCGAATTTAATTTGTTGAAAATCACCAAGCTGCAACTTACATTTCATCAAATGCTTAAAAGCAAGCAAAATAATGACTGCTTTTATTTTTAATGCACAATTGGCCCTTATAATGCTTACAATAGCTGCTATGTCCCGATTCATTTTAAGTATTTTCAATTTTTACATTTTTATTGAATAAAAGTGCAATGTGACTTTGTGAGATAGTCTAAAAGAGAAAAATGAATTTCTTTATACAAAAATAACAAAATGACAGTGTGATAAGATTCGGTTATACTTTCTATCTCACATGTCGTAACACACAGTAGGACAATGTAAAGCGGCCTTTAACGAACAACAACATGTTTTTCGCAGAGGCCGATCTACTACAACGAATCTCACAGTTTTAGTATCTGATCTTCTTACTGAAATGGAAAAAGGACATCAGGTGGATGCAGGGTATACTGACTTTAGTAAAGCCTTTGATCGGGTGGATCATGAAATTTATTTTTTTTTTTATTTTTATTTATTTATTTGTGAATACAATTGTGCATTGAGACTACAGGTCTCTTTTAGTACATCAACTTTGCAATTATAATATTGTTAAATAAAGAAACAGGTTTATTTTAAAATAAATTAAAGAGAAAAAAAAAATTAAAGAAATGAAAAATCAGAATTGTTTTCTGTTAAAATTAAATTGTGTATAAAGCAAAACATTAAAGATATAAACTAGCAATTAAACATTTAAGATATAAACTAAAAGTTAAGAAGAAACAAATGAGAAAAATAGATAAAATTATTTAAGTAAATTACATACTGCCCTTTTGAAGTACACTTTATTGGTTTCGGATTTAATGTACATTGGTAGCATATTCCACAATTTTACAACGTTAACAAAAAACGTTCTGGAAGTTGTAAGAGATTTAAATTTGGGTACTATAAGATTGAGTGTTCGACTAGACAGAGCAAAGCGAAGATTTCTAAATAGATATTCGGGACAACGAGTGAAAATTAGTTTGTGCAAGAAGAGGAGATTGCGAATATTAAGATGATTTTTGAGATCACAGCCTAGAATTCTTCGAGAAAACTCGGATATTCGATCAAAATTTTTCCTATTAAAGACGTATCTTGCACAGTTATTTATTGCTAATTGCAGCTTTTTCTGCGAAACAGTATCAAGGTTCCCGTAAACAAGTTCACCATACGTGATATGGGGAATTATAAGAGCGCGAACGAGCTTTAATTTCGTTTCCTGCGGAATGAAGTCACTCGTATGCCATAGTTTTCGAAGTACGGAATACATTTTGGAGACAGTGAAGTTTACATGATCTGCACAACTAAGGTTATTGTTTATTTTATATCCAAGGCTTTTGACACAATCGACAAACGAAACATCTACACCTGACATAACTATGGTTGGAAGGCTATTAATACTATAGCGCTGGCGTGAAATTGCAAGGGCCTGAGTCTTGGATGCGTTCAGGTTTAAAAAATTCGCTACTGACCATTCTTCTATCAATTTCAGATCCTCGTTTATTCTGAAGATCAGGTCTTCCGACAACCCTATTGATCTAGAAATGTATATTTGTGCATCATCGGCGTACAGATGAATCGAGCTAATCTGACAACAGGTGACTATGTCATTGACAAAAATACTAATAAGAATTGGCCCCAAAATTGATCCCTGCGGTACACCTGAGAATGTTTTTTTTTCATTTTGAAGAATTATTTTGATTTTTAACCTGCTGAAATCGGTCGTTTAGATATGTTTTCATTAATTTTATAGCATTGTTGCCGAACCCGAAATAATATTTTAGTTTTTGAAGAAGAATGTCATGATTAACTGTATTGAAAGCCTTAGAAAAATCAATGAGTGCTAGGATAATGAGGTCATCCTTATCGTATGCAGGTCGAAAATCTTCCATTATCTTTAGAACTGCGGTAGTGCAGCTATGCCCCTTTTTATATCCAGACTGGTTTTCGGACAGCATATTATAAGTGTTAAGGTGGTTAACAATTTGGATTGAAAGAATTTTCTCAAACGATTTTGATAAGACAGGGAGAATACTTATTGGACGGAAATCTTCAGGGCGTTTTGGATTGCTTTTTCCATTCAACCGGAAAAGTTGATGACGTTATAGCATGGTTGAATATGTGTGTCAATATAGGAACTATGAATGGAAGTATAAGTTTAACGAATTTTATGTTAACGTCATCATTTCCAACCGCATTTGTTTTTGATTTTAATCGACATAATGGACTTCGCAGCATCTTCTTCGGTTATAGTTTGAAAGTTGAATTGTTCGTAATGCGGATACAAAAGTCGACGATTAATTTCAAAGGAAGAGCTGTCAACAAATTTATTTGACTGCAGGAAGAAGTCATTTAGAATGTCTAGATCTATATTACCCTCCGGATTGTCCTTTTTCACACCGATTGTCATTAGATTTTTCCACAACACCCTTTCAGGTAGGTTAACATTGAGTTTGTCACAGTAATACAATTTCTTGGATTGACGCAATGTACGAGTGACATAATTCCTAGATGCACGAAAAAGTTTCCAGTTAGATTCTATCGGATTGCGCTTCCATTTGCTATAATTTTTATTTCTGGCTTTAATTGCTTCCTCAACCTCGTGTGAGAACCATGGCTGTTTTGAATTTTTAATTACGATTTTCTTCATGGGAACGTATTTATTATATAAGTAATTAATAAGCATTGTGGCGTCCGTGGCGTAGTTGGTTAAAGTGCGTGGCCGCTATGTCAACGAACTTTGGAAACCCAGGTTCGAATCCCAGCAGCGACAGAAAATTATTTGAATTTTTCTGTACGGCCGCCATCTCTCTGCAGACAATGGCAAACCTCAGAGAGTAATCAAAATGCCATGTAAAGCTTCTTGAGAATAAGAACGTTTCGTTCATCGCCGTTCGGAGTCGGCGTTAAGCCTGTAGGTCCATTTCTCGGTCAATTGTGTACAAACTTAATAACACGCACAACACAATTGATCATAAGAAGCTAGGTCGAAGTCCTTTCAAGGGCTGAAATGACCAGTTATTTATTTTTTTTATAATTAATAAGCATTGTAAAGTACTGAAGTTTTTCACCGATGTTAGGGAGGAACCAACAGCCTCTCCATTCTAGAACGCTAGCTTCACTGAATAAGGCGGTAGTATCAATAGATTTAAAATCGCGATAGAATAGAATTGAGTCAGAGGATTTTTTTGTTAGCTTAATGTTGAAAGTAAAAGTGATGATTTATCAGACACACAAAACAAATCGATTAGACTGGGCTTGCAGTTGGCAGCAAAGCGGGTAGGACAATTATTTATTAGACTTAATCCGGAAGAACTTATTTGATCACGTAGTGAACTCGAGCGAGAGTCATCCACAAGTATATCAATGTTAAAATCGCCACACATCAGTATATGCTCGTACGATGCGGAATATCTAGCGACATTCATAAAAAGGTGACTAAAATCATACGACCTATGTGGGTTATATACACAAATTAAAAGAATTTTATTTAAGGCTTCTCCAAATTCAATACCCAAAAACTCAACTTGATCCTCACCTTAGACTTAAAAATTGTTTCACTTTTAATAGAGTTTCTAAAATAGACTGCAATTCCTCCTCCTCTTAAACCATTGTCACGATCGTTTCTAATAATATTGAAACCTTGGAGCCGGTACACATCATCTACAATATCTTTCTTAAACCACGTTTCAGTGACGCAAACTATATCAATAACACTTTCGGAAAATATGTAATTTAAATAATCAATTTTTGATGGATTAAGGCTGCGCCCATTCAGATAGCACAGCAACCTCGATTGTTTTTGCCTACAATCCCCAGAATTGCCTTCAAGTTAACATTGTGACTCGCTTGTAAATCAATCATAAATAATAATGATAATTATATAGGGTATAATTTGAAAAAGGCAGTTTATAAAATACGTTACAATAATAATAATGATTAAAGCAAATAAATTACATTGGCAGAAAGAAAGTGGGTAGTAAAAAGTAATGTGAGTTAATAAAATAAAAATAATAGTATTTAAGAGAGCCAAAACAAATAAATCATTCGAAAACATAGTGTTAATATGACCATTATTATAAGCGAAAGCTACTATTGTTAGCTGATAAGGTATGCGCTTGATTGACACAAGCAATTGCGTCAACACTATCCTTTGTGCTTACTTCCATCGCCTGTGCACTTTGCAGTTTTCTTACAAATACTTTTCCTCGAAAGGAGAAAGCTGATGCCAACAATTTTTTACGTTTAAGCTGTGTGAAATGGTACATAATCTCGCGATTAGCGACGGTAAGACTTTCATGTAGATAAATGCTACCTTCTCCACTTAGTCCAATGTCAGACAGCGCCATGGATCTCTTCTTTGCTTTGCAGAATCCAGCGATAGACTTAAAAAGCTGATTTCTATCCAATGCAGATTGTAGCTTTATCATTATGGGCTGCGTTTTCTTATTATTTGAGCGCATACGGTAGCAATCGCGCACAGGGGGAGTGTGAAAACGAATTGTTTTGCAGATATCGGAGAAAATAGTTGCTTTATCCTCATTCTCAGATCCAGGTATCCCATTAACAAGTAGGTCGGCCGATACTGCATCAGTCTCAATACGTTCGAATTTCTTATTCAATGTATCTAATTCTATTTTGAGATCATTGTCAACGGAGTGCTTTTCGACTGCTGTAACACGGCTGTCTAAGTTTTTAATAGCTGATTTGACATTAGCCAGCTCAGCAACCAACTTACCCATACGCTGCAGTAGCCTCTCCTCGGAATCTTTCATTGCCTGACTCAACTCATTAACGATGCTTCTTCTCTGATTCTTCAGTTGCTCTTCCAGCAGTAGCATCCAATTTTCAGGATGAGTGGTGTCGCGCGAATCATCTAAGTGATTGTTTGGAGAATGCGGCGAGTTACGCGTCATGGGTCTACGAGCGGCAAGGGTCTTCGAAATGATAGATTTACTGGACATTTTGTTTTTGTGATTTTTTTGACGGTTTTATCTATTAATAATTGGGCTTTGGATTACCCTGTGATCTTTTCATAAAAACCTGTGTATATAATGTCAGCACAGCAGACTTTTAGGCTCTACGTGTAACAAGCTTTTGTTACGAAGTTTACTGTAAGATATTTCTGGTTCTTGCCCAAGATTACAAATGAGAATTTCAGATATTTTGTCAACGATTACAAGTTTGAGAGGCAGAGCAATACACAGACGGTAATAGTCAACACCGGACAGCTGATTTCTTGGAGTCTCAATATAAAACTTCAATATGAAAAATTATGAACTCACAAATCTTCTTCTGCAAATCTGCTTCATTACTCCAAATATGACACAAATTGGCCAATGACTGCACTTGATCACAAATAGAGCGGGATTGTAAGCACTCTCAGCTGGCAGACACACCAGGTTCCCCTCTTAGCCTTCTGATAAGTTTGCTCTGGCGCAAGCAGAAACCAATCCAGTCAATAGCGAGTAGATAAAACAGGTTTACTGGATCTTATTTAAATACTGGACACTCAGGACAAAAGTTTAACGCACGCTTTGCTTTTTGAAGTACACAAACTCCACGTAAAAATCAAAATTTTGATAATTTTAGCGAACCGAAAGAAAATTTTCGACTTCTTAGTTGCAGGGTTGCCAAACCTACAATCCTAATTTTAAAATTGCAAAGGTTTGGTATATCGGGTTCTTTGCTAAATTGGCTAAGATCCTATCTCTGCGAAAGATGTCAGTTTGTTAAGTTTCAAGGAATCTTATCGAAAAAAAATTTCTGTCACATCCGTTGTTCCACAAGGCAGTCACCTTGGTCCACTCCTTTAACATCTTCATCTCAGATTTATCAGAATTATTGAATGAAATTCCACATCTTATGTATGCAGATGACCTTAAAATATACCATGTCATTAAGCCTGAAGCTGACGCTTATTTTTTGCAGTCAAAACTGTTTGCTTTAGAGGAATGGTGTAATCGTAATAAGCTATATCTTAATGTTAATAAATGCTACGTTAGAACTTTCTCCCGCAAGTTTCTTGTAATGAATAACTGTTACTCTCTTAATAGCATTGAAATTAACAGAGTTAACCATATCACAGATCTTGGTGTAGTTTTGGACAATAAGCAGCTTGGGTTCATAAAAAGACGTGCTAAGGAGTTTAAAAATGTTTGGGTAACTAAGACTCTATACAGTGCACTAGTGCGCCCACTTCTTGAATATGCCTGCATTATTTGGAATCCTGGTTTTGAGTCACATAGTGAAAGATTCGAATCAATCCAAAAACAATTCCTGCTTTTTGCGCTAAGAGACTACTTTGATCCTCGTGATTTCAGAAGCTTGCCACCGTACAAACATAGACTCGGCCTTGTGAATTTGTTGTCTCTGTCATCAAGGAGAACGTTACTAAGTTCATGCTTTACCTTTGATGTTTTAACTGGAACTATTAACATCGAATATATATCGAATAAGGTAACATTCAATGATCCTGTAAGGTTAACTAGGCATACAAGACTGTTGAAAGAATACCTACACCATACAGTTTATGCATACAATGAACCCATTAATAGATGCTGTAGAATATTCAATAATATTAGCGACTGTTACTTACCCTCCATGAATAAATTCACCTTCAAAAGTACCCTTTCAAAATCGCTCTCCTCAAATTAAAACAAAACTAATCTTGCTATCTATTTCTTTAACTCAAATCCACCTTCCTCTTTTCCTTACCGTAAAATTAATCCTCTTTTAAACCATTTATACCTCTTTGGTTTGTTCCCTATTAAGTATAAGCTACCACTACTAATTACGTATAAATATACTATACTACTATACTAGTATGTAAGTACCTATTATTTTTACTTTCCTTCTTGCCATTTCTTTTTGACGTGTTCGTGAAATCATGTTTAGGTGGGCGGATTACGCCCACGTTGTATGCATATCTTCGAACACCAAAAAAAGAAAAGGGGAGAGAAAAAAACAAACAAAAAAAAAATAAAACCTGTTAGTATAAGTAAATTGCCTTGTTTGGCCAATAAATAAATAAAACTTTTAGAAGAAGGTTCTAGAAGGGAGAGTATTGGAATCAACAATGGCGGCAGCAGCGTACAAGCTTTCGTCGCACGAACACCATCAAAAGAAAAAAACAATTATAGCGGGACCAGCTACAACCACAACCATGGCAAGAGATCGAAACCTAACGGAAAATGTTTCAATTGTGGGCGAAGGGGGCATTTCGCTGCAAAATGCAAAGATCCGAAAAGAACGTCGCAATCTTCTTTTGCATTCTCGTCTCTTGCAGCAGCAAATTTAACAGCATTCAACTCAAACTCTTGGTGCATAGACAGCGGTGCGACATCGCACATGAGCTGTGAGCGGAATATGTTTGTAACTTTTAAAGCACATAAAGAACGAATCGCTGTGGCCGGCGGAAACTTTATAGATTATAGAAGCGACTGGAAAATGCGTAGTTCGGCTAAGGAGGAATCAATTTGATATAGAACTTTTGGATGTACTCTATGTGCCAACACTTCAAAGCAACTTCATCTCCGTTAATAAGGCAGTTGAAAAAGGGTTAATTGTTAATTTTTCCGCACAGAGCGCACTTATAAAAAACAATAGAGATGATGTCGTATACGAAGCTCGGGGAGTTGGAAACTTGTTTGTTGCAGAACACGGCCCAAGTTCATGCTTCTACTCATCGAGTGAGATTGAGAACTTCGTAAAATGGCATAAAAGGTATGGTCATTTAAATTTTCAATCATTGTTCAATTTATCAAAGAATAATATGGTCAAAGGTTTAACAATAAATAAATATGCAAAAAATATAAAATGTGAAACATGTATCCAATGCAAAATCTGTGTACAGCCGTTTGAAAAGTCTACGAGTCGGTCAAAAGATCTTTTAGAAATTATTCATGGTGATGTTTGTGGTCCGATGACTAAGATATCTAATGGTGGTAGTCGCTACATGATCACGTTCATATACGACAAGTCTCGCTATGTTTTTAGCTATTTTATAAAGTCAAAATGAGGTATTTGATGTCTTCAAAAATTTTAAAGCGATGGTAGAACGGCAAACAGAAAAAAATAAAGTGTTTGCGTAGCGACAATGGCACGGAATAGGTGAATAATGCGTTTAAAAAATATGTTGAGGACTGCGGAATTCAGAGGCAATTAACTGTAGCTTACACACCACAACAAAACAGTGTAGCAGAACGTATGAACCGCACGCTAATCGAAATGGCTCGCAGCATGTTGGTACATTCGAAATTAGATGAGATTTATTGGGCTGAAGCTGTCGCGACAGCTGCTTATTTAAGAAACCGGTCTCCGGCGCAAATTTTGCATAAAAAGACACCGTATGAGGTGTGGACAGGCCGTGTTCCTTGTGTTTCACATTTAAAAATTTTTGGCTCTCGAGCAATAGCACTTAACAAAAAGCATAATAAAAAATTTGAGGCTAAAGGGAAAGAGTATACGATGGTCGGATATTCGGAAACCTCGAAGGCATATCGACTGCTTGATGAAACCACACGCGAGGTCATTAAAAGCCGTGACGTTATTTTTATTGAAGATTATGACCAACATGAAAACTTGCATATTGATGTTCATATACCAAGTGTAACAATTCTAGATGAAGACAATGTCAGCAGTTCCGGTAATGATAAAACCAATAACGACGACGAGCTCCAAGATGCAGAAGAAGCCGATGCACTAAAAGAAGAGTCATTAAAGGACGAGCTTATCGAACCCGAAAAGATTGTAAGCAGATTCGATAGACTGAGGTTACTCCGTTCAGGTAAAAACTATAATTGCGTAAATTTAATGGATACAAACAATGAGATCAATGTTCCCGAGTCGGTTGAGGAGGCCCTCAAAGGTAACCATTCGTTGGAGTGGAAAGACGCCATGCAGAAAGAATACGCATCGATAGTTGCTAACAACACGTGGACACTAGTTGATTTGCCACCAGGCAAGAGGGCGATTGGTAGCAACTGGGTATTTTCGTTAAAAAGAGATCAAGATGGCTGCGTCGAGCGATTCAAATCGAGGTTGGTGGCAAAAGGATGCAATCAACAGTTTGGCATCAATTAATCAGAAACGTTCTCACCCGTTGTACGATATGCAACTATACGTATGCTGTTAGCGATGGCAGCCGAATATATGTTTGGATGTTTGCTCAGCCTACTTAAAAAGCAAGTTGAATGACGAAATCTTCCTTAAGCAGCCAGAATGTTTCATTAACCCACGTTTTCCAAGGAAGGTGCTTAAGCTGAACAAAGCCATATATGGACTAAAACAATCCAGACGCGAATGGAACTCAAGATTAGATGAAGTGCTGAAAAAACTAGGCTTTGTACCGTGTGAAAATGAGCACTGTCTATATAAGAAAAATTATGAAGGTAATATCAATCTAATAGCCGTTTATGTAGACGATATTCTTATAGCTAGCACACGTAAAGAAGATTTAATTAAAATAAAATTAGATATCTCAAATCATTTCGACTCTGTAGATAAGGGACCTGCACAATATTTCCTGGGTTTTGAGATTGAGCGTGATGGAGAAACGGGAGCAGTTTCCATATGCCAAAAGCAATAAATCAAAAACCTATTGCAGCAATATAAGATGAATAATTGTCGGCCAGCTGCTACGCCATTAGACGCTGGTTTCAATGTTTTACACCCAACATTGAGGGATGATTGCAGAAAAGTAGACGTGACGGCATATCAATCTATAATTGGCGCCCTTATGTATTTATCAATTTCGAGTAGGCCGGACATTCTACACTCAGTGTGCAAGTTGGCACAGCGGAGTTTGGATCCTCACATTGAGCACGAAGCTGCAGCAAAGCACGTATTGCGATATTTGTTTCACACCATCGACTGGAAGTTGTGCTACAAGGTCACCGGTAAGCCAGTCGAAGGTTACGTCGACGCAGACTGGGGCAGTGACACGTTGGACAGAAAATCGTACACGGGGTATGCATTATTTATGGGTGGGAGTACATTCTCATGGGAATCAAAAAGACAAAGTACTGTGGCTCTCAGTAGCACAGAGGCAGAATACATGGCACTCACGTCAGCTGGTAAAGAAGCTATATACCTAAAAAGACTATTGCATGAAATTGGATGTTATCTAGATAAATTACCACTCGTTTTAAGCGGAGACAATTTAAGCGCACAAGAGCTTGCGAAGAATACAGTATTTCACGCGCGTAGCAAGCATATTGATATACGCTTTCATTTCATAAGAGACATGGCAAAGAAGAAAGAATTTGAGTTAAAGTATGTAAACACAAATTATTTAGTTGCTGGTGTTTTAACTAAGAATCTTTGTAAAATGAAGCATATTAAATTTTAAAAAATGCTTGGTTTGAAATAATCCGATAAGTATTGAATAAATTTTGAAATATTAAAGTTAAGTTAAAATTTTATATTCAATTAAGGTTGAAAGTGAAATTAAATGAAAAACATTTTGCTGAATAGAAAATTCGTGTTGAGGAGGAGTGAAGAAAATATGTTACAACACGATTGTCACTTTAAGTATTTTGATCACTGTATTGCACTCTCTTTGCTTTTATAAATGTACATAACTTTGTTTCTAACTATTTTATTTATACCGATTCATTTCTCAATAAAACTGTCAAATTGAAAAGATGTGTATTTCAATTATAAGCACTAATATATGATATTCAAAATTTGTTATAAATTTCCAGAAAAACATACCTCTGATTGGCGCGACGTCATAATGTAGCGAAACAAAATACGGCGAATTTTCACTTAAGCGCCTCTTTGCGGTCACAAAAAATGTAAACAAACTAGCGATGTGCACTTACAACAAAATAAGTTTGTAATTTTCTATCGCTGCTGGGTTCGAACCTGGGTCTGCAAGTTCGTTGACATAGCGGCCACGCACTTTAACCAACTACTCCACGGACGCCACATTGTCTAAATATTCATTATATAATGCAGCTGAGCTATTTTCAAATTAAAAAACAAACGTTTGTAGGTTTCCAGGTCATTTGAGTCTAAACTACAGACATATTTCTTCCATGCCCTATTCCTGTTGTTGCAAAGAATTTTTAAATCCTTTGTGTACCAAGGGTACGCACAGTTTTTCGCAAATTTGAGGCTATATGGTACGGACTGAGAGAACGCAGCAAAGAGCTCCGTACAAAAAAAAAAGGCATGGAATCATCAAGGTTATATCCATTTAAGTACTCTAAAATAAAATTTAGTTTGTTATGAAGTAAATGATTCAACTTCAAAAAGTCAGCTTTTTTAAAATGGAATTCATAAACCTTATCAATTGAACTCGAATTTACTATGCTCTCTCTGTCCGATTTATACCAAATGCTCAATGGTGGATGGTATTCATCAACAGTAGTCAGAACATGAAAGGCCCTCTTCACAATGACATTGTTACTGTCTGTAGTTAAGACCAAGTCAAGAAGTCTATCATGACTTTTATAAATACAACTCACTTGTTGTAAGTCAGAACATATATTATCAACGAATATATGTTCTTGGCGGGTCTTCGAATTAGATGCTCAAAAATATGTATCATCGTCGGAAGAATGCCATTTCAAGTCAGAAAGATTAAAATCGCCCAACAATAAAATGTCGTCATTAACGTCAAGTATACTTATTATATATTCTATGCAATCTGTAAGGCTTGCATAAACTTCTGCACTGCTCTTTGGGGGAACATACACATTTATAACATATACATTGGAATTACAATGTATAACCTTAACGTATATAAGTTCAATATTAGAAGAGCAGGGAATATCAATTAAGGAACTGACGAAGGAATTCCTTACAGCTAAAAGGACACCACCACCAACAGCAGAAATATTGTCAGTGTGTTTGTCCCTTCTAAAAACTTGAAAAATATTGTCAAACAATTCAAAGTCAGTAATGCTTCCGTTCAACCACGTTTCTGTTAACGCGATAATATCTTCAGAAAAATTCTGAGATGCCAAAAACAAGTCTCGCGTTTTAGAACGTAGTCCCCTTACATTTTGATAGTAAAGGGATAGCCTATTTAGTTTTTTTGGGTCTGTTGGACGACTTTATTCGTCCTTCTGGACTTATTTTTAGGCATAAACTCAGAAACGAGAATATTCTCGGCCCACGTTTTAGAGTTAAGAATAGTAGAAAACTCTTCGGCTGAAACCGTTAGAATAAAGGAGGCGTGGGTGGGCTTATAACCAATTTTTTTGCATGAACAGAATGCATTTTCACTAAATAAAATAATTTGTTTGACCAACGTCAACACGTTTTCACTTGTTGTGACGTGCTGAAGACGTGAAATGAATAAGAGTCTTCGCCTCGACACTGCCCTTAAATTAATTATTGGGTTATTGGGCTCAGTTGAAATCAAATTAGGACTATTTGGACTATTAGCCAATGGAGGAGTATAAGATGGAGGTGAAGACATATTTAAACTGTTGTTTACTGAAGGCATAGCTGAGGGCTACGCAGCCTGAGGAGAGTTTGAGGACGTCTTACGACGCTTTTTATTTTTATTTTTCCTCTTCTTTTTTTAAATATTCCGGTATTCTTCAGACTGAACGTCTGTTTGCGTCCCGGAAGAGATTGCCTGAGACAAAAAAGGCGAGATTTTTAAAAAATGTAACAATTTCCCTAAAATTGTTATTTAGCAATTTAAGACTTTCACCAAAAAGCTTAATTTTAGAATAAAGCTCATCTGGAGAAAGGGCTCTGCACAAAGCACAGTACCAGCGAAGACCTGATCGGACAGACATTAAATCGTCTAAACACGATTTAGAAATACCCGCACATCTCGCATGAAACATTCGCTCACATGGGCCAAAACAACTGGACATTGGGTTCAGAATATTCTAGCTTTTGCATAGCTCGTTCAACGAACAAGCTGCAATATTTTCTGAAGAAAAATAACCCATAAGCAGAAATGAGCAAGTTCAAAATGTGCTTTAAGGCTTAAGCTTGTTATGTAATAACACAATGCAGTAAGCGCACCATTAAAAACCAACAACACTCACTACGTTAGAAATAAACAAGCCACGCACAAAAAGGAATGAGAAACACAACAAGCAAGCAAGCATGCAATCTAAACAAAAAAAATTGTGTCTATACAAGAAATTGTTGTTGTAAAATATTAAATATTAGATTAAGTTAATAATAATATATATTATTAATTAAATGTTAAAATTACCACTGAAACAAAACAGCGTATTTTTTTTTTTTTAAATTTTAACTATTAGCACAGTTTCACCTACAAACAAAAACAAAGTAAAAATTGTACACAATTACACCGACTTAAAGACGAAATCAACTCCAAATGTTGATACGATATGAAAGAATACTTTGTGAAAGAAAATATCAATTAGAAAAACATACAAAATTTTCAATCTTGACGCCCATATTTCTCGTCACATGCATCTTTCTGCTCCGCCTGCCTCAAGGAACACTCCTTATTGAAACTTTATCTTGAAAAATTAATTTGTTGAGTGTTTATTCATTTTATTGAGTAAAGTTACGCTCCTTCCTTAAAATAAATTATGTTTCTTAAATTACTTTACTAAAAAATTTATTGCATGGTTTAATTAATAAACTTAATATTTTTTAATATTTTTAGCATGTAATTTAAAACCAGAACGCAATGAATCTGTTACGTCATACTTGAAAATTGAAGGAGGTCAGGGTTGGACACCTACTATGTATATTCGATTGGTGCAGGATTTTGGTTTGGAATGTGAAGTGGCACAACATTTAGCGAAATCTTATGGCGATCGTGCGTTTGCCGTGTCCAAAATGGCTTCACTTACTGGAAAACGGTGGCCTATAATTGGAAATAGAATTCATCCTGAATTTCCATATATTGATGCTGAAATACGTTATGGCGTTCGAGAATATGCTTGTAATGCTGTCGATATGATAGCACGTCGCTTACGCTTAGCATTTTTAAATGTTCAAGCAGCTCAGGAAGCATTGCCTATCATTGTCGATATAATGGGCGAAGAACTTAAGTGGTCTAAAGAAGAAAAAGATGTAAGTAAATCAAAAACTGTTCAAAGGTTTTTCTAATTTTTTTACAAAACTTAAAGCTAGTTTTCTTTAAAATAGAATTAAGTAACTGATTTTAACTCAAGTTAATACTAATTTTCTCCTTTTGACTTCACTTCCCTAGTGTTTTACTTTTTTCTCTTATAACTTTAACTGTATAAATTCAATATAGTTTTGTTTTCGACGATGATTGTAATTTTTTTTTATAACTAAATAATTTTAACAATAATTTTTTAAATGACAACTCTAGATAGTTCTCAAAAAACGCGAAACATTTTTTTAACTCTAAATATCATTTATAAAATACTGTCGCCTATTAATGTCGCCTATTAACACACATATATTTGGAATTCACACGCAGAGTACTTTTATACTCAGAAAATTTTAAAAATCAGTTATTTGTGTATCATTTCCTATTGTGCATGGTGCAAGCAGCTCTTCACATAAAACAAAAACAAAGTAACGCGTGTGTGTAATTTTATTCAACAACATAGCACGGTGGGCATAAACACACATATGCGGTCTTATGATTCACATCCAAAGAAGTAAGAAATAAGGAAGCGGTGTATTGGCTTAAAAGTGAGGGATTTTTCTTGCTTGTGTTGGTTTACACCAATACAGGAAGATTTACTCAGGGCCGCATTCGATTAAAGCGGAAAGTAAGGCGTAAATGATTTCTGATTGCAATTGCATACTAATACATTCTGGTTGGAATAAAAGAGTTTTTAGCGTACTCATAAATATAGGAAAGAATATCTACGAAGCGAAAGAGGTTAATAACTTATTTATTTAATATTTTTTTTTGTATTTCCACACCACCTTTGAGGTATACAAATTGGCGCGTTACCGATTTTTTTGGGTGTTCGGTTCCCCGATAGTCCTATTTCACCCGAAAAAAAAGAAAATATTAGTATTGAATATGTAGAGAAAGTAATAGCAATATAATTCATGATGCATTTAACAACCTGTAAGCGACGTGATTTTCTTAGAGCAAAGTTCGTTATACTTTGTTAATTACATTATTTAAAAATATATAAAATTAATACAATATATTAATAAAAATATGCTATATAAAAAATGTAAGTAATTTACTAAGAATATAACCAACTAATAATATGAACATGCATTAAAATAAAAGAGGAATTAAATAAAAGCATACTTTATTCTTCATTTTTATTTTAAATTCCCTTAAAATGTATACTTTTATGCAATTTTTGCCTTATTGTTGGCAAATAAATTTATTGGTTAAACAAATAAATTTATGAAAAAATATTTTCCATTTAAGACAATGACGCCCTTAAAATATATGCCACCATGAAAAATTAATGCACCCTTGAAAAATGAATGCGCCCTTGTAGTACGTTTTGTGTTTTGACGTTTTCGCTCTTGCAAAAATTGGCGGAAAATTAACTAAATTCAGCAATTGCTTTTTCTTTAATTTCTGATTCGAAATTTGTGAAATTTATAGCATCATTTTATAAATCCCTGCACATCACTTCACGCTGCGTTGGTGAAATTCGCAATTTATAAAACGCAACGCTTCACGCCGTGATCTTCAGCGTTGAGTTACGCAATAGCGTAGTGAAAACAGTACAAAGTTAGCATTTTATAAAACGCTGCACTTGAAATTCGCTCACTTGAACTGTCACTTTCATCACTTGCTCAATGTTTATATATATCGTTTGAATATAGGTTAAAGACAGCAACAACGAACCAACAGTTCGAAATGTTGCTAAAAGAAATAAAAAAACTACCGCAGGTAGCAAATGGTACGACAGTGTTTGGCGTTTATATTGCAATTTCAATTTAATGATGGCTGAAGAGAACAGCTGATATGGTTGCCAACAAGTCCAAATTTGGTGAATCTTAAATATTTCAAAGATTTGCAATAATGATGCTAGTTTTATTTCACATGTGACAACCCTAAACTGTTGTTGACTGACAGTTCACCGTGGTAACGTAACATAGCTAACGCAATAACGTAGTGATTAATAAAATGCAAATTTTAAATCAAAGTGATGCGCCGCGTTAGCGTTGCGTTTCATCACGGTGATTTATAAAATTATGCCATTTCTTTTAAGAACACTTTACTATAACCAATTCAGTTTAAATAAAGTTTTTTTCTAAAAAAAATTGTACCCGTTTGAACACAATTGCAAAATACTTACTTGTGAAATGAAACCAGCTTTTCCTTCAGTCTCTGGACACTTAAACAATTTTTCACCACACAACGCATAATTTTAAATGTTTTTGAAGAGAGTGATCTGTCGACCAATTCTTTTTTGTTTCACTATAAATGTGTGTTTTTTGGGCTGTTTTGGTCAATATGAGTTTCAATGTTAAATTAAAAAATTTCTCTTTAACATTATTTTCCCAACGTTTCGTAGGTAACTTTCCTACATCTACATCTTCAGGGGATGTCAAATTATTTGACAACTAAACAAAAAACAATTATGAACATATGCTTACAAAAATTCAAATAACAATTCTTACATTTAGTTAATAAAACACATAGAAAAATTTAAATTTGATTTTTAAAAAATAACGCAAGCACTGCAAAACAATAAACATTGAACATTAATATAGAACTGACAAAATTTAAACAAATTTGAGAAACAACAAACATAACATAACAAAAATTGTTTTTATTTTATGCTAGGCTTTTCTCAAAGCGATGCTGTAGTTGGAGCTAATGTTGTCTGTGTCTTCTTTTGTGTTCATTGTTACTGTCGCTTTGTTTTGAATATGTAGGCTCTCCAAAATGTATCGTCTTGTTTCTCTTTTTTCTTTTTCTATTATTTTCGCATCATCAAAATCAGCTGTATGTCGAGTCTCTAAAATATGTTGCGCTAGCGCCGTTGTCATTTTTTCCTTTCTTATGTCTGCTTTGTGTCGAACTCCTAACGCTCTCTTCGTGATGCCGATGTATATTAGTTCGCAAGCTTCTCCTTCTTTTCCTTTACGTCCAATTTCGTACACAACATCTTTCTGCTGTTCTTTCTCTATGCGTGTTTTTGTGTTGGTAAATATATTTTTTAGAGTTTTGTGTGGTTTGTGAGCAAATGATATGTCTTTTTTGTTGGTTATTGTCTTATGTAGATTTCTGCTGTCGGTCAAGTTGGGTATGTATGTTATACCGAAAAACTTCTTAGGGTTGCCATCGATTCTAGCCATTCAAATCAATACCTGTCATACATCTAAATCTTCACATCATTTACATATTACTTCCTTAAATCACTGAGCATACAATAGATAGAGAACTCAAACCATATAAATATTTCAACCCAAAAAAAAAATGTATGCAATGGCTCCCACACTCTCATTTATGCTACGATCGTTCTTGTCGTTTATGCGAGCGCTACTCGTGTTTTGGTGGCCACGACGACAATGCTGCATATTTTGTTATTGCAATCGTGAAGCTTTGGATATTCGTCACTTCATGAATTTTCTGTGGGACACACGCATGCGCTCTGTTGTTGTGTGTATTTTTTTTTTATTTGTTTTTTGCTTTTATTTTTTGTGTTGTAGCATTCATTCTGATTTAAGCACAATCCAAGATGACGAAATTGAATGTTTCTTGAATAGCATTGCAATTACTGAATATGCAATAAGTGAAATGCCAAGAACGAGTACTTCAAACACAATTTCATGTGAAAATTCACTCCGCTATTTTGCTGAATTTGTATTGTTTCAATCATTGAAAAAATTTAACTGTATCGAATGCGAAAAATTTCTTAAAGATGACTTATCCAGTTTATCGCCATTTGAAGTTTTCTTATTTAATAAAAATTTTAATTATTTCAATAGTAGACTTAAGTTAAAAGCTCCAACGGACGAGTTTTTTGCTTTGATTAAAATACACAATGAAGTGTTTGGAACTGTTTTTGAAAAATTTCCCCATGTTAGAAATATTAAAAAAAGAATTTTTGATAAGTGCATTTCAAAAACAAATGAATCTGAAGATTTCAAAAATTGGTTTTCAGAAAAAAATACTTGCTACGAGCCTAAAAAATATGCTCTTGACTATTTTTTAAAAATTTTAATAATAAAAAATAGTATTTGGCTTGCAGAAAAGCTGTGCGGCAAGTCTGAAAATCAGCATATTAAAACCAAATTAAAAATTCTGCAAGATTGAGCGGTACTTAAGATATAAATAATCAATAATTTCTAATATATTAAATATAATTAAATAATAACAGCAAAAATAATACAATTTTTTTATCAAAATTAAAGCAGGCGCAAATAATTGTAATGTTCACATAATAAAAATGAAAGCAACAAAAGAAACAAGTTACTCTTAAGTAACAAGTTATGAATAATTATAAAGAACTCAAAGTCTTCTACATTAATATCTGCAGTATTCGCAACAAACTTACAGAAATAGAACTACTTATACATAATATAGATGTTATAATAGTAACAGAAACCTGGTTATATCAAAATGAAATGCACACATTTAATATTCCAAACTTTACAGCAATACACAACTGCAGAAAAGACAAACGAGGAGGAGGAACGGCTATTTTTGTCAAAGACTGTCTAACATTCAATTTTTATTTATTTATTTATAAATTTATTACAGCTTCTATTTAAGCTTAGTTTGAAATAACATTAATATGAATTTATAAAAAAAGAAAAAGTTTACATAATTTATCTTATAGCTAACGTTTTACAATAAGTTTTTAATTTTGACTTAAACAAGTTTATATTTTCACAATTCTTAATATCATTTGGTAATTCGTTAAAACATTTTAAACCATTATAACATAAATTTCTTTTATCTGCTTCAGTTCTGAACCTTGGCAATCTAAAATCGTTTCCGTTTCTTGTTTCTATTGAATGGACTTCATTTACATATGTAAAATTGTTCCTTAAATAATCTGGTAACCGTCCATGTTTTATATTAAAAATTTAATAAATTTTTTGATATTTTATTTGCAATATATGTTATATGTTCATTAAATTTTAATTTGTTATCAATTTGTATGCCTAAGTACTTTATAATATTTACTTCCTCTATCTCCTCGTTATTTATCTTTAATTTTACTCCTTCATCGCTTATACAGTTTCTAGTTATAATCATATATTTAGTTTTTTGTACATTAAGTTTAAGTTTATTACCACACAGCCATATATATAAACTATCTAGGTCTTCTTGTATTTTATCTAACGCTACATTTTTATTACAATCACTAACAGTTAACAAAGCATCATCGGCAAACAATTGAATACTGCCGTGGTCAATTGCGCTTATAATATCATTTATATAAATAATAAATAAAATGGGGGCAAGCACAGAGCCCTGGGGTACACCTATGTTCACATCTATTACATCCGAAACTTCATCTTCGATAACAGTACGCTGAGTTCGGTTTGTGAGAAAACTGCGAAACCACATTAGTTCCGTATTTCTAACACCAATTTTGTGCAACTTTTTCAGAAGAATGTTTCTATCTAATGTTTCAAATGCTCGTTTCAAATCGAGGAACACCGATACTATCACCTTTTTTTTGTTGAGCTCATCTTTCCAATCACTTATAACCATGTTCAATGCTGTTTCACAGGAGTGTTTTTTTCTAAATCCTGATTGCTGTTGTATAATTATTTTCTTATCTTCTAGGTATTGCACAAGTTGATTTTTTATCACAGTTTCTAATATTTTTTCATCACAGGGTAGCGTATTTATCGGTCTTATTTCTTCAGGTTTTAATGTATTTTTAATCTTTTCTATAGGAATTATTGTCGATAATTTCCATGCACTTGGAATTTCACCACTTTGCAAACTATTATTTATAATCTTTGCATAAAAATAACCGGTATATTCAATTGAGTTTTTTATCACACCTTCAGATAATAGTTTCTTTCCACCTGTTTTATTTCTGAACACTATTTCAATTATATCATTTGTTGAAACTTGATGAAATTTTAATATATTATTAGTATTTAAGTCACAAGTCGTATGTGGTTCAACTTGTTCAATGCTTTCATTTATTTCTTGTATGCTTTCTATAAAAAATTTGTTTAAGCCATTTGCGATTTCTGTTTTATTTTCTAATATTAAACCATTTATTTTTACTTTTGATATTGAATTGTTTTCTTGTGTCATATTAATAGCTTGTTTTAAACATTTCCACATTTGCCTGCTATCATTTTTGTTTGTAATGACTTTGTTTTCCATGTATTTTATTTTTTTAATTTTTATGAGTTTTTTATATTGTTTTTTTACACTCTCATATTCATTCCACACATCAATACGTGTAGTTAATTTATAAAGCTCGTTTTTGTATTTATTTAGATTTGCTAGTTCATGATCCATTTATTCATTAATTTTACATGTATTGTCTTTTCAAATGTCAAATTATTCATTATTTCTAACAAGACGTTGTTAAGAAAATCAACTTGGCCGGTAATATGCATTTTGTCTAGTTCGTTGAAGTTAAAATAGCGTAACATATACATTAAGTTTTCACTGTTATAGTTTTCCCAAGATATTATTTTTTTAGTTGATCTCATTTTGTAATTTTTATTGGTATTAACTCTAAAATAAATTGTTTCATGATCGGATATTTTATGATCTGCCATTCTTTCACATTTCACTTCATCTGTATCTGAGTATAAGAGATCTATTTTCGTTTGTGTATTTGTTGTTATTCGTGTATTAAAATCAATTTTTTGCCTCATTGATACCGTCAAAAATATGTCATCTAGTCATCAACGCAATAGTAACAAAAGATAAATATAATACTACTATAATTGAAATAACAAACACACAAAATAATATTGTCATAGGAACATTTTATAAAGCTCCAAATGAAAATTGCAACAATTTTATAGACTTTCTGGAAGAAAAACTTAGCAAAGAAAGTAAAAATGTCATATATTTTGCAGATGTTAGCATCAACTTGCTTGAACAAACAAATACAGTAATAAAATACATCGACTCAGTGCAATAAAATGGTTACACACTGACAAATAACACATTACCAACACGACAAACAAACAATACCAGTACGCTTATCGATCACATTATTACAAATATAGACACAACACACAAAATTGATTTTAAACTCGAAGACACAGACATATCGGATCATAAATACACAATTGCAACGATCACAGCCCTACATCTTTTCAAACCACCAATGGTCAATAAAAATATTCCCAAAGTAAATTATGCAAAAATGGAAAAAATTGTCAAAAACAATTTAAATAATACAATAATAACTGAAGTATCTCAATTAGTTGAAATAATACAAGAGGCCAAAAAGAAATCATTAGGTTATATAAAAATAAGATGCAGAAACAACGAGTGGATAACAACAGAGCTAAACAAAAAACTGAAGATTAGACAAGACTTATACAAAAAATCTAAATCTTCTCCTTATGATCAAAAAAAGAAAGAGAAATACAAAAAAATCAAAAAAGAGGTTGACAAGCTTATAAAAGACACCAAACAAAAACATATAAACGAACAAATAGAAAAATCCGGAAACAACTCAAGGAAATTATGGAGCATAATTAATTCAACAATAAAAAATAAAAACGAACAAACAACCGCATCTCAAAACCAAGAACAAACAACAATCCATAGAAAAATTCTGGCAAATAATTTTAACAAATACTTTAATGAAGTTGGAACAAAAATAGCAAAAAACATAAAAACAACAGCAGTAAATGTAACAAATATCAAAAATCAAAAGTCCTTATATCTCAAACCAATCACTCACACTGAAATTCAACACATTGTCTCCAACCTTAATATCAATGCAGCAAAAGGAATAGATGAAATATCAATAAAAGACATAAAGTTTCTTCTTCCAACAATTATGCACACATTGGCCAATTTAATTAATAATTGTTTACTCTCGGGTATTTTTCCAGAATGTCTCAAAAAAGCCATAATATCCCCAATCTACAAAAAAGGCAAAAAAGAACTATGCGAAAATTATAGGCCCATCTCAGTACTTAATTCGCTCAGCAAAATATTTGAAAAAGCAATTGATTCAAGAATCGCGAACTTTATCAACTCTACCATTGGCTTTGATAAAAATCAATTTGGTTTTCTAGAAAAAAGTGGAACAGAGTCAGCAATTGCATCTACAATGGAAAAAATTTATGATGCTCTAGATGATAAAAAACTGGTAGCAACTAGATTTATTGATCTCTCTAAAGCATTTGACCTTGTGGATCATAAGAAACAACTAAACGCTCTATCGGATATAGGAATAAGAGGACTGCCGAATGAACTGATACAAAGCTATTTAAAAAACCGGCCACATGTAACAAGGATAAATGGAGAACTTAGCGAAGAACTTACAAGCGAAATCGGGGTCCCACAAGGATCGATACTTGGACCAAGACTCTACCTGCTATATATCAACAACATAAAGAGCTGTAATTTTAAATCTACATACAACATTTATGCTGATGACACAAATTTTATAACAACAGCGAAGACAGAAAAAGAATTAGAAGACAACATAAATCACGACATGACAGTATACTATGACTGCACTTGCGGAAACAGACTAAGCATTAATATTGAAAAAACAAACTTTATCGTGTTTCGATCACACAGCAACATTGATACGAATTTAAGGATCAAGATCAACAATATAGAAATAAAAAGAGTACAGCATACAAAATATCTCGGAATGATAATAGACGAGAACCTTAATTATGAAAACCACATCAAGGATATAAAAAATTCAATATTACCGCTAGTAATGGTCATCAAAAGAATTGGAAAAATTAACGAAAATGCAGCGAAACTTATATACACAGGACATATTTTATCCAAAATACGATACAATATATGCAGCTGGAGCCAATGCAGCAAATTTCAGATAGAACAAATAGGAAGAGTAATGAATAAAGCCATCAAAATATTCAACAAAAATCCAACAATTTCTACCAGAGAGTTATATAAAAGCACCAAACAAATGGACATTAACCAGCTAGTTTTCATTGAAAAATGCAAATACATATATAAAGTGCAGAATAGTATGCTTAAATCCAAACTAATACTCACAACTAGAAATACAATTCATCAACACAACACGCGACAAAAACATAATTTCGAGGTACCAAAAGCCAGAACATCAAAACAACTTAAGAGCCTGAAGCATAGCGCCATAAAGCAATACAATACACTACCTGAAGATATAAAGAAGTTACCAAATCTACAAATTTTTAACAGCAAATTGAAACTATATATACAAAACTTTAGATAATTATACTATTGTACTTAAATAAAAATCTTATTATATATTATAAAAATTGGATCTCATTATGTGATAAAATTGTGCCTTAGTTTATACTTTAATTATACAAAATTATAATTTAAATAATATAAAGGGTGTTTTTTTTAGGAGTTTGTTTTTCGAATAGAGATAAAACTGGCATTTTGTGGTCAAATCTGGCAACTCTTATGTCATTTATGTTCAGTTTGGTTTGCCATTTCATCATGAACAGGTTGACAAAAGAACAGCGCTTGCAAATCGTGCAAATTTATTTCGAAAATAATGGTTCAGTTCGCGAAGTTTACCTCAAGCTCCGTCCATTTTATGGTCGACATAATCGTCCATCAGAGCAATTAATTCGGTTAACCATGGGTCGTTTTCGCACTACGTTTACTCTATGTGATAATACGCATCCGCAGAGACGTCAAACAGTGCGCACCGAAGAAACAATTGCCGCTGTAGAGCAAAATGTTGAAGAGGACCCGAATGAATCGATTCGCCACCGTGCACAGCAATTGGAGCTTTGTCCATCAACTTTATGGAAGATTTTGCGCAAAGATCTTGGCTTGCGACCTTACAAGATCCAGCTTGTGCAAGAATTAAAGCCGCGAGATCATGCAATGCGTCGTGATTTTGGTGTATGGGCCGAAAATGAGATTGATCTCGATGCTGATTTTCATCGCAAATGAGGCTCATTTTTGGTTGAATGGCTACGTCAACAAGCAAAATTGCCGCATTTGGAGTGAAGAGAATCCACATGAGATCCTTGAGACGCCATTACATCCACAAAAACTGACTGTTTGGTGTGCTCTATGGGCTGGTGGAGTCATTGGGCCATACTTCTTCCGAAATAATGCTGGAGAGTCAGTTACCGTTAATGGAGACCGGTATAGAGCCATGATAACCGACTATTTTGTTCCCGAATTGGATGGCATGAATGTGGATGAGTTGTGGTTCCAACAAGACAGCGCTACATGCCACACAGCGCACGTGACAATCGATTTATTGAAGGAAACATTCGATGAGCGCATAATTTCGCGGAATGGACCTGTCAATTGGCCACCAAGATCGTGTGATTTGACACCATTGGATTACTTTCTTTGGGGATATGTGAAGTCGCTCGTCTACGCCAACAAACCAGAAACGTTAGGGGACTTGGAGGCCAACATTCGTGGCGTTATTGCCGACATACGGCCCCATATGCTCGAAAAAGTGGTTGAAAATTGGACCTGTAGAATTGGCTTTATTCGAGCCAGCCGCGGCGGCCACATGCCCAAAATCATATTTAAACATTAATGGCATAAAATGATCCTTCCAATAAAGCGAAATTGATGGACATTAAAACGATTTTATTGTGTTTTATTTCAATTCGAAGTTCTATACCTCTAAAAAAAACACCCTTTATTAGTGTAATTAATTATTTCTTAAACTCACCGATCGACTTACAGAAGATGCCGATTTTGCCAAAAAAATCATCTTTTCAGATGAAGCTCATTTTGATCTTGGCGGGTATGTAAACAAGCATAATTGTCGCATTTGGGGCACAGAAAACCCGCACGCATACATTGAAAAGCCGATGCACCCAAAACGAGTCACTATTTGGTGCGGATTTTGGTCCAGAGGCATAATTGGGCCATTTTTCTTCGAAAATGAGCAAGGAGTGTCCGTTACAGTCAATAGCCATCGTTATCGGGCCATGTTGAACGAATTTTTGTTCACAAAAATTGAAGAGGAGGATATTGGCAACATTTGGTTTCAACAGGACGGCGCTACGTGCCACTCAGCCGAAGCTACACTCGATGTTTTGCGCCCTGTTTTTGATGATCGCATTATCAGCCGCAGAGCTGATGTCGTTTGGCCACCTCGGAGCTGTGATTTGACACCCTTGGACTATTATTTGTGGGGTGCCCTCAAAGATAAGTGTTACGCCGACAAGCCAGAGACAATTGACGCTTTAAAGGACAATATTCGTGAAGCCATTGGTGAAATGCAGCTGCACACAATCGATAATGTGCTTAAAAATTGGACCGATCGTGTAGGCTACTGCATGGCCAGCCGAGGCAGCCATTTGAATGAAATTATTTTCCATTATTAAGGATTCAAATAAAAAAATAAATTTGAGAAAATATTCAGTAGCTTTTTAATAGCATTTTTTAAAAAAAAAGTTATTTGGCGGACCCTTTAAAAGAACATTTTTTCCTTGAAGAGGTTGAAAACTTTTCTGTTGCGTTACTGACCGGTGAGCAGAAATGAACAGAGAGTGTTTACATTTTGTGCGTAATGATTTATAAAACAATGGATATATATAATAATATAAATATGTGCATATATTTTTTTTCTATAATTTTGATCTATTTATTTATTAGCACGTAATTTTTATCTCTAAGTTTAAAAGTAAGTTTTTTTTTCTTTTTTTGTAAAATAATGTATTGAAATACAAAGGATTAATCATGAAAATAATCTCATAGAAGAAGTTTAAATAAATATAAATTAATAAATTTAATTGTGTGATCACATATGTACATTAAGGCGCCTCAAAAAAAAAAGTGGTCCGGGTTACCTCCTGAAAACAAACTTTGGTTTATTTTATGATGATTCCCAAAATATTGCAACTCTAGCTTTAGCCGTTCGTGAGCTGGAATGGTTTGAAATAACCTCTAAAAATCGCGTTTTTGATTAATACTATTTATACCACACTACCTTCGGTCAAAAAAATTGTCACAAATAGTGTAAATCGATAAATACATAGTTTTGTTTTTTTATTTTTTTTTAAATCTGCCCACACACTTAGTTATTGAGTTATTTGCAGTGATTTTTTCAATTTTTTTTAATGCAGTTTTTATAAAAATATATATAACTTCCCCATTTATAGCCTGATTTACCATTCCGTGGTATCATTGGAAAGGTACTGAATGCTGCTTTTCATTTCTGTCGTTAATTAACCCTTATAAGCACTTTTATAAAAATGCATTTTTTATCAACATGATAAAAAATTTGTGGTTATTTATTAAGTCGCTAATTAAAAGATAAAAAAAATCTTAAAAATCTAATTTGGAATAAAAAATCACGAAAAGATTTTTTATTCCAAATCTTTTCGTGATTCAATTTTACAGTAACGCTTGCGCGATTGAATCTTGTTTGCAATATGTGCAGGTCTGTTCTTATCAATTACCGAAACGCAGGATTGGCTTACCACATGTACAAAACGTTCCGTATTTTGTGAATGACATGGAAATTCTGAAAATTGTTTGTTAAGAAAAGCATAACAATTATTTTAAAAACTTTTCATTACCAGGAATTTTTACAATTTCATTGGAGTCGTGTAGTTCTAATAAGTATTGTTGAGTATAGAACTGGATGCATGGCAGTTCTGTATTAGCTCTTAATTCATTCCAATCTATCACATTTTTATAGGAATCACAATTGAATTGTATCTTGGGGACATTAAATTGGCGAATTCCTTGTGTGTCATGAGCACGCGATCGTAAAATAATATCGTAGGCTTCCTTTCGTGTCGCCTTGCTCTCATCTGTAACCATTGCCAGTAAAATATTTTCTGGGTGAGCAAAAAATCCATTAATTTGAACAGAGCGTTGTACAATAAATTGCATATCTGCCGGTAATTCGCGCGTCCACTCAATGTATTTAAACAAGTGGCGGCTGCCATGAATGGCTTTTGGTTGGCTTTTTATTAAAAACCAAAATGGTGCGTAGACCCTCATAACAAAAAATGCTAGCTGCTTTAACTTTTCGCAAGCCACAGGCTTCGTAACATATAGCCGCAAAATTCTTGATGCTGTTGTCAACCAGCGTGAAAGATTGAGCGGGCCAGGTTTAATGCTGGCCAAATGTTCATCGCACGCCCCAGCATCAACTGCTCGTACCATATCATAAAGATATTTTTGATCAGCTCGCAAAACCCAGTCATTAATATTTGTGGGCATATAACCCATCGCAATTGGATCAAAGTTATGAGCAATCTAAAGTTAATATTTTATTGAAATTAACAGTTAAAAAAAAAACAACAAAATAATTTAATACAATTTACCGGCACATCTTCGCAGCCCTGTTATGTATGCCCAATTATTCCTGGCCAGTTTTGCGGCCCATTAGCTTTTCCTAACATTTCTTTGAGTAACGCAGTGAATGGCAACTCGTTAAAATGAAAGAGGCATATTAGCCACTGCAAAGGGCGCTGCAATTGTCGTTCTAGGTTATAAATCGCTCCATTAAATTTGCCTGTGTTGGTGCTGGTTCCGTCGCAATTTACAGCGACCACGTGCTCTAGTGCCCACACACTTGGTTATTGAGTTATTTGCAGTGATTTTTTAAATTTTTTTATAAAAATATATATAACTTCCCCATTTATAGCCTGATTTACCATTCCGTGGTATCATTGGAAAGGTACTGAATGCTGCTTTTCATTTCTGTCGTTAATTAACCCTTATAAGCACTTTTATAAAAATGCATTTTATTTTATTTTTATTTTTTTGTGATGGCCTTTGCCTCAATTCCTGAATTTGTTCAAATACAAGAGAAATAAAATTAAATCATGTAGATAAAGAATGCATTTTTTAAATGGACTTTGGAATAAAGTATAGGAAAATACTTTATTGTACTTAGACAAAACAGCTAAGAGTAAATTTTACCACAGTTCTTATAAGTAGTCACTCATGACTTTTACATGACTTTTAGGTTTGACAATGAGTTACATATATTATATTATATAAATGTGAGTTTTTGAATTGTGATCGCTTAATTGTTCAAGTTATACATAAAAAAAATGCTTTTCGTTTCTCGCGAGTTAAATAAAAATCAATTGCCAACAAAAAGTGATGTAATAAAACATTTATTATTTTTGCGCGAAAAAAATAATAATCGGTCTTACGGGCTATCTAATTATCATCAAAACATGCTAAATGATTTAAGCAAAATTTGGAAAAGAGCAGAAATTCCGGTTATATCGAAGACTGCGATCCGCAAAAAACTTCAAAATTTAACGCTTTTATATCGGGATATCACAAAAAATCCATCGCATTACAATGCAAGCGAGTGGGCCGAACTATTTTCAATTTCTGTTTGCAAATGTGCTCTAAAAATTAGAGTGTCTTGTAGTTGCCCAGGTGAAAAACAAATGCCATTGCATGTTTGGAATTTTTACCTTGATCAGTCGAGCCGAAGGTTGCTCACGCTAGATGACGTTGAAAACCACATCCCATGTGATTCTATTACGGACTTCGAAAGCGAAAGTGAAAACGAAAGTATTACAACAGCCACTTTTGTACCACAACTAAGAGAAATGGATGTGGATGATCCATATTCATCATCGTCTGAGGAAGATCTTAAAGATCTTGGACCAAGCGTACAAATTTTGTCCTTACCAACATTCAGTGCTGCGTTGGACCGTGCCAGTATATCCAATCGCTTTGGGGCTCTGCTCGCAACAACATTGCTAAAAGACTTGGACATTCCAGGCATAATTATTGATCAGCACAAAATCCAAAGGGAGCGAACTAAAGCTAGGGCGAAATCACTAAGAGACATAAAAAACAATGAAATACTAAAATGCATTTCTTTTGATGGAAAAAGGGAACGCACTTTGAAACAAGTTACTGTGAATGGCAAACCACGCAACGTTAAAATGATGGAGGAGCATATAACTCTGGTAAGCGAACCCAGCTCAAACTACATTGGTTACTTAACTCCCGTAGACGGAAGCGGTGCTGGTATCGCAAACGATATTGTCAATTACTTGAAAGCTGAAAAGTTTTCACTAGAGCACGTGGTTGCTGTAAATTGCGACGGAACCAGCACCAACACAGGCAAATTTAATGGAGCGATTTATAACCTAGAACGACAATTGCAGCGCCCTTTGCAGTGGCTAATATGCCTCTTTCATTTTAACGAGTTGCCATTCACTGCGTTACTCAAAGAAATGTTAGGAAAAGCTAATGGGCCGCAAAACTGGCCAGGAATAATTGGGCATACATAACAGGGCTGCGAAGATGTGCCGGTAAATTGTATTAAATTATTTTGTTGTTTTTTTTGTAACTGTTAATTTCAATAAAATATTAACTTTAGATTGCTCATAACTTTGATCCAATTGCGATGGGCTATATGCCCACAAATATTAATGACTGGGTTTTGCGAGCTGATCAAAAATATCTTTATGATATGGTACGAGCAGTTGATGCTGGGGCGTGCGATGAACATTTGGCCAGCATTAAACCTGGCCCGCTCAATCTTTCACGCTGGTTGACAACAGCATCAAGAATTTTGCGGCTATATGTTACGAAGCCTGTGGCTTGCGAAAAGTTAAAGCAGCTAGCATTTTTTGTTATGAGGGTCTACGCACCATTTTGGTTTTTAATAAAAAGCCAACCAAAAGCCATTCATGGCAGCCGCCACTTGTTTAAATACATTGAGTGGACGCGCGAATTACCGGCAGATATGCAATTTATTGTACAACGCTCTGTTCAAATTAATGGATTTTTTGCTCACCCAGAAAATATTTTACTGGCAATGGTTACAGATGAGAGCAAGGCGACACGAAAGGAAGCCTACGATATTATTTTACGATCGCGTGCTCATGACACACAAGGAATTCGCCAATTTAATGTCCCCAAGATACAATTCAATTGTGATTCCTATAAAAATGTGATAGATTGGAATGAATTAAGAGCTAATACAGAACTGCCATGCATCCAGTTCTATACTCAACAATACTTATTAGAACTACACGACTCCAATGAAATTGTAAAAATTCCTGGTAATGAAAAGTTTTTAAAATAATTGTTATGCTTTTCTTAACAAACAATTTTCAGAATTTCCATGTCATTCACAAAATACGGAACGTTTTGTACATGTGGTAAGCCAATCCTGCGTTTCGGTAATTGATAAGAACAGACCTGCACATATTGCAAACAAGATTCAATCGCGCAAGCGTTACTGTAAAATTGAATCACGAAAAGATTTGGAATAAAAAATCTTTTCGTGATTTTTTATTCCAAATTAGATTTTTAAGATTTTTTTATCTTTTAATTAGCGACTTAATAAATAACCACAAATTTTTTATCATGTTGATAAAAAATGCATTTTTATAAAAGTGCTTATAAGGGTTAATTAACGACAGAAATGAAAAGCAGCATTCAGTACCTTTCCAATGATACCACGGAATGGTAAATCAGGCTATAAATGGGGAAGTTATATATATTTTTATAAAAACTGCATTAAAAAAAATTGAAAAAATCACTGCAAATAACTCAATAACTAAGTGTGTGGGCAGATTTAAAAAAAAATAAAAAAACAAAACTATGTATTTTATCGATTTACACTATTTGTGACAATTTTTTTGACCGAAGGTAGTGTGGTATAAATAGTATTAATCAAAAACGCGATTTTTAGAGGTTATTTCAAACCATTCCAGCTCACGAACGGCTAAAGGTAGAGTTGCAATATTTTGGGAATCATCATAAAATAAACCAAAGTTTGTTTTCAGGAGGTGACCCGGACAACTTTTTTTTCCTCCATACAAGTTGAGGCGCCTTAATGTACATATTCTTTTTTTTTATAATTTTGATCTTTTTATAAGTAAGTTGAAGATAAAATAATGTATTAAAATAAGAAGTTATAAAATGTTGTTTTTTTTTAGCAATTTATCTGAATCTTTTTTTTTATATGCTTAGCAAAAAATATATATTTTTTTTATATGTGACCCGGTCTACGAAAAGGGACCTTCGGTGTAAAAACAAGTTTTCGAGAAAACAGCAAACATTGTCGCACATGGTCGTTTGTCGTATATGGGCCAAGTATATTCCGTATACAATAAATCCAACTTCTTTACGAGTTGGAAACTTCTGCTTTGCGCCATTAGAAAGAGCACACATTAGTCTATCCGAATCGCCAAAAAAGTGAAAAATGATATTTTCACACCGAAGGTCCCTTTTCGTAGACCGGGTCACATATTTATAAAAAAATATTCGTTGAAAGAAAATTTGTAGAAAGTTTTTGTGAAGGTAAATTTTTTTTTGTATTTTAGTGCTTACAATCGTTTGGCAATATTTCGTTCTATCTACCAAAATTTGAGGAAGAACGAAAAAGTCTGCGTTACGGCTGGGAAAATTATGCGGAAATACGTTTTTCCCTAATCTCTAAAAAATGGCTAGCCAAAAACTCCAGCAAGCTAACAAAAAAAATGTTTCTTTTTCCTTTTAATAAAAAACTTGTGTTATATTCAATTACAAATAAAAAACAAAACTACAGCAATTAGTATTTGTAGTCGAATCTCTCCAGCCTTCGCTGCCTTGCCTTGAGTATTGTTTAAATGTATACATAACCTTGGCAATGCAGTGCATTGACTTCACTTTAAACTTATTTTTGCTTAACTTTGGAATTGCAGTGCATTTTCTTCGCTTTACACTTCTTTTTGCTTAACTTTGGAAATGCATTGACGTCGCTTCAAACGGTAATATGATATTTATGTTTGAGCGACGTCATTGCACTTCCACAACAAAACATTAAAAGTCTTACGCTGCAAAAGTATGCTGAAGCAGCGGGCATCGTCGCGGTTATGATATTCTAAAACATATATAAGGAAAATTATTCAAAATAAAGAATTCAGTTGTGATCAGTGTGATCAGTTGTAATCAATCTAAAGTGTTTTAATTAACATAACTCAAGTTTCGGTGGTTCAAGTGCCAGCCGAAGCAAACAATCCCAAGTAGTAGTACAAGGTTTATGTGCCTGTACTATAACCAATCGCAAGGGATTTAACAAGTATCTTTTGGCATTCTCTTGTGAAGTCCTTCGTTTCCTCGTCATCTCTTAGTATTGGTTCTCGTTTGAAGGCCTCGTTTGCCTCCATTGTCTGAATTGTCCATTGTCTTTGGTTGCCTGGATACACGCTAGAGTTTCCTCCTCTAGCGTGTCCATGTTGTCATAGTCGTTGGCAGTTGGCTCCCGGTCTCTACATCCTATGTAGGACCAGATCATGCTCATGGCCCGGATCTTCGACTCGTTTGATTGGGTTTGGCTCATATTTTAATGTTAAGTGAGAGCGAACTGACTGCAGTTCGAATTTATAGTAATAAATATTACGAAAAAAATTTTTTTTATTGTTTTGAGGGAAGAAAATGTGTTTGGTTTTTTTTTTTTTATTATTTACATATTATTTTAGTGCTTGTGCTGTGCTGACTTTAGGAAAACAAACCTTGACTTGGCGTAGTTACCTTCTGTTAGTTCTGTTGTTAGCTCGCCGGATAGCCGGGGTTCGTACAAAAAATTTATTCCCGTAGTCTTTTTAAGTTATAAATGCAAGGGTTCATTTAACTTCACTATTTAAGTCTTTATTTCAAATGTTTGTTTTCACAAAAGAAAAAAAATCATTTCACACATTTTTTATTCGTTTGTTAAATTATCGCCGTTGCTCCTGATCTCCCTCGAAGTCTTTTGAAATAGGATCCGCGAATTCCGTTCGTTTGTCTGTCCTCTGAGTATTTGCGAGGGGCCGTCCGGTATAGAACCACTCGAGCCAGGTGTAAGCTTGGTCGTTGTCCTTGTACAAAATATGGTCTGAACCTAGTGGGCGATCGACTTGGATGCTTTTAGAGCAGACCGTCCGGTATGAAACCACTCGGGTCGACAAAAAAAAACTGGTATGTTTTATGACCGGCCGTCCGATATGGAACCACTCGGGTCGACAAGAAACACTGTTTTGCTACTGCCTTTAGGTCACTCGTGCGCGGTCACTCGTACACTTGTACACTTTTCACTTTGTCACTAGTTCTCTCGGTCACTTGTTCACTATGTTACCCGTTCACTTGACTCACCAATGTGCGTTGTTTGCGTGTTGACTACAAAAGAGACCCACTGTTGGTTCGCTGACTCCTTTTATTCCCAAAAAGGGTAACGGGACCTTGTTTGTGTCGCCAATTTCCATTTGATCTCGACCTTGAATTTTTCTCGCCTAGAGATAGCGGCAACCTTTCGCCTTGCATGTTATTGTTGTCATAGTCGCTGTTTAATGACCCCTATGTGTTTTGTTATTGCCACGTGTGGGTGCATAGAATGCATGTTGTTTGTGTGTTTTTGCTTGTGACTTCGTTATATTGTTTTGTTGTTGTGCCAATTGATCAGGCCACTGGCTTGCTGTATGTGTTGTTATTGTTGGTTTGCGGGTCACAAACATTTCTTCGTTTGTTGTTGTTGTGCTGTTTTGATCAGGCTACTGGCTCGCTGTATGTGTTGTTATTGTTTGTTAGCGGGTCGCCCAGCTGCGTGTTTTATGGACAGGGGCGGTTCGCGGGTTCTTGTCCAGGTGCGGTTTAGGGTTGCAGGGCGGGTTCGTGGTTTTTGGGGCACTTGGTGCAGCTGTGGTTTATTGGGAACTGTAAGGCATAAATTTCCTAAATTTATGTTTCCTTACACTAGCACAAAGGGTTAGCACGATCAAGAACCCTTAGATCAGGCTATAGTGATGCACTCGGTGCACTTACTTGGTTAAGGTCAATATTTTCTGCAGATTTCTCATCTGCTATCAGAGTTTCTTTAATTCCTCCTGCTGAGTTGCAGTGTCAAGGAAAACCTGTTTTGAAATATTTTTTAGTAGAATGGTTTTTTGTTGCGGCTGTGGAATGAATTTAGTTATTTTTAACGGCGGAAGGCAGTGGTTGTTAACTTTTGATGTCTTAATGCTTGAGCTTCTTAGGGTTAGGTCTCTTGATTTTATGTAGCAGTTTTCGTCGAGCTCGTCAAGCTTATCGGTGTAATTTTATCTTCGCATATGACATTTATTTGGTATTCGCCTATTGTTGAATATATCCATCGGTTTGCCTGAGCGAGTTGTATACAGATTATACCTACGTCTGCTTTTCTGATATCGCAGTTTTTTGGCAGGATTTGCTCGCTTGTAAGTAGATTGACTACACAGTTTGTGTTTTGGTCGTTTACTGTGTACACTAGACCGTACCTCAAAAAAAAGTACGGAAAGTTAAATGACATATCGATGTTTTTTGTCTGAAAGAGACCAATTATTTTTTTCTCCAAACTAAAAAAAAAATATCCCTACAAGTCCTTGAAAGATATCTAATATTTAAAACTCTTAAAAGAGCATATTATTAGGTGGCAACCCTATTGTTAAAACATCATAATTTTGAAATTCTGACATCAGATTCGGATTCAGCGACACATTTATACCAACATTAAAGAGTGATTTTTTTCACCTGTTTGCGATCATAACAGCCATATCACTAATGCTTTTCGCACATATTATATCTTAAAATTTTCATCTGACTCTCTTGTACTACATGCAATTAATTTAAAATTCATTGACTGAACATGTAAGTATTTACAAGCATAAATGTGAAGTATGTGTTCCCATTAGTGGATTTTTTAATTTCGCCATTAATAAAAATTAAATTAAATTAATTCTCTTTAATAAAAAATTGGGGCCAATCGAAAAAAATCATTACGATATTCGGATTCTATGGAAAATTTTACTATAGAAAATGTTATCGCAATTCGTTGTGGTAAAAGTTTTCGTAAATTTGTGGAGTAGTGTTATTTATTCTATTGTCTATTGCTATTATTTGGTGATCTAAATTTGTTTTTGATTTATTAAAGATATTGTGTGTTGCGTCTATAATCTGAGTTTGTTTTTTAATTAGATCAATTAAGTGGTGTTCATTTTGTTTCAATATATCTATTTGAGAATTGTAATGTTTTGCATCTTCCTCGCTAAGTGTTCCAAATAATGTTTTTTCTATCGTTACAATTGCACTAAATAGAGCTCTTTTGGATCTGTAGTTTGGTTGTAGTACATTAATTTTTGGCGAAGCTCTGTAGTTATGTGGTTAATTTCAAAGACAGTGCTACTGCATATAGTTGAAATTTCATTGTCTGCAGTTATTTGATTACAGATTTGGCTATACTTTCAATAGTTGTGGCCATATAATTTATTCCTTGGGTTAAATCTGTTATGTTATAGTACGCCACTATTGTCCATTCATTCGTATATAGTTGAAGATTTCCGATTTCTTCGAAGTAAATACCCGGGTTGTGTTCGATTGGTGTTAGCTTTATAGACCTGTACCCTAATGCTGTCAGCATTATGAGTATGACCAGCATCATTGTCTGAAAATAAATGTATTTGTGTTCCTAAAGTTACCAAAAATTTGTAGAAAATTATCATAGGTGTATTAATTTAAGGTGTTTGCTGTGTTTTAATTTATGCTAAATTGTTTTATGTATGTGTGTGTGTTATTTTTTTAATCGGAAAATGATTTCAGGTTATTATTGTGTAAAACTTTAATTTTATTGCGAATTTTTATGGCCGTGTTTTCCAGTGATATTATATTTATTACTTCGAAAAGACCTTCTCATAATGTTGAGGATTTGTTTTTCCTTGTTTGATTTTTAATTAATACCTTATCTCCAACGTTGAATGTCTTTGGCTTTGCTCCGCTATAGTAATATTCCTTAGATTTTTCCTTTTTATTTTTCAAAGTTTGTCCTGCAATTTTAAATCCATGTTGAAGACGTGCTTTAAATTCATAAGCGTAATTATCGTAGTTATAATTTATTGATGGATCATTTTGTAAGCTGGAAGGAATTTTAGCTGGGTATCCATAAAGCAGTGGCGTCCGTGGCGTAGTTGGTTAAAGTGCGTGGCCGCTATGTCAACGAACCTGGAGACCCGGGTTCGAATCCCAGCAACGACAGAAAATTATTTGAATTAAAATGATTTTTCTGTACGGCCGCCACCTCTCTGCAGACAATGGCAAACCTCAGAGAGTAATCAAAATGCCATGTAAAGCTTCTTGAGAATAAGAACATTCCGTTCATCGCCGTTCGGAGTCGGCGTTAAGCCTGTAGGTCCATTTCTCGGTCAATTGTGTACAAACTTAATAACACGCACAACACAATTGATCATAAGAAGCTAGGTCAAAGTCCTTTCAAGGGCTGAAATGACCAGTTATTTATTTTTTTTTTTTTTTTATCCATAAATCAGTTCGTGTGGACTGTAATTTGTGCTACTATTTGGTGTGCTATTGAAGACAAAAATAGCAAACGGGATCCAGTCGTCCCAAGTGAGAGGATCATTATTGACATAATGCCGCAGGTATTCTGCTAATGTGCGGTGGTTTCTCTCAAGTGCTCCATTTGTTTGTGGATGACATGGAGTGGTTTGTTGTTTTTTAATTTTTAACAATTTGCATATTTCCTTAAATAGTTCACTTATCCCATGCAACTGTTGTCGTTTCTATGTTTTCCAGAGGTATTGCTTCAGTGAATTTAGTTAAATCATTATAAAAAGTTAAGATGTGTTTGTTACTCTTGTATGTCCCTTAGAGGTGTCCTTATTTATATGAAAAAATTTTAAAATCAATAAATGCAAAAGCGCTGGCCTGATTCTTATTCCTTTAGATCTAAAACAAAAAATATTTAATTTGGTACTGATCCCATTATGTTTTATGGACCCGGAAACGGTCAATAGTAGCCGTATTTGTTGTTTTTATGGAAAAAACGTGAATTTTACGGTTTTTCACTTCTATTTTCAACTAAACGGACTTTATTTATAGCAGATCTGTAATTCATAGATATATATTCTCCAAACAATAATACTTTTTACCAAAACTAATGAAAAACGACTTGTTTTTATGATTTTTTAAAAATTTTTAAGGTTTGTCGAATTTTAAATTTTATTTTATTACAACCGATTTTTTGACAGAAAGATATTTTTTCTTATAAGCTTCAACCAACTGAAGAACCAATTGCATTACATCTTCATCATTAAAATCAAAAAATTCTAGTCAAAATTCTATTAAAATCTTGAACGAATTTCTTACCCCTTTCTGCAGAAGCTCCAGCCTTCTTCAAAATCAAATTCCATTTCCCACGGATCATTTTTTATAAATTCTGCAGACAATTGGAACCGACTGAAAAAGTGTTTTGCTTTCTCTGAAACGAAGTCCCTCAGAGTGTATTTATGGGAATCTGATAAATTAACATACATATGTAGTTTCTTCCATTTTCAGCTGTACAGCAGGTTCTTTGGATTGTAGTTTTTTAATCATTGCTCGTTTTTCTTCTAAAGATATCGTTGAGTCAAAAAATGCCAAAGCTACTGCTTCATCAGCTATATGTTATACCATAAGTAATTACTTATTTTTTGAATAACACAAGCTGAAATTGCGGAATCTGTTTTTGCATACTCTATCGTACTTTTAATAAAATTCAGGTCTTGATACGGAGCTGAAATGACATATCTACATCCAAACCAAGCTTTGTAGATTTTAACCAAAAAAATGTAAATGTCTCTTAAGCCACTTTTTTCAGTTTTTGTGAGTGAAAACTCGTCTCGAAACAAAAATATATTTAAACAGTATATCGCTTTGGAGATCCATCGGGCGTGACTTTTTGCACTTGGTGTCTTAAATTTAAAATGCCATCTCCAAGAAAGTTATTTTTAATAAAACAATTTCATTGCTCCACTTGTAAATGATTGTTGGTTTAAACCAAGCCAAGATTTTGAAAATCGTTGACGAAAGCTTAATTTCAAAACAGCACGCAGCATAATCGCATATACTATATGATGCCTTCAAGGTAGTGTGATGAGGTTGTGAGCCATCTTATTTTCTAAAAGGACTGCAGCTCCCGAATTAATACCGGTATTTGAGGAAGATGTGTCAAATGATAATCCTTTTACATTATCTACAATATTCCATTGAATTAGTTGATGAACCACATCTGCTATTTTAGCACTGGATCAGTTACATATTTTTGGAGCACCAAGAAATGGCTGTGCTAACTTAATATAAATTCACTATTATTACATTCGAATTTCCTTATAAGGAACTTCTATACGAAATCGATAAAACTTGAGAAAAATTTAAAACATATTTAGGCGGTTCCCCAAACGTTGAAAATTACAATTGTAAAAAAACAAAGCCTCATTGCTAAAAATGTTGACAGCAGTTGCTTGTGTTTAAAAATAAAAATAAATAAATAACTGGCCATTTCAGCCCTTGAAAGGACTTTGACCTAGCTTCTTATGATCAATTGTGTTGTGCGTGTTATTAAGTTTGTACACAATTGACCGAGAAATGGACCTACAGGCTTAACGCCGGCTCCGAACGGCGATGAACGGTTCTTATTCTCAAGAAGCTTTACATGGCATTTTTATTACTCTCTGAGGTTTGCCATTGTCTGCAGAGAGGTGGCGGCCGTACAGAAAAATTATTTTATTCAAATAATTTTCTGTCGCTGCTGGGGTTCGAACCTGGGTCTCCAAAGTGCTTTGACATAGCGGCCACGCACTTTAACCAACTACGCCACGGTCGCCACTTGTTGGCGTTGCTTGTGTTTAGTGATCAAATTAAAATTGTCGCAATGAATCAGCTTTTCCCTTGAAATAAGTTATTAATATATGTAAGTGAAGAAGTGAAGGCGTAACAAAAACGAAGATATTGAATTTTAAAGAAATTCGACTGTATTTAAAATAATAAAAGATAGTTCTGTGTTAAACATTGAAAAGTTATTATTAAATAATTATCAAAATTATAAACAAAGCATAATAATGAGAAAAATGTAAATATTTAAAAACTCTCAAAACATTTATTTTTAAAAGAATGTTTAAGAAATATTCGCTAATCAACTTTTATTTAAATTATTTCAACATTAAAGAAGACATAAAGAAGTTATAATACTGATTTACAAGAATTTACTATCGGTTTTAACCATAAAAAATATTCAAATTTGCATTTTGTACAAAAAACCCTTGAAAATTCAAGTTTTTTTTTCTATATAGCCCTAAATTAGAACTTGCGATCGTTTCCGGGTCCATCAAACGATTTGCAACAAATTTTATATATTTTAGTTGTAGGCCTAAAGGAAAAAGAATCAGGCCAGCGCTCGACGAAATTTTGACATGTAAAAATAAGGACACCTCTAATGTCCCTGGAAGTGGGCCAGGGTGCGGAAAAATTCCTACGCAAATGATTAAAATACGATATTCATCCTCGTTGTTTGCTTTGAAAGTAAAATTTCAAACGAAAAATTTAAAAATAAATGAACGTTCGCAATCGATAGAAGAACTCTCTGCTTGCGTCGTTATATTTATCACTGATAAATTTGTCAGCTTCGATTTTTTCGGACGAATTATTCACACAACAACAAAAAGCAACAAACGTTCGTTTGCTATCGTTCATTTATAATGAGCGCTTGAAGAAAAAATAATTTTTTCGCTGTTGTGCAAGCGTCGTCGGGTTTGTGTTGATTTTTCGAGCACACGTTTTTATTTTCTTTTTTAGCAGTTATAAAAACTTGACTGACCATTGAAAACAATCGTATTAAAACTTGATTTTTTGTGTTTTTGAAGAAGTTCATAGCAATGGGTAGAGTATCCAAAATAGACAAACAATCACTGGAGAGTTATGGCAAAAAAACCAACATTTCGAAGTGTCTTCTGTGCGAAAAAGCACTCATGGGATGTGTACTAGGAAATATAAAAAGACATTACGAAAGTGTGCACAAACATAATTTTGAAGATGCTTCAACATCATCAAGTAACAAAGAATCAAAACATACTAATATAATATTTAATAAAAGTGATTTATTTAAGAGCAGTGTTGGGCTTGTAACAGTAAAAAACATTCCGTTACGGATATTTGACGATGAAGACTATTTCAAGCCAATTACACAGTGTGACGACTAAAAAAGCACAACCAAACTTTATAGAAATTCTTAAAGAGGGACATGTTGTGAGTCCATCGCACTTGGTCTGATCCCTCAATGTCGTCACAATTTTTTTTAATTTATTTTTAAAGTTGAAGGGCTCGATTTTTGTTGTGCCGACGTTCATTGAATTTTGACAGTTATTTGCCTTGTTGGAAATGAAAAACAAATTCCACTTCTTTTCAGTAGAATTTCACGTAGAATAAGGCTGTATAAAAATAAATACGATAAAATACAAAATGAAGCCTATAGCGAAGCAAATTCCTTAATTTTTCTTTAATTTCATAAAAAAATTAGTGTTTCTATGAATTTAAATGATATAATGCTGCATGAATTACATCTTTTTTCACAAAAGTTCATTGCACGTAAAAATACCTTTTCATTGAATCCAAAACCATCAATATCGGTTGAGAATTGGCAAAATGGCGGCAGTTTAAACGTTTTTTTTTTTGTCATATAACACTGATTCCCATGTATATGTTTTCTATCATACAAAGTGCTCTCATTTTGTCAAATCTATACCGATTTTAAACATCTTAAGCTCATTGGAAAGAAAATATGATGAGTAACATACATCTAGAGCATTGCAATATAGATCTTTGAAAAATATAAAAGCTACTATGGAATAGGTCTTTTGTGGCCTTTATCCTCGAATTTTTAAATGAGTCCAGAAAGGACCACAGAAGTCTACTCCTGAATTAATAAAAGGTCGAGCAGGCTGTACTCTTGCCGCAGGCAAATCTCCTATGATCTGTTAGCATAACTTGGGCCTTATCTTCGTGCAGCGAATGCAGTTGTGTACAATCGTCCGGGCCATTGATTTTGCATTGATGATCCAGAAATGTTGCTGAAGATATTCCACTAGTGTCTTAACTCCACAGTGAAAATGCTCTTCGCGAAACCATTTTATAGCAAATTGGATAATGGATCATTGTATGGAATGATGATTGGATGTTTGGCATCGTAAGAAATGTTGGATGGCTCGAGACGTCCTCTTGCTCGGAGCACACCTTCGTCGTCCAAGAATGGATAGAGGCTGCTTAGCTGACTGTTTTTTTTTTGAGCTGGCAATTCTTCTTTACTATCGTGACTTCCTCCTTGAAATCTGACCACTGTATCGCACGAACTATCACTGAAAGCGCCCTTTTGAGTTCTATGGGTGTGAGGAAAATTTCGGTTTTGCGTTCTTGAACATTCTGTTTGACATGTTGCGTGAATCTAATCATGTACGCTACGATTCTTGTTAACAATTTGAATGAATTTTTGTTATTGATATTGTTTATGGTGTCATCTGCCTTGTTCTCGACAGTGGCAGATGCAGATGATGACTCCCTTCTGATTGATGATTGCGAAATCAGTTTGTTGAGTAATGTCGTCACCAGAAGTCTCTTATTGTCATAACGACTAGTTATGATTGACCAATCATGTGTGTAGTTACTTCCGGTTGATGGAAGGTGCTTGATTAAATTTCATGGTTCGCTCTCTAAGGAAGTTGTCAAGTAATGCATTTTTTTTGCATCACTCATGTCCACATTATGAATCTTTACAAATCCTTAAAGGTAACCCATTGCATGTAGTTGCCTTTAAATTTAGGCAACGTTATCCTTGGCAATGGAACATCTATGTCAGTCTGTTGTCCTCTCGGCGAGTGTAATGATGGCTCCACTGTTATGTGCTGATGAAGCTGAATCAATGCCTCTTCTGCCTTCGCCTCGATTTCGTAATAGGTCTGCAGAGTGTAGTCTTCGATGACATCTTCATCAGTTGACTCCCAAAGCGCCGCATTGTTTTTTGCTTAATCCATCATGTGCTTTTCTATTACTGCTGCCTTGATGGTGTAGTATGATGGAGGGTGGTCTGTTTCACGCTGCCCCATCACTTCATTCAAATTTTGTGTTAGTGCTTGAATTAAAGCGTCTGATTTCTCAGCAACTTTCGTCTTTCAACACTATGCTCCATGTTGTTCGTTGATTGTCGATCAGCATTCCTTGAAGCAGCTTGGGGTGTTTTCAGCGGACCCTTGGTTTGACTGGGTCCAACGTAATTCGACCTATAGAGTTCCATTTCGTCTCGGAATTCTCGGTATCTTACACTGATGGCTGCATGTATGTCCTTCGTGAAATATGGATGCTCTTCTTTGCTGCCGTGGAGAATACGAATGATGCTATCGACTCTATTGAATTGAGCCCATAATTCATCGAGCTCCTTAACCTTTGCGTCGATGAACTCTAACTTCCGTTGCTCATGTGGCGCCTTCTTGCAGTTGGCTATCAGTTTTTGCAGAGCCACTGCGGTTTCATCTTGTTGCTTTACCAGCTCTTCTATGTTCATTGCGGATGCGGTGTGGTGCACAAGTTATTTAAATAAAACCTTTGAATTCTCTTGAACGATTTATCTTCAGTGTGGTTAATTTTATTCGCGGCGTACTTTTTGCCACACAGCTTACGAATTTAAATTTCCACGGTTAAATTATGTATTATATATTTTTTTTTTATGATCCTTTCGTATTCGGGGTCACCAATGCTGAATCCCTTATGCTATTGTCAATGCAGGTACGTGTACCAATATTGACGTAAGGGATTGTTGAAGAATAGCATAGGCACTTGAACATTGTACAATTGTTGCTGTAGATGAAAATAATAAAAAACTTGGTTTTTATTTGTGAGTTGAGTTATTACTACTGGTTTATTTTTTAGTGTAAGAGGTTCATAAACAATTTTATTAGTAATACAAGAATAAAACGAAATATTAACTAATTTGTTGTTGTTCTAATTCAGCGTCAGCACAAATATGTTCCAATAATAAGTTGTTAATTGTGTAATTCTGCATCAGCAAAATATAAATATGGGTCAGGTGCTAACAATAACATCGATATTCAACAGTGTGCGAATAACTGAGTAACATAGCGACCTTTAAGTGATGACACACATTTGTGGTTTGTTTATGTTGCGCGTTGAGTTGAATTAAGGTGGTCAGATGTATGCATCTGAACACATATATTGAACTCTCACTTTCTACTTTATGCAGATGAGCTTATATCATCTGCTTGCTTATGCAGATTGCAAGAAGACGTTAACGGGCTTTTGGCTTGGAGTGTTTCTAATGGCCTCCTCTTAAACTTTTCTAAATTCTTTCATCATACTTTATCCAAACTTTCTCTTAATACTTTGTCTAACTCTTATTCTCTTTCTGACTCAAAAAATCAAACTGTGTCTTCATATCGAGACCTCGGTGTTATTTTTGATGCAAATTTTCGTTTCATGACCATGTCAACTTCCTAATTCCTAAAGCCTACTCTCTACTTGCGTTTATCCGACGAAATGGCAATGACTTTTCTGATCTACATACTCTAATAATGTTATTTAATGCATTTGTGAGTTCTAAATTGGAGTATGCATCCATTGTTTGGAGCCCATATTATATGTCTACCTCTTTTAGACTGGAAAAAATACGAGGTTTGCCCTGAGGTCAATTAACTTTTGTGACTCTTTGCAACCCTATAACACTCGTTTAATGCTCTTACGGCTTAAAATGCTTGATTCCAGGCGGAAAATTGCATCGTTGATGTTTATATATGATATTATATCTGGATTAATTGACTGTCAATCTCTCCTGGAACTTATACCTTTTCATATTCCATTAAGAAATCTAAGAATTTCCAAATTATTTTATGTAAAATATTGTAGAACTAACTATGCCTTAAATGAGCCAATTACAAGAGCTTTGTTACTGTTTAATGAGTTGAATGAATCTTATGACTTTGATTTCTTTGCTCCGAAACAAATGTTTAAGAATTTTGTCAATAGTATTTACTTAACCTAGTCTTAAGATTATATTTTTACTCTTAATATTTGAATACGGCCTATCATTATTTATATTAACTAGGCTTAGAGCTCAAAAATTTGTTTTCATTATTGTATTTTTGCTATAAATTTTTAATTTTAGTTTTTCTCTAAACTTATATAATCTGTAAGAATTTTTGTATTCAAAGACTTCCAAATAAACTGATCTTAACTAAACTCCTTCTCCAAGTCTCGTACCAAATCATTCCATTTGGCAAAAGATTTGATTTGGATGAGTTCAAAGGCTGGACCCTCTAATCGAGTCTTGAAAACTTCCAAAATAAATGTATGTTTCGCCTCGTTTTTGGCAGATGAAAACAATATATTGCCGCATGCTATGAATTTGTTTAAATCGGCCGGATTGCCGTTAAATACCGGAACGATATTGTAAATATCGTTTAGCATGAATTTGAGATCTATATTTATATATTCAGGATCTTCCGCGTCAGAACGAAAACAAGAATGGAAAAATGGTAGAGAAGCAAAGTTCTGAACTACCTTGGCCGCGCGTTGACGTGTACGAATTTTGAAATGATTAGTTAAAGCAGAAAAAAACATTTTTTTTTCGCAAAAACTTTCAATTAAATATTATCTTCTTAAATATTGTATATACATAATAATTAAAAATACGTGTGTTTTTATCTTTTTTTTTTGTACAAATTTCAGCCTTGGTTACTTTTATAATTTTGTCCTGTTTTTTGGTGTTGATGCTCCTTGTTATTTCCAGTTGATCGCTATGTGGTTATTGCCGCTAATGTTCTTTATTGCTGTTAATTTTGTCGTTGTTTTTGTTGATCCCTTTGTAGTCGTCGGTAGACTTGTTTCCGCTGATAAAGTTGTTGTTGGTCTTGATGTTCTTGTTGATCTTGTTGGAATGTTCTTGATGTTGATGATGTTTGTGGTTGATGTGACCTCTTCTTTATCTTAATCGCTGATATTTAAAGATGGGCCAGGAGACTTCACGTCTTTGCTGGTTAACCTAATCTTTGTGTTGATTGCCTACGTTTGGCCAAATGCTTTTGCTCTATAGCTAGTAAGGTCTTACAGGTTTGGGTCTTCTAAAATTTTTCTTTAAGACACTACCGATGTTGTAGCCTCGGTACGGTTTTATACCCATTTTTTTTTTTAATTTTAGTTTTTTCTTTTCACTACCGATGTCGAAGCCTTGGTACGCTTTAAAATTTTGGTATAAGGAATGTGTATCCCACCGCTGCCACCAAATGTTGTATTTAACGTCCAAGGTTCTCCTGCTTTCGCGAGGAGAAGAAGAACCTTCGGACTGGAGAGCGAAATGAAAAACTTTTATTTCATATTTCTTGTGACAGAATTATTTTATTTATAAGGCCCGCTATCTATGCGTCCTTAGTAATATTTTATTTATTTTATTTATTCTTAGGGCCTGCTGTCTAGGCGAGGCTGCGACCTTAGTAATATTTTATTTATTATAGTTCTGCGCTGAACGCTCTCTCTGTCTGTTTCTGCGCCGGTCGCGGGTTTTTAAAGGAAAATCCTCACTTTCCAGAGAAATTCCTTCTTTCCAGAAAACTCTTACAATTCCCATAATTTCCAATAAGTGGAAATTTTGTATCGATTCTACCCAATCAAATCAATACATGTCATACATAAAAATCTTCACATCATTTACATATTACTTCCTTAAATGTTGCGAAGCTGCAGACATTGCATTCTGCGAGCAGCGCAGCAACTAGGGTAGGTAAATGCTGACTATACAATGCTGACCATACAAGAGTATACTGAGGTTCCAATCGTTTGGAATGCATTCTTCCGACCATATTCTGCATAGAAGCTTATGAATGCATTCAAATAGCGCTTCGCCTCGATTCTTAAAGAGCTTAGCAGGTAAACCATCGGCTCCTGCGGCTTTGTTATTTTGAAGCTATAACTTTCAAGACTTCACTATGGTCGAGCAGCGGAACTTCAACGCTGTCATCCACAATTGGGGTTTCCGGGATATCATCTCTATTGGCGGGATTGTTGTCGTCGTCGCCATTCAAAAACCTAGAGAAGTGTTCCCTCCACATCATCAGTGTACTCTGGATATCTGTCACTAGATTCCCATTTTCATCCTTGCAGGAAGAGGCACCGGCCTTGAAACCATCGACCAAGTGTAAGTTTATTTAGAGTAAAGGAAAACTGCAATGCATATTATTTATAATAGTTTTTAATAAAAAATTAATTCTTCATAGTTTAAGTTCATTTGGCTTGTTTTACAAAAGGTACATATAAAATAAAATTATAATAGCTTAAATTTGTTTTTATCTTAAGAATGATGTACTTAATTTTAAAGAGATCAAGTTTTTTAGGATCAGGTTACGTAGCTAGTCATAGACTGGTGCTATACGAAAAAGGAGAACAAAACAAACAACAACAAGAAAGAAAATGGATGCGGATAAATGTAACCATGCGTCGTCGATTCGACGAAGCATGTATTTCCAGGGTTAAAAAAATTTAATGAACTCTAAGTCTAACTATGCAAGTTTCTGATTTCGTATTATTTCTTTAAGAATAAAAAACCAAACCATTTTTTTCAGTGGTGCATATGTTCTTTTATTTTAAACTAGCGATACCCGGCGCGCGTTGCTGCACCCAGCAAGTGTATTGGAAATAATAAGTAAATCCAAAACTTTTATTAGTCCCTTAGTCTGACACCACGCTCATGTTCCACTGCCAGTTACAGTTTCCCAGTAGCAGAACATCACTCCCAGGTGACAATTCCATTATGAGTTTCAATGTCCTGTGATTTTAGCTTCCATAGCTATTCTGTATAGAGAATCGAACCACACCCCCTTTTCCAATGCACATACCAGTTTTCCAGTAGAAAGACTTTGGCATGCGACGTTTAGTTCCAAAGCTATTCAATATCAAAAATTTGACTTGTGTGGTCGAAGCCATAACCCATTTTCCTATGCCCGTCCCAGTTTTCTTGTTTATTTATAAAAAAAAAATTATTAAATCACACAATGTCAATTCTATAAAGTAAAAGGTCAGCCGTTTGTTCCTTTTGTTCATTTATAAATTACCGGAAAACCACCGTCAAAACATATGTAGAAAAGTTGCATGCAGCGAAACAAATAAACATACGCACATATATACATACATACATACATACATTCATCAAGTCGGATTGAATCTCATTCTCATCAAAAAAATCCTCAACATGCTAAAGGTGGCCAGTGAATCCCCTTTTAACAAAACTGTGTTAGATTTATTCACCTCATCAAAACTACTTTGGACATATTAGAATCGATCCAAGTAGCTTTAAGCGCAGCAAAGTATGTATGTATATGTATTTGTTTGTTTGTTTTGTTGTTTTGTGCTTGCTGAGAACAAAAAGAGTATAGTAGAGAGCAACATTTAGTTTATTGAGGCTCTCGCAGCACAAACGCATGAAAAGCTAACGATCAAGCAATGCATGGCATTGTGGGTGATTTTTTAAGAAACTTAACACTTTAATTAAAGATACTTATTTTTGAAATTTTGGAAAGAAAATAACCAATGAACCTTTTGTAGCACAAATGTGATATTTTAAAACTTATTTCAAAAAAATTGGACCAGTACTTTTGCAGTTTTGCGGACACAAAAAATGTTCACTTTCATTTTATATAATAGTATAGATATACCTTTTGTTACCAAGAATTTATTGAAAGCTTTATTATATTACAACTTTGATGGTTTCTGTACAAATATTCTGAAAATATTTCACCAAGACCTTTTGGAAAAATTCTAATTAGACAATTCTTAAAAAATAAAAAAATGAGGCATAAATTTTCATATTTTTTCCACTTTTAAGCCATTGTGCTGCTCAGAAATATGCAACAAAGTATATGAAGGAACTTACTTATCACTACGCACAAATCAGAACATAAATTACGCACCAAACCATTGGAACAAAATACAACATTAGCGACGTACTGTACAACACTCGGGCACTGCCCAGACTTTGACAATGTACAAATTTTGCAGCAAGAGACGAATAACGTTGGAAATGCTACTTATTACAAACATACAACCAAAACAAAGAATAAATTTCAAAACAGACACAGAAAGATACGCTCAAACCTACCGACACCTAATTTCAAACAAACCACAATATAAAAATAAAAAAAAAACGGCGAAAACGCGGATGCTGCAATATAGTTTAAGGCAATATCGTTTGTTTTTCTGTGACATCTACCAAAATTGTTAAGTGTTAAACTTCATGTTTAATATTTTATATGTAAGTTTTTTGGTTTCGTGTTCCTTAATATGTTTAAAAATGTTAATACTTTTGTTTCGAAAGAATTTCGAAATATTGAACTTAATAAATATAATTAATGCATTTAAAATATTGTTTTATTTTAAATAAAAAATGGACCTTGAGCCCGCATGCAGCCTAGAACATCAATTAAGAAATCGAAGAAATATCGTATTAACCCTTTCCTTCCCGAATTATGAAGCAGGCTTAGAAAAAAATTAAAGTTGGCTTATTTTGATTGAACAGAGTATTTTAAATGAATTCGCATCAAAATTTAAGTGATTTTGATTTTCCAGTGGATTTTGAATGGTGGTAGCCATATGGCTACATTGGGCATTTACTAGGCAATATGGAAACAAATTTTGTATAAAGAAAATTATCATTTATTCACAGATTTCCAAGTTTACTTGTTATGAAACATAAAAAACAGTTTTTATCTTTTGTTATACATAAAGCAACATTACATTTTTCGCATTTTATTCTGGAAAATGCTGCCCATTTTACAATATTTGCATCTTTCTTTGTTTTCAATTGGAATGGCCAATGACTTATGGCGTCATATTGCACATCAGAAATAGGCCTTTTCGTAATAGTTTTCCTTGGTTTTAGCACAACTTGTCTATCACTCTCGAGGTCTGATGGTCTTCCTCTCTTTTTTTCATTGGTAATAAAACTAGCCTTTATCATCCCATCGGCAATCTCAGCTTTAAAATCTAGCAACGATTTTTTACATGGTACTAGCTTTTGGAGGCAATGTCTTTTATACAGCAGCCATGCATTTACAACACAAACATCCAATAGGTTGTAAAATATGCGTAGGTAATATTTTTTGGTACCTATTTTAGTTCTATAGAGTGCAACCAACATATCGCTGAGATCCACTCCGCCCATATAGCGAACATAATGAATTATTATATAAGGTCGAGAAACATCTGTATACTTTCTATCTTTGGATGACCATCTCGAAACTTTCTCCACTGGATCAATGCCATAAAGTGCTGATGCCAAATAAACTGGTTTGTTATCTAACCACTTAACAGCACAAATATTTTCACATTTACTGTTCGGTAGTCAAAAGCGCCTCTGCCTTGGCTTTTCAAAGTTTTATCTCCGGCCAGCTCGCATTTCGGAAGTCTATTGCATCTTACCGTTCCTGTGAGGAATATGCATTTTTCTTTTAGCGCTTTTATTAGGTTATACGACGTAAACCAGTTATCCGTAAAAACCTTAAAATTTTCATTCATCGGCAGACTCTCAATTTATTACAATATCTTCGCTTATTGCTAGTTGTGTTTTTTTTACAGTTGTGGTTTTTCCAGTGTAGACTTCGAAGTCGTACATAAAGCCACTTGCACCATTTCTTGCAAACATTTTAATGCTTCATTTGTGAGGTTTGTTACGAATGTACTGTTTTAGACTGTTTTTGCATTTTGTTGGAATAAGAACTTTGTCAATCGAATTCATTTCCTCTGGATCAATATTTAAAAAGGTTTTTCGCACTTCTGTCAAAAAAGGACGAATCTTAAAGAGTCGATCGTATTTCTGGTCAGATCTTTCTTTCATCTCAGCATTGTCATTCAAATGAAAATTTTTTTTATTATATCAAATCTATTTCTTGACATAATTTCAGCAATTGGTGGAAATCTGGTAGATTGTGCCCAATACATTCGATATTGTGGTAGTTGGACTATGCTCGATAATAAATTAATACCAATAAATTTTGACATTTCGGAAAAATTTGTTTTCAGTGGACTGTTGGGAGTTTTTTGTACGCTGTAAAGATTGCTTTGATAAACTATATCTTCAAGAATGTTGCCAGAAAAAATATTTTAAAATACTGCAGTGGAGTTTGTTCCAGCGTCTCTTCCCAAAAGGTCTGAGTGAAAGGTCTCTCTTTATGCTCTATATCAGTCTTACGCCATTTCATTCCTCTTTCAACTGGATAAGCAACGTTTTCCTGGTCATCTTCAAAGTTTATTTCTATGTCATTTTTTTCTAAAATGTTTCAATTACTTTAGAACTTACAAAATTTGTTTGAAACTCACCAAATGTCGCTAATATAGTATCTTCACCTGTATTTCCTAAAACCAAGGATCCTGATTGAACTATATTTACTAAGATCTCATATTCATCTTCACTATCATCTCAACACTCCTCCTCCGAATCATCACCCTCTAAAAGTTTTAATATTTCTCTCTCATTTTCCAATGAGTTTTTTAAAGAATTTTCCATATTTGCTATTGTAAAAAAAAAAACAGTTATTTTCTAAGAACAATAACATGGTCTAAGAGATCTACTGAAGTGAATCACACATACTGCTATATGTACCCAATGTAGCCATTTGGTTACCAGCACATTTTAGCAAATATTAACAATAAAACTTGCACTTTTTACTTTTTAATATAATAACGTAATTTTGAACACAATAACTTACACGAAACTATTTTTTTTTTACGAAAACTTAATCGTTTTAACTTGATTTATTAAAATGAATATCGCGAAACCCGAAAATGCAATCCAAGAGGTAGTCAGTACAAAAATGTCAAAAGTTTTCGGTGTTGCCAATAAAAAAGTTTAAATTTTTAGCTAGGAATCTTTTGGAGAATATTTTCTTGTAACCATTACAACATTTAAATTAAAAATATCCGGTATATGATATTCAAAATATTGAATTAAAATTTGGTAGCCATATGGCTACCATGAGAAGGAAAGGGTTAATAAATAATATTTAATGTATTTTAAAAATATTTAAATTAATATTATAATATAAAAACAGAATTAATTGCAAATATCGAATACAAATTAAAGATAATAAAAGAAGAACTTGTAATCATCGAATATTGAATTCATTGGGCAATAGTCGGAATAATTGATTCCTTTATTTTATCAAATAGTGAACTAAATATGACACTGAAAATTATAGAAGCCTTACAATTAGGTGCTATAAAAACAGTCCTAAGTTATTCAACTATTATTTATGTTGTAAGTTTACTACGCAGCAAACATTTTTGTGAAACACTAATGCTAAAAGTAGTAAAAACAAATAATTTTATAAATACGATACCATATCAAAACGTATTAAAAATGTAAGACAAAACTATTTGGAATAAAATCTAGATGTTAGACACTCGATTCATTATAAATCTGTAACGATAGAAATTCTTTAGATTTAACAAATTCATCATGCGTTATCAACCTGCTAAAAATTCAATATTCAAATTGTATAAGCAATCAATATGGGACCACCCCTGAGGAAATTCTTCCAGGAATAATCCTACTAAATCCGTACAACGTCTCAATATTTGTCAATGAAAAAGCTATAGACCTGGCTGAAACATTCATTTTTAAATACCACAACGGATCTGTCACTATTGGGAATAAGTCATACAGCTGTAAGGAAGTATCATATTGTACATTATTTTCACAAAATAGATACGAAGAAACTGTTTCGCTCGAAATGCTCAAGGAATTGCATTTAACACATATTCAAGAAACTACTAGAATCAAAACGCCATGTAAACCGAATGACTACCATCGGTCTCTCAACAATAGCATGGTAATCTATACATTAATAGGCGTAGGCAAAAGTGTTAGGAACCTTTTTCCCCCCATGTTTCTCAACCGATTTTGATAATTTTTTTAATGAATTAGAGAAGGAGTGCGCCGAATATTCTTTATAGAAATCTACCTGCTTTGAACAGGTGAAATGATGTATTTCACCCATTGTGGGTTCACATGTACCTAGAAGATCCGCACAAAGGATAGAAAGAAAAAAAGAAAACGTTCGGCATTGTTTTGTTCAATTTTTTATATCTTTTCACTGCGGTATGAGTGCGGTTTCGTTCGCACATGAGCGAAGAAAGAAAAAAAACGAAAAATATAAACAGAGACGAACAATTTTCTGTGTATATATGTCGGCCAAAGAACATACACGTAGAAAGAAAGTTTTATATAAACGATCCGCACAAAGTAAAGAGATAGAAAGCTCGCAACTTGATGCTACAAAAGAATAGTTTGCCACTCACATTGTGGTCTCTTCTAAGCGCGAAAACTGGTGGTAAATTCATTAGGAAAGTAAAAGTGATGTCAAATTTTTATTAAAAAACATATGAAAAAACATATGGGAAAAACAAAACAATTTTGCATTGGTGTATAATAATTTGCGTGATGAAGTTTAATTCTTATGGAAAATTTATTGTTACCAATATAGAAGTCATATCCTTCTAAACTTAAACATAAACAACAGTTCACCATGCATGTCAATTAATTTCATTAATATAATCTTTACGAATCAATCAAACTAATTTATGATTCACTTGAAAAATAATTAATTTTAATTTCATTCATTGCATGCCCTAAATTATTTCTCAATTTAATATTTTTTAACTTAGCCAAACGTTTTTCAATAAAAATAAAACAAAAAACAAAACGACGATCGGATTTTATATGGTCGAATTTCGATCCCAAGCGATACTAGTAATATTAATTTGACAAAACTTTCTTCTCAACGGACGTGGACATCATATTCATGAACCAAAGAAATAAAAACCGCTGATGCAAGGTAGGAACAACAACGACATTGGACCTTAAAACCTTCAATAACAACTGCAACATCAAGAAAACAGTAACATGAAAAAGTTAGCGGTAACTTCAACAACAATAACAACAGACAAATTAACAATAAAGTTGTTTTTCTGAAATAAAAAATATATTTTTTTATAACTTTTTTTATTATTTAACTTTTTAAATAATTTATATATATAATATTAAGGCTATTTTATTTACGCTTGTTATGAATGTACACACATAAATAATATACTTATACATGTACATATATAAATAAATCTTTAATTTTTTAGAAACAAATTAAAAATGCAACAGAGTTCTTAGCAAACGAAATGGGTCACATGGTAAACAGAGCATCCAAAGAAAAAATACCAATTAAATTGTCCAAAGAAGAAATTCAAACATACATTAAACGTTTTCAGATAATTGATAAAGATAACAAGGGATATGTATCCATAAATGATATTCGTAGAGCTCTAAAGGTAAGTCTTTAATAAAACTTGTGAAATCATTAATCGAAATTACTTTCTTTTCAGAGTTTTGGTGATGCAGATGTATCCGGAGAACAACTGCATGAAATTTTGAGAGAAATTGATACTAATATGAATGGCCAAGTTGAATTGGATGAATATCTGCAGGTAAATTATATTTTGAGCGAATTTATTTATATTTATTATTACATTGGCAACGTTCGGACGTGTTTTCAGCAAAGTCTTATTAAAAATTATATAAACGCATAAAACGAGCTTTTTTAAGCTGCAATAACTAACCGGCACGAAAACATAACTATTGCCACCGTTTGTGCTCATAATTGACTTAATAAGAAATAAAACCGACGAATAATTGTGCAATTAAATTGAAATTTAATTATAAAATTCGGTCAAATTCTGGGCTGAACTGCTTTCCGCCATAAATGTGTCGCCTTGTCGTGCGTGTTTCTTCATTGTCTTTTGCTTACTGTCGCTGCATCGGGCCTTCCTCTATCTGGCTGTTATTGGCATCGTCATCTCCCACATTACTGTGCTCTCTTCGTGTTGCTGTATATAGTCAACTGAACTTATGACTCCGACTCCTATGCAAACTCGCCAGCGTGAGCAGCGCGGCAACAACAAAAGCGACGGAACGCCAAAATTAATAAACAGTGGTGCTAATAATTTTGGCGCTCAACTACTGGCAGTAGAAGAACGCCTGGAAGCGCATGCAAAACAACAAATTAAAGAATCGGAGGAGCGTCTTCGAGTGCACACTGATAGTCTGCTAAGTAGGCTCTCTTCAGAGCTAGGCCGGGTTGTCAGCAGACTGGAGTCTGAGGTGGGCTCACTGGAAAACAAAATAAGTGAGTGTAACCTAAAAATACACTCACTGGACCAGCAAGTAAGTGCTCTAACCGTTCGCTGTGATGAACTCACGCAACAGCTAACCGAAAGCAGCAGTGCTAACAACAACAACAATAATAACAGCAAAGTTGATCATTCTTGTGACGCTGTTCTCTTCGGACTGCCTTTAATCTGCCGCTCCATCGATTTCCGCTCACCGCCTGTAAGAGATATATTTCGTCTCAAACCGAAATCTACCAACACAAGCGGTGTTGTCATTATTAAATTCTATACGCCTTTTGATCGAAATCGGGTGTTGAAGGCATTTGGAGATTAACGTCGGCTCGCGAAAAAAACAGTAAATTTAAGAGGCACTGGCATCGACTCTGATTGTAATGTTTATTTGCATGAGAGCATATCAGCTGATACGCGTAGGGTTCTTCAGGCGGCGATCATATGCAAACGGAAAAAAGCATATTCAATGTATTTACTCTGCGAGGCTCTGTACATATCAGGATTCGAAAAGGCGGAGAGGGAATACGTGTTGACAGCATCGATGAATTGAAAAATGCTATCCGAGCGGACAATGCTGTATATGAGGATGAAACTTAGGGCTGCTGATGCTATATTATATCTTATATCTAATATTTTATCTGTTATTTCCTACCTAAAGATTAATCAGCTATCTATTCTTTTACTATCTATAATTTTCTCATTTTTCTTTCTCTATTTTTCTACATATTTGTTCACTTACTTTCATGCTTATGGTTGTGTTGTTAATATGATTTTTTATGGATTTTTTTACTGCAAATAATGATATTCCAAAGATTCTGATCGGCGTTTTATGTAAGCAACACTCCGGTTTGCACATTGTTTACTTCAATGCGCGTAGACTTAACGATGTAAAGCTTGATATTGTTCGACATTGCTTCGAAAACTCAGCCTTTGATATCATATGTATATCTGAAACTTGGCTTCATGAAGATATTCATGATTTTCGATTAAATATTAAAAACTATAAGCTTTATCGCAATGATAGAACTGATAAAAAAGGCGGGGGTGTTGCAATTTACTGTAAAAATAATTTAAATGTTTGTCTGTTGGGAATGTCCAGTGGTTCTGAGGTAGAATATCTCAATGCGTACTTCTTTGATACGTGTTAATTGTGCTAAGGTCTTTGTGTTGTGCGTCTATAATCCCTATCGTACCAGTTGTTTGGATCAATTGTTTTCCACTTTGTTAAATTGTTCAATTGGGTATGATCATTATGTAATGTGTGGTGATTTCAACATTAATATTTTATGTAAAGATAATGTAGTTGGACACTTCATTTCTAGACTTACTGAAGTTGGACTTCGTACAGTTAACACTACTATTCCTAAGCGATATGCAAATAATGCTTCTCCTAGTTCATTAGATATATTTGTTGTCTCCGATATTTCTTCTGTTTTGCATTTGATCAATTTTCGTTTATTTCTGACCATGATCTAATTTTTTGTACTTTAAATGTAAATATGTCTCCAGTTGTCGTTGAAAAAACCATTACTTATAGAGATTATAAGTCCGTTGATTATGACTCTTTGTTCAGTGACTTGTCTACAATAAATTGGTCGGAATGCTGGTTGTTTAGCTCCGTTAATGAGAAACTTAGGTTTTTTATGAATAAAATTTGTGAACTTTTCGAATCACATGTTCCACTAATCACTCGTCGAGCAACAAACCCTAATTGCCCCTAGTTTACAAATAATGTTAAATTAGCCCTTAAAAAACGTAATAAGGATTATAATCGGTGGAAAAGAAACCCAACAACATTAAACTGGGAGCTGCACAGAAGATCAAGAAACCTAGCTATTTCTATAGTAAAATCAGCGAAACGCATGTTTTTTATGTCCAGGTTAAGTTCCGCACAATATTCCAAAAAGCTATGGAACAATTTGAAACAAGCAGGCGTATGCAATCTGAAATGCGACGAATGCCAGGTTGAACCTAATATTTTAAACGAACACTTTATTTCAAATTCTACGTCTTCTTGTAATGAGTTTGCGTTAGACACGAGACCTGTAATTTCTGAATTTCCTATTAATTTTGAGTTTGTTGCCGTCGACGAGTGTGAGGTTGCCCGATGTGTAACTAAGATTAAATCCAACGCAGTGGGTGAAGATGGAATACCCATCAAATTTATCAAGCTCATTTTGCCGCACATCCTCAGCCCGCTTACTCACATATTAAATCATTGCTTCACAAGTTCATGTTTCCCTGATGCTTGGAAGGCAGCGACAATCCTCGTGATCCGTCCGATTATCGACCTGTTAGTTTGTTACCATCTTTGTCAAAAGTATTTGAATCTCTCATGGCCGGACAAATCTCAGAACACATTAAAAGATTTAATCTTTTGTCTCCACTTCAATCGGGCTTTCGGTCAGGACACAGCTGCTCTACTGCTATAACTAAGATTTTAGATGACATCAGAGTGTCGTTTGACGCATAAGCCTTCTTTGTCTCTTAGATTTTTCGAAGGCATTTGATTCTGTTGATCATTCAATACTGTGTCGTAAATTAAATGTTAACTTTGGTTTTTCTAGCACGTCGGTCCGTCTGTTATATAGTTACCTAGATGGTAGGTCTCAGAGAGTTAGGGTAGGAAACAGTCTTTCCGCTTTCCGTTGCTTATCGTGTGAGGTGCCTCAAGGCTCAGTACTTGGTCCGCTTTTATTTTCAATGTTCATAAATGATATCTTTAGCGAATGCCGGTATGTCACTATGCATGCATATGCCGACGATCTTCAATTGTATTTGTCCAGTCCTATTGGTTTTGTTGATAATTTATGTTTTAAATTGAATGAGGATTTGAGCGAAATTTCCAAATGGGCTACAGCTAACAAGCTTAATCTTAATCCACTTAAGTCATACGTCCTGCCGATTATCAAAACCAGTTATTCTATGGCTAATATACCAACGATTTATCTAAATGGCGTAGAGCTAAACTTTGTTCATAAAGTAAAAAATCTCGGTTACCACATCAACTCTTCACTTTCTTGTGAAGATCATGTAAATGCTATTGTGTGCAAAGTTTACTATGTCCTACGGAAACTGAGATGGACTGCATCATTTGTACCTTTCGAGACTAGAAAAAAGTTAATACTCCAGCTTATAATGCCCACCATAACGTACTCAGAAGTTGTGTATAGTAAACTTGATTCCAGGTCCAAACTTAAATTGCAAAATGCCTTTAATAACGCTGTCAGATATGTTTATGGCCTTAGAAAATTTGACCGCATCAGTCGCGTGAGCAATCAAATTCTTGGTTGCAATATTTTCAACTATCTGGATGCAAGGAACTGCATATTTTTACAAAATTTGATTCATACAAAAACTCCGAAATACTTATTTGAAAAACTACAATTTTGTAGATCAAACAGGAACTTGAACCTTATAATCCCTCAAAATAATTTTTTGAACTCTAGCAGGCTTTTCTTTGTAAACGCCATTAGAATTTGGAATTCATTACCTGTAAGGATTAAATGTATTCAGAATAAACACAACTTTAAGTACGAAATTTTCAAACACTTTTCTTAATACTATCTGTTTATTCTTGTCTATACTTTCTTTTCTCTAAAAAATTTTCACTTTTTTAAATTAAAAATTCAAACTATTTGTTTGCTAGGTATATTTTACTAGCAGTTGTTGATATTAATAGCCATATTTTGTAAAACGAACGCAGTCACTTGCGTTTAGACTTTCAGTCTGGCAATGCCTTTTTCATATGACGTAAAACAACGTCTCTCTACTTAAATATATTACCAGATAAGAAAATCCGAAGTGACGTGATTGCGTGCGTTTTACAAAATATGGCCATAATATTTATTCATATGTTTAATATTTATTATTTTTACTCTTAATTTATTACTTTAATTCTCTCAATGTTTGTTTTAAGCTATATTAGTTATTCTTGTTATATTTATTCATTGGTGTTTATTACTTGTTGTTATTCTGTAATTCTTATTACATTTACAAGACTCTGTCTTATATGTAAACACTATTTTTTAAATAAATGGAAATTGAAATTGAAATTAAATAAAAAATAATCAAAAAACCTCAAAAGAATTGGCTGTATCGTGGCCTTATACCAATATTTTCCTTAATGTTTTAGGCGTGCCTAAATGTTTGTACTGCTTCTTGTCATAACCCTTTTCTCAATCCTTGTATGTTCTCTTGTCCTAACTTTACATTTTCCTTATGAGGTCAAGGAACAATTTTTTATGTCTACTTGGCGAGTCACTTTTATGTCACTTCTACTTGGCGAGTAACAATTCCATACAACGCTGTTGCATGATTGTTGCATAATCGCCGCGACCTGAAAACGACATAATTTCTTTTTATATATTTGCCACAAAGCCAATCCTTGATTTCTTTTTTATAATATATACCAATCTAGATATCTAGATATATACTAATCTTTATTAACGATATTTTTTCCGCATACAAATATTCATCAATGCATGCCTATGCGGATTGCCCTAGCTTCTTATGATCAATTGTGTTGTGCGTGTTATTAAGTTTGTACACAATTGACCGAGAAATGGACCTACAGGTTTAACGCCGACTCCGAACGGCGATGAACGTAATGTTCTTATTCTCACGAAGCTTACATGGCATTTTGGATTACTCTCTGAGGTTTGTCATTGTCTGCAGAGAGGTGGCGGCCGTACAGAAAAATTATTTTAATTCAAATAATTTTCTGTCGCTGCTGGGGTTCGAACACGGGTCTCTAGGTTCGTTGACATAGCGGCCACGCACTTTAACCAACTACGCCACGGACGCCACATAGATCATAAGAAGCTAGGTCAAAGTCCTTTGAAGGGCTGAAATGGCCAGTTATTTCTTTTTTTTTATGCCTATGCGGATGATATTCAACTTCATCATTCTCGAAGAACGGGATTTCTAGAAGACTTAAGCTGCAGATTGAATGAGGATCTTGATAATGTCTATAAATGGGCTATTAGAAATGGTCTTCAACTTAATGCGCTGAAATCATATGTTCTTCCCATTACCATAAATAAAATATGCTTTGAGGACATTCCGGACTTGTTCATAGGCGACAGGAAGTTACAATTAGCAAGTAATGTAAAAAGTCTTGGTTTTCAAATTAATTCGTCCCTGACTTCACATACCGATCACATTAATAAAGTAGTCCGGAACATTTATTATGTTCTGCGGATCTTAAAAATGTCGGCCCAGTTTACTCCTGTTGATACAAGGCGTAAGTTGGTGTTGCAAATGATAATCCCTGCAATAACTTATTCTGAGCTTATTTATAGTAAGTCAGATTCACTTTCTGAGCACAAACTGCGAATTGCGTTTAATCATGCGACGTGATACGTCTATAATGTTAATAGGTTCGATCATATATCGCAGTGTTAGACCAGTATTCTCGGTTGTGATATAATTAGCTATCTTAACGCTCTTAATTGCATATTCTTACATAAATTGATTCATCTTAAAGCTCCTGGATATCTATTTGAAAAATTGCAATCAGTCAGCCAGAAGTTATATGATGATTATACCGAACTTTAATTCTCTAAACTCTACCAGACTATTTTTCGTTAATGCCATTAGATTATGGAATGCATTACCCAGCCACCTTAAATCTATTGCAAATAAAAGAAGCTTTAGGCAGGCCGTTTTTAATAATTTTGCTTAGACAATTATACTCAAAATAAAGTAACCAGATTTTTATTTCTTTTTTTTTTTTTTTTTTATATGTGTTGATCTATTTACATTCTTTGTTTAATTGAAATTAATTTCTCTCCCTCTATTGTTTCTTTCTAAAATCTTTTTTTTTTTTTTTTTCTTAATAAATTTTCTCATATATGGGTCAATTGAAAAAAACGTACGCAAAAAGGTTTTCATGTTTTGTTTTTAAGGTTTTTTAAAATTTCCGTTAGATTAGTCAAATTAAGTGAAAATTAATAAAGAATTCAAAGTTGTTTTAGGCCCTGCAAAAAATCATTTGTTATATGGTTTTTATACGATTTTTGTATTGAACGTCGCACAGCAGATATACGGGAAAAATCACCAAAAATTTGAAAAATGTTGTAAATGAAAGCTTACTGTGATGTTTGTTAAGTTATTTAATCAGTTGAATCAGCTTTTGTAGAAATCGCCATTTCAGTTACAGAAATAATAAATTTTTACGAAAAATACCCACATATTTTACAATTTTAACGGGAAAAAATTTAAATTTTTCTTCAAAAAGACTTCAACATAGAGGTTATTTTCAAAGTAGTAAACTTGCAGCAATAAATAATAAAAAAACTGTTAAATAATAAGCAATTTCAGAAAAACAACAGAGTGACGTTCAATACATTTTGTTACGCTTAACCAAATAATTTAAAGCAAATTGGGAGTTTAAAAAAAATGTTTATTCTTTTACAAAAAAAAAAGTAAATATAACGTGTATAATTCAGCTATACATAAAATTTTCATCCAATTTTTGTGTCTTTATTTTTTTACAAAAAATTAAAAAATTCAATAGCTAGTTGAATTTTGTATAGAAAATTTATCAAAACTTCACGTTTTACAATATAACTTCTGAACTCTTTAAAACCACATCTTCATTTAATATCATTGGAAAGGTATTTACTTCATTTACGTCAAAACGTTAAAAAATGAAAATTATAAAAAAGAAAAAAATTATAGCACGTGTTGCTGGCATGGTATTGTACTTAAACAAATTAAGAATGAGTCAACTTATTGCAATAATTTAAACAATTTTGTAGTTTTCCTCAAAATAGATGAAATAACTTTTCCAATGATACTATATTACCGGTAATCGGTCTTAAGTTAATTGAGCTACGTCTCCAAATAGATCCTATTTTGGCCGCGAACAATTATTCTAAAAGAACTTCGAATTTGGTTTTCAAATCAAATCAAAACCAATGCAAGAAAAAATATTTGAGAGAAATCGGAGATGGTCAGTGCAACTGATCACTTCAATGTGAAATGGGCGATATCAGTTAGTAAAAACAAAAAGCAAAAATCAGATCAAAGTCATACATAGGTACCATTCTTTTTGCTTTCGTATATATTCTTCATTTCGTTCCTTATATAGCTTTATTTTTTCCCGATATCTTCGTGCTCTTTCAGCAGGCGTTAACTTTGCTATTTTACTCTTAAATATACAAAAACGAAATACAAAATGAATACTTCAGCCGGTGGTGTGACATATCTTAAAAGTGACGTTCAATACATTTGACACATTTTAGTTTCTTTTCTTAGGAATTTTATTTTGCAAATATACGAAAACAAAGAAATTAATAAAAACCTATGAAGCAATGATTTTAAACTTGGATTTTTTTGATTTACTATTTTTGCGGCGTCCGTGGCGTAGTTGGTTAAAGTGCGTGGCCGCTATGTCAACGAACTTTGGAGACCCAGGTTCGAACCCCAGCAGCGACAGAAAATTATTTGAATTAAAAATAATTTTTCTGTACGGCCGCCACCTCTCTGCAGACAATGGCAAACCTCAGATAGTCATCAAAAATGCCATGTAAAGCTTCTTGAGAACGAGAACATTCCGTTCATCGCCGTTCGGAGTCGGCGTTAAGCATGTAGGTCCGGTTCTCGGTCAATTGTGTACCAGCTTAATAACACGCACAACACAATTGATCATAAGAAGCTAGGTCAAAGTCCTTTCAAGGGCTGAAAGAGCCAGTTATTTATTTTTATTTTTTTTATTTCTGCTTTAATAAAACTCCGCGTGACGTTCAATACATTTTTACATGTACTTATCATGATGAACTGAGAAAACACAAAATTTACTTTAATACTATGTAATCGTCTTAATTTTTAGAATGTCGTGAGAACTAATCTCTGCACTTTCTTAACACGTTTACTGCCATGAGGCACATACGGTGTGCCTCAATAAAATGTCCACGTAGGCTCTGAGGCACAGCGTATGTGCCTCAGTATTGGATTACACATTATAGTTCATGGTTTAAAATTAGTACCCCGAAATGCAAATCTGTAAACGTAGTTCAATTCTGCATGGTCTGGCATACCTAAAACTATCTTTAGCGCATCATTTTTATACCCCCACAATTAAACTGGGGGGGTATAAATTATACCCCCACAAACCTTTTACTCACTTACTTATCTGGCGCTTACAACCGTAAGTCGGTTTTGGTCTCGTATAAGAAATTGCGCCAGCCATTTCTGTTTTGCGCTTGCTGGCGCCAGTTGAAAACATCAAGCGTGGTCAGGTCATCCAACACCTGATCCTTCGAACGAAGATGTGGGCGTCCTCTTCTGCGTTGACCACCACCGGGCACTGAATCGAATATTTTTTTCGCTGGAGCGTCGTTTTCCATTTGCTCAACATGACCTAGCCAGCGAAGCCGCTCGATTTTAATGCGCTTAACTATGTCAATGTCAGCGTACAGCTCATACAGCTCGTGGTTCCATCGAATTCGGTACTCGCCATTGACGCAGATCGGACCGAAGATCTTACGAAGGATCTTTCTCTCGAAGGCTCCCAAAGTCTTTTCATCAGAACTGCTCAACGTCCAGGTTTGTGCTGCATATAATAGGACGGGTATGATAAGTGACTTATAGAGAGTGAGTTTTGTTCGTCGAGAGAGGGCTCTGCTTCTCAATTGCCTACTCAGCCCAAAGTTACACCTGTTGGCAAGAGTTATACTTCGCTTTATCTCAATACTGACATCATTGAAAGAGTTTACGCTGGATCCCAGGTAGACGAAGTCCTTAACGACCTCGAAGGAGATGTTGTCAACAGTGACGTGGTTTCCAAGACGCTGGGACTGTTTATTTGTTGACACTAGGTATTTCGTCTTATCTGCGTTCACTACAAGACCCATTCGACTCGACTCTTTCGCTAACCTGGAGAATGCTGCACTGACTTCGCGCGTATTATGGCCAATGATATCGATATCATCAGCATACGCCAGCAGCATAATACTTTTGTAGAATATCGTGCCACTGCGTCTCAAATCAGCATTAGGTTGAAAAAGTCGCACGATAAGGAATCACCTTGTCTAAAACCTCATTTGGTATCGAATGGAGGAGTGAGATCCTTCCCGATCTTAACTGTGCTGCTGGTGTTGCTCAGTGTCATTCTGCAAAGGCGGATGAGCTTTGCAGGAATACCAAATTCAGACATGGTGAAATATAGATGATTCCTTATTGGACTGTCGAAGGCGGCTTTGTAATCGACAAAAAGATGATGTGTGTCGATTTGTTTTTCTATGGTCTTTTCCAAGATTTGTCGTAGCGTAAATATCTGGTCTATGGTGGATTTGCCAGGTCTGAAGCCACACTGATAAGGTCCAATCGGCTGGTTTACGATGGGCTTCAGTCTGTCACATAGTACGCTCGACAGGACCTTATATGCGATATTAAGAAGGCTTATCCCACGTTAGTTGGCGCAAATTGCGGGATCGCCTTTCTTGTGGATTGGGCAGAGCACACTGAGGTTCCAATCGTTTGGAATGCATTCTTCTGACCATATTCTGCATAGAAGCTCATGAATGCATTAAAATAGAGCTTCGTCTCCATTCTTGAAGAGCTCAGCAGGTAAGCCATCGGCTCCCTCGGATTTGTTGTTTTTAAGCCGAGCTATAGCTGTCAAGACTTCACTATGGTCGGGCAGCAGAACTTCAACGCTGTCGTCCAAAATTGGGGATTCCGGGATATCATCTCTATTGGCGGGATTGTTGTCGTCGTCACCATTCAGAAGCCTAGAGAAGTGTTCCCTCCACATCATCAGTGTACTCTGGATATCTGTCACTAGATTCCCATTTTCATCCTTGCAGGAAGAGACCCCGGTCTTGAAACCATCGGCCAAGCGTCTTATTTTTTCAAAAATTTTCGGACCTCATTCCTGTCACCATGCATCTCAATTTTCTCGCACTCACGCATTTCCGCTTCCCTTTTATTTCGCCTAAAAATGCGTCTCTCTTCCTCTTCTTCTCTTTGTATCGCTCCTTAGCAGCACGCGTTACAACCGACTGCAGGGTGGCTTTGTAGGCGGCGTCTTTTTCTGCAGTGGCGTCGCGACATTCTTGGTCGTGCCACTGGTTTCGGCGAGGGCGGTGATAACCAATCACCTCTTCGACAGCCGAACGTCTAGCTTTCTCTGTGCTGGATTGCGCGCATTCTTGGTTGCGCACAGTCATGTACGGATCTTGGCTGCGACAAGATAATGATCCGAGTTTATATTGGCACCACGGATCGTGCGTACATCTAAAACACTGGAAGAGTGCCTTCCGTCAATCAAAACGTGATCAATTTGGTTGCGCGTCTTTTGATCAGGAGACAGCCAAGTTGCTTTATGAATATTGAGATGCTTGAATCGAGTGCAATCAGCCTCATTCCGTTGCAAAGTCAATCATGCAAAGTCAATCAGCCTCATTCCGTTATCGGAGGTATTGTCGTGGAGGCTGAACTTTCCGACTGTTGGACCAAAAATATTTTCTTTTCCCACCTTGGCGTTGAAGTCACCAAGCACGATTTTTATGTCGTGGCGGGGGCTGCGCTCATAGGCCTCTTCAAGGCGCTCGTAGAAGCTGTCTTTGGTCTCATCGTCCTTATCTTCTGTCGGAGCGTGCGCACAAATCAGGCTTATGTTGAAGAATCTTGCCTTAACACGGATTATGGCAAGTCGTTCGGTCACAGGTGTGAATCGGAGGACATGATGCCGTGGTCTCTTGCCAACCACAAATCCGCATCCAAATTCTTCCTTCTTCGCATGGCCGATGTAGTAGATATGACAGGATGTTTGCCGTGAGCAACCCTGTCCCTTCCATCGCATTTCTTGGATTGCAGTGATATCAGCTTTGTATCTTTCTAAGATATCTATCAGTTGGATAGAGGTACCATCCCAATTAAGGGTTCGGACGTTCCAAGTGCATATCCGTAAATCATTGTCAGTTTTTCGTTTGTGGTAGTCGTCATCAGATTTGGGGATAATTTTTATCTTTTTTCTTGAACTTTTCATTGAAATTTGTTTTTACGTGGTGGGCATCAAACCCAACGCACAACCCTTTTAAGGCAGGGGGAGCCCGCCGCTCATATTAGCCGTCAAACTAACGGCTGCCAGTTTGCCGTTTCTAGCGGACACCACGCAGAGGTTTGAGTCGACTTGAGACGAGTTCGACATGGATAATGCTGGTCTCACCAGGTTGAGGCAGTCAGACACGTTGCCATGTGAAGATCGCTCCCTTGACCCTCACGCGTTGCCTTGTGCGGATCGTCCTCCTTCTTCGGAAGGATCGTCTGACAAACCTTTTACTGGGGTATATTAATTTTGTCACTCCGTTTGTAACGCCCATAAGGAAGCGTGTTACTTAAAGAAAAGTACATATATTCTAGATCAGCATCATCACCCGAGTCGATTTAGCCATGTTCATCTGTCCGTCCGTATGTCTGTTCGTGTGTCTGTGATCATGATTGCAGCCGTAATTATCAAGCTACCATCACGAAATTCAATATTTAAGCTTTAATCTAAAAAATGTGGCAACGTCTACGACTTGCAGCACAGTGTGAACACCAACACAGACATCAACTAATAACTTACACATCACTAACAATCTTATACATCACTAACAACGGCTGTGTTCGGAAATGCAGCAAAAATGCGCAACATGCTTTTACAGTGGAAGTATTACGTTCTGAAATGCAAATCTAGCAGCACTGCACATGTCATGTGTTTTGTAATGTCAATTATACATCAGCAGTTGCGCATTTATTGCATCATTTTTGATTACACTGCGTACGCTTGTGTTTTTGCGCGATGCATTGTTGCAGGTTGCGCATTTCTTTGCATTTCCGAACACAGCCAATTTGCCGCATGGATAGAAACCTAACCTGCAACCAGCAAACTTGCATTAAAAAGGACTTAAAATTGTAATTTTTATACACGAATTGGAAAAAACCAAAAAGTAAGAGCAACTTTCTCTTGTGTAAATCTTTATATGTCTCTACATATAAACTGTAAACTTAATAAATATTTTTTACAAATATAGTTTTTAAAGCTGTCCCAAGCTGTTTGCCAAATCAGAGTTTTCCTGGGCGGGCATTGGACTGCTGTTAAAAACTGGTTTTTAACAAAGGTCAAGTTCGAAAATTAGCCAAATCGGTACAAAACAACGCCTATCTCTTATAAAAAGTGACTTTATCAAAACGGTAAAATCTCTGAGAATTCCACAAATTTTGATATATGGACTTGAAATTTTGCTTAAAACTATGACATGAACTATGGAATTTTTACAGATATATATTTTATTGGCTGCGTAAGACTTTGAACATACTTTGGTTGGCCATTGAGGTATTTTTAAATTCGGTCCAGTCAAAGACCATTTCTTCCTAGTTCTTTTTATTATTCTCTGAATGAAAATAAATACGTACAAATTATTTCATATGTTTATTTATTTGGAAGAAATTAAACATTTTGTATATAAGGAAAATCAAATGATGAACACTATATCTATGGCGTGTCTAATATAACACATGTACCTCACGGCGTATACATTAGGCCGTGAGGTACATATGTTGTGCCTCAATAAAATATTTCAAAATTTCACAGAAATATAAAACAAAAATATTTCTGATATTTTGTTCGAATGTTCTCATACCAAAATACACTATATCTGTAAAAAAAATGGTCCGGAGGACCCGATGTTTTTTTTTTATGGTGGCAGTTAAACTGTTAATATAACTTTCTTGTCATCTATACCACACCTAAATTAAAAATAACGAAGCGTAAAAAAAGTGACGTTCAATACAATGCGTAGGGGCTAAATGTAAATCGTAAGCCAAATTCGCGATGACAATGTTTTGACAATGTTTTGAGAATAACAACAAAATAAAACATAAGAAATAAATGCTATCATTAGAAAACAGTTATTATTTGTTATATTTTTGCATTGTTTTCAATTTTTTTTCACGTTTTTCATCAAAAAGTGTAACTGGGGACACATGTTTTTGTATTAAGCGAGTACGAGAGAGCAATATACCATTCTTCAAAACAAATATGCAAACAGTTTTAGGATTCTGAAAAATATATTTTGTCAATAAATATTCTTCAGTGATCACTTTCTCATGTTTTATTTGTTTTTTTCTTTTTGTTTTTACCTAAAAACAGAGTTAAAAGAGCATTTTTTATGCAACTGACCCATATATCACCTCATCTTAATCCTGTATGTTAATTAATGTATTTCAAATTATTAAATTCTATTTTAGTACTATAAGTTATATTAAATTCTCGTAAAATGGGAGTGTTTGTAAACCTAACTCTTTGTATATTAAAATAACTTGTTCTTATTATACTGATAAAGATGTTATAAATAAATAAATAAATAAAAATAAATAAATCTATAAATAACATCTATAAACAGGTCTATATAAGGTGTTTACGGCAGTAAACAAACACCCTGTGCTATTGTCGGTACAGCGGTGTTTGTCAAGTTTTGGTTTGTGAAGAATCATTGTTTTTGTAAGCAGCGCCTCTCGCTCTCATCATATATAAACTTTGTACGTTATTCTTATTACACTTATTATTGACATCGGTCATTAAAGTTTAAAGTTTAATTTTTCTAATTTGAAAATAATCACCCCGTCAATTATTCAAAAGGTGTTGTCTTATTGATGCATTTTATATCTTATAGCAGCACTCTGTCATGCATTTTTTGTCAATTTTTTTCATGAAGACTTAGTACTAGCCTTTACTAGCGTGTAAAATTTTTTACCGTAGCATAGTATACATAACGCGTTATAATTCCATGTAAAAAATTAGCAGTTTCGATTATGCAGTACTCTCCGCATCCCGATGACGTCTTTATATTTTTTTTTGTTTTATGTTTGTCATAAGTCAAAGAATAACTTTTGCCATAACACCTGTACTCATTTAGTGACAAATCCATGCCTAATCGTTTTGAGAAAATCCTGTTTTCAACTTTTTGGAAACTTGCGCGATAAAACGTAACGTTGTCATGTCAAAACGAAACTATGAACAAACTCTTATACATAGTTTAAAAATAAATACATACAACACATAAAGAAACACATAAAGAAAAAAAACACCATTTATATAAACCAAAAACAATAGGTATAGGCCTATTGTTGTTAAATAGGCCTTGCTTTCCGTTAACTTTGACAATTAAAAACAATTGTCTTCATCGGATACAAAAATCTGCACATTTTGACTAAAGCCCTAACTTAAGAACTTGAGGATTTGAGTAGTTCTGCACATTACAGAAATTGACAACTTTGCAATAGTGATGCAACATTTGAGAGTTTATAGGTTAACACCAAACATATTTTTTTTTATCCCATAAACTTACGTTCAGCTAACGTGCGCATCCGTTCTAGACTTGTAAGACGAGAATAGCACGTGACAATTCGCATTTGCAACATTCCCACACAATAGGGTAGGTTAGGTTAGGTTGACGCGGCTGTCTCTTTTAAGACACACTTAGGCCAATTAGGCCCGTTGTGGTACCAGGAGTTAATTATTTCCCACTCTAACTAAACCAGTTGGAACTGTTTATAAAGCTGAGTATTCGGTAGACCGAAGATTTTTAGAGCTCGTCTAGGTCACTGTGGAAGCAGGTACCTAGGAAAAGGTGGCGTTTTCTGGCCAGCGCTCGGCATATGCAGAGACGATGTGTTATGTATTCTACCTCCTCCTCGTTTTTGCAGCTTCTGCAGAAGTCGTTATGGAGGATTTTTAGTCTTCGGGCATGGCTTCCAATTATGCACTGTCCTGTTAGAACGCCTATGATAATATTTATTTGGTCCCTTCTAAGGGAAATTAGTTCCTTTGAGCGTTTTTAGTTGAAGTTTGGCCAAACTTGACGCGCTGTATGGCATTTTCTACCAGTAGACCACCTAATGTTGGTACTTTCAATGGATAGTTCATTTGTGCTTAATTTACATGTGGCGAGGTATTCTGTTTTAGATGTTGTTACAACAGATTTCGGAAGTTTCAAAGCGGCTTTACTGTCAGATAAAATAAAAATATCTCTAGTTAATATATCATTAATCCAAAGCCAGTAACGGCTTCGTGTATTGCAGTAACTTCCGCTTGGAAGACACTGCAGTGGTCGGGTAGCCTAAAGGCAAGGTTGATGTTTAGTAATTCAGAGTAGACTCCTCCCCCTACTTTGCCATCTAATTTTGTTCCATCAGTGTGGATTTCAGTCGCATTGTTTCGTGGAGGACTTCCAAGTTCCCATTAATTTCTGGAGGGAATTGATACATCAAACTTTTTGTCGAAAAGAAGTTTTTGCGTGATGTAGTCTACGGTCTTAGGTATTGGAGGAAGAAGTTTCCTAATGTTAGAGTGTCATACTGTACCTTCCTTTCATTGGGAAGTGGCTTCTAGACAGATTGCTGTGTTTGCAGCCATCTGTTTTGTTATGATATCCAGTAGTGTCAGGTGCAGCATAATGTTGAGTGCATCCGTTGGAGTGGTTCTCAGCGCTCCGCTGATGTACAGCTCAGCTGACCGTTGAACATTGCGAATTATATTGAGGTGTTTTTATTTGTTAAGTGTGGGCTACCAAACTATAGCACCGTATAACAATATTGGCCTTAAGCATAACAGCTGTATAGAGCCAGTGAGTAATCTTAGGTTGTAATCCCGATTTACTATCCAATGCTTTCTTGCATAAAAATAGGGCAATATTGGCTTTTTTGGCTCTCTCGAGCAGATTGGGTTTTCAATTTAGTTTTATATCTAAGATGAGACCCAGGTATTTTGCTTGTTCCGAGAAATTTAGTCTTGTATTTCCCAGTGTTGGAGGACTGATTGTTGGTAAGTTGTGTTGTCTAGTAAAGACCACTAATTCAGTTTTATCAGGATTTACGCTGAGTCCACAGCTGGTTTCCCAGTTAACGAGAGTGTTTAGACAATTTTGCATAACATCTCGAAGAGTGGATACATATTTTCCTGAGATGACAATAGCAATATCATCAGCGTAGGCTATCACCCTGCACCCCTCTCGTTCAAGATTACCCAGTAGTTCATTCACCGCTAGGTTCCAGAGCAGAAGCGAGAGAACTTCTCTGTTAGGAGTTCCCTTTTGTACAGATCTTAGCGTGGATGCTGTTCCGAGTTGGGCTTATAAATCTGCCTACTAGCATTTGATTTATAAGTGCTATCAGCGTAGAATCTACCCCAAGCTCCGTCAGCACATTAGTGATAACCTCTGCCTTGACGTTGTTAAAGGTACCTTCTATATCAATGAAAGCTATCATTGTGTATTCCTTCTGATGAAGGGTCTTTTCAATGATAGATAGTATGGAGTGGAGAGCTGGTTCCACAGATTTGCCTATGTCGTAGGCATGTTGTGCTGGCGAGATTGAATTTATTTCTATTTTTTTGTCTCAAGTGAATATCTATTAGTCTCTCGAGAGTTTTTAGAAGAAAAGATGAGGGACGGGTTGGTCGAAGGTCTTTTGGGTTTGCGTATGAGCTTTTTCCTGCCTTAGGTATAAAAACTACTACTCTAGCGTGTCGACAACTTTTTGGGATATGATTCAGGTCAAAGCATCTTTGATAGATTATCATAAGCCATTGGTTTACAATGTAATAAGTCTTTTGAATTTCGATTTGGGCTATGCCGTCAGGTCCTGGTGACTTAAACGGTTTGAAGCTTTCTATTGCCGATTTTAGCTTCGATTGTGTGATTATATGTAAAGAATAGTCAATAGGGGGTAGATGCACCTCTTTTGTTGGTGTTTCCCTATCTTTGAACAGCCTGGGAAGTGAGTGTCTATCATTGTGAGTGAGGTTAATTTTTGCTACTCTCATCATAAACGCAGCCAGTAGTGGGACTAATCTTATCAACTGTGATATCGGATTCATCGGCCGAGTTAAGGAGGTCATCCTCTAAGGAGGATAACCGAAGAGACTGCGCCAGTAGCGTATCGGAACTCGCGTCGTCTAGTGCAGGAGTGCAGGATTGAGGAGATGGGTCGTTCTTAATTGTGAAAGCCTGCTCTTCCTCTAATAACGCCTTATCTTTTTTGAAAACTTTCATCTCTATGGAGGTGAAATCATAGTCTACCACATAACTTTTAGATGACAAGATAGCCAGGGACTCCTGATTTATGACAAAAGTTGCCGATGTGATGTCTTCTTTTGGCTCTTCCACCCTTGTCACCTTCCAGTTACGTGTTGGCAGATCATGATTTCCCAACCGAATCAACTCCAGGATTGTTTGATTGTCAGAAGGTTCTGCAGAGATCCGGGAACGCGCTTTGGCCAGTTAGGGATCTGATCCCTATCAACAACCTCGAGTTTTGCGCCCCGGATCTTCAAAAACTTTATTATCGGCTTGAAGTACAATCAAAACATTTATGAATGGAAATGTTGGACGCAATTTTTGATGACTCGGCCACACATTTCGGCCGAAACTGCCGCTATTACGCGTTCAACGTGGCTCTGAGATCTTCCAACGTCGTCGAATTGTTGGCAGAGACCAATAACTTGACGTAGTCAAGGAAAATAGTCTAGAGGCGTTAAATTGCGAGGTGGCCAATCGACTGGCCGATTTCTTGAGATAACACACTCATCAAAATTACTCTTCAATAAATCGATTGTGACGTGTGCTGTTTGGCTTGTGGCACCGTCCTGTTATAACCACATGTTGTTCAAGTCCATATCTTCCAATTCGGGCCAAAAATAATCGGTAATCATGGCGCGAAAACGATGGCCATTCACAGTAACGTTACGATCGTTATCGTCGACGCATTCCAAGCACCAAATAGTTCTTTTTTGTGGATGAAGTGGTGATTCATGAATCACATGTGGATTTTCACCCAACCAATAACCCATATTTTGCTTACGGGTGGGTGACGAACCCATTGAGCAAAAAATGAGCTTCGTCATTAAAGATGATTTTGCGATGAAATTCATCATCTTGGCGCTTCTTTTCTAGAGCCCAATCGGAGTACGTACGATGAAAATGTTGAGTTTACTGAATAAATTGACAGTGACAGTTCAATGATTTTTTTTTAGCTTTAACCAAGGATTTCAGGTCAAGTCAAGTCAAGTCTGCCTTGGTTCGAAATGGGGTGATAGATTAGTGGGAAGGAAATTGCAATCAAGTAAAACACGTGCAATATGTTCTAAGCGTGGTGGAAAGCCAAAGAAATATGTGAATTTGAAACAGAGGCAAGTGTTATGCCTTTACCTCAGTCAATTCAAGTTAAGCAATCTCATCCACAAATTGCTCTACCATCAACTACAACTTCAAGTCGTAAATATTGATGAATTTTTTTAATTTCAGTTGATTAGAAATGAGGATAGAACATTTAGAAAGGTTTTTTAAAGCGAAAGACCATGGCCTGGCCGGGAATCGAACCCGGGACCTCTGGGGCACGCTACCAACTCGACTACCGAGGCCGCCACCTCTGGTCGGTGCAAGCTATCAGCTTCAAGTGGCCCTGATGCCATCCACTGTCGCGGCAAGAAGGATGCTTCCCCGGAAACTCCTTCATTATAGGAATGAAGATAGCAGCCATTCCTCCATCTTTCATGCGAAATGCTACCGTCCGGATCGCTCTTATCTATGACCGCAATGGTGATGTACCCAGCTTAAACATCGCTGAAGAGCTTTAGAGTGGTTGTGTTACCACAAACTTTCTTAGCTACCGGCTGAGGGACCTCCTCAATAGATCTCTGTCGCTTTGCAGGCATCGACTTGAAGGGAGCTTGGGCTACCCCTGTGATACCCATCGCCCACTTCAAAGAAGATTTCTGCTCATCGGTACGCTGTTTTTCCGGTATGCGAGTAATGCGGTCCAGTACTCTCAGCGCTGCTTTCCGAGCTGATTTGTCTGTCCTTTTAGTGGGTGGCGCTCTTTTAGCCGGGGCTGGCTTCCTACTTCCATTCGAACCAGGTTTGGTGGCCAGAGCAGCAGTTTCTGTCGCAGACTGGGTGGGTGGCTTGATGTGGGGAGCGTTTAAAAACCGCATGTCTGTAGGGTGTTCACCCGATTGAGCGTTTAAAGACCGCGTGTCTGATGAGGCTGAAGGTTGCATCTCGTTGGCATTTTGAGACTGCCTGTCTTTTATAATATTTGTTTTGCTGGTCGTATTCATTCTGGTTTTTCGACCATCCCCTCCTGGTCAGACGAAGAAAGTTAAACTAACAGGCTCTGAAACCCATCCTCAAACAGAATCGGAACCGCATTCGAATGCTATGTAGCCTCTTCGCGTGAAGCCCCGATCCAGCCTGAGATTTGGTACAGAGTCTGCCAGTATGGTGGTCAATGCAAGAGTGGGGAAAAGATGTCCCCCGCGCCCTAACCCCAATGCCGTGGTAAGGCCAAAGTTACTCTCTGAGGCGGCCAGCTATAGGCTGAAGAGAGGCTTCGTAATAATACAGGCAGTTTTTATACTTCTTGCCTGCAAACTATCCAACAGGCACTTAAACACATAATACCCTAGATTAGGGAGTGGGATAGCACTTGGTTCATTGCTCCTCAATAACCTGTATGAAATGGTTCACCCAATGGTTCACCTACCAGAAACTGAAGCTCCAGTTATCATAGCCCATTGAGTCCTTGCAACCTAAGCCCCTACACCGCATCAAGGTGACTATCCCCTTAGAGGTCCCACACAATAACACAGTGTCAGCAGATAGCGGCTACTCCAGCAACAACAAATATAACATAAACAGTGCAGCGGTACGCCAAGAAAGGCAGCGGCCAAATTATGTTAAGTTTTATTTAAGAAATATTATTGTCTTAGTTTAAGTAAGATCCTATTTTGAATTCATACAATAAAGGTCACAAAACCAAATAAATATAAATTTTGTCTTTTCAATTCAAAAGACTATAACGGGCGTCCAACGTTAGATCGCGTGTTCATCTCAGTGAAAAAAATAAAGGAAAGCCCTTAAGCAGTGCTACATAATTCATCCTGTAGTTGTAGAATGTCTTTCTACTAGAAAACTGGGTCAGGCATTTCCATTTACATTGCATGAAAGACATATATTTGTTGTTCATTTGGCAGTTCGCCTTAAGAATGTACAACGTGTGTACTTCAGACCCGAAAATACTGTGGCTTGAGCAGAAAATCCACCAACCACCACGTTAACGTCATTCTTTTAGTTGTGCGAATTTGATGCATTCGCCAGAACATTGCTGTATGCTGAAATCCCACGTTATTACACTTGGAATGCGATGGCCAAAGAGTTTGAGCGCCGTGTAACGAGGCAACGATGTTGTTGGTCTTCCGAATATATGTTCAACAGATTCATTAGGCCGAATTTATACAGTCCATCCGAACAATGCCAAATAATTTTATTTGCGTTTGCTTCCGATTAATATTTGTGGTCCAACTTCGTTTCAAAACTTGAGAACTGTTAATGGTCATTTGTGCGAAACATATTATTTATTATTATTATTATTAATATTTCTTTATTCTCTTATTTAGTAATGTTTGACAAATTAGAACTTAAATTATTAATAAATTTAAATTAAGAAAACAATTTTGACATTTTGTATTTTTGAGAAAATCGTGTTAAATATCACTTCAATTAAAGTTAATACAAAGTGTCATCAAAATTAACATTAGAATTAAAGTTTAGAAAAAATAATTTAAGTAAAAAAAATTTTTAACATCCAACGTTTTTAAATCGAACCAAAAAAGTATAAAATAATTTCTGCTAGAGTGGGGCTTTTAGTTCTCATAAAAACGTGGGGCGCATGCTATAAAATAAATAAATAAATAAATAACTGGCCATTTCAGCCCTTGGAAGGACTTTGACCTAGCTTCTTATGATCAATTGTGTTGTGCGTGTTATTAAGTTTGTACACAATTGACCGAGAAATGGACCTACATGCTTAACGCCGACTCCGAACGGCGATGAACGGAATGTTCTTATTCTCAAGAAGCTTTACATGGCATTTTGATTACTCTCTGAGGTTTGCCATTGTCTGCAGAGAGGTGGCGGCCGTACAGAAAAATTATTTTAATTCAAATAATTTTCTGTCGCTGGCTGGGGTTCGAACCTGGGTCTCCAAGGTTCTTTGACATAGCGGCCACGCACTTTAACCAACTACGCCACGGACGCCACACATGCGCATGCTATAGAGAATAGTAATTAGTGTTATTAACAATTCTAGTACGTTAGGGAACAAATGATTTCTTAACTCAGGTCCCTTGACTGTCAGGATAGAAATCCCTGCATGGATGGCAGATTCAAGTTTGCAGAACGCATTAGAGTTCAGTCCAGTAAGTTCTACTTGGATTTAAAAATTCTTCAATTTTAATGTTATCAAGTCTGACGAGTTTTTTTGTTGAAAATTTTCCTATGCCTATCTATGCATATCTCTGATGAATTATGAGAAATTATTTGTAAGCAAATAAAAATTTTAATATGTTAGAGTACAAAGGCTTTCTAAACCAAGGTTTTCTTAACTCCTAAATATTCCCTAGAGCATGCGCCCCACGTTTTTATGAGAACTAAAAGCCCCACTCTAGCAGAAATTATTTTATACTTTTTTGGTTCGATTTAAAAACGTTGGATGTTAGAAATTTTTTTACTTAAATTATTATTTTCTGGTTTTTAGTCTTTTTCAATTTATACAATAGATTTTGAGGATTTTATGTTTTTATCAGTACAATTGAAATGATACTGAAAACAAATAATCAAGTGGACACCAAATTCTCTAAAATGTATCGATAATTTCGCAAAAACTTATTGATAATTTGTAGCTAAATTATGGAAAATGATCGATTAATTTTCGATATTTTTTTAAATTAATCTATATTTTTTCGAGAGCTTAAAGATAATTTCTCATAATATTCTATTTTAATCCATTTCTGAGCTACATTTAAAGTTTCTAGTTCATCGGAAAGTCAATTAAAATCGAAAGCAGAACTTGTACTTGTAAACAAAAAACAAACAGATAAGAAAGCTTCATAAAAAGAGGAATCATGCTCATTTCAATGCACGAGTACATGCAAAATATGTTTGAAATCGGACAAACGGTGAATTGTCTGAGCTACAGAACTCACACAAAAGGCAATAGCAAAATAGCAATAAATCAAACTACTATTTAAAAATAATTAAAAATTTTTCTTTTTAAACTACTTTCTTACAATTTTTTATCACCCTCACTGGTGAATTTTAAAAGGTTTCAATTTGTTTCATAAAAAAAAAATCCTCCACATTGTTGAGGCTCGAACTCACTACCTAGCGTATACCTAGGCGGTCGCTTTACGCTCTGAACTACAGAACTTACACAAAAATATTATCTAAATAGCAATAAAACAAACTACTTTTTAAAAATAAATAAAAAAAATTTTATTTAAACTACTTTTTTACAATTTTTTTTTCATCCTGTGGTGAATTTGAAAAAATTTGAATATTTTTTTCATAAAAAAAAAAATTCATTTACATTGTTAAGGCTCGAACTCACTACCTAGCGTATAATAAGGCGAACGAACGCTTTACGCTTTGAGCTACAGAACTCACAGGAAAATATGTTCTAAATGAGGCAATAAATTTACTTCAGTTGTGACTTTTTGAAATTTGAAAATGTCAATAAGCTTTTAAATTTTTTTTCGTTTGATTTTTAATATGTATGTATGTGTGGTGGACACAAAAAAATAAACTTTTATTTTATTTAAAAATTTTTTATGAATTTTATTTTTTTAACAATTTATTTTTAAACTTGTAAATTCATCGAACACAAATTTATAACTAATTTAAAATACAAAATTTTTGAAAGTTTCGAAATGTTGTGGACGTGAATTGAGGACCTCGGTCGGAAGTAATTTCCAGAGGAACTCCAAAACGTGAGATGTATTCCTTTTGAAGTGTATCTACGATAGTACTGGCGTTGGTATCTTTAATTGGATACGCTTCGGGCCAACGTGTGTTTCTGTCAACTAAGGTAAGCAGATATCTATAACCTTTAGATATTGGTAAAGGGCCAACTAAATCAACGTGAACATGCTCAAAACGACCGGGTGGTATGTCTATCTTGTGTGGGATTGTCTTTGTGTGTCGATGTATTTTAGCTCGTTGGCATCTAACGCATTATTGTGACCATTTGTTGATTTGTGTGTTCATTTTGGGCCAAAAATATCTTTGTGTTATGAGTCGTCGAGAAGCTCGTGTACCTGGGTGTGAAATATTATGTAATTGTTCAAAAATTTGTTTGCGTAATGTTTGTGGAATGTATGGACGTGTTCCTGAACTTGTTTGTTCGCACCAAATTTTAATGTTAAGTATTGGAATGTGTATTTGTTCGAATTTGTAAGTGTGTTTATTTAGTATCTCTTGTAGTTCTGAATCTGTATTCTGTTCTTTGTGTAGAGTTCTGAGGTTAATCTCAGAGGTTGTGAAAGCCTCTATCTCAGCTCTTGAAAGTGCGTCCGCTACGGTGTTTTCGGTACCTTTAATGTGTCTGATGTCGTTGGAAAATTGTGCAATGAATTCTAGGTGTCGTGTTTGTCTTGGGCTTCTCTCTCTTTTAGAATGTAATGCTGAAGTAAGTGGTTTGTGATCTGTGTATATAGTAAATGTTCGTCCTTCTAAATAGTGTCTAAAGTGTTTAATTGTAAGGTAAATTGCTAAAAGTTCGCGATCGAACGTACTGTATTTTGTCTCTGATGGAGATAATTTCTTTGAAAAGAAAGCTAGTGGTTCTGTTTCCTGATTGTGTTCTTGTTGCAAAACTGCACCGATAGCAGTGTTAGATGCATCCACAGCGATAGAAAGATTTGCTTTGCTATTAAAATGATTAAGTAGCACTTCCTTAGTAAAACTTTCTTTTATCGTTGCGAATGCTTCTGTTGTGTTTTCAGTCCATGTTAAGTGTTTGTCCTTTGTTTTTGATGCTGAAGTGATCATATCATAAATGTGTGTGAGTGTGTGTGCTAATTTTGGAATGCATCTGTGGTAGTAATTAATCATCCCGATGAATTTCTGCATTTGTTTAACTGTTTCTGGTGTTGGATAGTTAACAATGCATTGAATTCTATCGGGAGATGGTTGTATGCCTTTGTTTGAAATGTCATAACTTAAAAAATTTATTCTGTCTACGCCGAAAATACATTTGTTTGGTTTGATTGTATTTTGGAATGGAATGTTTGAGCTGCATTTCTTAAACCGAATGGCATTCGCAGAAACTCAAACATTCCGAACGGTGTTGTTATCGCGGTTTTATGTATGTCTTGTGTGGCCATGGGGATTTGGTGGTATGCTCTAACTAGGTCTAATTTTGAAAATATGTGTTTATTGTGTAAGTCTATAGATAGGTCGTGTATGTGTGGTAGAGGGTAGCGGTCTGGAACTGTAATGGCGTTTAGTCTTCTATAGTCACCACAGGGTCTCCAGTCGTTCACATCTTTTTTGGGTACCAGATGTAGTGGAGAAGCTGACATGGAGTCTGAAGGACGGCAGATACCTGCTTTGATTAAGAAATCAAATTCCTGTTTGGCGATTTTGTATTTGTTGGAGTCAAGGCGTCTTGGTCTTGAAAAAGGTAACTGTCCTTCTGTAGTTATGTTAATCAAATTCCTGTTTGGCGATTTTGTATTTGTTGGAGTCAAGGCGTCTTGGTCTTGAAAAAGGTAACTGTCCTTCTGTAGTTATGTGGTGTTCTGTTTTGTGTTTTACTGGTTTGTTGTAGTCGGGTTCTGCTGTTAGTGATGGGTAATTTTTGAGTATATTTGTATATTTGTTGTCTAGTGTAATTAGTTTGGGTAGTGATGTTTCTGTAAATGCTGTGATTGCGTTAACTGATAGTTGTGTAAGTGGATCAATGAGTTTCTTGTGTTTTAAGTCTATCAAGAGTCCATATTTCGTAAGGAAATCTGCTCCTATGATGGGTCTTGTAATGTCTGCTAGTATAAATGTAAAAGGGAAATCGCGTCTTAGTTTTAAATTTACGTTAAGTAATTTCTTGCCGAAAGTTGAGATTGTGCTACCGTTAGCTGCTGTTAGAATTAAGTCTGAATTTTTCTTGTGGGCTTTGAATTTATTTACTGGAAGTACGGAAACTTCTGCTCCACTGTCTATCAAAAAGTTTATATGATTGTCGTTATCGTAAATAAAAAGGCGGCGTGTGAGTATTGTTTGACTTGCATCATTAGCCGTCGCAATGATGGAGTCACTTAGTTTGTTGAGTTATGTTGTGTAGTGTTGTGTTGGGTGTCGTTTTGACCGAATGAGCATGGTTGTTCGCATTGTCTAGCTGCCCTTCCGAACCTAAAATGGTATCTACATACCCAGTTGGCAGGTCGTTGTCGTGACACACTTCTTGACGGGGATCTACGTCTTGAAAATCTTCGAAAATTAGTTTCTCTCGAGTTCGAACGTGAATTATTCCGGTATCGTTCGTTTTTTAATTCTTGGACCTCAATTGCTAGTTTGTTGACACTTTCTAGAATTTTTGACGTTGTTTCAGCAAACGATTGCGTTATCATCGCAAGCTCGGAGTTTTGGGTGTTTTTTGTCATGCGCTGGGCATTATTGCCAAATGAAGCGACTTCGGATTCTGACATAACTTCCCACAAATTGTCAGCTAGTTTCAATTGTTCTTCTAGCTCTCTATGACCAGATCCGGTCAAAGCAATATTAAGGCTTTTGGGGAGCTTGCGAAGCCAAATTTTATAAACTAAGTCGCTATCGACTGTAGTACCGGCTAACATAATTAGTGATCTATAAAATTGAGATGGCTTTTGGTCACCCATCTCGGTGCCAGACAAAATTTTGTCGAACCTCTTGGCTTCACTTAAAGAGTGTCGGTCAATCAAAGTTCTCTTTAAGCCTTCATACAAATTTGAGGAAGGAGGTTTCTGTATGAAATCTAGCACTGTTATAATTACCTCTTGAGGTAGAGCGGTAACGAGGTACTCATACTTTGTCTTGTCAGTAGTAATTCCTTTTGCCTGAAATTGTATTTCTGCATGTGCGAACCATGCGTCGGGACAAGTGGTCCAAAATTGTGGCAATTTAACTGACGTTGCTTGTACTTCTGGATGCATTGGTGCATCAAATGGATTGGCTAGATTCGGTTGGAATTGTATGAGAGGGCGATGGTCACCTTCGCCGCAATGAGAGAGATGTGAGAGAGGGTTAGAAGTATGTAAGGGAGTGGGGGGTTGTCTGGGGTGGGGTGGTGGTGTGTGTGAAAGACTCATCGTGTACCTCAAAATGTGTCTCCTAAAATGTGTTTCCTAAAATGTGTTTCCTAGTGCAGTGGAGTGCCTACGGATGTAAGACGATAAGTTTCTTCCGACCCTATCGTCTTACAAACGTTTTAAAATCTACGGTGTGTGCCTCGTGCGAATCTAAATTAAAAAAACAACCTGTGAAAAAAATTTTATAACATGTCAAAAAAAAAAAAAAATTACAAAATTTGATACAATTTTTGTTTTGAAATAATAAAAAAAAAAATTAATATGCCGATATCTTTGTTGTTGTTGCCGTTGTTGTTGTTGATGTTATTGTTGTTTTTGTTGTTCTTGTTGTTGTTGTTGTAACTTATCCTGATGCTGTTGTGATTGTTGTTGCTGCTGTTGATATTTTTCTGTTGTTGTTGTTGTTGTTGTTGTTAATTTTGCTGCTGTTGTTGTTATTGTTAATGTTGTTGTTGTTGCCTGTTCCACCTTACCGGCAGGTGTAGGGTCTTGTTTGTTGTCGTTGTTATGACGTTGTTGTTGATGTTGTTGTTGTTATGACGTTGTTGTTAATGTTGTTGTTGTTGTTTATTCTGCTGATATTGTCTTTGTTTTTGCACTGGTAGGATCGCCAGTTGTGGTGGACACAAAAAAATAAACTTTTATTTTATTTAAAAATTTTTTATGAATTTTATTTTTTTAACAATTTATTTTTAAACTTGTAAATTCATCGAACACAAATTTATAACTAATTTAAAATACAAAATTTTTGATAAATAAAAATTGACAATTTTGAAATCTTAAATAATAATTTTTTAAAATAAATGTGTAAGTGAATATTATTAAAGTTGTATGTTGTTTTGTATGTTGTGATGTCGGTGTTTATATGTGGTGGTATTGAGTCACCACATATGTATGTATCAAATAATTTCGCATTTTAGCGAAACAAATAAACGCACAGACAAACAAATTAGATAATATTGTGTTGTCATCCAGTTCTGAGCTACATTTTAAGTTTCAAATCTCTAGCTCATCGGGAAGTTGGTCAAAAATCGATTCCAAGATTTGTACAGGACAGACAAATGAAGTGAAGCTAATAAAAACGTTTTAATAAAAATTGTGTTGTGGAGTGAAATAATATAATGGTAATTAAAAAAATGATGCAATGAGAACACGAAAAGAACTAAATAGGAAAAACAAGACAAATATAATTAAAAGCTTTTCAAAGCACGACAACTATGAATTTAGCTCATGCAATGCTAAAACAAAATTTCGATTTCCGAGTGACTCATATTATTAAGAAGCCATAATTTTATTTTCTTCAAAAAGGCATTCAATTCTGATATCTGCAGGAAGTTTATTAAATAATCTGTAAGATAGGATTGAAAAAAAAATTCCGATAATGGGTGGTTCAAAAAGCGGGCACAGTTAAAACTGAGCTAGAATTCCTCCTTAAATTATATACCCAGATCCTTTAAAAAAATTTTTCAGGACTTTGCAATAATATAAATGGTAAAAGCTTCAAGCGTCTAAAAAAAGTCATCGATGGAAAGAAGCGATTATAAAAGGTAAAATATTTGCAAATACTTCTAAAGACAGACTTTTGTAATGTAAGCAAGGGTCGAATTTTTTTAAGATAGGCTCCTCCCTAGCAACTTAAAGCAACATTAAAGATTTCTAAATCATCTGGAAGGGGAAAAGTTTTGCAACAATGCAAGCTTATTATGTACGATGAGCTCACCATGGCCCATAAAAAATCGTTGAAAGCATTGGATAGACATTGCAGGATTTTCGAGGGAATAATCGGCCATTTGGTGGTGTTGTTGTGTTATTGGCTGGAGATTTCCGTCAGACATTGCCTGTTATATCTCGATCAACAGCTGCTGACGAATTGAATGCGTGCTTGAGAATTATGGAAAAATTAACATTGACCACAAATGTGCGTTTACCCCACCGAGTTCCTAAATTCGCTTGATTTTTCCGGAGTGCCACCGCACATTCCTCAGTTAAAAGTTGGAGCACCGATTTTAATATTTTTTTTGATATTTAAGTTTATCATGTAAATTCGAGTACTACTGAAGTTAGCAAGCGTGACTCCAAGTTTAAACCGTGGATGTCAGTTGACCTATTGAAAAAAATTGAAAGTAAAAACAAAATTTATAAAAAATAAAACAGAAACCTAATAACATAATGTCAAATCTCGTTACAAAGGTTTCTGTAAGGAAATTTCTATTTAAGTCTCAAATTGTAAAGCAAACCATTACCTAAGCGAATTTAACCTTAAACCCGTTTATCGGGTCATATTGACCTGAGGCACTTTCCATTTGCAAAAAAAAAAACATACCAAATATCAAAAATTAACAAAAAAAAAATACCGTTTTATTTGTCGAACTTTTATCTTTGCAACCAGAATGAAAAAATTGTAGATATATGACATATGTGCATAGCAGAGACAAAAAACTGACATGTGCACTATGCGTTTATCTGGGTCAAAATGACCTGACATTTTCTACCATACGATTTGTATGAAGGATCAGTTTTTGTAGTACTTTTTGCTGTTGTACAATCCTTTCTAAATTTTTTGAAACTGTGAGTACATTGGAAGTGAGAGACAGCATTATTCTGTCGTTGGCGTATGTACTTTTCATACTTATGTACACTAGAGTGTCCCTTATTTTGCGATTTTTGGAAATGTCAAGGGGCTGAAAGGTTTTTTTATGCGTTTTTATATTCTAAGAACGAAACTAAAAAAATTTTTTTTACGACAACGTTTACCCGTGCCAATCGGGCCCGAAAGTTTTGAAAAAATGTCCATATGAGACCATATTTTCACAAATTAAAAAAAATCTTTTCTCTGCTTCTTATAAATGTTTTGCATTTTTTGGAACGCATACATAAGAAATATGATATCTGCAAAGTTTTTTATGGTGGGCGTGGTTACCGCCCCTGCTGCGTCGAAATTTCACCCGCAGACTTTTCCCACTTTTTCATGAAATTAGTGCAATTTAGGTATTAAAATCAACAATAAATAAATACATTTTTATTATGCTAAAAGTATTATTACATTTCAATGAATTCACATTATGTATTTACAAAAATTAATAATAAATTAAAAAACTAGTATTTTACCCTGCGGCGGGCGCGCAACAAGCTAATACCTACAAGCAGTCTTATTGCGGCTTTTCAAGCGAAATCATAGTTTTTTTTTTTATAAATAAAAAAATATCCGTACCAAAAATGTATGCCCCCTGGAGGGTTAAATTATAATAAGAAATACAAATTAATTAAAAAAGACAGATTCTTATTTGGAGCTTTTATGCTATTCATTATTATCGGAATCCGTCAAGTCTGTAGTTTTGTAGTTCAACTATACATCAAAGTCTGGTTTGAAGCTACTAATAGCATAACAGATCCAAATCAGGATCTGTCTTTTTTAAAAGATTTGGTCGCATACAAGACAATTAACAAAAAAAATATCCATTGCTGCTAATCAAAAATTTTGGTCGGTATCTTTGGTACCTTTGCGAAGAACTTGTAGCACTCGCTTTTTTCGATGATGCGGTTTCTATTGAGAGATAACGCAGTATGGTGACAGCATTGCAAGCTCAGAAGTTTCCATGTAATCATCCAATCGCAAACCCAAATTCTTTAAATGAATCCACGACAAAAAAAGACTTAGATTGCTTTGCATCTTCTCGAACCACAAATCTATTTCGTAGGTTTAGTTTGACATGCATTTTTTTTAAAATACGATCCTGACGAATGGGAAAAAGATGAATAATACCAAAGAGAAAAAAATTATTTTAAAGATCTTTGTGTTGTAAATGATGTTGCAGAGCGTGGGGTACAACTTGCTCAAGAATTTCTCGAGGAGCTACAAAAGCTACTTATTGTGGCCCAAAATACTCGAAAAATATTCTTGAACTGTCAAAAACAAAATACAGTAAACTCTCACAAATTCGAATTTTTCAGAAATTAGAACCTGCCATTTCAATATTGTACGCTCTGAAATCAGAACCTGGTTCTAATTTCTGGACGTTTCTTTATTTATTAAATTCAAAAGTGATCTTTGCTCATTGATATAAATATAAATAGGGGAATTATATGAAATTTATGTTAAAAAAAACGTTAAATATTAATAAATAAAAATTCTTTTGTGTTAACATACATTTTTTTAATCAGTTTCATTATTTTCTTTCACATTTCTGTGAAAAAAAGGTCCAGAAATTAAAACATTTCAGAAATTAGAACCACGCGTGGAACAAAGAGGTTATAATTTGTGAGAGTCTACTGTACTCTTAAAAAAACTCCTAATTAATTTGTATTTCTTATTATAGTTTAAAACTCTAAGGGGCATACATTTTTGGTTTTTGATCTTTTTATTTATAAAAAAAAAACTATGATTTCGCTTGAAAAACCGCCATAAGACTGCTTGTAGGTATTAGCTTGTTGCGCGCCCGTCGCAGTGTAAAATACTAGTTTTTTAATTTATTATTAATTTTTGTAAATACGTAATGTGAATTCATTGAAATGTAATAATACTTTTAGCATAATAAAAATGTATTTATTTATTGTTGATTTTAATACCTAAATTGCACTAATTTCATGAAAAAGTGGGAAAAGGGTGCGGGAGAAATTTCGACGCAGCAGGGGCGGTAACCACGCCCACCATAAAAAAACTTTGTAGTTATCATATTTCTTATGTATGTGTTCCAAAAAATGCAAAACATTTATAAAAAGCAGAGAAAAGATTTTTTTTTAATTTGTGCAAATATGGTCTCATATGGACATTTTTTCAAAACTTTCGGGCCCGATTGGCACGGGTAAACGTTGTCGTAAAAAAAATTTTTTTTAGTTTCGTTCTTAGAATATAAAAACGCATAAAAAACCTTTCAGCCCCTTGACATTTCCAAAAATCGCAAAATAAGGGACACTCTAATTTGCAGTGTTCTCTTTTGTGTTGTCTTTTAGTATTTGCGTTATATCATGCTAACAATCAATTGGAAAAGCGATGCAACACTCCAACGAAACAATCAATAAGGCCGTGTGCTATTCGGAAACTTTTTTCTCGTGGTAGAAAAGAAGTTACTGACTTGAATACAATTTCTGTCGAAATATAATTGTCATTTTTACTGTGCCAAAAGGACGATGAAATTTTGACGTTTTAGATTTCGGTAGTGTAGTAGCGCAAGAATTTAATTTTATTTGCAAAATTGTTAATATATACTAAAAATTAACTGCATTTTATGCAAATATTTTCCACTTCTGGTTGCTATGCTGTCGGAAGCACAAACAATTTTTTTTTTCTATTTTTGCTTGCGTCAAAAATTCTCTTGCCTATTATCAAAATTTATACTTGCCCCTGGGGCTGCATGAATTTTTGGCAGTCATCTCACATCTGCCAAATATTCTCATTCAGACTGTCAAAATTTCGTCATCCGAGTGAAAAGTTACCGGATAGCACACGGCCTAAGAATTGCTTTGAGTTTGATTGGTATGAAGCTAAAACGCCTTACAGAATCGCTTCGAATGCAACAAATTTAGGTAAAAAATAAATAAATAATTTCCATTTCAAATGAATGTTGTTCATTCTTGTTTTATTCACTGTTTTTACTGGATTAGAAATCACGACGTAGATGCGAAGTATATAAGAGTAACAGCAAAACAAAGGATAATAAAACGTCTGCTGAGTGTGACTATTGTTTAACATTTTTTTGACATTTGCATTATGTTCGTGCATGTTAATCGTGTTACCCTCACAAATACAGAGAACCTGATATATTGGAAGATAACGATGATAATGATAGGGCAGATCTACCAATGCCTAGCACATCAAATGCAGCTCAAACAAATCGGATTTATCAATCAGTTATAAATCTTGTGTAATATTTTTTGTGCAAACATATATTTAAAAAAAAAACAAATATTAAAATTAATATTTCATGAAATAACAGCACTTTTTAATTTTATCTCATTGAAAAATAGAAAATTTTCATACAAAATACACTACGGGTCAATATGACCCAGATAAATGGGATTAAGTTGTAAAACATGTAAACGAGTCCAAGGTTAATAAAATCAAAGGAAATTGTTTCGTTCCAGTGGCGCAAACACAAGCACTTGAACTTGGATTGCTCTGGATTGAACACTTAACAAACACAGGCACTTGAACCTGGATTGTTTATGTAGAGAGTTAAAAAAAGACACTTGATGAATAGTGTAAAATAAATAACTAACTTTATTATTTCCTTGTACCTGCTTAAATATAAAACATATTGCTTAGTTAAACAAAAATAAATATTGATTACTTAACATTAACTTCAATAAATGACAAAACCTAAATTCATGATAAATATTGCTTATTTGGATTAATAATGTAAACAATTAAAAAACATGCAAAATTCACAATATACATATAAAATGAAAATAACAAACTTAATAATAAATAAAAGTAGGTCAACAAGCGTGCGTTGCCCTGTGCTGTAGCTGCAATTTGTTTTGCCTATGTTGTTGTTGTTGTACAGTTATTGTACATTCTCCCGCGCGTTGAATGCTCGCATTCAACTATACAGATTCGGACAGGTGTCGTCTTGGCCTTGGTATTGGCTTTATGATAATGGGTTGTTTCTTTTTAAACGCACCAGTTTTTATTTGCCAGATAATACAGCTTGCTATTATAATTGATATAATAAGGGCTGTATAGCTGATTGCGTAATGATGAATGTTGGTAGACAGCGACAGTTCTGGAAGCTCTGAACTCTTTCCTGACTTCAAGACATTTTGTAGAGCTGTAAGTTGTTCCAGGGTTTCTGCTGTAGAGTTGAAGATCTTCCTGATTTCGCTGGGAAACGCGACTGCTGTTAGATTGCCATGTTTTGCGTAAGATGAATGAATGGTGCTTTTGATGACAAAATGTCCCTGAATGGTTATGACGTTATGTTTTATTATGCACTCTGGATCTAGTGACAGTAGTCCAGATCCCTCTATTTTTATTTGAAAAGCATTGGTTCCGCATACAGCGCTCATTTGATTAGTTTCCTTAGTCCCGTAGATCCATTGATTTTTGTGGTTCAGTTGAGTCCATACGAAATCATCATGTAAATTGGTGAGTTTACAATCTGCCGATGTTCTATTGTTTAACAAATTGAATTCGCAAGAGAAGGCATTTGATCCCTTGTTAAACATGGATTGTTTATTTGAACAAAGATAAGTTGATGCAGTTATTACAAGGCATGCTTCGAGTTCAGTGAAACTCATCGGGAAGTAATGGTCCCTGTGAAGGTTTGTGGCCCTAAGTTCGGTATCTGCCTTAATTGCTATCAAAGTATTGTTGATTGTGGTAGGAATTGGTATAACTCGAAAAATGTTGAAACGTTCCTGATCCATTAGTGGGAATTTTATCACAAATATAACATGATTATTTGCTATTCCTCCTTCTGATGTCATTAATTTATAAAAATGCAACAGGTCATCTTTTCCGATTGGCAACTGTTTTGATGGTGGCAAGTTGTTTTTTATGTTGATTATCTCATCGCTTAGTTGTTGAGGAGATAATAGCAATGGGCTTATTTTGCCGTGATGGGTAGCGGTGAGGACATTTAGAATGGCAGTTTGGATCTGTTGTAAGTTTGTAGCTATGAGAGACAACTGTAGTCCTAATGACATAAGAACTTGGCATCTTCGCTGTGTCTCAGTTTCCTTGTTGATTGCATTTTCAAGATTAGCTAGTTCCTCCTGTATCATATTTACTCTTGTGTTTGTGCTGACTTCGTTTTGCTTTATTATATTAATTGTCGAATCAATAATGGAGGTGTGCTTCTTAAGAATGTTGACCATCTGCTCTTCGTTATTCTGTAGTTGGCTAATTGTTTTTGACATTTCCTTGGCATAATCAGAATCAAGAACACCAAACAGTGTATTGGCTATGTTTCCGACAATGTCTAAAGCAGCTCTAGTCTTGCGTCGCCTTATTAACAATTCGCTGTCCAATTGTAATTCCTTTCTTGTGTGCAGGAAATGTTTGGCAAGTGCAGTGCAGCCTGAACCTTGGCGTGATTGGTTGCATAGCTGTTGAAAGGCTAATGTTCCATTAGTGAAAGCTTCGAGTTCAACCCAGAAAGGAGTAAGGTCATAGTATGCAACAATTTTCCATTCGGCAGTCGCCAAGTGTGCTGTACCAACATCTTCAAAATAAATTCCAGGACCATTTTCAAATTTTTTAATGTCGACAGGATTTGCTAGTATCATTGGTAGTAGCAGTAACGATACTACAAGAGTTGTGATCAGTGAATTGTTGGAGAATTTCTTTCGTTTAGTTGGAATGTCACTCATTTCTTCTTCTTCTTCATGATTCTGTTGAGATGGCGATGTTGGATCAGATGTTGGGTCAGACTCTACAGGAAGTGGTGCTAGTCGGTGGATTGCTCGTTTCCATATTCCTGTTGCTGTTTTTACGTCAACAACACGCACTGCTCCATCAGGTCCAGTATGTACCTCTACTATTCGGCCAAGAGGCCACTGCATGACAGGAACATTGTCTTCCTTGATAATAACCAATTCATTCTCTCGAACATTTTGTGAATGATTCTTCCATTTTCGTTTTTCTTGTAATTGGTTGAGGTATTCGAGATTCCATCTTCTCCAGAATTCATGTTTAACCTGCGATACTAGCTTCCATCTTGTTGCCAATGATATTTTGGACTGTGGTGATCTTCTATCGACTTGTGCAGTTAGTGGTTCACCAATCAAGAAATGTCCTGGTGTCAGAGCAGTCAAATCATTTGGATCTGTGGACAATTGTGTTATTGGTCGAGAATTTAAGATGGCTTCAATCTCAATGATCACAGTTTCAAGCTCTTCGTATGTAAGGGATTCGGTTGACACGCTTCGCAGTAATAAATGTTTTGCTGATTTCACGGCCGCCTCCCATAGCCCGCCAAAGTGTGGGGCCCGAGGTGGTATGAACTTGAAGTCGATTCCACGGTCGCTGCATGTTTTGGTGATTTTCTTCTGAGAAGTATTTATGAATATGGCGTCGTTTAATTCCTTCAATTTATTTTTGGCTCCGACAAAGTTGGTGGCATTATCGCAGTATAATGTATCGCAGCGCCCACGTCGAGATGTAAAACGCTTTAGTGATCCTATAAAGGCTTCGGTTGTCAAATCATTGACTAACTCTAGATGCACAGCCTTTGTAGCGAAACAGCAGAATATGGCAATATATGCTTTATGCGGTTTCTTACCACGAATTTTGTAATGTATCCAGAAGGGTCCACAAAAGTCTACTCCAGTTTTAAGAAATGGTCGTGCTTGAGTTATTCTGGATGCTGGAAGATTGCCCATAATTTGTTGAAAAGTCTTGGTTTTGCTCTGGAACAGCGAACACAACCTTGTACGACATTCCTTGCCATTGATTTTCCTTTGATTATCCAAAATCGCTGCCTAGATAATGCTTGCAAAGTCTGTGGACCGCAGTGCATATTATCGTTATGTAACATAACCAAAATTAGTTTTGTTATAGGATCGTTATATGGCAGCAGCATTTGATGCTTAGCATCGAATGGTAATGTCGATGCCTCTAAGCGTCCACCGACTCTCAGAATGTTCATTTCGTCTAAAAATGGTGACAAACTACTAAATGGACTTGTCTTTTTGAATTCCGCCTATTTTCTCAAATGTGTTATTTCATCCTTGAAATCAGAAGTCTGTATTGCTCTAACAATGACAGTTAATGCATGATCAAGCTCGGTGGGAGTAAGTACCGTTTGGGTTTGTCTTAGCTCTCTTTTGCACCTGGTGTGATTTATGAACCGTAGAACGTATCCCATAATTCTTTGAAGTGTGCGGAATGAATTTCTATGGTTAATTTTGTACACAAAATCTTCATTTAGTAGCCCGTCGTTTTTGGTTAATGTGAACACCATGTTTTTGCTGGCTACTGGTGAAGGTTTCCGTTTCTTTTCCATGTTGGTTGAAATCGCCAATGCGGAGTTGAATCTTGGTGGCCACATAGTTTCTTTTCCATGTAAAAATAGTGGTCCATAAAACCAAAGATTGCAATTGGCTAAAGTACTTGGTTGCAGACCTCTAGATAGGATGTCAGCTGGATTGTTTTTTGAGCTGACATGACGCCATTGTTCCATCAATGTTAAATTTTGAATTGTTGCAACTCTATTTGCCACAAGTGTTTGGAAAGATGATGACTGCGCATTAATCCATGAGAGAACAATCTCTGAGTCTGTCCAGAGAAATGTTTGATGTTCCTTGAGATTAAGGTCGTTCTTTACTCGGTTTACCAGTTGAGCAGTTAGCACTGCAGCACATAGTTCGAGTCTAGGCAGTGTTTGTATTTTAAGTGGTGCTACTCGTGATTTAGAACACAAAAGTTTCACTATTATTCTCCCATCCCTAAATTCTGAACGAATATACACTGCAGCGCCAAATGCCTTCTCTGATGCATCCGAAAATGCGTGAATTTGGATTGTCCTTGGAATGTCTCCTTTAAAAATGTGACGTGAAAATTTCAAATCGTCTAAATCACTTAAGCCACTGCGAAACTTTATCCATTTTGTATGTAATTCAGCTGGTAAGGCATCATCCCAATTAATTTTTAATTGCCACAGTTCCTGAACAAACATCTTCGCAGTTACTATCACTGGAGCAACGATTCCCAATGGATCAAACAGCCTAGCTAAATCAGATGTGATCGCTCGTTTTGTGACAACCTTTACTGGATCCAGTCTTACTTTAAAACAAAATTGGTCAGTTTTTGGTAGCCATAATAATCCAAGTGTCTTAATTGAATCGTTGTTAGTATTGTTGAAATCTAATTTTACTTCCTGGTCATCTTGAGGAATGTTCTGAAGGAGCGCTGGATGATTTGCACACCATTTGCGCAAATTGAAACCATGTTTTTTCAAGATGTGTATGAGCTGCTGTTGAGCTTCGATAGCTGTTATCAAACTGTCTGATCCACCAAGCCCATCATCAACGTAGAAATTGTTTTGCAAAATCTGAGATCCTAGTGGAAAACTATTAATATTTTCGTTTGCGATGCGTTGCAAGCATTTTGTGGCAAGATATGGTGCTGCTCGAGTCCCATAGGTAACCGTGTTGAGTTGGTAGTAGCTTACAGGTGTCGTTGGATGAGCTCTCCACATAATTATTTGGTATTGCTGATCTTCTGGATGTATTAAAATTTGTCTATACATTTTTTCAATGTCCGTAGTAAAAACAAAGCGTGACCAACGAAAGCGAAGAAGTATGGGGAATAATTCACTTTGGACTGTTGGACCTGTGAACATTAAATCATTTAAGGAGTAGCCAGACGAAGTTTTGGCTGATGCATCAAATACCACTCGTAGTTTGGTTGTTGTGCTGTCTGGCTTTAGTACACAATGATGAGGGATGAAATAATTAGGCGTCAGTACAGAATCAAGATTAACTTCCTTCATATGCCCCAATCGCTTGTACTCTTCCATGAATTGGACATACTGTTTTCGAACCATATCATTTTTGAGAAGTCGACGTTCTAGGCTTAAGAATCTGTTGTAAGCCATTTCTTTCGATTCTCCCAAGGCTGATGTAGTTTGAAGAAACGGTAGTCTAACGACAAAACGATTTTCTTCATTGATGCGAACATTTTGAGTAAAGTGTGCCTCGCATCGCTGCTCCGCCGGGGATAAGCCCTTTTCATTTGATTCTACTTCATCCATTTTCCACAGCTGCTCCACCATTTCCTCCAATGAGAAATTTATATCACTGGCATCTTGACCACCAACAGCACAAGTCAATGTGTCCGATGCTTCAGAGTTGTTACCAATCTTTCCACTAACGATCCAACCAAGAACTGTATTTTGTAGGACTGGGAGGTCAGGTGACAGCGTGATTTGTCCTGAGGATATTAGCTTGAAATAGAACTCGGCACCAAGCAGAATATCAATTTTTCCTGGTTGATGAAATTCTGGATCCGCTAGTTGAATGTTGGTAGGAATTGGACATTTAGAAATATCAAGATTATTGTTTGGTTGACAAGGAATGATGTTTGGAAGTACGAATGCCTCCAAATGTGTTGAAAAATTGTTGTCCAAAGATTGCAGCATGACATTGACCCGTTGTGTGGCTCTGCTTTTTGCTTTACCGATGCCCTCAATGCAGAGTGATGCGTCGTTTGGAATGATGGACAACCTTCTGATGAGACGCTCAGAGATAATGTTTATTTGTGAACCAGAGTCTAAAATTGCTCTAAATTCACCTGATCTTCCATTAGCCGCAGTTATTTTTATTTTCGCTGTTGCTAGTAAGACATAACCTTTACGTGCTGGCATCGTGTTGGCTGCAGCTGATGTGGCTGCTATTCTTGAATCAGTTGCCTTTGTTGCATTTGAGACATCGCTTCTTCCTTCTAGATGCACCAGTGAATTGTGTTTCTTGTCACACTTAGTGCAGGTTCGTGATGGGCAGACATTTTGGTGACCCCGACGTGATCGGAAGGATAACTGGTTCAAGTGCCAAGTATCCATCAATCCATTGATCACTCATCACACAGGCGTGATTCATTTTGGTGACCCCGACGTGATCGGAAGGATAACTGGTTCAAGTGCCAAGTATCCATCAATCCATTGATCACTCATCACACAGGCGTGATTCATTTTGGTGACCCCGAATATTAAGGATACGTTATCCTTCAACACCTTCAACAAGAAGGACAAGCCACATCGATCAACATCTTCAAGGGTGCCACAAGGACACGCTACAGCGACCGCCGCATTCAAGGGTGCCACAAGGACACGCCACAGCGACCGCCGCAATCAAAGGTGCCACAAGGACACGCCACATCGACCGCCGCATTCAAGGGTGCCACAAGGACACGCCACAGCGACCGCCGCAATCAAGGGTGCCACAAGGACACGCCACAGCGACCGCCGCATTCAAGAGTGCCACAAGGACACGCCACAGCGACCGCCGCAATCAAAGGTGCCACAAGGACACGTCACATCGATCGCCGCAATCAAGGGTGCCACAAGGACACACCACATCGATCGCCGCAATCAAGAGTGCCACAAGGATACGCCACAGCGACCGCCGCAATCAAAAGTGCCACAAGGACACGCCACAGCGATCGTCGCAATCAAAAGTACGACTAAAGTGCCACAAGAGGCACACTACAGCAAAAAATGTCAACATTCAACGCGTTATTGGAATTACAAATCAAGACTGGCGAGGAAATACAGCGGATTGTAACAAATTTCAAAAAGGATTCAGTTGGAAGAAAGTCGAACGCCGCATATTACAAAGAGCGGTTGCGTCAGCTCAACTTAGTTTGGGATGAATATGAAAAACGAGACAGCGAGTTGAGATGCAAGATCGACCAGCCAATGAATCACGAGTATTTCACAGATCACTATGATAAAATACGTAAAATAGCTGAATACCACATCGAGCTATTCAACACGGAAATCATACGATTTGAATCACAAGAGGCATCAGGACTAAATCCTGGTGCTAACAAACCTGGACCCAACCATGGGGCTGGTACAAAATCAGAGCAACAACAACATGATACGACAACTACTCAACATCAAGGCCTAATTCGAAAGATTGCAGCACGCATGACAGCTTTACGGCGATTGCTCAATTCACTAGCAGCTGCACAAGAAGAGGAGACATCTCAATTCTACAAGGTCAATATCAACACCATAAATAAATTATGGAATCAACTTGAAGGCCTTCAGGATGAAGCATTGGAAAAACTGGAGGACCAAACACCATTAGGTTTCGATGAAACTGAATTCAACGAATTAGGAGATATGGTGAGGCAACAACTGGTCAAACTCTCCATTAAGGAAGATCAGCTTCAATCAAGAAACACATCATTATCAACTTCAGGAAGATATCATCCTGCACAGACTACACTACCATTGCCAAAGGTGACAATTCCGAATTTCAACGGCGATTACCTAAAATGGCAGGAGTTCTACAATATATTTAATCAAATGATAGACAAAGAACCATTACCACTAGTCCAAAAAATGTGGTATCTAAAATCAAATGTTTCGGGAGAAGCCGCAAAGCTCATCAGTCATTTGTCACTGACTGAAGAAAACTACAATGCAGCCTGGACGCTGTTGCAAGATCGATATAACAACAAACGAATCCAGGTTGGAGCCTTGGTCCAAAAATTATTAGAGCAGCCTCTCGGTACATCAACAGCTGGTTCATTAAAAAATCTACATGACACAACAAGAGAATGTTTGTTAGCTTTAAACAATCTCGGAGTGGAAACAACTTCCTGGGACCTGGATATAACAACAAACGAATCCAGGTTGGAGCCTTGGTCCAAAAATTTTTAGAGCAGCCTCTCGGTACATCAACAGCTGGTTCAGTAAAAAATCTACATGACACAACAAGAGAATGTTTGTTAGCTTTAAACAATCTCGGAGTGGAAACAACTTCCTGGGACCCACTCCTGTTGCACATACTGATTAAAAAATTGGATAGAGCAATGCACATTAGATTCGAGCAATCATTAGCAAGACCAAAGGAGCTATTGAAAATCAATGAATTTTTGTCATTTTTGGAGCTACAATTCCAATCAATGGAGTCGATCGGTTCTAAAGATAAATCGTCATGTACACAGGCAACGACTAGATCATTCACTACAGTTGCGACCACACAAAGGAATATAAATACGTGCAGATTATGCAACATCAGCTATCATCCATTGTATTTCTGCAAAAAATTTCTGCAATTATCTACACCAGAGAGACTGAATTGGGTGCAAAAAAATAAACTTTGTGTCAACTGTTTCAAGCTAGATCATACAGCAAAGAACTGCCCATCACGTCGGGGTCACCAAAATGTTTCGTTCCAGTGGCGCAAACACAAGCACTTGAACTTGGATTGCTCTGGATTGAACACTTAACAAACACAGGCACTTGAACCTGGATTGTTTATGTAGAGAGTTAAAAAAAGACACTTGATGAATAGTGTAAAATAAATAACTAACTTTATTATTTCCTTGTACCTGCTTAAATATAAAACATATTGCTTAGTTAAACAAAAATAAATATTGATTACTTAACATTAACTTCAATAAATGACAAAACCTAAATTCATGATAAATATTGCTTATTTGGATTAATAATGTAAACAATTAAAAAACATGCAAAATTCACAATATACATATAAAATGAAAATAACAAACTTAATAATAAATAAAAGTAGGTCAACAAGCGTGCGTTGCCCTGTGCTGTAGCTGCAATTTGTTTTGCCTATGTTGTTGTTGTTGTACAGTTATTGTACAGAAATGTTAAAAAGGAATGACAATTGGTTAATAATATTTTAAGTAAATCTACTTATAAGAACAAATTCGATTTAGTAAATGTTGAAGAAACGTTATTGAATAAGGCTATAGACAAAGCCAATGCTTTCAATAGTTTTGTCGCTAGAGCAGGCGACAAATTCATAAGAAACATGTGTATTTTGCTTGTAAATGTTTAGATAATAAACCATTCTATACAAATAGCTTCTTTTTTTTCTTTTTTTTACCGATTTCGTTTTTTGAGTTGTACAAAATTGTTATGTCTCTGAATAACTCTAGTTCATGTTCTGATGGGTGCTTTTCGAATATGTTTATTAAAATTATATATAACATTATTCATGTCCTTTGTTTTATCCTAACAAAAGTTTCAAGCTTGGAATATTCCCTCAAGAGCTGAAAAATGCATAGGTGATTATATTATTTAAAAAAGGAGATGAGGGGACTGTGTTGAATAATTACATCATCTCACTGTAATAAGCGTGTTTATTTTTTTTTAAGAAAAAAATAAGCTTTTCAACAAATTTCAGTGTGGTTTCAGAGAAGGTTTATTCACTGAAGATGCAGTTTTAAAGTTTTCCACAAACATTTATAGTGGCTTAAATAATAAAAAAGTTTGTGCAGCTCCCTTTGCGGACATTTAAAAAGCCTTTTATACTGTCAATCATGAAGATTTACTCAATAAAATTTAGAAATGTGGTTTCCGAGGTCCTTTGTCCTGCTCGTTTCAGTCTTATTTATCAAAGAGAAAATAAAGAGTAAGGATAGATGGAGAGTATATAGTAGCTTTGTTAATATGATATAAATATAAGTGTTCCCCAGACCTCTGTTTTGGGCCCTATTTTATTTCTTGTTTATAAAAATTAAATTTTTGATCAGACTTTTTTGAGTAGAACAAAGGCTGATACTGTATTAAGCATACATTGTGACATAAATCATGATTAATAACTTCTAAGGTATTGGTTCACATCACACAAAATATTTTTGAGTGATAAAACCAAAATTATATACTTCAGTGTTGCAAGAGCTAATTTAAATTTAGGCAACTTTACTTTTCATAGCGCAGGATGTAAAAGATACTTATATATGAAACGTAGCACAGAGAAAGCTAGACGTCGAAAAGCTGCAATCAAAACAAACAGCCGAAGACTTCGCTACTCGACTCTCACTCCTGCTTAAAGAAAGCACTCCTCCGATCGACGATATATGCGCGCAGTGGAATCACATTTCCCACTCTATGCGTACGGCTGCCGAAGAGGTGATAGGCTATCACCGCCCTCGCCGAAACCAGTGGCACGACCAAGAGTGTCGCGACGCCACTGCAGAAAAAGACGCCGCCTACAAAGCCACCCTGCAGTCGGTTGTAACGCGTGCTGCTAAAGAGCGCTACAAAGAGAAGAGGAGGGAAGAGAGACGCATTTTCAGGCGAAAGAAAAGGGAAGCAGAAATGCGTGAGTGCGAGAAAATTGAGATGCATGGTGACAGGAATGAGGTCCGAAAATTTTTCGAAAAAATAAGACGCCTGGCCGATGGTTTCAAGACCGGGGCCTCTTCCTGCAAGGATGAAAATGGGAATCTAGTGACAGATATCCAGAGTACACTGATGATGTGGAGGGAACACTTCTCTAGGCTTCTGAATGGTGACGACGACAACAATCCCGCCAATAGAGATGATATCCCGGAATCCCCAATTTTGGACGACAGCGTTGAAGTTCCGCTGCCCGACCATAGTGAAGTCTTGAAAGCTATAGCTCGGCTTAAAAACAACAAAGCCGCAGGAGCCGATGGCTTACCGGCTGAGCTGGCTAACCGGCTTCAAGAATGGAGACGAAGCTCTATTTAAATGCATTCATGAGCTTCTATGCAGAATATGGTCGGAAGAATGCATTCCAAACGATTGGAACCTCAGTGTGCTCTGCCCAATCCACAAGAAAGGCGATCCCACAATTTGCGCCAACTACCGTGGGATAAGCCTCCTGAATATCGCATATAAGGTCCTGTCGAGCGTACTATGTGAAAGACTAAAGCCCATCGTAAACCAGCTGATTGGACCTTATCAGTGTGGCTTCAGACCTGGTAAATCCACCATAGACCAGATATTTACGCTACGACAAATCTTGGAGAAGACCCTAGAAAAACAGATCGACACACACCATCTTTTTGTCGATTATAAAGCCGCCTTCGACAGTCCTATAAGGAATTATCTATACTCCACCATGTCTGAATTTGGTATTCCTGCAAAGCTCATCCGTCTTTGCAGAATGACACTGAGCAACACCAGCAGCACAGTTAAGATCGGGAAGGATCTCACTCCTCCATTCGATACCAAACGAGGTTTCAGACAAGGTGATTCCTTATCGTGCGACTTTTTCAACCTGATGATGGAGAAGATCATCCGAGCTGCTGATCTGAGACGCAGCGGCACGATATTCTACAAAAGTATTATGCTGCTGGCGTATGCTGATGATATCGATATCATTGGCCATAATACGCGCGAAGTCAGTGCAGCATTCTCCAGATTAGCGAAAGAGTCGAGTCGAATGGGTCTTGCAGTGAACGCAGATAAGACGAAATACCTAGTGTCAACAAATAAACAGTCCCAGCGTCTTGGAAACCACGTAACTGTTGACAACATCTCCTTCGAGGTTGTTAAGGACTTCGTCTACCTGGGATCCAGCATTAACTCTTTCAACGATGTTAGTATTGAGATAAAACGAAGGATAACTCTTGCCAACAGGTGTTACTTTGGGCTGAGTAGGCAATTGAGAAGCAGAGCCCTCTCTCGACGAACAAAACTCACGCTCTATAAGTCACCAATCATGCCCGTCCTATTATATGCAGCACAAACCTGGACGTTGAGCAGTTCTGATGAAAAGACTCTGGGAGCCTTCGAGAGAAAGATCCTTCGTAAAATCTTCGGTCCAATCTGCGTCAATGGCGAGTACCGAATTCGATGGAACCACGAACTGTATGAGCTGTACGCTGACATCGACATAGTTAAGCGCATTAAAATCGAGCGGCTCCGCTGGCTAGGTCATGTTGAGCGAATGGAAAACGACGCTCCAGCGAAAAAAATATTCGATTCGGTGCCCGGTGGTGGTCAACGCAGAAGAAGACGCCCACATCTTCGTTGGAAGGATCAGGTGTTGGATAACCTGACTACACTTGGTGTTTCCAACTGGCGCCAGCAAGCGCAGAACAGAAATGGCTGGCGCAATTTCTTATACGAGGCCAAAACCGACTTACGGTTGTAAGCGCCAGATAAGTAAGTAAGTATATCGTCGTTGCGCATACAAAAAAGGCTATGTGTAAAATTTCGATTTTTTTTTTATTTTACTATTTAATAGCCATATGTGTGCCCCATCTATTCACCAAATGGTTTCTTGATATTCTTATTGGTTTAGAAGTAAGCAAATGTGGAAGTGAGCCAGTTATGTGAAAATAGTATTGAAATTGTTAAAAAACAAAAATGTTTTTTTCGTCTCCTGAAAAGTTGTTCAAAAACACATAACCTTTTTTGTATGCGCAACGACGATATGAAACGTTGAAAGCAAAAGGGGAATATATTTTTAGTGCAAGCAAAAGAGGATTATAAAATAAATTCAAGCAAAACGGTTACAGGAGGACGATCCTCACAAGGCAACGCGTGAGGGTCATGGGGGCGATCTTCACATGGCAACGTGTCTGACTGCCTCAACCTGGCGAGGCCAGCATCATCCATGTCGAAATCGTCACAAGTCGACTCAAACCTCTCCGTGGTGTCCTCTAGAAACGCGAAACTGGCAACCGTTAGTTTGACGGCTAATCTGAGCGGCGGGCTGCCTGCCTTTAAACGGTTGTGCGTCGGGTTTGAAGCCCACCTCGTAAAAACACATTTCAATGAAGCGTAGAAGAAAAATGCCAAGAATGATCCCCAAATCTGATCTACTACATCGGCCATGCGGAGAAGCACGAATTTGGGTGCGGATACGTGGTTGGCAAGAGACTACGGCATCATGTCCTCCGATTCACACCTGTGAACGAACGACTTGCCATAATCCGTTTCAAGGCAAAATTTTTTAATATAAGCCTGATATTTGCGCATGCTCCGACAGAAGACAAATACGATGAGACCAAAGACAGCTTCTACGAGTGCCTTGAAGAGGCCTAGGAGCGCAGCCCCGCCACGACATAAAAATCGTGCTTGATGACTTCAACGCCAAAGTGGGAAAAGAAACTATCTTTGGTCTAACAGTTGAAAACTTCAGCATCCACGACAATACCTCCGAAAACGGAATGAGGCTGATTGACTTTGCTGCAGCGCGAAACATGGTCGTTAGTAGCACTAGATTCAAGCATCTCAACAATCATAAAGCCACTTGGCTGTCTCTTGATCAAAAGACGCGCAACCAAATTGATCACGTTTTGATTGACGGAAGGCACTCTTCCAGTCTTTTAGATGTACGCACGATCCGTTTTGCCAATAAAGAGTCGGATCATTATCTTGTCGCAGCCACGATCCGTACACGCCTGTGCGCAACCACGAATGCGCGATGTCCAGCACAGAGAAAGCTAGACGTCGAAAATCTGCAATAAAAAAAAACAGCCGAAGACTTCGCTACCCGACTCTCACTCCTGCTTCAAGAAAGCACTCCTCCGATCGACGATATATGCGCCCAGTGGAATTATATTTCCCACTCTATGCGTACGGCTGTCGAAGAGATGATTGGCTATCACCGCCCTCTCCGAAACCAGTGGCACGACAAGTAATGTCGCGACGCCACTGCAGAAAAAGACGCCGCTTACAAAGCCATCCTGCAGTCGGTTGTAACGTGTGCTGGTAAAGAGCGACAGAAAGAGAAGAGGAGGGAAGAGAGACACATTTTTAGTCGAAAGAAAACAGAAACGGAAATGCGTGAGTGCGAGAAAATTGAGATGCATGGTGACAGGAATTGAATTGAAGTTCCGCTGCCCGACCATAGTGAAGTCTTGAAAGCTATAGCTCGGCTTAAAAACAACAAAGCCGCAGGAGCCGATGGCTTGCCTGCTGAGCTCTTCAAGAATGGAGGCGAAGCTCTATTTAAATGCATTCATGAGCTTATATGCAGAATATGGGCGAAAGAATGCATTTCAAACGATTGGAACCTCAATGTGCTCTTCCCAATCCACAAGAAAGGCGATCCCACAATATGCGCCAACTACCTTGGGATAAGCCTTATAAATATCGCATATAAGGTCCTGTCGAGCGTATTATGTGAAAGACTGAAGCCCATCGTAAACCAGCTGATTGGACCTTATCAGTGTGGCTTTAGACCTGGTAAATCCACCATAGACCAGATATTTACACTACCACAAATCTTGGAGAAGACCTTAGAAAAACAAATCGACACATACCATATTTTTGTCGATTACAAAGCCGACTTCGACAGTCCAATAAGGGATCATCTATACTCCACCATGTCTGAATTTGATATCCCTGCAAAGCTCATCCGTCTTTGCAGAATGACACTGAGCAACACCAGCAGCACAGTTAAAATCGGGAAGGACCTCACTCCTCCATTCTATACCAAACGAGGTTTCAGACAAGTTGATTCCTTATCGTGCGACTATTTCAACCTAATGATGGAGAAGATCATCCGAGCTGCTGATTTGAGACGCAGTGGCACGATATTCTACAAAAGTATTATGCTGTTGGCGTATGCTGATGATATCGACATCATTGGCCATAATACGCGCGAATGAGTCAGTGCAGCATTCTCCAGATTGGCGAAAGAGTTGAGTCGAGTGGGTCTTGCAGTGAATGCAGATAAGACGAAATACCTAGTGTCAACAAATAAACAGTCCTGTGAAGCCTTGGAGCCTTGAAGCCTTGTTTACATTTTTTTTTTTTTGGAATTCTAAGTATTGTTTGTTTACATTTATTTTGCATGGTTTTTGTTTTTGCTCTTCTTTCTTTTTCTGTAGGGTTTTGTTGCTCTAGGATTTTCTTTACTTTTTTAGCTGAACATTTCATCGATCGTCAGGAAAGTTATATATTTCCGATTTTGTTTATCTCAATGGAGCTATAGAAAAAACGATGTAACTTTTTAATTTCTGATTGGATTAAAATGTACCCAAGGACAAAATTATAAAAAATTCTACCATCGTTAAAAAGCCATCATAAACTTTTTTATCTTTTATAAACTTTATATCTACCTAAATCCACTCCTTCTGTACCTTACATTTACAATTAATTATATTGGTCTAGTTGTCACCCACCACAGAGGGATCCGGTCATACAGTTCTTGGAAATAAAAGAAGGAGCGGTCCTATGATAACGAATTTTTGCATGCTTGATTAAAAGCATCTTATTAAGAAAATTTTCCTGATAAGTCAATGGTGGCGCCTACCTCCCATACAAAGTGCCTTCATCAAAGATGTAGAATGTCTTTTAATTCCACAAAAATTAGTTGAAATTTTGCAAATAAGCTTAAATATACACTCTGAGTATATAATTCAACGAAATCGAGTGAAAACCACGGCTACCTCCCATACAAAGTGACTATCAAAAAGCAACAATTTTCTGTTAAAACTATGACGAAAATGTTTTTACAAATAAACTTAACTTATTTTATTGATTTATATTTTACCTTCGGCCCAGTCGAAGATCATTCCTTACTAGTAATTAAATAAAATAAAATAAAATTAAAAATAAGAGTAAAAGTCCTTTCAAGGGCTGAAATGGCCAGTTATTTATTCATTTATTTTTAAGAGTAAAAATAAAAAAAATAAGTAATTTGTAAAATAAACAAAATTTAAAATAAGTTTTAAATTAAACCCAATGACGAAAAATTTGTTTAAAAATAAAATAGTTCAAATATGACCATAAATAATAAATTAAAAATATCTGTACTAATATTATATTTTGAAGTGCCTTTTTTATGTTCGGAACAATCTTGAGAAAGGCCCGGCCGTTTTTCATGAAATTTTTTATAATAAAAAGCTCTCGACCTGGTGAAGGTCTTAGGCCAAAAAAATTATTAAAAAGTTTATTAGAAAAGGAGATTCATGGCTTTCAAAATCCTAAGTAAAATTCACCTGCAAGCACAAACGGACATGAACGACTCATAGCGTATAAAAATTGTTGTTGTTGTAGTGAAAAATAAAGCAGTGTGCGGCACATCGACACGATGCGAGTGTTCCAATATTTTACTCTCCCATCCTACAGTGAGTATTGCTTTGCTGAGAATAGCAATGTGATTTGTTTTTGTTTTGCCTACATATGCCCGAGCGTGTGTGTGTGCTATGGATAGCAACAGAGAATGGCAATGTATTTTGTTTTTGTTTTTTTTGTCGTACGCTATGCGTGGTGACGTGAAAAAAAGACAGAGGCAAGCAAAAACAAATATAGCCAAACACTAGCTGCCCGTATGCGACGTTATTCAAGCAAGCAAAAACATAGTAGGCATAGAAAAATGAATCTTGGTTTGTTCGACCACTTAAAACTTGAAAACTACTGGACCAAATTTGATACTTTCTTCTGTTAGTTTGTTTGTAATTGTTCCGCAAAGGTTTTGGAAAAAATTTACGGAACATTGGACAAGGGGGCGTGGTACCTCCCATACAACCCAAATCTACGGTAGCGAATAGCTCTGAAATTATAGGTCGCATAGCATCGGAATTCGGTGTTCTACCTCAATTTACAAGAGCCGTTCCACAGGTAAAATTTTATGGGCGTTGAATGTGGGGCGTGGCACTTTTCCAAACCCCCTTTACACTTTAAATTTTTGATATCAGATAGCTTTGGAACTAAACGTCGTATAACAACGAAATTGAGTATGGAATTACTATTGGGTGATATCCATCAACTAGAAAACTAAGACGTCATTGAACAAGGGAGTGTGGCTCCGCCCATACAAGCCAAATTTGCGAATAACTTTGGAATTATAAGTAGCATAGCCTCGAAATTTGGTTATCAATTTACACGAGTCGTTCCATTTAGAGATAGAGATAGAGATAGAGATAGAGATAGAGATAGAGAAAGAGATAGAGATAGAGATAGAGATAGAGATAGAGATAGAGATAGAGATAGAGATAGAGATAGAGATAGAGATAGAGAAAGAGATAGAGATAGAGATAGAGATAGAGATAGAAATAGAAATAGAGATAGAGATAGAGATAGAGATAGAGATAGAGATAGAGATAGAGAAAGAGATAGAGATAGAGATAGAGATAGAAATAGAAATAGAGATAGAGATAGAGATAGAAAAAGAAATAGAAATAAAAATAAAAATAAAAATAGAAATAGAGATTGAGATTGAGATTAAGATTGAGGTTGAGATTGAGATTGAGATTGAGATTGAGATTGAGATTGAGATTGAAACTGAGTTTGAGATTCAGATATAGATAGATATCTTTTTTGCTACGACAGCAACGCGTCGGGTACCAGCTAGTATTTTATAAAATTATCAGAAAATTAAATGAAAATTTAATGAATTTAATGAATTTTCTGAAATAAATCAAAATAAATAAATTTTTTAAAATATATAAAACGAAAAAAGTCAAAATAAATATATATAAATATAAATATACACAATATATAAAAAATAAAATATAAAATAGGAGAGTAAAAATATAAATAAATATAAAAATATAAATCCAAAAATGGATTTTTTTTATATTATTTGATTTGATTGATTGATTATTTATTTTTAATGGAGGCGTTTACACGCTGCAACAACTATGCTTTTTTTATTTGATGTTACACTTTACATTATATTTTTAAAAATGTATAAAGAATTTTATTTATTTTTAATTTTTACTTAATTTTTGAAAGTTGTTGAAAATATTAAACAAAGTGATGAAATTGTTGAAAATTTGTAATTGTTTTTTTTTCAGCGGTTTTTATAATGAATGCGATCTTATTTTTTTATAATAAAAATTATTTTTTATTCTTTATCTTTAAATATCTTAAAAATAAAAAAAACTTAAAAAAAATTAAAACCAAAACATTAAAAAGAAATAAAAAATTAAAATTAGAAACACAAATTAGAAAAAAATAAATAAATAAATTAGAAAATTTCAACTTATAAGAGAAACCAAAAACATAATAAATTATGTTTTTTGTTTTTGACATTGGGTTGTATTTCTGATATATTGATATATTTTCGAAAATATTTTTGCTCAGATGAGAATAAAATATTTTAAAAATTCTTTTAAAGGAAATCTATAATATTTTATCAAGCTTTGAAAATTATCTGGTTTTTGTATTAATATTTACATTATATGCATTCGTATAAGAAATAAAATTAATTATAAAATCGTGAGGAAAATATTGCTTCGGAAAATTATCGGTTTCAATTATCAAATTGCGCAGTGCAGAGAGGAAAAAATAAAATAAATGACAAATTTAAAAATAAAAAGCATTTAACAAAAAATTGCTTAATTAATAAAAATTAAATAATATTCCTTATATTTGTTTTTAAATATATAAGAACAAGTGCGATGATAAAATAAAAATTTTGTTGAAAATATTAAAAAAATTTAAACGAATTGTTGAAAAATTTTAATTTTTTCAGCCTTTTGCTTTTTTTAAGACAATAAAAATTTGAATTTCGTAAAATTTTTTTTCTATGACAAAAAAAAATCGTACTGAATATAAGATCAAATGGATCATCAAATGCTAACTAAATTATATATTTTGCGAATCGCATCGTATTTTTCAGTGGTAGAAATATTTACATTCTCAAAAATAAGATACAGTGTAAAAATAAAATAAAAAATAGTTGTTTTTGTAGCGTGTAAACGCCTCAATACAAAATAAAAAATTAATCAATCAAATCGAATAAAATAAAATAACTCCATTTTTGGATTTATATTTTCTTACTTATATTTATTTATTTATTGTATATATAATTTCTATTTTTCATTTTAACTTTTTCATTTAATTTTTTAATTTTCATATATTATTTGAATTGATTTATTTAAGGAATTTAAGTTCCATTTAATCTTATATTCATTTAATCATTTATTCAGTTGTTTATGTTATATTTTAACTGTTTTATTTCTCAAAAAATTGTTCGTTATTGGGTTTTATTTAAAACTAATTTTGAATTTTGTTTATTTTATAAATTCCTTAATTTTTTACCTATTTACTTACTTTCTCATATTTTCAATTTTATTTTCTTTTATTTTATATTTATTTTATTTAATAAATATTTTTCAAACATGTTACAGTGTAATTTATTTACAGTTTACAATAGCAAACATGCATATTCACTTTATTTAAATATTTTTATTGCATTTTTTAGTGGAAACAAAGTAAATATAGCAGCAACTTAAACCAGTTGGTCTAGCTGACGATTGTCCTGCGTGGCAACTAGGCCCATATGATTTATTGTGAATGAAATTTTATTTATTATATAGGTACAGTAGGGGTGGATTAAGTTAAGTTAAGTTAAAAAAAAATTAATACATTTAATTTACTTTCAATTTTATTATTAAGTATAAAACGTTAGCATATAAGAATTATGTTTCTTTTGCATGCTGCACATAAGGTAGTTTAACAATTAAATTATTATTAAAATGATATAACAACAACAGTAATTGGGTGATTAATTAAACTTATTTTTAAGACAATTTTTAAGTAATTAAGAAAATTCCAAGAAGAATGTATCAAAAAATTATATAATTGCAATTTATAAAGAATACTAAAAATTCAAATATTTTAAAATCAATAGAAAAAACTATCTGGCAATAAACGAATTTGCCAGAATTTAACAATATAGGAAAAAAGAAATGAGAAAATATAAGAATTGAACAAAAGAAGAAAAGTAGTAGAAGTCGAGAATAGAAAGGAATTAAGAGAAATATTCGAAGATTAAACGCTTAAAGGCTCTTTGTTCGGAAATGACTTTAATGTTATTTGGCAAAGAATTCCACAGTCTAATTGCACTGACGAAAAACAGCCTGCCAGAGTTTTTGTAATAGTAGCTCGGAATCAAGAGGTTCATACTTCTATGCGATCTGCAGAACTGAAGTTTTTCGTACAGGTAGTGTGGGCAACGTGTGTAGATTACTTTATGCAAAAAAATACAATTTCTTGCTTCAAGATAACGAACTAGGCATCGTCCAAGTAGCTTAGTGCGGAAGAACGAAACATGGTCAAACTTCTTAAAACCATATACATAACGGGCAGCGTTATTCAGAGTAACTAGCAACTTGTGGGATGACCGGAACAAGATGGCTATAAACGACTTCCGAATAAGTAATAATTGGCATCAACAGTTGTAGGACAAGTTTACGTCTCGTTTCAACTGGGACAAACGCTGCAGTCATTCTCAGATTTCTTAGAAGAAAATAGACTTTGCTGACGCAGGAATTTATGTGTTCCTCACAGGACAGGGCACTATTTATTTGAAACCCAAGATAAGAAGCCTTACTAACAACTTTCAACTCAACGTCGTTGAGGAGAATGGGGGGAAAATGTAGCTTTGTGAAAGGTGTTTTTGTAATAGGTAAAATGTAAGATTTAAGAGGGTTCAGTTTAAGTTTATTTGCTTTAGCCCAATCTGCAATAATCTCTAAATCTTCATTAATTCTGACACACAGATCTTCAATGAGCCCAATAGGTCTTGACAAATATAATTGCAGGTCATCTGCGTACGCATGCATTGTAACATTATTGCATTTATCGAAAATGTCATTGATGAATATTGAGAACAGAAGAGGGCCTAAAACCGAACCTTGAGGAAACCGAACAGAAATGTAGAAAGAATATTTCCAACTTTAACTCTCTGTGTCCTCCCGCTTAAATAGGTATTTAAAAGACGAACTGATGCATCAGAGAAGCCAAAATTGACTTTGAGTTTTTTGCACAAAATGTCATGGTTCACTGTATCAAAAGCTTCACTGTATCAAAGAAAAGTCCAACAAGAAGAGTAACGTCAAGTGTCCCATATCAAAGGATATTCTAACGTCGTCCAAGACTTTAACGAGAGCAGAGGAGCAGCTATGTCCGCGGCGGAACCCGGACTGTAGATCCGACATTAGACCCAGTGAGTTTATGTGGTTTGATATCTGCTCAGCCATTAGAGATTCACAGACCTTGGAGATTGAAGAAAGCACACTAATTGGACGGAAGTCAGAAGGATCACACGCGTTCGTTTTTTTAGCAATTGGTATAATAGTTGTCACCTTCCAGATAGCAGGATAGCACGAGGTAGTAAATATGTGATTGATTATGTGCGCAAGCGGACTAAATACATATGGCAGTATGAATTTGACAAACTTTAGGGAGATTCCATCTTCACCGGAAGCATTTGACTTGATTTTTGTTATGCAGCGAGCGACATCCACTTCACTGACCGCGTTGAAATCAAACAAAGTAGGAAAGTTGTTGGCAGGGTTATTGTAATTAATGGTTTCAAAAGATTCATCAGATATCGTGCTTGCAATGAAAAAATTATTGAGAAGATTGGGATCAATTGAGAGAGATTCGACCTTTTTATTGCAAATACCGATACCTTTTAAATTTTTCCACAACTTTTTAGATGGTAACGTGGGACAGAGCTTGGACAAATAGAATTGTTTTTTAGACAACTTAACAGCTGAGGTAGCTTCGTTCCTTGATATTTTAAATGCCTCCCAGTTCGGTACGGTTGGGTTACGTTTCCACCTGCTATATGTTTTATTGCGTTTTTTAAGAGCCATTTTGACGGAGGAGGTAAACCAGTGGCAGGACGCACTGGTGACTCGACGCGTACGTAGTGGAACATAAGCTTCGAAAAGATCAGATATCTTTTCAATAAAGTAATTTAATTTATCATCAACTGAGCTCAGAAACCAACAGTCAGTCCAATTAATAAGGGTCAAACTATCAAACAGGGATCCATAATCAATACTCTTAAAATTACGAAAAGAAAAAGTAGTTTCAGAAGCAGGTGAAGAAAGATCAATATCCAGTGTGCAGAATATTAGATCATGATCTGATACAAATGACAATTGGTCAAAAAGTAATACTGACGTCAGATCTGAAACAACAAAAATATCCAATAAGCTTGGGGGGCCTTGTTAGCAAACCTAGTTGGAGAAGTTGAATTTACTACATTAAGACCCACTTGTGCAAAATTATCCATTAAATTTAAGCTGAGATTGTCGTTTGAAAGAATATTTCATATTTAGTTTCAACATTTAGTAAAAAAAATGTTGATGGCTTTTTAAAGATGGTAAATTTTTTTATAATTTTGTCCTTAGGTACATTTCAATCCAATCAGAAATTAAAAAATTACATCGTTATTTTTATAGCTCCATTGAAATAGACAAAATCGGAAAAATTCAATTTTTCTGACGATCAACGAAATGTTCAGCTAAAAAAGTACAGAAAATCCTAGAGCAACAAAAACCTACAGAAAAAGAAAGAAGAGCAAAAACAAAAACCATGCAAACAAAATGTAAACAAACAATGCTTAGAATTCCAGTAAAAAAAAAAATGTGAACAAGGCTTCACGGCAGCTTTGTTGATAATATTTTGTAATTTTATGTTAGAGTCTATCAACAAATTCTAGCAACTTACTCGTCTTTGATGTTGGCTTACAACCTTCCGTAGCTTGCAACTTGTCCCGTTACCTTTTTGCTTGAATTTATTTTATAATCCTCTTTTGCTTGCACTAAAAATGTGTTCCTTTTTTGCTTTCAACGCGTTATATGTGATATATGTAATTGTGTTACCAAATCAACTACATTCAACGATTTTAGTAACTGCTCTACTAAATTCTTTACAATTGACTGCGTAAAACCGTTTAAATATCTCCGATTGTTACTTGATTGGAAAATGAATTAGGTTTATTTGGGCTACGAGACATGTTTATCTTCTTAAATCGTTCTGCTCCTTTATACCCAAATCGCAAAGGCGCGTTAGGTCAGTCGCGCTTTGACAGCTAAAGTAGAAACAACGAGTTGTTATGAAGCAATCCATAACAATCCGTTCTTTGTATCGTAAATATCGTCGAATCTCGTAAGAAGGGGTAAAGTACGTTCAAAGCGCGAGCTGCTAAAAAAAGTTGAGAAGTGTTCAACTTGGTCGCGCGTTTGACATTTGCCGATAGCGCAGGGTTGTATTTTCATTGAGTTAGCTTAATATATGAGCATTGTTGAGTTGCAGTAGTAAAGACATGTTTGCATGGGATTTGTTGTTTCATCAAAATGTTTTACATGCAATAACAATAGAGTTTAACTACTACAGCTTTTTCGCACATTCTCAGCATACACCCATTCAAAGCCACAACCAAAAAATCTTTGAGATTTTCAACGATATTTGTAATAGTGGTTCAAAATGAGTTTATGTGGGAAAAATTTACACACCAACACAGTGGTTGGGCTCGAGGACAACACAAGACGTCACGACTAACCATGCAGACATATAACCATGCAATTACACAATAGTTTTTAATCTATTTTTGAGTTGACCTTTTAACAAGTTAACATCAAAAAAGTTGCAATTGTTAACTAAGTTACTCATGCGGTTTAATGGAGCAGTTAACATATAATTTGTTCTAATAAATGGTAAATAAATTAAATTGTTAGCGTTTCTACTGCTTCTCCGACTCGAGTTAAAATTTATAAGAGAAAGAAGTTCTGGAGAAACGAATACACCAGTTATGAGTTGGTGTAAATAGACAATATCTGCAGACTTCCTTCGCTCACTCAGTGATTGCATTTTTAATAGTTTTAAACGATCCTCATAAGGAGGAAGGTTTAAAATGTCAAATCCACTTAGGCCCCTTAGAGCAAACATAACAAAACGTTTTTGGACCCTTTCTATACGATCAACATGCACATTGTAACTTGGGCACCAAACTTGACTTGCGTATTCTAAGTGAGGACGCACAATTGCATAATACAACGTTGTAGTTGTAATCATACTATTAAACTCTTTGGCCCAGCGTTTTATAAATCCAAGCATTGAATATGCTTTTTTACAAATGTAATCAATATGGATGTTAAACGATAACTTAGAATCCATGTATACACCGAGATCTTTCACGACACCCACACGACTTAAGGCAGTATCTTTAATTTGATAATTGATAATTAAATTGTTTCTTTTACGCGAAAAGGTCATTGTTTGGCATTTATCTGGGTTAAGAAACATATTATTTTTAGAACACCAAACCTCAAAAGATTTCAGATCAGACTGGAGTAGGGCTAAACCGTCTTGTGAGCTTATTGTTCTGTATATTTTCATATCATCTGCATAAATAAGCAGATGAGAGTTTTTTATGATGTGAGTTACATCATTAATTGCTAAAATAAACAGAAGTGGACCAAGGTGGCTACCTTGAGGAACACCGGATTCCGCAATAAACTCAGCAGACAAAATCCCTCGGAATCGTATTTGATAAGATCGCTCTGACAAATACGATTTAATCCAGGTAACAAAATATTGTGGAAATCCCATAGACGTGAGCTTAAATAAAATTCGATTGTAAGGAAGCTTATCACATGCCTTACTAAAGTCAGTATAGATGCAGTCGACCTGATTACCAGATTCAATCGAATTTAAGCAAAATGTTGGAAAATCGAGAAGATTAGACACAGTGGATCTGCCATTAACAAAACCATGCTGACGAGTCGTTAAAACTTCTCCACAGTGAACCTTAACGCGATCGTAAACCATTCGCTCAAAAAGTTTGGGAATCGATGAAAGCTTAGCGATAGGCTTATAATTTATGACTTCATTCCTGCAACCTTTTCTATAAATTGGACTAATAAATGAATTTTTCCAAAAAAGTGGAAAATAGCCTTCGTTAATAGATTTATTAAATAATAAAGATAGAGGTTGACACAAAATGGAACCGCATTGAGTTATCACTGCGGCAGGAACTCCACCAGGTCCAGCACCAAAATCCTCATCGATTGACCCAATATACTTTAGTATATCCTCTGATGTAAAGGATATAGGTCCCAAAGAGAACCTGGGTGCGGAATTCATATATTCAAAATAATCTTCATCAGGATCAAAAGAATTTGAGCAAAATGACTGTTTAAAAAGATTTGCAAATAAGCCACAAATTTTGACGGGATCGTCAGTAAACCCATCAGGAGTTTTGAAAGATGAAGGGAATCCATCGGATTTCTTCTTTGTGTTTATGAATCCCCAAAACTTTTTTGGATCAGACAATATTCTTAGCTTAATATTGTCTAAATATTCACTATACAATGCAGCTGAGCTATTTTTAAATTCCAGAAACAAACGTTTGTAGGTTTCCAGGTCATTTGAGTCTAAGCTACAGACATATTTCTTCCATGCCTTATTCCTGTTGTTGCGAAGAGTTTTTAAATCCTTTGTGTACCAGGGGTACGAAGAATTTTTCGCATATTTGAGCCTATATGGAACGGATTGAGAGAACATAGCAAAGAGTTTCATATAAAAAAAATAATGGAATCATCAAGATTATTTACATTTATATACTCTAAAAGAACATTAAGTTTGTTAAAAAGTAAATGATTCAACCTCAAAAAGTCAGCTTTTTTAAAATTGAATTCATAAACTTTGTCTTCCGAACTCGAATTAACTATACTCTCTCTGTCCGATTTATACCAAATGCTCAATGGTGGATGGTATTCATCAACAGTTGACAGAGCATGAAAGGCCCTCTTAACAATGACATTGTTGCTGTCAGTAGTAAAGACCAGGTCAAGAAGTCTTTCCAGGCTATTATAAATACAACTAACTTGTTGTAAGTCAGAACATATATTGTCAACAAATATATGTTCTTGGCGGGTCTTCGAATTTGATGCACAATAAAATGTATCAGATCAAATGTGTCAGATGAATGCCATTTTAAGTTAGGCAGATTAAAATCTCCTAATAATAAAATGTCGTCATTAATGTCAAGTATATTTACAACGTAGTCAACGCAATCTGCAAGGCTTGCGAAGACCTCTGCACTACTCGTCGGAGGAACATACGCATTTATCACATATACATTGGAGTTACAATGTATAACTTTAACGCATATTAGTTCTATGTTAGATGAGCAGGGAATATCAACAAGGGAACTCACAAAGCAGTTCCGTACAGCTAAAAGGACACCACCACCGACAGAAGTCAGTGAATCTGTCCCTTCTAAATACTTGAAAACTATTGTCAAACAATTCCAAGTCAGTAATGCTTCCATTCAGCCACGTTTCTGTTAACGCAATAATATCCTCAGAGCAATTCTGCGACGACAGGAATATGTTTTGCGTCTTTGAACGCAATACCCTTGCATTTTGATAGTAAAGGGATAGCCTATTTAGTTTTTTTGGGTCTGACGGGCGGCTGCGGTCGTCTTACGAGATTTATTTTTAGGCTTGAAATCACTAACGAGAATATTATCGGCCCACATTCTAGAGTTTAGTACAGTTGCAAAGTCTTCAGCTGCAACTGTACGAATAAAAGAGGCGTGTGAAGGCTTATTACCTATTTTCTTACATGAGCAGAATGCATTTGAAGCAACTAAATTGTTTTGTTTAACAAATAAAAAATAAATAACTGGCCATTTCAGCCCTTGAAAGGACTTTGACCTAGCTTCTTATGATCAATTGTGTTGTGCGTGTTATTAAGTTTGTACACAATTGACCGAGAACCGGACCTACATGCTTAACGCCGACTCCGAACGGCGATGAACGGAATGTTCTCGTTCTCAAGAAGCTTAACATGGCATTTTGATTACTCTCTGAAGTTTGCCATTGTCTGCAGAGAGGTGGCGGCCGTACAGAAAAATTATTTTAATTCAAATAATTTTCTGTCGCTGCTGGGGTTCGAACCTGGGTTTCCAAAGTTCTTTGACATAGCGGCCACGCACTTTAACCAACTACGCGACGGACGCCACAAACGTTTAACAAACGTCACAATATTTTCAGATGATGTGTCGGGCTGTAGACGTGAAAAAAAAATGTTTTTAGTCCTCGACACTGCCTTTAATGTCAATTGACTATTAGGCGCAGTTGAAATTGCATTGGAGCTACCCCAGCAAACTAAAAGTTCCGAAATCGTGACGAATTCGTTTCGAATATTTCGGTATCTTTCAGATTTCGGAATCCGATTTCGTCGCGAAATAGTAAAGAAAATCGTATGAAGGGGTTGACACGAATTCGTGAAGAGGTGTCGTAACTATTTTGTAACTATATTTCGTTACGAAATCGGAACGAAATATCGTTTCGAAATTGTAACTAAATATAGTTATGAGATCGGAACGATATATCTTTTCAAAATCGTAACGAAATGTAATTATGAAATCGTAACGAAATGTAGTAACGAAATCGGAACGAAATGTATTTACGAAATCGAAATGAAGGTATGCACATAAATTAAGAACGGTTAAATTTAGAGATACGAAAATGAAAAATTTTATTTCATTTAAATTTCATATTATTGAACAATTTCAAGCGATATAATGAGGCTGTGTTATAAATAAAATGTTAAAAGGAATGTTGAAATTAATGTCGAATGTTAGTTGAATACAGAGATGGGGGTAGTGCACTAAAGTTTCAGCTTCAGCTGACATATACTGATATTGAAAAATTATTTATTACTTTCAAGTGGTGTTGACTGATGAATTAAAAAATATAAGCCCCACTATACATTAGTGATAGTGATAGTGAAAAATTTTTCACTAAAATTCATTTAGTGCAACTTTGTTTTTTTGCACTAAAATTAATAGTGCAAAAAAAATGCCCGCACTAATGGTATTGGAACACAGAAAGTTTTCACTCAATGGAGAGAAAAGTTCAACAGTTTATTTTGAATAATTGCACTTATATAAATTTGAAATTTCTAAATTGTTAGCCCATTTAGAAAATTATATTTTATTATTATAGAATTTTCTTTTATTCGAGGCTGGCTTAAATAATTTCAAAACCAGTAATGTTTGAAAGTTGAGTGGAAACATTTTTAATTGCAGCTTTCATGTAGTGACTGCTCAAATTTTGCACAAATTGAGTGTAGTGCAGATTTAGTCACTAACACTAAATTTAGTTGTAGTGCAACAAAATAACACCATCACTAAAATCTCAAGTGATAGTGAAGAGATGTTTCACTATCACTAAGCTGGTAAAAAAAATAGTGAAAAATATAATTTCTTTCAATATATTTAGTGTTAGTGAAATGCTTAGTGCACTCACCATTTAGTACAAAACGCCCAACTCTGGTTGAATATTTCTGAGTTGATTATTTCAGAACTTTTCCAAACTCTCCGCCGATCCATGATTTCTTGTGGTGCTCGCATGCAGGAGTTCCATTGAAATGCTTTCTTCGCCTTGAGAGGCGTCAATATTTAATTGTTGAATACTTACTTCCTCATTCCGAATTTAATCCAAATTTGCCACGAGTCCTCGATTTTTTATTGAACAAACTCCTCGCTGTCACTCATTAAAACACTTACTGTTGTTGTTGTTGTTTGTTGTTGTTGTTGTTGTTGTTGTTTTTGTTGTTGTTGTTGTTGTTGTTGTTGTTGTTGCTGATGTTGTTGTTGTTGGTGGTGTTGTTATTGATGTGAGTATTTGCGAAAAAATGGAGTCCATAAGCCTTGCAACTTTTTTTTTTACACTTTTACTAAAACCTTGACACGACATTTCACATTTGTTGAAGAACAACCACGGAAAACAGTTTATTTTAGATTAAAACAAATTTTACCTCAATCACCGCAATGCGCACTTGTTTAGTTTGCACTCTTACACGTTTATTTAAAAAAAAGGAAGTTGTTTGGATCATATGATAAAAGGATCACATGATAAAGAATAAATCTTACAAACCGGCACATATCGAAACTCGATATAAATTCGCATCAAAATCGAAGCTGTTTCGAAATTTGATGTAACGATATAGTAACGAATTCTTTACGACAGTTCGAAATAGTAACGAATTAGTCGGAATTTCGATAATGTCGTCAAGTGTGGTTTGCTGGGACTACACAATGGAGGAATAGTAGGAGGTGTAGAAGAAGTTATTGAAAAATTCATTTCTGGTTGCTAAGGTGTTAGAGGCGTTGCTGAGGGGTGCTTTGCCTTGGGAGACCTAGAGGACGCTTTACGGCGTTTATTATTATTTTTTTTGGTTTTCTTGTTTTTCCTCTGTGCTTTAGAATTAATTGGGTCTTCTCCTAATGAAACCGGCAAAGTTCCAGAAAAAGCAATCTCAGATGAGAGAGGCGTAATATTTTCCGGTGTAGAAGTTTCACTAGTGATACTGTCATTAGGTACGGCACTAACTTCGCTAAAAAAGGACAAAATTTTTCTAAAATCATTATTCAGCAAGTTAAGACTTTCTCCAAAAGTTTTAATTTTTAAAAATATCTTATCAGGAGAAAGGACAGACAATAAACTGTCAGCACACGACCTTGAAATGCCAACACAAGAAGCATGGAACATTTGCTCACAAGGACCAGAACAACTGAACATCGGGTACAGTATATTTTGGCTCTTACACTGCTCGTTCAAAGAACAAGCAGCAATATTGTCAACAGAAAAATAATCCATTGAAAAAAAATAAATGAAAATTTAAAATTCTGAGCAAACGCTTTAAATTCAAAAAGTGCTTCTCAGTTTGACTCAGAATGTGCTTCTCAGTTTTACTCAAAAGAGTGCAGTGAACGAATACAGTTACAAGTAACAACATCAATTGAAAACGTTCACTACGCTTAAGAATAACAACACTACACAAAGAGGAATTAAAAAATAAAGAAACAAGACAGACAAGCAAGCACTACTTTGTTGTTTTTTTTTTTTTTTTTTTTTAACAAGTTGTACAACAAGTACTAAATTAACACATATTAAACAAATAAACTAAAACTTATTTAAAATATGAACAAATTCACTAAAAATAGTTATAATACTTAGCACTTCACTATATTATATTGATAAATAGTTTATAGAAACAATTATTAAAAAACACTAAACACTTCACTGCAATAAAATAAACTACACCGACACCGGCGTGGCGTCTGTGGCGTAGTTGGTTAAAGTGCGTGGCCGCTATGTCAACGAACTTTGGAAACCCAGGTTCGAATCCCAGCAGCAGCGACAGAAAATTATTTGAATTTTTCTGTACGGCCGCCACCTCTCTGCAGACAATGGCAAACCTCAGAGAGTAATCAAAATGCCATGTAAAGCTTCTTGAGAATAAGAACATTTCCTTCATCGCCGTTCGGAGTCGGCGTTAAGCCTGTAGGTCCATTTCTCGGTCAATTGTGTACAAACTTAATAACACGCACAACACAAATGATCATAAGAAGCTAGGTCAAAGTCCTTTCAAGGGCTGAAATGGCCAGTTATTTATTTATTTATTTACACCGACACCGGCAATAGGACGAGATCAACTGAAATGTTTTGTATTGAATGTAATTTAATTTTGACTTTTTTACAAGATAAATCATTCATAACATCAGTGGCTGCTTATGCTATGGTTGTTGCTTTGTTTGAAGCGAATATTTTTCAGTACCTGCTTGTGTTGTTGTTGATGTTGCTTATATGTATGTAAATTTGTACGTGTGTTCTTGATGCTGCTGTTGTTTATATGTATGTAAGTTTAATAGATATCAGTTGCTTTAGTTTTTTTCGTTTGTTATTGTTCTTGTTAATCTTCAGCAATGTAATACAACATATATCTTAGATGTTTATTTATTATATAAATAATATAACTACTACGCTGGTTAGATATGCAGAAACATTTATTTATTAAACATAATAAATTGTAATTATTTTCTTTATTATATAAATAATAAAGCATATAATAGCATATAATTTATTTATTAATAGCGACGGCTATTAAAATATGAAAAGCTAAAATGAATAAAGAAATACAGCCATCATTTACTTCTACCATATACATTGTGATTTGGGGATTTCAGACTTTGTGGGAATTTTTTGGATTGACTGCGTACAGTGGCATCATCTAAGTGACACACGCACGACCTGCTAACGCGACATTATGATTTCAAAATTATAAGGTCGGGCGTTTTGACAGTTCATCCCGTAAAGTTGACCAAAGTACGATTAAAGTACGGTCAAAGCGCGACCGACCTAACGCGCCTTTGCGACTTACCCTTTAAATTGCTAAACTGTATTTACCATGGCATTTTTCACTCGAAACTACAATACGGATTAGTTTGCAGTGGTGGTTCACATGAATCTACTACTTATTGCACAAAAACATGTGACCCGTATAATCTATAATAAAAACCGATTTGATAGAATCTTCCCATTGTTCAAAAACTTTCTACGTATTAAACATTCTACCTATTAAACATGTTTATTATTTTAGAATATCAAAAGTATTTTTCAATAGATCCGATTAAACAAATTCAATTCTAGTCACAATTTGAGAGCAAACAATTAAAATTTTGTCAAAATTCCGCCTCACAACTTAAATAATTTTTTCTCTTTCTATACGTGTACACTGTACAGCTCCCAGACTCTTAAATAGTTTACCACATAGCGTTCGTTGTTTGCGTAACAAAAATGTGTTTTTTAATGAAGTAAAGACGTGTCTTTATAGAGATTTAAATATATTTGACTCCTTAATAATTGTTTTCTTATTATTTTTATTTTTTTTTTATTAATTTATTATGAGTTTTCTTCATTTCATTATAACTTTATTTCATTAAATTGAGTTCTTAAGTTATCAATATTTATATACCCCTCTATCTTACGTAAACTTATAATATTTTGCTTTAAGGCTTTAATGTTAAGTGTAACTGCGTTCGCTACTTGTTAAAATTGAACATCAGAATGTATTATTTATTAATCAATTTTGTATTATTATTAAGCGTATATCGAACATTATTTATTTGCTTTAAATAGTACGATTAATAAATAATTTTTATGAATTCAAAACTGAATAACCAGTATAGCATTTCAAGGAAGCCAATTCCACCTCGACAACATTTTTATACGCAATTTCAGCAAAAACCTTTGTTACCACCCAGAAGTATCGATATGAAAAACAGACATTTTTTCCACAACTTGCTCATATCCCATGGAGTGTTCCACAAACAAGACCACAAGTATCTCAGTTCTATCATCACCAACCCCAATATTTCAATCAAAAATTTAGATCAAACGTTCCTTCAATAATTTTGCCTATAATGTTCCATCAGCAAGGCCACCAAAACCAAAACCTCCAACACCAATGGATGTTGACCAATCCCAGCAAACAAGAAATGTGAATAATCTATGAAAAATCTATAAAAATCTAAAAATCTATGAATAGACCAAATTTCAATACTTTTCAAGGAAAACGCCAACGCAGTCAAACCAATTCATTAAAAATTTCACGAATAAAATGCAAGGAATCAACGAAATTTCTCAGGAACCCGCAAATAACACTCCACAATAACCCGAAGCAGATGAATACGACATACAGCAAGGAAGTCAGTTATGGGACGAATATTATCAGGATTACATAAAATAATCGCAGGACAAACAAAATGACGACAACGAAGACTTTTGTGACATACATTTTTTAGAAAAACAGACTCTGCGTTACCCTATTCTCAATGTAAGACCGGTAACGGAGAGGTACTTAGATTCTTGATAGACACTGGATCTAGTAAGAGCTATATACAGCCTTCATTAGCAAAGAATCCAACTCAGGTAAACAAAATTAAAATATCCCATCATATTTTTTTAACTCTTTTTAGAATAGAAACTGATAAAATTAAATTTTTTGTATTACCCTCTCTTAAGTCCTTTCATAGAATTCTTGGCAACGACTGGCTCCAACTGCTTAACGCAATAACTCATACATTTATATATGCTTATAAAAAGTGGAAAAAAAGTTCAAATTAAACAACAAGAAGCTAAATTCGGTAATACTTCAGACACTAAAATAGAACATTAGAACATCATTGCAGTCCGAAGTTGAAAAGCAAGTTAACAAACTCCTTGAAGATGGAATTATCAGACCACTAGTTCACCTTATAAAGCACCTGTATGGATAGTATATTGTGTTTTACGTCCAAGGTTCTCTTTCTTTCTCGTGGAGAAGAAGAATCTTTGGACGGAGGAGAGGCGAATAAAAAGTCGGTTTTATTTTTATGCTATGATTTTATTTTGTTAATATGGCCCGCTGTCTAGGTGTGGCTGCGACCTTAGTAATATTTTTAGTATGTTATTTCTTGACGAGTGCTATCTCTATCCTCATTTCTACGCCTGTCGCTGGTATTTAAAGCAACATCCTCACTTTCCAAAGGAGTTCCTTCTTTCCCATAATTCCAATAGTTTCCAATAATTTCCAATAAGTGGAAATGATAAGTCGATATAACCCAATCCAATAAATACACTTGTCACACGTAAGAATTTTACATAACTTACATTTTACTTGCCCTTAGCGGTACGCGATCACGTGCGCCTTACATGTTGCGCTACTGCAGGCATTGCACTTTACGAGCAGCGCAGCAACTAGGGTAGGTAAATGAACTCTATTATGCTGATCATGCAAGCTAATGCCGACGCACCCAAACAGTTCATTGCTTTGTTTTTTGTTGTCGCCGACGCACAGTGTAGCCGTTTCATATAAGAGTGGCCAAAACTATTTGCAGTTGCCGCAGAGCAACGAAATTTGGTGTGGAATAAATTTTCCAAATATTGACCAAATCGGAGAATGATCACGCCTACCTCCTATATAACACAAAGTTAAAAATCGATGTATCTTTGGACTCCTTCAATATTTTTTAAAAAATTTCATATTTTGTTTAAAACCACTTAAAAAAATATTCGTTCCAAAAATGGCTATAATCAGACCATTATTCGGGGTACCCTCCATATAACCCGAATTTTAAATATCTCGTATTTTTAAAAATAAATACTCTATTTTATTATAATCACACGCAAATATTTTCAGTATTAAAGCAATGGTTTTTACTAAAAATAGGTTGGGTCAGACTATGGTATCATATAAACTCTGATTTAAAATGTTCTTTCTCTAACTCATATACTATATAACAATTTTAAAAGCTTTAAACGTTGAGGGTTGTATTGGAAGTGGTTGTATTTGTGGGCGGACTACGCCTATTTTTTGCATATTACGCAGTTTCGGTGCTACTTTCACACATACCAAATCTTATATATGTACCTCAATTATAAGCCATTTTATAGTATTTACACTGTTGTGGGTTGTATGGGAGATGGGGGTGTTCGTGAACTGTTTTAAAAAAATATCATTTGTCCAGGAATTTGGGTGCATATGAACATATGTACCAAGTTTCATGTAATTATCTCAACTCCTTCCGATAATTCTACGCTTACGGACCACATTTTCCACGTGATGTTCGGGAGTAGGTTCTACGAAAATTTTTTCTTGCGTTAATACCAGAAATATAAAATTTAAAAAATACTTTTTTTATTTATTTATTTCTTACAAATATAATTATTAATAATTACATTACTTTAAATTCATGACACGAGCAACGCCGGTTATCGTTGCTAAATGCTAAATATTGCAAAATGAAATTACGTGATTTTCTATGTAAATTTTACCAAAAATTACACAAAAATACCATTTACGAAAAATTACGTAAAAATAAAACAATGAAAAATCGCACCTCTTTCTTTTCAACATATCTTTTAAATAAGTTCATAAATAACATATAAAAAATTAAAAAAAAAACCAAAAAAATATTTTTGGAGCTATTCACTCAAAGTTGGAAAATAATTTCTGGTTTTTCAATTTCAGTAAATTTAACATCACTAAAAACGCAATGTTTAATGTTGAATAACTTTTGAAATAAAGACTGGATTTAAATAATAAAGGTCATATTGAAAATATAATTATGTATTCAGAAATTTCTAGAACTATCAAACATGATTCCTTTCTTTTTAAAATTTATCCCACAGCAAACTCATAAAGTATGTATAAATGACTCAATTTACAAATTTTAATTTTAAGCAAAAAACTGCTATCACATATAATATAAAAAACGCAAAATCGGACCTCTAGCTTTTTTTTCTCAGTTTTTTATAAATAAAAGACCACTTTTTGAAAGTTTGTTTAAACTTTAAAAAAAAAGTTTTTTTCTCTTCACTGCTGAAATAATTTTTAGAAAAATTATATTTAATATTAATATTTGTATACGGCCTCTTATTATTTATATTGAAAACAAATTTGTAAACCGCTGTGATCGAATTTCGAAGATGCACATGAATTAAGGCGATGCCTAAAATTATGATACGATCTAGGTTGTTAACCTTGGTACAGTATGCATCAAAAAGTAGATAAGAACTCAGTTACAAAAATTCAAGCGTTCTCTGCTAAAAATAAATTCCTGGTAACTTTCTCGGCATATTGGCAGTATATGTAGAACCTAAGTAGCTTGAGTGGATCACAGTGTAAAGTCATACAAAGGCTACTGATGAGTTGGTGTAGCGGCCAATGAAACAGTCTGTATAGTCAAGCTGTGTGATTTGCTCTATACAGAGCCGTTGTTGTTGTTGTTGGTTGTTGCCTTCTTTGTTCTTCATGTTGTCTTGTTGTCAACATGCTTGGCCTAGAGCTCGAAAAATTTGTTTTCAATAAAAAATTATATTTTTCAAACTAATTTTATATCTGATCTAATTGAAGGATTTTTTAAAAATACCATCATAAGCATTAGATTCCATATTTTTCAAAAATATACAATTTTATATACTTTGAACATCTCGTTCTACAGTTAAGATATTTTATCTGTAGAAGGTATATGCAAAGACGAAAATTGGTAAATTCAAATTCGCAGAATTATCTTAGTTGAAGAAGTATCTGTCGATTGATATATAATAAGTCATAATATTACAAAAAAACTAGCAAGAAATGATCTTCGACTGGGCCGAAGTTAAAATAGCCCCACGGCCGAACCAAAGTATATTCAAAGCCTTAAGCAATCGATGAAATGTTTATTTGTAAAAACATTTTCGTTATAGCTTAAACAGAAAATATTCGCTTTTGTTTTTTGATAAAGGCACTTTGTATGGGAGGTAGGTGTGGTTTTCACTCGATTTCGTTAAATTTCATACACATAGAACATGTTAAATATCAAAGTTCATATGCAAAATTTCAAATCCATATATTAATTTTTGTGGAACTTATAGAGATTTTAGCTTTTTGATAAAGTCACTTTGTGTGGGAGGTTGCCGTGGTTTTTATTTGATTTGGTTGAATTTCATCCTCAGAGTATATATTTAATATCAAAACTCAAATTCAAAATTTCAAGTCCATACATTAAAGTTTGTGGAATGCCAAGAGATTTTACCGTTTTAATAAAGTCACTTTGTATGGGAGGTAGGCGTGGTTTTCATTCGATTTGGCTTATTTTCGAACTTGACCTTTATGTTTCACATAAAAGCTTAAACATAGAATTTCGTGAGGATAGATCGTGAGATGTAATCGTGATCACAGATAGACGGACAGACGGACATAGGTAAATCCACTCGGGTGGTGATGCTGATCAAGAACATATATATTTTTCTATACCTACCACGCCTCTTTGTGGGCGTTACAAACGGAGTGACAAAATTAATATACCTCTTTTGCGGTTTTTAAACGTGGGGTATAAAAAATACAAGTTAGTTTTGGCCGCAATTATTACACTGTGCGACGTCTTAGTCGAAAAACAATTGACAACCAAAAAACTTATTGATTGGTTCATAGAAATTATTTTAAGGTTGGCTTTTTGTGACGGATGTACAAGGGGTACAGGGGTATATTGTCCGGGTCACAACATCCCTCCCCCCTTATAAAAGAAAATGTTTCTCCTTGAAGAGGTGAACAAATTTTCTGTCGCCTTATTGACCGGTAAGCAGAAGTGAGCATAGAGTATTTACATTTTGTAAATTAATATTATGCTCAACTTTTGTATCAATTTGTGTAAAATTGTTATTAATATGTAGGTATTACGAATAAATTCTAAAGAAGTAGTAAATATAAATATGAAATTTATCTTATAGGTTATATACATATACCAGCTGAACCCCGCCCGCTTGGCGAATAAAAAAAGGTTTTTCGAACAATTTGTATAAAATTAAAACATTTATTGCAATGCTCTTAAATAAACAACGTTATTGTTTTTTTATCACCACCTATGGTGAAAACAAATAGAGCAGATGGATTTCCGACACGGGAGCACGCAGCGTAGAGTTGGCCATGCGAGAAAACTGGATTTTACAAATTTATACCGCACATTTGTAAAGATTTTCCTTGCGACTTATTGATGGTAACGGCGAATGCAAGGCGCACAGGGAATTGAAGACGTTTAAATTCAAATGGCACATCAGATGGAATCATTGGAATGCGAGGAATCAAAACGTCTTCGCATTTAAATTTTCCATTCAAAATTGTTGCTTCGATTAAATTTCTCAATATTTTTTTACGGCAAGCCTGGTGCCATTACAAAGTTTTGGTTGGTTTATATTGCGAAGCATAATAATAGGCGCTCCAATTTTTAACTGCAATACATGTGTTGGTATTCCTGGCAAATCAAGTGAATTTAGAAATTCTGTGGGATAATTAACCACCTCATCCTGATTCATGATGGTATTCACTGATTTGAATGTGAATAATGGACCTGGTATTTCATTCAAAGTAGCCTCGTTAAGATAATTGACATCTTCGTTCTTTGCGGCCAGTATTGCTCGCTCGCTTAACCAAGCATGGTTTTTTGTAGTTTTGTGCTATGTTTGGGAACACGCTATGAATCAGTTCTTCTTTAGATTCAGTGAAACAACAAAAATCGTTTGGTAGTGTTATCATTCCTGTATTCCTGTTGACTGGCATTTTACCATCCCCAATTTTCAGCAATTGCATAAAAAATTCAGCTTATGATGTATCATTTTGCAATTGAACGCGTACTTTTGTTTTTAGTGTTCTTACATTTTTCCAGAGAGTTGAAAATTTCAAGTATACGTTTATTTCATCGGCAGCAGTGGAATTTGGAATGACACGCAATGTTTGTCTAAAGTCTCTAGCTAACAGTATTAAAGCACAGCCAAACAAAGTTTGTTTTTCACGTAGATCTTTCATAGTTCTATCTAATGCTTCTAATGATTTTTTGTTAGCCATCGGACATTCATCCCAAACAATTATCGCAAATTGTTGAAAGCCTTTGCCATTCCGGACGTATTAGTTATGTTGCATGTGGGATTGTCATTTGCCAGCATATTCAAGGAAAGTTTAAGTGCAAAGTGTGCTGTTCGACCACCATCCAATAAAATAGCAGCAATCCCAGAAGAAGCCAATACCAGTGCTATTTTAAGTTGCGACCGTACCGTTGATAGTAGCAACGAAATCAAGAATTTCTTACCTGTTCCTCCAGGCGCATCCAAAAAATACATTCACCAATACGTAAACCACTTTCATCGTTGACAACGTGCATAATCGTTTCATATGCATGTTTTTGTTCGTTACGTTGCAATCGTAATCTATATGGAAAGTATAAATGTTAAATGTTTTTAAAACTGTAACAGTAGCCATGTGTGAACAAATTATATATGTTCAAATGTGTTGTCTTATTGATGAAAGTGTCTGTGGATTTTTCGTATTCCGAAATGCTGTCTATATGAACTGTATCGGTATTGCTTTTTTTAAAAATTTTAAACAATTTTGCTGTTTTGTCTTTTTCCAGCGAATTCATATAAATTAAAAAAAAAATTTAGATGGCAGCCCTGTTGAAAAACCACGTAATTTCAAAATTGCTATAACGGATTTGGATTCAGCGACTCATTTTTACCTAGGGTACGCACAGCAAAAAATTCGTAAAAATTTTAAAAGTTTAGGTGCCAACCCTATATTATAAAAATTCCATAATTTTTGCAGTTCTGACTGGTTTCGGATTCAGTTACCGATAGGTTTTACTTGGTGTTCGCCCCTGCACCAAACTCGTAAAAATTTAGAAATTAGGTGGCAGAGCCATAGCAAAAAATGACATAATTTTTGAAATTCTGACAAGGGATTCAGATTCAGAAACCCTTTTTTGACAAGTGTTCGCCCACCGAATTCATAAAAATAAAAAAAAATGAGGTGGCGACCCCATCTTTTTTTAGCTTTTAAGCTTCTCATCATAATTATCTACATTAAAAAAAAATCAACTAAATTGGTTGAAAATTGCGGGCAGCAGAGGGAAACAGACGCTTTTTAAGACTTTGTCATATATGTATATAGATTATTTGTATACATATATATATATATTTTTTTTTGTTGAAAGCTTTTGCGAAATGAAGCGATCTTTTTTTTCTTTTGCTTCTTAAGTTTTAAGAAAAACAAAATTTTTTTGAAAATCAACCGAGCTCGTTTGAAAATGAGATGGTTATCACAATATGAAAACCAAAATTTAAAAAAAAATTTTTTAATTTTAAGATAGTGCTACCAGCGGTTTTCTGTTTTAGTTGAAGAAAATCGTGGAAAAAACCTTAAAGTTGAAATATTCATATCTCTCTCATTTTTAAACATATAAAAATATTTATTACAATTACTTATTTTTAAGAGAAAGTGACTAGCTCGGTTCGGAATTTCCATATACATTCGCGCGTTTTTTATCAAATTTTTTATAATTCGAGTTGTGAATTTTTAATATGTTATAAAATTGTATAGGAGGACGATCCTCAAAAGGCAACGCGTGAGGGTCAGGGGGGCGTTCTTCACATGGCAACGTGTCTGACTGCTTCAACCTGGTGAGGCCAGCATTATACATGTCGAAATCGTCTCAAGTCGACCTCTCCGTGGTGTCCTCTAGAAACGGCAAGCTGGCAACCGTTAGTTTGACGGCTTATCTGAGCGGCGGGCTATCTGCCTTTAAAGGGTTGTGCGTTGGGTTTGAAGCCCACCACGTAAAAACACATTTTAATGAAACGTAAAAGAAAAATGCTAAGAATGATCCCCAAATCTGATGACGACTACCGCAAACGAAAAACTGACAATGATTTAATGATATGCACTTGGAATGTCCGAACCCTTAATTGGGATGGTGCCTCTATCCAACTGATAGATATCTTAGAAAGATACAAATCCAAGATCAAATCCATCACTGCAATCCAAGAAATGCGATGGAAGGGACAGGGTTGCTCCCGGCAAGCATCCTGTGATATCTACTACATCGGCCATGCGGAGAAGCACGAGTTTGGATGCGGATTCGTGGTTGGCAAGACACTACGGCATCATGTCCTGCGATTCACACCTGTGACCGAACGACTTGCCATTATCCGTTTCAAGGCAAAATTTTCAATATAAGCCTGATATGTGCGCATGCTCCGACAGAAAACAAATACGATGAGACCAAAGACAGCTTCTACGAGCGCCTTGAAGAGGCCTATGAGCGCAGCCCCCGCCACGACATAAATATCGTGTTTGGTGCCTTCAACGTCAAAGTGGGAAAAGAAAATATCTTTGGTCCAACAGTCGGAAAGTTCAGCCTCCACGACAATACCTCCGATAACGGAATGAGGCTGATTGACTTTGCCGCAGCGCGAAACATGGTCGTTAGTAGCACTAGATTCAAGCATCTCAATATTCATAAAGCAACTTGGCTGTCTCCTGATGAAAAGACGCGCAATCAAATTGATCACGTTTTGATTGACGGAAGGCACTCTTCCAGTGTTTTAGATGTACGCACGATCCGTGGTGCCAATAAAGAGTCGGATCATTATCTTGTCGCAGCCACGATCCGTACACGCCTGTGCGCAACCAAGAATGCGCGCAATCCAACACAGAGTAAGCTAGACGTCGAAAATCTGCAATCAAGACGAACAGCCGAAAACTTCGCTCTCGACTCTCACACCTGCTTCAAGAAAGCACTCCTCCGATCGACGATATATGCACACAGTGGAATTACATTTCCTTCTCTGCGTACGGCTGCCGAAGAGGTGATTAGCTATCACCGCCCTCGCCGAAGTCCAGGAGTGTCGCGACGCCACTGCAGAAAAAGACGCCGCCTACAAAGCCACCCTGCAGTCGGTTGTAACGCGTGCATCTAAAGAGCGATGCAAAGAGAAGAGGAGGGAAGAGAGACGCATTTTTAGTCGAAAGAAAACAGAAGCGGAAATGCATGAGTGCGAGAAAGTTGAGACATGGTGACAGGAATGAGGTCCAAAAATTTTTCGAAAAAATAAGACGCCTGGCCGATGGTTTCAAAACTGTGGCCTCTTCCTGCAAGGATGAAAATGGGAATCTAGTGACATATCCAGAGTACACTGATTATCGCAGTGGCGGAGCGTAACAATTTGTCAGCACAATGACGCTACATCGGTGTCCCAGGAGGGCAAGCCGCCCTGACACCGTGGAGGTTTAGTGGGTTAAATTCTCCCACTACCATAGGTTTTCGATGCTTCCTGTACGAAATATATAAAATAAAAGACACACATACACTTAATTTTACTTTTAACAAACTTCTGTTAATCGGTGGCTTTACGAGTATAACGTTTTCTTTTCTCGAAAAAAATGTACATTTTTTCTCTTCTCTTTAAAAATCTGCATTCTTCCATTTTTTCTTTTAAACAAATTCAGACCTCTAAAATAGAGCCGTGATCTTTTCTGCAAAATGTTGACCTCAAAAGTAGAAAATATACAGGATTTTTGTACGTTCAACTTCGACGGTTCGAAAAATGTTGCCCCCAAATACTACCCATTGACATCGCCAAGATGGCTGATAACACGATTTGAGAATTTGGTGCGCAAAAGATGATGACGCATGAACCAAAGGCCTTCCAAATTCATGTCTTCAAATTCAGATGGCGAGTTGATGTTCGTGAAATTATTTTTACACTATCGGCTACATTTTTAGTGATGCTAGATGGGTCTCGATTTCCACCAATAAATGTGGATGGTGACCCAACTAATTATCCATAATTGGTACTGTTGCGTTTCAGCATTAGTTGGTATCCATACAGTATATTTATTAATTTAAATATACACTTGAGTATAGTGTGTAACTGGTGTTGAAACTACTATGACAGGGCGTTGGTCGCATCTGGAGTAATGGAAGTGACGCCCAGTAGAGGTATGACAGAAGTTGTATCATGGGAGTAATCGGTCAACTGGCACGCCTACCTCCCGTACAACTGGAGCATATATAACGACCTTACTTGGGTTGTATAAGTTAACACGCGCATCCGCTCCCGATTCTCCAGACTTAAATAAATAAATACCATTTCGCCTTTTTGTAGAATAAAAACCAAATGTAAGTTAGCAGGTGTCAGCTAACAATTATGCACTCGCATCCGCTCAAAACTTTTCTGCAACGTAAGCGTCTGCTATTGATATTTCACCCGAATTGCAATAAGCAGGAAGCAGCAATAGCCTCAACAACAACAACATAGCGTAAGCTTGTAGTAGCCGGCACAACATTAACAAAAACAACAACAACAACAGCAAGAATAACAGCAGCAGTAACGGCAGCTTAGCTTAAGTTGTTCTTACGATTTTATATTAAGTTAGTCCTAATAAATCTGTAAAAGAAGAAACATTGGCACATATTGTCACGAATAAAAAGTGTTCTAATAAACGGACTCATCTTATTAATTTATACATGCTATGTCAATAAAATTTAGTTTCTTCGTTTGTTTCGGCACTTAAACCCGTTTTTAAAAAAAATTGGCGTAATCGGTCAACTTCCACGCCTACCTCCCATACAACTGTAGCATATATAACGACCTAACTTGAGTTGTATACATGCTATGACAATAAAATTTGTTTTCTTCGTTTGTTTTGCCACTTAAAATCGTTTGTAAGAAAATGGGCGTAATCGGTCAACTATCCCGCCTACCTCCCATACAACTGTAGCATATATAACGACCTAACTTGGGTTGTATACATGCTATAACAATAAAATTCGATTCGTTAATTTTTGTGAGAACGAAAAGGAATTTGACACAATATCGACATTAGGGTGGGTCAAATTTTTTATCGATCAAGCGTATAGCAGAAACGTAATCTATGATGAATTCTGAGAAAATTTCCCCAAGAAACCATAGGTCTAAAATCAATCCCATTCTTCACATTTTACATTCTTCACATTTTAGTATTTAAAATGTAAACAAAACTGGAAGTAGTTACCTATGTATTGCAAAACTGACCACATTTTTACTAAAATACTCTAGTATCTAGCTTAGTATCTAGCTTACATGCATAAAGCACCGGTCTCAACATGTATAGAAGACAAGACCAAGACAAATCTTAAAGTCTTGATACAACAAGAAGGTTTACCCACTGAAGTCGATGTATTGCGCCATTTATTCACTAATTTCCACGAGCAACTTGGCTTGACGAGCCATCAAGTTCAGGAAGATCTTAACAACTATGGTGCTCATGTAAGGTCGAAGCATGTCTCTTTTCTTCAAAAGTCCCGTAAAGACAAGCAACAATATTATTCCTAACCAACATACTAATCGCAGTCCAATATTTGTGTCTCTCTACTACCAAAATGTCAGAGGACTACGCACAAAAATTTCATCAGTCTTTCTGAACTCTCTGAAACTTCCATATGATATATTTACCCTCACTGAAACTAATCTCTGTCAAGATTTCAAGGATCAAGAAGTTTTTGCTTCCGATTTCGTTGTGTTCCGAGACGATGGACTAGATAAAGATGATCATTCCTCTGGCCGCGGTGTTCTTTTGACAATTCATAATCGTTATGATTCAATATTAGTTCAAAATTCACACACTGCAGACTTTGAATTCATTTGTGCCAAAATTAGTATCGCTAAACGTAATTTATATGTTATATGCTGCTATATTCGCCCATCTCAGCCAACGACAGGTTATCAGTTGGCAGTAGATGCTATAGATTCTCTTTTAGATCTCATGGATCCATTTGATACCGTCATATTTTTGGGAGACTTTAATCTTCCTAATCTTCAGTGGGTTTTATCAGATGATGAATGTCATTTCTTCCCCTTAAATCCAACATCTGAAAAAGAAATTCTCTTTACTAGTTGCCTCTCTGACTCTGGAATCTTTCAGTTAAGTGGAGTAAGTAACTATATGGGTAGACAACTAGACCTTGTATTTTCATCAGAAGTTGAAAATTGTGCAGTTTCCGCTAGCAACCATCTACTCTCAACACTGGACCAGTACCATCCACCGCTTTCAATTACCTTTTCCTACAATAATACTAACAAAAACACACACTCCGAGCACTTGTACAGTTTTAACTTTCGGAAAACCGATTTTGAAAAACTAGAATCACTCCTTGGTAGAATTGACTTCCTTCACATTTTTGAAAGTGCTAATGAAGATATTGATAATGCTGTTGGCCTTTTCTATGGCATAATCTTTAACTGTTTCACACAATCTGTTCCTTTTACTAGGCAAAAGAGCTTTTCGTCTTCACCTCCCTGGTATAATTAAGAGCTACGTTCGCTTCGGAATAAGAGAAACAAACTTTGGCGTACATATTTAATATCTAGATCTTCTGATGATTTCCGAGTTACCTTAATGTTTACAATCATTTTTCTTATCTTTGTGATCATCTTTATGAATCCTATCTAGCCCATATCCAAACCGAACTTATCACTGATCCAAAAAAGTTCTACCAGTTTATTAATATCAAGAGAAAATCAGACAATTACCCGCCAATCTTGAAATTTTCAGACAAATCTTCGGACGACCCTGAAATAATTGCAAATCTTTTTGCAAGTTTTTTTAGTCAGTCATTTACCAGTCATAATGATGAACTGGACTCTGAATATTTCACTAATTTAAGATATTGGACCCAAACGTCTTTAACCTCGGTTAATATTACACTTGCCAATGTGAACGAAAAGTTACGAAATTTAAAGGACGATTACTCTCCTGGACCCGATGGGTTGCCTGCTATTATTTTAAAAAAACTCTCAAACACTTTAGCTCATCTTCTGTTAGCTCTTTTCCAGCTCTCTATCTCTCAATCAATTTTTCCTAAGTTTTGGAAGGATGCATACATTATACCTCTGCACAAAAAAGGGCCAAAAAATGACATCACAAACTATAGGCCCATCGCTAAACTATCATGTACACCCAAAATATTTGGAAGTATACTCTACGAAATTATGTTTTTCCACTGCAAGTCTATCTTCTCCCCTAACCAACATGGCTTTCTCAAGGGAAGATCCACTACTACCAACCTCACAGAATTCGTTTCAAATACCCTATGTTCTCTAGAAAGTGGTTATGAAGTCGACGTTGTCTCGACTGACTTTAGCAAAGCATTCGACAAAATCTCGCACACTGTCATCCTTCTGAAGCTAAAAGCTTTCGGCTTTCAACCCACATTTATTGCTTGGATTAAATCTTACCTCGAAGAACGCCGATATAATGTCATCTTTAGGTTTTCAAAATCTGAGTTTTTTACAGCAACTTCTGGTGTCCCTCAAGGCAGCCACCTTGGTCCTCTGCTATTCGTCTTAAAAATAACCGATGTCGATGATGCCATCAAATACTCTAATCTTTTATGCTGACGACATGAAAATCTATCGACGCATACATACTAATACTGACTCTTGCCGTCTTCAAGATGACCTAATCAGTTTTTCTTCTTGGTGCCAAAAAAAATTCCTGGAACTCAATATCAGTAAATGTCAAGCTATCACATACTCGCGGAAGAGACTCCAATCTCCATCACGAATTTATTACATATTAGGTGAGCCGGTTCCCTTAGTAAGTTCTTTGCGAGACTTGGGTATAATTTGCGATAAAGAGCTTAATTTTCGATCCGATATCGATAATATCATTAGTAGAGCCAACTCTACTCTTGGTTTTGTGAAACATTGGTCCAGGGAGTCCTCCAACCCATACGTTACAAAATCCCTCTACCTTACCTTTGTGAGGCCCATACTCGAATACGCCAGCCAAGTTTGGTCACCGCTCTATGCTCCCATTCGTTGCGTATCGAAGCTGTAAACGAAGATTTATTCGATTTGCGTTACGAGGCCTCCCTGGTTCCGTTAGCTTCAATTTACCTCCTTATGCTGATCGTTTGATGTTGATTAACATGCAAACTCTTGAAAAACGCAGGGTGGTTGCTGATGTCCTTTTCATTCATCAACTACTAGCAGGCACCATTAATTGTCCTACCCTACTCCAATTGCTATCGCTTAATACCAACCCACGCAACCTAAGGTCTGTACCTCTCTTCCATCTCAACTTTCATCGCATCGTCTATGGTTGTGGTGAACCTATAACTAGGATGCTTCGTCTAACCAATAACATGGTCAATGAATTCGACTTCCATCTCAGTAGATCCGAGCTCCGTAATATCCTTCTTAGCTCCAATCCCACTTCCTCCCTCTGAAACAAATTTTTTCATATGTCTTGTGGGCAGACTATAGCCCACATAGTATTATATGTAATATTCCTACCCTATAAAACAAAACAAAAAAAGTCCTAGAATTAAGAAATAAATGTCTAATTATAAGTTTTAGTTCTTAAGTATAAATTGCTTGTATTAAGCTTACCTAAATAAATAAAAATAAATACTCGTAAATGAAAATTTATAATAAATGGTAACTTATTGTTTTGTTTGAAGTCTAAAGTTGATCGATCGCATTTATAAAATAACGTGTTGTCAGAATTCTCCGCGTGATTAAGTTTTTGAAGTGAATAATTATGGAATCTTCTACAATCTCCATTGATTCCTTTGTTTCGAAAATGGACGTGTCATTTCAAATCTCAGAATCAAGTTATTTCCCATATCAAAACATCAATGATTTTGGTTCACCGAGCGAATTAAGTGAGCTTAATTTGCCAAATAACCGCGATATATTAAAGTACTATTTCTTTTTAAGTGAACGTGAGAGAGAAAATGGCAAAAACTTTTCTTATTCAATTTTTACCAAACAAGTCGCGAAAAAAATAATTGAAATATGGGTCAAACTTAATATTGCAATAATTAATCCAAAAACTGTCGCAAAAACCTAATACCTTAATCAACATTTACAAAAACAAAATTAAATATAAATCTAGACCCAATCTGATTGCCCCTTTTTTAAACACCATAAATTAGCTTTTTTATATCAGAAAATGTCAATGCATTACAACAACGCTTTGCAGCAGTGGGTTGATTCCGAATCATCTACAACAATTCAAGATTGATCAGCATACAAATAGAAAGCATACTATTCTCGAATTCATGATAGATGTTGCAGATCAATAATCAACACAGCCACCAACTAGTCATGATCCAACATATGACATCGACTTACCGAATATGGATGTTGACTCGGAATTGACATTTGAAATACCAACAACCACACACCATGTCACATTAAAGAGGGGACCGTATACCAATAGGTATGACGCCATAAATTTTGCCATGATGTGCGATAGATTTGGCATATCGGATAGAGTCGCATCTTGTTTGGCTACAGCTCTTTACACAGACATTGGCTTCAGAGATGACCATGGCGATTATATTATCATGGATAAAGCCAAATTGGCTCGCGGAAAATGTAAGAAATGTAGAGATGCAGTGTGTCGGAAACATCGTGGCGATACCAATGTAAGTGCTTTTTCTTTTGACGGCAAAAAAAATGAGGCCTTGTCGAGAGTGGAAATAAATGGAAAAATTTCGTACTAGGACGGTTAAAGAATCTCACTTACTAGTTGTTCAAGAGCCAAATACAAAATTGTTGGGACACTTAAATCTTGACGCTGAGGACTCTTGCACAAAGCAAAAACAGCTACACGAGTTCTCTCATACAAAAAATTTATCTCTTGACGATTTGGTTGGAATTTGTTGCGATGGAGAATTAAGCTTTTTTAATTTCTTTTAAGAAATTACTGGTACCGTAAATGGCATTCTACAAAGGTTCGAAATTGCTCTAGAAAAACCATTACATTGGTTTGTTTGCTTGCTGCATTTAAATGAACTACCTTTTCGCCACTTGTTTGGTGCATTGGAAAATTCGACTACAAGCGAACCTAGAACTGCTAGCGGGGATTTGACAAAATTAATTGAAACCTGTGAACAGTTACAGGTAGTTTTATACTAATTTTACAATAATTGGACTTTATTTTAAGTCAACCCACTTTTTGTTATAGGTTGTATCTGATTTTGAACCCATTTTGTTTGGAAATATGCTTCCACCGTTAAATACTGAAGACGAACATGGTCTTTCTACAGATGCGAAGTATCAGTATTGACTAGCCAAAGCCGTGTCTGAAGGTTTCTGTCCCGCAGATTTAGCCAGCATGAAACCCGGGCAAATAGTTCATTCTCGTTGGCTAACCAAAGCTAGCAGACTATAGCGACTATACGTAACTACAAATTTGCCATCAACAAACTTAAAAACTCTTGCAAACTATATTATGAAAGTTTATGTACGAATGTACTTTAATGTAAAGTATTATAGTTCTGTTGTCTACGGCAATACAATGTTAGCAAAATTTATACGGTCAACGAAATATTTGCCACCAAATCTTAGGGATATTGATAACGCTGTAGTTCAAAATAACGCCTATTTCGCTCATCCAGAGAATGTTTTATTGGCAATGCTCTTTGATGATAGAAAACCGGTTCGCGAAAGAGCAATCAAGAAGATTTTGTATTATCGAGATAAGCTTTATGATCTAACAGTATTAAGGACTTATACTAAGCATAGCATTAATTTTGATTGCTCAGACTATGTTGATTTGATAAACATAGATGATGACAGCATTTTATCCAAACCTCCATTCACCGCAAACATTCCATTTATCTAGAGTTTGGAGATTCGCCGCTGCGAGAACCACAAATTCCATCGCATATTCAGGCTACTGAGCGATTTGTTCAGTTACTTTAAAGTGTTTCGCGACGCGTAATTGAAAAAAATCGAGACGATGTTATGGCAGTAGCTACAAAAAGTCGATCTAAAATATCCCGCATTGAGAGCAAACAAGACTTAAAAGTCAAAAATTATACTTTTTGCACTGATTGAATAAAATATTTTTTGTAAAGTTTTGTAAAATTACCGAGACTAAGTAATAAAAAAACCTTTTTTTTGCAAATATTCTTTATTCATCAACATAGGCTCCTTCAAGAGCAAAATTAACGATTTGTGCTTCGCTTCAAAATACGCTTCAGTTTCAGCCATCACTTCTTCATTGGAGCCAAATCTTTTGCCGGCAATCATTGTTTTGTGTCAGCAAAGAACCAGTAGTCGCTGGGGGCCAAATCTGGCGAATACGGTGAATGAGGAAGCAATTCGAAGTCCAATTCATGGATTTTCGTCATAGTTTTCAACGATTTTGTGCCATGGTGCATTGTCTTGGTAAAAGGAATTTTTTTCTTCTTCAAATGGGGCCGATTTTTCGCAATTTCATCCTTCAAACGCTCCAACAACGCTATATAATAATCGCTGTTCGAGATAGTCGATGAACAAAATTCCATGCGCATCCCAAAATACAGATGCCATAACTATTCCAGTCGACTGTTGTGTTTTTGGTCGCTTTGGCCTGCTTCCATCGGTTGCTCTCCACTCAGCTGACGGCCGTTTTGATGCCTGTGTGTAATGCTGCATCCATTTTTCATCGGACGCGTTGTTGTTTTTGGTCCGGTTTGAGAAAACGCGGCACTCATTTGGAAAGCAGCTTTCTCATCGACGAATGCCTTTCGGTATCTTCAGAGCCTCAGCTAGATCGCGCACCTTCACTTTACGGTCGGCCAATACCATTTAGGGTACTTTCTTATGTTTTGTGGAACAACTTCCTCATTTGGGCGTCCTGAACGTTCAGCATAATTTGTACGACCAGCATCTGTACGACCTTGTTTAAACTCATACATAGCATTAAAGCATATCATCGGTAAATGGTTGCTTTTGACGGAGCAGAGTCCGAATAACACTTTCGAAGCCATTGCTCAGCTTGGACGCTATTTTTTTCCCATAAAAAAAACCGTGATAAATCAACACACGGAATTGCTTTGAATCCATTATTTTGAAAATATCAACAGTGGCGTCACATAAATCACTGCAACTTCTGAACTAAACGTTAGATTGTCATGAAATTTTTACACGTATTGTTTGAGGTTGAAACTATCGAAATATTATATCGATATTTCGTTAGAGGTACAACCTAGTAGTTAATCTCTGGACTTATTGGACCATTATTGGTTTCGACAGTCGAATCGATCGGACGTGTTTTTAATTAGCTCCGCAAGTTCTTTAACCAACTCCCCTGCCCTACCTCAACAACGTGTTGCTATATTGTGATAATAAGTGTACCGCGTAAAAGTGAGATCATTGCACTTTGTCGAAAATAACATTTAAAAAGTGCGAATATTGCAATTTAGCATTAAAAAACAATAAACAGTGCACATACAAATAAATTAAACTGTGATAATAAGTGTGCCGCGTAAAAGTGAGATCATTGCACTTTGTCGAAAATAACATTTAAAAAGTGCGAATATTGCAATTTAGCATTAAAAAACAATAAACAGTGCATATACAAATAAATTAAACTGTGTCAATAGTTCGTTGTACTAAAATACAAACAATTATAAAAATGTCGTGTGGAAATAATAATTGCACAATTGATGACAAAAATGAACCAATAGTTACCTGCAATGGGATCTGCAACAAATTTTTTCATGGTGGTTGCACTGGCTTGCCTAAGAGGAGCCTTCTCTACTTAAAGGAATACTCTACCAACTTCCTGTTTTTCCGCGATGAATGCAGGCAAATATCTGTCTCACATTTAATGCTAGCGATTAAATGTTTAAGTGAGTCCTTCGCCACATCACAATCGGAAAACAAAAAACTTTTTATTAAAACTTCTAAGCAACTGAGCAATATTGCTCAAATAACAGAAGATGCCAATAAGGCTTTGGAGAGTTCAATGAAGACCACCCAATTGGGTATAACAACTATCTCCAAAAACATAAAAAGTTTGATCGAAGTGGTTGGTGACAATAAATACTCTGACATCGAGACCGCTCTGGATGAATTAAAAAAAGATACTTCGAATATTAAGCCCCTAACTTCCTCGCTTGCTAATGACTGTAAGCAAATTAGCGAGAACATCAAATATCTGCGAAGCGACATCGATGGATTGATGCAAAGCTCGAATTCCTCGACTCCATATGTGCAACAACAGGACCCGCTACTCCCAATTATATTTGAACAAATAACTGAAGTCAGCAACGAAGTCACGGCAACTCGCGTAGAACTTGAAGGTGTTAACGATTTGCTGAAACACGCTTCATGTAATATTGAATGCGTTTCTGAAAAAATTCAGCAGCAATCACTATCATCTTCTCACCAGCAATCAATTCTAGAAGAAATACTGGAAACATCTGACACAACAAATCCTTGCCGTTCTTTTACATCTCTCTTGCATTCACCAGCCCTGTCTTCTCCTTCATCGCCTACATCTCCCTGTAAAACAATCACGAACCAAACTGATCTAAGCCCAGTTGCTGCACCTCATAAATTGGTTCACCACTTTGGAACAACATGGACACTAGCTGATTGGGAAAGTAGAATAAAAAAGCTAGCCAGTGGGAATGCTATTGATAAAACAGCACTATTCATTAAGGGTCTGCCTTTAAGAACAAGTGTATCCTGGGTCTGCAAGCTTTTCAAGAATAAGTACGGCATTGTGATTCCAAATGATGACTGCGAGAAAACTTACATAAACCGCAAAAAAAAATGCAGAAATTTCAAAATTAACATTCCAACAAAATTTGCCTGGCTATTTTCTCACACATCCAGTCTAGATGGTGGCAAGGCTGAAGTTTCAATATGGAGTGATAAACCTAGGACGCTGCTTAAAACCTCTAACACTAAGTCTAACTCTAGTTCTATTTCTTATAATACTAATTTTAATTCTAGATCTAACTTTAAGTCTAATTCTTATAATCATATACATACTGCTAGAAATAAGGCTAATAATTCTAACTCTAACTTGTATTATAAGTCGCATTGTATTAAAACTCCACATAAACAAAATCCTACCTCGTCTGATCCAAACTACACACCCTCGGATAGAAATTTACCCAATTCACATTCTAAATCTGATCCCAATTGGAAACTTAAAACTAATATCTTTCCAATCTTCACTCCGCAGCTCATTCAAAGCATAAAAACAAAATCTTCTAACTCGAATCAAGCGAATCCCACACTTCAGCACTCTCACCCGAAACGGGTCTCATTTAATCTTAATCCTAATTCACACCAGGTCACACCAGCAAACATAAATGAGAGTAATATGCTCCAGACACTATATCCTAACTTTGTACATTCACATACTTTAAACCCATCTCCTTCTGTTCCAATCACAAGTGGAGCCCATAATCAACCTGGTAGTTCCACTTCTTTCATCGACCCTCTTCAACCACCAAAGGTGAAACTAACTTCGAACTCTTGTGTTGACACCGAGAGCAGATATGCCCTATCTCGTCTTAGAGAGAACAGTGTCTACAACAATGTGCGCCTCTACCTGGCTTACATGTATAAAGCACCTGTCTCTACTTGTATAGAAGGCAAAACCAAGACAAACCTCAAAGTCTTGATTCAGCAAGAAGGCTTACCTACCGATGTCAATGAATTACGCCATTTGTTCACCAGTTTCCACGTGCAACTTGGCTTGACAAGTCAACAAGTCAAAGAAGACCTTGACACATATGGTGCTCATGTAAGGTCAAAACATATCTCCTATCTTCAAAAGACCCGCAAAGAGCAACAACAATATTATTCCTAACCAACGTAGTGAACATAATCAAAACCCTAATCGCAGCCCAATTAGTGATTCCCCGCCAACGACTGCTCTACGCATATTTTACCACAATTGTGGCGGTATGCGAGGAAAACTTAATAAACTCTTTGTTGACGCGAAATCTTGCCTCTTCCAAGTACTAGTTTTCACCGAAACATGGTTAAACGATTCTTTCAGAAACGAAGAGATTCTTGACAGCAATTGGACAGTTTATCGAAATGATCGGGACTTTGGCCACACAGGTCTCTCCCGTGGAGGTGGTGTTATGATTGCAACGCATAACTCTTTAGAAAGCGAGCTTGTTGCAACAACCTCTCACACACTCTTTGAACACCGTATCGTTAAAGTTCGCTCAGGGACCAATATTTTTATTTACATTGTTGTCTTCTACATTCCCCCCTGTTCTATCGAAACAACATACAACGATTTATGTGAAACAGTCCAATCGTTAACCGCAAACTTAAATGAGGAAGATAAAGTTATAATTTTTGGAGACTTCAATCGTCCAAATATCTCATTTATCGTCGATGAAAATGACAATTATCTTCTTCCGGTTAACCTTTCAAGCTCGATAGACTTTAATTTACTTAGTACCTTTTATAGCAATGACCTACAACAAGTTAATCCAACCCCAAATCGGAACGGCAACTGGTTGGATTTAGTCTTTGCTAATTCGTATGATGAGATAAAGATTACTGCAACTACTCAGGCTGAACACTTATTTTCTAATACACTCCACCACACTGCTTTAACTGTAGAATTTCCTAGTAACAACATGTCTTTTACCACCTCATTTAATAACACAATTGTGTTCGACTTTCTTAATGCCGATTATGACAGTATAAAAATTGATTTGAATGCCTATAACTGGAACGATCTATTAAATTTGGAAATAGATAGTGCTATTTCACTTTTCTACCAACGCCTTTTCACAAGTATTGAAAAATTTGTGCCTAAGATAAAGAAAAAAAATAAACTTTCAGAACCATGGCTTGACCAAAGTCTCAGACATATAAGAAACCAAAGAAACAAGCTATACAAATTCATTAAGAAAGGCGTAAATGTAAGCGATGAAATCAAAATGAGATACGAAGAGCTCTACAATGAGTTCTCTATAAAATCAAATGATGCTTATAGAACTTATACCAACCTTATTGGAGAAAAAATTCTTAGAGATCCTAAAAAATTTTTTGATTTCGTTAATGTCAAACGTAAATCAGCTGGATACCCCTCATCTATGTTTAAAGGCAATACAATTTCTTCCAACCTCCAAGAGATCTGTAATCTTTTTGCAAATCACTTTAGAGAAGTTTTCTGTGCTCCCACAACCCAGGCTCTCTATTCCTCCCCCTCTCCTAATGCGACAGACATTATAAACAATATCAGTCTGACGCTGGATGAAATTGTTAATGCTATCATGGAACTTGATTCAAACAAAGGACCTGGACCAGACCTCATACCACCAAGTTTGTTAGTTCAATGTATAAACAATCTTGCCATTCCCTTATTTATACTTTTCAACAAATCCTTATCCTTAGGTGTTTTTCCATCCTACTGGAAAATCTCCCATTTGACACCTATATATAAAAGTGGCGATAAAAGGTCGGTTGAAAATTACAGAGGCATTGCCATCTTGTCAGCTATACCAAAATTATTTGAAAAGATAATATGTGATAAGCTGACGAGTCTCATTAATCCCCGCTTAAACGAGCAGCAACATGGGTTTCGGAAAGGCCGATCGACCACCACTAACCTAATGATCATGGTCTCCGATGTGTTAAATCAAATGGAAAAAGGACGCCAAGTAGATGCAGTTTACACAGACTTCAGTAAAGCATTTGACCGTGTCGACCATAATATCTTAATTTTGAAAATTTAGAAAGTTAGAAAAATTTGGCATTTCCGGATTATTACTCAATTGGATCAAATCCTATCTTTGCGAACGATCCCAGTTTGTTAAATTTCAAGGCATTTTTTCAAATGAAATACCGGTCACCTCTGGTGTACCACAAGGTAGTCATCTTGGCCCAATACTTTTCAACATTTTCATTTCAGATTTATCTATTACTCTTTGTGACATTCCCCATCTTATGTACGCAGATGACCTTAAAATATATAAGATAATTAAATCAGAAGTTGATGTAACTTTCCTACAATCGAAACTGCTGTCCCTTGAGCAATGGTGTAATCAAAACAAACTTCACTTGAATGTTAAGAAATGTTGCGTGATAAGTTTTTCCCGTAAGAACTTGATACCAGAATGCAGTTACCTCCTTAATAATATTGTTCTGAGCAGAACCAACCATATTGTAGACCTTGGAGTTGTCCTTGATAATAAGCTGAGATTTAATCTACATTTTGATAAAGTCTTATCGAGGGCAAATAAACAGCTGGGATTTATAAAAAGACGTGCTAAAGAATTCCAAAATGTGTGGGTAACCAAAACGTTATACTGTACCTTAGTGCGACCACTTCTTGAATATGCTTGCATCATTTGGAATCCAGCCTTTGAATCTCATAGCGACAAAATTGAATCCATTCAAAAACAATTCCTGCTTTTTGCGTTAAGAGATATCTTTGACCCCCGTGACTATAACAACTTGCCACCGTATGAACAAAGACTCAGGCTCCTCTCTCTGATGCCTCTATCATCAAGAAGAACTTTACTGAGTTCATGTTTCACATTTGATGTTATTAACGGATCTATTGATAGCGAATATATCTCCAGCAAAGTTACACTAAATGACCCAATTAGACGTACTAGGCATACGCGGCTCCTAAATGAATATATTCACCACACTATTTACGCAAATAATGAACCTATTAGTAGGTGCTGTAGAATTTTTAATAATATTAGCGAGCACTATTCACCATCCATACCAAAATCCACATTTAAGCGAACCCTCTCAAAGTCTCTCTTTGACTCGGAATAATTTGTCCTTTTCAAGCACTGCTCCCTACAGAGTTATACTGCTTGGTCTAGTCCCCCTCCGTCATCCCCTAAAAGTAGTACTTAAGATATATTAGCGTAGTTTAAGTATTCTTCGTATATAAGTTCCTTTTCTCTTCTTCCTACCTTTTTGGCGTGTTTTTGAAATCATGTCATTCAGGTGGGCGGATTACGCCCACATCGAATTGCATATCTTCAAACACAAAAACAAGGAAAGGAGAGAGAAAAAAAAAAAAAAAAAAAAAAAAAAAACATAATGTTAGAATAAGTAAATTGCCTTGTTTTGGCCAATAAATAAATAAATAAATAAATAAATAAAAAAATATGTTACGCTGCCATTTTTTGACTATTCGTCTGAGTTTTTATATAAAACTATACAGTTTTTTTTTTAATTCATATACGAGTTTTGACCTCGATATGCGAGATATTGGGATTGATATAGATCTATGGTTTCCTGAGGAAATTTTCTAAGAATTTATCATGGATTAAATACGCATGATAAATTCCTATACGCATTCTTGGTTTTTTTTTCATCCGAACAAATTGACCCGCGCTAATGGGCATGGCTGGTTATCTAAAAAAGGAAATTAATCAAAAATTTTTAAATAAGTCATACTTTAGCTTCTAAAGGTCACATAGAGCCGACTGTAGTTCTTTCCGTTTGCTTGTTTGTTTACATTACTTTGTTCTTAAGCATATGTACATTTTGTTGTTGTTAAATAATTTAGAACAACCAAATTATCCATAGATAAATAATGTTATATCCTAAAAAGTATTTATGATGAACTATGAAATTTTAAACACAGATAGATTATATTGTCATAATATGTGTATTAAATAAATTTTTTACTTTTGCTTAGTAGTTTACCCGTCATAGAGAAAAATAGATTTACACCATAAAATTGGTATTGGTATAGAATGGTTCATGCTAATGAATACTTATAAATTTTATCTAACTTGTTAAATTTACGATATCTATTATCCCTACAAAAAATAAACTCAATACTGTTTCATTTACACATTTTTTTTTTAATGAGTTAAAAGTCCTTAACATTTTATATGAATTTGGGCACTTTTGGAGCAATTGTAAAATGAAGATTTTTTCGTTTTCGCAACTATTCGAAAGATATTTTCTCATAAACGCTTAGTACAAATACATAAATTTCTTGTAGTTATAATCATCGCGTTGGATATCGTCATATTCATTCTTTTTTTTCTTACAGAAAATCGCATTTTAAAAATATTTTGAAAAAAAAAATAATATTTTTCTGCATTTTTTTTATAATATATTTTTATTATTTTTTTATTATTTTTCATTATTTTTTTTTTCTTTTTAGACTAAGAATTAAATAAACATTAAGTTAAATATTTTTACAAAAAACTTTATTTGGAAATCTTTATTAGGTCCTGTGTTATTTTTGTTGGAAGTAGCATACAAAAAGTGCATTAAATTAAATTTTTTATTGCTTGCTTAAAGTTCCAACTTTGTCGAATAAATATACAAACATCATTTTTAAAAAAATATACAAACATCATTTTTTGAATTTAGTAATCGTTTTTGAATAACATGAATGTCCGTTAAAATATTCCTTTTTATCAAATTCAGATTTTAATTTTTGGGACTTTTGGCACGCTAGAATTGAAAATACCGCACTGTGCGGGGCCAATAAATTTTCTTCTAAGTTTGCAGCATGGTTATGGATATGATAATTATTTTTTATTTGCTGGTTCTTAAATCCAAAGTTTCATCTTTTTCTTAAGTTCATATTTTCAGTTAAGTTTTCTTTTTATGTTTGATTGTCTTAAATTAACTTGTTTTCTATTTTTAGATGATGTCTGCTATTAAAACTGGAGATGTTGCATATTCACGATTTGCTAGAATGGCTGAACTTGAAGAACAAAAACATGAAGCGGCTCAATTAAAACACAAAATAAGTGTTGATCGATCTGGCGGAGGGTTGTAAAATTATTTGTTACTTTTCTGTTATATAATCATTAAATTAAATATGTATATGACATTTCAGATATAATTTTTTTTTTATTTTCGGAATAAATTTTGTGCGTAAATGTAACTGAATAAATTCATTTGTTAATAGTATATAAATTCAGATCTTTTATTAAAATACAATTCAATTGGTCAAAATAAATTTATTAAAAATAAAAAGGCGTTGGTTATAATATAACACTGTGTGACAGTCCACAATACCTGGGAGATAATGCTGTTTTTCTTGTAGGTCTTGTTGAGTTAAAGAATTCTCTATACTTCAAATTTGCCGGACACCCCCAAAATCTGGACTTATGGTCAAAAAACCGATTTTGCCTACCTTTGCCCCTTATTGTCCTATAACTTACCTGATTGCCAACCGATTTTAAAAATTTAACCGAATCCTCAAAGACGATACTTGAACCTTTCTAACAATATATACATTGTTTAGGAAAACTTGAGAAATCTGTGTGTATTAACTCTGCAAATACAACTTTTTTCAATTTTTTTGACTTTTTTCAACTTTGACGATTTTTGTATACACTAAATTATATTGAGACCACACAAGTCCTGTACGGATTCATAGAAAAGATGTATTAGCAATTTTAACGCAATAATAGTTTCTAAAAATTTGTCAATAATTGACAAAGTTATTCAACTTTTCATGAAAAGAGATTTTTTCCAAATAAACATTTTCGGTATAACAACTCAAAAATGTTTGCTTGATCTTTTTTTTTTTTAAGTCGGCATCATTAGTTTCGCGTTGTAATGACCAGCAATACTTTGAAATCATTTTCGTTTTATTTTTTCCTTCAAAATGTTTTTGCCATTTCTTGGTGAAAATGTTCTCCTGGCTTCATCGCTTAAGTGGCCTAAGTTCTCTGGGAAGAAGTCCAAATGCGAATGGAGAAAATTAATTTTTAATAACATGTTGCATCCCATTGCACCATATGCACATAAAAATTCATTCACAATTTCGACATAGGCGTCGCTTCTATGGTTTCCGAGGAAATTAGTGCACAGCGAGACAAAACTCTTCCGCGCACGTTGTTCCACGAAATTTAACTTCCTTACAAAATATTTATCTACAAAATACCATTATAAGAACGATCAAAAACTCTCTTTTACACTTGTACTACTCCAATATTGTTTTAAAATCACGCCGATGGCTTACATCCATAAATAACTCACATTTATAGCAAAATTTTATTTGTTACGTTTGTCACACATTTTTATTGTAATTGCACACAATTTTTATCAAATTCCACCCGATATTCAATGAAAACAGTTTAAGAAAAAGTAATAAATAAAACATAAAACTAAGAAAAAACACAACTAAGATGTTGTTGTGATCCTAACATTGGTTTAATATAACAGTGGTTTCCAACCAGCGGACCATATTTATGATTTGATTGTAGTAAGTTGAAGAAATGAATACATGTATAAAAATACAATGTTAATAAAACATCATCATTTTATAGTAATTTTTCTTAAAAAATTTATTTAATTGATCAAATTCATATTTACAGTATTTTTTAACAAATTAAGCTCTGAAGAGGAAAAAGTTTGACGACCAGCGGCTGTTAGAATTTTTTTTTGGCATGTTGATTTAGTAGAAGCTGAACGGAAGAGAGAGTGAAAACATAACTCAAAAACATTCTACTGGCATTTTAAAAACATCTCCTTTCATGAAAAGTTTAAAAAAATCTCTTTTCATGAAAAGTTGAATAACTTTGTCAATTACTGACCAATATTAAAAAACTAAATTGCGTTAAAATTCCTAATAAATATGTTCTATGAATCCGTACAGGACTACTGTGGTCTCAATATAATTTAGTGTTTACAAAAATCGTAAAAGTTGAAAAAAGTCAAAAAAATTGAAAAAAAGTTGTATTTGCAGAGTTAATACACACAGATTTATCAAGTTTTCCCAAACAATATGTAGTATATTGTTAAAAAGGTTAAAGTATCGTTTTTGAGGATCCGGTTAAATTTTTAAAATCGGTTGGCAATCAGGTAAGTTATAAGCCAATAAGTGGGCAAAGGTAGGCAAATTTGAAGTATAGAGAATTCTTTAACTCAACAAGACCTAACAGAAAAATAGCATTATCTTCCAGGTATTTCAACTTCGTTCCATTTTGTCGCACTGTGTAATACTATAATTATACAAAAATCTTTAAATTTGTATGGGAGCCTCTCTTAGGAGGGGTTGCAGTGGAAAGGGCCCAAAGGAAGAAATGTTCCTCTTGTAAAAAAATGGTCGGTCATACACAGTAAGTTTCTCAGGCCCTCCCTTAATGCTTATATCACTATAAATATACAAAAATCATAAATTTTGTATGATAGCCCCCTAATGAGGGGTCGGAGTGGATAAGTCTCAAAGGAAGAAATGTTCTTCTTGCAAAAATAATGGGGATCGGGTAAACATATCTTATCTTATATATTAATACGCTAACACAAAACTTGAATCCTCTTTTTCTCAATTTATAGACAACACATTTGAATGAAAGTTATATCGTTTGAAAAGTCTGGTTTATGCTAAGTGCAGAATATAATTTTTTATCAAATGTTTTGTCATTAAGATAGGTAAAAATTAGAAATTAAAAACACTCTTTCCCCACATAAAAAAAACAACAACAAATAATGCCACACAATTTTGAGCAGAAAGCGAGAGAGAAAGAAAAGGCCTCAATACAGCTGTATCTTTTGCTCTTTCTTACTCGAAAGCAAAAGAACAACAAAATACATAGCGATCCAGCTCTGTTAAACATCGTTGCTGTAGCGTACACGAGGAAGAGTAGAACGCGAGATTGACTCAGACACTTTAACAGAGCTGTGTAGCATTGTTGGTGTTACTTTATCTTAATTTTTCTCTCTTTGATAGCCTCATGACAAAAATAGACAAAATATTTCTACTGTCATGAGACCGCGGAGAGAGCCAAAATTCATTAATCATTCAACGGAGTGGCATAGAATTATTATTTGGGGTGTATATAAGGCACGATAAATGTGAAAAAACAAAAATTATAGAGCTACGATAATTAACAACAATAAAAAGTGGTTCTACGTCCTTATTAGGAAAAAATTTTTTTAATTAACTGCATCACATTGTCTCTCAGGGAACTCTTTAAAGTAAACAGAATGCACCAAATGCAAAGGCAAAAAAAAAAAAAAAAAAATAAAAATTTAATTAAAATTAAAATAAGGACAAGTATTAAAACAAGGATTAGAAAAGGATGACTTCCACAAGGACTGAGACAAGGGTAAGGACAAAGATTGGGACATAGCTAAAACAATGTTAAGGACAAGATTGGGAAGAGTATAAGAACAAGAAATAGAACAAAGATTTTAACGCAATAAGATCAAAGCTTTAGAAAGAAAATGGAATAAGGACAAGAACATTCATTGAAAAAACATGGATTAAAACAAGAGCTTGGACTGGAAGTAGGTCAGTTATTAGAACAAATATAAGATTAAGAATATGAATGAAGACAAGTTTAGGAACTAATGAAGGGATAGGGACAAGAATAAATTTACGAATAAAGATACACTATCACTTCAAAACCTACCGATGTGTCCACGATACAGCCAACTTCTTTTTAACTTTACCAAGCGTCTTTTAATAAAAATAAAGAAACAGAAAAATCGATATTGGTATGGTCTAACTTCGACCACAGGCGATAATAGTTTAGATAATTATGCTAATGAGTTAAGAATATGATTAAAAACTTCAACAGATAAGGCTAAGAAATTAATACAACAAGTTAAAGATAAAATAGAAATAGTTTATGATAGAGATAATAATGAAAGCGCTTTTGAAATAGGAGATTTTTATAATTTATAATCTTTTAATATTATATTTGCTTCATTAGAACTGTTAAAATTTTAAAATATTTAAAATAATATATAATTAATGTATGAATCACCAAATATTATGAATATAAATCATTAAACTTCCAAAATATTTTCTCATACCAATACATGTGCATATTAAGAAAAACTCCTAATACTGTTATATTAATAACCATAAACACAGATAAACAGAATTCCTAGATGTAAACTATTTCCAACGCTCTTCTACACACACTGCTCCTGAAGCAACTTCAAGTTGACCTAAAATGGCAACGAAAACTGAATGTCTCTAAGTGTTTGTAATGTTTTTCTGATGAAATATCACTTTGAATTAAAATCCCAGCTGATTTCGTTTTAAAAATATCTCAATTTTTGCATTTTCACGTGATTGAACCACCTTGTACATTAGACAGCGCAATATATTCAAGTATAAAAGTTTTTATATATGTATGGATGTATGTTTGTATATATTTATATATATATTATACCTACGTGTGTGTTTGTGTGTGTGTGCGTGTAAAATATTGAGAATTGGGATATTTTTTCGACACCATCTACTTAGATAAATATTGCGGCGCGTTTTTTTTTTAAGAGGTATCCCTTGTAGACCTATTCCACTATCCCGTCCCGTCCATAAATTACGTAATCACTTTTATACTTAAATTGGGTCAAATTGGACAGCCTCTAAGAAATTCAGCCATAGTCAAAACTCTTTACACATCTCTAATATTTTTGCATGTTTCATGTCATAAGTATTTACACAGCCTTTCTTGGAGTCAATAAACAATTATTTACAAACATAAGAGCTGCACGACCTTACTTTTTAGGATTTAAGGAAGATACATGAATGTTTTTCCAAAAGACTCCTCGAATTTACAGGAAGACTCATCAGTCCGCAAAACATTGTGCGAAAACTATATAGGCCAGAGAATAGTTATATTTTGATAATTTTTTTAATGATATTTTTCGTTAGGTTTCTTAAAACATGTTTTCTTTACTACAAAGAATATAGAAGTAGAACTTTGTAGTATAGAAGCATACTACAAAGAATACAACAACCAAAAATTTCTTTGCGAATTATGCAAACAACAAAAAAGGCGAGAGCTTTCTTTAATCTATTTCTTCTGAAAGTGTAAATAATTTTGACTAGGGCTATATACATCTATTATTTCTTACAAATGTTGCGAAGTAAATGTCACTGCAGCATTTTTTCAGCGACTTGAGTATGAAAAATCTTCGATAAGATTAATTTTAAATGTCTCCCAAAACTTGTTAAATTCCCTGTGAATCGACTCTCCAGCCTGCTCCGACCACAACTTCCCGAACTTCATCTTTTGCAGTACTTTGTCAATCATTTGTTTTGGAGTGGTATCGTACCTCTTGTTGGACGGGAAAAAACATTGATTTGGGCCACAAAGTTGAAATTAATGGCTAAAAATTATCAAGGAGAGATCTTTGAAGGCAATGCATGCAGACAACTTTTAAAGGAATCTGCAAAACTTAATGACCCCGATATTTATGAAACGGGTGGACCTTATGCCTTGAAGCCCTTTGAGTGTGCTTTTCAGACAATGAATAAAATTGTAGATTCTTGTTTTATAACCAAAAAAACCGATTTAACCGATTCAGATAAAAATTTGATAACTTTTCGCAAAGCCATTAAGAGTACTGTCTCGCAGACGATAAAAATACATGTTATAGCAGATCATTTGAAGGATGCTATTATAAAACTAGACTTAGATGGTTTGGGATTGTAGTCGGAGCAGGCTGGAGAGTCGATTCACAGGGAATTTAACAAGTTTTGGGAGAGATTGAAAATGAATCTTATTGAAGATTCATCATACTCAAGTCGCTTAAAAAATACTGCAGTGACATTTACGTCGCAACATTTGTAATAAATGATAGATGTATATTTCTTAGAGGCTGTCCAATTTTACCCAATTTAAGTATAAAAGTAATTACGTAATTTATGGACGGGACGGGATAGTGGAATAGGCCTACAGGGGATACCACTTTAAAAAAAAAAAAAACGCGCCGCGATATTTATCTCAATAGATGGTGTGGAAACAATATCCCAATTCTCAATATTTTACACACACACACACACACACACACACACACACACACCACTTTGCCACCCGAAAGCGCCTCAAAGCTGACTAAAGCAGGCAAAATTAGAATAGGATGGGTTGTGTGCCGCATAAGGCCTAAAATACAACCCATGAGATGCTTTAAATGCATGGACTTCGGCCATGCTGCATCAAAGTGCAAGAGTGCTTTAGGTGTGGCAGCTTGGGACATCGAGCCAAAGCATGCGAAAACGCAGCAATATGCAGACTCTGCGTAAGACATAAGAAGTCTGACACAAAGCACGCGACAACGAGCATCAAATGTCCGTTTTACCAGAAGGCTTTGCGAGAGACTAAAGCACGATAAGGTTTTATCAGCTTAATCTCAACCACTGCGAAGTTGCACATGATCTCTTGAAGCAAAACGTACGGGATGTAAACGCCGATGTTGCTATCCTCAGCGAACCCTATCGTACTAGAAACTCCGGCGACCAGATCAGTGATAGATCTGGGAAAACATCCATATGGTACTGTGGCCAACGACAGCAGCAAATTAGAGACACAAAATCTATGAACTACTTCGTGAGGGCTAGACTGGGCGATGTCTATAGCTGCTACCTACCCCCAAGCCTTACTCTACAAGAAGCCACGAATGTTCTAGAAGAAATAGCAGATGACGCTGTCGGAAGACACCCAATAGTTATCGCGGGTGACTTCAATGCATGGTCAACGGACTGGGGTTGCCCAAGATCAAATTCGAGAGGTCAAGCACTTCTGGAGGCGTTTGCGATCTTAGATATCGTCACGCTGAACTCTGGACAGCAAAACACATTTGAAAGAGCTGGGATGGGTTCCATAATTGACCTTACTTTTGTGAGTAGCAGCCTATTGCCAAAAACTGCCTGGCAAGTAAGCGAACACTACACTGGAAGCGATCATCACGCAATCATATTCAGCACGGGAGACTCCGTCATAAGAAGGGTGTGCAAAAACCAGAGGAGATACAAAGAAAGCACTCTGGATACCGGCGTTCTAGAGGTCATGCTCGCAGGTATGTCTGCAACTGGCTATGCTAGAGACAAGGCCTCGCAAGTGATGAAGACCGTAATAAGAGCATGCGACGCCGCGATGGTTAGAAAAGGTAGAGGCAACAATCACCGGGCGCCAGTCTACTGGTGGACTGATGAAATTTCAAGCCTAAGAAGGTGCTGCAGAAGAGCGAGACGTACATACTATCGCTCGAGAGGCACAGATGAATTTCTACCAAACCAGTGGCGTTTCAAAGCCGCAAGAACCCAACTTAGAAAGGCAATAAAAATGAGTAAATCCCATTGTTTCAACCAAATCTGCAACGACGCTGAACAGCAGCCCTGGGGCTTTGCATATAAGCTCGTTATGAAGAAGCTCTCTTCGTTTAGGCAACCAACACCTACGTGTCCCATACTGTTGAGGAACATAGTCCACACACTATTTCCACAACAACCCGACACGCCAGCACTAAACAGAGAAGTTGAAGCAGAGTTACAAAATTTTCAAAATGTAACCAATGAGGAGCTCCTAAAAATAGCCAAAGAAGTTGAAGACAATATAGCCCCCGGACCTGACGGAGTCCCAAATAAGGTGCTCAAGATTGCGATAGAGCAGAAAATAGAGGTTTTCGTTGACCTCTACAACACATGCCTAAAAGATGGCGTCTTCCCACCAATGTGGAAGCGACAAAGACTTGTGTTGATCCCGAAGAATACTAGTTCCATAGAGGATCCATCGGCCTATCGTCCACTTTGTATGCTCAATACTGCCGGCAAAATCCTAGAACGATTGATAAGCAATAGACTGGGTGCGTCAATAGAAGATGCCGGAGATCTTTCCAACCAACAGTATGGTTTCCGCAAAGCTCGGTCCACAATAGATGCAATTGGAGCGGTGAAAAAAATTGCACTCCAGGCAATCTCAGGAACTCGGTGGTTGTACGGTGACAAAGAGTACTGTCTAGTTACAACACTCGACATAAAAAACGCATTCAATTCTGCGAATTGGACCAGAATACTGGAAGCTCTTGCGCGCTTTAGCGTTCCCTTCTACCTTCGTAGAATCATTCGAGATTACCTCGAGGATAGAATTCTCTACTACGAAACAGAAGGGGGTACTGAAAAGTATAAAGTTACTGGCGGAGTCCCACAAGGATCAGTGTTGGGTCCAGTCCTATGGAACATAATGTATGACGGAGTACTACGTCTACAGCTGCCAGAGAGGGCTCATATTATCGGGTTCGCAGATGATATTGCCCTCATAGTAGTAGCAAAGCATTTGCACGAAGTTGAAGACAAGTGCAACCAAGCGGTTATAGCAGTGCGGCAGTGGCTGAATACAGCGGGTCTCAGTTTGGCCGAGCACAAAACCGAGGCAGTGCTAATAAGCAGCCGAAAAGTCGTTGAGACCGCTAGAATATCGGTTGGTGAACATACAATTGTATCGAAACCATTCGTTAAATACCTTGGCGCTATGATAGATCATAGGCTTAACTTTAAGCAGCATCTTTTATACGCAAGTGGAAAAGCGGGAAGCGCAGCTGCAGCGCTAACAAGAATTTTGTCGAATACCAGAGGTCCTAGACAAACCCGTAGAAAGATCATAGTCACTGTCGTCAGATCAATACTTTTGTACGCAGCCCCCATATGGGCCGAGGCAACCAGATTCAGCTCCTACTTACGAAGCATGGAATCGGTGTATCGTATCTGTGCACTTAGAGTATGTAGTGCGTTTCGAACTGTCTCCTCGGATGCAGCGCTGGTTATTGCGGGTTCTCCCCCTATAGACCTTCTGGTGAACGAGAACGCGACATACGATTCGCTTCCACTCGAATTGCCTAAATCCTCCAAACGTAGGATAGCGCGAGACCGCAGTGTAGCAGTGTGGCAGACGCGCTGGGAGGCATCACAGAACGGACGATGGACGCACCGCCTAATTCCAAATTTGGAACCGTGGCTTAACAGGCGTCATGGTGAGGTAGATTACTACCTCACCCAAATACTAACTGGTCATGGGTGCTTTAAGTCGTACCTTCATAGATTCAAGCACGACGAAAATCCGTTTTGCAGCTTCTGTGCTGGAAGTGTTATTGAAGACGCCGAACATGTCTTCTTCGTCTGTCCGAAATTTAACGCCGAAAGACTAGAGCTAAGCAATAATCTAGGGAGGTCACCAACAGTGGAAACTCTCGTGGGCATTATGCTTAACTCTGAAGAAAACTGGATCTCAGTAGGCAATATGGCATGCGCCATAACCAAAGAACTGCGTCGTGTAGAAAGACTGCGCAGATCAACTGCAGACTCTATGCTATAGACAAAGTTGGTAGGCCGCACCGTGCAGATTTGCTGAAGATCAGAGGTTAGGGGGTGATGAAGCCCTGCGCTCATCTTGGAAGGTATTGCAGTCGATTGTACCTTGCGTCTTCGTCTAGGGATTCATATGCCCGAAGTGATGCCATTCCAAGAAAAGGCCGCTGTCGATAGCACCGTCAGCGTCTTCGTCAAGGGACCATTTCCCGAAGCGGCCTCCCCCCGAAATCCCCTCTCCAAGAAGAGACCGCAGTCGTTAGCACCGTCAGCGTCTTCGGCTAGGGACCATTTCCCGAGGCGGTCTCCATCTGATGCATCATCATCACGATGAGCCTACAACGCGTCATTGCATATTAAGCACAGCACATCATCGCTTTGGAATATAAACAAGCATGATCTGCAAAACGTTTCCTTGTTAAGAAGAAGCGTAGAATCGTAGATGAGTAAACATACTCAATCCTGCCCTACGGAGTAATGCCTCGATTGGTGGTTCCGTAGGGTCTTGCAGGAGGAGAGAAAAGTAAGGAGTGGTTTAGTCAGTATACCATACCAGGGACTCTGACACTATTTGGAAGTACGGGCTTCCATTTGTCTATACAAGATTCCCTCCTGTCGTCTTTAACAAAAAAAAAAAAAAAAAAAAAAAAAAAACACACACACACACACGTAGGCTGCTATATATATAGGGTGTTTTTTTTAGAGGTATAGAACTTCGAATTGAAATAAAATACAAGAAAATCGTTTTAATGTCCATCAATTTGGCTTTATTGGAAGGATAATTTTATGCCATTAATGTTTAAATATGATTTTGGGCATGTGGCCGCCGCGGCTGGCTCGAATAAAGCCAATTCTACAGGTCCAATTTTCAACCACATTTTCGAGCATATGGGGCTGTATGTCGGCAATAACGCCACGAATGTTGGCCTCCAAGTCCCCTAACGTTTCTGGTTTGTTGGCGTAGACGAGCGACTTCACATATCCCCAAAGAAAATAATCCAATGGTGTCAAATCACACGATCTTGGTGGCCAATTGACAGGTACATTCCGCGAAATTATGCGCTCATCGAATGTTTCCTTCAATAAATCGATTGTGGCGTGCGCTGTGTGGCATGTAGCGCCGTCTTGTTGGAACCACAACTCATCCACATTTATACCATCCAATTCGGGAACATAATAGTCGGTTATCATGGCTCTATACCGGTTTCCATTAACGGTAACTGACTCTCCAGCATTATTTCGGAAGAAGTATGGCCCAATGACTCCACCAGCCCATAGAGCACACCAAACAGTCAGTTTTTGTGGATGTAATGGCGTCTCAAGGATCTCATGTGGATTCTCTTCACTCAAAATGCGGCAATTTTGCTTGTTGACGTAGCCATTCAACCAAAAATGAACCTCATCACTGAACAAAATTTTGCGATGAAAATCAGCATCGAGATCAATCTCATTTTCGGCCCATACACCAAAATCACGACGCATTGCCTGGTCTCGCGGCTTTAATTCTTGCACAAGCTGGATCTTGTAAGGTCGCAAGCCAAGATCTTTGCGCAAAATCTTCCGTAAAGTTGATGGACAAAGCTCCAATTGCTGTGCACGGTGGCGAATCGATTCATTCGGGTCCTCTTCAACATTTTGCTCTACAGCGGCAATTGTTTCTTCGGTGCGCAATGTTCGACGTCTCTGCGGATGCGTATTATCACATAGAGTAAACGTAGTGCGAAAACGACCCATGGTTAACCGAATTAATTGCTCTGATGGACGATTATGTCGACCATAAAATGGACGGAGCTTGCGGTAAACTTCGCGAACTGAACCATTATTTTCGAAATAAATTTGCACGATTTGCAAGCGTTGTTCTTTTGTCAACCTGTTCATGATGAAATGGCAAACCAAACTGAACATAAATGACATTAGAGTTGCCAGATTTGACCACAAAATGCCAGTTTTATCTCTATTCGAAAAACAAACCCCTACAAAAAACACCCTTTACATACATACATACATATATAAACACTTTTATACTTGAATATATTGCGCTGTCTAATGTACAAGGTGGTTCAATCACGTGAAAATGCAAAAATTGAGATATTTTTAAAACGAAATCAGCTGGGATTTTAATTCAAAATGATATTTCATCAGAAAAACATTACAAACACTTGGAGACATTCAGTTTACGTTGCCATTTTAGGTCAACTTGAAGTTGCTTCAGGAGCAGTTTGTACAATCTTAAAAAATCATTTCGAGAAATAATTGTTCACTTAAGGGTAAGGGTGTAATGGCACCGCTAAGCAAGCCCACGGTATAATTAAATAGAATAACAATTAAAAGAGTAACAGTTAACACACTTGTTCTCGTTATGTTAATGTTCGTTTTTTGCTTATTTTCTTTCATTCATTACTACACTGGGTCAAACGATTTATATTACATCGCGACTGACGTAAATATTCGGCTGCATTTAATTTGCAAGCGTAGCATATTTATTGTACTAGTGAGAATGGAAAAGATAAAAGTAAATTCTTTAACAAAGAGGGCTTTGCTCAATTAACCAATTTATTGGTCAAGTTAAAACTTAATCAATTCTTTTTGAGAGTATTGGGGAGGAGTTTTGGAAGTATTAACAAATAAAATACTAGTATTTTTAATATATATAGTAGAGAATAATTTCAATAAAACACAGTCTTGCACTGATCTTTATCTCAAAAATTTAATCTATCTAAATATTTTCTGTGTGGCGTTAAGCCATTATAAGAAAACGCCATATACTAAATACTAACATACTAAATAAGTGTGGCGTTAAGCCATTATTAGAAAACGCCATATAGATCGGCATTAGGGACAAACACAAGTTACCTGTTGTTACTAAGTTAAGACAGACGAACATTAAGTTATTACACTGTTATAACGTTAAACCAACCTTGGTTAAAAAGTATGTTTTTGTAATATTTATTGGGGTAAATTTAACATTTTTTCCTCAAAAAATTTTTTTTAGGGTGAGCTGGAATGCCTCAATATTGAGATTATCCTGATGCTCACACTGCCTGAAATGTAGTTTCTTCGTTAGGTTCTTCTATCTCTTTATTTGTGATATTATTTATCGTATTTCTTATCTGAAAAGAATAATTACCCAACGTCAAGTTGTATTCCCCACTCATTTAACTTCCTCTATCGAATGATTCCAACCCTCTCCCCCGCCAAGCATAGATTTTCAGAGCAGCCTACATTAACAAACTTTTAATGTGGCAGATTAGTGCGGTGGATTTTAATATAATAGGTTACATAAAGGAGTGCTGTACGGGAGATAGGGGATGGTTGTGGGATTTTAATTATAAAGTGTCATATTTTTGAAGTGATAACTTCTTTAGGCGCGTTTGGCAATTTCTGATCAGTAATTTTTTTGATTCAATCGTCAGCATATAGTTAGATTCTGACGCTGCTTTTGTATGTTCGAATATGTGCCCACTCGCATCGCAGTCGTTGCTACACACAATCTTACGTTTGCATTTTGTTGTTGTTGTTGTTGTTGTTGTTGTTATTGTTGTTTGTGTTAACATTTTTATCATGCGTGTGTAGGTTTGTGCTTTTTCCAGTGTGTACGTACAGAAATAGGTATGTGGCCTTGGCTTCTATGGGCGTATTTTTTGTTATTGCTATTTCGACATTTTATAGGAATTATCTCTCAAAAGTATCTTTAACTGGAAAATAATTTTCTTAAGACCATTGAATATACAAAAAGTTTGACTATGTGTACCAGATTTGTGTGGGCGAGGAATGTTATTCTTTTTTTACTAATTTTGAGACCAGGAATATGTTTCCTTGCAACTCAGTAGTGTTTTATTTGGAATCTGTCTTAAGAATAATCCGGATTCATCAGCATTAAAAATCTGTTTTGTTGAAAGATTTAGCTGCTTTATTTCATTTCTAAGCTGGATTAAATATCGTACGACAGACTTTGACTTTGATTTGGTCGCGTTTACAAAAATTTTTGATTTTCTCTGTCCAACAAGGAATGCTGCCGAAAATGATGACAAACAACAACAAAAATCAATGGCTTGTGTGACGAACAGGTTCGTTCAATTTGAACGCTAGCTTTTTCACACACGTTCGCGCCGCCATATTGTTCGACGAACAGATTCACCTATGTGTAAGCCCTTTTAACTATAAATCTTAACCTGTGAAATATTCTACTCTAATGGATAGCTCGGAGAAATCGAAAGTAATTACCCAAATAAATTAACTTTAATAGTACGTTCACACCTAAGCTAATTTGCTCATTTCGGCCAAAAAACACAAATGACATGCGTCATGAGCTCATTTCCCATAGAAATATTAAATTGAATATCCAACTCGTTTTAACGAAATGAGTAGCAAATGAGATAGGCTGACTTCATAAACGCAAGTTGCAATGCAACATTGCAAAGCATTGCGCAACTAATGCAAAGCAATGTTGCCTTACATCACTACTTTGTCAAATGATGCAGTGCATTTGAAGGCGTTTGTGAACACCACCATGCAATGTTTGTACTTTAGCGCCAACTGTTTGCATAAATAAAATAAATAAATAAAATGGAATATATATTCCATGCTTTTTATATATTAGCTTTTAAATTTTATGCAACTGGCAGAAAGTACATCTTTGATGCGTTTGTAAGTGACCATTATATTCAAAAATCATCTACTTATGAAAGTGAAAGGAAGTCCCTTGTGAAAGGAAACGTGCCATCAATTTCTTTTATCTCCAGCAAAATTTTTTCCCAGATTGTGGTCCTTTTCTTTTTGTTGGCGGTAAAGTCACTTTCAAAGCGCAATCTTGTGCTTATTAGCAAGAGCTTCCTTTCGTGTGTCCATTTGTTATTACTTTAAATAGAATGGTAAATAATTCATGCATTAATAAAATCAAATATTTAATAAATTTATAATTTAATCAATTTAATAATGTATAAGTATACTTGTTTTGTTTGTGAGACATCAATGTTGCATCATGAAATGAAATGATGCGCTGAAATGACATCTGATGCGCATCGCAAAGGGTTGCGATGCATTAGTGAACACACTACATTGTCAAAAATAAAGTGTGGATGTTTATGAACATTTGACTTTGCAGTGTTGCATTGCAACTTGCGTTTATGAAGTCAGTCATAATTTCACGTTAAACACAGCTCCAGTGGCGTTCCTAGGGGGGGGCGGGGGGGAGGGAGGCGGTCCACCCCGGGTACCACCATTTTAGGGGTGACACTATTTCGTTTTTTTTTTATTTCTCAAACAGAAAGAAAAAGGTACAAATACATTACGTTAAAAAATTTGTGTCCCATTTTGTCGCATTGAAATTATTTCAACAATTTGTGTATCAGTAGCTTCATGCGAAAGGAGTTTTTCAAAGCTAAAATTATTAATATTATTATTATTATTATTAAAGTTTATTGGTGTACAATAAGACAAAGTCTTTTATAGTACTACATAGTGATTAACATTGTTGAATAAATAGAAATAAATTATTAAAATTAAAATTAAAAATAATATTGGCTTCAAATTTATAATAACTTTAGACAAATTTTATGAAAAATTCACAAAAGAAAATGCCATATATAAAGCATATACTATGATATAAGTTTACATTAATTTAAGGTACTTAATATAATATATTTACTATATGACATGGTAACTGAAAATAGAGTACAGATTTGGGAAGGTAGAGAAGATTGAATAGATAGAGAAAGAGGAATAATACATTTATTGGTTTAAGGAGCTAAAATATTCAAAGATAGCATGTTTGAAGCTAGTTCGTGACGTAGTTTGTTTTAAAGAGTTAGGCAATGCATTCCACATTCTAATGGTGCTGACAAAGAAGAACCTACTACTGTTCAGATAGTTAACTCTAGGGACAACAAAATTTGTTGATCTTTGTGATTGGAAAAATTGCAGTTTTACATAAAGGTATTCAGGGCTTTGTGTGTGCATAAGCTTGTGCAAAAATAATATGTTTGGAATATTTAAATACTGATATAAACTACAGCCAAGAATGCCTTTACTTCGTAGAGAAATATGGTCGTAGCGGTCAACTCCATACACATACCTAGCCGCACTATTGAAAGCTGCCAAAAGTTTATGCTGCGACTGTGAATCAAGCTGACTATAAACTATATCAAAAAATGTTATATGCGGAATGATTAATTGTATAACAAGTCTGCGACGAGTCTCAAGAGGCGTGTATTGGAATGAAGTGCGTAAGTAGCGTAGTGTCCCGTATATTATACCTATCGTCTTGTTAATCCCAAGTTTTTCGCTTTTTCAACAACTTCAATTTCCTCCGCTCCAACAAACAAAGGAGGGATATCGATGAAGCACGAGTTATTTCTCGAAATTGGAAGTACTTTAGTTTTAAGGGGGTTAATACTTAGCATGTTGGAAATAGCCCAGTTATTCAACAAGTTCAAGTCAAAGTTCAGTCTGTAGGTCAAGTCTTCTAAGAGTCCAGTAGGTCGAGAGAGATAGATTTGAATGTCATCAGCATAAGCATGAATAGTGGCATATTTGCAGACAGAAAAAACATCGTTAATGAATATAGAGAACAATAGTGAACCCAGGATAGACCCTTGAGGAACTCCTCTCACAACAGGCCTAAGCGATGAGTAAGCATTCCCCACTTTAACTTGTTGCAATCTCCCTTCCAAGTAGTTGGAAACTAAATCTACAGCCGTAGAACTAAACATAAAGTAATTTCTAAGCTTTTGACAAAGTAGATTATGATTAACAGAATCGAATGCTTTCGAGAAGTCAACAAGGCAAAGAAGGGTCAGAAAGTTCTGGTCGTAAGAAATTCTAATATCATCTATGACTTTTACTGCAGCCGTAGCGCAACTGTGGCCAGTTCTAAAACCCGATTACAGTGGTGATAACAACTTATATGCATTAAGGTGGTCGCGGATTTGATTAGCCATGATACATTCAAGAACCTTTCCTAGCGCTGGCAGTATACTAATTGGCCTGAATTCATTAGGTACAGATGCAGATGCAGATTTTGCCACAGGTAAGACCGTGGCAGCTTTCCATGTGTCGGGAAATCGTGAGCAAGTTAAACAATGGTTAATTATGTGCGTTAATGGAGATATAATGTAAGGCAAGACAAGTTTTATAAATTGATTGGCATTCCGTCAATTCCAATAGCATTCGAAGTTATCTTCATTATGCATTTTATAACATAATCTTCACTTACTGAGACAAATTCAAGAGAAGGTGAAGAAGAATTTGTAACCTGCGTTGTTAACTCAGACCTATGGACAAGCGTGCCAGAGTTAGGGTTAACACTGTCTAAAAAGAAATCATTTAACTCATTTGGATCTAAATTACATTCACTAGTATTCTTACTAAACACCCTGTATCTTTTAATATTCCGCCACAGCTGTTTGAAGTTTAAACTAGGATTAAGCTTAGAGTTAAAGAAATTTATTTTAGCTTGTCTGATCATGACAGTAGCAGCATTACAATCACTTCTATACTGATCCCAATTAGCATTCAATGGATTTAATTTCCATTTCGAGTGAAGTTTATTTCTTAACCTAATAGCCATTAAAACATTATTCGTAAACCAAGGACAACGATTATTAGAGACCTGAACTGTACGTAACGGAACATGACTAGCAAATAATACATCTAATTTATCCATGAAGACTTTAAGTTTATCATTGACAGAATCATAAAACCAGCAATCGTTCCAGCTTATAGCAGACAAATTAAGAAATAAGGAGGAAGAGTCAATTGATTTAAAGTCGTAGTAGGAAAAACAGACAGAAGAATTTCTGCCAAGCCTAATATTAAGGGAACAAAACACCAGATCATGATCAGACAGTAAAGTAATTTGATCAAACTTAAGAAGAAGAGATCTATCAGAAACAAGACAAACATCAAGCAGGCTAGGCTCACAACCACGCAAATAGCGAGTGGGAATGTAGTTATTAGCAATTTGCAGACCACACATAGAAGACATGTAATAGAAATTATCAGTCACGGAATCATTATGCAGTAAGTTCACATTAAAATCACCACACACATAATAGAAATCATAATCCACAATTTTACTGTTAAGATCATTAAAAAAAGGTTCAAGGTTATTTGATCGGTAAGGATTATATACACACGATATTAAAATTTTTGAATTTCTATCAAAAATTTCAACATTGAGAAACTCACAGACATCATTACACTTATTGACGAATTTAACATTGAGATTAGACTTACAATACACAGCTACACCACCACCTCTTCTACCACATCTGTCGCTACGAAAAAGTTTATAACCATTAAAGTTATAATAAGCATCAGGAATTTCACTTTTAAACCATGTTTCGGATACACAAATAACATCAACAGCCGAGTTTTCAAAAATGTATCTCGCATAGTCAAGTTTCAAACCATTTAAACTCTTAGCATTGAAATGAGTTACATTTAGGCCATTACACTGCTTACACAGTACGTCAACTAAAGCTTTATAATTACCCACAGCACCATTAGATATAACATCAAAATTCAACATAAAAACAATACAACCAACAAACTAAAAACATGCTATAATAAAAGAACTCAATATATAATATGCATTATTAATTTTAAGAAATAAAATAAATAATAAGAATGAAATAGGAAGAGAAAAATATAGGCTAAGAGAGTGAGTTGGAAGTAAAGAATCAGATAAAAGCAGCCAGTAAGCTGAGAAACAATGAAGAGAAAAATAATAGAGGAAGGTACACATGTTAATTCTATAATTCACTCAAAAAGATACAAAAATATTACAAGACTAGCTTAGGGTTCCAGCAGCACAGTCCACGCTCTCTTTGTTATCAACCAATTTGGCCTCACCATCACGAGATGCTCGCACATATACACGCCCACGCAGAGTAAATACAGCTACAAGTTTGTTTTCTCGCTTCAACCGACTAGCATAGCGCATAATTTCTCTGTTTGCTTTGGTCAAGCTTTCGTTGATGTAGAAATTATTAGCTCCCCCACACCCGATGTCACTGAGTAAGAGCTGCCTCTGGTTTATTTTGCGGAAAGCAGCAATAGCTTTGAGCAGACAATTCCGATCATATGCTGACATGAGCTTAGCTATGATCATTGCATTTCGCATGTTGCTATTAGATCTTACTCTAAATATGTCTCGCAGTCTAATGGTCTCACATTTTACAAGAGAGCAAACTTTGGTAAAAATGCCGCTAAGACTCTCATCTGTCGCAGAGGGGATTCCGTGGATGACGATGTCGGTGGAAATGGCATCACTCTCATAATAATCCAACTGAGACTTCAGCGCTCTCACTTCATCATTCAGTTATGTCAATAGTTGAATCTGGAGCTTTTGCATCAGCGCGAGCTTTGTAGGTATCAACTTGTATTTTTAGATTATGGACACTCTCTTTTAAAATACTCAGCTCAGAATATGCAGCTTCAACTATAGAAACTCTTTCTACAACATTTCTGATCACAGTCCTCATATTAGAAAGCTCAGCCGATACTTCGCCTATCCTCTGCATCACTCTCTCCTCCGACGCAGCTATTGTTCCCGTGAGTTGATTGACAAAACTCTCACGCATGCTGTTTAACAGAGAGCTCAAATTAGCATCCGTGTTCATTTGTGTAGTTGGGGTCGATGATTCATCTTTCCAAGCACCTACGGGAGTCGATGGAGCAGCAGCCTTGCGACTGCTTGTAGCACTTCTAGTTGAGAGTTTTAATGCTGACATTTTAGTTTAAGTTTTAGATTTTTTTTATTTTTTTTTTTAACGATTAAAATTCTTTAAAATACTTTAATATATTTTAATTTATTGTTTTTCGATGAGAAGATTGTGGCGAACGCGGGAGAACTAATAAGCAAGTGCTAGGTGATTAAAATTGCACCTGATGGATTCGAATATTATTTTTAACGCGCTGAGCAAACTGAAACCGAAAAAACACGTCTACTCGTTTCGCATATCAACTATCAGTGAAAACTATATGTTTGAGAAATAAAAAAAAAAACGAAATGGTGTCACCCCTAAAATGGTGGTACCCGGGGCGGACCGCCCCCCTCCCCCCGCCCCCACTAGTAACGCCACTGGAGCTGTGTTTAACGTGAAATTATCTCATTTGCTACTCATTTCGTTAAAACGAGTTGGATATTCGTAATTAATATTTAATATTTCTATGGGAAATGAGCTCATTACGCATGTCATTTGTGTTTTTTGGCCGAAATGAGCAAATTAGCTTAGGTGTGAACGTACTATTAAAGTTAATTTATTTGGGTAATTACTTTCGATTTCTCCGAGCTATCCATTAGAGTAGAATATTTCACAGGTTAAGATTTATAGTTAAAAGGGCTTACACATAGGTGAATCTGTTCGTCGAACAATATGGCGGCGCGAACGTGTGTGAAAAAGCTAGCGTTCAAATTGAACGACCCTGTTCGTCACACAATCCACTGATTTTTGTTGTTGTTTGTCATCATTTTCGGCAGCATTCCTTGTTCGACAGAGAAAATCAAAAATTTTTGTAAACGCGGCCCGCCGTGTGACAAACTGTCGAACATCGCTTCTTAACTAGCAAACATGGCCACCGTGTAACGAACAGATTCGCCGATGTGTAAGCCCTTTAAGTTGGAACGATAATTGCTTAATTTGATAAATGTATAGAAGATATAATTTACAATGTTCAATTTTTGAAAAGTAGCTTGCAATGCTGCCAAGTTTAAGCTTATATAGCGCTGCCAAAAAACGCACCTAATATGTTCTTAAATAAAGGAACGCAACTGCCGGCGTTAGTTGTTCCTAATAAAAAGTTTTGTGTTACATTTGTGTTTGTTTGTAACATCTTGCCATGTAGTGTAACAACCAGCTCCTTTTTCAGAATTCATTAATTTATGTCTAATATCATCATTTGGTACATAAAAAATATTTAAAATTTAAATACTGAATAGTTACTCAATCAAGCAAATCTATACTCAGGTAAAACCATCAAAGAAATATAAAAAGCTGTGTGCCTATGACCACGCGATAAAAGTGATAACTTCTCATTTTCAAATTTTAAAAGATATATTGATGTACATAAATAATAACATTTATGTTATATAACAAATGGTGAATTGGAAGCATTTTTCTGTAAATTTATTTATTCCTTTTATTGTATTCTAAGAATGAAAGAATAGGTTTTTGGTAGTTGAAATACGACACAAAAACTTAAGATTCAAATTTATTTATATATCTTGAAATAAATAAGAAGTAGTTCTGAAATATGCCGGAAGTATGGAAGCTGAGCGATGAAGACGGCAAACTATAAAATCTTGTGAATATCCGAAAATGAAAAAGACTCTCTACAAATGGTTTTTAAGATAAAGAAATCAAACCTGTCCATTTCCGTCAACATCATCAAATCAAAAGCTCGCAAATTGCATAAAAAACTACAATAAAAGGAGGGATATTTGAACGCAATTAATAGTTAGGCGTCTAATTTCAAAAAAAGAAATGGCTTTCGCAATTTATTTAATAAGTCAAAATCTGTCGTACGATATTTAATCCAGCTTAGAAATGAAATAAAGCAGCTAAATCTTTCAACAAAACAGATTTTTAATGCTGATGAATCCGGATTATTCTTAAGACAGATTCCAAATAAAACACTACTGAGTTGCAAGGAAACATATTCCTGGTCTCAAAATTAGTAAAAAAAGAATAACATTCCTCGCCCACACAAATCTGGTACACATAGTCAAACTTTTTGTATATTCAATGGTCTTAAGAAAATTATTTTCCAGTTAAAGATACTTTTGAGAGATAATTCCTATAAAATGTCGAAATAGCAATAACAAAAAATACGCCCATAGAAGCCAAGGCCACATACCTATTTCTGTACGTACACACTGGAAAAAGCACAAACCTACACACGCATGATAAAAATGTTAACACAAACAACAATAACAACAACAACAACAACAACAACAACAAAATGCAAACGTAAGATTGTGTGTAGCAACGACTGCGATGCGAGTGGGCACATATTCGAACATACAAAAGCAGCGTCAGAATCTAACTATATGCTGACGATTGAATCAAAAAAATTACTGATCAGAAATTGCCAAACGCGCCTAAAGAAGTTATCACTTCAAAAATATGACACTTTATAATTAAAATCCCACAACCATCCCCTATCTCCCGTACAGCACTCCTTTATGTAACCTATTATATTAAAATCCACCGCACTAATCTGCCACATTAAAAGTTTGTTAATGTAGGCTGCTCTGAAAATCTATGCTTGGCGGGGGAGAGGGTTGGAATCATTCGATAGAGGAAGTTAAATGAGTGGGGAATACAACTTGACGTTGGGTAATTATTCTTTTCAGATAAGAAATACGATAAATAATATCACAAATAAAGAGATAGAAGAACCTAACGAAGAAACTACATTTCAGGCAGTGTGAGCATCAGGATAATCTCAATATTGAGGCATTCCAGCTCACCCTAAAAAAAATTTTTTGAGGAAAAAATGTTAAATTTACCCCAATAAATATTACAAAAACATACTTTTTAACCAAGGTTGGTTTAACGTTATAACAGTGTAATAACTTAATGTTCGTCTGTCTTAACTTAGTAACAACAGGTAACTTGTGTTTGTCCCTAATGCCGATCTATATGGCGTTTTCTAATAATGGCTTAACGCCACACTTATTTAGTATGTTAGTATTTAGTATATGGCGTTTTCTTATAATGGCTTAACGCCACACAGAAAATATTTAGATAGATTAAATTTTTGAGATAAAGATCAGTGCAAGACTGTGTTTTATTGAAATTATTCTCTACTATATATATTAAAAATACTAGTATTTTATTTGTTAATACTTCCAAAACTCCTCCCCAATACTCTCAAAAAGAATTGATTAAGTTTTAACTTGACCAATAAATTGGTTAATTGAGCAAAGCCCTCTTTGTTAAAGAATTTACTTTTATCTTTTCCATTCTCACTAGTACAATAAATATGCTACGCTTGCAAATTAAATGCAGCCGAATATTTACGTCAGTCGCGATGTAATATAAATCGTTTGACCCAGTGTAGTAATGAATGAAAGAAAATAAGCAAAAAACGAACATTAACATAACGAGAACAAGTGTGTTAACTGTTACTCTTTTAATTGTTATTCTATTTAATTATACCGTGGGCTTGCTTAGCGGTGCCATTACACCCTTACCCTTAAGTGAACAATTATTTCTCGAAATGATTTTTTAAGATTGTACAAACTGCTCCTGAAGCAACTTCAAGTTGACCTAAAATGGCAACGTAAACTGAATGTCTCCAAGTGTTTGTAATGTTTTTCTGATGAAATATCATTTTGAATTAAAATCCCAGCTGATTTCGTTTTAAAAATATCTCAATTTTTGCATTTTCACGTGATTGAACCACCTTGTACATTAGACAGCGCAATATATTCAAGTATAAAAGTGTTTATATATGTATGTATGTATGTAAAGGGTGTTTTTTGTAGGGGTTTGTTTTTCGAATAGAGATAAAACTGGCATTTTGTGGTCAAATCTGGCAACTCTAATGTCATTTATGTTCAGTTTGGTTTGCCATTTCATCATGAACAGGTTGACAAAAGAACAACGCTTGCAAATCGTGCAAATTTATTTCGAAAATAATGGTTCAGTTCGCGAAGTTTACCGCAAGCTCCGTCCATTTTATGGTCGACATAATCGTCCATCAGAGCAATTAATTCGGTTAACCATGGGTCGTTTTCGCACTACGTTTACTCTATGTGATAATACGCATCCGCAGAGACGTCGAACATTGCGCACCGAAGAAACAATTGCCGCTGTAGAGCAAAATGTTGAAGAGGACCCGAATGAATCGATTCGCCACCGTGCACAGCAATTGGAGCTTTGTCCATCAACTTTACGGAAGATTTTGCGCAAAGATCTTGGCTTGCGACCTTACAAGATCCAGCTTGTGCAAGAATTAAAGCCGCGAGACCAGGCAATGCGTCGTGATTTTGGTGTATGGGCCGAAAATGAGATTGATCTCGATGCTGATTTTCATCGCAAAATTTTGTTCAGTGATGAGGTTCATTTTTGGTTGAATGGCTACGTCAACAAGCAAAATTGCCGCATTTTGAGTGAAGAGAATCCACATGAGATCCTTGAGACGCCATTACATCCACAAAAACTGACTGTTTGGTGTGCTCTATGGGCTGGTGGAGTCATTGGGCCATACTTCTTCCGAAATAATGCTGGAGAGTCAGTTACCGTTAATGGAAACCGGTATAGAGCCATGATAACCGACTATTATGTTCCCGAATTGGATGGTATAAATGTGGATGAGTTGTGGTTCCAACAAGACGGCGCTACATGCCACACAGCGCACGCCACAATCGATTTATTGAAGGAAACATTCGATGAGCGCATAATTTCGCGGAATGTACCTGTCAATTGGCCACCAAGATCGTGTGATTTGACACCATTGGATTATTTTCTTTGGGGATATGTGAAGTCGCTCGTCTACGCCAACAAACCAGAAACGTTAGGGGACTTGGAGGCCAACATTCGTGGCGTTATTGCCGACATACAGCCCCATATGCTCGAAAATGTGGTTGAAAATTGGACCTGTAGAATTGGCTTTATTCGAGCCAGCCGCGGCGGCCACATGCCCAAAATCATATTTAAACATTAATGGCATAAAATTATCCTTCCAATAAAGCCAAATTGATGGACATTAAAACGATTTTCTTGTATTTTATTTCAATTCGAAGTTCTATACCTCTAAAAAAAACACCCTATATATATAGCAGCCTACGTGTGTGTGTGTGTTTTTTTTTTTTTTTTTTTTTTTTTTTGTTAAAGACGACAGGAGGGAATCTTGTATAGACAAATGGAAGCCCTTACTTCCAAATAGTGTCAGAGTCCCTGGTATGGTATACTGACTAAACCACTCCTTACTTTTCTCTCCTCCTGCAAGACCCTACGGAACCACCAATCGAGGCATTACTCCGTAGGGCAGGATTGAGTATGTTTACTCATCTACGATTCTACGCTTCTTCGTAACAAAGAAACGTTTTGCAGATCATGCTTGTTTATATTCCAAAGCGATGATGTGCTGTGCTTAATATGCAATGACGCGTTGTAGGCTCATCGTGATGATGATGCATCAGATGGAGACCGCCTCGGGAAATGGTCCCTAGCCGAAGACGCTGACGGTGCTAACGACTGCGGTCTCTTCTTGGAGAGGGGATTTCGGGGGGAGGCCGCTTCGGGAAATGGTCCCTTGACGAAGACGCTGACGGTGCTATCGACAGCGGCCTTTTCTTGGAATGGCATCACTTCGGGCATATGAATCCCTAGACGAAGACGCAAGGTACAATCGACTGCAATACCTTCCAAGATGAGCGCAGGGCTTCATCACCCCCTAACCTCTGATCTTCAGCAAATCTGCACGGTGCGGCCTACCAACTTTGTCTATAGCATAGAGTCTGCAGTTGATCTGCGCAGTCTTTCTACACGACGCAGTTCTTTGGTTATGGCGCATGCCATATTGCCTACTGAGATCCAGTTTTCTTCAGAGTTAAGCATAATGCCCACGAGAGTTTCCACTGTTGGTGACCTCCCTAGGTTATTGCTTAACTCTAGTCTTTCGGCGTTAAATTTCGGACAGACGAAGAAGACATGTTCGGCGTCTTCAATAACACTTCCAGCACAGAAACTGCAAAACGGATTTTCGTCGTGCTTGAATCTATGAAGGTACGACTTAAAGCACCCATGACCAGTTAGTATTTGGGTGAGGTAGTAATCTACCTCACCATGACGCCTGTTAAGCCACGGTTCCAAATTTGGAATTAGGCGGTGCGTCCATCGTCCGTTCTGTGATGCCTCCCAGCGCGTCTGCCACACTGCTACACTGCGGTCTCGCGCTATCCTACGTTTGGAGGATTTAGGCAATTCGAGTGGAAGCGAATCGTATGTCACGTTCTCGTTCACCAGAAGGTCTATAGGGGGAGAACCCGCAATAACCAGCGCTGCATCCGAGGAGACAGTTCGAAACGCACTACATACTCTAAGTGCACAGATACGATACACCGATTCCATGCTTCGTAAGTAGGAGCTGAATCTGGTTGCCTCGGCCCATATGGGGGCTGCGTACAAAAGTATTGATCTGACGACAGTGACTATGATCTTTCTACGGGTTTGTCTAGGACCTCTGGTATTCGACAAAATTCTTGTTAGCGCTGCAGCTGCGCTTCCCGCTTTTCCACTTGCGTATAAAAGATGCTGCTTAAAGTTAAGCCTATGATCTATCATAACGCCAAGGTATTTAACGAATGGTTTCGATACAATTGTATGTTCACCAACCGATATTCTAGCGGTCTCAACGACTTTTCGGCTGCTTATTAGCACTGCCTCGGTTTTGTGCTCGGCCAAACTGAGACCCGCTGTATTCAGCCACTGCCGCACTGCTATAACCGCTTGGTTGCACTTGTCTTCAACTTCGTGCAAATGCTTTGCTACTACTATGAGGGCGAACATCTGCGAACCCGATAATATGAGCCCTCTCTGGCAGCTGTAGACGTAGTACTCCGTCATACATTATGTTCCATAGGACTGGACCCAACACTGATCCTTGTGGGACTCCGCCAGTAACTTTATACTTTTCAGTACCCCCTTCTGTTTCGTAGTAGAGAATTCTATCCTCGAGGTAATCTCGAATGATTCTACGAAGGTAGAAGGGAACGCTAAAGCGCGCAAGAGCTTCCAGTATTCTGGTCCAATTCGCAGAATTGAATGCGTTTTTTATGTCGAGTGTTGTAACTAGACAGTACTCTTTGTCACCGTACAACCACCGAGTTCCTGAGATTGCCTGGAGTGCAATTTTTTTCACCGCTCCAATTGCATCTATTGTGGACCGAGCTTTGCGGAAACCATACTGTTGGTTGGAAAGATCTCCGGCATCTTCTATTGACGCACCCAGTCTATTGCTTATCAATCGTTCTAGGATTTTGCCGGCAGTATCGAGCATACAAAGTGGACGATAAGCCGATGGATCCTCTATGGAACTAGTATTCTTCGGGATCAACACAAGTCTTTGTCGCTTCCACATTGGTGGGAAGACGCCATCTTTTAGGCATGTGTTGTAGAGGTCAACGAAAACCTCTATTTTCTGCTCTATCGCAATCTTGAGCACCTTATTTGGGACTCCGTCAGGTCCGGGGGCTTTATTGTCTTCAACTTCTTTGGCTATTTTTAGGAGCTCCTCATTGGTTACATTTTGAAAATTTTGTAACTCTGCTTCAACTTCTCTGTTTAGTGCTGGCGTGTCGGGTTGTTGTGGAAATAGTGTGTGGACTATGTTCCTCAACAGTATGGGACACGTAGGTGTTGGTTGCCTAAACGAAGAGAGCTTCTTCATAACGAGCTTATATGCAAAGCCCCAGGGCTGCTGTTCAGCGTCGTTGCAGATTTGGTTGAAACAATGGGATTTACTCATTTTTATTGCCTTTCTAAGTTGGGTTCTTGCGGCTTTGAAACGCCACTGGTTTGGTAGAAATTCATCTGTGCCTCTCGAGCGATAGTATGTACGTCTCGCTCTTATGCAGCACCTTCTTAGGCTTGAAATTTCATCAGTCCACCAGTAGACTGGCGCCGGGCGATTGTTGCCTCTACCTTTTCTAACCATCGCAGCGTCGCATGCTCTTATTACGGTCTTCATCACTTGCGAGGCCTTGTCTCTAGCATAGCCAGTTGCAGACATACCTGCGAGCATGACCTCTAGAACGCCGGTATCCAGAGTGCTTTCTTTGTATCTCCTCTGGTTTTTGCACACCCTTCTTATGACGGAGTCTCCCGTGCTGAATATGATTGCGTGATGATCGCTTCCAGTGTAGTGTTCGCTTACTTGCCAGGCAGTTTTTGGCAATAGGCTGCTACTCACAAAAGTAAGGTCAATTATGGAACCCATCCCAGCTCTTTCAAATGTGTTTTGCTGTCCAGAGTTCAGCGTGACGATATCTAAGATCGCAAACGCCTCCAGAAGTGCTTGACCTCTCGAATTTGATCTTGGGCATCCCCAGTCAGTTGACCATGCATTGAAGTCACCCGCGATAACTATTGGGTGTCTTCCGACAGCGTCATCTGCTATTTCTTCTAGAACATTCGTGGCTTCTTGTAGAGTAAGGCTTGGGGGTAGGTAGCAGCTATAGACATCGCCCAGTCTAGCCCTCACGAAGTAGTTCATAGATTTTGTGTCTCTAATTTGCTGCTGTCGTTGGCCACAGTACCATATGGATGTTTTCTCACATCTATCACTGATCTGGTCACCGGAGTTCCTAGTACGATAGGGTTCGCTGAGGATGGCAACATCGGCGTTTACATCCCGTACGTTTTGCTTCAAGAGATCATGTGCAACTTCGCAGTGGTTGAGATTAAGCTGATAAAACCTTATCGTGCTTTAGTCTCTCGCAAAGCCTTCTGGTAAAACGGACATTTGATGCTCGTTGTCGCGTGCTTTGTGTCAGACTTCTTATGTCTTACGCAGAGTCTGCATATTGCTGCGTTTTCGCATGCTTTGGCTCGATGGCCCAAGCTGCCACACCTAAAGCAGGACTTTGAGCAGTCTTCTTCGCTCTTGCACTTTGATGCAGCATGGCCGAAGTCCATGCATTTAAAGCATCTCATGGGTTGTATTTTAGGCCTTATGCGGCACACAACCCATCCTATTCTAATTTTGCCTGCTTTAGTCAGCTTTGAGGCGCTTTCGGGTGGCAAACTAATTGTTGCTGTTTGGGTGCCTCCATATGCTCTGCGTAGGCTGAGTATGTTGGATGGTGACACCTTTATTTCAGCAAATTGGTGTTTTAGTGCCTCAAGCACTTCCTCTTTCGTTGTGACCTCATCGATATCTTTTATCTCTATTTGGATAACTTCGGTAAGGATTTTGACTTCAGCATTGGTTCCGAGCACCGTTTGCACTGCGTTTTGGAACTTTCCGGAAGCAGGGTCCGAGGTTTTCTCTAGGAGAAGTAGGAGCTCTCCCTTGGCCGTTTTTCTTACGCCGCAGACATTTTGGCTTAGCTCTTTTAATTGGGGTTCAGCCTTCACCTGTCTGAGGATATCCGCATAGGAAGCTGCGCCTGTCGTTTTTATTACGATGGCGTCCTTTCGCGGTGGCCTCCTCACTTTCCTTCGTTTTTTTCGAACTTTTGTCCACTTCCGGTTCTGGACAGTGCTCTCGTGTGGGGTAGCAATCTTTTCAGTTGCTTTCGGCAGTTGCTTCTGGCTAGCTTTGTCAACTGCACCCCGTTTCACCGCTTCCTCACGTGGTGGGTTCTCCTTTTTATGCTCACTCACGCTGGCCTTCGAATGGGCCTGGAGGATTTTGTCCCCAGCAATCTGAACCGTACCTTGACCTTGAAGAGGCGTTTTATGCTTCCTCTTCTTGGCGGATGGTGTCGGCGATTGGGGGTCACGTTGTTCTCCCCTTGCTCTCTTGGTAGAGCTAGTTCCTGACGTAGGAAGCATTGTGGACTCTGTTTGAGTCTCCACACTCTGCCTTTGTCGTGGTTGCGATGGTTTTGCTTTGGCGGCATCCTGTTGGTGGCGCTCTTTGCATGCCTTCTGGTGCAATGCTGCAATTTCGTCCACGAGGTCTCTTATAGGCTGGTGGATGCTTCGTCGAGAGGGGGCCATCATTTCCACGAGCTTCCGAATTTTGACGGAAAGAACATCATTTTCCGACGTTTCTTGCTCGTAGTTTGCTGGTGGCGTTGATAGAGCTGGTGGTGATGAGCGTGTACGCTCATGTGCTCTATCGGCCGCTTTCTGGGGAGAACGCGCAACCCTTGGAGTACCCTTGAAGGGGTTCTGAGTCTCCCAGCTATATGAGGAACCGGGAGTACTACCTCTTTCGTTATTGCTTGTAGCATTATCTGCTACGGCAGCCAAGTTAGCCACCACCGTAGCATTGCGGTAATTTGATGACGACGACTGGGAGCCCGCTTGCTCACTCCCTACAGCTCTCTTAAAAAGAGTGTTGGATGGAATGTTGGTTGGGGCCTCCAGAATCTTTGCCCCGACCGTGGGAGTTCCCACGGGTGGATTTCCACTACTGTGGTTACCACCTGGAGTAGTTATGTTTTTAGCCGACATTCCTACACAATGGTTTTTTCTCAGGGTGACCTTCCTCTATCCTTTTATACCTACGGACAGGTATTAAAACTGCCGACCGTTACGGTACAGACGCAGACCAGGGAGCCGCTCATTCTGAGTCAGACGCGCCTGGATTTTGTGTTAACTAGGGTCCGCGGGTTCGTTAAGCCCGAAGGATTGTTCTGAGAACTGATCCCCCCTTGCGGTGTGTGTGTGTGTGTGTGTGTGTGTGTAAAATATTGAGAATTGGGATATTGTTTCCACACCATCTATTGAGATAAATATCGCGGCGCGTTTTTTTTTTTTTTAAAGTGGTATCCCCTGTAGGCCTATTCCACTATCCCGTCCCGTCCATAAATTACGTAATTACTTTTATACTTAAATTGGGTAAAATTGGACAGCCTCTAAGAAATATACATCTATCATTTATTACAAATGTTGCGAAGTAAATGTCACTGCAGTATTTTTTAAGCGACTTGAGTATGATGAATCTTCAATAAGATTAATTTTCAATCTCTCCCAAAACTTGTTAAATTCCCTGTGAATCGACTCTCCAGCCTGCTCCGACTACAATCCCAAACCATCTAAGTCTAGTTTTATAATAGCATCCTTCAAATGATCTGCTATAACATGTATTTTTATCGTCTGCGAGACAGTACTCTTAATGGCTTTGCGAAAAGTTATCAAATTTTTATCTGAATCGGTTAAATCGGTTTTTTTGGTTATAAAACAAGAATCTACAATTTTATTCATTGTCTGAAAAGCACACTCAAAGGGCTTCAAGGCATAAGGTCCACCCGTTTCATAAATATCGGGGTCATTAAGTTTTGCAGATTCCTTTAAAAGTTGTCTGCATGCATTGCCTTCAAAGATCTCTCCTTGATAATTTTTAGCCATTAATTTCAACTTTGTGGCCCAAATCAATGTTTTTTCCCGTCCAACAAGAGGTACGATACCACTCCAAAACAAATGATTGACAAAGTACTGCAAAAGATGAAGTTCGGGAAGTTGTGGTCGGAGCAGGCTGGAGAGTCGATTCACAGGGAATTTAACAAGTTTTGGGAGACATTTAAAATTAATCTTATCGAAGATTTTTCATACTCAAGTCGCTGAAAAAATGCTGCAGTGACATTTACTTCGCAACATTTGTAAGAAATAATAGATGTATATAGCCCTAGTCAAAATTATTTACACTTTCAGAAGAAATAGATTAAAGAAAGCGCTCGCCTTTTTTGTTGTTTGCATAATTCGCAAAGAAATTTTTGGTTGTTGTATTCTTTGTAGTATGCTTCTATACTACAAAGTTCTACTTCTATATTCTTTGTAGTAAAGAAAACATGTTTTAAGAAACCTAACGAAAAATATCATTAAAAAAATTATCAAAATATAACTATTCTCTGGCTGATGAGTCTTCCTGTAAATTCGAGGAGTCTTTTGGAAAAACATTCATGTATCTTCCTTAAATCCTAAAAAGTAAGGTCGTGCAGCTCTTATGTTTGTAAATAATTGTTTATTGACTCCAAGAAAGGCTGTGTAAATACTTATGACATGAAACATGCAAAAATATTAGAGATGTGTAAAGAGTTTTGACTATGGCTGAATTTCTTAGAGGCTGTCCAATTTGACCCAATTTAAGTATAAAAGTGATTACGTAATTTATGGACGGGACGGGATAGTGGAATAGGTCTACAAGGGATACCTCTTAAAAAAAAACGCGCCGCAATATTTATCTCCGTAGATGGTGTCGAAAAAATATCCCAATTCTCAATATTTTACACGCACACACACACAAACACACACGTAGGTATAATATATATATAAATATATACAAACATACATCCATACATATATAAACACTTTTATACTTGAATATATTGCGCTGTCTAATGTACAAGGTGGTTCAATCACGTGAAAATGCAAAAATTGAGATATTTTTAAAACGAAATCAGCTGGGATTTTAATTCAAAGTGATATTTCATCAGAAAAACATTACAAACACTTAGAGACATTCAGTTTTCGTTGCCATTTTAGGTCAACTTGAAGTTGCTTCAGGAGCAGTGTGTGTAGAAGAGCGTTGGAAATAGTTTACATCTAGGAATTCTGTTTATCTGTGTTTATGGTTATTAATATAACAGTATTAGGAGTTTTTCTTAATATGCACATGTATTGGTATGAGAAAATATTTTGGAAGTTTAATGATTTATATTCATAATATTTGGTGATTCATACATTAATTATATATTATTTTAAATATTTTAAAATTTTAACAGTTCTAATGAAGCAAATATAATATTAAAAGATTATAAATTATAAAAATCTCCTATTTCAAAAGCGCTTTCATTATTATCTCTATCATAAACTATTTCTATTTTATCTTTAACTTGTTGTATTAATTTCTTAGCCTTATCTGTTGAAGTTTTTAATCATATTCTTAACTCATTAGCATAATTATCTAAACTATTATCGCCTGTGGTCGAAGTTAGACCATACCAATATCGATTTTTCTGTTTCTTTATTTTTATTAAAAGACGCTTGGTAAAGTTAAAAAGAAGTTGGCTGTATCGTGGACACATCGGTAGGTTTTGAAGTGATAGTGTATCTTTATTCGTAAATTTATTCTTGTCCCTATCCCTTCATTAGTTCCTAAACTTGTCTTCATTCATATTCTTAATCTTATATTTGTTCTAATAACTGACCTACTTCCAGTCCAAGCTCTTGTTTTAATCCATGTTTTTTCAATGAATGTTCTTGTCCTTATTCCATTTTCTTTCTAAAGCTTTGATCTTATTGCGTTAAAATCTTTGTTCTATTTCTTGTTCTTATACTCTTCCCAATCTTGTCCTTAACATTGTTTTAGCTATGTCCCAATCTTTGTCCTTACCCTTGTCTCAGTCCTTGTGGAAGTCATCCTTTTCTAATCCTTGTTTTAATACTTGTCCTTATTTTAATTTTAATTAAATTTTTATTTTTTTTTTTTTTTTTTGCCTTTGCATTTGGTGCATTCTGTTTACTTTAAAGAGTTCCCTGAGAGACAATGTGATGCAGTTAATTAAAAAAATTTTTTCCTAATAAGGACGTAGAACCACTTTTTATTGTTGTTAATTATCGTAGCTCTATAATTTTTGTTTTTTCACATTTATCGTGCCTTATATACACCCCAAATAATAATTCTATGCCACTCCGTTGAATGATTAATGAATTTTGGCTCTCTCCGCGGTCTCATGACAGTAGAAATATTTTGTCTATTTTTGTCATGAGGCTATCAAAGAGAGAAAAATTAAGATAAAGTAACACCAACAATGCTACACAGCTCTGTTAAAGTGTCTGAGTCAATCTCGCGTTCTACTCTTCCTCGTGTACGCTACAGCAACGATGTTTAACAGAGCTGGATTGCTATGTATTTTGTTGTTCTTTTGCTTTCGAGTAAGAAAGAGCAAAAGATACAGCTGTATTGAGGCCTTTTCTTTCTCTCTCGCTTTCTGCTCAAAATTGTGTGGCATTATTTGTTGTTGTTTTTTTTATGTGGGAAAAGAGTGTTTTTAATTTCTAATTTTTACCTATCTTAATGACAAAACATTTGATAAAAAATTATATTCTGCACTTAGCATAAACCAGACTTTTCAAATGATATAACTTTCATTCAAATGTGTTGTCTATAAATTGAGAAAAAGAGGATTCAAGTTTTGTGTTAGCGTATTAATATATAAGATAAGATATGTTTACCCGATCCCCATTATTTTTGCAAGAAGAACATTTCTTCCTTTGAGACTTATCCACTCCGACCCCTCATTAGGGGGCTATCATACAAAATTTATGATTTTTGTATATTTATAGTGATATAAGCATTAAGGGAGGGCCTGAGAAACTTACTGTGTATGACCGACCATTTTTTTACAAGAAGAACATTTCTTCCTTTGGGCCCTTTCCACTGCAACCCCTCCTAAGAGAGGCTCCCATACAAATTTTAAGATTTTTGTATAATTATAGTATTACACAGTGCGACAAAATGGAACGAAGTTGAAATACCTGGAAGATAATGCTATTTTTCTGGTAGGTCTTGTTGAGTTAAAGAATTCTCTATACTTCAAATTTGCCGGACACCCCCAAAATCTGGACTTATGGTCAAAAAACCGATTTTGCCTACCTTTGCCCACTTATTGGCTTATAACTTACCTGATTGCCAACCGATTTTAAAAATTTAACCGGATCCTCAAAACGATACTTGAACCTTTTTAACAATATACTACATATTGTTTGGGAAAACTTGAGAAATCTGTGTGTATTAACTCTGCAAATACAACTTTTTTTCAATTTTTTTGACTTTTTTCAACTTTTACGATTTTTGTAAACACTAAATTATATTGAGACCACAGTAGTCCTGTACGGATTCATAGAACATATTTATTAGGAATTTTAACGCAATTTAGTTTTTTAATATTGGTCAGTAATTGATAAAGTTATTCAACTTTTCATGAAAAGAGATTTTTTAAACTTTTAATGAAAGGAGATGTTTTTAAAATGCCAGTAGAATGTTTTTGAGTTATGTTTTCACTCTCTCTTCCGTTCAGCTTCTACTAAATCAACATGCCAAAAAAAAATTCTAACAGCAGCGGTCGTCAAACGTTTTCCTCTTCAGAGCTTAATTTGTTAAAAAATACTGTAAATATGAATTTGATCAATTAAATAAATTTTTTAAGAAAAATTACTATAAAATGATGATGTTTTATTAACATTGTATTTTTATACATGTATTCATTTCTTCAACTTACTACAATCAAAATCATAAATATGGTCCGCTGGTTGGAAACCACTGTTATATTAAACCAATGTTAGGATCACAACAACAATATGAAATAAGAGTTTAATTTAGGTAAAGATATTGTTTTTTTTTTTCTTAGTTTTATGTTTTATTTATTACTTTTTCTTAAACTGTTTTCATTGAATATCGGGTGGAATTTGATAAAAATTGTGTGCAATTACAATAAAAATGTGTGACAAACGTAACAAATAAAATTTTGCTATAAATGTGAGTTATTTATGGATGTAAGCCATCGGCGTGATTTAAAAACAATATTGGAGTAGTACAAGTGTAAAAGAGAGTTTTTGATCGTTCTTATAATGGTATTTTGTAGATAAATATTTTGTAAGGAAGTTAAATTTCGTGGAACAACGTGCGCGGAAGAGTTTTGTCTCGCTGTGCACTAATTTCCTCGGAAACCATAGAAGCGACGCCTATGTCGAAATTGTGAATGAATTTTTATGTGCATATGGTGCAATGGGATGCAACATGTTATTAAAAATTAATTTTCTCCATTCGCATTTGGACTTCTTCCCAGAGAACTTAGGCCACTTAAGCGATGAAGCCAGGAGAACATTTTCACCAAGAAATGGCAAAAACATTTTGAAGGAAAAAATAAAACGAAAATGATTTCAAAGTATTGCTGGTCATTACAACGCGAAACTAATGATGCCGACTTAAAAAAAAAAAGATCAAGCAAACATTTTTGAGTTGTTATACCGAAAATGTTTATTTGGAAAAAATCTCTTTTCATGAAAAGTTGAATAACTTTGTCAATTATTGACAAATTTTTAGAAACTATTATTGCGTTAAAATTGCTAATACATCTTTTCTATGAATCCGTACAGGACTTGTGTGGTCTCAATATAATTTAGTGTATACAAAAATCGTCAAAGTTGAAAAAAGTCAAAAAAATTGAAAAAGAGAGAAGAACAGCAAATCGAAAGTGCACGGAAAATAACCGCTCCTAAATTAAATTCGATAACGCGAGAAATAATAAATAAACAACAAACATACAACAGAAATATCATTTATAAACAGTTTTTCTAAAAACTAAACATAAGGAATTTTAACAACAGCTGCAAAATAAAGTTTAAATTTAAATTTAAAATTTGCGATATTTTTGTTAGCTACTTTCAAATAAGCAGTGCTAAACATATTGCCATCACATTCAGGCACATGTATTAAGCGCCTTAGCTCTGAAATGGCGGATGAAGAAAACGAAAATGAAAAAAATAAGACTTGGTGCAAAAGATGTAAGAAAAAAGTTGAAACTAGAGGAATCAAATGTGAGGGACTATGTCAAGCTTGGTGGCACATAGACTGCATCAATTACACGGATGAGGACTATGCTGCAATTGCCACTTTAAAAAATAAATGCTTCTGGGTTTGCGAAACAGACAAAAAAAAATTTAAGCAATGGGTGAAGGGTGAGTCAAACTTAGAACGTATATGTATTGCAAATGAAGAAATAAAACAAACAAATGAAAACTTAAAAACTGAGATGAGCGAAATAAAGAAGGTACTACATAACTTAGAAACAAAGAATAACAACCAACACACTCTAACATATGCTGGAGTGCACTATGGGCAAAATAGCGATATTTTTGGCATTAATTGTTGTTTTAAAGCTAGACCTTTAAAATTTTGCAAGAATTTAACTAACACCAAAATGGAATTTTGGTTTTTTGTTTTTTATTTAGACCACGCCTTCTTCCGCCTACCCATTAAAACATTAGGTCAGGTTTTGTCATAAATTCGGCATGGGTGCACCTCGGCTTTTTTTATTTTCGTTTTTAAATATATATCACTAGAAAGCTGTTTCAAGAATCTGTAAGTTTGCATCTAAAAATATTTTATTTTATTAACCCATTAGGGGCCAGAACTAAAAAAACAATTTCTTAACATCACTTTTTGGAAAAACCACTTAAGTTTAAAGTGTACCCTTCAAAGACCGGAGATATTTAAATTAGGCTAACATTTTATTTTGCAGAAACTTTGTTAAAGCTTAAATTATTGAATAAGATAGTTGAATAAAGGTAAGTTGAATTAAAGTAAGGTTGGCTCAACCGGATCCCTGAAAAAAAAAAAATCATGTGAGACAAATTCTAATATGCCTTTGTCATTTTACAAACCATATATGAATATCGATTTTCTAACTTAATCGTCTTCATTTTCTTCTTCCAACTCAATATTCTCCAGTCCAAAACTGTCAATTTCGTCGGCCTCATCGTCTTCTGCTTCATTTTCATTTTCATCACCTTCTAATATGTCTAAAAAGTCAATACCAGGTGTTTCGAAAACGGCAATGACTTCTCTGGGCAGGCTCTTCTTTTTGTTGGTATTTTTTCGTTTTGTTAAACTTAGGGTGGACATTAATGGGTCTGAAGAATCCAATGCTCTATTAAAAACATCTGTCATGTTATCCAATCGGCAACATTTCCTTGCATGCGATCTCCTGTCGCTTTTATACAGCTTGTTTCTCGCTTCTGATGCATTTTCTCCTAGAACTCCAACAGGAAGTATGCAAGTATCCATTATTTGGTGCCCATGTACCAAAATTTTGTGCACAGTTGGAGACATTGGATACCAAGAATACTTTTCAAAATACATATTAAATGTTTGGCCACAAAAGTTTTTGAATTTTTCTGTATCAATCTTATATTCACAAGAGATGGCAATCAATATAATATAAAAGTGTTTGAGAATATTTAAGTCGAAATTTAAAATGGAAGATAAAATCTCAACATTTCTAAATGCTCTTCTTGCAGTATTTCCATCGTTGCTATTTCCACTGCCATTTTGTTTTGGTTTGTCTACATTGAGACCCATTTCCGTCCACAACTTTTCTTGAAGGTACTGTTTTCGCAAAGAGACTTTGACTTTGTCATCATTTTTAACACGCCATATCTTTAATTCCATTTTATACGAGATTTTTAATACAAATTCAAAAAACCTTATCCATGCATGTAAAGGGCTTACGCCATATTTAAGATTATTTGGTTTAACGCCAAAGATTTTCGAGTTGAAGTCATGGGTTTTTAACAGTTGATTTGGCTTAGCACCACATAGTGGGCAGGATTGACATGAGTTGGTACCAGTTAAAATATTCAGAACTTTACCATCTATAAGAGTCATATGTGCTTCATATTTAACAAGAATGTTTTTGCCCTTGTGTACATAGATGTGTTCTTGGATGTTTTTAATTTGAATATCTAACTTACTATTTTCACTTAAAATAAGTTCAGTAGTTTCTTTTATAAATTCCATTTTTAGCGGCCGACAGAATCTGACAGACTGTGGAGAGTTATTTAGCAAAATAACTCCATTTAGCTCATCTATTAATTTCAATGGAACTATGGTTGTCACAAAGAGTGAATGGTCTAGTCCAATATGTTCATCCAACTCAAAACGTTGTTTATATGAACTCTGTCCTGTCGAACCATCGAACCCATAACTTACAATTAATTTGCAATGTGTTGGTGCAGCAACATCAAGGACGTCCTTCTGCATTTCAAGTATGCGATCAGCTGTATGGTCCAGTAAATTTTGCATTGTTACTTCTGTTTTAGTATCACAAAAGCTGATTTCCTTAGGTCTGCATTTCAATTTTGATTTTACAATCTCGGAGTAAGGGGGATAAATGTCACATCCCTGCTGCTTATTTTATGCTTTGATGTTAATGTATTGCTGCTTTGTAAAGCCATTTTCAATTAAAAAAGCTAATGCTTCATCAGCACTTAATGGCAACGGATCACTCCTTTCCAGTTTCCTTATAATTCCTGTTATGTTCTCGTTGCTAACAGCTTTTTTCAATAGAAATGCAGTTTGTTTTTCGTTGGATTTTTTAGCTGAAACGGAAGCAGCGTGCAATAAAAGAGGTGTTAAATGTTTTTGTTCTGCGGCAAGCTCAGATGCTAACTTTCTCTTCAAACGAGGCCCTGCATCAGTATAGTCTAAATGCCTCCGACCTCGTTTATTGCCGGGCAAGCCGCAATCACTTATTTCAATAGTTATATTGGATGCAAGCCAACGCGAGTATTTTTTTTTAAATCGGTCAAGTATTCGATTGCATTTTGGCAAATTTAATTTTATGAAAGCAATAAATTGCTTGACTTTTTTTGAAATTAACTGATGTTGCTCATCTGATAAGTTTTGCTGTTTAATGTTCTCCAAAATAAATTCTTTTACACTATCTGCTTGTCGATTTTTGCTGCTCCAAACTTCAAGCAGTGTTGAATGGCAAAACTCGTATGAAACTACAAAATGAAGTTTTTTCCCAATTGGAACAAAAAGGAGCAAAAAGTGTTAATGATGTTTGATTATATACAGTTTGATTAATAATTTTTAAAAAAAATATTGCAAATACCTTTCTATACACAGAAGTTATATTCCACACAACACACGTATGTTTGTTAGTTTCGACCCATAATAACACACCAACAAAACACTGAATTACTAGACAATAACACACAACTATTTTTTAAGCTATATCACAAATTGTTTTACATACCTTGTCTAACTTCTTCCATATTTAAACTTTTTCACAATGTTTACAATTAATGTTTTACTCACGATCAAAGTTAGTCAAAAATTCGCGCGCATTTTCTGTTCATAATACAACCTTGAAACAGCTGACTTTTTCCTTTCATAAAATAACAGGGTGCAACATAAAAATTATAAAAAAAATGTTTATATAACCATTAGAGTATACGAATTCAAAAAAACGAAAGCAGATTTCAAATTTTAAACAAAAAAAAATTGAATTTATGCCAAAAATAGCCACGTTTTACCCATAGTGGAGTGGTAGCAGGAAAAGTAAACACGCAACAACCCAGTAGACCAAAAAGTCAGAACAGCATCATTATTTTACCGACAGAGAAAAATCAAGAAAGCAAGGAAACAGAAAAACAGTTGAAGAAAAAAATAATACCAGCAAAAATCAAGGTGGGCATATCATCAATCAAGCACATTAATAATGGAGGTATCATAGTTTCAACAATAGATAGTGCCAACAAAGAAAAGTTAGAAACTGAAATAAAACAACAATTATCTGAAGGTTACAAAATCACTGCTCCGAGAACTAAAACACCTAAAGTTATAATTACAAATGTAGACTGCGACTATAATCAAACAGACTTAGTGGAAGAACTAGTAGAAACAAATCAGTTCATAGACATTAGCGACAATTTTAACCTGGTTCATAAATTTTTTAGCAAGAACACAAAACTGTGGAATTATATTCTAGAAGTATCTGGAGAAACTCTAGCTAAAATAACAAATAGATACGTCATGCTCAACTATAAGTCTAGATACGTTAAAGAATATATTTCACTTACTCGTTGTTTCAAATGTCAAAAATATCATCACACAAGTAAAAAATGTGAAGGAGAAGAGGCGTGCGGAAATTGTGCTGAAAAACATGACACCAGAACATGTAAAATAACAACAAATTTTAAATGCATCAATTGTATTAGAGCAAATAAATATGGAGCCACCTACTCCTGTGATCATAAAGCAGGTGCGAGTATTTGTAATGTTCATGCGATAAAAATGAAGGCTGAAATAGACTCAACAAGCTACTTCTAATCAACAAATGGATGAATTTACCACACTAAAAATTTTCTACATTAATATTTGTAGTATTCGCAACAAACTCGTACATGTGGAAACATTGATAAATAGTATTCAAACTATAGATGTAGTCATAGTAACCGAAACTTGGTTATATGAAAATGAAATAAGTACATTCAACATTCCAAATTTTACAGCAATTCACAACTGCAGAAATGAAAAACGAGGAGGAGGAACAGCTATATTTGTAAGAGACTGTCTAACATTCAATGAAATAACAAAAGAAGATAAATATAACACCACAATAATCGAAATAACAAATTTAAAAAAAACTATTGCCATAGGTACTTTTTACAAAGCACCAAATGAAAATTCCAACACATTTATAGAATATCTAGATGAAAAACTCAGCAACGAACGAAAAAATTGCATATTTTTTTCAGATGTTAACATCAATCTTTTTGAAGAAACAAATACTGTAATCAAATACACAGATTTAATACAAACAAATGGTTACACAATAGTTAACACTACATTACCAACCCGGCAAACAAACAATTCTAGAACGCTTATCGATCACATTGTTACAAATATAGAAACAACACACAAATTAGATTTTCAACTCGAAGACACAGACATATCTGATCACAAATACACAATTGCAACAATAACAGCTCTAAAATTATGCAAGCAACCAATGGCAAATAAAACAATACCCAAAATAAATTATAAAAAAATGGAAAAAATTATTAAATATGAATTAAATAAAACAATAATAACTGAAGTCGAACAATTAGTAAAAATAATACAAGAGGCGAAGAAAAAGTCAACGGGTCATATCAAAATTAGGAGCAGAAACAATGACTGGATAACAACAGAACTGAAAAAAAAACTAAAGCTTAGACAAGAACTGTATAAAAAATCAAAATCTTCGCCAGATGATCAATCCAAAAAGGAAGAATATAAAAAAGTGAAAAAAGAAGTTGATCAGCTTATAAAAAACAACAAACAAAAACACATAAACGAAGAAATAGAAAAGACCGGAAATAATACAAGAAAATTATGGAGCATTATTAATTCAACACTACGAAATAAAACTGAACAACGAACCACAACTAAAGATCAGGTACAAACAGCCAATTGTAATGCAAATGTCGTTAACAATTTCAATAAATACTTTAATGAAGTTGGAATTAAAATAGCAACAAATATAACCACAAAAAACGCAATGACACCAAATGCTGTTAATCACAAATCAATATTTCTGAAACCAGTAAATATAACTGAAATCCAACACATAGTCTCAAATCTAAATACCAATGCGGCACAAGGGATTGATGAAATATCGGTAAAAGATATTAAGTTTCTTCTACCAACAATTGGAAAAATATTAGTGGATTTGATTAATAAATGCTTCTCAACTGGCATTTACCCGGATTTTCTGAAGAAAGCCATAATATCACCAATCTTCAAAAGAGGTAAAAAGGAGCTATGCGAAAATTACAGGCCGATATCAATACTCAGTTCACTCAGCAAAATATTTGAAAAAGCAATTGACATAAGGATCGAGAACTTCATTAATTCCACAATAGGATTTGATAAAAATCAATTTGGCTTTTTAGAAAAAAGCGGAACTGAGTCGGCAATTACAGCTACGATGGAAAAAATTTATGATGCTCTTGATGACAAGAAAATTGTAGCAGCCACATTTATAGATTTGTCAAAAGCCTTTGACCTTGTTAATCATCAAAAACTGTTGAACGCGTTATATGATATAGGCATAAGAGGAGTTCCGAACAAACTTATGCAAAGCTATTTAGCAAACAGGCCACATGTGACAAGAATAAATGGTGAACTTAGCGAAGAGCTAACGAGCAAAATTGGGGTACCACAAGGATCGATACTTGGACCAAGACTTTACTTACTTTATATAAACAACATAAAGACCTGTAATTTCAAATCTACATACAACATATATGCGGATGACACAAATTTTATTACAACAGCAGACACAGAAAAAGAACTGGAAGATAAAATAAATCACGACATGAAAATGTACTATGAGTGGGCATGCGGAAACAGTTTAAGTATCAATATACAAAAAACAAACTACATCATCTTTCGTTCATGCAACAACATTAATATAAATCTAAAAATCAAAATTAGCAACAGAGAAATACATAGAGTACAGCAAATTAAATATCTTGGTATGATAATAGATGAGAACCTCAACTATGAACAGCACATCAAGGAATTAAAAAACTCAGTACTACCACTAATCATGGTCATTAAAAGAATTGGGAAAATCAACGAAGTTGCAGCGAAACTTATATATACAGGGCATATTCTATCCAGAATTCGATACAACTTATGCAGCTGGAGCCAATGTAGTAAATTTCAACTAGAACAAGTCGGAAGAGTGATGAACAAAGCCTTAAAAATTTTATTCAATAAAAATCCAGCTATTTCTACTAGAGAACTCTATAAAAGCACCAATCAAATTGACATTAACCAGCTAGTCTTCACCGAAAAATGCAAATATATATATAAAGTTCAAAACAATATACTAAAATCCAAACTCATGCTCACAACACGAAACACAATTCATCAACATAACACGCGCCAAAAACATAACTTCGAGGTACCAAAAGCACGAACATCAAAACAACTTAATAGTCTGAAACACAGCGCAATAAAGCAGTATAATGCACTACCCGAAGAAATAAAGAAGTCCCAAACTCTACAAATATTTAAGAACAAATTAAAATTATATGTACAAAATCTTAGATAATCATATACCTGAACTTATATATACGTATTGATCTCATTAAGATATTTGTGATAAAACTGTGCCTTATTTACACTTTTATTTTGTAATTCTAATTTGTTAAAATCACTAATACCAAATAGTATTTATTAATTATTTCTTAATTTTCTACACCTCTTATACACGGAATTAAATCCGTCTGAGGTAATAATGTAATCTTAAATTATTAAATATGTGTAAGCTTTTTTATTTTTTTTCTATTTTGAAATGCATAAAAAAAAAGTTGTATTTGCAGAGTTAATACACACAGATTTCTCAAGTTTTCCCAAACAATGTATATATTGTTAGAAAGGTTCAAGTATCGTCTTTGAGGATCCGGTTAAATTCTTAAAATCGGTTGGCAATCAGGTAAGTTATAGGACAATAAGGGGCAAAGGTAGGCAAAATCGGTTTTTGACCATAAGTCCAGATTTTGGGGGTGTCCGGCAAATTTGAAGTATAGAGAATTCTTTAACTCAACAAGAATTACAAGAAAAACAGCATTATCTCCCAGGTATTGTGGACTGTCACACAGTGTTATATTATAACCAACGCCTTTTTATTTTTAATAAATTTATTTTGACCAATTGAATTGTATTTCAATAAAAGATCTGAATTTATATACTACTAACAAATGAATTTATTCAGTTACATTTACGCACAAAATTTATTCCGAAAATAAAAAAAAAATTATATCTGAAATGTCATATACATATTTAATTTAATGATTATATAACAGAAAAGTAACAAATAATTTTACAACCCTCCACCAGATCGATCAACACTTATTTTGTGTTTTAATTGAGCCGCTTCATGTTTTTGTTCTTCAAGTTCAGCCATTCTAGCAAATCGTGAATATGCAACATCTCCAGTTTTAATAGCAGACATCATCTAAAAATAGAAAACAAGTTAATTTAAGACAATCAAACATAAAAAGAAAACTTAACTGAAAATATGAACTTAAGAAAAAGATGAAACTTTGGATTTAAGAACCAGCAAATAAAAAATAATTATCATATCCATAACCATGCTGCAAACTTAGAAGAAAATTTATTGGCCCCGCACAGTGCGGTATTTTCAATTCTAGCGTGCCAAAAGTCCCAAAAATTAAAATCTGAATTTGATAAAAAGGAATATTTTAACGGACATTCATGTTATTCAAAAACGATTACTAAATTCAAAAAATGATGTTTGTATATTTTTTTAAAAATGATGTTTGTATATTTATTCGACAAAGTTGGAACTTTAAGCAAGCAATAAAAAATTTAATTTAATGCACTTTTTGTATGCTACTTCCAACAAAAATAACACAGGACCTAATAAAGATTTCCAAATAAATTTTTTTGTAAAAATATTTAACTTAATGTTTATTTAATTCTTAGTCTAAAAAGAAAAAAAAAATAATGAAAAATAATAAAAAAATAATAAAAATATATTATAAAAAAATGCCGAAAAATATTATTTTTTTTTTCAAAATATTTTTAAAATGCGATTTTCTGTAAGAAAAAAAAAGAATGAATATGACGATATCCAACGCGATGATTATAACTACAAGAAATTTATGTATTTGTACTAAGCGTTTATGAGAAAATATCTTTCGAATAGTTGCGAAAACGAAAAAATCTTCATTTTACAATTGCTCCAAAAGTGCCCAAATTCATATAAAATGTTAAGGACTTTTAACTCATTAAAAAAAAAAATGTGTAAATGAAACAGTATTGAGTTTATTTTTTGTAGGAATAATAGATAGAACATAATAGAATAGAACAAGTTAGATAAAATTTATAAGTATTCATTAGCATGAACCATTCTATACCAATACCAATTTTATGGTGTAAATCTATTTTTCTCTATGACGGGTAAACTACTAAGCAAAAGTAAAAAATTTATTTAATACACATATTATGACAATATAATCTATCTGTGTTTAAAATTTCATAGTTCATCATTAATACTTTTTAGGATATAACATTATTTATCTATGGATAATTTGATTGTTCTAAATTATTTAACAACAACAAAATGTACATATGCTTAAGAACAAAGTAATGTAAACAAACAAGCAAACGGAAAGAACTACAGTCGGCTCTATGTGACCTTTAGAAGCTAAAGTATGACTTATTTAAAAATTTTTGATTAATTTCCTTTTTTAGATAACCAGCCATGCCCATTAGCGCGGGTCAATTTGTTCGGATGAAAAAAAAACCAAGAATGCGTATAGGAATTTATCATGCGTATTTAATCCATGATAAATTCTTAGAAAATTTCCTCAGGAAACCATAGATCTAAAATCAATCCCAATATCTCGCATATCGAGGTCAAAACTCGTATATGAATTAAAAAAAAAACTGTATAGTTTTATATAAAAATTCAGACGAATAGTCAAAAAATGGCAGCGTAACATATGGTCCAATAAGTCCAGAGATTAACTACTAGGTTGTACCTCTAACGAAATATCGATATAATATTTCGATAGTTTCAACCTCAAACAATGCGTGTAAAAATTTCATGACAATCTAACGTTTAGTTCAGAAGTTGCAGTGATTTATGTGACGCCACTGTTGATATTTTCAAAATAATGGATTCAAAGCAATTCCGTGTGTTGATTTATCACGGTTTTTTTTATGGGAAAAAAATAGCGTCCAAGCTGAGCAATGGCTTCGAAAGTGTTATTCGGACTCTGCTCCGTCAAAAGCAACCATTTACCGATGATATGCTTTAATGCTATGTATGAGTTTAAACAAGGTCGTACAGATGCTGGTCGTACAAATTATGCTGAACGTTCAGGACGCCCAAATGAGGAAGTTGTTCCACAAAACATAAGAAAGTACCCTAAATGGTATTGGCCGACCGTAAAGTGAAGGTGCGCGATCTAGCTGAGGCTCTGAAGATACCGAAAGGCATTCGTCGATGAGAAAGCTGCTTTCCAAATGAGTGCCGCGTTTTCTCAAACCGGACCAAAAACAACAACGCGTCCGATGAAAAATGGATTCAGCATTACACACAGGCATCAAAACGGCCGTCAGCTGAGTGGAGAGCAACCGATGGAAGCAGGCCAAAGCGACCAAAAACACAACAGTCGACTGGAATAGTTATGGCATCTGTATTTTGGGATGCGCATGGAATTTTGTTCATCGACTATCTCGAACAGCGATTATTATATAGCGTTGTTGGAGCGTTTGAAGGATGAAATTGCGAAAAATCGGCCCCATTTGAAGAAGAAAAAAATTCCTTTTACCAAGACAATGCACCATGGCACAAAATCGTTGAAAACTATGACGAAAATCCATGAATTGGACTTCGAATTGCTTCCTCATTCACCGTATTCGCCAGATTTGGCCCCCAGCGACTACTGGTTCTTTGCTGACACAAAACAATGATTGCCGGCAAAAGATTTGGCTCCAATGAAGAAGTGATGGCTGAAACTGAAGCGTATTTTGAAGCGAAGCACAAATCGTTAATTTTGCTCTTGAAGGAGCCTATGTTGATGAATAAAGAATATTTGCAAAAAAAAAGTTTTTTTATTACTTAGTCTCGGGACTTATTGGACCTTGTGTTATATCATTGAGTTTGGACTTGTTGAAAAGGAAATTTTGCCAGCTTTCCGAATCTGAATTAATTTTAAAAATATTTTTTCTTTTAAACCAAATTTTGCCAATTTAATATTTTAATAATGTCAAAAATAAAACGATTTAAATTTACAAAAAATATTTTATTCAATCAGTGCAAAAAGTATAATTTTTGACTTTTAAGTCTTGTTTGCTCTCAATGCGGGATATTTTAGATCGACTTTTTGTAGCTACTGCCATAACATCGTCTCGATTTTTTTCAATTACGCATCGCGAAACACTTTAAAGTAACTGAACAAATCGCTCAGTAGCCTGAATATGCGATGGAATTTGTGGTTCTCGCAGCGGCGAATCTCCAAACTCTAGATAAATGGAATGTTTGCGGTGAATGGAGGTTTGGATAAAATGCTGTCATCATCTATGTTTATCAAATCAACATAGTCTGAGCAATCAAAATTAATGCTATGCTTAGTATAAGTCCTTAATACTGTTAGATCATAAAGCTTATCTCGATAATACAAAATCTTCTTGATTGCTCTTTCGCGAACCGGTTTTCTATCATCAAAGAGCATTGCCAATAAAACATTCTCTGGATGAGCGCAATAGGCGTTATTTTGAACTACAGCGTTATCAATATCCCTAAGATTTGGTGGCAAATATTTCGTTGACCGTATAAATTTTGCTAACATTGTATTGCCGTAGACAACAGAACTATAATACTTTACATTAAAGTACATTCGTACATAAACTTTCATAATATAGTTTGCAAGAGTTTTTAAGTTTGTTGATGGCAAATTTGTAGTTACGTATAGTCGCTATAGTCTGCTAGCTTTGGTTAGCCAACGAGAATGAACTATTTGCCCGGGTTTCATGCTGGCTAAATCTGCGGGACAGAAACCTTCAGACACGGCTTTGGCTAGTCAATACTGATACTTCGCATCTGTAGAAAGACCATGTTCGTCTTCAGTATTTAACGGTGGAAGCATATTTCCAAACAAAATGGGTTCAAAATCAGATACAACCTATAACAAAAAGTGGGTTGACTTAAAATAAAGTCCAATTATTGTAAAATTAGTATAAAACTACCTGTAACTGTTCACAGGTTTCAATTAATTTTGTCAAATCCCCGCTAGCAGTTCTAGGTTCGCTTGTAGTCGAATTTTCCAATGCACCAAACAAGTGGCGAAAAGGTAGTTCATTTAAATGCAGCAAGCAAACAAACCAATGTAATGGTTTTTCTAGAGCAATTTCGAACCTTTGTAGAATGCCATTTACGGTACCAGTAATTTCTTAAAAGAAATTAAAAAAGCTTAATTCTCCATCGCAACAAATTCCAACCAAATCGTCAAGAGATAAATTTTTTGTATGAGAGAACTCGTGTAGCTGTTTTTGCTTTGTGCAAGAGTCCTCAGCGTCAAGATTTAAGTGTCCCAACAATTTTATATTTGGCTCTTGAACAACTAGTAAGTGAGATTCTTTAACCGTCCTAGTACGAAATTTTTCCATTTATTTCCACTCTCGACAAGGCCTCATTTTTTTTGCCGTCAAAAGAAAAGCACTTACATTGGTATCGCCACGATGTTTCCGACACACTGCATCTCTACATATCTTACATTTTCCGCGAGCCAATTTGGCTTTATCCATGATAATATAATCGCCATGGTCATCTCTGAAGCCAATGTCTGTGTAAAGAGCTGTAGCCAAACAAGATGCGACTCTATCCGATATGCCAAATCTATCGCACATCATGGCAAAATTTATGGCGTCATACCTATTGGTATACGGTCCCCTCTTTAATGTGACATGGTGTGTGGTTGTTGGTATTTCAAATGTCAATTCCGAGTCAACATCCATATTCGGTAAGTCGATGTCATATGTTGGATCATGACTAGTTGGTGGCTGTGTTGATTATTGATCTGCAACATCTATCATGAATTCGAGAATAGTATGCTTTCTATTTGTATGCTGATCAATCTTGAATTGTTGTAGATGATTCGGAATCAACCCACTGCTGCAAAGCGTTGTTGTAATGCATTGACATTTTCTGATATAAAAAAGCTAATTTATGGTGTTTAAAAAAGGGGCAATCAGATTGGGTCTAGATTTATATTTAATTTTGTTTTTGTAAATGTTGATTAAGGTATTAGGTTTTTGCGACAGTTTTTGGATTAATTATTGCAATATTAAGTTTGACCCATATTTCAATTATTTTTTTCGCGACTTGTTTGGTAAAAATTGAATAAGAAAAGTTTTTGCCATTTTCTCTCTCACGTTCACTTAAAAAGAAATAGTACTTTAATATATCGCGGTTATTTGGCAAATTAAGCTCACTTAATTCGCTCGGTGAACCAAAATCATTGATGTTTTGATATGGCAAATAACTTGATTCTGAGATTTGAAATGACACGTCCATTTTCGAAACAAAGGAATCAATGGAGATTGTAGAAGATTCCATAATTATTCACTTCAAAAACTTAATCACGCGGAGAATTCTGACAACACGTTATTTTATAAATGCGATCGATCAACTTTAGACTTCAAACAAAACAATAAGTTACCATTTATTATAAATTTTTATTTACGAGTATTTATTTTTATTTATTTAGGTAAGCTTAATACAAGCAATTTATACTTAAGAACTAAAACTTTTAATTAGACATTTATTTCTTAATTCTAGGACTTTTTTTGTTTTGTTTTATAGGGTAGGAATATTACATATAATACTATGTGGGCTATAGTCTGCCCACAAGACATATGATAAAATTTGTTTCAGAGGGAGGAAGTGGGATTGGAGCTAAGAAGGATATTACGGAGCTCGGATCTACTGAGATGGAAGTCGAATTCATTGACCATGTTATTGGTTAGACGAAGCATCCTAGTTATAGGTTCACCACAACCATAGACGATGCGATGAAAGTTGAGATGGAAGAGAGGTACAGACCTTAGGTTGCGTGGGTTGGTATTAAGGGATATCAATTGGAGCAGGGTAGGACAATTAATGGTGCCTGCTAGTAGTTGATGAATGAAAAGGACATCAGCAACCACCCTGCGTTTTTCAAGAGTTTGCATGTTAATCAACATCAAACGATCAGCATAAGGAGGTAAATTGAAGCTAACGGAACCAGGGAGGCCTCGTAACGCAAATCGAATAAATCTTCGTTTACAGCTTCGATACGCAACGAATGGGAGCATAGAGCGGTGACCAAACTTGGCTGGCGTATTCGAGTATGGGCCTCACAAAGGTAAGGTAGAGGGATTTTGTAACGTATGGGTTGGAGGACTCCCTGGACCAATGTTTCACAAAACCAAGAGTAGAGTTGGCTCTACTAATGATATTATCGATATCGGATCGAAAATTAAGCTCTTTATCGCAAATTATACCCAAGTCTCGCAAAGAACTTACTAAGGGAACCGGCTCACCTAATATGTAATAAATTCGTGATGGAGATTGGAGTCTCTTCCGCGAGTATGTGATAGCTTGACATTTAATGATATTGAGTTCCAGGAATTTTTTTTGGCACCAAGAAGAAAAACTGATAAGGTCATCTTGACGACGGCAAGAGTCAGTATTAGTATGTATGCGTCGATAGATTTTCATGTCGTCAGCATAAAAGATTAGAGTATTTGATGGCATCATCGACATCGGTTATTTTTAAGACGAATAGCAGAGGACCAAGGTGGCTGCCTTGAGGGACACCAGAAGTTGCTGTAAAAAACTCAGATTTTGAAAACCTAAAGATTACATTATATCGGCGTTCTTCGAGGTAAGATTTAATCCAAGCAATAAATGTGGGTTGAAAGCCGAAAGCTTTTAGCTTCAGAAGGATGACAGTGTGCGAGATTTTGTCGAATGCTTTGCTAAAGTCAGTCGAGACAACGTCGACTTCATAACCACTTTCTAGAGAACATAGGGTATTTGAAACGAATTCTGTGAGGTTGGTAGTAGTGGATCTTCCCTTGAGAAAGCCACGTTGGTTAGGGGAGAAGATAGACTTGCAGTGGAAAAACATAATTTCGTAGAGTATACTTTCAAATATTTTGGGTGTACATAATAGTTTAGCGATGGGCCTATAGTTTGTGATGTCATTTTTTGGCCCTTTTTTGTGCAGAGGTATAATGTATGCATCCTTCCAAAACTTAGGAAAAATTGATTGAGAGATAGAGAGCTGGAAAAGAGCTAACAGAAGATGAGCTAAAGTGTTTGAGAGTTTTTTTAAAATAATAGCAGGCAACCCATCGGGTCCAGGAGAGTAATCGTCCTTTAAATTTCGTAACTTTTCGTTCACATTGGCAAGTGTAATATTAACCGAGGTTAAAGACGTTTGGGTCCAATATCTTAAATTAGTGAAATATTCAGAGTCCAGTTCATCATTATGACTGGTAAATGACTGACTAAAAAAACTTGCAAAAAGATTTGCAATTATTTCAGGGTCGTCCGAAGATTTGTCTGAAAATTTCAAGATTGGCGGGTAATTGTCTGATTTTCTCTTGATATTAATAAACTGGTAGAACTTTTTTGGATCAGTGATAAGTTTGGTTTGGATATGGGCTAGATAAGATTCATAAAGATGATCACAAAGATAAGAAAAATGATTGTAAACATTAAGGTAACTGGTGAAATCATCAGAAGACTTAGATATTAAATATGTACGCCAAAGTTTGTTTCTCTTATTCCGAAGCGAACGTAGCTCTTTATTATACCAGGGAGGTGAAGACGAAAAGCTCTTTTGCCTAGTAAAAGGAACAGATTGTGTGAAACAGCTAAAGATTATGCCATAGAAAAGGCCAACAGCATTATCAATATCTTCATTAGCACTTTCAAAAATGTGAAGGAAGTCAATTCTACCAAGGAGTGATTCTAGTTTTTCAAAATCGGTTTTCCGAAAGTTAAAACTGTACAAGTGCTCGGAGTGTGTGTTTTTGTTAGTATTATTGTAGGAAAAGGTAATTGAAAGCGGTGGATGGTACTGGTCCAGTGTTGAGAGTAGATGGTTGCTAGCGGAAACTGCACAATTTTCAACTTCTGATGAAAATACAAGGTCTAGTTGTCTACCCATATAGTTACTTACTCCACTTAACTGAAAGATTCCAGAGTCAGAGAGGCAACTAGTAAAGAGAATTTCTTTTTCAGATGTTGGATTTAAGGGGAAGAAATGACATTCATCATCTGATAAAACCCACTGAAGATTAGGAAGATTAAAGTCTCCCAAAAATATGACGGTATCAAATGGATCCATGAGATCTAAAAGAGAATCTATAGCATCTACTGCCAACTGATAACCTGTCGTTGGCTGAGATGGGCGAATATAGCAGCATATAACATATAAATTACGTTTAGCGATACTCATTTTGGCACAAATGAATTCAAAGTCTGCAGTGTGTGAATTTTGAACTAATATTGAATCCTTACGATTATGAATTGCCAAAAGAACACCGCGGCCAGAGGAATGATCATCTTTATCTAGTCCATCGTCTCGGAACACAACGAAATCGGAAGCAAAAACTTCTTGATCCTTGAAATCTTGACAGAGATTAGTTTCAGTGAGGGTAAATATATCATATGGAAGTTTCAGAGAGTTCAGAAAGACTGATGAAATTTTTGTGCGTAGTCCTCTGACATTTTGGTAGTAGAGAGACACAAATATTGGACTGCGATTAGTATGTTGGTTAGGAATAATATTGTTGCTGCTCTTTACGGGACTTTTGAAGAAAAGAGACATGTTTCGACCTTACATGAGCACCATAGGTGTTAAGATCTTCCTGAACTTGATGGCTCGTCAAGCCAAGTTGCTCGTGGAAATTAGTGAATAAATGGCGCAATACATCGACTTAAGTGGGTAAACCTTCTTGTTGTATCAAGACTTTAAGATTTGTCTTGGTCTTGTCTTCTATACATGTTGAGACCGGTGCTTTATGCATGTAAGCTAGATACTAAGCTAGATACTAGAGTATTTTAGTAAAAATGTGGTCAGTTTTGCAATACATAGGTAACTACTTCCAGTTTTGTTTACATTTTAAATACTAAAATGTGAAGAATGTAAAACGTGAAGAATGGGATTGATTTTAGACCTATGGTTTCTTGGGGAAATTTTCTCAGAATTCATCATAGATTACGTTTCTGCTATACGCTTGATCGATAAAAATTTGACCCACCCTAATGTCGATATTGTGTCAAATTCCTTTTCGTTCTCACAAAAATTAACGAATCGAATTTTATTGTTATAGCATGTATACAACCCAAGTTAGGTTGTTATATATGCTACAGTTGTATGGGAGGTAGGCGGGATAGTTGACCGATTACGCCCATTTTCTTACAAACGATTTTAAGTGGCAAAACAAACGAAGAAAACAAATTTTATTGTCATAGCATGTATACAACTCAAGTTAGGTCGTTATATATGCTACAGTTGTATGGGAGGTAGGCGTGGAAGTTGACCGATTACGCCAATTTTTTTTAAAAACGGGTTTAAGTGCCGAAACAAACGAAGAAACTAAATTTTATTGACATAGCATGTATAAATTAATATCGTGACAATATGTGCCAATGTTTCTTCTTTTACAGATTTATTAGGACTAACTTAATATAAAATCGTAAGAACAACTTAAGCTACGCTGCCGTTGCTGCTGCTGTTATTCTTGCTGTTGTTGTTGTTTTTTTTGTTTTTGTTAATGTTGTGCCGGCTACTACAAGCTTACGCTATGTTGTTGTTGTTGAGGCTATTGCTGCTTCCTGCTTATTGCAATTCGGGTGAAATATCAACAGCAGACGCTTACGTTGCAGAAAAGTTTTGAGCGGATGCGAGTGCATAATTGTTAGCTGACACCTGCTAACTTACATTTGGTTTTTATTCTACAAAAAGGCGAAATGGTATTTATTTATTTAAGTCTGGAGAATCGGGAGCGGATGCGCGTGTTAACTTATACAACCCAAGTAAGGTCGTTATATATGCTCCAGTTGTACGGGAGGTAGGCGTGCCAGTTGACCGATTACTCCCATGATACAACTTCTGTCATACCTCTACTGGGCGTCACTTCCATTACTCCAGATGCGACCAACGCCCTGTCATAGTAGTTTCAACACCAGTTACACACTATACTCAAGTGTATATTTAAATTAATAAATATACTGTATGGATACCAACTAATGCTGAAACGCAACAGTACCAATTATGGATAATTAGTTGGGTCACCATCCACATTTATTGGTGGAAATCGAGACCCATCTAGCATCACTAAAAATGTAGCCGATAGTGTAAAAATAATTTCACGAACATCAACTCGCCATCTGAATTTGAAGACATGGATTTGGAAGGCCTTTGGTTCATGCGTCATCATCTTTTGCGCACCAAATTCTCAAATCGTGTTATCAACCATCTTGGCGATGTCAATGGGTAGTATTTGGGGGCAACATTTTTCGAACCGTCGAAGTTGAACGTACAAAAATCCTGTATATTTTCTACTTTTGAGGTCAACATTTTGCAGAAAAGATCACGGCTCTATTTTAGAGGTCTGAATTTGTTTAAAAGAAAAAAATGGAAGAATGCAGATTTTTAAAGAGAAGAGAAAAAATGTACATTTTTTTCGAGAAAAGAAAACGTTATACTCGTAAAGCCACCGATTAACAGAAGTTTGTTAAAAGTAAAATTAAGTGTATGTGTGTCTTTTATTTTATATATTTCGTACAGGAAGCATCGAAAACCTATGGTAGTGGGAGAATTTAACCCACTAAACCTCCACGGTGTCAGGGCGGCTTGCCCTCCTGGGACACCGATGTAGCGTCATTGTGCTGACAAATTGTTACGCTCCGCCACTGCGATAATCAGTGTACTCTGGATATGTCACTAGATTCCCATTTTCATCCTTGCAGGAAGAGGCCACAGTTTTGAAACCATCGGCCAGGCGTCTTATTTTTTCGAAAAATTTTTGGACCAAATTCCTGTCACCATGTCTCAACTTTCTCGCACTCATGCATTTCCGCTTCTGTTTTCTTTCGACTAAAAATGCGTCTCTCTTCCCTCCTCTTCTCTTTGCATCGCTCTTTAGCAGCACGCGTTACAACCGACTGCAGGGTGGCTTTGTAGGCGGCGTCTTTTTCTGCAGTGGCGTCGCGACACTCCTGGACTTCGGCGAGGGCGGTGATAGCTAATCACCTCTTCGGCAGCCGTACGCAGAGAAGGAAATGTAATTCCACTGTGTGCATATATCGTCGATCGGAGGAGTGCTTTCTTGAAGCAGGAGTGAGAGTCGAGAGCGAAGTTTTCGGCTGTTCGTCTTGATTGCAGATTTTCGACGTCTAGCTTACTCTGTGTTGGATTGCGCGCATTCTTGGTTGCGCACAGGCGTGTACGGATCGTGGCTGCGACAAGATAATGATCCGACTCTTTATTGGCACCACGGATCGTGCGTACATCTAAAACACTGGAAGAGTGCCTTCCGTCAATCAAAACGTGATCAATTTGATTGCGCGTCTTTTCATCAGGAGACAGCCAAGTTGCTTTATGAATATTGAGATGCTTGAATCTAGTGCTACTAACGACCATGTTTCGCGCTGCGGCAAAGTCAATCAGCCTCATTCCGTTATCGGAGGTATTGTCGTGGAGGCTGAACTTTCCGACTGTTGGACCAAAGATATTTTCTTTTCCCACTTTGGCGTTGAAGGCACCAAACACGATATTTATGTCGTGGCGGGGGCTGCGCTCATAGGCCTCTTCAAGGCGCTCGTAGAAGCTGTCTTTGGTCTTTTCGTATTTGTTTTCTGTCGGAGCATGCGCACATATCAGGCTTATATTGAAAATTTTGCCTTGAAACGGATAATGGCAAGTCGTTCGGTCACAGGTGTGAATCGCAGGACATGATGCCGTAGTGTCTTGCCAACCACGAATCCGCATCCAAACTCGTGCTTCTCCGCATGGCCGATGTAGTAGATATCACAGGATGCTTGCCGGGAGCAACCCTGTCCCTTCCATCGCATTTCTTGGATTGCAGTGATGGATTTGATCTTGGATTTGTATCTTTCTAAGATATCTATCAGTTGGATAGAGGCACCATCCCAATTAAGGGTTCGGACATTCCAAGTGCATATCATTAAATCATTGTCAGTTTTTCGTTTGCGGTAGTCGTCATCAGATTTGGGGATCATTCTTAGCATTTTTCTTTTACGTTTCATTAAAATGTGTTTTTACGTGGTGGGCTTCAAACCCAACGCACAACCCTTTAAAGGCAGATAGCCCGCCGCTCAGATAAGCCGTCAAACTAACGGTTGCCAGCTTGCCGTTTCTAGAGGACACCACGGAGAGGTCGACTTGAGACGATTTCGACATGTATAATGCTGGCCTCACCAGGTTGAAGCAGTCAGACACGTTGCCATGTGAAGAACGCCCCCCTGACCCTCACGCGTTGCCTTTTGAGGATCGTCCTCCTATACAATTTTATAACATATTAAAAATTCACAACTCGAATTATAAAAAATTTGATAAAAAACGCGCGAATGTATATGGAAATTCCGAACCGAGCTAGTCACTTTCTCTTAAAAATAAGTAATTGTAATAAATATTTTTATATGTTTAAAAATGAGAGAGATATGAATATTTCAACTTTAAGGTTTTTTCCACGATTTTCTTCAACTAAAACAGAAAACCGCTGGTAGCACTATCTTAAAATTAAAAATTTTTTTTTAAAATTTTGGTTTTCATATTGTGATAACCATCTCATTTTCAAACGAGCTCGGTTGATTTTCAAAAAAATTTTGTTTTTCTTAAAACTTAAGAAGCAAAAGAAAAAAAAAGATCGCTTCATTTCGCAAAAGCTTTCAACAAAAAAAAAATATATATATATATGTATACAAATAATCTATATACATATATGACAAAGTCTTAAAAAGCGTCTGTTTCCCTCTGCTTTTGTTTCCCGCAATTTTCAACCAATTTAGTTGATTTTTTTTTAATGTAGATAATTATGATGAGAAGCTTAAAAGCTAAAAAAAGATGGGGTCGCCACCTCATTTTTTTTTATTTTTATGAATTCGGTGGGCGAACACTTGTCAAAAAAGGGTTTCTGAATCTGAATCCCTTGTCAGAATTTCAAAAATTATGTCATTTTTTGCTATGGCTCTGCCACCTAATTTCTAAATTTTTACGAGTTTGGTGCAGGGGCGAACACCAAGTAAAACCTATCGGTAACTGAATCCGAAACCAGTCAGAACTGCAAAAATTATGGAATTTTTATAATATAGGGTTGGCACCTAAACTTTTAAAATTTTTACGAATTTTTTGCTGTGCGTACCCTAGGTAAAAATGAGTCGCTGAATCCAAATCCGTTATAGCAATTTTGAAATTACGTGCTTTTTCAACAGGGCTGCCATCTAAATTTTTTTTTTAATTTATATGAATTCGCTGGAAAAAGACAAAACAGCAAAATTGTTTAAAATTTTTAAAAAAAGCAATACCGATACAGTTCATATAGACAGCATTTCGGAATACGAAAAATCCACAGACACTTTCATCAATAAGACAACACATTTGAACATATATAATTTGTTCACACATGGCTACTGTTACAGTTTTAAAAACATTTAACATTTATACTTTCCATATAGATTACGATCGCAACGTAACGAACAAAAACATGCATATGAAACGATTATGCACGTTGTCAACGATGAAAGTGGTTTACGTATTGGTGAATGTATTTTTTGGATGCGCCTGGAGGAACAGGTAAGAAATTCTTGATTTCGTTGCTACTATCAACGGTACGGTCGCAACTTAAAATAGCACTGGTATTGGCTTCTTCTGGGATTGCTGCTATTTTATTGGATGGTGGTCGAACAGCACACTTTGCACTTAAACTTTCCTTGAATATGCTGGCAAATGACAATCCCACATGCAACATAACTAATACGTCCGGAATGGCAAAGGCTTTCAACAATTTGCGATAATTGTTTGGGATGAATGTCCGATGGCTAACAAAAAATCATTAGAAGCATTAGATAGAACTATGAAAGATCTACGTGAAAAACAAACTTTGTTTGGCTGTGCTTTGATACTGTTAGCTAGAGACTTTAGACAAACATTGCGTGTCATTCCAAATTCCACTGCTGCCGATGAAATAAACGTATACTTGAAATTTTCAACTCTCTGGAAAAATGTAAGAACACTAAAAACAAAAGTACGCGTTCAATTGCAAAATGATACATCATAAGCTGAATTTTTTATGCAATTGCTGAAATTCCCTGTGCGCCTTGCATTCGCCGTTACCATCAATAAGTCGCAAGGAAAATCTTTACAAATGTGCGGTATAAATTTGTAAAATCCAGTTTTCTCGCATGGCCAACTCTACGCTGCGTGCTCCCGTGTCGGAAATCCATCTGCTCTATTTGTTTTCACCATAGGTGGTGATAAAAAAACAATAACGTTGTTTATTTAAGAGCATTGCAATAAATGTTTTAATTTTATACAAATTGTTCGAAAAACCTTTTTTTATTCGCCAAGCGGGCGGGGTTCAGCTGGTATATGTATATAACCTATAAGATAAATTTCATATTTATATTTACTACTTCTTTAGAATTTATTCGTAATACCTACATATTAATAACAATTTTACACAAATTGATACAAAAGTTGAGCATAATATTAATTTACAAAATGTAAATACTCTATGCTCACTTCTGCTTACCGGTCAATAAGGCGACAGAAAATTTGTTCACCTCTTCAAGGAGAAACATTTTCTTTTATAAGGGGGGAGGGATGTTGTGACCCGGACAATACACCCCTGTACCCCTTGTACATCCGTCACAAAAAGCCAACCTTAAAATAATTTCTATGAACCAATCAATAAGTTTTTTGGTTGTCAATTGTTTTTCGACTAAGACGTCGCACAGTGTAATAATTGCGGCCAAAACTAACTTGTATTTTTTATACCCCACGTTTAAAAACCGTAAAAGAGGTATATTAATTTTGTCACTCCGTTTGTAACGCCCACAAAGAGGCGTGGTAGGTATAGAAAAATATATATGTTCTTGATCAGCATCACCACCCGAGTGGATTTACCTATGTCCGTCTATCTGTGATCACGATTACATCTCACGATCTATCCTCACGAAATTCTATGTTTAAGCTTTTATGTAAAACATAAAGGTCAAGTTCGAAAATAAGCCAAATCGAATGAAAACCACGCCTAATTCCCATACAAAGTGACTTTATTAAAACGGTAAAATCTCTTGGCATTCCACAAACTTTAATGTATGGACTTGAAATTTTGAATTTGAGTTTTGATATTAAATATATACTCTGAGGATGAAATTCAACCAAATCAAATAAAAACCACGGCAACCTCCCACACAAAGTGACTTTATCAAAAAGCTAAAATCTCTATAAGTTCCACAAAAATTAATATATGGATTTGAAATTTTGCATATGAACTTTGATATTTAACATGTTCTATGTGTATGAAATTTAACGAAATCGAGTGAAAACCACACCTACCTCCCATACAAAGTGCCTTTATCAAAAAACAAAAGCGAATATTTTCTGTTTAAGCTATAACGAAAATGTTTTTACAAATAAACATTTCATCGATTGCTTAAGGCTTTGAATATACTTTGGTTCGGCCGTGGGGCTATTTTAACTTCGGCCCAGTCGAAGATCATTTCTTGCTAGTTTTTTTGTAATATTATGACTTATTATATATCAATCGACAGATACTTCTTCAACTAAGATAATTCTGCGAATTTGAATTTACCAATTTTCGTCTTTGCATATACCTTCTACAGATAAAATATCTTAACTGTAGAACGAGATGTTCAAAGTATATAAAATTGTATATTTTTGAAAAATATGGAATCTAATGCTTATGATGGTATTTTTAAAAAATCCTTCAATTAGATCAGATATAAAATTAGTTTGAAAAATATAATTTTTTATTGAAAACAAATTTTTCGAGCTCTAGGCCAAGCATGTTGACAACAAGACAACATGAAGAACAAAGAAGGCAACAACCAACAACAACAACAACGGCTCTGTATAGAGCAAATCACACAGCTTGACTATACAGACTGTTTCATTGGCCGCTACACCAACTCATCAGTAGCCTTTGTATGACTTTACACTGTGATCCACGAGTTTAAACAAACTTTCAAAAAGTGGTCTTTTATTTATAAAAAACTGAGAAAAAAAAGCTAGAGGTCCGATTTTGCGTTTTTTATATTATATGTGATAGCAGTTTTTTGCTTAAAATTAAAATTTGTAAATTGAGTCATTTATACATACTTTATGAGTTTGCTGTGGGATAAATTTTAAAAAGAAAGGAATCATGTTTGATAGTTCTAGAAATTTCTGAATACATAATTATATTTTCAATATGACCTTTATTATTTAAATCCAGTCTTTATTTCAAAAGTTATTCAACATTAAACATTGCGTTTTTAGTGATGTTAAATTTACTGAAATTGAAAAACCAGAAATTATTTTCCAACTTTAAGTGAATAGCTCCAAAAATATTTTTTTGGTTTTTTTTAAATTTTTTATATGTTATTTATGAACTTATTTAAAAGATATGTTGAAAAGATAGAGGTGCGATTTTTCATTGTTTTATTTTTACGTAATTTTTCGTAAATGGTATTTTTGTGTAATTTTTGGTAAAATTTACATAGAAAATCACGTAATTTCATTTTGCAATATTTAGCATTTAGCAACGATAACCTGCGTTGCTCGTGTCATGAATTTAAAGTAATGTAATTATTTATAATTATATTTGTAAGAAATAAATAAATAAAAAAAGTATTTTTTAAATTTTATATTTCTGGTATTAACGCAAGAAAAAATTTTCGTAGAACCTACTCCCGAACTTCACCTGGAAAATGTGGTCCGTAAGCGTAGAATTATCGGAAGGAGTTGAGAGAATTACATGAAACTTGGTACATATGTTCTTATGCACCCAAATTCCTGGACAAATGATATTTTTTTTAAAACAGTTCACGAACACACCCATCTCCCATACAACCCACAACAGTGTAAATACTATAAAATGGCTTATAATTGAGGTACATATATAAGATTTGGTATGTGTGAAAGTAGCACCGAAACTGCGTAATATGCAAAAAATAGGCGTAGTCCGCCCACAAATACAACCACTTCCAATACAACCCTCAACGTTTAAAGCTATTAAAATTGTTATATAGTATATGAGTTAGAGAAAGAACATTTTAAATCAGAGTTTATATGATACCATAGTCTGACCCAACCTATTTTTAGTAAAAACCATTGCTTTAATACTGAAAATATTTGCGTGTGATTATAATAAAATAGAGTATTTATTTTTAAAAATACGAGATATTTAAAATTCGGGTTATATGGAGGGTACCCCGAATAATGGTCTGATTATAGCCATTTTTGGAACGAATATTTTTTTAAGTGGTTTTAGACCAAATATGAAATTTTTTAAAAAATATTGAAGGAGTCCAAAGATACATCGATTTTTAACTTTGTGTTATATAGGAGGTAGGCGTGATCATTCTCCGATTTGGTCAATATTTGGAAAATTTATTCCACACCAAATTTCGTTGCTCTGCGGCAACTGCAAATAGTTTTGGCCACTCTTATATGAAACGGCTACACTGTGCGTCGGCGACAACAAAAAACAAAGCAATGAACTGTTTGGGTGCGTCGGCATTAGCTTGCATGATCAGCATAATAGAGTTCATTTACCTACCCTAGTTGCTGCGCTGCTCGTAAAGTGCAATGCCTGCAGTAGCGCAACATGTAAGGCGCACGTGATCGCGTACCGCTAAGGGCAAGTAAAATGTAAGTTATGTAAAATTCTTACGTGTGACAAGTGTATTTATTGGATTGGGTTATATCGACTTATCATTTCCACTTATTGGAAATTATTGGAAACTATTGGAATTATGGGAAAGAAGGAACTCCTTTGGAAAGTGAGGATGTTGCTTTAAATACCAGCGACAGGCGTAGAAATGAGGATAGAGATAGCACTCGTCAAGAAATAACATACTAAAAATATTACTAAGGTCGCAGCCACACCTAGACAGCGGGCCATATTAACAAAATAAAATCATAGCATAAAAATAAAACCGACTTTTTATTCGCCTCTCCTCCGTCCACAGATTCTTCTTCTCCACGAGAAAGAAAGAGAACCTTGGACGTAAAACACAATATACTATCCATACAGGTGCTTTATAAGGTGAACTAGTGGTCTGATAATTCCATCTTCAAGGAGTTTGTTAACTTGCTTTTCAACTTCGGACTGCAATGATGTTCTAATGTTCTATTTTAGTGTCTGAAGTATTACCGAATTTAGCTTCTTGTTGTTTAATTTGAACTTTTTTTCCACTTTTTATAAGCATATATAAATGTATGAGTTATTGCGTTAAGCAGTTGGAGCCAGTCGTTGCCAAGAATTCTATGAAAGGACTTAAGAGAGGGTAATACAAAAAATTTAATTTTATCAGTTTCTATTCTAAAAAGAGTTAAAAAAATATGATGGGATATTTTAATTTTGTTTACCTGAGTTGGATTCTTTGCTAATGAAGGCTGTATATAGCTCTTACTAGATCCAGTGTCTATCAAGAATCTAAGTACCTCTCCGTTACCGGTCTTACATTGAGAATAGGGTAACGCAGAGTCTGTTTTTCTAAAAAATGTATGTCACAAAAGTCTTCGTTGTCGTCATTTTGTTTGTCCTGCGATTATTTTATGTAATCCTGATAATATTCGTCCCATAACTGACTTCCTTGCTGTATGTCGTATTCATCTGCTTCGGGTTATTGTGGAGTGTTATTTGCGGGTTCCTGAGAAATTTCGTTGATTCCTTGCATTTTATTCGTGAAATTTTTAATGAATTGGTTTGACTGCGTTGGCGTTTTCCTTGAAAAGTATTGAAGTTTGGTCTATTCATAGATTTTTAGATTTTTATAGATTTTTCATAGATTATTCACATTTCTTGTTTGCTGGGATTTGTCAACATCCATTGGTGTTGGAGGTTTTGGTTTTGGTGGCCTTGCTGATGGAACATTATGGGCAAAATTATTGAAGGAACGTTTGATCTAAATTTTTGATTGAAATATTGGGGTTGGTGATGATAGAACTGAGATACTTGTGGTCTTGTTTGTGGAACACTCCATGGGATATGAGCAAGTTGTGGAAAAAATGTCTGTTTTTCATATCGATACTTCTGGGTGGTAACAAAGGTTTTTGCTGAAATTGCGTATAAAAATGTTGTCGAGGTGGAATTGGCTTCCTTGAAATGCTATACTGGTTATTCAGTTTTGAATTCATAAAAATTATTTATTAATCGTACTATTTAAAGCAAATAAATAATGTTCGATATACGCTTAATAATAATACAAAATTGATTAATAAATAATACATTCTGATGTTCAATTTTAACAAGTAGCGAACGCAGTTACACTTAACATTAAAGCCTTAAAGCAAAATATTATAAGTTTACGTAAGATAGAGGGGTATATAAATATTGATAACTTAAGAACTCAATTTAATGAAATAAAGTTATAATGAAATGAAGAAAGCTCATAATAAATTAATAAAAAAAAAATAAAAATAATAAGAAAACAATTATTAAGGAGTCAAATATATTTAAATCTCTATAAAGACACGTCTTTACTTCATTAAAAAACACATTTTTGTTACGCAAACAACGAACGCTATGTGGTAAACTATTTAAGAGTCTGGGAGCTGTACAGTGTACACGTATAGAAAGAGAAAAAATTATTTAAGTTGTGAGGCGGAATTTTGACAAAATTTTAATTGTTTGCTCTCAAATTGTGACTAGAATTGAATTTGTTTAATCGGATCTATTGAAAAATACTTTTGATATTCTAAAATAATAAACATGTTTAATAGGTAGAATGTTTAATACGTAGAAAGTTTTTGAACAATGGGAAGATTCTATCAAATCGGTTTTTATTATAGATTATACGGGTCACATGTTTTTGTGCAATAAGTAGTAGATTCATGTGAACCACCACTGCAAACTAATCCGTATTGTAGTTTCGAGTGAAAAATGCCATGGTAAATACAGTTTAGCAATTTAAAGGGTAAGTCGCAAAGGCGCGTTAGGTCGGTCGCGCTTTGACCGTACTTTAATCGTACTTTGGTCAACTTTACGGGATGAACTGTCAAAACGCCCGACCTTATAATTTTGAAATCATAATGTCGCGTTAGCAGGTCGTGCGTGTGTCACTTAGATGATGCCACTGTACGCAGTCAATCCAAAAAATTCCCACAAAGTCTGAAATCCCCAAATCACAATGTATATGGTAGAAGTAAATGATGGCTGTATTTCTTTATTCATTTTAGCTTTTCATATTTTAATAGCCGTCGCTATTAATAAATAAATTATATGCTATTATATGCTTTATTATTTATATAATAAAGAAAATAATTACAATTTATTATGTTTAATAAATAAATGTTTCTGCATATCTAACCAGCGTAGTAGTTATATTATTTATATAATAAATAAACATCTAAGATATATGTTGTATTACATTGCTGAAGATTAACAAGAACAATAACAAACGAAAAAAACTAAAGCAACTGATATCTATTAAACTTACATACATATAAACAACAGCAGCATCAAGAACACACGTACAAATTTACATACATATAAACAACATCAACAACAACACAAGCAGGTACTGAAAAATATTCGCTTCAAACAAAGCAACAACCATAGCATAAGCAGCCACTGATGTTATGAATGATTTATCTTGTAAAAAAGTCAAAATTAAATTACATTCAACACAAAACATTTCAGTTGATCTCGTCCTATTGCCGGTGTCTTACTTAGTTACTTACTTATCTGGCGCTTACAACCGGTTTTGGCCTCGTATAAGAAATTGCGCCAGCCATTTCTGTTCTGCGCTTGCTGGCGCCAGTTGGAAACACCAAGTGTAGTCAGGTTATCTAACACCTGATCCTTCCAACGAAGATGTGGGCGTCCTCTTCTGCGTTGACCACCACCGGGCACCGAATCGAATATTTTTTTCGCTGGAGCGTCGTTTTCCATTCGCTCAACATGACCTAGCCAGCGGAGCCGCTCGATTTTAATACGCTTAACTATGTCGATGTCAGCGTACAGCTCATACAGCTCGTGGTTCCATCGAATTCGGTACTCGCCATTGACGCAGATTGGACCGAAGATCTTACGAAGGATCTTTCTCTCGAAGGCTCCCAAAGTCTTTTCATCAGAACTGCTCAACGTCCAAGTTTGTGCTGCGTATAATAGGACGGGCATGATTAGTGACTTATAGAGCGTGAGTTTTGTTCGTCGAGAGAGGGCTCTGCTTCTCAATTGCCTACTCAGCCCAAAGTAACACCTGTTGGCAAGAGTTGTCCTTCGCTTTATCTCAATACTGACATCGTTGAAAGAGTTTACGCTGGATCCCAGGTAGACGAAGTCCTTAACAACCTCGAAGGAGATGTTGTCAACAGTGACGTGGTTTCCACGTTGCCGGTGTCGGTGTAAATAAATAACTGGCCATTTCAGCCCTTGAAAGGACTTTGACCTAGCTTCTTATGATCAATTGTGTTGTGCGTGTTATTAAGTTTGTACACAATTGACCGAGAAATGGACCTACAGGCTTAACGCCGACTCCGAACGGCGATGAAGGAAATGTTCTTATTCTCAAGAAGCTTTACATGGCATTTTGATTACTCTCTGAGGTTTGCCATTGTCTGCAGAGAGGTGGCGGCCGTACAGAAAAATTCAAATAATTTTCTGTCGCTGCTGCTGGGATTCGAACCTGGGTTTCCAAAGTTCGTTGACATAGCGGCCACGCACTTTAACCAACTACGCCACAGACGCCACGCCGGTGTCGGTGTAGTTTATTTTATTGCAGTGAAGTGTTTAGTGTTTTTTAATAATTGTTTCTATAAACTATTTATCAATATAATATAGTGAAGTGCTAAGTATTATAACTATTTTTAGTGAATTTGTTCATATTTTAAATAAGTTTTAGTTTATTTGTTTAATATGTGTTAATTTAGTACTTGTTGTACAACTTGTTAAAAAAAAAAAAAAAAAACAACAAAGTAGTGCTTGCTTGTCTGTCTTGTTTCTTTATTTTTTAATTCCTCTTTGTGTAGTGTTGTTATTCTTAAGCGTAGTGAACGTTTTCAATTGATGTTGTTACTTGTAACTGTATTCGTTCACTGCACTCTTTTGAGTAAAACTGAGAAGCACATTCTGAGTCAAACTGAGAAGCACTTTTTGAATTTAAAGCGTTTGCTCAGAATTTTAAATTTTCATTTATTTTTTTTCAATTGACAATTGGATTATTTTTCTGTTGACAATATTGCTGCTTGTTCTTTGAACGAGCAGTGTAAGAGCCAAAATAGTTGTTCTGGTCCTTGTGAGCAAATGTTCCATGCTTCTTGTGTTGGCATTTCAAGGTCGTGTGCTGACAGTTTATTGTCTGTCCTTTCTCCTGATAAGATATTTTTAAAAATTAAAACTTTTGGAGAAAGTCTTAACTTGCTGAATAATGATTTTAGAAAAATTTTGTCCTTTTTTAGCGAAGTTAGTGCCGTACCTAATGACAGTATCACTAGTGAAACTTCTACACCGGAAAATATTACGCCTCTCTCATCTGAGATTGCTTTTTCTGGAACTTTGCCGGTTTCATTAGGAGAAGACCCAATTAATTCTAAAGCACAGAGGAAAAACAAGAAAACCAAAAAAAATAATAATAAACGCCTTAAAGCGTCCTCTAGGTCTCCCAAGGCAAAGCACCCCTCAGCAACGCCTCTAACACCTCAGCAACCAGAAATGAATTTTTCAATAACTTCTTCTACACCTCCTGCTATTCCTCCATTGTGTAGTCCCAGCAAACCACACTTGACGACATTATCGAAATTCCGACTAATTCGTTACTATTTCGAACTGTCGTAAAGAATTCGTTTCTATATCGTTACATCAAATTTCGAAACAGCTTCGATTTTGATGCGAATTTATATCGAGTTTCGATATGTGCCGGTTTGTAAGATTTATTCTTTATCATATGATCCTTTTATCATATGATCCAAACAACTTCCTTTTTTTTAAATAAACGTGTAAGAGTGCAAACTAAACAAGTGCGCATTGCGGTGATAGAGGTAAAATTTGTTTTAATCTAAAATAAACTGTTTTCCGTGGTTGTTCTTCAAAAAATGTGAAATGTCGTGTCAAAGTTTTAGTAAAAGTGTAAAAAAAGAAGTTGCAAGGCTTATGGACTCCATTTTTTCGCAAATACTCACATCAATAACAACACCACCAACAACAACAACAACATCAACAACAACAACAACAACAACAACAACAACAACAACAACAACAACAACAAAAACAACAACAACAACAACAACAACAACAACAACAAAAAACAACAACAACAACAGTAAGTGTTTTAATGAGTGACAGCGAGGAGTTTGTTCAATAAAAAATCGAGGACTCGTGGCAAATTTGGATTAAATTCGGAATGAGGAAGTAAGTATTCAACAATTAAATATTGACGCCTCTCAAGGCGAAGAAAGCATTTCAATGGAACTCCTGCATGCGAGCACCACAAGAAATCATGGATCGGCGGAGAGTTTGGAAAAGTTCTGAAATAATCAACTCAGAAATATTCAACCAGAGTTGGGCGTTTTGTACTAAATGGTGAGTGCACTAAGCATTTCACTAGCACTAAATATATTGAAAGAAATTATATTTTTCACTATTTTTTTTACCAGCTTAGTGATAGTGAAACATCTCTTCACTATCACTTGAGATTTTAGTGATGGTGTTATTTTGTTGCACTACAACTAAATTTAGTGTTAGTGACTAAATCTGCACTACACTCAATTTGTGCAAAATTTGAGCAGTCACTACATGAAAGCTGCAATTAAAAATGTTTCCACTCAACTTTCAAACATTACTGGTTTTGAAATTATTTAAGCCAGCCTCGAATAAAAGAAAATTCTATAATAATAAAATATAATTTTCTAAATGGGCTAACAATTTAGAAATTTCAAATTTATATAAGTGCAATTATTCAAAATAAACTGTTGAACTTTTCTCTCCATTGAGTGAAAACTTTCTGTGTTCCAATACCATTAGTGCGGGCATTTTTTTTGCACTATTAATTTTAGTGCAAAAAAACAAAGTTGCACTAAATGAATTTTAGTGAAAAATTTTTCACTATCACTATCACTAATGTATAGTGGGGCTTATATTTTTTAATTCATCAGTCAACACCACTTGAAAGTAATAAATAATTTTTCAATATCAGTATATGTCAGCTGAAGCTGAAACTTTAGTGCACTACCCCCATCTCTGTATTCAACTAACATTCGACATTAATTTCAACATTCCTTTTAACATTTTATTTATAACACAGCCTCATTATATCGCTTGAAATTGTTCAATAATATGAAATTTAAATGAAATAAAATTTTTCATTTTCGTATCTCTAAATTTAACCGTTCTTAATTTATGTGCATACCTTCATTTCGATTTCGTAAATACATTTCGTTCCGATTTCGTTACTACATTTCGTTACGATTTCATAATTACATTTCGTTACGATTTTGAAAAGATATATCGTTCCGATCTCATAACTATATTTAGTTACAATTTCGAAACGATATTTCGTTCCGATTTCGTAACGAAATATAGTTACAAAATAGTTACGACACCTCTTCACGAATTCGTGTCAACCCCTTCATACGATTTTCTTTACTATTTCGCGACGAAATCGGATTCCGAAATCTGAAAGATACCGAAATATTCGAAACGAATTCGTCACGATTTCGGAACTTTTAGTTTGCTGGGGTAGCTCCAATGCAATTTCAACTGCGCCTAATAGTCAATTGACATTAAAGGCAGTGTCGAGGACTAAAAACATTTTTTTTTCACGTCTACAGCCCGACACATCATCTGAAAATATTGTGACGTTTGTTAAACGTTTGTGGCGTCCGTCGCGTAGTTGGTTAAAGTGCGTGGCCGCTATGTCAAAGAACTTTGGAAACCCAGGTTCGAACCCCAGCAGCGACAGAAAATTATTTGAATTAAAATAATTTTTCTGTACGGCCGCCACCTCTCTGCAGACAATGGCAAACTTCAGAGAGTAATCAAAATGCCATGTTAAGCTTCTTGAGAACGAGAACATTCCGTTCATCGCCGTTCGGAGTCGGCGTTAAGCATGTAGGTCCGGTTCTCGGTCAATTGTGTACAAACTTAATAACACGCACAACACAATTGATCATAAGAAGCTAGGTCAAAGTCCTTTCAAGGGCTGAAATGGCCAGTTATTTATTTTTTATTTGTTAAACAAAACAATTTAGTTGCTTCAAATGCATTCTGCTCATGTAAGAAAATAGGTAATAAGCCTTCACACGCCTCTTTTATTCGTACAGTTGCAGCTGAAGACTTTGCAACTGTACTAAACTCTAGAATGTGGGCCGATAATATTCTCGTTAGTGATTTCAAGCCTAAAAATAAATCTCGTAAGACGACCGCAGCCGCCCGTCAGACCCAAAAAAACTAAATAGGCTATCCCTTTACTATCAAAATGCAAGGGTATTGCGTTCAAAGACGCAAAACATATTCCTGTCGTCGCAGAATTGCTCTGAGGATATTATTGCGTTAACAGAAACGTGGCTGAATGGAAGCATTACTGACTTGGAATTGTTTGACAATAGTTTTCAAGTATTTAGAAGGGACAGATTCACTGACTTCTGTCGGTGGTGGTGTCCTTTTAGCTGTACGGAACTGCTTTGTGAGTTCCCTTGTTGATATTCCCTGCTCATCTAACATAGAACTAATATGCGTTAAAGTTATACATTGTAACTCCAATGTATATGTGATAAATGCGTATGTTCCTCCGACGAGTAGTGCAGAGGTCTTCGCAAGCCTTGCAGATTGCGTTGACTACGTTGTAAATATACTTGACATTAATGACGACATTTTATTATTAGGAGATTTTAATCTGCCTAACTTAAAATGGCATTCATCTGACACATTTGATCTGATACATTTTATTGTGCATCAAATTCGAAGACCCGCCAAGAACATATATTTGTTGACAATATATGTTCTGACTTACAACAAGTTAGTTGTATTTATAATAGCCTGGAAAGACTTCTTGACCTGGTCTTTACTACTGACAGCAACAATGTCATTGTTAAGAGGGCCTTTCATGCTCTGTCAACTGTTGATGAATACCATCCACCATTGAGCATTTGGTATAAATCGGACAGAGAGAGTATAGTTAATTCGAGTTCGGAAGACAAAGTTTATGAATTCAATTTTAAAAAAGCTGACTTTTTGAGGTTGAATCATTTACTTTTTAACAAACTTAATGTTCTTTTAGAGTATATAAATGTAAATAATCTTGATGATTCCATTATTTTTTTTATATGAAACTCTTTGCTATGTTCTCTCAATCCGTTCCATATAGGCTCAAATATGCGAAAAATTCTTCGTACCCCTGGTACACAAAGGATTTAAAAACTCTTCGCAACAACAGGAATAAGGCATGGAAGAAATATGTCTGTAGCTTAGACTCAAATGACCTGGAAACCTACAAACGTTTGTTTCTGGAATTTAAAAATAGCTCAGCTGCATTGTATAGTGAATATTTAGACAATATTAAGCTAAGAATATTGTCTGATCCAAAAAAGTTTTGGGGATTCATAAACACAAAGAAGAAATCCGATGGATTCCCTTCATCTTTCAAAACTCCTGATGGGTTTACTGACGATCCCGTCAAAATTTGTGGCTTATTTGCAAATCTTTTTAAACAGTCATTTTGCTCAAATTCTTTTGATCCTGATGAAGATTATTTTGAATATATGAATTCCGCACCCAGGTTCTCTTTGGGACCTATATCCTTTACATCAGAGGATATACTAAAGTATATTGGGTCAATCGATGAGGATTTTGGTGCTGGACCTGGTGGAGTTCCTGCCGCAGTGATAACTCAATGCGGTTCCATTTTGTGTCAACCTCTATCTTTATTATTTAATAAATCTATTAACGAAGGCTATTTTCCACTTTTTTGGAAAAATTCATTTATTAGTCCAATCTATAGAAAAGGTTGCAGGAATGAAGTCTATCGCTAAGCTGAATTATGAATTATAAGTCTTCAGGAATTATTATGAATTATAAGTCTATCGCTAAGCTTTCATCGATTCCCAAACTTTTTGAGCGAATGGTTTACGATCGCGTTAAGGTTCACTGTGGAGAAGTTTTAACGACTCGTCAGCATGGTTTTGTTAATGGCAGATCCACTGTGTCTAATCTTCTCGATTTTCCAACATTTTGCTTAAATTCGATTGAATCTGGTAATCAGGTCGACTGCATCTATACTGACTTTAGTAAGGCATGTGATAAGCTTCCTTACAATCGAATTTTATTTAAGCTCACGTCTATGGGATTTCCACAATATTTTGTTACCTGGATTAAATCGTATTTGTCAGAGCGATCTTATCAAATACGATTCCGAGGGATTTTGTCTGCTGAGTTTATTGCGGAATCCGGTGTTCCTCAAGGTAGCCACCTTGGTCCACTTCTGTTTATTTTAGCAATTAATGATGTAACTCACATCATAAAAAACTCTCATCTGCTTATTTATGCAGATGATATGAAAATATACAGAACAATAAGCTCACAAGACGGTTTAGCCCTACTCCAGTCTGATCTGAAATCTTTTGAGGTTTGGTGTTCTAAAAATAATATGTTTCTTAACCCAGATAAATGCCAAACAATGACCTTTTCGCGTAAAAGAAACAATTTAATTATCAATTATCAAATTAAAGATACTGCCTTAAGTCGTGTGGGTGTCGTGAAAGATCTCGGTGTATACATGGATTCTAAGTTATCGTTTAACATCCATATTGATTACATTTGTAAAAAAGCATATTCAATGCTTGGATTTATAAAACGCTGGGCCAAAGAGTTTAATAGTATGATTACAACTACAACGTTGTATTATGCAATTGTGCGTCCTCACTTAGAATACGCAAGTCAAGTTTGGTGCCCAAGTTACAATGTGCATGTTGATCGTATAGAAAGGGTCCAAAAACGTTTTGTTATGTTTGCTCTAAGGGGCCTAAGTGGATTTGACATTTTAAACCTTCCTCCTTATGAGGATCGTTTAAAACTATTAAAAATGCAATCACTGAGTGAGCGAAGGAAGTCTGCAGATATTGTCTATTTACACCAACTCATAACTGGTGTATTCGTTTCTCCAGAACTTCTTTCTCTTATAAATTTTAACTCGAGTCGGAGAAGCAGTAGAAACGCTAACAATTTAATTTATTTACCATTTATTAGAACAAATTATATGTTAACTGCTCCATTAAACCGCATGAGTAACTTAGTTAACAATTGCAACTTTTTTGATGTTAACTTGTTAAAAGGTCAACTCAAAAATAGATTAAAAACTATTGTGTAATTGCATGGTTATATGTCTGCATGGTTAGTCGTGACGTCTTGTGTTGTCCTCGAGCCCAACCACTGTGTTGGTGTGTAAATTTTTCCCACATAAACTCATTTTGAACCACTATTACAAATATCGTTGAAAATCTCAAAGATTTTTTGGTTGTGGCTTTGAATGGGTGTATGCTGAGAATGTGCGAAAAAGCTGTAGTAGTTAAACTCTATTGTTATTGCATGTAAAACATTTTGATGAAACAACAAATCCCATGCAAACATGTCTTTACTACTGCAACTCAACAATGCTCATATATTAAGCTAACTCAATGAAAATACAACCCTGCGCTATCGGCAAATGTCAAACGCGCGACCAAGTTGAACACTTCTCAACTTTTTTTAGCAGCTCGCGCTTTGAACGTACTTTACCCCTTCTTACGAGATTCGACGATATTTACGATACAAAGAACGGATTGTTATGGATTGCTTCATAACAACTCGTTGTTTCTACTTTAGCTGTCAAAGCGCGACTGACCTAACGCGCCTTTGCGATTTGGGTATAAAGGAGCAGAACGATTTAAGAAGATAAACATGTCTCGTAGCCCAAATAAACCTAGTTCATTTTCCAATCAAGTAACAATCGGAGATATTTAAACGGTTTTACGCAGTCAATTGTAAAGAATTTAGTAGAGCAGTTACTAAAATCGTTGAATGTAGTTGATTTGGTAACACAATTACATATATCACATATAACGCGTTGAAAGCAAAAAAGGAACACATTTTTAGTGCAAGCAAAAGAGGATTATAAAATAAATTCAAGCAAAAAGGTAACGGGACAAGTTGCAAGCTACGGAAGGTTGTAAGCCAACATCAAAGACGAGTAAGTTGCTAGAATTTGTTGATAGACTCTAACATAAAATTACAAAATATTATCAACAAAGCTGCCGTGAAGCCTTGTTCACATTTTTTTTTTTACTGGAATTCTAACCATTGTTTGTTTACATTTTGTTTGCATGGTTTTTGTTTTTGCTCTTCTTTCTTTTTCTGTAGGTTTTTGTTGCTCTAGGATTTTCTGTACTTTTTTAGCTGAACATTTCGTTGATCGTCAGAAAAATTGAATTTTTCCGATTTTGTCTATTTCAATGGAGCTATAAAAATAACGATGTAATTTTTTAATTTCTGATTGGATTGAAATGTACCTAAGGACAAAATTATAAAAAAATTTACCATCTTTAAAAAGCCATCAACATTTTTTTTACTAAATGTTGAAACTAAATATGAAATATTCTTTCAAACGACAATCTCAGCTTAAATTTAATGGATAATTTTGCACAAGTGGGTCTTAATGTAGTAAATTCAACTTCTCCAACTAGGTTTGCTAACAAGGCCCCCCAAGCTTATTGGATATTTTTGTTGTTTCAGATCTGACGTCAGTATTACTTTTTGACCAATTGTCATTTGTATCAGATCATGATCTAATATTCTGCACACTGGATATTGATCTTTCTTCACCTGCTTCTGAAACTACTTTTTCTTTTCGTAATTTTAAGAGTATTGATTATGGATCCCTGTTTGATAGTTTGACCCTTATTAATTGGACTGACTGTTGGTTTCTGAGCTCAGTTGATGATAAATTAAATTACTTTATTGAAAAGATATCTGATCTTTTCGAAGCTTATGTTCCACTACGTACGCGTCGAGTCACCAGTGCGTCCTGCCACTGGTTTACCTCCTCCGTCAAAATGGCTCTTAAAAAACGCAATAAAACATATAGCAGGTGGAAACGTAACCCAACCGTACCGAACTGGGAGGCATTTAAAATATCAAGGAACGAAGCTACCTCAGCTGTTAAGTTGTTTAAAAAACAATTCTATTTGTCCAAGCTCTGTCCCACGTTACCATCTAAAAAGTTGTGGAAAAATTTAAAAGGTATCGGTATTTGCAATAAAAAGGTCGAATCTCTCTCAATTGATCCCAATCTTCTCAATAATTTTTTCATTGCAAGCACGATATCTGATGAATCTTTTGAAACCATTAATTACAATAACCCTGCCAACAACTTTCCTACTTTGTTTGATTTCAACGCGGTCAGTGAAGTGGATATCGCTCGCTGCATAACAAAAATCAAGTCAAATGCTTCCGGTGAAGATGGAATCTCCCTAAAGTTTGTCAAATTCATACTGCCATATGTACTTAGTCCGCTTGCGCACATAATCAATCACATATTTACTACCTCGTGCTATCCTGCTATCTGGAAGGTGACAACTATTATACCAATTGCTAAAAAAACGAACGCGTGTGATCCTTCTGACTTCCGTCCAATTAGTGTGCTTTCTTCAATCTCCAAGGTCTGTGAATCTCTAATGGCTGAGCAGATATCAAACCACATAAACTCACTGGGTCTAATGTCGGATCTACAGTCCGGGTTCCGCCGCGGACATAGGTGCTCCTCTGCTCTCGTTAAAGTCTTGGACGACGTTAGAATATCCTTTGATATGGGACACTTGACGTTACTCTTCTTGTTGGACTTTTCCAAAGCTTTTGATACAGTGAACCATGACATTTTGTGCAAAAAACTCAAAGTCAATTTTGGCTTCTCTGATGCATCAGTTCGTCTTTTAAATACCTATTTAAGCGGGAGGACACAGAGAGTTAAAGTTGGAAATATTCTTTCTACATTTCTGTTCGGTTTCCTCAAGGTTCGGTTTTAGGCCCTCTTCTGTTCTCAATATTCATCAATGACATTTTCGATAAATGCAATAATGTTACAATGCATGCGTACGCAGATGACCTGCAATTATATTTGTCAAGACCTATTGGGCTCATTGAAGATCTGTGTGTCAGAATTAATGAAGATTTAGAGATTATTGCAGATTGGGCTAAAGCAAATAAACTTAAACTGAACCCTCTTAAATCTTACATTTTACCTATTACAAAAACACCTTTCACAAAGCTACATTTTCCCCCCATTCTCCTCAACGACGTTGAGTTGAAAGTTGTTAGTAAGGCTTCTTATCTTGGGTTTCAAATAAATAGTGCCCTGTCCTGTGAGGAACACATAAATTCCTGCGTCAGCAAAGTCTATTTTCTTCTAAGAAATCTGAGAATGACTGCAGCGTTTGTCCCAGTTGAAACGAGACGTAAACTTGTCCTACAACTGTTGATGCCAATTATTACTTATTCGGAAGTCGTTTATAGCCATCTTGTTCCGGTCATCCCACAAGTTGCTAGTTGCTCTGAATAACGCTGCCCGTTATGTATATGGTTTCAAGAAGTTTGACCATGTTTCGTTCTTCCGCACTAAGCTACTTGGACGATGCCTAGTTCGTTATCTTGAAGCAAGAAATTGTATTTTTTTGCATAAAGTAATCTACACACGTTGCCCACACTACCTGTACGAAAAACTTCAGTTCTGCAGATCGCATAGAAGTATGAACCTCTTGATACCGAGCTACTATTACAAAAACTCTGGCAGGCTGTTTTTCGTCAGTGCAATTAGACTGTGGAATTCTTTGCCAAATAACATTAAAGTCATTTCCGAACAAAGAGCCTTTAAGCGTTTAATCTTCGAATATTTCTCTTAATTCCTTTCTATTCTCGACTTCTACTACTTTTCTTCTTTTGTTCAATTCTTATATTTTCTCATTTCTTTTTTCCTATATTGTTAAATTCTGGCAAATTCGTTTATTGCCAGATAGTTTTTTCTATTGATTTTAAAATATTTGAATTTTTAGTATTCTTTATAAATTGCAATTATATAATTTTTTGATACATTCTTCTTGGAATTTTCTTAATTACTTAAAAATTGTCTTAAAAATAAGTTTAATTAATCACCCAATTACTGTTGTTGTTATATCATTTTAATAATAATTTAATTGTTAAACTACCTTATGTGCAGCATGCAAAAGAAACATAATTCTTATATGCTAACGTTTTATACTTAATAATAAAATTGAAAGTAAATTAAATGTATTAATTTTTTTTTTAACTTAACTTAACTTAATCCACCCCTACTGTACCTATATAATAAATAAAATTTCATTCACAATAAATCATATGGGCCTAGTTGCCACGCAGGACAATCGTCAGCTAGACCAACTGGTTTAAGTTGCTGCTATATTTACTTTGTTTCCACTAAAAAATGCAATAAAAATATTTAAATAAAGTGAATATGCATGTTTGCTATTGTAAACTGTAAATAAATTACACTGTAACATGTTTGAAAAATATTTATTAAATAAAATAAATATAAAATAAAATAGGTAAAAAATTAAGGAATTTATAAAATAAACAAAATTCAAAATTAGTTTTAAATAAAACCCAATAACGAACAATTTTTTGAGAAATAAAACAGTTAAAATATAACATAAACAACTGAATAAATGATTAAATGATTATAAGATTAAATGGAACTTAAATTGCTTAAATAAATCAATTCAAATAATATATGAAAATTAAAAAATTAAATGAAAAAGTTAAAATGAAAAATAGAAATTATATATACAATAAATAAATAAATATAAGTAAGAAAATATAAATCCAAAAATGGAGTTATTTTATTTTATTCGATTTGATTGATTAATTTTTTATTTTGTATTGAGGCGTTTACACGCTACAAAAACAACTATTTTTTATTTTATTTTTACACTGTATCTTATTTTTGAGAATGTAAATATTTCTACCACTGACAAATACGATGCGATTCGCAAAATATATAATTTAGTTAGCATTTGATGATCCATCTGATCTTATATTCAGTACGATTTTTTTTTGTCATAGAAAAAAAATCTTACGAAATTCAAATTTTTATTGTCTTAAAAAAAGCAAAAGGCTGAAAAAATTAAAATCTTCGCACTTGTTCTTATATATTTAAAAACAAATATGAGGAATATTATTTAATTTTTATTAATTAAGCAATTTTTTGTTAAATGCTTTTTATTTTTAAATTTGTCATTTATTTTATTTTTTCCTCTCTGCACTGCGCAATTTGATAATTGAAACCGATAATTTTCCGAAGCAATATTTTCCTCACGATTTTATAATTAATTTTATTTCTTATACGAATGCATATAATGTAAATATTAATACAAAAAACAGATAATTTTCAAAGCTTGATAAAATATTATAGATTTCCTTTAAAAGAATTTTTAAAATATTTTGTTCTCATCTGAGCAAAAATATTTTCGAAAATATATCAATATATCAGAAATACAACCCAAATGTTTTGGTTTTAATTTTTTTTAAGTTTTTTTTTATTTTTAAGATATTTAAAGATAAAGAATAAAAAATAATTTTTATTATAAAAAAATAAGATCGCACTCATTATAAAAACCGCTGAAAAAAAACAATTACAAATTTTCAACAATTTCATCACTTTGTTTAATATTTTCAACAACTTTCAAAAATTAAGTAAAAATTAAAAATAAATAAAATTCTTTATACATTTTTAAAAAAATAATGTAAAGTGTAACATCAAATAAAAAAAGCATAGCTGTTGCAGCGTGTAAACGCCTCCATTAAAAATAAATAATCAATCAATCAAATCAAATAATATAAAAAAAATCCATTTTTGGATTTATATTTTTATATTTATTTATATTTTTACTCTCCTATTTTATATTTTATTTTTATATATTGTGTATATTTATATTTATATATATTTATTTTGACTTTTTTTGTTTTATATATTTTAAAAAATTTATTTATTTTGATTTATTTCAGAAAATTCATTAAATTCATTAAATTTTCATTTAATTTTCTGATAATTTTATAAAATATATTTTTAATTTATTATTTATGGTCATATTTGAACTATTTTATTTTTAAACAAATTTTTCGTCATTGGGTTTAATTTAAAACTTATTTGAAACTTTGTTTATTTTACAAATTACTTATTTTTTTTATTTTTACTCTTAAAAATAAATAAATAAATAACTGGCCATTTCAGCCCTTGAAAGGACTTTTACTCTTATTTTTTATTTTATTTTATTTTATTTAATTACTAGTAAGGAATGGTCTTCGACTGGGCCGAAGGTAAAATATAAATCAATAAAATAAGTTAAGTTTATTTGTAAAAACATTTTCGTCATAGTTTTAACAGAAAATTGTTGCTTCTTGATAGTCACTTTGTATGGGAGGTAGCCGTGGTATTCACTCGATTTCGTTGAATTATATACTCAGAGTGTATATTTAAGCTTATTTGCAAAATTTCAATTAATTTTTGTGGAATTAAAAGACATTCTACATCTTTGATGAAGGCACTTTGTATGGGAGGTAGGCGCTACCATTGACTTATCAGGAAAATTTTCTTAATAAGATGCTTTTAATCAAGCATGCAAAAATTCGTTATCATAGGACCGCTCCTTCTTTTATTTCCAAGAACTGTATGACCGGATCCCTCTGTGGTGGGTGACAACTAGACCAATTATAATTAATTGTAAATGTAAGGTACAGAAGGAGTGGATTTAGGTTGATATAAAGTTAATAAAAGATAAAAAAGTTTATGATGGCTTTTTAACGATGGTAAAATTTTTTATAATTTTGTCCTTGGGTACATTTTAATCCAATCAGAAATTAAAAAGTTACATCGTTTTTTCTATAGCTCCATTGAGATAAACAAAATCGGAAATATATATATCTTTCCTGACGATCGACGAAATGTTCAGCTACAAAAGTAAAGAAAATCCTAGAGCAACAAAACCCTACAGAAAAAGAAAGAAAAGCAAAAACAAAAACCATGCAAAATAAATGTAAACAAACAATGCTTAGAATTCCAAAGAATAAAATGAAATGTGAACAAGGCTTCACAGCAACTTTGTTGATAAGATTTTGTAATTTTTCTAGCAACTTACTCGCCTTGGTGTTGGCTTACAACCTTCAGTAGCTTTCAACAATATTCTTGCAACTTGTCCTGTTACCTTTTTACTTACTTACTTATCTGGCGCTTACAACCGTAAGTCGGTTTTGGCGTCGTATAAGAAATTGTGCCAGCCATTTCTATTTTGCGCTTGCTGGCGCCAGTTGGAAATACCAAGCGTGGTCAGGTTATCCAAAACCTGATCCTTCCAACCAAGATGTGGGCGTCCTCTTCTGCGTTGACCACGACCGGGCACCGAATCGAAGATTTTGTTCGCTGAAGCGTCGTTTTCTATGTCGATGCCAGCGTACAGCTCGTAGTTCCATCAAATTCAGTACTCGCCATTGACGCAGATTGGACCGAAGATTTTACGAAGGAACTTTCTCTCGAAGGCTCCTAAAGTCTTTTCATCAGAACTGCTCAACGTTCAGGTTTGTGCTGCATATAATAGGACGGGCATGATTAGTGACTTATAGAGAGTGAGTTTTGTTCGACTAGAGAGGGCTCTGCTTCTCAATTGCCAACTCTGCCCAAAGTAACACCTGTTGGCAAGAGTTATCCTTCGCTTTATCTCAATACTGACATCGTTGAAAGAGTTTACGCTGGATCCCAGGTAGACGAAGTCCTTAACAACCTCGAAGGAGATCTTGCCAACAGTGACGTGGTTTCCAAGACGCTGGGACTGTTTATTTGTTGACACTAGGTATTTCGTCTTATCTGCATTCACTGCAAGACCCACTCGACTCAACTCTTTCGCCAATCTGGAGAATGCTGCACTGACTCATTCGCGCGTATTATGGCCAATGATGTCGATATCATCAGCATACGCCAACAGCATAATACTTTTGTAGAATATCGTGCCTCTGCGTCTCAAATCAGCAGCTCGGATGATCTTCTCCATCATGAGGTTGGAAAAGTCGCACGATAAGGAATCAACTTGTCTGAAACCTCGTTTGGTATAGAATGGAGGAGTGAGGTCCTTCTCGATTTTAACTGTGCTGCTGGTGTTGCTCAGTGTCATTCTGCAAAGGCGGATGAGCTTTGCAGGGATATCAAATTCAGACATGGTGGAGTATAGATGATCCCTTATTGGACTGTCGAAGTCGGCTTTGTAATCGACAAAAAGATGGTATGTGTCGATTTGTTTTTCTAAGGTCTTCTCCAAGATTTGTGGTAGTGTAAATATCTGGTCTATGGTGGATTTACCAGGTCTAAAGCCACACTGATAAGGTCCAATCAGCTGGTTTACGATGGGCTTCAGTCTTTCACATAATACGCTCGACAGGACCTTATATGCGATATTTATAAGGCTTATCCCAAGGTAGTTGGCGCATATTGTGGGATCGCCTTTCTTGTGGATTGGGAAGAGCACATTGAGGTTCCAATCGTTTGAAATGCATTCTTTCGCCCATATTCTGCATATAAGCTCATGAATGCATTTAAATAGAGCTTCGCCTCCATTCTTGAAGAGCTCAGCAGGCAAGCCATCGGCTCATGCGGCTTGGTTGTTTTTAAGCCGAGCTATAGCTTTCAAGACTTCACTATGGTCGGGCAGCGGAACTTCAATTCAATTCCTGTCACCATGCATCTCAATTTTCTCGCACTCACGCATTTCCGCTTCTGTTTTCTTTCGACTAAAAATGCGTCTCTCTTCCCTCCTCTTCTCTTTCTGTCGCTCTTTACCAGCACGCGTTACAACCGACTGCAGGATGGCTTTGTAAGCGGCGTCTTTTTCTGCAGTGGCGTCGCGACATTACTTGTCGTGCCACTGGTTTCGGCGAGGGCGGTGATAGCCAATCATCTCTTCGACAGCCGTACGCATAGAGTGGGAAATATAATTCCACTGGGCGCATATATCGTCGATCGGAGGAGTGCTTTCTTGAAGCAGGAGTGAGAGTCGGGTAGCGAAGTCTTCGGCTGTTTGTTTTGATTGCAGATTTTCGACGTCTAGCTTTCTCTGTGCTGGACATCGCGCATTCGTGGTTGCGCACAGGCGTGTACGGATCGTGGCTGCGACAAGATAATGATCCGACTCTTTATTGGCACCACGGATCGTGCGTACATCTAAAACACTGGAAGAGTGCCTTCCGTCAATCAAAACGTGATCAATTTGGTTGCGCGTCTTTTGATCAAGAGACAGCCAAGTGGCTTTATGATTGTTGAGATGCTTGAATCTAGTGCTAATAACGACCATGTTTCACGCTGCGGCAAAGTCAACCAGCCTCATTCCGTTTTCGGAGGTATTGTCGTGGATGCTGAAGTTTCCAACTGTTAGACCAAAGATAGTTTCTTTTCCCACTTGAAGTGCGTTGAAGTCATCAAGCACGATATTTATGTCGTGGCGGGGCTGCGCTCCTAGGCCTCTTCAAGGGACTCGTAGAAGCTGTCTTTGGTCTCATCGTATTTGTCTTCTGTCGGAGCATGCGCACATATCAGGCTTATATTAAAAAATTTTGCCTTGAAACGGATTATGGCAAGTCGTTCGTTCACAGGTGTGAATCGGAGGACATGATGCCGTAGTGTCTTGCCAACCACGTATCTGCATCCAAATTCGTGCTTCTCCGCATGGCCGATGTAGTAGATCAGATTTGGGGATCATTCTTGGCATTTTTCTTCTACGCTTCATTGAAATGTGTTTTTACGAGGTGGGCTTCAAACCCGACGCACAACCGTTTAAAGGCAGGCAGCCCGCCGCTCAGATTAGCCGTCAAACTAACGCTTGCCAGTTTCGCGTTTCTAGAGGACACCACGGAGAGGTTTGAGTCGACTTGTGACGATTTCGACATGGATGATGCTGGCCTCGCCAGGTTGAGGCAGTCAGACACGTTGCCATGTGAAGATCGCCCCCATGACCCTCACGCGTTGCCTTGTGAGGATCGTCCTCCTGTAACCTTTTTGCTTGAATTTATTTTATAATCCTCTTTTGCTTGCACTAAAAATATATTCCCCTTTTGCTTTCAACGTTTCATATATAAGTATCTTTTACATCCTGCGCTATGAAAAGTAAAGTTGCCTAAATTTAAATTAGCTCTTGCTACACTGAAGTATATAATTTTGGTTTTATCACTCAAAAATATTTTGTGTGATGTGAACCTATTAAGTTATAAGAGTTAAATTTTATTTAAAACTATTTATTAAAGATAAATGTTGATGCAAAAGTGTTACAATGTTTGATGCTGCCATAAGAATGAATAAAGAAAGAACTTGCGAAAGAGAATCAAGATAAAAACAATGTTGCAATGTTAACAAAAACTAGAATCTTAAGAAAGGGATTTTTCAAAGCTTACAAATAAGTAATATACATATTAGTGGCTTATATTCAACACTCCCCCTTTTTGTTAACTTCCATAACACCAATTAATGAGCGTAGAGACTCGACAATTGATTGACAACATTGATACTAGTTAAACTAACTGAACCCTAAAATGAAAGTGTAGTAAAAAAAGAGAGAAGCTAAACAGCAAAAATAACAACAACTTCAATATGCTCTGATGGCAGTTAACCGCTGTGATCGAATTTCGAAGATGCACATGAATTAAGGCTATGCCTAAAAGTATGATACGATCTAGGTTGATAACCTTAGTACAGTATGCATCAAAAAGTAGATAAGAACTCAGTTACAAAAATTCCAGCGTTCTCTGCCAAAAACAAATTCCGGGTAACTTTCTCGGCATATTGGCAGTATATGTAGAACCTAAGTAGCTTGAGTGGATCACAGTGTAAAGTCATACAAAGGCTACTGATGAGTTGGTGTAGCGGCCAATGAAACAGTCTGTATAGTCAAGCTGTGTGATTTGTTCTATACAGAGCCGTTGTTCTTGTTGTTGGTTGTTGCCTTCTTTGTTCTTCATGTTGTCTTGTTGACAACATGCTTGGCCTAGAGCTCGAAAAACTTGTTTTCAATGTTATTGAATTTTGTTAATAAAAGCCCAGGTCTCATTGGGTGTTTCAAAACGCTAATGAAGTTACAGCAATGAAGCGGTGGAACTAGCCTGTAACATTCGTAACATTCATTCGTTGTCGTATCGTCGTGGGGTCTATACGTGCTGCGACTTTTTTCATTTTTTTCATTTTCTTCATTTACATATATTCAAATTTACAATCAACAAACAATTATACCGTGTATCTGTGGTCAGAAAGTGGACCGACACCAGGCAAAAATTAATAGTGTGTATTGCAATGAATATTTTCACTGGACCTGCGTTAATATACAGCAGTGCGATGTTGAATTTATGGAAAAAAATAATTCCTCGTTCAAATGTAATTCTTGTCTAAGTGCGCGTCGTTCGTCGATTCGCTCTCCACCAATTTCTACAAAGCATGCTGCTTCTGCTCTGCCCACGCCTTCTTTTGCTCAAACTCCAGCATCTGAAGCATCGGCCGTAAGCTCTCTACCTACTGCAGCATTGCGAGGTATTAGTTCACCTTCTAGTTGTTTACTAAGCCAACAACAACATCATATGCCTCAACAACAACCACAGCAAGCGAATCAGTGCTCAAAACAAATGGCAGAAGATGCGCTTATCATAAACAATGCTTTACCGCCTGCCGCTATAACTCTGGAAATGGTGTATGCTGAAATAATTGCTTTACAAAATGCGAATGTGAATGCTCTTTCCATGATTCACTCTCTACAAGCAGACAAAAAAATTCTTGAAGATAAAGTAAATCTTTTACAAGGTGAAGTAAACTTTCTGCAGCAGCTTAATAGAGATAAGTGCATTGAAATTGTTGGCGTACCAGATGTAAATAATGGTAACGCTCTTCAATGCGCTCTTAAAATATTCTCCGAGGGATTAAATGTAAACGTTACTGAAGCGCAGATCGATGATTGTTATGTGAAGCGTATAAGGAAATCCAGGGGTTCCGCATCGTTAAACTCTTCGTTGGATATACTATGTGTCAAATTTGTATCCCGGTTAAATAAGAAATTAATTATGAGGAGTAAATATAATTGTAGGAGAAATTTGAATACTAATCTTTTTAATTGCGAGCAGTTTTCTAATATTTTTATTAATGATAGTCTTTCATCTATGACTAGGTCTCTTTTTGCCGAAGCTCAAAAGCTTAAAAAGGACCTAAATTTTAAGTATCTATGGGTTAGTAATGGAAAAATTTTATTGCGCAAAACAGAGGGATATAACGCTGTGGTTGTAAATTCATTAGAGGATCTAAATAAATTAAAACAGTTTTAAACATTTAAAATAAATATGGAAAATGATAATCGTACAGTAAATTTATTTAATATCCCTCTTGTGCTGTGCAGAAAATTAAATTTTCAAGTAATTGCATCTAACCCAAAATATCCCAATAGTTTCTATATAATACATCAAAATATTAGAAGTTTAAGGAAAAATTTTGATTACTTTTTTGTTTTACATTTGGAATCATTTGAAAATAAGCCGGATTTCATTTTTTTCACAGAAATATGGATTTATGATTTTGAATTATCATTATTAATATCCCTGGGTATAACTGCTATGCAAATTGTAATAACAATTATGCTGCTGGAGGAGTAGCTGTTTTTGTAAAAGATGATTTTAACTGTGATTTTAGTTGTTTAAAATTAAATAGTTCTGATGCGGTAAAAAGTTCTTGTGTAATAGATAATCTATCATATTCCTTCTTTTGTATATATCGGTTTCATAATAATTTGAGCACTGATATTTTTTTAAGTGACCTGGACACTCTTCTTTCCAATGATAAATCGGAAAATATTATATTACTGGGCGATATGAACTTAAATATTTTACAAAATTCATCGATAGTCGATAGATATTTATTTTTGCTTTCTGCGTTTGGTTTCGAATCTTGCATTAATGAACCTACTCGGATAACTGACAATTCTTCTACATGTCTAGATCATATTTTTGTGAAGTTAGGTCAATCTAGTAATATTTCCATCTACAGCTCAGTGTCGAACCAAAATTTTTCAGATCATTGTTTGACATGCTTATATCTTGAAAATGTAGGTAAACCAAATAATCCAAACTGTCAGATTGACTGTTCTTATAACAAAACTGATTTTTCTTCATTAAATGTAAGCCTTATTTCTGAGACTTGGTATAGTGTATATTGCGAACCTGATCCATCCAAAGCTTATAGTTTATTTTTTGATATTCTAGCTCAGCATGTTAATTCGTGTACAACCACTGTTAGAAAACGTAACAATAAATTTAAGAGACTAAAACCTTGGATGACAATGGAACTGCTGAACAAAATTCAACGCAAAAATAAGCTACACAAAAAATCACGGCACCCAATGAACCACAATGCAAAAGTTCGTTACAAAGAAATATGCAAAGAAATTTCCATGGAAGTTTCATCATGCAAAAATTTTTATATAAATGAATTTAACAAAATCAGAGGCAATGTTAAGAAAGAATGGCAGCTGGTAAATAACATTTTAAATAAATCTAGTAACATTGTTCAAACGGACCGTATTAATGTCGTAGGAACTGCGATCTCTGACCCTAGTCATATAGCTGAAGCTTTTAATAAATTTTTTTCAAAAATAGGTAGGGAGGTGGTAGCAAATGCGGGATCTAACGATGACTCATGTAAATGTTTGGATATGGAGCATTTTAGCCAAAATAGCTTCTTTTTTGAACCAATTTCATCATATGAAGTCTACAAATTAATAATGTCTCTTAAAAATACTAATTCATCATCAGATGGTACTTTTTCTAATGCTTTTGTTAAAAGAATTGTTTTTAACATTGCTGATGTACTGTGTGATATTTTTAACAAAAGCATAATGGTTGGAATTTTCCCGGATGATCTAAAAAAAGCTGTAGTGATTCCACTTTTTAAAAAAGGTGATAAAACTCATCTGAATAATTATAGACCGATCTCATTACTGCCTGTCTTTTCTAAAGTATTTGAAAAGGCTGTTAAAAAAAGAATGCTTGATTTTTTAGGGAAATCAGATTTTTTCAGTGACTGTCAGTATGGTTTTAGAGAAGGTTTGTCTACTGAAGACGCACTTTTGAATTTTTGCATTAACGTTTACGATGGTCTAAATAACAAGAAACTCTGTGCAGCTCTATTTGTAGATATTACAAAAGCCTTTGATACGGTTGATCATGAAATACTTCTTTTGAAACTAAATAAATGTGGCTTTAGAGGTTCTATAAATTCCTGGTTTCGTTCATATCTGTCTAACAGATTACAGAGAGTGAAAATAAATAGTATTCATAGCAACTTTATTAATATTGATGTAGGTGTTTGAGCGATAAAACCAAATTAATGTACTTCAATGTAGCGGGAAATGACTTAAAACCAAAGGAGTTAATCTTTCACTGTGCAGGCTGTGAAAAATTCTTAATTGAAACCAATATTTGTAGTTTTTCTCAGCACGTAACAACTTATAATGATTCTCGGCATTGCTCTGAGCATTGTATATCCATTGATTGTGTTAAAACATTTAAATATCTTGGTTTAATACTTGATTGGAAAATGTCATGGTTAGATCACACTGCTGCTCTAAAAAGATATCTCGTGGGTGCTACAAGACAGATATATTTTTTGAATGCGTTCTGTTTCACAAAATTGCTTACGTGTATTTACCATGGTATTTTCCATTCTAAACTCCAATATGGCATTGTTTGCTGGGGTGGTACTGATTTCAATAAAATTAATCCATTGTTGACCGCTCAAAAACATGTTATTCGGATTATTTGTCGGAAAAGAAGGTTAGATAGAAGCTTTCCTTTATTCAAGAATTTAAATATTTTGCCCATTAAGCATTTATTTTATTTTAGAGTTTTAAAAGTCTTTTTTAATAGATCTGGTTATTTATTAAACAGGTTCTATGCTAGCTATAATTTAAGAATGAATTACCAATGTCTTGTTACTGTTCCACCTCACTATCTTAGTCGCTTTTTTCACTTTTACACTTGTGTTGCTCCCAGGCTTTTCAATGTTTTACCAGTAAACATACGTTCTATACGAAACAAAATTGTGTTTCTAAATGAAGTGAAATCATGGCTATTTCATTACGATTTCAATGTTATAAACTCCATTATCTCTGTTTTATTATAAATGTATGTGGATTGTATTTATAAGTCTTTATTATGTTTTTTCTACTCTTTTTTCCATTTCGCTGTATCATTAAAATTTTTTATTAAATGTATAAAACTGTTCCTGTTAAGACCCCACTGAACTTTGTAAAACTAAACTTAATTATATTTTACCAAATTTTTATTCTTTAATGTTTACTTCGTGTATTACTTAGTACGTATAATTTATATAATTTTTATGAACATAGTTATTTTCTAAGAAAAACTGCATTTGCCACTTGCTCGTAATGAACAACAGAATGTAGTTTTTGTTAATCACTTTGTATTTATTGCTTAAGTATTGGAAATATTGTTAACTTCGTTATATTGTGATTAATGAATAAAATCTTTATTGAATTGAATTGAATTGAAACATACATATCAAGAACATGGCCATCGTTAATTCTGCGTTTTTTACCATTTTATCGATCTACTATTTCCCCGCGTACAAAAATGAATCCCTCAATATGTGTTTTTTTTTCTGGATTCCACATTTTGTACATGTGCAGAACACGTAGCGTGTCTATTAAGATGTGATAAAATATTGACAGTACTCTTTTGCATGCTTGAAAAAAGGTTTGTATTTTACAGCCATGAAAATTTTTTCAGCTACTCCACTCTAAACTTCCTGTAGTTTTTCTTAGATTCACTGCAAATAAATAGAACAATATCAAAAAAATTTCTCTCATGAGAGCTAAATACAGAAAAGCTAAAATACTTACATCTCATAAATTTTTTCTCCACTTCAATTTCTTGCTCCACTTTCTCTACTCTTTTTTTCTTAACCACGAATCTAACTGTGAACCGCCTGAACGAACGAAAGAATCCTTGTATGTTCGCGCGGTATAAACACTTAGCCCGAACGAACACCGTTCGCTATAAATTTATCGCGAACGCTGTTCGCCCGGTGTAAACAGTAAATTAGCGCGAACGAACGAAGATTCTTTCGTTCGGACTGATCGGCCTTCCCTCGATCTTTTTGGGCGAATCCAGTGTTACGCTGTTTTAAAATAAAAAAAAAAATAAGCAAAAAGGAGTAGCTTAAAAGAAGAAATCACGGAAAGTATATTTATTCATAAAAATATATACTATAAATATAAAAATAAAAAGATATCAACCCTACATTTATTAATGTTCGGCAGAATGCACAATTTCCTGTTTAGACTGGCTGAACATACAAGATGGCGGATAATGTTCGTTCGCTATCGATGTTCGTGCGGTGTAAACAAAACGCCGAACAACGTTTTTATCGCAATAAATTGCTTGCGATGAATTTTTCGTTCGTTCAGGCGGTCTAAACGCACAGTAAGAAAAAACAATGGATTTAAGCTTGTTGATTTAAAATTATTAATTGTATATCAACTTACCTATCCATTTCAAGCGTTACACAAAATCACATTAACGTGAAGATAGCAACGAATTTTACGTTGACATCCATCAACGAATCGCACAGTGAATGCTTTTTTTAATGCACTTTATATTTTAAAACATATTTATTTGTTTTAAAAATAAAGTGTTTCCTTTTTCCAATTTTTTCTATTGGAAATACACAAATTGTTTAAAACTATGAAAATGTAGCATTTGAAGAAGCAATGTAGCATTGTAGCTTTTCATTTTAAACGTAGCAAATTTGCTACAATTGTAGCAAATGTTCTCTGCTAGCGTTGCAGAAGTTCGGTACCTTCGCACACACGACTTGTATGTGAAAGCATCGTAAGCATCTCGTGTGCATCACTGGTGTAATGTATTAAAAACGCTAGTTCTAATTTCCGAAGGATTCGAATTTCCGAGAGTTCTAATTTTCGAGCGTCTACTGTAATAACAAAATTTGAACTCTTTTAAATCTTTTATTAATGCTTTTAGAAGTGGTTTCGCCACGTAACCAGTAGGAAACTAAGAAAAACAACAAAGCAAAAAGATTATAATATTTTTATACCCCTACGTTTAAAAAACGTAAACGGGGTATATTAATTTTGTCACTCCGTTTGTAACGCCCATAAGGAGGCGTGGAAGGTATAGAAAAGTATATATATTCTTGATCTGCATCACCATCCGAGTTGATTTAGCCATGTCCGTCTGTCTGTCTGTGATCACGATTACAGCCGTAATTTTCAAGCTATTATCACGAAATTCGATATTTAAGCTTTTATCTAAAAAATAAAGGTCAAGTTCGAAAATGAGCCAAATCGAATAACAACCACGCCTAGCTCCCATACAAAGTGAGTTTATCAAAACGGTAAAATCTCTTAGAATTCCACAGAAACTAATATATGGACTTGAACATGAGTCATGACTCATTTTGCACATGAGGTCTGCTATTTAATATACACTCTGAGTATGAATTTCAACCAAATGGGATGAAAACCACGCCTACCTCCCATGCAAAGTAAATTTATCAAAAAGGTGCAATCTCTTTAAATTCCACGAAAATTAATATATGGACTTGAAATTTTGCATATGAACTTTGATGTATAACATGTACTCTGTGTATAAAATTCAACGAAATCAAGTGAAAACCACACCCACCTCCCATAAAAAGTGACTTCATTTAAAAACAGTACCGAATATTTTCTGTTAAAACTATGACGAAAATGTTTTTACAAATAAACACTTTTTGATTGCTTGAGACTTTGAATATACTTCGGTTCGGACGTGGGTGATTTTAACTTCGGCCCAGTCGAAGAGCATTTCTTGCTAGTTTTTAATAATTTTTATCAAACGTTATGATATGATGCAAAACAATTATTTTTATTTTAAGCAAAGTCCAACCTCCATGCCATGTTTGGGCAAATGATCACAATTGTGAAACCTTTTTTCAAACGGCACTTTGATCTTGAAATGACTTTTTGTTTATTTTCAACGATTTGCGTTAACTTTTTTTGTGCAGTGTTATTATTAGTATAATATTTCGTGAGCGTTCATACATTATTACACTGTACATTCATTATAGTAATAGTTACGCGTATTTAATATTAATTTAATGTTTTTAATTTAATTTGTTTATATCGACTCATAACCGCCAAAATATCTTAAGCGACATAATATCCGATTTATGTTTTTTGATGAAAATCGATAATTTGCGATGGTTTACATCGTCTGTCAAAATTTCATAGGTGTACGAAATTAGATTATGAATTTAAACCAAAAGCAATTTTAGCTTAAGTACACACTACATGTTTGTTTACATTTTTCATGACAGCAAAGTGTCGCTTAAGATGAAATTCTCTAAAAGAAATTAATCAATATAAGAGATAAAATTATTAAAATAAAATTAATAGCAAAGAGATAAGAGATAAAAGATAAAATTAATAGCAAAGATAATTAAAAAAAACCTTCTCCTGTAAAATTTTCTTTTTGGCGCTTAAGATATTTTGGCGGTTATGAGTCGATATAAACAACATTCTTGTATTTTGTGTTTCGTCTGCATGCTTGCTTGCTTACTGTGTTTTTTTTTTTTATTTTAATTTGATTCTTCTTTGTGCTTTGCTTTGCCATTATCAAGCGTAGTGTGTGTTGTATTTGTTTTTAACTGTGCGCTCACTGCATATATACATATCTACAGAATTTTAACCCTTTAGGCACGTTCTGCTCAATTTGCAACATGGATTATTTTTCTAGTGAAAATATTGCTGCTTGTTCCCTAAACGAGCTATGTAAAAGCCAGAATATTCTGAACCCAATGTTCAGTTGTTCTGGACCATGTGAGCGAATGTTTCATGCGAGATGTGCGGGTATTTCCAAATCGTGTTTAGACGATTTAATGTCTGTCCGATCAGGTCTTCGCTGGTACTGTGCTTCGTGCAGGGCCCTTTCCCCAGATGAGCTTTATTCTAAAATAAAGCTATTTGGAGAAAGTCTTAACTCGTTAAATAACAATTTTAGGGAAATTGTAACATTTTTTAGCGAAGTTAGTGCCGCACCCAGTATTAGCGTATATGATGAATGTTCTTCTCCGGAAAACATTTTGCCTTCCTTGTCTCAGACTATCTCTTCCGGTACTCAAACTTACATTCAATCCGAAAAAGATCAAAATAGCTCAAAAAAGAAGAGGAAAAATAAAAATAAAAATAATGAGCGTCGCAAGACGTCTGCAAACACTCCTCAGGCTAAGCAGATCACGGCTATGCCTGCAGAAAATAATAACACAGTTATTTCTTCACCTCCATCTTTAACTCTTCCATTGACTTATAGTCCAAATTTGATTTCAACTGAGCCCAATAACCCAATAATTAATTTAAGGGCAGTGTCGAGGCGAAAACTCTTATTCATTTCACGTCTTCAGCCCGACACAACAACTGAAAATGTAATGACGTTTGTCAAACAAAATATATTATGTAGTCAAAATGCATTCTGTTCATGCAAAAAAATTGGTAACAAGCCTTCACACGCCTCCTTTATTCTAACGGTTGCATCTGAAGAGTTTGCATCTGTTCTTAACTCTAAAATGTGGGCCGATAATATCCTCGTTTCTGAGTTTACGCCTAAAAATAAGTCTAGAAGGACGAATAAAATCGCCCATCAGACCCAAAAAAAACCCTGTTGGTGGTGGTGTCCTTTTAGCTGTAAGGAATTCCTTTGTCAGTTCCTTAATTGATATTCCCTGCTCTTCTAATATCGAACTTATATGCGTTAAGGTTATACATTGTAATTCCAATGTATATGTTATTTATGCGTATGTTCCCCCAAAGAGCAGTGCAGAAGATTATGCAAGCCTTGCGAATTGCATAGAATATATAATAAGTCTACTTGACGTTAATGACGACATTTTACTGTTGGGCGATTTCAATCTGCCTGACTTAAAATGGCATTCTTCCGACGATGATACATATTTTTGTGCATCAAATTCGAAGACTCGCCAAGAACATATATTTGTTGACAATATATGTTCTGACTTACAACAAGTAAGTTGTATTTATAATAGTCTTGAAAGACTTCTTGACCTGGTCTTAACTACAGACAGTAACAATGTAATTGTTGAGAGGGCCTTTCATGATCTGACTAATGTTGATGAATACCATCCACCATTGAGCATTTGGTATAAATCGGACAGGGAGAGCATAGTAAATTCGAATTCAATCGATAAGGTTTATGAGTTCAATTTTAAAAAAGCTGACTTTTTGAAGTTGAATCATTTACTTCATAACAAACTAAATGTTATTTTAGAGTACTTAAATGGAAATAATCTTGATAATTCCATAAATTTTTTTAATATGGAGCTCTTTACTGTGTTCTCTCAGTCCGTACCATATAGCCTCAAATTTGCGAAAAACTGTGCGTACCCTTGGTACACTAAGGTTTTAAAAACTCTTCGCAACAACAGGAATAGGGCATGGAAGAAATATGTCTGTAGTTTAGACTCAAATGACCTGGAAACCTACAAACGTTTGTTTCTGGAATTTGAAAATAGCTCAGCTGCATTATATAATGAATATTTAGACAATATAAAGCTGAGAATACTGTCTGATCCAAAGAAGTTTTGGGGATTCATAAATACAAAGAAGAAATCCGATGGATTCCTTTCATCATTCAAAACAGTTGATGGAATTACTGACGATCCCGTCATTATTTGTAGTTTATTTGCAAATCTTTTTAAAGAGTCATTTTGTTCGGATTCCTTTGATCCTGATGAGGGGTATTTTGAACATATGAATTCTACACCCAGAGTTTCTTTGGACTCTTTATCCTTGACCTCAGAGGATATTTTAAAATATATTAGTTCGATCGATGAAGATTTTAGCGCTGGACCTGATGGAATTCCTGCCGCAGTGTTAACTCAATGCGGTTCAATTTTGTGTCAACCACTTTCTTTGTTATTTAATAAATCTATAAACGAAAGTTATTTTCCACTGTTTTGGAAAAAATCATTTATTAGTCCTATTTATAAAAAAGGTTGCAGGAATGATGTCATTAACTACAGGCCCATTGCTAAACTGTCATCGATTCCAAAACTTTTTGAGCGAATCGTGTATGATCGGGTAAAAATTCACTGTCGTGAAGTCATAACAACTCGTCAGCATGGTTTTGTTAGTGGCAGATCTACGGTATCTAATCTGCTCGATCTTACAACGTTTTGCTTTAACACCATTGAATCTGGTTGCCAGGTCGACTGCATCTACACTGATTTTAGCAAGGCATTTGATAAGTTACCACACAATTTAATTCTATTTAAACTTAAGTCCATTGGATTTCCACAATATTTTGTAAACTGGATTAAATCGTATTTGTCAGACCGATCTTATCAAATACGATTCCGAGGGGTTTTGTCTGCAGAGTTTATTGCGTTATCTGGTGTTCCTCAAGGAAGTCACCTAGGTCCACTTCTGTTTATTTTAGCCATTAATGATGTGACCCATATCATTAAAAACTCTCATCTGCTTATTTATGCGGATGATATGAAGATATACAGAAAAATAAATTCTCAAGACAATTCAGCCCTACTCCAGTCCGATCTGAAATCTTTTGAAGTTTGGTGTTCTAAAAATAATATGTTTCTTAATCCAGATAAATGCCAAACTATGACCTTTTCGCGAAAAAGGAATAATTTAGTTTTTGATTATAAGATAAAAGATACTGATTTATGTCGTGTGGATGTCGTTAAAGATCTGGGAATATGTATGGATTCTAAGCTTTCCTTTAACATTCATATTGATAACATTTGTAAAAAAGCATCTTCTATGCTTGGATTTATTAAACGCTGGGCCAAAGAATTCAATAGCATGATTATGACTACAACGCTGTATTATGCAATAGTGCGTCCTCACTTGGAGTACGCAAGTCAAGTTTGGTCTCCAAGTTACAATGTGCATGTTGATCGAATAGAGAGAATCCAAAAATGCTTCGTTCGGTTTGTCCTAAGAGGCTTAAGTGGATTTGACATTTTAAACCTTCCTCCTTATGGTGATCGCTTGAAACTTTTAAAAATGCAATCATTGAGTGAGCGAAGGAAGTCTGCAGATATCGTCTATTTGCACCAACTAATCACCGGTGTATTCGATTCTCCAGAACTTCTTTCTCTTATAAATTTTAATTCTGATCGTAGAAGCAGTAGAAATGCTAACAATTTAATTTACTTACCATTTAGTAGAACAAATTATATGTTAACTGCTCCATTAAACCGTATGAGTAAATTAGTTAACAATTGTACCTTTTTTGATGTTAACTTGTCTAAAGGTCAACTCAAGAGTAGATTAAAAACTATTGTGTAATTGCATGGTTATGTTTTTGCATGGTTAGTCGTGATGTCTTGTGTTGTCCTTGAGCCCAACCATATTTTGGTGGGTAAATTTTTCTCACATAAGCTTATTTTGAGCCACTTGTATTAATATCGTTGAAAATTTCAAAGATATTTGGATAGTGACTTTAAATGTGTTAATGATGAGAATGTGCGAAAAAGCTGTAGTAGCTAAACTCGATTGTTATTGCATGTTATAAAAAAAAAAAATGACTAACGGAAGAACTTGGGCTTGGACTACTTGTGCCTGATTTTGTTTTTTGTTATTTTAACTGTCTTGCTCCCCACAAGTCCTGAGCAAACAGCTAATCTGAACACTAATTTATGTCGAATGGATCTTTTACGTTTGCTTCTGGTTCTTTGTCACCACTTTCAGATTCGATATAAGATGGAACTGCGTCAAAAAATCTGAAATTCTTCCGAACCCATCGCCTCTAGGTCAAATCGATCGCCAACGATCATTGCCTAAAATTAAAAAAAAAATTGTTTATTCCCTACTGGTTTCACCGCGAAACCACATCCAAAAGCCTTGATGAATACGTCGCATTTCATAAATTGCTACCAACTATAATTTTAATGACAAGAAAATAAGAAATTCTTGCATTTACGCACTTTACCTACTTGCCATTCTCAAAAAAAAACCAACTAATAATAATTTTGCACTGCACAGTAGAGTGGCCCTTAAATTTTTTTTTTAGAAATTGAACATGTGCGGTGCTCTCATTTGTTTCTTATCATATCAAAAGTATATTGTGAAAATTTCAAGAAAAAATATTAATATTTAGACGTGCCGCAAAGCGAAACTTCATTCAAAATATGCCTTTATATTGGAAAAAATCGTTTTTTTTTCCAACAATAATTAAAATGAATACTATTTAATGTTCTTTTCTAATCTACTCAACATAATATCGTATTTTACATAACATTATCTCTCAAACGAGCTACCATCCGTTGAAATTGACTACAAAGTGAGAAAACTATAACTATTTTGTCGAGCGAAAAAAAAATTTTAATTTTTTTCGAAAATTATTTTACTAACGCTCTACAATTATGTTTAACCGATCAACTTATTACATTTAAAACAAAAAATATATTTAATTGAATCTACTAAAAGTGAAAGCACTGGTGACCTTCTAACATAGATGTCCTTCAAGTATTATTTTTTAAGATAAAAACAGTGAAATTATCTTTGAATACAAGTGCAAGTCTTACTATAGAAGAATGCAAATTAATTGAAGACTTGTACTTTTTGTGTTTTTAAAAATGTTTATTATTTTTTATTTACTTCACTTAAACACTCTAGGACAGGCCTAATCACGAAGGTGGCCCTTGTTGTAATAATTGGCCCATTGAACAAAACCCACATTTTGCTTGCGCCAAATTTACGACGAAATGCACTTGCGAAAATTAACTATAACAAACAACAACAACATACGAATCGAAACGGCGGCGCGACCACCAAACATACAGCATTGTTGTTGTGCGTGTGTTTTGTTAGTGGAATAGAAATTCAGACGATCTCGTGTCCTGCTACGCATGCTTGTCGCGTTTGTATTTTGTTTTTGGAATTTTTTTTATCAACACTTTCTTTGCACTTGCAAAAAGCAACAAAATAGGTTGCCGTCAATGGTGGTGACGCTAACATGTACGCTTTTGTTGTTTTTAATGTATTTTGTTGTTTATTTTAATCAGGCGATTATCTTTCTTAATTAGGCTTTGGCCCTTTTATTCATTTCGCTGATTAGGCCTGCTCTAGGAACTCAACTGGCTGAGCTGGATTAAAAACCTAACTGTGAAAATCAGTTCTTCTCTTATTTAAAGGCTTTTAATATAAACAAAACTGAGGATGGCTTGATCGCGTTATTATAAACAAAAGTATTTCATCACAAGATGAAATATTGCATCAGCCAGAATATTTGCTGACATAACAAATTTGGCGTCCGTGGCGTAGTTGGTTAACGTGCGTGGCCGCTATGTCAACGAACCTGGAGACCCAGGTTCGAACCCCAGCAGCGACAGAAAAATATTTAAATTAAAATGATTTTTCTGTACGGCCGCCACCTCTCTGCAGACAATGGCAAACCTCAGAGAGTAATCAAATTGCCATGTAAAGCTTCTTGAGAATAAGAACATTTCGTTCATCGCCGTTCGGAGTCGGCGTTAAGCCTGTAGGTCCATTTCTCGGTCAATTGTGTACAAACTTAATAACACGCACAACACAATTGATCATAAGAAGCTAGGTCAAAGTCCTTTCAAGGGCTGAAATGGCCAGATATTTATTTTTTTTTTTTTTATAACAAATTTAAGCTTAAGAAAAAGAATCTTAAGACAAAACCATTATTGAATCTTTAAGATACAATTTTCTTTACATTTACAATTTACTTATTGAATAAAGGGTGATCTTAACTTGCATAGATTTTTGGAAAAAGGCAAGCATACCTAACAGAGTTCCCCCATCGATGTGTTCAAAAGTTGTTAGATTTGAACAAATGTTCGAAAAATTTTCAAAGAAGTCAGTAACGCACAACAGAAAAGCAACAAATTAAGGAGACTTTAATCTGCGATGAATTTTACAATCTATTTGATATTTCACACAGGGACGTTCTGAACCTAATCCGAATAGAGGAAGGCAGCCAGTTTTTACTACTCCAGAGAGAAAATGGAAGACCCGGTTGCATGATTGACGTTGCATGATTGACGTCTTAAGAGCATGGCAGAAGCTCAAACTTATTCGGAAAAAAAAAGAAAAACAGAGGAAGCGCAAACTCGAGGAGAAGAAGCGGGAGAAAAGTATGATTTATAAAATAATTAAAAATTGGTTTAGCTTTATTATTTGAGATCTTACGAGTATTAAAATGTAGAAAGAGCACAGGAAAAATATCATATGAATTACAGTTTCCATGAGAATTATTACTACCCAGATAGACAAATGTACCTTTTCTCCTCCTTTTGTGTTGTTCGATGAAAGTATTCCAACAGAAATTAAAGTTGACATGGCTAAAAAAATCCAGGAAGATGACCAGTTTGAAAGTGATAGCAGAAAGAAAGTATTTTTATATAAAGAAGATATACAAACACCATCTTCTTTTGACTTTTTGAGACTTTTTATCACCATCATCAATGAAATTTTCCCAACGTTTCAAAATTGGAACAGATTTCCTTTGTTCTAATCTACACTGATGTTCTGAAAATCATTACTTCTCTTAAATTACTGAACGACACAGCTTAACATGCGGTTAAATTAATAACTGATTTTAATAGCCTCCTAACTAAGAACACAAACCAACAGGATTATCTCCTAAAAGTATATATGTATTTCTCATTATTTGATTGAGAATTTAATGATTATCCGGGACTATCGTAAGAAATATCCAGGATACAGTCGTGAAATTTTATTTTGGCCCTACGAGCAATAACTAAAGTAAAAACAATTATGAATAATAAACGGTGTTAAGTTTAAATAAAAAAAAAAAAATAAAATAATAAATGTATTGATTAAGATTTAACTTTATGTGGTTATTGTTGTGTTAGAAACGTACAAACTTTATACAATTTATAATTAGAAACATAATTTTTTTCAAAATAATTGATTTTACTTATGTATTTTCGAAAAAAGTATTTTTTAAAAATAGCTTTTTGCTTCACTAAAAATTTTGAGTTTTCGCATTTTTTACCCGATTTCGACACATAATATCTCTTTGGAAAGAAATGTTTATGCTCATGCGCCAATAAAAGATTGAAAAAAAAATTAATTGCATTAACTTCATTTGTTTTCGGGAAAAAAATATTTTTTAAAAACAATAAAAATGTAATTTTCGTATTAGTCAACCGTTTTCGACGAATGATAGCACGTTGGAAAAATAAATTAAATGCCTAATGCGATATTTTGTTTTGTTGATTTAAAAATCACACAAAATTGTCTTAATTTTAATTATTGTTGAAAAACAACAATTTTTTCAATATGAATGTGTATTTCTAATGAAGTTTCGCTTTGCGGCACGTCTAAATATTAATATTTTTTCCTGAAATTTTCAGAATATAATTTTGGCATGATAAGAAACAAACGAGGGCACCGCACATATTCAATTTATAAAAAAAAAAATATCGCATACAGTTAAGGGCCACCCTACTGCACAGTAACAAATCACTTTAATGACACAAACCATCAAACTAATGCACACAAAATCACTAACAACGCACTAAAAATTACCCGCAAATAATTTTTACCGTTATAAAATTAATAACAGTTCGTTGCAACATCGTTGCTCAAAAATGAGAAAAAAACAATCAGAAATTTTATTTTGCGAATTTCGAGTCAAATATCTCCGCTGCTTTTGTATACATTTTGTTAAATTTTTTATTGTCTTTAAGCTTCATCAAAGTTCTATGAAAACCTTATTGCAAAAATACCGTTAGTTGAGTATATATGTATATTTTAAATTTTTTTTTCAAAAAAGGTCTGAATTTTTGGAGTTTTCCTCAAAAAAAAGGCTCAAAATTTGTTTTTGTTGTAAAAATAATTTAAATTCAAATTCGCAAATTTTCAACTCTATTTAAAAGTTATAACATTTATCAGCAAAAATTATTTCAATTTCACGCAAAAATTAAAAACCATTTGTGTGATTCAAAAAGCAAGGCCTACCCTTGATTTTTTCGAACAAAATTTTTTTTCCAATATTGTGGTTTTATATTTTTGAAAAAATATACAAGCTAAAAAATGAATTTATTAGAAAAAAATTATCTTATTACCTCTTACCAATCAAAAGTTATAGCCTATAATCTTTATCCAAAATATAAATACAAAAAGCAAAGCGATAGAGCTGAAATTTTTGGCAGAACATTTTCTTCAAGTACGAGATAGCTTAAATTTCTGTCACACCCCCTTTTACCGCCCACAAATCAATCAAAATGCTATAATTCCTACGGTTTTCGTCGATTGGGCTACATTTTGGTAATTTAGTCTGTATGCTTACTGTCGGCAACTGTACTAAAACTGGGTAACGTCCATCTACTAGAAAACTGGGATGAGCATTATATAAGAGGCTGTGGCTCCGCACATACAGTTAAAATTTGTATTATCGAATAGCTTTGAAAGTAAAAGTAGCAATACTTACATATAAACTCAAAATGGAGTTACTATTTGGTGATCTCCTGCTACTGGGAAACTGTAACGGGCAGTGGAAAATAAGAGTGGTGTCAAACTATGAGTCTAAAAAAAGTTTTGAATACACACATTGTGTTCCCATATAGTTTCAGGGTGCAGCAACGCGCGCCGGGAAAAGGCTAGTTATCTATACAAGACCGCAAATGATATGGATATAGATTATTGGCTATAACTTTTGTTTGGTAAGAGATACTAAGATAATTTTTTCTAATAAATTGATTTTTTAGCTTGTATATTTATTCAAAAATATAAAAACACAATATTGGAAAAAAAATTTTTGTTCGAAAAAATCAAGGGCTGAATCACAAAAATGGTTTTGCGTAAAAGTGAAACAACTTTTGCTTGAAAATGTTATAGATTTTAAATAGAGTCCAAAATTTTCAAATTTAAATTTAAATTACTTTTACACAAAAATAATTCTTGTGCCTTTTTTTGAGAAAAACTCCAATATTTCAGACCTTTTTTGAAAAAAAATATTTAAAATATATATACTCAACTAACGGTATTTTTGCAATAAGTTTTTCAGAGTATTTTGATGAAGCTTTAATCCAAAAAAAATTTAACAAAATGTATAAAAACCGGCGTAGATATTTGAATCGAAAGTCACAAAATTGAATTTCTGATTGTTTTTTTTCTCATTTTTGAGCACGAGTTGCATGAAATATATCGTTGTACTAAAATTTTTCAAAGTCTTCAAGATATGTTCATGTTTTTGATGTCAAATTGATGTAATTTTTTTTTTTGTTAATTAAACGTAAAATCTTTATTCATCAAATGTTGGTGCACCTGTTTTGCTAAGGGAAAGATCTCGCTTCTAAAATTTGTTTGTAATAAAAATGTTCGTAGTATTGATATGTAAGTGTTTTTGGTATGAAAATAGCGGACATTTTTTTAATTTTACTAAATTTAAGAAAAATTTTATATATTGTAAATATTTGCATATGTAACCTAAAAAACAACTAAAAATATGCGATTTTGTAAAAACTTTGTACTACAGCACCATCTGGTGTCCAAGGTGGATCAAAGAAGATAGTGCTAAAAAACTCATCGTGCGTGAAAACCGCTATATACCAATTTTCATTCCAATCGCATTAGCGGTTTGGGAGCTTTAGGTGGTTTTGCAAAAAATGTGTACTACAGCGCCCTCCGGTGTTCGAGATGGATCAAAGAAAACAGCGCCAAAACACTCGTTGTACCTGAAAACCACTATATACTGATTTTCATTGTAATCACATGAGCAGTTTGTGAGTTTTAGGCGGTTTTGTAAAATATTTGTGCTACAGCGCCTGGTGTTCAAGGTGGATCAAAATTAATAGCTCTATGACCCGTCTCGTACCACAAACTTCCATACACAAAGTTTCATTGCGATCGGATGAACGGTGTAGAAATGTTTTCAGGACACACAAACGTACATTAATTTTTATTTATAAGAAGATTAAAACCATGACGAAAAGTAAAGTTTGAATCATACCTTCTTTTTTCTTTGCTTCGCTAAGTTTTGGAAACAATGTTTTCAAAAAATTGAATGCCGATCCGTTTCTGTCCAAACATTTAATAAAGTTTTTTACCACACCAAGTTTTATATGCAGTGGTGCCAAAAGACTTTATCATTTTTACCAGATTTACATTTGAACAAGTAAAATGATGATTCTATAAATACGGTCGATTTTCAATAGTTTTAAAAGCAATTCTTTTTAAAAACGCTAACTTAAAAACTTTTAACAAGTATATGGCACATATGGTAATACGTTTTGGTGCAAAAAAATAATGGGAACTGGAAGAGTGGATTTATTTTAACTTTTTTTTTATTTTGCTTTTCATAGTTTTTCGTTTGAACCTAATGGAACTTATCAGCCAAAGTGTATTTTATAAGGTTTGTTGCCATTGCTAATATGATGCGAAAAATGAGTAAAACACTTTTTCCATAGAAACTAACCCCCTAAACCCAAATTATGTGCTACATTTTAGCATGAATTCTGTATAAGTACAAAATTAACCCTAAAAAAAAAATAAATAACTGGCCATTTCAGCCCTTGAAAGGACTTTGACCTAGGTTCTTATGATCAATTGTGTTGTGCGTGTTATTAAGTTTGTACACAATTGACCGAGAAATGGACCTACAGGTTTAACGCCGACTCCGAACGGCGATGAACGGAATGTTCTTATCCTCAAGAAGCTTTACATTAAAGGTCTGCAACGAACCATCCATTCTACTTGTACAAACAGATATAACAAGTAAGAATCTGATATTATTGATACAAACACAACAAAGAGTAGATAAAAACATATGCTTATATGTTTTGGATTGAGTAGAGAGCGTATCAACTCTTTCTCTGGCTCTCATTGTAGTGTAAGCTTTTTTTCTCTTTATCTGTTTCACTTAGTGAAGTAACTGCTTTAACTCTTTTTGTAAATGAACATATCCATTTAATATGGATATTCCAGATCGTTATTTTTGTATTGATGTTGTATTTCCACTTGTTTAATTCTACATTTCTATTATTTCTGTGATTGAATTGGGTACCTGTGCAAATTTTAATAGTGAGTGATAGTTAATAAAAGAAAATAAAAAATGCCTGTAAGTAAACATAGAAATATAAAATGATCATCCAATTATTTGCAAAATAATTTATACTATTGTGGTTTTTAATGATAATTTTACTTTTCAAAATATAAAAGGAAAAAACATTGAAAGCAATGAGGATGTGAAAAGAAAAATAAATAATATTATGTGCATTAATTTTTAATTGTATTAAGTTAGATATCTAAAAAATGCCTTTGTTATGTTTAATTTTTTTTATGAAATAAATGAAAAACTTAAATTAATTATATGAAGTGTTTCTTTTAATATTGCTTATTTCGCTATTTATTCTTTATGCTAGCCAGGTCACATACTTCAGCTGTTAAGAAATAAAGAACAGATATTTCCGATATATCTGTTTGTTGCGTATGTTCTCAAACTCGTAGTTTTGATGCTTAGTAATTTCACTCTCTCATACCTATTCCATCGTTAACTGAAAGAGAAATATTCCATGCATACTTAATCCAGAGAGAGCGAAACAGATACAAGTAGATATAAGAAAAAATAACAGCACACAACTAGTGCATTTGGATGGTTCTTTGCAGAGCTTTACTTTACATGGCATTTTGATTACTATCTGAGGTTTGCCATTGTCTGCAGAGAGGTGGTGGCCGTACAGAAAAATTATTTTAATTCAAATAATTTTCTGTCGCTGCTGGGGTTCGAACCCGGATCACCGAGTTCGTTGACATAGAGGCCACGCACTTTTATAAACTACGCCACGGACGCCACACGAAATTAACCCTTAAATATATTTAAGTTTTAACTTATTTCTGGCATTTATGTTGAATTTGCAGCTTCAGTGTATTCTGAGACTTATAGCAGAATTTTATGACACATTTTTTTCTGGAACTTCTTAACCTGTTATATCCTTGTTTTATGGATCTTTTTTTCCTTTTATCAAAAAAAGGGTTAAAAAAATACCCATAAAGTGAGAAGTTAGGGTTCCACAAAAATATTTCTCGTAGTATTTTACATTAATTCTCCGAACACATTCGAAATCCAAAATGAAAATGTTCAAAAAGGGGGAAGCTTGAATCCCCCTAAAATAAGACTCATACGTAAACTTTTTAGTTTTTAAACTTTCATACGTTTAAAAACACCGATACACGTATATATTTTTTCGTCCCCTCTACCAGAATCCATTGTCGGAACCTTGTTATTTTGGAAAACAATTGATTTTGTTGTTCAGTGTCATTTTCTAAACTTCTTGATTTGAGTTGTATCAGTTCACTAAAAAAATGACAGCCGATTTATACGACTTTTCTATATGCTAACTGAACGCCGTCTAGGAGGAAGACAACTACCGATTATGATAAAAAGTAATTTTTGATTTAAACTTGACAATATTCACTTTATATGCGTACAAGAATAAAATTCAATAAATTACATTTAGGCCCGGTTACTCAGTCAGAGTTTAAAGTAAAGTTTAGTTAAACTTTTTATAAAGTTTAAAACAGTGGTTAAAACTGAAGTGTTTCTCAGTAAAACTTTAGCAAGCGTTCAAGTTAACTGAATTTTTTTAACTATTGTAACTTTAAATAAAAAACAAAGTCCCAGTAAAATTTAATATGCTTTGAAAAATTTGGCATTTTGCTTTAAGGGGGACTACATACCCAGAGGCCGAAAAAAAGGTCATGTTTGTGAATTTGTTTAAGGAAAACTAAGGGATATTTTTAAATGAGTTTTTTTACCTTAAAATATATACATTCAAGAGTATGTTTAGTTTTTTTTTTTATTAAAAAAAAAAATTTAATATTAAGGTAGATACAGCATTTTTTGTAGAGCGCTCTGAAAATAAGGTGAAATGCGGTGACCAAGATTGCTCCTCCTAAATTCAACTGAAACAAAAAAACAATGAAAAATATTATTAAACTAGATACTTAAAATTCGTACTTGTCGTAGCCGATTTTGAAAATATTGATTTTTCACAAAATGGCGGACTTCCGAACGTAAATTAACGATTTTCGACCAAAAATTCGTCATTATTTTGAATATAACTAATGAACTAAGCTACGAAAAAAATTCTATGATTAGTACGAGATTATTATGAATAAAATAAGCCTGAAAAAAATCAAAGCAATCCGTTCACTGAGTTTCAAAAATCTTGGTCACTGATTTTGAAAACATGATTTCGAGAAAAACGCGTTTGAAAATAAGGGCCAGCACTGCGCGCTCAACAGGCGGTTCACTCACTAGGCTATAACTTTGTTATTTTTTGAGAAACCAACTTGAAATTTTCACCACATATTCTTGAGACTTTAGAAAATGCAAAAATGTTCTGGAAATGTTCTGGGTATATTACCCCCCTTAAATGGAAAAAAGCAAAGAGAAGTGCGAATTTTTATAGCAAAGAAATTCATAAATTAATGAATTTTGTTGAAAAATATAAAGATAGAGTTGAGTGTGAGAAGAGTAATTCGGTTTTTTTAAAAGAAAATATTTAAAAGAAAAATTTTTTTAAAAGAAAACGTGGTTAAAAATATCGGAAGAGTTCAACAGCAGTAATACAAGCAGCATCAAAGACAAAGAGCCAAAGACACTTAGACACACACTTAACAACTTTGGAAGCAGTTGATTTGGACACACCACAAAAATCGCCTGATGAGATAAGCATGCCTTCACTGGCAAAGAAGCGAACAGTCATCAGAAACATAGAGCCCAATTCTGAATACAAAATCCGCGAGAATTTTTTCACTTTTCATATTCCTCCTATTCCAAATAAAAATTATCGAGAATTTTTTCACTTCTCCCTTTCCTGCTATTTCAAATAAACTTCGAAAGAGAGAAAAAACTCCCGGTGAAAAAAGTAGGCATCACAAATGTATATAAAACGGAGAAACCGATGACATTTCTCGAGAGTTTTTTCGCCAACAAAATTAAGGCCCCTATTAGGTACGACAACTCAACTTAAGTTGAGTGTGTAATTTGTAAATTTGTATTGTCTATTACACATTTGAGGTACATATGTGTCTATCGACTGACAAGTATGTATCTCAGAGATGTGTATGTATTTTTTGTGGTATTAGGTTTAACAATGCAACTATGTGTCGAGTGTAAAAACTGTCAAAAACTTACATCTGCTTTGAGCTAGTTGTATAGCGTCTTTTTCATACAAACTTTTTATTTGTTTATTATTTTTTGTTAATTGAGTGAAAATGGATAAAAATACGTAAGTAAAATAAAGTATAAGTACATATGTTATGTATATGCATATATTATTATCCATATCATGTATATATTATTTTAGTAGAAATAGCGCATTTTATGCGCTTACTTTGAGAATGCGCTTTTCAGAGTTCAGAGTTGTGGAGCTCATATTTTTATACACATTTTGTTATGCGCTTGTTAATGCAACTAAAAAATCGTTTAAAAAGCACTTCAACAAATAGTTAAAAAAGGTCTTTTATGTGTTAGTCCAAGGAGCGCTGTGTTAAAAAAAAAAAAAAAAAAATAGATAAAAGCAAAGCGAGAAAATTTTATTCTTTGTCACATGCGAGGATTGAACTCAGACTGCTGGCATTACAGCAAAATGTCTTGCCACTCTATTACGCTATACTATTATTTCCTTGCTTTATTACTTGTGAACAAAATACATATACACAAAAATTGAAATTAATGCGAACAGCTGATTGATTTCAACGAAAGTGTCAAAATTTCGGTGTAATCATGCTCCAATAGAAACAGCAATTTTACACCACAGCTCAACTGAAAATGTATGTTATGCGTAATATGGCAAAAAAGTTCAGTTGAGGTGTCTTAAGTCACGTCAACTTAAGTTGAGTTGTCGTACCTAATAGGGGCCTAAGAGGAGTTGAAAGCAAAAATTTAAGTGTTTTTAGAAGTTTTTATATTTTTAAGAAAAACTAGTTTTAAATATTGCATTTAAGGTCTAAAACTACAAAAAAAAAACAACAGCTGCAACTATTGCTGATGCTTATGGAAGCTCACTCTGATTTTGCACGTGGATTTCATAAAGGATGATTTTGCAAGATTTTGGCGGAAAGTGGAGGTAGAATTAAATACCATTGGGCCATAAATTAAAAATACTACCGAATGGAAAAAGCGGGAGCTATTATTTGCACATGTGCTCCATCTCTCATAATGCCGGGAATGCTAGGCTTGCCATAAAAAGCTTGTGCAACTTTTCTTTTGTCTTCAGTTGTCTTGACCACCTTAATCCACCTTACAAAATAAAAATTAATTTTGAGCACAGGTGCCTTTCAAAGATATCCAGAACTTCAGCTAGAATTTTGCTGAAACTGGATTGGGCCAGAGATACGTCATGGTCTTTGCCTATTTCAGTTTGGTAACCACCTTCAGCAAAGAAACGCAATACTGCACTCAGCTTTACGACCGGAGAAACTGCAAACTGTTTTTTTTCTGGCTGGATGTGCGTATTCAGAACTTCCAACAAATACTGGAACGCGGGTTTGTTTAGCCTATAATATTTCTCAAATCTGTGGAAATAATGGCATTGTTAATAAAAGCAATTGGCAAAATTATGTTTTCTACTTACAAAGATTGCGGCAGTTCCAGCGGGTTCGCGCAGTAACGCAAATTCCTCCTTAAAACCTTCCGTGGAACATTTTCTTCCTCCGTCCACTAATCGTCCACTAATAACCGGAATGCAATGCTATGCATTTTTACCACTTGTTTACCAAATTATAATTTTTTTTTTAAATTTGCCACAAACTTGTTCTGTTTACATTTGATTTTAAATGTCAAAAGTAGCAAAACAGCTTATTTCGAAAATTCGAAACTATCATTCCCAATTTTTCTTCTCCCAGGTCGTTTAGAATAGGAGGTTTTTTTCTCGAGAAAATTAAATCCGCGAGGAAAGAAATCCGCGCGAATATTTAGAATTGGGCTGATAGTTTCGACTGACAAAGAATGATTCCTACAATGATGATGCATGAGTTTCACCTCTATATATTATTTAACAGAAATATCATTACTGACCAATTAGTTTTATTGTCTATGACCAGCGCTATCTGATTCAAAACATGTTGAGCAGTATGCTTGTTCATCCTTAATCGAGTGTAAAATTCAGAATCTCTCCACATATCAAAGTGATTAGGTCTTTCTCGAATTATTCTTTGCCATTGTGAGTAGATAAGCAGCGACAAATCCTCATAGTTAATGTCCTCAAAGTCGTTCATTATGAAATATTCAATTTAAAATTTAATACCACAATTCAAATTAATATTTGAATTCATTATTTTTCACTGAGTAATCAAGAAAATATGGAAAATGCCAGTTCGGTCGATGAAGACTAGTTAAATTGAACCAAGCATAAACTTCGGATTAAAATTAAACTTACAGTGAGAAACGATTTTTTAAGTTGAACGTTGGTTTAAACTAGGTTTGCCTTAAACTTAAGGTTAAACTGACACTGAGAAACCGGGCCTTAAAGTGTTAAGAAAAACTAATATAAAAATATGCTTCTTTATAGCATCACATTGCAATAGTACCTTAAGCATCGTTGTTGTTGTAGTTGTCCGGTGTGTTCAGAATAGCTCGTTATGTTGTTGTTGCTGATGTACGCGGTCATATACGCTTTTCTTTTTTTACGACAGAGTGCTCATATGTACTGAAATTTAAAACCAACATAACTTCTTTGTTTTTGAACAAAACTTAGGGGGTTTTTCAGAAAGTGATGTTGAGTATTAGGTGAAAATGACGCTTCAGTTCATAGATTTTTAATTATAAACATAGTCCTTCCTATCACCTCTTCAACGATATATAAACTTAATAATCAACTACAAATAACCTAGTTATAGACAAAAACCAAAAACAGCCACGCCCACAAAAAAATTTTTTGTACTCCCGTAATTTTCTCGACATAACAGTTGATATAAGGCGATATTATTTACATTTAAGTTTTTTTCATACAGAGCGATACGGTTTAGTGTACTTGCAACAAACCAAACAGTGAGTGATCTTTCGACTTTCTTTCCTTAACACAAAGAACATTTTAAAATTTTGTATTGTGCCGTGGACGCCCTTACAACTAAGGTAAATGAATTAAATGGGGGAATCAATGCTCTGCTGGAGCAAATAAGGAGAATTGAAAAGCGTTAAGAAGGAATTGAAAACCACGCTATCGGTTTAGAACAAGAACTTCGCTGAATCGAGGGGCGAGTTGGGCAGGTAGAAATAGGCTCAGAGGCTGTTCAGCCCCTTAGACCATCGGTTATAACTTCACGTGGGCCGTTGAGTAAGCAGGAATTAAGAGATATAGGTAGACTTCCCGATTGCCTCAGGGAATTGCAGGTGCTCGAAGGAAATCCTTCACAATATATCTCTTGGGTCCACAACGTGGAAACAATCCTCAAGGACTATGTGGTTGTTAGAGAAAATCCATTGTACCGTTCGATTTTGCAGCATATTAGGCAAAAAATTCGTTGCAGCGCTGATTCAGCTCTGATTTCATACAACATTTTGGATGGTGATTGGCCGGAAATTAAAAGGGTTCTATCTCTTCATTACGCTGACAAAACAGACATCCGAACTTTGGAACACCAACTAAATCAGTTGGTGCAGAAGGGTTCGAAGCTTGGTGAATTCTACGCCACAGTGAATCACCAACTTTCACTAATAATAAATAAAATAAGGTGCGATTTCTACTCGCAAGAAATCGTGGACGTCCTGACAACAACGTACACGAATAGAGCCTTAGATGTTTTCATTCGGGACCTAGATGCCGACCTATAGCGGATGATAATAGTGCAGAGACCTCGAACACTTCCCGAAGCATATTTGTCCTGCCTGGATATACAGAATCTGACCCTAGGAAATAAAATAATTCACATGAATACGCCGAATAGAGTGGTAGTCCCCATAAGTAGCTTGACTTGTGGAGAACAGCGAACACCCCTTCCCCTAGACCACGATTTAACATCAGTTGGGCTAACAGACAATACAATAATAAATGTCAGTGAAATTATAAGGGGCACTTACCGCATGTAAATCGATCATTTGCACCTAAGCCTGCCGATAAAATGGAAGTCGATACATCTTTTCAGACGAGGCAGGTTAGCCACATGAACCGACCCTCGAACAATATGTTCGAAAGAGAAGCCTCCTTTATCTCGGGTGCAATACCAAAACAGCCGAGTCTCCACAACTTGCAGACGGGAAAGGTTTGGAAATGAGTATTAGGGTTTAGTTGAAGAAGAAGCAGAACAATCAAATTTTATGTCAGACGGCCCACCAGCGTTTTTTGTATGAAAGAAAACATATTAGGTAGTCTCTCTAGCATACCATACCTCACCTGTCAGATGGAAAACAGTAAGTCACTAACATTTTTAATTGATACTGGGACAAATAAAAAATTTCATCAAAACTAGTTTACTGGCTTAACGCCAGTAGATTCATCCTTTTCAGTTAATACAGCAGCCAGACCAATCAAAATAAATAAAAAAGTCTAAGGCAAATTTTTTTCAGAAGGTATCATTCGTCCATCCAAGATCCCAAACAATTCTCCAATATGGGTGATGCCAAAGAAACCTAAGTCTTCTGGAGAAAAACAGTACAGGATGGTTATAAATTTCAAACGGCTAAATACGATAATAGTCTCCGACGCCTACCTAATTCCCGACATAAATGCAACGCTAGCGAGATTAGGTCATTCTAAGTACTTTACCACCATCGATCTGAAGTCAGGATTCAATCAGATTCCAATGATGTAAGCGGATATACCGAAAACAGCGTGAACGGATAATATGAATTTTTAAGGCTTCCGTTCGGGTTGAAAAATGCGCCCGCGATTTTCCAAAGGATGATCGACGATGTACTAAAATAATTCATAGGCAAAATTTTCTATTTTATGGAAGAACATCTGAAAAACATCGATACTGTGTTCAGAAGACTGGCGGAAGCTAATCTACGCGTAAATATGGAAAAGAATAAGTTCACATGGAAGTGGAATTTCTTGGGCATGTCATCACATCTGAAGACATAAAATCTGATTCTTCAAAAGTCAAGGCAATTGAGGTTCTTCCACCACCACAAACGTTAAAGGAGTTAAAAAGTTTCTTAGGAATGACCTCATACTACCGGAGATTTATTCGTGACTACGCGAAGGTCGCAAAACCTTTGAGGAATCTCACCAAAGGTGAAAATGCTCAGATAAAAGCCAAAAATATACGCATTCAATTGGGTAAAGATGCTTTAGAGGCGTTTGACAATTTAAAAAAGTTGCTGATTTTATCAGATGTCCTTGCATTTCTTGATTTCGGAAAACCATTTAACTTTCCTACGGATGCATCGAAATAGCCATTGGAGGAAAAAACGCAGCCAAAACGCAGTACAAACGGTACTCGGAACCAATGCCGAAGTCAAAATCCTCACCGAAGTTATCCAAATAGAGATAAGAGATATCGATGAGGTCACAACGAAAGAGGAAGTGCTTGAGTAACTAAAACACCAATTTGCTGAATTGAAGGTGTCACCATCCAACATACTCAGCCTACGCATAGCATATGGAGGCACCCAAACAGCAACTATTAGTTTGGCACCCGAAACCGCCTCAAAGCTGACTAAAGCAGTGCCGTATAAGGCCTAAAACAAACCCCATGAGATGCTTTAAATGCATGGACTTCGGCCATACTGCATTAAAGTGCAAGAGCGAAGAAGACTGCTCAAAGTCTTGCTTTAGGTGTGGCAGCTTGGGCCATCGAGCCAAAGCATGCGAAAACGCAGCAATATGCAGGCTCTGCGTAAGACATAAGAAGTCTGACACAAAGCACGCGACAACAAGCATCAAATGTCCGTTTTACCAAAAGGCTTCGCGAGAGACTAAAGCACGATAAGGTTCTATCAGCTTAATCTCAACAACTGTGAAGTTGCACATGATCTCTTGAAGCAAAACGTACGGAATGTAAACGCCGATGTTGCATTCCTCAGCGAGCCCTATCGTAGTAGGAACTCCGGTGACCAGATCAGTGATAGATCTGGGAAAACATCCATATGGTGCTGTGGCCAACGACAGCACCAAATTAGAGACACAAAATCTATGAACTACTTCGTGAGGGCTAGACTGGGCGATGTCTATAGCTGCTACCTACCCCCAAGCCTTACTCTACAAGAAGCCACGAATGTTCTAGAAGAAATAACAGATGACGCTGTCGGAAGACACCCAATAGTTATCGCAGGTGACTTTAATGCATGGTCAACTGACTGGGGATGCCCAAGATCAAATTCGAGAGGTCAAGCACTTCTGGAGGCGTTTGCGATCTTAGATATCACCACAGATGGATTTCTACCAAACCAGTGGCGTTTCAAAGCCACAAGAACTCAACTTGGAAAGGCCATAAAAATGAGTAAATCCCATTGTTTCAACCAAATCTGTGACGACGCTGAACAGCAGCCCTGGGGCTTTGCATATAAGCTCGTTATGAAGAAGCTCTCTTTGTTTAGGCAACCAACACCTACGTGTCCCATACTGTTGAGGAACATAGTCCACACACTATTTCCACAACAACCCGACACGCCAGCACTAAACAGAGAAGTTGAAACAGAGTTACAAAACTTTCAAAATGTAACCAATGAGGAGCTCCTAAAAATAGCCAAATAAGTTGAAGACAATAAAGCCCCGGACCTGACGGAGTCCCAAATAAGGTGCTCAAGATTGCGATAAAGAAGAAAATAGAGGTTTTCGTTGACCTCTAGAACACATGCGTAAAAGATGGCGTCTTCCCACCAATGTGGAAGCGACAAAGACTTGTGTTGATCCCGAAGAATACTAGTTCCATAGAGGATCCATCGCCCTATCGTCCACTTTGTATGCTCGATACTGCCGGCAAAATCCTAGAACGATTGATAAGCAATAGACTGGATGCGTCAATTAAAGATGCCGGAGATCTTTCCAACCAACAGTATGGTTTCCGCAAAGCTCGGTCAACAATAGATGCAATTGGAGCGCTGAAAAAAATTGCACTCCATGCAATCTCAGGAACTCTGTGGTTGTACGGTGACAAAGAGTACTGTCTAGTTACAACACTCGACATAAAAAACGCATTCAATTCTGCGAATTGGACCAGAATACTGGAAGCTCTTGCGCTCTTTAGCGTCCCCTCCTACCTTTGTAGAATCATTCGAGATAACCTCGAGGATAGAATTTTCTACTATGAAACAGAAAGGGGTACTGAAAAGTATAAAGTTACTGGCGAAGTCCCACAAGGATCAGTGTTGGGTCCAGTCCTATGGAACATAATGTATGACGGAGTACTACGTCTACAGCTACCAGAGAGGACCCATATTATCAGGTTCGCAGACGATATTGCCCTCATAGTAGTAGCAAAGCATTTGCACGAGGTTGAAGATAAGTGCAACCAAACGGTTATAGCAGTGTGGCAGTGGCGGAATACAGCGGGTCTCAGTTTGGCCGAGCACAAAACCGAGGCAGTGCTAATAAGCAGCCAAAAAGTCATTGAGACCGCTAGAATATCGGTTGGTGAACATACAATTGTATCGAAACCATTCGTTAAATACCTTGGCGTTATGAAAGATCATAGGCTTAACTTTAAGCAGCATCTTTTATACGCAAGTGGAAAAGCGGGAGGCGCAGCTGCAGCGCTAACAAGAATTTTGTCGAATACCAGAGGTCCTAGACAAGCCCGTAGAAAGATCATAGTTACTGTCGTCAGATCAATACTTTTGTACGCAGCCCCCATATGGGTCGAGGCAACCAGATTCAGCTCCTACTTACGAAGCATGGAATCGGTGTATCGTATCTGTGCACTTAGAGTATACAGTGCGTTCCGAACTGTCTCCTCGGATGCAGCGCTGGATATTGCGGGTACTCCCCTTATAGACCTTCTTGTGAACGAGAACGTGACATACGATTCGCTTCCACTCGAACTGCCTAAGTCCTCCAAACGTAGGATAGCGTGAGACCACAGCGTAGCAGTGAGGCAGATGCGCTGGAAGGCATCACAGAACGGACGATGGACGCACCGCCTAATTTCAAATTTGGAACCGTGGCTTAATAGGCGTCATGGTGAGGTAGATTACTTCCTCACCCTAATACTAACTGGTCATGGGTGCTTTAAGTCCTTTATAGATTCAAGCACGACGAAAATCCGTTTTGCAGTTTCTGTGCTGGGAGTGTTATTGAAGACGCCGAACATGTTTTCTTCGTCTGTCCGAAATTTAACGCCGAAAGACTAGAGCTAAGCAATAAGCTAGGGAGGTCACCAACAGTGGAAACTCTCGTGGACATCATGCTTAGCTCTGAAGAAAACTGGATCTCAGTAGGCAATATGGCATGCGCCATAACCAAAGAATTGCGTCGTGTAGAAAGACTCCGCAGATCAACTGCAGACTCTATTCTATAGACAAAGTTGCTAGGCAGCATCGCGCAGATTTGCTGAAGATCAGAGGAAAGGGATAGGTGGTGATGAAGCACTGCGTTCATCTTGGAAGATATTGCAGTCGATTGTACCTTGCGTCTTCGTCTAGGGATTCATGCCCGAAGTGATGCCATTCCAAGAAAAGGCCGCTGTCGAAAGCACCGTCAGCGTCTTCGACAAGGGACCATTTCCCGAAGCGGTCTCTCCCCCTTAAATCCCCTCTCCAAGAAGAGGCCGTAGTCGACAGCACCGTCAGCGTCTTCGGCTAGGAACCATTTCCCGAAGCGGTCTCCACCTGATGTATCATCAACAATAACGATGAGCCTCCAACGCGTCATTGCATATTAAGAACATTACATCATCGCTTTGGAATATAAACAAGCATGATCTGCAAAATGTTTCTTCGTTAAGAAGAAGCGTGGATGAGTACACATATTCAATCCTGCCCTACGAAGTAATGCCTCGATTGGTGGTTCCGGAGATCGACCTATTGCTTTTTTATCACGATCGCTCAGCAAGACGGAAGAAAATTACGCCACAACTGAAAAGGAAATGCTAGCCATAGTTTGGGCATTGGACAACTTGAGATCTTATTTATACGGGGCAAAGATGGTAAGAATTTTCACAGATCACCAACCTCTCACATTTGCGTTGGGAAGTAGAAATTACAACGCAAAGTTGAAGAGATGGAAAGCCAGAATCTAAGAGTATAACCACGAATTGATTTACACTCCTGGTAAATCAAATTCTGTGGCAGATGCTCTTTCTGCAATGGCAGGTAAATATAACGGATTCTCCAGTTTCCAATGACGATTCCACAACCGAAATAGCTACCGAAGAAGGTGATAGTTCAAGAGCCGCAAAAGCAGGTGGTGAAATAGATTCAACGACTAAAACAACAAGTGAGATAGGGACCATACATGTTACAGCTCAAGATGCATCAGATTTATTTCCTCATGTAAAAGTTCCATTAAATGTTTTCCGAAATCAACTTATAATTCGTGAATGAAATGGGACCATCTTAACTTAAAATCCACATCCTGGTTTTATGCGACATTATGTTGCTGTAACAGCAATATAAAAGGACACACTAACGCAGATATTAAAGGAACGAGATATCAATGGAATTAACATCCTAGAAAATCGTATACAGCTACTTCAAGATGTTTACCTTGAACATTTCTTACTTTACAGAATCGGGATAACTCAGAGGATTGTTGAAGATTGTTGAAGATAGAAGATAGAGTTTGCGAAATTATCAAGAATGAACACAGAAGAGCTCACCGAAATCCGCGGGAAAATAAGGAGCAGATCCTGGGAAAATACTACTTTACCAAAATGGCAAGCCGGATCAAGAGGATCACTGCTACATGCGAAGTTTGTCTTATGTATAAATATGATAGACACTAGAGTGGGTCGAATAAAAAAGTTTGAAAAGTCCTCCCCTAATATGAAAGCTTACCTCGAGAATGTTTTATTGCTTTAAAATTTGTTTTCGTAGGCACCCTGTAAAAACCGCCAAAAATCGTTTTTTAACCGTAACTTTGTATTTTTTTGTCCGATCTTCAAATGCAATATATCGTTAAAAAGGTATTGATGAGTACTACAATCTTCTATAGGTGCTATCGACCTATAACATGAAATTCTTTTGGTGATATCAGTTACCAAAATTTCTACCCCCCTAAATTAAGAAACAAATTATACGAAAATTAAGCTCACAAAAAACTAATAAAATTTGGCTTTGAAAGTATTTACATAAGTTCATAAACAAAAAAGTTACCGTCGATCAAAGTTTAAAACAGAATTTTATTATACCATTTTCTGAAATTTCAGAAAAATCGTAAACACTTATTAAACTTATAAAATCAAATAAAATCTTTGCGAGATTCGAGTTGGCTATAACGCTCATGGCTTTCTAGTTTAGCAAAAATGTGACCCATTCACTTTTCATCAGTGACAGCTGATTCACTCACAATTTTGGCGGTTTTTACAGGGTGCCTACGAAAAAATTTGTATAGCAATGAAACACTCTAGAGATAAGCTTTCATATTAGGGGCGGACTTTATCAACTTTTTTTACGGAGACCGACCCGGTCTAATAGACACCCTCGAGTACCACCACTTCAGAACACACAGGTTCCTAGTTATCCGTCTGAAATAATTCACATTGACATCTTTGAAATTCAGGGCCATAAGTTCTTATCTTATATAGATAAATTTTCCAAATTTGTGAAGCTATTCCATATAAAAAAATAAATCTTTCGCTTAACTTCCAAAGGTTCTTCACTATTTTACAACACCAAAAATGATAGTCAGAGACAACGAGAGGGGGTTTATGAATCCATTGGTATCAAATTATATTAGACTAGCTGAATCCCATCCGCTTCGCTTGGCAAATAAAAAAGTTCGAACAATGTGTATAAAATTAAAACATTTATTGCAAGGTTCTTAAACAAACAACATTCTTGGTTTTTTATCACAATCTATGGTGAAAATGTGGCGGCCGTGGTGCAGTGGGTAGAGTGCATGACCCATACGCCAGAGAAGCTTGGTTCAATTCCATCTGACACACTAAGTTTCAATTGAATTAACTTTTCTGTTCGGCCGTGACCTCTCTGCAGACAATGGTAAACCTCAGAGAGTAAATAATGCCATGTAAAGTTCCTTGAGAACATGCACATTAGCCGTTTGGAGTCGGAATATTACTTGTATGTCCCGATCAATTGTGTCCAAACACAATTCTTTTCTTAAAAAAGATTAATTAAATTAAATTAAAGTTCTCGATCAATTGTGTCCAAACATTAATAACACGCACAACACAATTTGATCATAAATACTTCGGTCAAAGTCCTTTCAAGGACTGAAATGGCCATTTTATTTATATATTATTTATATTTCTATGGTGAAAACAAATAGAGTAGATGGAATTCCGACCCGGAAGCAAGCAACTTAGAGTTGGCCATGCGAAAAAACTGGATTTTACAAATTAATACCACACATTTGTAAAGATTGTCCTTGCGAATGCAAGGCGCACAGGGAATTGAAGACGCTTAAATTCAAATAGAACATCAGATGGAATCATTGGGATGCGAGGGATCAAAATGTTTTCGCCTTGGAATTTTCCATTCAAAATTGTTACTTTTTTAAATTTATCTATATTTTTTTTTAAGGCAAGCCTGGTGACATTACAAAGTTTTGGTTGGTTTATGTTGCGAAGCATAATAATAGGCGCTCCAATTTTTAGCTGCAATACATGTGGTGGTATTCCTGGCAAATCAAGTGAATAAAGAAATTCTGTGGGATAATTAACTAGCTCATCCTGATTCATGATGGTATCCACTGATTTTAATGTTAATAATGGACTTGGTATTTCATTCAAAGTAGCCTCGTTAAGATAATTAACATCTTTGTTCTTTGCGGCCAGTATTGCTCGCTCGCTTAACCAATCATGATTTTTGTAGTTTTGTGCTATATTTGGACACAAGCTTAGAATCAGTATTTCTTTAGATTCAGTGAAACTACAAAAATCGTTTAATAGTGTTATCATTCCTGTATTCCTGTTGAATGGCATTTTACCATCCCCAATTTTCTGCAATTGATGGATAGTTTTGCAATTGAACGCGTACTTTTTTTTTATTGTGAGTGTTCTTACATTTTTCCAGAGAGTTGAAGATTTCAAGCATGCGTTTATTTCATCGGCAGCAGTGGAATTTGGAATGACAGGCAATGTTTGTATAAAGTCTTCAGCCAACAGTATCAAAGCACCGCTAAATAAGGCTTGATTTTCACGTAGATCTTTCATAGTTCTAACCAATGCTTCTAATGATTTTTTGTTAACCATCGGACATTCATCCCAAACAATTATCGCATATTGTTGCAAGACCTTTGCCATTCCGCACGTTTTAGTTATGTTGCATGTGGGATTGTCATTTGCCTGCATATTCAAGGGCAGTTTAAGTGCAGAGTGTGCTGTTCGACCACCATCCAATAAAGTAGCAGCAATCCCAGAAGAAGCCAATGCCAATGCTATTTTACGTTGCAATCGTAACGTTGCTAGTAGCAACGAAATCAAGAATGTCGTACCTGTTCCTCCAGGCGCATCCAAAAAATACATTTATATATCAGCTGTCTATATGAACTTTATTGGTAGTGCTTTTTTAAAAAATTTTAAAGAATTTTGCTGTTTTGTCTTTTTCCAACGAATTCGCATAAATTAAAAAAAAATTAGTTGACAGCCCTGTTGAAAAAACACGTCATTTCCAAATTCCTATAACTGAATCGGATTCAGCGACTCATTTTTACCTAGTGTACGCATAGCGAAAAATTCGTAAAAATTTTAAATTTTAATTTAAAAATTAAATAATTTTTGCAATTCTGACAATGGATTCGGATTCAGTTACCAGTTCTTACCTGGTGTTTGTCCCTGCACCAAATTCGTAAAAATTTACAAATTTAGGTGGCAGAGCCATGGTAAAAAATTACATAATTTTTGTAATTCTGACAACGGTTCACCCACCGAATTCATAAAAATAAAAAAAATGAGGTAGTAACCCCTTAACTTTCAACCTTCGCATCATAATTATCTACATTTAAAACAAAATCAACTAAATTGGTTGAAAATTGCGGGCAGCAGAGGAAAACAAACACTTTTTTCTTAGTGGTCGCCCACCGAATTCGTAAAAATAAAAAACAATTAGGTGGCATCTCCATTTTTTTAGCCTATGAACTTTGCATCAAATTTATCTACATTTTAAAAAAGAAATCAACTAAATTGGTTGAAAGGCATCAGAGGGAAACATACGCTTTTTTAGAATTTGTTATCTATGCTATTATATAAAAGGCTTATCACGTATCTTCGTGTACGCTAAACTAAAAAACTACTGAACCGATTTTAATAATTCTTTTACCAATTCAAAGCGTCATCTAGCGGTGCTGCCATTTCTTATCAAGTAGCTGATAAAAAGCTTTTATTAGCAGTGTTGCTAAGCTCACATTACAAAGGTTGAAGTTCTGATAAAACACTTATCCAGATCCATTTGTGTGCCTCTTTTTTATGTGTGATGGTACCACGACAAAATAATGGTTATGCTTATTTGATGAAAGTAATTAATACATATTAGCTAACCAGGAATACGAAATACCTTATATTGTTTATAGCTGGAAAAGTATGTACCAGAGGTCTGCAGCGTTACACTGCAATTGCTTTTACACTTAATTTATACTGGGTTTTTGTATGATTCAATCTCACTGATACCATGCAACGCATTCTGCGCTATCGAATTTACTTCCAACGCAATTATTTTGCAGTAGCCGATCAAACCAATGCCAAGCACTATGCGATGTTTGCTTCGATTTCAGCAGTACACATCGGTGTTTGTATAAAACAAGTATGAGTATACACTACCAACGCATGAGCGCAATGAATATAAATATGAGCTCTTTTGAGTAATTGACTCGTATACCATTGCATGTTGATTTGAACTTCGGCTAAGCAGTGCTACGAATGATTGTATACGAACAATGAAATCAGCGCAAACACTGCAAATTGATTGAATATTGAAGTAAATTTTGCAGTATATGCGCTGATTTCATTGTTCGTTAGCTTAAAATTCGTATCACTGCAACTTTATCAATTTTTTTTACATTACAGCACGGAGAGCGTAACAAATTTTTATGAGGGCTGTTCATATTATCCAGGCTTCACATAGGATACTATCGAATGTTGATATCTCAATTTTCATCAGATTTATTTAATATTTCTAAATATTTTATATTTTATTATATATAAAAAAAAATAATTTGGTGATATGTATTTGAAAATTCTTAGATTTTTTTCGCAATTATAGCAGAAAATTACTTGCAATTGCATTACAAATTGCATTACTACCCTTTAAACCCGAACTTTGATGGTCTTTTTTGCAGGGATCGTAATTATTATAAGCGATATCCAAAAACTCAAAGTTTAATTATTATTTTTAGATTTTAATTTTATTGCTCAACAATAAAAATTATCTTACGATTTTAATTGTTTTGATCAGAAATAATAGTTATTTTTTGATTTTTATTTTTCTGTTCAAGAATAAGATTTATTTTTAATTTTTATTATTTCGCTTAAGAATAAAAATTGTTCCTCAATTTTTATTTTTTATAGAAATAAAAGTTATTTCTTAATTTTTATTTTTTACGCTCAAAAATAAAAATCATTTGTCCAGTTTTATTTTTTGTAGGTAGGGAATAAATATATAAAAATCTTAAAATTTATATGGGAGCTCCCCTAAGAAGTGGTCGGAGAGAATAGGTCCACAAGGAAAAAAATTTTCCTTTTGCAAAATTAATGGGGGTCGGTCATACATATTAACCCTCTCCGGTACTTCCTTATATGATTTTTTTGCATTTATTCCTACACCTGAACAGGTTGCTTTAAGGAAGGGCCGGAGAGGGTTAATAAGTTTGACAGACCCCTTAATTTTGCAAAAGGAACATTTTTGCCTTTGACACCTATTCTCTCCGACCACTCCTTAGGAGGGCTCCCATACAATTTTTATGATTTTTGCATATTTTTTCCATACACCTGAACAGATGACCTTTAAGGAAGCGTCGGAGAAGGTTAATAAGTATGACCGACCCCCATTAATTTTTCAAAAGGAACATTTTTCCCTTGGGGAGCTATTTCCTTCGACCACTCCTTATGGTTGCTCTCATACATAGTTTATGATTTTTATATATTTACTAGCTGGTACCCGACGCGTTGCTGCCGTAGCAGAAATGATTTCTATCTTTATCTGAATCTCAAACTGAGTCTCAATCTAAATCTCTATCTCTATCTCCGTTTCTATCTCTATCTCTATCTCTATCTCTATCTCTATCTCTATTTCTATCTCTATTTCTATCTCTATCTCTATCTCTATCTCTATCTGTATCTGTATCTCTATCTCTATCTCTATCTCTATCTGTATCTCTATCTCTATCTCTATCTCTATCTCTATCTCTATCTCTATCTCTATCTCTATCTCTATCTCTATCTCTATCTCTATCTCTATCTCTATCTCTATCTCTATCTCTATCTCTATCTCTATCTCTATCTCTATCTCTATCTCTATCTATATCTCTATCTCTATCTCTATCTCTATCTCTATCTCTATCTCTATCTCTATCTCCATCTCTATCTCTATCTCTAACTGGAATGACTCGTGTAAAGCGATAATCAAATTTCAAGGCGTTGCTATCTATGATTCCAAAATTATTCGATATCGCAAATTTGGCTTGTATGGACGGAGCCACAACCCCTTGTTCAATGACGTCTCAGTTTTCTAGTAGAAGGATATCACCCAATAGTAATTCCACACTGAATTTCGTTGTTATACGACATTTAGTTCCAAAGCTATCTGATATCAAAAATTTAAAGTGTATGTGCGGAGCCACACCCCCTTTTCCAAAGCCCACCCCAGTTTTATAGTAGAAATATATCACCAAGTGACAACTCCATACTGAATTTCATTATTATACGGCATTAAGTTCCAAAGCTATTCGATATCATAAATTTTAATTGTATGAGCGGTGCCACACCCCTTTGGCCTATACTTGCTCAATTTTGCCAGTCGAAAGACGTGACTAAATAGTACGTTCTAACCGAGTTTCATTAATGTGTGACTTATAGCTTGAAAGTTATACCGAAAATTTGGTCTGATGAAAAAGTGCCACGCCCCACGCCCATAAAATTTTACCAGTGGAACGGCACTTATAAATTGAGGTAGAACACCGAATTTCGATGATATGCGACCAATAATTTCAAAGCTATTCGCTATCATAGATTTGGGTTGTATGGGAGGTGCCACTCCCCTAGTCCAATGTTCCGTGAATTTCTTCCAAAACCTTCGCGTAGCAATTACAAACAAACCCACAGAAGAAAGTATCCAATTTGGTCCAGTCGTTTTCAACTTTTATGCATCCGAACAAACCACGATTCATTTTTGTATAGATTTTATATATTAGATATTTGGTGTAGCAAAGTAACTGCAAATATTTTGAGCTTGAAGAAAATAACAGCATTGATTATGCAGTGTTTGCGGCATGCAGTGTTTGCGGCATGCAGTATTTGAGCTGATTGCCTTTATTTCGTTTCTTGTGAGCAATCATACTCACCACTGCTTACCAGGTGTTTAAACGAACTCGCGCTGGTTATCAAACCAACTACTACCAGCGCAATCGGATTCGCAGGCGGCAGTTCGTTTGATACAACATCGCAATGCTTGCGATGTGTGTTCATACTTGCACTGCATTTGGTGTGAGTAGATTGCAAGTATCAGAAATGGTATCGCTTGCAGTTCTCTGGTATGTACGCATTAGTTTATATTTAGTTGTAAATATAAAATCTATTTATATAAAAAGTAGTATACATTTTTAGGTCACCACTTACTGCGGAAACGGGTCGACCGATTTCAGCCAAAATTTCAGGGTACGTTGGGAAAGTTTGCACGAAATTGGCGCAGTGGTTCCGGAGATATGGCATTTTAAAGATTTCCCATATCTAAATATATATGTATGTAAAAAAAAGTCGTGATTTGTCTTTGCAATTCCATAACTCAAGAACGGGGCGTCCCATTTGCTTGAGGTTTTCTTTGTTGTGTTCTTATTGGCCGTACCATGGTTCGTATTCGAACATTTTTGCTATACCTCCTTTTACCGCCCACAAATTAATGAAAATTTTATATTTCAGACGGCTTAGGTCTTATCAAACTAAAATTTAGTACTTTAGTTCATATGGTCACTGTTGGCAACGGTACTACAAAAGGGGGGAAAGCTATACAAATATACTGGGGTTCCCCATATCTGGGGTACCCGATGGAGGTAGACGCGAGGGCATTTCCGCCATGGCTCGTCCACTCTTTCCTCCCATGATGGGCTTAGTCGCCGTGTCCGCGGGAGCCGCTGCTGCTCTTCAAGAAGATGCCTCCGGAAATTTTCACGTGAGCGTTCAAATTTATCGTCCATGATATATATTTATTTTTTTGTTTATTATTTGCGTTTAATCCTGCTGACTAATGATGCGCGCTTGTTGACTGCTTTTGCTCGACTGTTCCTTGCTGACGAGTGATGTTGCCTTGTTGGCTGCCTTGCTCAACTGATCCTTTAATTTATTTTATTTGTTATATCTATATTTTTTTTTTTTATATATATATATTAATTGTTTTTTTTTTCCTTAGCTTTGCTGACGATTGATGTTGCCTTGTTGACTGCCTTACTCAACTGATCCTTCAATTTTCATTTGCTAGCTTTACCAACCTTCCGTGGTAGCGCTTCATTAAATTGTGTTATAATATTTATTATATGTATATATTTATTATTATTTTTTTTTTGTTCGTGTGTTATGGCACTCAGTGGAGTGGTAAGGTTTGAATTCAGCAAGATGTGCTGTGCGTGTTCGATTTCTTCCGGGTTTTCTTATTTGGACTATGACCGGGGAGACAAAAGATATAATTTTATATGGTCCGTTGAATCGTGGGGCTAGTTTTGCTGCAAATTGGTCAGTTGCTTTTGATAGGTGGTGCTGCTTTACCCAAACTAATTGATCTAATTCCGGTTTCCAATTTCTGCGCCTTAGGTTATAATGTCTGGCCTGCGATTGCGTGGCTTGTTCCATATTTCTGTTAGCGATCTCCACATGTTCATTTGGTGAAACCGTGTCTTGGCCGGTCCCTGTGGTAGACTCATCAAAAAGTGCGTTAGGGAGTAGTGGTTCCCGTCCTTGGACTATAAATGCGGGACTGTACCCTGTCGATTCTGATTCACTGCTATTGAACGCTAGCGTTAGTTCGGGGAGTAATTCGTCCCATTTGTTCTGCTGATCTTCCGTATACTGTGATATCATTGTTTTTATTGTTCTATTCGTACGCTCCGTGGGGTTCTCCTGGGGTGTATACGGTGCTGTGAGCTTCTGCTGAACTCCGAGGTCTTGTAGAAAACGTTGGAAACTTCGACTCGTGAATTGAGCTTCAATATCTGTGATTAGAACTTTTGGTACTCCAAATCTTGATAAAATTCGTTCTCGAAATGCTTTTATTAATGGCCATATTTTGTAAAATGCACGCAATCACGTCACTTCGGGTTTTCTTATCTGGCAATATATTGTAATAGAAAATTTCTGAGTGAGAAAGAGAGTTTGTTTTACTTGAAAAAGGCATTGCCAGACTGAAAATCTTAACGCAAGTGATTGCGTTCGTTTTACAAAATATGGCTATAATTGTTTACTAGTGGCTTTTCTCAGAGCCATCATCTCAACCTATTTGGAAAATTTGTCTACAAATACTATCAACATCGTATTCCCATGCTTGGATCTTGGTAATGGACCCACAAAATCAGCGCAGACGGTAGCCCATGGCTCTTCTGCCAGGTGTGTCAGCATCTTTCCTGCTGACTGCTGTTGGCTTACTTTATAGCTCTGACAACTTTTACATTCCCTCACGTACTGGCTTATGTTGCGAAACATACCTGGCCAGTAATATTTGTTCGCTATTCTGGCTATAGTTTTCCTTATTCCTAAGTGGCCAGTGGTGGGTGCATCGTGATTTTCTGTCAGAACGCGGTGTCTTTGGGAACTGGGAACACATCATTTCCAAGGCGAACAGTCTTCGTCACCGATGGTTCTAGGGAAATGACGGTACAATTTTCCACCTTCTATGATGTATTCGGGATTTCTCTGGACTGCTCTTGACCTCTCTGATACGTCGCTCGTACCAATCACAATTCTGTCCATCGCTCTGTTAAACCGCGCAGCCGCAAGTGACTTCCACTGGTTGTCTTGATAGGGCGTCAGCGATAACATTCTGCTTTCCTTTTCGATATTGCACGTCATATGTGTATTGCTGCAATTCGAGCGTCCACCGCGCTATCCTTCCTGATGGGCTTTCAATAGAGTTCATCCATTTGAGTGAAAGATGATCGGTAATGACTGTAAATACGTATCCCTCCAGGTACGGTCTCATTTTGCGTATTGCCCACACTATTGCAAGACATTCTGAGTAATTTAGAGGCTGAGTAATTTATTTCTGCTTTGTCTAAATGTCGGCTTGCGTAAGCGATAACCATCTCTACGCCATCTATATTTTGAGTTAAGACTGCTCCTAAGCCATAATCGCAAGCATCAGTCTGGAGTATAAACCGCTGGTTAAAGTCTGGACAGCCTAAGACCGGTGCTTCGGTCAGTCTCTTCTTGAGCTCTTGGAACGCGTTCTGCTGTTCGATTCCCCACTTAAAATGTTTCCCTTTTCGTAGCAACGCGGTTAGTGGATGAACGACTTTGGAAAATTCGGGAACAAACCGGCGGTACCAAGACGCGATACCGAGACATCGTCGTAGTTCTCGCACGCTTTCTGGCGGCTCTAGTTCTTGGATGGCTGCAACTTTTTCTGGGTCGGTGTGGATGCCTTGCTCACTCACTATGTGTCCGTGATATTTTATTTCCTTTCTAAAAAACTCAAATTTCTCTATGTTGATACGAAGGTTGGCTTCTCTTAGTCGATGAAATACTTCCTTCAGGTTTTCCATGTGTTGTTCTAGCGTGGTCCCGGTGATGATAATATCATCGAGGTAGGCGAACGCGTGTGGTTCCATGACTGCACCGATGACTCGATCTAACGTCCGTTGAAAAGTGGCTGGGGCCGAGTGGAGTCCAAATGGCATTACGCGCCATTGGAACAGTCCGCGGCCAGGTACAGTGAATGCCGTGTACTCTTTACTGCTACTCTCCATGAGTATCTGCCTGTGCCCGTTCTTTAAATCAATACTACTAATATATTTTGCGTTCTTGAGTCGGTCAAGAATGTGGTGGATTCTAGGTAGGGGGTAGGCGTCTGGTACTGATCGCGCATTTAGTTGACGATAGTCAATGCATAATCGCCACTGCCCTGTTTTCTTCTTCACGAGTACTATGGGTGCGCTGTGGGGACTTCGGGATGGCTCGATACAACCCTTTTCGAGTAGTTCATCAATTTCCGCGTTGATTATCTTTTGCATGGCGGGATTCTTAGGGAAGTACCCCTTCTTGATCGGTCGGTCATCTCGTATTACGATTCGGTGAGAAGCTATGTTCGATCCCCCTGTATTTCCTCAAAACACTTGAGCTCTTTCTCGAGAAAAGCGCTAACTTCCCAATTACCGATTTTACTGATCTGTTCTATGTGTGTGGCGACGTAGTTTTCTGTCTTGCTGCCTTGCAGTTTTTGTTGCGCCGTAGGTGACGCAGAAATCGTGGGCTTTGAGGATCTCACAGTTGCTGTTTATAGAGACACAGTTGATAACGCAGGTGTCGCTGCCCTTGATGAATACACAGTTGATGACGCAGGTGTCGCTGCCCTTGACGGTTTCACAGTTGATAACGCAGGTGTCGCTGCCCTTGACGTTTGCACAGTTGATGATGCAGGTGTCGCTGCCCTTCGTGATTTCACAGTTGATGACGCAGGTGTCGCTGCCCTTGATGAATACCCAGTTGATGACGCAGGTGTTATGGTGTTGATGATGAATACACAGTTGATAACGCAGGTTGCGCTACCCTCGACGATTGCACAGTTGGTAACGCAAGTGTCGCTACCCTTGATGAATACACAGTTGATAACGCAGGTGTCGCTGCCCTTGACGTTTGCACAGTTGGTAACGCAGGTGTCGCTGCCCTTAACGGTTTCACAGTTGATAACGCAGGTGTCGCTGCCCTTGACGGTTGCACAGTTGATGACGCAGGTGCTGCTGCGATGGCAGTTGGTGACGCAGGTGCTGCTGCGATGGCTGACTTCTTTCTATTTGTTTCTGTCCTCTTCACAGTTGGTAACGCAGGTGTCGCTGCGACGGCATTTGGTGACGCAGGTGCTGCTGCGATGCAGTTTACAATTTCTAGGTGTTCTTTTGCCTTACGCATCCCTGGTAACTCTAGGGTGAAATCGCCACATCATATAGAGGTTCCGATGCCGGACAGGAAATCCATTCCAAGTATCAGGCCGTCCACAACTTCAGGAAGAATGAGTATATCTAACTTTACCGCTCTATTCCCAAGTGATACTTCCGCTTTTAACGCCTCATTGACTCCTTGTGTACTTCCATTAGCCATAGAAACTTGAGTCCTCGTTGGTATGGTACTTATTGTTTCTCGTAGCTTGTCTGCATAATATTGGCTAATAAAGCTCCTCGTCGCCCCCGTGTCAACAGTAGCGTCCATCCAGACATCCTCAAGCGCTACTGTTGCCACTATACGACCTTCTTCGGCTCGAAGATTGTCTAACGCTGTCGAGGCACCACAAAATTTGGCTCTTGCTCCCCTCGACGTAGATTGAGCTTGCCACCGTTTCCCTGTCTTTGACGGCAACATTCATAGGTCAGAATACCCTTTCGTCCACATTTGCAACAAAAGTTTACCACTAGGTTCTGATAGTTTTGAGCTAAGTGGCCATTCTGGCCTCAGCTTCGGCAAGCTGTGAGAGAGTCAATGTACACTACTGGCATCATCTGCCTGTGACCTGCCTCTGCCCTCTAAGGTCCTTCTCGCTGTCGGTTCTTTTTGAGGTCGCCTGCCAAACTTATTAATTCTGCGAGGCTTGAGAACTCTCTCCGCTTTACGTACAGCTGTAAACCGCGGCTGCTGTTTCTGTAAATTCGCTCCAATTGTTGTTCTTTGCTTAAATTTCCATGGCGCATCAAATTTTGGATGGCTATAACGAATTCCTTAAATTTTTCACCTGGCAACTGTTGACGTCGTCGAATATCATCTTCCAGACACTCAAAAAATCTAGCGGGTAGGAAAAACTCTAAAAAGTCGGTCTTGAAGCTTCGCCAGTTGTTCCAGTGCACGTTGTTATTCCTGTATCATTGAAGTGCTTGGTCGGTCAGCAACTCGGGCATGCTGCGTGGCAACAAATTTTCATCCACATCGTGCATTCCTGCAAGCTCCTCGACACGCTCTATGAATGCCAGCGGGTCTCCAGTCCCATTGAACTTCACCGACCACTTTGTTACCCTGTCGATGACTGTACTGTTAGACATACCGCGAGTTGCAGCCCTCTGCGCTTCAGGATAAGATAGTGACGACATCTGATGACCTGGACCTCTGTTTTGATTCACATTTTGTTCTCGTTCGCCCTTTTGTTGACCTCCACCTTCTGGTGACGGTAGCATTAGTGTTACCGGTGCTGGCACATTTGTTTCATCCGGAAAACACGGTCCTGGTGAGCACCCTCGTCGGTGCTTAGCTTCGAGCTCGGCCAACCGTTGTTCCTGTTCATGTTTGAAGCTGCTTTCATTTATGCAAGCCGCAAACCGCTTCCGTAATTCTTCGACGGAGCCTTCAGTACCAAATCCGAACTCCTCTGCCTAAGCCAAGAGGTATTCCCGTCGAAGTGAGTATATCCATGATATCTTGACCATTTTGGTGTCGTAATAGGTATGCTTTTACCTTCTGTTATCCTTGTTTTTTTTCCCAATTTTAGTTATATACCTCTGTATATTATTTTGCTTGTATTTTGTTAAATTCAGTATATTATTTGTATATTATTTTTATTGAGTTATAAAATTGTGGCATGTTTTTTATATAATAAGTTTATTTATTTTATAATTATTAAAAAACATATTTTTTAAGAATTATATTGTGAGCTTAATGCCAAATAATTCATGAAGCAACAGGTTGCTACAACAACAACGTTCTTTGCAGAACTAAACCAAGCTGACTAGACCATGGTTTCGTCGGACGCTACTCCGACTCATCAGTAGTCTCAGTGGTTCTAGCAGTCCACTAATTTTGATAAGCTAATAAGCGTAAGAGCAATAAAACCAAAGTGGAATTATAGAAGCGCCTATACTTTATCAAAGCAATGTTTTTCTACTCTTTTGCTAGTAGCAAAATTTCAAAAAGTTGACTGCATTGATTCTGCAAAGATTTTGTTGTTGCGCTTTTTTTGTTTACTTCTTTATCACGTATCAATCTAGGCTCCAACATTTTGTTGGTATTAAACCATAGAAGGCGTTGTTTTGAAAAACCTTCTTCACGCCTTCTATGGTTTAATACCAACAAAATGTTGGAGCCTAGATTGATACGTGATAAAGAAGTAAACAAAAAAAGCGCAACAACAAAATCTTTGCAGAATCAATGCAGTCAACTTTTTGAAATTTTGCTACTAGCAAAAGAGTAGAAAAACATTGCTTTGATAAAGTATAGGCGCTTCTATAATTCCACTTTGGTTTTATTGCTCTTACGCTTATTAGCTTATCAAAGTTAGTGGACTGCTAGAACCACTGAGACTACTGATGAGTCGGAGTAGCGTCCGACGAAACCATGGTCTAGTCAGCTTGGTTTAGTTCTGCAAAGAACGTTGTTGTTGTAGCAACCTGTTGCTTCATGAATTATTTGGCATTAAGCTCACAATATAATTCTTAAAAAATATGTTTCTTAAGAATTATAAAATAAATAAACTTATTATTATTTTTATTTTTATATTATATTTATTTTCTTAGTTAACTCTGTTCGATTTATTTTTATAACTTTGTTTTATTATATGTTTTTTATTTCAATTGAATTTCTTTTATTTTCGGGCGTAGAATTTCGGCTTTTACCAACTCTCGCCTTCACCACACTCGCTCAACAAGCTATATTTTCAAGTCCCTGCTCGGGCGCCATGTAACGAAGCTGCCGGTCTTCCGGCTTTATAGCTGAGATATGCTCAGCCGCTGTCCAGGATTCGTCACAAAAATTTATAGTTTGGGATATTTGGTTAGAAAATATAGTTTATTTAGCAAATTTTTAGTTTACTGTTTCTTACAATTATGATGAAAGTAAGTTGGTGTGGCGAGCGATGTGGTGTTGGTGCGGCGAGAGATATCTTGTTGGTAGAAATCGACTGTGCGTTTCGCGAATCAGGAGCTATCGCTTTGGCTGATGTCGGTGGTGCTAGTCCGGTTTCAAATACTTTTCCCTGACTACCCACTTATGCCCTGACCGTCAAACTCTAGTCTTGTTAGGGCGATCTGACGATGCTCCTTCTAGGTGTCTTTTCCCACCCGTGCGACCTGACGGTGCGCCTTAGCAAATACGCTAGTAAAGTCACGTCCACGATCAAGCGACCTGACGGAGCAAATACGCTAGTAAAGTCACGTCCACGATCAAGCGACCTGAAGGGGAGCGCTTCCTAACCCTCACATGACCACCCGTGCGACCTGACGGTGCGCCTTAGCAAATACGCTAGTAGCTCTTTAGCTTGAACACTGCGACCTGGCGGTGCGCTTCCTGGCCTGTACTTTACCACCCGTGCGAACTGACGGTGCGCTTCCTATCTTCTTGACCAACCGTGCGACCTGACGGTGCGCCTTAAAAAATAATCCAGTACTTTTCCCACAACAAAATATCTACCTTGTATTTGTCCTCAGCCTCCGCTGTCAATCCTTCTCGATCCTCCGTGTTTGCGTTTCTAGCCCTCAGCTACTTGCTTGCTCAAAATTTATCTTCCATCTCCGATGGTCCGTCAGCTCCTTTCCTGGTGTTCACTCCTCTTTGATTGGTGGTCCGTCAGCTACTCCTCGCGATTAACTTCCTTCTCGGTTGGTGGTCCGTCAGCTACTCATTTTTCTATTCACTCACTGCTTCAATCGTACCTCTTGTTAGACTAGGCTATGCTTGCTGGTAACTCGAGGTGTATTTGTATTTTCATGCATCTCTTGTTGCGCTATGCCCGCTGATAATTCGAGTTGTATTTGTATTTTCATATATCTCTCGTTGCGCTATGCTTGCTGATAATTCGAGTTGTATTTGTATTTTTCATGTACCTCTCGTTGCGCTATGCTTGCCGATAATTCGAGTTGTATTTGTATTTTCATGCGCCTCTCGTTAAGCTTTTCTTGCTGGTAACTCGATTTGTATTTGTATTTTTGCTTGTGTCTCGCGTCGCACTGTTTGTGTTAGGCTTAGATCGCTGGTAGGGGAAATACTGGTTTTCAACGCGTGTTTCTATCTTTCTCTGGCTGATGCTCAATGTTATGTTGAAATGTTGAAATCGTATAAGCTTTGCTGTACTTTTTGCCGCATTGACCGCTGCTCACACCAACAAAAATATATACCTTATACTATGCGTTTAGGTTGGCACAGGGTGCTTAGTTTCTTACAATGTCTTATATAATTAATTTCACATAGTTTCAATAATTCAATGATTTAATAAAAAGTAAAATAATAATTCAATTACAGAGTTTGTTAACAGTTCAATTATAATTCAAATAATAATACTAATAGTAATAATAATAACATTTCAATGAAAATAAAAATAATTTCAAAAACCGTAATAATAATAGTTTCAGGTCTGGCGATGGAGACCGTGTGCACCCAAAAGATTCCAGGTTTTTTTGGGTCGTCACACCATGTTACGGCCAATAAGAACACAGCAAAGAAAACCTCAAGTAAATCGGACGCTCCGTTCTTGAGTTATGGAATTACAAAGACAAATCACGACTTTTTTAAATACATTATATTAGACCGGTTCAAAAATATATGAGGAAAATTTTGGGTCTTTTTTTCTTCGGTGCGCGTCCGTTTTCTGAAAGTTCCATTACTAATGAGAACAAAAGTGCCTTAAGACCCAAAAAAAATTGACCTCTAGATATTGCTGAAATCGTTTAAAGGTCATTTTGGAGCTATTTACGACTTAGATCATATTGAATAATATGTTGTCCAAACCGAAACACATGTTGAATATATTGTGATGAAGAATCATATATAATAATCAAAGCTATTTTCGTATTTTTTTATTTTTTTAAAATATGCATCTGATATTTTGTGGCGGAGCTTTGAACATGCAATTTAACTCCTTCGTCAAAATTATCGTATTTCCACATACAATTTTTTTTTCTTATTTCGTTCCAGTGACATTATGTTTGTAATTTTGTATTTTTGTGCGGAGCTTAAGGTTTCTTGATATATACCTTATAGCATAATTTTTGGACGATAAAATGAAAAAAAGAATAAAAAACACTACAAAACTTTGTTTTTCCTGAATTTATTTTTTAAAAATATGATTTTTTGTTATGTTTTTCAAATTTTTTCTATGGTTATCTACCACTTGCAGCCAATATTGTTTTTGCTCTTCATTTGAAGTAATCGAATTATTAAATTCAGTTATTAACGCTACACTTCTCTCTGCTGAATCGTTAATAACATTGAGCTGAGTGACCATTTGAAGACCACTAGGTTTGGTTAGGTTGACGTGGCTGTCTCCTATGAGACACACTTAGGCCAGTTTGGCCCGTGGTGATACCAGGGGTTAATTATTTCCACTCTATCTGAACCAGTTTAATTTTTATTTTTTTTTTAATTTTATTATTTTATTGAGATACTAAGCCCTAAGGCTTTATAGCATTTTAAAAATTCAACAATTTGTTTGATTAACTTAAACACTATACAATTCATTATACATTTAATTATTAATTTAAAGGATTGCAGATATAATATACATAGTAAAAATTATGTAAGGTTGTATATATTCCGGATCAACATCTTGATATTAATAGATCAATTGATTAGAGCAGTGCTCACATATGTGAGGCTGATAACCAAGTTCTATAATGTGTGTAAGAACAGGGATTAGAGCAAAGCTCACATATGCAAGGGTAGACGGACGGGGTCTACCTCCGGCATATGCCAGGCGAGACGGACATGGTCTCGCTCTGGATAATCATGTTTGAATTTAATCAGCTTGGTGTAAAATTCCCAGGTATGATGTGAAGTTGCATATTCCGGATCATATATTTAGAGCATCGATCCCATATGTGAGGCTGATAATCAAATACTATTCTGATGTATGTATGTAGATTCATGTAAACAGGGATTAGAGCAAAGCTCACATATGCAAGGGTAGACGGACGGGGTCTACCTCCGGCATATGCCAGGCGAGACGGACGTGGTCTCGCTCTGGATAATCATGTTTAAAATAAACCAGCCAAACATAGCCAGGAAAATATAAAGTAATCTTGGGAGAGCATAATCCAAATCAACCTCGGTACTGGAGATAATCTAGAATTTTAAGTATAATTGAGTATATGGATTCATTTAAAGAGATTACATCTGAAACAAAATTAAAGTCACCACAATCACTTCTCAGCTGTTCATTTTGCAAGTAGTTTGTTCTACAAAAGTTCATGTAAAGTAATTCAAAAGATCTTCTAGGACGAATAGGAATATTAAAATAAATTTTACTTAATAAATATGGACTGTCAACATATCCATGCAGAAGTTTGACAATCCAGCTTACATTAAGCATAGTTCTGTGATTTTTTAAAGTAGGAAGATTTAATAGCTGTAATCGATATTCATAAGGTGGAAGATGAAAGTCAGTTCTGCAGTATAAATTGCTTAAGCAGAACAGAAGAAATTTTTTCTGAACTGATTCAATGTCGTCAATGTAACAACAATATCGTGGACACCATATAATTGAGGCATATTCTAAGATAGGCCGCACTAGTGAAGTGAACAAAGATTTCGTAATAAGGGGATCATTAAACTCTTTTGCCCATCGTTTGATAAATCCTAGGGTACTATTTGCTATATTTATTATTTTAGTTATATGAATATGAAAGCGAAGTTTAGGATCCATGGTAACTCCAAGATCATGGAAACTATCTAGAGATTCTAGTGTATAGTCGCAGATTTTGTACGTGCTTCTAAGCCATGGCATACGCGAGAAGGTCATGTGCTTACATTTTTTCATATTGAGATTCATATGATTTATTTTGCACCAGTTATAAAGATTATTGATGTCAATTTGTAAGAATTTGGCATCATTTTCATTTTTGTAAGAAAGAAATAGTTTGACGTCGTCAGCGTACATCAAGACGTTAGAATGCAATATTATAGTTGGCAAATCATTTATGAAAAGTAGAAAGAGAAGAGGCCCGATGTGACTCCCTTGGGGCACTCCTGAGGTAACCGGGAACTCGTAAGATTTCACGAGTTTAAATAAAACAGATTGAGTTCTATTACTGAGATACGATTCAATCCACCTCACCAGCTGTATGGGAAATCCGATAAGAGATAATTTTAAAACTAAGAGTTTGTGATTTACAACATCAAAAGCTTTACTTAAATCCGTATAGATGACATCTGTCTGAAGACCTTTTCCAAAATTCTCTATGGTCTTAGATGTAAATTCAAGTAGGTTAGTGACAGTCGATTTTCCAGAAAGAAATCCATGTTGACATGGAGACATCAAAGACTTTGCACTATGTGATAATTGTGATGTAATAATTGCCTCAAAAAGTTTGGGCAAAGTACTTAATTTAGCAATTCCACGATAATTATCAATTAAAGACCTGTTACCAGATTTATGCAACGGAATAATAAATGAAGATTTCCATGCAGCTGGAAAATAACAAGATTTTAAAGATGAAGTAAAAAGTAAAGTGATAGGCTTTACTAATTCTTCGCAACAGTATTTCAATATGCATGAGGGTATATTGTCGGGACTGCTTTTATAAGAAGATTTAAGATCTCTTAAGTAGGCTAGAACTGTAATAGTATCAACTATTGGGAGACAAATATCACCAGATTGAACAGAGCTATCCCCATTATAGCTGCCATTATTAAAAGAAGATGATGAATAAGTCGACTTAAAAAAATCAGCAAAAAGGTTGCAGATACTATTGTCATTATCGGATTCCACATTATTGTATTTCATAAAAGAAGGATAGGAATCAATTTTGCGTTTTGTGTTAACAAAGCTCCAGAATGATTTTGCATCAGACTTAATGTTTAGTTTAACTTTTGTGAAGTAGATGTTATAGGATTGCTTGCACAACTGTTGGTAACTATATTTAGTCGAAGTATAACGTGCAATATCACATATGTTATGTGTTTTTTGATATTTTTTATAATATTTAGATTTCAAGTTTCTCAGTTTTCGTAATTCATTGGTATACCACACGGGGCCGGAAATTATAGAGGCTTTTCGTTGAGGAATAGATCTAAGAAAGCAATCCATGAGCGTTGAGTTAAACGCATAGACCGCGGCATCCAGATTCTGTGATGATAAGAATTTTGTATTTAGATTCAGTATAGGTGACCAATTTATATTGGACAAAATATTTTTCAAAGTAACATAATTAGTTTTCTTAAAGTTGAATTCGGTGAGCGGTTGAATAGTTTGGTTCTGCACAGATGGTTTAGGAAAATTTAAACAGATTTCTATAGTCGGATGGTGAGAATCTTCAGGAGTGACCAAGTGATCAGACCTTGACACTGAAGCAATATTGCTATCATCAAAAAATACCAGATCGAGCAAACGTTTATTCTTGTTCAAGTGACAGTTTAGTTGGAAAAGACCTTGGCTTGAGAGTTCGTTTAAAAAGCAATTGTCAGATGAGCTTTCCGAAGAAGGTAAAAATATTGTAGGGTTTTCGGAACAACAGTTCCAAGAAACGTTGGGCAGGTTAAAGTCACCAGTTATTAATATATGATCATTTGGATGAAGCTGTAGGCAAACTTTACTAATAGCGAGCAAATGTTTGCTATAAACTTCTAAGTTAGAAAATGGTGGGATATATGAGCATGTAATGTAGATACTCAAGGGACCGAACTTTACATGAACACAACAAAATTCTATGTCTGCAGCTTCTTGTATGTCTATTTCTTGAGAGTAATGTGTTGATTTGACCGCAATCAACACACCTCCACCGTTAGAATAATTGCCAGGAATGGAGTTTCTATCTTTGCGATAAATGTTAAATTTGTTGCAAAGAATTTCAGAATTTAAAGTGTTGGGTTTTAGCCAAGTCTCACTAAAAGTAATTATATCATAATGAATGTTGTGACTCATAATGAATAAATTAATCAATTTAGTATTAATGCCACGAACGTTTTGATATAAGATTAGGAACTGAAGGCAGCAATCTAGTTTTTTTGGTTCATGTTGCGAACAGGTAAAGAAGCTAGTGCAGTTCTAGTTTGTGATCTAGGGACGTATTCATGAACTAATGTATATTCAGGCCAAAAACTTTGACTGATTACTTTATTGTAGAGATCATCAGGTAGAGTAATTTTAAATGAAGACGTGACGCGTTCATGAGGTAACTTGAATTTATAAATCGAAATTCTTTTATTTAAAAGATTTAAATTTGATTGCAAATAGAAAAGAATGTCATCCTCAGTCGTATCAGCTGCAAAACGGGATAAAAATATTGATCTTGCAGGCGGAATTATCACAAGATTTTTGTGAACCGGCTGATTCAAACTGCTTATCGATATTTGTTTTGGTATTGCGTCTGTGTTATTAGTTTTGAGTAATGCAGGAGAAGTGCCAGCACTTGATAAGGCACAAGCCTTAGCATAAGTTACCTTAGCATCAGAAGTAGAAGGAGAGTCAGTAATTAAATTTATTGTGTGTACAGCAGAGGCTTCTGTCAACAGTAAATTCTCACTGACTGATGCGGGAGCTCTAGAAAGGGCCGCAACATCAGTCTTTCGAGCTGTAGTTACATTCTCAGTTGAAAATGCTTCACATGAAGTGTGTAAGTTTAAGTTTAAGGGTGAAGGCTCAGCATTAGTTTCAGGGTTAGCTTTAGGAGTAACACTTGTAGACGGAGTGGCTGATTTAGTAATAGATTTGGCAGAGCTTCGAAGGTTTTTGCTGTTCCGCTTTCGCTTAGGAGAGACAAAAGCCTCATCCATGCACTTAAACGATTTGAAAGACTTTTCGTACTCCGCCAATCTAATCTGAGAGGCCTTTAGAAACCTCCAAGAAACCCTTTCTCGATTGCCTTATAAGTTTTAATATTTCCAAATCGGTTCCTCTGCAATCTTCGCATGCCCAACGGAGACCCTTATTTTCACCCAGTGCGTCGGAGACACGCGCATTTAGTGCTACACACTTAGTGTGAAAAAAGGATTCACATAACCAACAATTTACAATTCGGTCAGATTCTCCCTTAATGGTACAGTTGCGGAAATTGCAAACCATATTTAAAAATCTTATATTCAGTTATAAATTTATAAGTTAAAAGTAAAACAAATAAAGTTAAGCTTTGGCAACCCTATTTGAGAAAGTTTGAAAGAGACAGGCAAACTAGTTTAGAAGGCAACAGTTTGAAAGGCGTTCGAAAGTTGTTACTAATGACAACGGTTTGAGAAGCTTTAGAATTCAAGCTGACAAACGTCAGAAAACAATGGAAGAAAAACAAGAACAAATCCGCTTTCACAAAAAACAAACCAGCGTTTGTTGTTGCTGTAGCAGAAAAACAAATGAAAATATAAATTTATGATATATAAAAAAGGATTATTTCAGCGCTTTCTTGGCCCACAGTTGTATAAATCCAACGAAGGTCCCAAAGTAATGCACGGCAAGTCCAAAAAGAATTTAATTTTAATTGAATTACACGCGAAATTCGGTATTAAATTAAAATTTTACACGACAAGAAACAAAGCACGTCTTTCGGCAGAACAGTTTTGCAGAACAATCTTTGTTCTGAAAACAAACAAGTTGGAGCTATTTATGAAGCTTTGTATTCGGTAGACCGAAGTTTTTGAGAGTTCGTCTAGGTCACTGTAGAACCAGTTACCTAGGAAGAGATGGCGCTTTCTGGCCAGCGCTGGGCATGTGCAGAGAAGGTGTGTTGTGGATTCAACTTCCTCTTCATCTCTGCAGCTTCTGCAGAAGTCGTTATGGGGAATATTCAGTCTTTGGGCGTGGTTTCCAATCAGGCAGTGTCCTGTTAGGACGCCTATTGCAATACTTATTTGGTCCCTTCTAAGGGATATTAGTTCTTTTGAGCGTCTTAACTTCAGTGTTGACCAAACTTGGCGCGATATGTTGCATGTACTACCCGTTGACCACCTGATGTTGGTGTTTTCAAGGGATAGTTCATTTATCAGTAGCTTACATGTTGCGAGAGATATTCCAATTTGTTCCTTATCTGTCGATAGGGGTTTGATGGCACCGTTTCTAGCGAGTTCGTCTGCTTTGCAGTTACCTTAGAAGTCTACATGTCCGGGGATCCAGCATAGGAATATGTTGAGCTGCTCTGCCATCTCATTTAGAGATCTGCGGCAACTTAGAACTGTTTTTGATGTTATTTCAACAGATTCCAGGGCTTTCAAAGCGGCTTGACTATCAGATAGAATGCAAATATCTTTTGCTAATATTTCGTTCATCTGAAGCCAAGTAACGGCTTCATGTATGGCAGTGACTTCCGCTTGGAAGACACTGCAGTGGTCGGGGAGGCTAAAGACATGGTTAATGTTTAGGGATTCAGAGTAGACTCCTCCCCCTACTTTGCCATCTAGTTTTGATCCATCAGTGTAGATTCTAGTGGCATTGTTTGGTGGAGGGCTTCCAATCTCCCATTCGTATCTGGAGGGGATTGATACATCAAACTTTTTGTGGAATAAAAGTTTTTGAGTGATGTAGTCTATGTTCTTGAGTATTTGAGGAGTGAGTTTCCTGGTATCAAAGTGTCCTATTGTGCCCTCTTTCCATTGGGAAGTGGCTTCTAGACGGATTGCTGTGTTTGCAGCTATTCGTTTTGTTAGGATATCTAGTGGAGTTAGATGGAGCATAGTATCGAGTGCGTCAGTAGGAGTGGTTCTTAGCGCTCCACTGATGCACAGCTCTGCTGACCGTTGAACTTTGCGAAGTATATTGAGGTGTGTTTGTTTGTTTAGTGCTGGCCACTAGACTATAGCACCGTATAACAATATTGGCCTAATAACAGCTCTATAATGCCAGTGAGTTACCCTAGGTTGTAATCCCCATTTGCTACCCACTGCTTTCTTACATGTGTATAGGGCTATATTGGCTTTTTTGGCTCTCTCGAGAGTGTTAAGACAATTTTGCATAATATCTCGGAGGGTGGACACATATTTACCTGAGGTGACGATAGCAATATCGTCCGCGTAGGCTATCACCCTGCACCCCTCTCGTTCTAGTTTACCCAGTAGTTCATTCACCGCTAGGTTCCACCTGATGATATACAAAATAATCCAGGAACTGAAAAGTCGTTCAAAAAAGGCTTCAACCAAACCAACATATTTAAATGTTAATCTGCATGATTTTGTAACGATCAACACTAGATTGTTTTTTAAAAACCTGAATGTTTCTACTGAGTTTTTAAGACTTCACCCTGATGAGTGGCTTAATAACAGCTCATATGTTAGTGGTCTTCAAATAGTCACTCAGCTCAATGTTATTAACGATTCATCAGAAAGAAGTGAAGCATTAATAACTGAATTTAATAATTCGATTACTTCAAATGAAGAGCAAAAACAATATTGGCTGCAAGTGGTAGATAACCATAGAAAAAATTTGAAAAACATAACAAAAAATCATATTTTTAAAAAATAAATTCAGGAAAAACAAATGTTTGTAGTGTTTTTTATTTTTTTTCATGTTATTGTCCAAAAATTATGCAGTAAGTTGTATTGCAAGAAATCTTAAGCTCCGCACAAAAATAGAAAATTACAAACATAATGTCACTGGAACAAAATAAGAAAAAAATTGTATGTGGAAATACGATAATTTTGACGAAGGAGGTAAATTGCATGTTCAAAGCTCCGCCAAAAAATATCAGATGCATATTTTAAAAACAAATAAAAAAAATGAAAATAGCTTAGATTATTATAAATGATTCTTCATCACAATATATTCAACATGTGTTTCGGTTTGGACAACATATTATTCAATATGATCTAAGTCGTAAATAGCTCCAAAATGACCTTTAAACGATTTCAGCAATATCTAGAGGTCAAATTTTTTTGGGTCTTAAGGCAATTTTGTTCTCATTAGGAATGGAACTTTCGGAAAATGGACGCGCACCGAAATATTTTAACATTTTTGAAATGTGAACCGGTCTAATATATATATATAGATATGCGAAATCTTTAAAATGCCATATCTCCGGAACCAACGGGCCAATTTCGTACAAACTTTCCCAACGTACCCTGAAATTTTGGTTGAAATAGGTCGACCCGCTTCCGCAGTAAGTGGTGACATAAAAATGTACACTACTTTTGTATAAATAGATTTTATATTTACAACTATAATCTAATGCGCACATACTTTTCCAGCTATAAACAATATAAGGTATTCTGCTATTCCTGGTTAGCTAATATGTATTAATTATTTTCATCAAATTAGCATAACCATTATTTTGCCGTGGTACCATCATACATAAAAAAGAGGCACAAAAATGGATCTTGATAAGTATTTTATCAAAACTTCAACCTTTGTAATGTGAGCTTAGCAACACTGCTAATAAAAGCTTTTTATCAGCTACTTAATAAGAAATGGCAGCAGCGCTGCTACTGTTTGGCAGCACTGAGTCTGAGTCGAAAACAGCAACAGCATTTGTCTCATTTCCTCGTTCGAGTTTTCGTATAAAGACGAATTATCGCTTTTTTTACGAGAGTACTACGTCATAGACACTGAATTATATATATTTACATATGCTTATGTTTACATATTTAATTATTTTTAGCATTTTACTGTAGGGAATTTCATTAAAAAAGAAATAGATTCTGTCTATATTACAATTAGCATTGTTGTTGCTTATTAGCTCATTTTTTCGATCATGCTTATAAGCAAGGCATAATCAGAAAGAGCTTTTAAACACACAATCGACGGAAGGCACTCTTCTAGTGTTTTAGATGTACGCACGATCCGTGGTGCCAATATAGACTCGGATCATTATCTTGTCGCAGCCAAGATCCGTACACGCCTGTGCGCAACCAAGAATGCGCGCAATCCAGCACAGAGAAAGCTAGACGTCGAAAAGCTGCAATCAAAGCAAACAGCCGAAGACTTCGCTACTCGACTCTCACTCCTGCTTCAAGAAAGCACTCCTCCGATCGACGATATATGCGCGCAGTGGAATCATATTTCCCACTCTATGCGTACGGCTGCCGAAGAGGTGATTGGCTATCACCGCCCTCGCCGAAACCAGTGGCACGACCAAGAGTGTCGCGACGCCACTGCAGAAAAAGACGTCGCCTACAAAGCCACCCTGCAGTCGGTTGTAACGCGTGCTGCTAAGGAGCGATACAAAGAGAAGAGGAGGGAAGAGAGACGCATTTTCAGGCGAAAGAAAAGGGAAGCGGAAATGCGTGAGTGCGAGAAAATTGAGATGCATGGTGACAGGAATGAGGTCCGAAAATTTTTCGAAAAAATAAGACGCCTGGCCGATGGTTTCAAGACCGGGGCCTCTTCCTGCAAGGATGAAAACGGGAATCTAGTGACAGATATCCAGAGTACACTGATGATGTGGAGGGAACACTTCTCTAGGCTTTTGAATGGCGACGACGACAACAATCCCGCCAATAGAGATGATATCCCGGAATCCCCAGTTTTGGACGACAGCGTTGAAGTTCCGCTGCCCGACCATAGTGAAGTCTTGAAAGCTATAGCTCGGCTTAAAAACAACAAAGCCGCAGGAGCCGATGGCTTACCTGCTGAGCTCTTCAAGAATGGAGGCGAAGCTCTATTTAAATGCATTCATGAGCTTCTATGCAGAATATGGTCGGAAGAATGCATTCCAAACGATTGGAACCTCAGTGTGCTCTGCCCAATCCACAAGAAAGGCGATCCCACAATTTGCGCCAACTACCGTGGGATAAGCCTTCTGAATATCGCATATAAGGTCCTGTCGAGCGTACTATGTGAAAGACTGAAGTCCATCGTAAACCAGCTGATTGGACCTTATCAGTGTGGCTTCAGACCTGGCAAATCCACCATAGACCAGATATTTACGCTACGACAAATCTTGGAGAAGACCCTAGAAAAACAAATCGACACACACCATCTTTTTGTCGATTACAAAGCCGCCTTCGACAGTCCAATAAGGAACCGTCTATATTCCACTATGTCTGAATTTGGTATTCCTGCAAAGCTCATCCGCCTTTGCAGAATGACACTGAGCAACACCAGCAGCACAGTTAAAATTGGAAAGGACCTCACTCCTCCATTCGATACCAAACGAGGTTTCAGACAAGGTGATTCCTTATCGTGCGACTTTTTCAACCTAATGATGGAGAAGATCATCCGAGCTGCTGATTTGAGACGCAGCGGCACGATATTCTACAAAATTATTATGCTGCTGGCGTATGCTGATGATATCGATATCATTGGCCATAATACGCACGAAGTCAGCGCAGCATTCTCCAGGTTAGCGAAAGAGTCGAGTCGAATGGGTCTTGTAGTGAACGCAGATAAGACGAAATACCTAGTGTCAACAAATAAACAGTCCCAGCGTCTTGGAAACCACGTCACTGTTGACAACATCTCCTTCGAGGTTGTTAAGGACTTCGTCTACCTGGGATCCAGCGTAAACTCTTTCAACGATGTCAGTATTGAGATAAAGCGAAGGATAACTCTTGTCAACAGGTGTTACTTTGGGCTGAGTAGGCAATTGAGAAGCAGAGCCCTCTCTCGACGAACAAAACTCACGCTCTATAAGTCACTTATCATGCCCGTCCTATTATATGCAGCACAAACTTGAACGTTGAGCAGTTCTGATGAAAAGACTTTGGGAGCCTTCGAGAGAAAGATCCTTCGTAAGATCTTCGGTCCAATCTGCGTCAATGGCGAGTACCGAATTCGATGGAACCACGAGCTGTATGAGCTGTACGCTGACATCGACATAGTTAAGCGTATTAAAATCGAGCGGCTCCGCTGGCTAGGTCATGTTGAGCGAATGGAAAACGACGCTCCAGCGAAAAAAATATTCGATTCGGTGCCCGGTGGTGGTCAACGCAGAAGAGGACGCCCACATCTTCGTTGGAAGGATCAGGTGTTAGATAACCTGACTACACTTAGTGTTTCCAACTGGCGCCAGCAAGCGCAGAACAGAAATGGCTGGCGCAATTTCTTATACGAGGCCAAAACCGACTTACGGTTGTAAGCGCCAGATAAGTAAGTAAGTAATTTAATCTCAAATTTTAATAACTTTTTAGAGTAGGTTTTAAAAAATAAATTATGCAATAGGTTAAGTTAAGAATGACGCTTTGAATGGGTAAAAGAATTATTAAAATCGGTTCAGTAGTTTTTTAGTTTAGCGTACACGAAGATACGTGATAAGCCTTTTATATAATAGTATAGATGTCTAGGTTCTAGATGTCTAGAACTTTATCAAACTCCTATACAAAGGAAAAAGCCAGTTCCAAAAATTCCATTCAACTCTTATAGAGATATATCGTTGTATTCGCAAGGAAATTAGAGAAACTCGTCCAAAAGAGCTGCTATATATTGCCGTTGATCGCTATACAACAGCTATATATATAACAACACGATACACTCAGTGACGAAGAGGAAGCCCAGCGACATTTTCTTTAACCGAACACAAAGGATAAACTACCAACAACTAAACGACTTTCGTGGTAAGGTTCATAAGGAGATTAGGGAACAAATAAGGAAAAACCAAGAGATAAGAAACCTCCGACTAAACAAAAAAAAGGAAAAGCAAAAGAAAGTTTCAACAAGGTGAGGTTGTATACATGAGGGATAATCAAATTAAGGGGAAGCAAAAGACTCTCTACAAAAAGGAAAAAATAGGAAAAGATAATAGGGTAACAATAGAGACTGACACTCGCAGGAAAATTCACAAGGCAAAACTAAAAACTACTGGCACTCAACAGAATTAATTTATGGCATAGAAAAGTCTTTAGATCACAGCACTTAACCAAATTTATATATAATTATTAAATAAAGTAAAGTTGAAACCGCAAGCACAAGAAAAAAAATGCCCTAGAAAAAAAAAAAATAAAAATATTTACTTGCAATGCAGGACTGCACACAAAATTAAGATATTAATAAAATATTCTGAAATCAAGGTACAAAAATTATATGAAATTTTATTTAAAAATAAAGCACAAAAAAAATGGCACGAAAATACAAAAGAAACTTAAAAATAAAGTACACATATCCAGAAATAAAATGCACGAAGTACATACAATTTTAAGAAATGTACTAAAAAAAAAAAATAAAAAATTAATGTCAGATATACAAAAGCTTAATATTAATTTGAATAAAAATATAAATAATCTGATAAGTCTTGCTACTTATATTAAGAATCAAAATATTAATGCAATTCACAGGTCTCAGGAGAATCAAAACCAACATTTCTAATTAAGAAAGAAAGATATTAATAAGCAATAAATCTTTTTCCGTAATAGCATTCGAGAAACCTGTGAATGTGAAATTTTGTTGAAATTTATTGTAAAAATCTTTTTTTTAATTGTTGTAAAAGGTAGATTGCTCTTAGTATCCAGAGTTTCTGGCTTCAACATCTATAGCTACAATTCTCCCTTGGTGACAATTGAGCATGGGCGTGGCTGGATCGTCAACGGGCACTTTAACCTAATTCACATGATTGACCTCGGTTACTTCAACACTGCCTTGATGAAATTGTCTGAGTCAGCACAACATGAGGTGAAAAATGAAGCAATCAGATCAGTGTTACTGTTTCATCTGAACCAGACTAAATTGCGCCTGGATGAATTGCAGATGGGTAAAACAAGAAGGACGCACTTAATTAATTGGATAGGCTCTGACTGGAAGTGGATAGCTGGTTCACAGGATGCTGTAGATTGAGACAACATCTAAGGAAACCAAAACGAGATCGTAACTAACAACCAACAGTGTTTTTTCTTGTGACCGAAAAAAAACTTCAACGTGAAGCAATTGGAAAGGCAAATGAAATGATGGCTTACATCAACACCATCAGCAAAAACATTAGTGAAAATAATCTGGAGCTGCTGGATATAAGTATGGTACTTATCCAGAAATAACAAGTATCAGAGGTAGTGCGGGTTTGTCAGATGGCAAAAACTGGTACCGTAAACACGAATCTACTGGATCGAGAGGAAAGTAAACAGTTAATCGTTGAAGAAGACACTCTACCATACCAAAAAGTTATAGAAGCTATCGAATATGGGTCTATGCTAGTTTATTCTAATGGAATGTTACTCTTATATGTGCTGTCGATACCTAAAGTCAAAGAGGAAAGCTATCGCCTGTTAATAACGCGAACAGCTGTATCAAAAGGACAACATGTTGAGCTTAACTACGAGAAAGTCTTAATGAACGAACTCAAAATCTTTGGCCTAAAAGAAGACTGCCCATCTATAAGTTACACATCCATATGTTCTGCGAAATCCTTGAGCAAACTACCAAAAGACAGATATTTGGCTAAATTGTTGAGGGGCGGCGATGCGAAATGTCACTTCGAGCCTGACAATAAAGAAGTTACCGAGCTGATTGACGAGACTACACTTTTCCTGACGAATTTCCACGAGAAAGTTCAAAGCTGACAAGATTCCAGTGACCTCAATGGAACACATGTTATCTTGTTCAATAACGAAACTATCACTGTAGGAAACCAGTCATTTATCAGCAGGTCAGCGAGCATTTTACAAGTTTACCACCAGCACTAGTGAACCTAGCAATCAATGGTCTCCAACTCAAGAGAGTAGTGATCGTATATTCAAGGGGCACGGACGTGCCGGTCGATCGTCCCCTTGCTTGTTCTTGTGCCGTCGTTCCGTTCCGTCTGTCCTGCGTCCAGTGTTTTGTGTTTCAAATTATTTGTGTTAAAAATTAACTTTTAATTAAATTAATGTGTCTGGAAATAATAAAAAATATTACAAATAATATATATGTGCTAACAATTCAATTAATAATAAATACAAAATAAAAAAGAAAAAAAAAACAAAACCAAAACCAAACCAAACCAAAAATAAATACATAACAATCAACAAAAAAAAAACAAACCCAACAAACAAATAACTAATGTAGCTGCATAAAACTGCATAAAAACAACAACAACAACAAACATCAACAACATCGCTGAAAAAATATATTTTTTTTTGCTAACCACGGAAGGGGCTTTTTTATACTCCTCGCTGCGTAAGTAATTGTTGTTTTTTTGTGTCCGTCTATTCCCCCATCCTCTCCAATTAGTTACGACTGTGAGTGAGGTTGCACTGTTGAGCAAAATTGTGCTGAGGCAAAGTCATAACACTTGCCTCTGTACATTTGCTTATGCTCTCGGTGTTTAATCTCTTAGCAGTTGTAACTAATTACCTATATACCATTATTTTGTTTGAGGTTTACACTGAGCGAAAATGTCGGGTCATTTTTGCATAGATTTTTGCAATGTGTGTGGACTGAGGATGAATTTTTTCTTGGTTTATGCATATTGTATTCTTAATAGGCCTCAAATAATGGTACTGAGTGAGACCCAGGTCTGCCATTGTTTTCCCTGCATAGGGGCATCGCCCTTTTTATGAGAACAGATGTAGCGTATCAGTGCGAGAGGAGTCTGAGCGTTAGCGACCGTGAGTTCAGCTCCTTGTGGGTGAAGTTCAGGGTTCGCTCGCACTTGATGCACTTCTGCTACGTCTATAGAAGTCCGAATTAAAGGAGGGAGTCCACTTTCAATAAATTGGACTCTCTCTCTGATTCGATAACGCATATTTTGGGGTTGTTCCCTGACAGCGAAATCGTTGTTGCTGGCGATTTCAACGTCCACAACCCGGCTTGGTTATGTCACTCGGGCCAAATAACACCTGAAGGACAATATGTTGAGCTTTTTGCTGAATCGAACCATCTGATTCAATTAGTGAAGGAACCAACTTACATTCCTAGAGTTGGTCTGCAAAGCCACAAAATCCTAGACCTTTTTCTGACTTCGCATCCTGGAAAATACGATGTGAGTGTCCAAGCACCTCTTGGCAATTCGGACCACTGTACCATATCTGCTACTTTTTCATATTCTAACCTATGCACTTCTACGCCTAAAGCCCCGAAGAAGATCGCTTGGTTTTATGAAAGAGCAAATTGGATTGCGCTAAATAATTTTTATCGTAATTTCAATTGGAAATTATGTTTCGCTGATAGAAATGTAAATGCCGCGACTCTTATGGTACAAGAAATTATTTTATTGGGTATGCGGTCTTTCATTCCTAATAAAATGAGAAGCATTAAGCCAAAAGACCACTCCTGGTTTAATGAGACTTGCAGGATTGCAGTCCGGTCCAAAGAGGAAGCGGTTCAAAATTGGCGTTCCCACAAGAATGCTGATAATAGAAGACTTCGCATTGAGGCTAGGAATCGCTGTAATGCAGTTTTAAAACGCGAAAAGTTTCTTCACGAAATTCGCATAAGAGAACATGTTCTTCTTTGCCGTAAAGGAAGTAAAAACTTTTGGTCATTCGTTATGAGAGGTAAAAATCAGACGTCTTCGTCGATTCCTACTCTTTTAAAGGATGATCAAATCTTCACTGACTCGGCTGATAAAGCGAACCTATTGGCTGGATTGTTTGCACAAACTTCGACAATCCCGGCAAGCAATCAGCCACTGCCCTCTATTGAAAATAGATCGTCTTCGATGCAGGAGATTTATTTTCGGACGGGATCAGTTAAAAGAGTCCTTGCAAACCTCAACATTAACAAATCTTCTGGCCTTGATGGTATACCACCAATTGTGCTTAAAAAGTGTGCTTCTACACTGGCTCGACCACTGGCTCGAAACCTTTTCAACATCTCCTACAGGACAGGAGTATTTCCATATTGTTGAAAGATGGCAAATAATCAGCCGGTACCTAAGAGGGGCGATGCCACGAACCCTGAGAACTACCGACCCATAGCGATATGCTCTACACTCTCCAAAGTCATTGAAAGTGAAATAAACTTCCACCTTATGAATTATTTGGAGCGCAACGAATTGCTCAGCCACCGTCAATATGGCTTCCGTAAAGCCCGCTCTACTGGTGATCTTATGGGGTTCCTCACTGAAAAATGGAACCATTGTGTTCACTACTTTGGTGAGAGCAGGGTTGTTGCTCTAGATATTTCTAAGGCGTTTTACCGAGTGTGGCATAAAGCTCTCGTGTCAAAACTAATTGCATATGGTGTTGGTGGTAACTTTGCTCGATAGATCACGTGTTTTCTTAAGGATACATCGATCCGTGTTATGGTCGATGGCATTTCGTCCAAAGAATACGCCATCGGTGCTGGAGTACCTCAGGGTTCAGTCCTATCGCCAACCTTGTTTCTGGTTTTTATCAACGACCTTCTGTCGTTGACTCACAACCCAAATCATTCGTTTGCGGATGACAGCAGCATTTGTCATTCATATTCTTTCAAAAAACACCCGACCTCTTTGGAGATTGAGAGAAAGAGGCAAAACATGAATGACACACTTCTTAACGACCTAAGAAAAATCTCCGAGTGGGGACTTGCTAATAGAGTAGAGTTTAATGCTAGCAAGACCCAATGCTGCCTGTTAACCCACAAGCGAATGACTTGCCCCTTAGCTCCCCTCAATATGAACGGTGTGGATCTTGCAGTCAGATGCTCTTGACGTTCTGGTCATATCGATCAAATCTGATCTTCGCTGGAATGATCACATTTTCGATGTGTCGAAAGAAGCGGCCAAGTGCCTACGTTTTTTAAAACGGTGTAAGAAATACTTCACTCCAACTGACCTACGCGTGATCTATACCTCATGTATTAGGCCGAAAATGGAATACAATTCGCACATTTGGGCAGGAGCTTCAAGATCTTATTTGGAGCTTCTGGACCGAATTCAACGACGTGCGATATATTTGATAGGGGATGAAAACATTTCATCTTCTCTCTACTCTCTTGGGCATCGACGCAATGTTGGTTGCCTAAGCCTTTTGTACAGGTACTACCATGGGAAGTGTTCAAGGGAGATTCATTACCTGACGCCATCAGCTCGTGTGTTTCCCAGGTCCACTCACGCAGCTCACCAAGCCCATCCCTATACCATTGCCTTGATGTCCAATAGAACCTAGCATTACCGAGATAATTCTTTCTTCAGTCGTACAGTTAAATTGTGGAACAATCTCCCTGCGGACGTATTCCCTGGCAGTTTTGCGCTGTGTCAATTTAAAACAAATCTTCACCGACACTACTCCATCTTTCCACCCTCCAACTAACTATTACCCTTCTTCCGAATCAACACAATGCTTTCGCATTTATAGGGGGCATCCCCCGAGCGTTGGTTTAGTCTAAAAAAAAATATACTATAAAATAAAGTCGTGATTTGTGTTTGAAATTCCAAAACTCAAGAACGCAGCGTCCGATTTGATTGGGGTTTTCTTTGTTGTATTCTTCGTGACCGTATTATGGTTCGTACGTCAACATTTTTTGCCACACCCCTTTTACCACCCACAAATTGATGAAATTTTTATATTTGGTCTTGGTCAGACTAAAATTTAGTACTTTAGCTCATATGGTCACTGTTGGTAACAGTACTACGAATGGGTGGAGAGCTCTTTAAATATGCTGGGGGTTCTCCCCTTATATGTATATGTGTAGATTTAATCTTATTTTTAATAGTTTTTCCAATTTTATTTATTTAACATTTAGTTTTCTTTGCATATTACATATTATTACATATTAGGTTAGTTTATTTAATATCAAAGGCTATTTATTACAACATTACATTTATTTATTATAAATATTTATCTTTATATCACTCAGTTTTGTTAGTTTTAGCACTGTTTTATTCAACATTCAATTGATTTTGTTTTACAAGCAAAACACGTCCGTTCTATCCGCGCTCACATTTCGAACTCCACGCTTCGTCAATTTCGTCCATTTTGTCCATTGTTAACGTCCATGTTTAAAGTCCGTTCATTCAGTCAGTGTTATCCCTAATAGCTATGACCGCTTCTAGTCGTCCGTGTTGTATTTTGAGCTGTTCTGTATGTATATCTGTCTATATTCTTATTTATCTTGGTTTGTTCAGTTGCTTAAAACTTGGAAACAACTGGACCAAATTGGATACTCCCTTTTGCGAATATGCGGTATCGAAAAGTTTTAGAATTATACGTCACAAAGCATCGGAATTCGAGATTCGAACTATATTTTCACGTTCCACTGGGGAAAATTTATGGACGTTGGACGAGGGGTGTGGCACAGTAGCCCAAATTCAAGGTATAACTCTCGAACTAAAGGGTTTTCCATAAAGAACTTGACACCTTTTTTTAAATGAAACGCAAATCATCATTCATTATAGGCTTGAAGTACAATCAAAACATTTATGAATGAAACTCGATTTCTTTGGCACCGCCCTGTTGGAACCACATGCCGTCCAAGTTCATATCTTCCAACTCGGGCAAAATATAATCGGTAATCATGGCGTGATAACGATGGCCATTCACAGTAACGTTACGATCGTTATCGGCGACGAAAAAATATGATCCAATGACGCCCCCGGCATTCAAACAGTTATTTTTTGTGGATGAAGTGGTGATTCATGAAGCATATGTGGATTTTCACCCGACCAATAACACATATTTTGCCTATTGATGAACCCATTGAGCCAAAAATGAGCTTCGTCACTGAAAATGATTTTACGATCATCTTGCGCATCTTTTCCAGAGCCCATTCGGAGAATGGCTTCCGAAATATTCCATCAGATTCAATTCTTGAGTCAGCTTGATCTTGTATGGGTGTAAACCAAGATCCTTACGCAAAATTGTTCAATTCTTGAGAACGCCGTCGAATTGACTGTTTTGCATCGTTTTCTACGGACGCCTGAAGGGCAGCGATATTTTCGACACTTTGACAAACTCTTTACCTCACTGGGACGGCAACATCACACAACGAATATGTAGACTCAAATTTTTGTACTAAACTTGTTATAGTATGTCTACTAGGGTGAGAATTACGACCGAAAATTGCAGTTAACGCTCTTAAAGTTGCAATCACCGACTTCGAATTTCGGTAGTCAATTTTTATAATTTGCAGACGTTTTTCGTTGGTGTGCTTTATTATGATGAAAATGCTGAGTTTACTGAATAAATTGACAGTGAAAATTTTATGAATAGTGAAAGGGTGTGTTTCGTTCCAGTGGCGCAAACACAAGCACTTGAACTTGGATTGCTCTGGATTGAACACTTAACAAACACAGGCACTTGAACCTGTATTGTTTATGTAGAGAGTTAAAAAAAGACACTTGATGAATAGTGTAAAATAAAAAACTAACTTTATTATTTCGTTGTACCTGCTTAAATAAAAAACATATTGCTTAGTTAAACAAAACTAAATATTATTTCTTTTATAATTCTTAAAAAACATATTTTTTAAGAATTATATTGTGAGCTTAATGCCAAATAATTCATGAAGCAACAGGTTGCTACAACAACAAGTTCGTTGCAGAACTTAAACCAAGCTGACTAGACCATGGTTTCGTCGGACGCTACTCCGACTCATCAGTAGTCTCAGTGGTTCTAGCAGTCCACTACCTTTGACAAGCTAATAGGCGCAAGATCAATAAAACCAAAGAGGAATTATAGAAGCGCTATACTTTGTCAAAGCAACGTTTTTCTACTCTTTTGCTAGTCGCAAAATTTCAAAAAGTTGACTGCATTGATTCTGCAAAGATTTTGTTGTTGCGCTTTTTTGTTTACTTCTTTATCACGTATCAATCTAGGTTCCAACATTTTGTTGGTATTAAACCATAGAAGGCGTGAAGAAGGTTTTTTTTTTTTTGAAAGCAGATGTTTATTATATGCGCAGACATATAATATTACATCATGTTTTCGTAGGTCGTGCTCGCACCAGTTTACATGAGTTATAAAATTGTGGCATATTTTAATAAGTTTATTTCTTTTATAATTCTTAAAAAACATATTTTTTAAGAATTATATTGTGAGCTTAATGCCAAATAATTCATGAAGCAACAGGTTGCTACAACAACAAGTTCTTTGCAGAACTTAAACCAAGCTGACTAGACCATGGTTTCGTCGGACGCTACTCCGACTCATCAGTAGTCTCAGTGGTTCTAGCAGTCCACTACCTTTGACAAGCTAATAGGCGCAAGATCAATAAAACCAAAGAGGAATTATAGAAGCGCTATACTTTATCAAAGCAATGTTTTTCTACTTTTTTGCTAGTCGCAAAATTTCAAAAAGTTGATTGAAAAAACTAAATATTGATTACTCAACATTAACTTCAATAAATGACAAAACCTAAATTCATGATAAATATTGCTTATTTGGTATTAATAATGCAAACAATTAAAAAACATGCAAAATTCACAATATATAAAATAAAAATAACAAACTTAATAATAAATAAAAGTAGGTCAACAAGCGTGCGTTGCCCTGTGCTGTAGCTGCAATTTGTTTTGCCTATGTTGTTGTTGTTGTACAGTTATTGTACATTCTCCCGCACGTTGAATGCTCGCATTCAACTATACAGATTCGGACAGGTGTCGTCTTGGCCTTGGTATTGGCTTTATGATGATGGGTTGTTTCTTTTTAAACGCACCAGTTTTTATTTGCCAGATAATACAGCTTGCTATTATAATTGATATAATAAAGGCTGTATAGCTGATTGCGTAATGATGAATGTTGGTAGACAGCGACAGTTCTGGAAGCTCTGAACTCTTTCCTGACCTCAAGACATTTTGTAGAGCTGTAAGTTGTTCCAGGCTTTTTGCTGTTGAATCGGAAGAAGAGCTCCTGATTTCGCTGGGAAACGCGACTGCTGTTAGATTGCCATGTTTTGCGTAAGATGAATGAATGGTGCTTTTGATGACAAAATGTCCTTGAATGGTTATGACGTTACGTTTTATTATGCACTCTGGATCTAGTGATATGTAGTAGTCCAGATCCCTCTATTTTTATTTGAAAAGCATTGGTTCCGCATACAGCGCTCATTCGATTAGTTTCCTTAGTCCCGTAGATCCATTGATTTTTGTGGTTCAGTTGAGTCCATACGAAATCATCATGTAAATTGGTGAGTTTAAAATCTGCCGATGTTCTATTTTTTAACAAATTGAATTCGCAAGAGAAGGCATTTGATCCCTTGTTAAACATGGATTGTTTATTTGAACAAAGATAAGTTGATGCAGTTATTTCAAGGCATGCTTCGAGTTCAGTGAAACTATCGGGAAGTAATGGTCCCTGTGAAGGTTTGTGGCCATAAATTCGGTATCTGCCTTAATTGCTATCAAAGTATTGTTGATTGTGGTAGGAATTGGTATAACTCGAAAAATGTTGAAACGTTCCTGATCCATTAGTGGGAATTTTATCACAAATATAACATGATTATTTGCTATTCCTCCTTCTGATGTCATTAATTTGTAAAAATGCAACAGGTCATCTTTTCCGATTGGCAACTGTTTTGATGGTGGCAAGTTGGTTTTTATGTTGATTATCTCATCGCTTAGTTGTTGAGGAGATAATAGCAATGGGCTTATTTTGCCGTGATGGGTAGCGGTGAGGACATTTAGAATGGCAGTTTAGATCTGTTGTAAGTTAGTAGCTATGAGAGACAACTGTAGTCCTAATGACATAAGAACTTGGCATCTTCGTTGTGTCTCAGTTTCCTTGTTGATTGCATTTTGAAGTGTAGCTAGTTCCTCCTGTATCATATTTACTCTTGTGTTTGTGCTGACTTCATTTTGATTTATTATATTAATTGTCGAATTAATAATGGAGGTGTGCTTCTTAAGATTGTTGACCATCTGCTCTTCGTTATTCTGTAGTTGGCTAATTGTTTTTGACATTTCCTTGGCATAATCAGAATCAAGAACACCAAACAGTGTATTGGCTATGTTTCCGACTATGTCTAAAGCAGCTCTAGTCTTGCGTCGCCTTATTAACAATTCGCTGTCCAATTGCAATTCCTTCCTTGTGTGCAGGAAATGTTTGGCAAGTGCAGTGCAGCCTGAACCTTGGCGTGATTGGTTGCATAGCTGTTGAAAAGCTAATGTTCCATTAGTGAAAGCTTCGAGTTCAACCCAGAACGGAGTAAGGTCATAGTATGCAACAATTTTCCATTCGGCAGTCGCCAAGTGTGCTGTACCAACATCTTCAAAATAGATTCCAGGACCATTTTCAAATTTTTTAATGTCGACAGGATTTGCTAGTATCATTGGTAGTAGCAGTAACGATACTACAAGAGTTGTGATCAGTGAATTGTTGGAGAATTTCTTTCGTTTAGTTGGAATTTCACTCCTTTCTTCTTCTTCTTCATGATTCTGTTGAGATGGCGATGTTGGGTCAGACTCTACAGGAAGTGGTACTAGTCTGTGGATTGCTCGTTTCCATATTCCTGTTGCTGTTTTTACGTCAACAACACGCACCGCTCCATCAGGTCCAGCAGAATATGGCAATATATGCTTTATGTGGTTTCTTACCACGAATTTTGTAATGTATCCAGAAGGGTCCACAAAAGTCTACTCCAGTTTTAAGAAATGGTCGTGCTTGAGTTATTCTGGATGCTGGAATATTTCCCATAATTTGTTGAAAAAGTCTTGGTTTTGCTCTGGAACAGCGAACACAACCTTGTACGACATTCCTTGCCATTGATTTTCCTTTGATTATCCAAAATCGCTGCCTAGATAATGCTTGCAAAGTCTGTGGAAGTCTGTGGATTTGATGCTTAGCATCGAATGGTAATGTCGATGCCTCTAAGCGTCCACCAACTCTCAGAATCTTCATTTCGTCTAAAAATGGTGACAAACTGCTAAATGGACTTGTCTTTTTGAATTCCGCGTATTTTTTTAAATGTGTTATTTCATCCTTGAAATCAGAAGTCTGTATTGCTCTAACAATGACAGTTAATGCATGATTAAGCTCGTTGGGAGTAAGTACCGTTTGGGTTTGTCTTAGCTCTCTTTTGCACCTGGTGTAATTTATGAACCGTAGAACGTATCATCCCATAATTCTTAGAAGTGTGCGGAATGAATCTCTATGGTTAATTTTGTACACAAAATCTTCATTTAGTAGCCCGTCGTTTTTGGTTAATGTGAACACCATGTTTTTGCTGGCTACTGGTGAAGGTTTCCGTTTCTTTTCCATGTTGGTTGAAATCGCCAATGCGGAGTTGAATCTTGTTGGCCACATAGTTTCTTTTCCATGTAAAAATAGTGGTCCATAAAACCAAAGATTGCAATTGGCTAAAGTACTTGGTTGCAGACCTCTAGACAGGATGTCAGCTGGATTGTTTTTTGAGCTGACATGACGCCATTTTGAGCTGACATGACGCCACATCAATGTTAAATTTTGAATTGTTGCAACTCTATTTGCCACAAATGTTTGGAAAGATGATGACTGCGCATTATTCCATGAGAGAACAATCTCTGAGTCTGTCCAGAGAAATGTTTGATGTTCCTTGAAATTAAGGTCGTTCTTTACTCGGTTTACCAGTTGAGCGGTTAGCACTGCAGCACATAGTTCGAGTCTAGGCAGTGTTTGTATTTTAAGTGGTGCTACACGTGATTAAAAACACAAAAGCTTCACTATTATTCTCCCATCTCTAAATTCTGAACGAATATACACTGCAGCGCCAAACGCCTTCTCTGATGCATCCGAAAATGCGTGAATTTGGACTGTCCTTGGAATGTCTCCTTTAAAAATGTGACGTGAAAATTTCAAATCGTCTAATCGTCACTTAAGCTACTGCGGAACTTTATCCATTTTGTATGTAAGTCAACTGGTAAGGCATCATCCCAATTAATTTTTAATTGCCACAGTTCCTGAACAAACATCTTCGCAGTTACTATCACTGGATCAACGATTCCCAATGGGTCAAACAGCCTAGCTAAATCAGATGTGATCGCTCGTTTTGTGACAACCTTTACTGGATGCAGTCTTACTTTAAAACAAAATTCAGTCAGTTTTTGGTAGCAGGTGGCAGTTTTTGGTAGAAATCTAATTTTACTTCCTGGTCATCTTAAGGAATGTTCTGAAGGAGCGCTGGATGATTTGCACACCATTTGTGCAAATTGAAACCATGCTTTTTCAAGATGTGTATGAGCTGCTGTTGAGCTTCGATAGCTGTTATCAAACTGTCTGATCCACCAAGCCCATCATCAACGTAGAAATTGTTTTACAAAATCTGAGATCCTAGTGGAAAACTATTAATATTTTCGTTTGCGATGCGTTGCAAGCATTTTGTGGCAAGATATGGTGCTGCTCGAGTCCCATAGGTAACCGTGTTGAGTTGGTAGTAGCTTACAGGTGTCGTTGGATGAGCTCTCCACATAATTATTTGGTATTGCTGATCTTCTGGATGTATTAAAATTTGTCTATACATTTTTTCAATGTCCGTAGTAAAAACAAAGCGTGACCAACGAAAGCGAAGAAGTATGGGGAATAATTTACTTTGGACTGTTGGACCTGTGAACATTAAATCATTTAAGGAGTAGCCAGACGAAGTTTTGGCTGAGCATCAAATACCACTCGTAGTTTGGTTGTTGTGCTGTCTGGCTTTAGTACACAATGATGAGGGATGAAATAATTAGGCGTCAGTACAGAATCAAGATTAACTTCCTTCATATGCCCCAACCGCTTGTACTCTTCCATGAATTGGACATAATGTTTTCGAACCATATCATTTTTGAGAAGTCGACGTTCTAGGCTTAAGAATCTGTTGTAAGCCATTTCCTTCGATTCTCCCAAGGCTGATGTAGTTTGAAGAAACGGTAGTCTAACAACAAAACGATTTTCTTCATTGATGCGAACATTTTGAGTAAAGTGTACCTCGCATCGCTGCTCCGCCGGGGATAAGGCCTTTTCATTTGATTCTACTTCATCCATTTTCCACAGCTGCTCTACCATTTCCTCCAATGAGAAATTTATATCACTGGTATCTTGACCACCAACAGCACAAGTCAATGTGTCCGATGCTTCAGAGTTGTTACCAATCTTTTCACTAACGATCCAACCAAGAACTGTATTTTGTAGGACTGGGAGGTCAGGTGACAGCGTTATTTGTCCTGAGGATTTTAGCTTGAAATAGAACTCGGCACCAAGCAGAATATCAATTTTTCCTGGTTGATGAAATCCTGGATCCGCTAGTTGAATGGTGGTAGGAATTGGCCATTTAGAAATATCAAGATTATTGTTTGGTTGACAAGGAATGATGTTTGGAAGTACGAATGCCTCCAAATGAGTTGAAAAATTGTTGTCCAAAGATTGCAGCATGACATTGACCCGTTGTGTGGCTCTGCTTTTTGCTTTACCGATGCCCTCAATGCAGAGTGATGCGTCGTTTGGAATGATGGACAACCTTCAGATGAGTCGCTCAGAGATAATGTTTATTTGTGAACCAGAGTCTAAAATTGCTCTAAATTCACCTGATCTTCCATTAGCCGCAGTTATTTTTATTTTCGCTGTTGCTAGTAAGACATAACCTTTACGTGCTGGCATCGTGTTGGCTGCAGCTGATGTGACTGCTATTCTTGAATCAGTTGCCTTTGTTGCATTTGAGACATCGCTTCTTCCTTCTAGATGCACCAGTGAATTGTGGTTCTTGTCACACTTAGTGCAGGTTCGTGATGGGTAGTTCTTTGCTGTATGATCTAGCTTGAAACAGTTGACACAAAGTTTATTTTTTTGCACCCAATTCAGTCTCTCTGGTGTAGATAATTGCAGAAATTTTGTGCAGAAATACAATGGATGATAGCTGATGTTGCATAATCTGCACGTATTTATATTCCTTTGTGTGGTCGCAACTGTAGTGAATGATCTAGTCGTTGCCTGTGTACATGACGATTTATCTTTGGAACCGATCGACTCCATTGATTGGAATTGTAGCTCCAAAAATGACAAAAATTCATTGATTTTCAATAGCTCCTTTGGTCTTGCTAATGATTGCTCGAATCTAATGTGCATTGCTCTATCTAATTTTTGAATCAGTATGTGCAACAGGAGTGGGTCCCAGGAAGTTGTTTCCACTCCAAGATTGTTTAAAGCTAACAAACATTCTCTTGTTGTGTCATATAGATTTTTTACTGAACCAGCTGTTGATGTACCGAGAGGTTGCTCTAATAATTTTTGGACCAAGGCTCCAACCTGGATTCGTTTGTTGTTATATCGATCTTGCAACAGCGTCCAGGCTGCATTGTAGTTTTCTTCAGTCAGTGACAAATGACTGATGAGCTTTGCGGCTTCTCCCGAAACATTTGATTTTAGATACCACATTTTTTGGAGTAGTGGTAATAATTCTTTGTCTATCATTTGATTAAATATATTGTAGAACTCCTGCCATTTTAGGTAATCGCCGTTGAAATTCGGAATTGTCACCTTTGGCAATGGTAGTGTAGTCTGTGCAGGATGATATCTTCCTGAAGTTGATAATGATGTGTTTCTTGATTGAAGTTGATCTTCCTTAATGGAGAGTTTGACCAGTTGTTGCCTCACCATATCTCCTAATTCGTTGAATTCAGTTTCATCGAAACCTAATGGTGTTTGGTCCTCCAGTTTTTCCAATGCTTCATCCTGAAGGCCTTCAAGTTGATTCCAGAATTTATTTATGGTGCTGATATTGACCTTGTAGAATTGAGATGTCTCCTCTTCTTGTGCAGCTGCTAGTGAATTGAGCAATCGCCGTAAAGCTGTCACGCGTGCTGCAATCTTTCGAATTAGGCCTTGATGTTGAGTAGTTGTCGTATCATGTTGTTGTTGCTCTGATTTTGTACCAGCCCCATGGTTGGGTCCAGGTTTGTTAGCACCAGTATTTAGTCCTGATGCCTCTTGTGATTCAAATCGTATGATTTCCGTGTTGAATAGCTCGATGTGGTATTCAGCTACTTTACGTATTTTATCATAGTGATCTGTGAAATACTCGTGATTCATTGGGTGGACGATCTTGCATCTCAACTCGCTGTCTCGTTTTTCATATTCATCCCAAACTAAGTTGAGCTGACGCAACCGCTCTTTGTAATATGCGGCGTTCGACTTTCTTCCAACCGAATCCTTTTTGAAATTTGTTACAATCCGCTGTATTTCCTCTCCAGTCTTGATTTGTAATTCCAATAACGCGTTGAATGTTGACATTTTTTGCTGTAGTGTAACTCTTGTGGCACTTTAGTCGTACTTCTGATTGCGACGATCGCTGTGGCGTGTCCTTGTGGCACTTTTGATTGCGGCGGTCGCTGTGGCGTGTCCTTGTGGCACCCTTGAATGCGGCGGTCGATGTGGCGTCTCCTTGTGGCACCCTTGAATGCGGCGGTCGATGTGGCGTGTCCTTGTGGCACCTTTGATTGCGGCGGTCGCTGTGGCGTGTCCTTGTGGCACCCTTGAATGCGGCGGTCGCTGTAGCGTGTCCTTGTGGCACCCTTGATTGCGGCGATCGCTGTAGCGTGTCCTTGTGGCACCCTTGAATGTGTCGGTCACTGTGGCGTGTCCTTGTGGCACCCTTGAAGATGTTGATCGATGTGGCTTGTCCTTCTTGTTGAAGGTGTCGAAGGATAACGTATCCTTAATATTCGGGGTCACCAAAATGAATCACGCCTGTGTGATAAGTGATCAATGGATTGATGGATACTTGGCACTTGAACCAGTTATCCTTCCGATCACGTCGGGGTCACCAAAATGTTTCGTTCCAGTGGCGCAAACACAAGCACTTGAACTTGGATTGCTCTGGATTGAACACTTAACAAACACAGGCACTTGAACCTGGATTGTTTATGTAGAGAGTTAAAAAAAGACACTTGATGAATAGTGTAAAATAAATAACTAACTTTATTATTTCCTTGTACCTGCTTAAATATAAAACATATTGCTTAGTTAAACAAAACTAAATATTGATTACTTAACATTAACTTCAATAAATGACAAAACCTAAATTCATGATAAATATTGCTTATTTGGTATTAATAATGTAAACAATTAAAAAACATGCAAAATTCACAATATATAAAATAAAAATAACAAAATTAATAATAAATAAAAGTAGGTCAACAAGCGTGCGTTGCCCTGTGCTGTAGCTGCAATTTGTTTTGCCTATGTTGTTGTTGTTGTACAGTTATTGTACAGGGTGCGTTCAGAAATTTAATTCAAAGTTATCAAGTCCCTATTGGAAAACCCTGTATAAGTCACATATCAATTTAACGCGGTAAAAAAGTACTATTTAATTGTATGCTTTGACCTGCAAAATTGAGTGACCATTGAACAAGGGGCGTGACACTGCCGATACAATTCAAATTTAGGTATCAAATAGCTTTGGAAGTAAAAGTAACAGAACATTGTAACTCAGATGGAGTTACCACTTGCTGATGTCCTTCTACAAGAGAACTGGGAACTTTGAAAAAAGCTTTGGTATGGCTTCGACCATACAAGTCAAATTTTTGACATTGAAGAGCTTTGGAACTAAACGTCCCATGACAATAAAACTCAGTACGGAGGTTCTAATTTCCAAAGTGTTTCTACTGCAAAACTGGCACGTGCATTGGAAAAGGGGGTGTAGCCGGATTTTCGATACAGAATTGCTATGGAAGATAAAATCACAGAACATTGAAACTCATAACGGAATTGCCACCTAGGAGTGATGTTCTGATACTGGGACACTGTAATGGGCAGTGGAAAATGAGCGTGGTGTCAGACTAAGGGTCTAATAAAAGTTTTTAATTTACTTATTATTTCCAATATACAGTGTTGTGCATATCAAAAGCAACAAAAAAAAAAGCCATTGCCAATTATTCCTAGAAACTTTTCCGTTTTTACTTAAATTCTAGTTTGATATATTTTTTTATAATCATTAAAACACAAATTGTTAAAAATAGTTCAAAAGTTTTTATTATTGCAGGCTTTTAAATTTTTTTATAATAAATAAAGTACAAAGAAGAAATTATGCTGTGCATAACTAAAGCGACTTAAACAAAAGAAATTTAAATCGATTGAAAACCTTATATTTATTAACCTTTAAATGCTATATAATAACCTTTATTTTTAATAACCACAACACATCTGCGTGGCATAAATATTCTATGGGGTTAAGATCAGGCGATTGAGCTGGTTAATCCAATACCTCAATCCGTTTTGCGCAAATTCACGCCTTAACGATCATTGCGGTGTGCTAAGGTCGTTGTCATGCTGATATATCCACCTGGTTGGCATTTTTCGCTCAGCAAAAGGCAATATGACTGTCTCTAAAATCTCTTTATAAATAAATCGGTCCATTTCTTGGGTAATTTCATAAACTGGATCTTGTCCAAATCTAGAACATAGCCGAGCCGTCTTCATACTAAACTGTGACCTGAGAGTTTTGAAGTTTAAATCTGGACTCGTCACTAAAAAGGACTGTCTTCCATTGATCATCAGACCAGTTTAATGAGTTCTTGCAAAATTTAATTGTTAATATAAAAATTTTTATTTGATTTAAGCCAAAAGAGATTAAATCTTAAAAGCAAACCTTCGTTCTATTTTTTTTTTTTTTAAGCAATGGCTTCTTCGCTGATCTGAAACTTCTTAAGTCAGCTTCCAAAGCACGTCGGCGAACAGTGCTCGAGTCCACGTTTAAATTTAGATGATTAACAAGAAACTGAGATGATAAAAAGGATATTTTTGAAAAGCTAGGATTACATGTAGGTCCTCTCTCTGTGTTGTTTTAAGCTTCGGACCACCCAAGTGAAGGGTTTTCACAGTTTTTTTAGTCTCGAACTTTTTTATAAGACGTGAAATTATTGATTTGTGGCGTCCGTGGCGTAGTTGGTTGAAGTGCGTGGCCTCTATGTCAATGAATCTGGAGACCCGGGATCGAACCCCAGCAGCGACAGAAAAAATTATTTTAATTAAAATAATTTTTCTGTAAGGCCGCCACCTCTCTGCAGACAATGGCAAACCTCAGAGAGTAATCAAAATGCCATGTAAAGCTTCTTGAGAACAAGAACATTCTGTTCATCACCGTTCGGAGTCGCCGTTAAACCTATAGGTCCGGTTCTCTGTGAATTGTGTACAAACTTAATAACACGCACAACACAATTGATCATAAGAAGCTAGGTCAAAGTCCTTTCAAGGGCTGAAATGGCCAGTTATTTATTTATTTCTTTTTTAAATTATTGATTTATTTATTTTGTACTTTTTGATAAAGAAATTAGTGATGCTCCTGACTTAAACTCATCAATTATTGCTGTTTGAAGGACTCTGGGTATTTATCACGCGAAATGTCGTTTTGATAATTTCAAATGTCTTCTTCACACAAAGAATTATTTGCAAATGACTCTTTTCAGTCTAAATCAGTAATAATTGTGCAAAAAATTAAATATATAACCGACATTTACCGTTAATAGGAGCCAAAATTATTTGACTTGAGTAAGTTGCTTTTGTTATGCACAGAAAGCGGTATTTCCGTATACTGCTCTCATTGCTGAAATAAAGTTCTTTTTTACTTCATTTCTTTTGATGCTATATTGAGCGTAATACATGATTAAGTACACTGAGAGAAAAAAATATTAAATTTATCCAAAAACTTTTTTAATTTATCCAAAAAGCGAGTCAATTTTGCGCCAATAACGCATTTGAATAAATCGACTACGTAAATATTTAAAATTTACTTGAATACTTTTGTTATTAAATCAAATATTTAAATATTTAAACAGAATTAATGTAAAAAATATATTAAAATTATGCAAGAATTTTTTTAAAATATCTTTCAGATATTTACTATTTGAAAATAATACTATCGCTATAGAAAATTTATATAAAAATATTGAATTTAAAAAAAAAATATTTAATTTGAATATGCCGTCCAATTCTCTGTTTCACTTTTTACGTTCTATAATTTATACTATTTTTGACAGTTGGTACAATATTAGGGCACCAAATGTAAAAAATAGCATAAACTAGAGGAAGAAAAAGTGACAGCAAAATAACATACAAATATTACACAAAAAATTATAAGCAAAATATGTAGGTAAATGATAACCGGTACACGATATTTGTGAGTAAATATCAAGTTGTCACTCCACCCTACATCATTTAATTTCTTGCCCAAACTTGCAAGCTATATTACCCTTCCAACAATAACTAAATGAGAACTATAAGAAACCTGCAACTGCAAGAAATAAACTGCAGCAACAGAGTGCGATGCTGTTGCTGCTTGTTTGTATGGAATATGTGTGTACGCGTGAGGTATAAATAAAATTCAAATACGGGAAAAAACGAGTTGTAAGGAAAACATTTGATGTATCCACGCAAATATTTTAATAAAATTTATACTGAGGCGTGGATAATGCTTATATGCGTTATTTCCCTTAGTGTAAAATTAATTATTTAAAATTTTTGGGAAAGAAGTAAGACGATAAAAAAAATATGAAGAAGTTTTCTACGCCAATTTTTGTTGCTTTTGATATGCTGGGTACAGCAATGCGCGCCGGGTATCGCTTGTATTATTATATTATAATATATTTTCATAGGTGTTTTAAATTCTATTACTATTGCATTAGTATTATACCGCGACTAATGCAATAGAAAGCCTTGGTTTGTAGAGCGAGGCTTTAAAACTCGGCAGACGAGCAATTAATGCCCTTTTTGAGTTCAGTAAAATGACAAGACAGGAAAGTTCTAGTATCAAACTGAGACTGCCCTTTTATTTCAAATTTTCCAACTTATATACTAATTTACAAATTATCTGACACATCTTGCATTTCATTCGTATATCCAAAATGCCCAATGTAACATGGTGTTCAACCTTTTGTTCATGTTACAAATGCATTTAGTCATCAATTTTAAACAAATTGCATTTCCCCATTTATGATATTTGACATATCAAAAATAGAAAGAAATAAAAGAAATTTGATTTGCCATTGTCACCAATAAGTACGGTCAAGCACCTGAGCAATGAACTGCATGTGCAGCAAGTGAAATACTCATGTTTCACTTCGCTGTAGGTATTTGGGTATACGTATGAAATGTTAGCATTTCTTTACCATACGTGTGTGTCATAATGTTCATGTGTGTCATTGACATGAAAAACAATATTGGAAGAATTTCTTTTCTTGGTCATACATATTTTCGGTTATTTTTCTTACAAAAGTATTGTGTGATGTTTTTGTGGAAAAGTAAAATGATTGTACAATGAGTGTACACCACACCCTTACCCTTAAGATAAAATTTATGAGATTTTGAATAAATTTAAATCTGAATACAAATTAAGAGTATTGAATTTTTTTTTTTTTTTTTTTTTTTTTTTTTTTTTTTTTTTTTTTTTTTTTTATGTATATAGTTAATGCATATAATATGTATTGTAAATGAGAATGTGTCTGATACGTTCTTATTTTATTTATATTAAGAATATATATATCTATTTTATTTTACAATTTTTTTTTTTTTTTATACAATTTTAATGAGTTATTATGGAATACTCTTTCTTTATTATTTATTTCTAATATTGAATTACAATTTTGTCTTTCCAGTATTCTATATGGACCAATGTAGGGACTCTGATTTTTCTTTCTACTTTCTAGTTTTACTAGTACTAAGTCTCCTATATCAAAAGAACTTTTTATAATATTTTTATCATATTCTAATTTCGATTTTTCTTTTGCTATATTTATTAAATTTTTAGCGTTATCTAATGCTCTCTTAATCCTAGTCCTAAGTTCGTTAGCATAATTTTCTAAATTATAAACTTTAGTATTAGTGCAAAGTGCGTCCGATGGCAGAGTTGGTAATTTGCCAAAAATCAACTGGTATGGAGAATAATTGTTGTTAACATGAGGTGTGGTATTATACGCAAATGTATAATAAGGTATCCACTTGTCCCATTCTAAATCTTCTGCAAAATTTAACATGTATTCATTTAGTACCCTGTGATTTCTTTCTAGCGTTCCTATAGATTGATGGTGATATGGTGCTGAGAATTTTTGATCTATATTTAATAATTTGCATACTTCATTCATTAAATCGTTTTTGAATTCAGTGCCTCTATCTGATTTTAATACTTTAAAACAACCATATTTCAAAATAAACTGTTCTACTAGAGTTTTAGCTATATTCTTTGCTTCCTTTGTTTCTATAGGGTATGCTACAACATATTTTGTTAGTTCGCACTGCATTGTTAATATATACCTATAATTGTTTGAAATTCTTAATGGTCCTACTGTATCTATTTCTATTATTTCAAAACTAGTACTTGGGGTTTCAGTGATATTCATTTCTTCCTTAATATGTTTCGTTTGCTTATTTCTTAAGCATTTATCGCAATTCACAACGTAATCTCTAACCATTTTTCTCATATTTTTCCAAACATATCTTTGTTTGAGTCTTAGTACAGTTTTTCGAATGCCTAAGTGTCCTGACAATGGTGAGCTATGGAATTCTTCGATCAATTTATTTTGTAATTTCTTACTTTTAATGTACTGCAAAGGTTTATACAAGATGATATTCAAGTTAAGGTTCTTATATTTTTTAGATTTTATCAATCTTTGGTATACCTCATCATAAATTCTTTTCATATATTCTATTGATATCAGTTTGAAAATTTCATCGTCGCTAGCTAATGCGAGATCTTTAATATTCTGCTTATGCATATAGATTATCAGCTTCTCTAGAAACAAAACGTATTTTGCAAGATCATCACTAATATTCATATGATAGCTATTATTTATACATTCAATGGTACCATTGCTTTTCGTATTTATACTGGTATTAATTATAAATTTCAATTTGTGCACATTTTTAATATCTTGTAATGAAGTACATTCCCATATATTCGTATATTTTTCGTTTTGAGATATGTCTTTCTTATCTGAGTTGTTTTCAGTTGTTTTACCCTTTGCATTCATTCCACGTGTAATTGCTAAGATTTTTGTTGGTTTGGTATAATAGTCTTCTATTGGAATCATGTTTTTCAGCATATCGGAATCTATCTTAATTCTAGACAATGCATCAGCATTTGTATTAATTTTTCCTTTTTTATATACAATTTCAAAGTCGTAGTCTGATAAATCAATCCGTACTCTAGTTAGTTTGGAAGAGGGGTTTTTATGTGTGAAGAGTGAAACGAGAGGTCTGTGGTCAGTTACTACTATAAATCTTCTACCATATAAATATGGTCTAAAGAATTCAATGCCCCAATGTATAGCAAGTAATTCTTTTTCTATTACGGGTTTATTAATTTCGTGTTTATTCAAAGTTCTGCTTGCATAGGTTATTGGCAAATCTGTTCCCATTTCCCCCTGTGATAAGATTGCACCTAAAGCATAATTTGAAGCATCTGTCGTTAAAATGAATGGTTTTTGAAAATCTGGATATTGCAATATTGGAGAACTAATTAATTTTTGTCTTAATATGTCAAAAGTTTGCTGACATTCGTCTGTCCATTCAAATATTTTCCCTTTTTTTGTTTGATCATTAAGACATTTTGTAATTTTAGCGAAATCTTTTATGAAACGTCTATAGTAATTACAGAAAGCTACAAATCGTTTTACTTCGTCCGAATCTTTAGGTATCGGATAATTTTGAATTGCTTTGTGTTTTGCTGGGTCCGTTTTAATACCCTCTTTCGTTATTAGATGACCTAAATAAACAACTTCTGACCTTAGAAATACACATTTTTTTGCGTTTAATTTTAAATTGAATTTTGATAAACGTTCAAAGACTTGTCTCAGATTGTCATTGTGATGTTTCAAACTACATCCAAAAATTATGATGTCATCTACATATAAAAATGCTTTACTATCGAGATCTGAAAGTGCTATTGTTAGCATACGTTGGAAACTATTTGATGAAATTTTTAGACCAAAAGGTAGTCGTTTAAACTGATAGTGACCGTTAGATGTAGAAAATGCTGTTGGTTTTCTTGATTCTTTATCTAAGTTAATTTGATGAAATGAGCTTGTCATGTCTAGAGTTGAAAAATATTTTGCTCTTCCTAATTTATCTAATACATCTTCAATTCTCGTTAGAGGAAATTTGTCATTGACTATTTTCTTATTTAATTGTCTAAAATCTACTACAAGTCGCCATTTATCTTTGTCTCCATCGTTTTTCTTAGGTACAACAAGTAATGGTGAGTTGTATGGACTGGTTGAATGTTCAATTATATCGTCATCAAGTAGTTTTTGAACTTGTTGATTGATTTCCTCTATTTGAGTTTGAGGAAGTCTATAGTTTTTAATGTAAACTGGTGTTTTATCGGTTAAATTAAGATGTTGTGTATAAAAGTTGTTTGCTGTTAAAACTTCGTCTTCTAGGTGAAATATGTCTTGATAGTCTTTAAAAATTTTTATCAACTCATCTGTTGCTCTAGTGTCATTATTGTCAATTTTGAACAATTGTAATAGTTTGCTAAATCGGTCTTTATTGTTTTGTTTATTGTGATTTTCCGATTTAGTGAGAAAAACGTAGTTCCTTAATGGTTCTATTTCAAAATTAATATTTTTTAATATTACATCTTTATCTGTTGTGTTTAGAAATTTAACATGACTAATGCCTTTTCCTGGAACTATTGTATTTCCTACAAAAATTCCTGGCTCCAATTCTTTACTTAGAATAATGCTATCTTCTGTTATATTTAATTGTATCGGATATATTAGCTCGGATCGTTTTTCTATTTTAATGTAGTAGTCTCTATGTATTTTAGATTTCATGGGAATTGTAATCTCTGTTTCTTGTAAAGTTAATGAGATCGTGAATGTTTCGTAATCAATTTTGCATAAAAATCTTGTGAAAAAATCTCTCCCTAAGATTCCGTCCGTTGGTATTGGAAAATTATCATTGACTATGTGAAAATTGTGTTTTGATTCGAATTCATATAAATTAAAATTTAATTCTGCGATTCCAATAGATTTTACACTTTCATTTGTTATACCAGAAAATGAACACGATTGTTCTTTTTCAATAAAAAGGTCTTCATTTAATTCACCTAATTTACATAATGAAATATCAGCCCCTGTATCTATTAAAAATGTTAAGCTAGTTTTTGTGCCTATGTCTAATTGTATATAATTAGTAGTGTTTTTAGAAATAGAAAAATTTTTACTCAATTCTGCTCCGGAGGATGAAAGTTTTAAATTTGATTTTTCATCTCCGGGCCTTCGGAGTTTTCCTGAACTATATGTACGCTATTTCTATTATAATTATTATTGTTGTTATTACCATTTCGGTTTCGTCTACCATTATTATTGTTGTTTTGTCCATTGTTGTAACGGTTATTATTCTGGTAATTATCATTCCAGTTATTATTATTTCTATTATTATTATTTCTATGATTATTTCTGTTATTGTTATTGATATAATTCGAATTTCTATTATTGCGATTCGAAATGCTGTTTCTGTTATAATTATTATTTCTATAGTTATTGTTTTTATTATTGTTATTATTATTCCGCTTATTTGAATTGTTTCCATTACGAAAATATAATACTTGATTTTCATTACTAGCAAAGTCTTTTTCTAGTTCTATTGCAAGTTGTACGGCTTCATTCAAATCTTTAGGCTTAGACGCAAATATTGTGGGTTTAATGTCTGCATTAAGACCATTTTTAAATATGTTTAATGCATAGGTGTTATTGAGCGAAATTATGGTGTTTTTCTGTATCGCGTTGCATTGAGGAATTTCATTTATTTGCAACTCATTTAGTTCCGCGATTAATTCTAAGAGTTTTTCATTGTACGTTTGTACCTTCATATTCTTTTGTATGAATTTGCTCAATGTTAGCTGTACTTGAGCTATTGTTTTTGTGGGCTTGTATCTTGACTGTAGGGAATTTTTAAGAGCGTTGAAATCATTTGTTTCACTAGCACTTATTGCTGTTCTTACACTTGGTGATAATTTTACGTGAACAACAAAATCTATTAGCTGAGTTTTTGCATCAGATGTTAATGAGTTATATACTATTTCGACTATCTTTAAAAATGAAGTGAGATCTTTGAAATTTCCAGAAAATTCTGGTATACTTTTTAACGATAGCTCTAAGTTAAATGATGCCATTGTGACAGAATTAGGAGTTGATCTTGAAACTTGGGGAGTTGGGTTTGCGTTAGAATTTTCCGTCTCTGACATGCTGTGAGTTGGGATCGTTTCTAATGTGTCTAGTTTTTGCTGTAATAGTGTTTTCGCTTTTTCAAAATACTTATAAAATGTTTTTGTATGTCCTTCTTTTATTTCCCTGGTTATGCTAAATTCTATGAATTGTTTGTTGATGAGTTCTACTTCTTCTAATTTTAAAATTAGTGTTCTGCTAGTGTATCCTTTACTACCCGATTTTCTAAGATTCGTTATAATTTTGGCTAAACTATCTATTAGTTGGTCCATTTACAATTCATTTTGATTTTTTTTTCATTATTCAAGCAATAGTGTTATTCACTTTTTTATTGACATAATTTTTGTAATATGCGTTTAATTTTTTAATACCTATAATTAGGATTAGTAGGAAGATGATTATTATTAGTGTAGTCCAATATTCTCCTCTGATTTCTTTTGGTTTATTGGTGTTGGCGCCCACTTCGTATCCTGCAATCGCTATCAGAATTGCGTTGCTGACTTTGCTCCACCATCCCATTATAATATTATTTTTGTGTAGGTTTTTCTAATTCTTTTAGTTTTTCGAAAAATAGCTTCTTTTGCGGTCCGCTGCTGAGTCCTATTAGTCGTCTTAATTCGGCCTTTTCTCTGTTCAGGCGTTTCTTTTTTCCGCCTTTTGATTTCTTCTTGATGATTGCCGGTTTTGGTTCCACAGGACGTTGTAGTTTTCTTTTATTCCTCTCCAAGTATTGCTCTATTGTTATCGGCTTGGGTACGCAATGGTTTGGTGTAGGAACGTACGGTGGTGCTTGAATTTCTATACCTTCAGCGGGGTTATATTCCTCTTCTGCTATCTTGTCTACCAAGCTGTTAAAAATCTTGTGGAATTCCTTGTCCATTAAAAAGGTTTGTTAAAAATAAAAATTTTATTTTTCTTTAAAAACAGGAAGATTTCAGTTAAGTTATGGGGCAGGATCGCCATATAATATATTTTCATAGGTGTTTTAAATTCTATTACTATTGCATTAGTATTATACCGCGACTAATGCAATAGAAAGCCTTGGTTTGTAGAGCGAGGCTTTAAAACTCGGCAGACGAGCAATTAATGCCCTTTTTGAGTTCAGTAAAATGACAAGACAGGAAAGTTCTAGTATCAAACTGAGACTGCCCTTTTATTTCAAATTTTCCAACTTATATACTAATTTACAAATTATCTGACACATCTTGCATTTCATTCGTATATCCAAAATGCCCAATGTAACATGGTGTTCAACCTTTTGTTCATGTTACAAATGCATTTAGTCATCAATTTTAAACAAATTGCATTTCCCCATTTATGATATTTGACATATCAAAAATAGAAAGAAATAAAAGAAATTTGATTTGCCATTGTCACCAATAAGTACGGTCAAGCACCTGAGCAATGAACTGCATGTGCAGCAAGTGAAATACTCATGTTTCACTTCGCTGTAGGTATTTGGGTATACGTATGAAATGTTAGCATTTCTTTACCATACGTGTGTGTCATAATGTTCATGTGTGTCATTGACATGAAAAACAATATTGGAAGAATTTCTTTTCTTGGTCATACATATTTTCGGTTATTTTTCTTACAAAAGTATTGTGTGATGTTTTTGTGGAAAAGTAAAATGATTGTACAATGAGTGTACACCACATTAATGTATATTATATAAATACAGTAAAACCGTTGAAGTACATACTTATTTTTTATACATAAAGGTCGTGCTTTGTCGAATCGATGGCAACATATTTTAAAATGGCTCTACTGATTTTCTATCTGACGATTCGACGAAGCATGTACTTCCAGGGATAATAATAAAATTTATATTAAAAAAATTAAAATAAAAACTACACCCTCTGTACTTTTTTATGTGACGTGCAACTTTTTTATCTCTCTCTCTCTTTTACGCTCTCTAAGTGTAAAAATTTCGCTTCAAAAAACAAAAAATAAATAAAATCGAACTCATGATGAGCGCAAGATTTTGTTTTTATGTATCCGCTTTGTAAGACATGGCTTGACGCCGTCGTTGAAGACATTTCAACAACATGTCTTGCAAGACCAAGTGGAATTTTGTTTGAAAATGTCTTCGAAGACTGCCATGCAAATGGATCGATCCGTCTTGCAAGAAACTGACATGTCTCGAAGACGGATCGATCCATTTCCTGTTGGATAACAAACAAGAGTCAACACTCAAACTGCTTGGCTTTTTAACATAAGCCAAACTACTGGATGGCTACAACAAAAATTCACCAGTTGTGGTGGACACAAATAAATTGTTTTTAATTAATTGATTTAAATTTTATTTTTTTTAAACAACTTTCTTTATGGAATACAATTTTGATAATGAACTTATATATAAAATTTTTGATTAATACAAAATTGACAAATTTTGAAATCTTAAATAATATTTTCTAAGTAAGTGTGTAAGTGAGTATTTTGTAAAGTGTGTGTTTTGTATGTTGTGATCTTGGTGTTTGTATGTTGTGGTATTGAGTCACCTCATATATATATTACATATTTGATATGATTATATGTAAGAATTTATTATATAATTCTATTAAATTTGTACAAAATATTTTATTGTTCACACTGATAGTGTTTCTAATGGTTAACTTGGCGAAAGAGAGCACAAGACTGAGTGCTGAAGTAATTTTTTTTTAATTGCTTTTCATTTAAATTTTCTCATTGGCTATAATCATATATGTAATACTTCTATATTGGCAGTAACCAATATTTTCAATGAATTTCAACTACGAAAGAAATCTCAAAGAGAGATAGCCTACACTAGATTTTGTTGTTTGTATTAGTATATTTGAATATATGAAAATTACTACACAAAAGAAAATGTCAAATCGTCACAGGGGCGGTTGTTAAGAAAAACGTTTGTCCCAAACATAAAATAAAAGAAAACATTCATATTTGTTTTGCATAAATCATAGGTACGCATCATAATAAAACAATTATAGCACCAAAGCGTGAAATATGATTAAATTAAAAAAAATTTCAAGCAAGCAAAATTTAAACCATAAAAATGGAATGGATAATAAATGGATAATGGAAGCACCGCTCCTGAGTTTTTTATTATGAAATTAAATTTCGGGTACATTCGTTTATATATTTTCTCGCTCATATGACAATATATCTGCACTCTAATGTTGGCGAATGTACCTTGAGTGTACTGCCAATATAAAGGGTGTTTTTTTTAGAGGTATAGAACTTCGAATTGAAATAAAACACAAGAAAATCGTTTTAATGTCCATTAATTTGGCTTTATTGGAAGGATAATTTAATGCCATTAATGTTTAAATATGATTTCGGGCATGTGGCCGCCGCGGCTGGCTCGAATAAAGCCAATTCTACAGGTCCAATTTTCAACCACTTTTTCGAGCATATGGGGCCGTATGTCGGCAATAACGCCACGAATGTTGGCCTCCAAGTCCCCTAACGTTTCTGGTTTGTTGGCGTAGACGAGCGACTTCACATATCCCCAAAGAAAATAATCCAATGGTGTCAAATGACACGATCTTGGTGGCCAATTGACAGGTCCATTCCGCGAAATTATGCGCTCATCGAATGGTTCCTTCAATAAATCGGTTGTGACGTGCGCTGTGTGGCATGTAGCGCCGTCTTGTTGGAACCACAACTCATCCACATTCATGCCATCCAATTCGGGAACAAAATAGTCGGTTATCATGGCTCTATACCGGTCTCCATTAATGGTAACTGACTCTCCAGCATTATTTCGGAAGAAGTATGGCCCAATGACTCCACCAGCCCATAGAGCACACCAAACAGTCAGTTTTTGTGGATGTAATGGCGTCTCAAGGATCTCATGTGGATTCTCTTCACTCCAAATGCGGCAATTTTGCTTGTTGACGTAGCCATTCAACCAAAAATGAGCCTCATCACTCAACAAAATTTTGCGATGAAAATCAGCATCGAGATCAATCTCATTTTCGGCCCATACACCAAAATCACGACGCATTGCCTGGTCTCGCGGCTTTAATTCTTGCACAAGCTGGATCTTGTAAGGTCGCAAGCCAAGATCTTTGCGCAAAATCTTCCGTAAAGTTGATGGACAAAGCTCCAATTGCTGTGCACGGTGGCGAATCGATTCATTCGGGTCCTCTTCAACATTTTGCTCTACAGCGGCAATTGTTTCTTCGGTGCGCACTGTTCGACGTCTCTGCGGATGCGTATTATCACATAGAGTAAACGTAGTGCGAAAACGACCCATGGTTAACCGAATTAATTGCTCTAATGGACGATTATGTCGACCATAAAATGGACGGAGCTTGCGGTAAACTTCGCGAACTGAACCATTATTTTCGAAATAAATTTGCACGATTTGCAAGCGTTGTTCTTTTGTCAACCTGTTCATGATGAAATGGCAAACCAAACTGAACATAAATGACATTAGAGTTGCCAAATTTGACCACAAAATGCCAGTTTTATCTCTATTCAAAAAACAAACCCCTAAAAAAAACACCCATTAGAAGTATTACATATATGGCTCACATAAATTTTGTAAATTTTGCCAACATTTAATTGTTCACCAATAAAACTTATTGATAAAAAAATGTGTTTAGCGCTTATATAATCTAATGGTTTTTTAATAATAAAGCTCGATTCTTAGTCAAACTAAAAGCAGCAATAAGCTGTGGTGACTCAATACCACCACATACAAATACCATCACAATATACTAAACATACACTTTACAAAATACTCACTTACATACTTACTTAGAAATTATTATTTAATATTTCAAAAATTTTCAATTTTTATTAATCAAAATATTTTCATATTAGTTTATTATAAAAATTGTATTCAAACTCGAATGTAGTTTAAAAATATAATTTAAATAAAAATTTGTTAAATAAAAATAAAGTAAAAAATATGAATAATTGTGTCCACCACAACTGGCGATCCTGCACAAATCCTGGAAATACGGCTGAAAATATACAAGATATGAACACGGATTCCTCATTCTCCATGTGACCTATGCCAAAAAATACCTTCAAGCAGTCAAAATCAGTGCTTAGGCATCGCTAACAGTTCTACTGCCTCACGCACCTTTTCGTCATAAACATCGTCATCATCGTCTTCTTCACACTCATTGTCATCACTAGCTACGATTGTAATAACGTCATCGACTAGCGCAACTTTTCCAGCTAACAATACACCGACTTCAGGTGCTCCCTAAGCTCCACCTACAGTACATAGTTCAGTGCCGCAACAACATTGAGCAAAACCCTACACCTGCCGGTAAAGTGACGCAGGCAACAGCAACATTACCAACAACAATGACAGAATAGTAACAACAACAGCAGCAACATTAAACACTACAACAACAGCAACAACAAAAGCGAAATAACAACAGCAGCAGCAAAATTAACAACAACAATAACAACAACAACAACACCAACAACAACAACAACAACAACAAAGATATCGACATAGTAATTTTTTTTATTATTCTAAAAAAAATTTTATAAAGATTTTGACAGTTAATTAAAATTTTTTCGACAGGTTACTTTTATTTTTAGCTTTTCGCGAGGGACTCGCCGTAGCTTTTAAAACGTATGTAAGTCGCACATCCGTAGGCACTCCACTGCACTAGGGAAACACCTTTTTAGGTACACATTTCAAGATAAACTATTAGTCTTTCACACACACTACCACCCAACCCCAAATAACCCCCCAATCCCTTGCACACTCCCAACCCTCTCTCACATCTCTCTTATTTCGGCGAAGATGACCATCGCCCTCTGATAAATTTACAAACGGAACTAGTCAATCCATTTGATGCACCAATGCAGTGATGTTAACATAATTTGTTGAAATTACTGTGTTGGGCACGAAAAATTACTGGTTTTGGTGCAAAATTATTATGAATTGGAACACAAATTACTGTGGAATTACTGTATAACTAAAACGAATAAAAAATCAATAAAAACACAAATTTTTATATAATTGTTTTATTATATCGGCTGTATTCATAAAAATTTTTAAAAATCTTATAAAGCCTTCATAAGAAAAAAAATTGAAAAACATTATTCATAAAAGTTAATAGCGTTAAGAATATCTTTAAAATGCTTCATAAATGAGATAATTTAAAAAATTGTTGAAAACTTAAATAAACCCCTTTGAATTGCGTTTTTGTTCTCATCTGAGCATAAATTTTGTCAAAAATATAAAAAATTAATTCAAAATATATCAAAAACACACAAAAAGTCTTAAAATGTTTGTTTATAATTATAAATGACTGAATCATGCTATAAACTCCTCACAAAGCATTTATAAAATTATTTGCTCTCATTTGAACACAAAAATTGTCTAAAATTATTAAAATAATTCAAAATATAACATTTGCAAAATATGTAAAAAAAAAATAAAAATATATGACAAGAAAATTTGTCAAAACGCTTAAAAATATTTACAAAAAACACAATAAAATAACAGTTTTTCTATGCAGAGGCAACACCGTAGATATGGGGGTTCTGGGGGTTCAAACCCCACCCCCCCTTAGCAATCCAGAATATTTTTCTATATTAAATAAAAACGCAAATATTCCAAAATATTTAATTTGCCATATGATGTGTGAAGATAAATTGCACATTGTGTATTATTAACTGCTTATTTTTGTTAGCAGATATTAAGTTAAATATAATATAATATATAATTTTATTTTGCTTCAGTAATCCCGCCCCCTTATGAAATACCTACCTACGGCGTTGTGCTGAGGGTAGCTTCGAAAAAACTTTTGATGTTAAAATATCAAAATGTTGACGAAATTGTGACAAATGAATCTAAAGTCATTGAATTTATCTAATACACAAACCATTATTAACACTCATCCCACTTCAAATCGAAAGTGTTTCTAATTTAACTTCAAAAGCCGCTACAACATGTTTATGAATAAGAAAATTTGAAAAGACTTTCTAACATTAAAAAACTTTTTAACTATTGAACATTTTAAAGCTATTTTAAAATTTTTTCATGAATACGGCTTGTAATAAACGAACGTAACAAATATATTTTGATACTTAATACATATAAAAAAATTAAGAATTTTAGATATTATTCATCTAAATGACCGTACATAGATCTTCCTAAAAGCGCAAAATGGTTTCTTTGGAATTGTACGGTTGTTAGTACTAGCCATGTGTACACTATAATTTGTAAAGTTATCAAGGCATCGTGCCATTTTGCACTAAATTCCAGGGATGGTAAGATTATGAGAAGAACAGAGATGTAACAAATGTGACTTTAGCAAATTTTTTCTAAAAAACTTTATATTTTTGTCCGGCCATTGAAATTACTTGATATTTTAAAAAATCACTGTCGTACTGTATGAGCAGTCAAATTACTGTAGAAAAGAGTAATTACCGTGCCGTTAACATCAGTGCACCAATGTATCCAGAAATTCAAGCGGCGTCAGTAAAATTGCCACAATTTTGGACCATTTGTCCCGACGCATGGTTCGCCCATGCAGAAATACAGTTTCAGGCAAAAGGAAACTCAATTGGTGCGTAACAAACATATACAAGAATAAGTCCATACATCCCACAAACATTACGTAAACAAGTTTTTGAACAATTACATAACATTTCACACCCAGGTACACGAGCTTCTCGACAACTCGTAACACAAAGATATTTTTGGCCCAAAATGAACACACAAATCAACAAATGGTCACAAGAATGCGTTAGATGCCAACGATCTAAAATACATAGACACACGGAGACAATCCTACACAAGATAGACATTCCACACGGTCGTTTTGAGCATGTTCACGTCGATTTAGTAGGCCCTTTACCAATATCAAATGTTACAGATATCTACTTACCCTAGTTGACCGAAACATACGTTGGCACGAAGCATATCCAATTAAAAATACCAACGCCAGTACTATCGTAGATACACTTTAAAAGGAATACATCTCACGTTTTGGAGATCCTCTGGAAATTACTTCCAATCGAGACCTCAATTTACATCCACAACATTTAGAAACTTTGTTAAAAATCTAGGAAGCAAGCACAATACCACAAGGTAATGGAATTGTAGACGATTTCACCGCCAACTAATGACTTATCTAAAAGCGAGTAATAATCAGACAAATTGGCTCACAAAGTTGCCACTAGTTCTTCTAGGAGTCAGGTCCATGGTCAAAGAAGACATTAAGCCTTCACCAGCTGAAATGGTTTTTGGTCAAACACTCAGACTACCACAACAATTAGTTATACACTGCAGTCAGAACTTTAATTCGTCGGATACCCTGTCCAAACTTAAAGAGGCACAGCACCAACTTTCAACAATATATACCTCGAGCCCTCAGTACTTTAACTTTGTCTTCGTCCGCAACGACACAATTCGTAAAACACTGCAAGAGCAGTACGATGGTGCCTTCGAAGTTATCGAGAGAACACTGATATATAGGGTGATTTTTTTGAGGTTATGATTTTCATGCATTAGTATTTGACAGATCACGTGGGATTTCAGACATGGTGTCAAAGAGAAAGATGCTCAGTATGCTTTGACATTTCATCATGAATAGACTTACTAACGAGCAACGCTTGCAAATCATTGAATTTTATTACCAAAATCAGTGTTCGGTTCGAAATGTGTTTCGCGCTTTACGTCCGATTTATGGTCTACATAATCGACCAAGTGAGCAAACAATTAATGCGATTGTGACCAAGTTTCGCACTCAGTTTACTTTATTGGACATTAAACCAACCACACGAATGCGTACAGTGCGTACAGAAGAGAATATTGCGTCTGTTTCTGAGAGTGTTGCTGAAGACCGTGAAATGTCGATTCGTCGCCGTTCGCAGCAATTGGGTTTGTGTTATTCGACCACATGGAAGGTTTTACGCAAAGATCTTGGTGTAAAACCGTATAAAATACAGCTCGTGCAAGAACTGAAGCCGAACGATCTGCCACAACGTCGAATTTTCAGTGAATGGGCCCTAGAAAAGTTGGCAGAAAATCCGCTTTTTTATCGACAAATTTTGTTCAGCGATGAGGCTCATTTCTGGTTGAATGGCTACGTAAATAAGCAAAATTGCCGCATTTGGAGTGAAGAGCAACCAGAAGCCGTTCAAGAACTGGCCATGCATCCCGAAAAATGCACTGTTTGGTGTGGTTTGTACGCTGGTGGAATCATTGGACCGTATTTTTTCAAAGATGCTGTTGGACGCAACGTTACGGTGAATGGTGATCGCTATCGTTCGATGCTAACAAACTTTTTGTTGCCAAAAATGGAAGAACTGAACTTGGTTGACATGTGGTTTCAACAAGATGGCGCTACATGCCACACATCTCGCGATTCTATGGCCATTTTGAGGGAAAACTTCGGAGAACAATTAATCTCAAGAAATGGACCGGTAAGTTGGCCACCAAGATCATGCGATTTGACGCCTTTAGACTATTTTTTGTGGGGCTACGTCAAGTCTAAAGTCTACAGAAATAAGCCAGCAACTATTCCAGCTTTGGAAGACAACATTTCCGAAGAAATTCGGGCTATTCCGGCCGAAATGCTCGAAAAAGTTGCCCAAAATTGGACTTTCCGAATGGACCACCTAAGACGCAGCCGCGGTCAACATTTAAATGAAATTATCTTCAAAAAGTAAATGTCATGGACCAATCTAACGTTTCAAATAAAGAACCGATGAGATTTTGCAAATTTTATGCGTTTTTTTTAAAAAAAAAGTTATCAGGCACTTAAAAAATCACTCTTTACTTCACAATTCGCAGAAATAACACTAATAGCCATATTTTGTAGAACGAATGCAGTCACTTGCGTTAAGATTTTCAGTCTGGCAATGCCTTTTTCATATGAAGTAAAACCAACTCTCTTTCTCTCTCAAAAATTTTCTACTAAAATATATTGTCAGATAAGAAAACCCGAAGTGACGTGACTGCGTGCGTTTTACAAAATATGGCCATATCAGTCAACATTGAAAGGATTAAACTTGCCTCCTTAGACACTGAGACAGCACAGACACATTCAACCAAACATAAAAATACTAAAAAAGTACACTTTGACTTATTAGCCAACACAACGAAAATTTTTCAGAAGGAAGGGGGAATAATGTGGTGACTCGATACCACCACATACAAATACCAACATCACAACATACAAAAGACACACTTTACAAAATACTCACTTACACACTCACTTTTTATTTTTTTTTGGATTCCCCCAAAAAAATTTGGATTCGATTTGGATTTCATTTGGATTTTTTTTTTATGAAATCTTCTAAAGATACGTATGGCCCGTGTCATGCGTATGCACGATTCACAATCTAAAATCTGCCCGGATCAGGCGGACAGACAGAGTGCGCCTACGTACTAAAACATTGCCAAGATATATTTCCACTAAGCTCTTTGTTGGCTTTTCCGCGGAATTGTAAATTACATAAAATTAAATACAATTGAAATTAAATAAAAAGAAATTTAAAAAACAAAAAAAAATATAAAAATAAATAAAAATAAAAATTTAACTATTTTTGTCCTCATGTAAGAAAACATAATACTTAGAAATTATTATTTAAGATTTCAAAAATTGTCAATTTTTATTAATCAAAATATTTTCATATAAGTTTATTATAAAAATTGTATTCAAACTCGAATGAAGTCTAAAAATAAAATTTCAATAAAAAGTTGTTGAATAAAAAAATAAAAATATTTTCAACAGCAATATAAAATAAAATAATTTATTTATGTCCACTACATAGCCATTGCTTCATTTAGCTTCTCAAACTTAAAACGGTATTAAGCTGTCCTTATTTCTGCATGGTACTTCTGCTTAGATACCAAAGGTTAATTTTGACAGTTTCGAAAATAATCATTACACTATTTTTATTTTTTTACAATAATACAATCAAAACACCAGTGCACCACACTTTTTTACGTTAATATAAATATATTTGCAATTGCCAATATCTGCATATATACCTTCGATTTCCATATGAGAGGTATTTTATTTAATTTTGTTCTTTTTAATTTATTTGAACTAGTTTAATTAATTTATTGAACTAGTTTTTCATACTACATCAATCACATTGCCGTCTCTATTGGCCAAAGCAAAATGTGTTCTTTTTTCCCATCACTTTCCTGAAGAGTTTTAGATGTGTGCTGAGTAGACATAGTGTTTTTCTGTGCCGGCTAGAGTTTCGCACTTTTTAGACAGTTAAAACGAGCTTAACACTGTTTAATTAAAACAATCCACACGCACTTTTTTCTGTATTTTGCGCCTAATAAATACGTGTCACTAGGCGCTCATTTAATTAATAAACTCAAAAATACCAGCAACTCAGGGCAGCAACAATAACAAAATCTCTCCGTTAACACCTCACTCGCTTTTTGCTCATGGTGACTCATCGCTGGTGAGTTGGATGAAGGCTTTTACCGAAAAACTGGAGCAACAAAAAGAGTGCGTCATTGAACGCACAAAATAACAAAACTAGATGATAGAGTGGCGCATCTGGAAGAGAAGGTAATGCTAGGAGATTGCTGATGAACTAAAGAGTTTGGATAAACGGCTCACAGACTCAGAGAAAATGTGTGTCGAAGCTTGCGCGCTTAAAGGAATTCCAATGTTTGAAAAAAAGAATTTACAAAGAGTTTTCACTGAAGTATGCAATGTTGTTCACTCCCATGCCCCTGCAGTTCGTGAATGCTTCCGAATGCTATGCAAAAACAAAAACAGAGAAGCACCAATTTTAATTAAACTTATTTCAGCTCATGATAGAAATCAGCTGCTCAAATCAATTGCTGGCTTCTGCAAAACACAAAGGCGATCGGTAACACTCAGTGATATTGGAATGAGTGGGGATGAACGAATATATGTGTATGAAAGTATCACAAAAAATAATAGAGAAATAATGTATCATGCTACGCAGCTAAAACGACAGAAGTTATTGTCATCAGTCTTTTCAATTTGTGGGAGAGTCTATATAAGAACAGCTAACAGTTTGGGCTCGAGAGAAGTTCTGAGTATAAAGAGCGTGAATGCAATAGTCGGAACAAATTGCTAAAATTATAAGCAAAACAAAACAGAGATAACATCTATATTTAAAAATATTCTTTGTATACATAAAACTACCTCAACATATGTTTCAATTTTTGTTTTCAATGTTTCAGTTTTTATTATTATTTATTATTTCATATTTGTCGATAGGAATGAGGCTGGGTTTTATGGGAATATTTTCATACGTTTATTGTTTTTCTATTCTATTTTTTATTTACTGCCTTTTTGTAGTGCAATTTATGAAAGCACATATTTTATTTATCTATAATACAAATTAATAATACTTCGACGCATGGCACTAACTTAAAACCATTTTGAATATCGTAAGCAACTACCAGCGCGGTTTTCAACTATGTCATATCAATGCACGTAGCTTGAATCCACATTAAATTGATTACTTTAATCATATCTTTTCAGATACTAAAATAGACGTTATATGTGTGACTCAAACGTGGTTCAGAAGTGAAGTAGATAGTAGTACATATGAGCCAGAAAACTTCAATGTTGTTCGAAATGATAGGAAAACATGTTCGCGAGGGGGTAGAAAAATTTTCAATTCTGATGATCACGATCAAGTCGAGTTTCTTTGTGCGGAGGTCAGTGATAGAATCAGAAAATGTTTGGTGATTTGCGTTTAAAATCCTCAACGCTCAAGTGATCTAAAAGCCTTCTTCCATAAAATGTCCAAATTTGTGATTGCATACGAACATATAATAATTTGTGATTATCTCGATATTGATCTCTTAATTGATGATGTTCGATCAAATACTTAGTGTGAGTTAATTAAATCAGGTGGTCTTCAGGTTGTCAATTCAGATTGTCAGGTTGTTTCGAAATATGCCAACTCGTTTTGCTCCGAGCTGCAAACCAAGCTTGTTGGATTTAATTACCGAAATTTCTTACGTTTTTAATTTTGAGCAACTTCTACTAGCTGGGATATCTGATCATGAATTGTTGTTTCTTTGTTATAATATTCAATTTTGTCATGTAAACTATGAAGAAAGCATTTCGTTCAGGGATTTTAATTAAATAAATCATGAAATGCTGGTACTATCCGGATGTTAATGAAAAACTAAGTCACTTTACACAGCTTATACATATTTGAGGAATATGTACCCATAAAGACGATTAAATTCAAAAAAGGACAGCAACCATGGTATAATAGCGAAGTTACACGGGCTATTCTCAGTAGAATATATGGAAACGTAATAAAACTCAAGCATATCTCAATTGGGAAGCATATTGTAATGAAATCGTAATGGTATCTAATCTGGAGGATAAACTCCTTTCAAAAGTTTGGTGATTCCCTATATTATTACATACGTTCAACCAAGCAGTGTCTCCATAAGTTGGGACGTATATTGTAAGAGAAAAGACTCTTATGCTCGTTTTCAACCTCAAATCAATTCTATTTTCTTTATTGAAAATTCTGTTCTTTTATAATAAAAATTGTCATAGTTCTAACATTGCAAATTATATTTCATATTTTACTTATTCCTATAGTATTACATATTTTCTTAATTGTATTCTTAGTTTCACTCAAAAATACTGTCATAGTCATTGATGACCCAATTTCTTTTGGTTCATCGAATTTCTTGAGTCCAAGCATAATTGCGTCACAATATATGTGAGTGCATTGTAGAGCAAGTGCACTGCTTTCGCTGCTTTGTATGTGCATTAGTGAAGCAAATGCAGCAACAGCGAATGTAACAAAAGTGATTAATGTAACGCAAGCAAAACGCGCAATGACTTAAATGAGTGCAACTAAGAAGGTGGTAAAGGGGAAAAATGTAGATACCATACACCCTTGCCCTTTAGAGAAAAATTTTATAAATGATTATATAGAAACGTTTATAAAATTTTTGTTGCATTCAAGTTTTATTTTTTTTTTTTATAGAATATTTTTTTTCTTAAACAAATATTATTTAAACTTTTTTTTTGTTTTTGTTTTGTTTTCATATATAACAATTGCTTAAAATATATATATGTATGTTGTTTTTTTTCCTAAAATTCTACATTCCATTTATTTAATAAATTGTTATGGTATTCTTTTTGTATACCATTTACATCTAAAATAGAGATTACTCCATTTCTGTTTATTACTTTGTACGGACCGCTATATGGGTTATTTAATTTTATCCTATTACATGAACTAATGGCTTCATTTTGTATTTCTCTCCGATCAATAGTTTCGTTCAGAACAGTGTTCGTTCTTGTTTTTGAAATTTGCAATTCGAACAGAATCAAACAACGAAAACAGCTGATCAGCTAGCGAACGATGCCGTAGTACAGCTACATATTTGCTATATGTTTTTCTAACGATCACTGAAACACCGAATTCAAACGTCAAAATCAAACGAATGCTTTCATGTTATCGTTGTGATGTATTCGTTGAGAAAAATTTATTTTAAAATGGATATGGATAAAAATGCGTATATATGATAAAACTTATTTATATATTAACATATAAGTGCAATTTAAGTACTAAAAATTAATAAATTGAAAATTTAATACAATTTAGTTATTACTTAAATTTCAATATTAAAAAAACAAGCAATATTTTTCATCGCTTGTGAGGCAGCTGGAGGTCAATTCAAACTTTTTTTTTATTTTTCCAATTCAAATTTGGGCAGATCTAAACAGAAAAAAAAAATTGCAGAAAAGAAAAGCAACATCCAAGCAAAAGGCGGTGATTTTTTTCGGTTAACTACAAGTAATAAATAGAAGCAGGCCATGATATCACTCTGCTTATGTCGAAGGCAACACAATTGTAGAACAACCTGCAGCACAGCTTACACCACAACCTACAATTTTACTTACAACACAGACAAGAACCAAAGCATTGCCAACAACACGAAAAGTACAAAAAATTCATGAAATCTTAAAAGAAAATACAGAAAATTTCCCTAATGTTTGATATGGCCACGTTTGAGAACTGCTTGTGTATAACAATTTGAGTAAAAACAATTTTGACTGTAAGTAGCAAACATAATCTTGTCGAATGAGTTAACGATAGCTGTGCCTGTAATACATACTTATTTTAGTTTCAATGCAAGATCGTTCGCATAGTCATCGTTCGTTGAACTCTTCGTTAGAAATACATAATGAAGCAGTAAGTCTTCTAACTCTATATCAATTGGTCTACAAATCTTATCACTAATAATTTTTCCATTTGTTTTGCTATGTTTACTAGTTCTGCGGCTTTGTTTTTTGAAACTTGTAACCTAATCCTGAGTTCGTTACAATAATCATCTAAATTATAAATTGGTGTTTTGTTGAGAAGTATATCACTTGGTAAGTATGGCAATTTGCCGAAAAATAGTTCATATGGTGTGTACTGTTTGTCAACATGCGGTGTCGTATTATAAGCAAATAATACGACAAATAATATGGTATCCACTTATCCTATTAATTTTTGTCTGCCAATGTCAGCATAAATTTATTTAGCACTCTGTGGTTTCTTTCTACGGTACCTAATGTCTCGTAATGGTAGGGGGTTGAAAAAATTTGTTTAATTTTTAGCATTTCACATATGTTTTTCATAAGTTCGTTTGTGAATTCAGTACCCTTGTCTGATTTGAACACTTTAAACATGCCGTACTTTAAAATTAATTGTTCTTCTAGTGTGGTTGCTGTTGTTGTCGCGTTTTTTTATGTCATTGGATACGCTACTATGAATTTTGTCAGTTCACTTTGCATAGTGAGAATGTATCTGTAATCGTTTGAAATTCTTAATGGGCCAACCGTGTCAATTGTTATTGTTTCGAAACTTGTGCTTGGTGTGTTCGTTATGGTCATTTTTTCTTTTGTGTGCACTGTTTGTTTACTTATTGCACATAATTTGCAGTTCCTAATAAATTGTTTAACCATTTGACTCATATTTTTCCAAACATATCTTTGTTTGAGTTTTAAAATAGTTTTTCTGATACCGAGGTGTCCTCCGTGGACTGAATTGTGAAATTCATCAATGAGCTTATATTTTATAATATTATCCTAATTTTATTTTGGGGGTTCATAAATAATTATTTTTAGAGGCTTTTCCTTATTTTTTACTTTTTCGTGCTGCAGCTTGTTAAATATTTCTTTAAAATTTGGTGAATGTTTAAAAATTTCATCATTGTTCTTTAGCGCTAATTCATATATATATATATATAATTTTTTCATTTCTGATGCTAACTTCTCTAACAGCGAACCTGGATTCGAAAGATTATCGTTACATCTTCCTGTTACCTGTTTTGACGTAGAATACGTCATTCTCGGAGGTAAGTAGGGTGGTTGATAGTGATCAGGTGTCGGTATTTATATAATTTGTTGAGCCTTTGGTGGGCCTAAAGTACTGATAGTACAATGTTGATGTTAGCACTTGTTGGTCTGCTTGATCCTCAATGCGACAAAAATTCATGTTAGAACTCTCTAACTTATATAAATTTTACACAATTACATGAAATATAAAGCCAACATTTGATGTTTTTGTTTGCTTAAACTTGCTACCTATTTATCGACAGTTTCCGGTTTTATCGACAAAACCATAAAATCTGTATGGGAGGCCCCCTAAGGAGTGGTCGGGGGGAATAGGTGTCAAAGGCAAAAATCTTTCTTTTGCAAAAGTAATGGGGGTCGGTCATACATATTAACCCTCTCCGGCGTTCTCTTAAAGGTCATATGCTCAGGTGTATGGAATAAATAAACAAAAACCATAAAATTTGTATGGGAGCCCCCCTAAGGAGTGGTCGGAGGAAATAGGTGTTAAAGGCAAACATGTTCCTTTTGCAAAAGTAACGGGGGTCGGTGATACCTATTAACCCTTTCTGGCACAAACACAATAAAATTTGTATGGGAGCCCCCCTAAGGAGTGGTCGGAGGAAATAGGTGTCAAACGCAAAAATGTTCCTTTTGCAAAAGTAATGGGGATCGGTGATACATATTAACCCTTTCCGGCACTCTTTTAAAGGTCATATGCTCAGGTGTATGGAATAAATAAACAAAAACCATAAAATTTGTATGGAAGCCCCCCGAAGGAGTGATCGGAGGGAATAGGTGTCAAAGGAAAAAATGCTCCTTTTGCAAAAGTAATGGAGGTCAGTGATACATATTAACCCTTTCCGGCACAAAAACCATAAAATTTGTATGGGAGCCCCCCTAAGGAGTGGTCGAAGGGAAAAGGTGTCAAAGGCAAAAATGTTGCTTTTACAAAAGTAATGGGGGTTGGTGATATATATTAACAATCTCCGGCACTCTCTTGAAGGTCATATGCTCAGGTGTATGGAATAAATAAACAAAAACCATAAAATTTGTATGGGAGCCCCCCTTAGGAGTGGTTGGAGGGAATAGGTGTCAAAGGCAAAAATATTCCTTTTGCAAAAGGAATGGGGTCAGTCATACCTATGTACCCTTTCCGGCACTCTCTTAAATGTCATATGCTCAGGTGTATGGAATAAATATACAAAAACCATAACATTTGTAAGGGAGCCCCCCTAAGGAGTGGTCGGAGGGAATAGGTGTCAATTGCAAAAATGTTCCTTTTGTAAAAGTAATGGGGGTCGGTCATACATATTAACCCTCTCCGGCACTCTTTTAATGGTCATGTGCTCAGGTGTATGGAATAAATGTTTTGCTAAATAGTTTTTAAAAAATATGTCTTCAAAAGCGAATTGACTTATTCTACGTCTTGTGTTACGACATAGTCGAAACTACTGTACCTTTTTTTATCACATTTTACTTCACCATTACTTTTATTTATTTTGTATATTATAAATTTTAATTTCTTTGTTTTTGTGACGTCACTCAAGGATGTACAACACCAAATATGAAGTTGATCCTTATCTCCTATACTATTTTTATTTTTTGCCCTGTTTTCAGTAGACATTCCCCTTGTTACTATTAATGCTCTTTTCTTTATATTAATTTGCTCTTCTTCCTCTTTTGGTATCACGCTTTTAAGTATGTCGGAATCTATTTTTATACGTGATAATTAGTGTTGCCAACAATTCCAAGCCAAAAAGCACCAACTTTAAAAGCAAAACGCTTAATTTTGAGTAAAAAGCACTAAAAAGGAAACCTTTTATAAGAGTAAATAAAATTAGTTACTACTTATTATAAACAGCAAAAACTTATGTAAAGTTGTCAGATTATCGAGTATATGATAAAAAAAACTTGCATTCCTTTTACTTACAAATTTTTTTTCTTATTGATTCAACTAAAAAAATTTTATGAAACTTTGTTGTTTTTTTTTTAGGTGAATTTAAAATTTTTATTTCGAATTTTCATACAAAATACAATTTCCTTAAGTTTTTTTTTTTTTTTTTTTTTTTTGGATTCGCCCGGAAGTAGGAAATCTTCATAGATACGTATGACCCGCGCCATACGCATGCACGATTTACATTCTAAGAAGTTCCCGGATCAGCCGGACTGAATAGAATGCACCTACGTGCTAAAACCTACCACCTGTTGGCAAATAAAAGCCTCCACTAAGCACAATTGCTTGGCCTTTCAGCGGAAATTAAAATTAAATAAAGATATTTGAAATTTGAAATTTGAGAAATTTTTGTGCTTATGTAAACATAATAAGCATCATCGAAACATAATAAGCATCATCGAAGTTATCTTATTTTACCCCGATATTTGTTTAATAAGATTTTGTTTAGGGAAAACAAACCCCTTTTCTTCGTTTTCCCTAGCAAGTACACATAGAAAATTATCTTTGTTGTTTTGTAGGCTTCAAACAAAATTTTCTAACTAAACTGACTCATAAACTTTTAAATGTTTTTCGTTTAGTGTATTCAGTGCTTTATGAATTTTCAAAAAGAGTTTTGACACACTACAAAACTATGCCTAAATGATTTTTTTAACAAAAAATTAAATAAAACATTTTATGTAAAATTTTTTCAAAGCTCATGTTTTTTAATAAACATTATTTTTAAAACAAAACAAACAAAACTGAAAAAACACTCATAATTTTCATATAATTTTTCGAAAAATATATAAGCATTTAGTTTCTAAAAAAAAAACCAAACAGACAAAAGAGGAATGAACACAAATCTTTCTAATTTTTTTTTTCAATTAATCAAAGAATACAGCATTTCAGCTCCATCATAATCAGCTGAATCATCTTGTGATCAAAGTTTAGATTCTTTGGTATATAATAATCTGACTTTTTAGTTTTAATAGAATTAGTTTTACAAAAAAATTCATCAGGTATATTAAAAGAATCACAACACATTTAGATTTTAGTAATAAACCATATTTCGAAAATATGCGTTCGGAAATTCATATTAATTTCTTAATTCAGGGCTGCAAGAAAATATTCCTAAGTTAAAAATCAAAATGCACTAAAAGCACTAAACTCAAAATGAAAATGCACTAACGTTGGTGCTATTTAGTTTAGTGCTTTTTTTTTAAAAAATGCGTATTGGAACATCAAAAAGCACTAGATCTAGTGCTAAAAGCACTGACTTGGCAACACTGGTGATAATGCATCGGCATTTGTACTGATGCTGCCTTTTTTATATATTATTTCGAAATCATATTCAAATTAATCTAATCGTATTCTAGTTAACTTTGAAGATCGAGATTTGTGTGAGAAAGGGGATACTAAAGGGGTATGATGTGTGACCATGAACTAACAAGACCAGATCAAGCAATCAGCAGTGCGAGAAAAAAGTATTTTTTCATGCTACGTCATCGGTCACAAACAAGCTATTGAACTGTCAAATTGCATACGTTTTGCATGCGAAACATGTGAAAACTCAGATTAAAGTGGAAAATTATAGAATTAACAAGTTCAATTCGCGAAAAAAGTGTTTGAATACTTTGTTTGTTTATATTTTCATGCAGTAACGAAATTTAAAGTAATGCTGTGAAGAGAAAAATTGCAAATAAATACAAAACAAAATTGGAAGTTCAGTTTGTTTTTATTATTGAACTGTTTTGTTCAATTTTCTTTTTTTTTGGAAGGAAGTGTTTACAATTTCTTTATTTAAGGATCTTATTTTAAAAAACATTCGTGCGCGGAAAAACAATTTCTTAATTTTGTTGTCACACACAACATGCTCTGCGCTTGCAATGTGCGTCTTCAAATAATTTTTGGTTATCAGCAGCCCTTCGCCATTTAGCTCCACGAATACTTTTTCCAACGCCTTCATATGCGCCATGAGCTCTTCCGTTGGCTTCGACAAGCCGCCCTCGCTTAGATGATCTACCCAACTAAGTGATGCTACCGCTGTTTCTTCCACCCTTATGTTTGGAACGTCTTTGTGCAACAGATGGCAGATGTATCCCGCGAGGTTTTCCAAACCGTCGTATTCCAATTCATCCAATTCGGCATCATTGTTTCCTTCGTTCCATTCCTTGTCCTCCACAGTTTCTGGGAAACCCTTTAAGATGGAGCCTATAAATGAATAAGAAAACATTTTCAATTGACATATGTAAGTTATTATTGAGGAACAATTTATCAAGAGGATCTATTAAAGTTACCTGTGAGAGTGTGGGGAATAGTTTCCAAATCTGAAGTGTCGTCTTCAGACACATTTGCGTTGTCTGACAATACGCCTTCGTTGCGCCCAAGTATGTGGGAACGCAGACGGTATTTGAATTGCTGCCTATCTGGATGGTCGTTAACACCACCCATACTGCGAATGACCCCAAAAAAGTTTTCTAGAACATCTTGGTTAAGCCTGTATGTGAGTAAGAACTCAATGCCAAATTTTGATTTTAGGTCTTCATATAAATGTGTAAGTGCCTTATTCGACTGAATAATTCCTGCAAGAAAAACATTTTTTTGTCTTTACATGTATAGATTTTATATGTTGTAATAACCTTTCTGGAATGGCAGTAAACTCGATTTGCCGATGACTCTCATGCCTTCAACCATTTCAGTCATATGATTCACGATGCGATCTTGAACTTCCAGGGCCAATCCGTAGGCATGAGTCCTTTGTCTACTGTCTGCATATGGAACTCTAGCATTCATGACATCGAACCAGTCATTCGTCTTTAAAGGAAATGCAAAAATAATTAATAAAAATTCTAATAGCTGTTATATATTTTGAAATATAAACTCATGCACGGAATTAGTTTTCCTTACCGTCTTAAACAATGTATGGCACTCTTGCCAGTTGTATCCGCTTAAGTGGCCCAAACTAGCAGCTCGCGTTATTGCTTGGGCTACAGTGTGGGAAAACAGTTTTGTGGCTGTCTTCACTTTCTGCCTTTGAGACCCGACAACTGTAAGGTGACTGGTGTTGATTTTGTGGGTTATCGATAAGTCCGACGAGGTGCAGGAAAGAAGCTCCACTATAACTTCCTTTTTCACAGGTTTATCTTCAAAAATAAAACCGTGATCAAGGAAGTGGTTTCGCAGCAATTTTATTAGATGCGGCACATCTGCAAAAACATACACTTTTCTGCCATCGTAATCGAACCTAGAATAGAAATAAACATTAATTGAACCTTTTAAGAAATATATTGAATGTAACCTACCAAGGCCGATCAGCAGAAACTCCTAATTGATTGAACAATGCTCTGTTTGTTCCTCCCATGTCGCTTACTACAGCTGCTACATAAAAACCGCAAGTTTTAACTTCTTGTAGAATTTCGTCCAAAATGGTCCACGTCATACGACAGTCGAAGTCGTAAAAAATCGGTTGCTTCCATTTAGCAATCAATCCTGTAAAAAGAAAATTATATGTGAAAATAACAAAAATGCACTATATTACCTCGTATCATAGCAACTTGCACATAATCGACAGGAGCATATGTGGTGTCTGATGGTTTATCGTAGCAATAAGCTTTGCGTACCTTCATTTCATCGAAGCTTACAACACATATTTTTTGCTTCTCATCGAGCAAGGTGGTAGAAGACAAAATTTTTTTTACAGACACCAATATTCCTGTGTCAATTTCTATTTTCTGCGCCCAATGTTGAAGTGTACGTACTGCGGGAAGTGGAAAATTTCTTTTTCTCAACAGTTTATAAACTTTGGCGCTCGCTGAATAAAGAGTTATTGAGTGAGAAATATCTTCCTCACACCAATTACGCCTCTTATTGCCACTTTTAAATTTTTTTATTTGACCAGGAGTGAATATGGTGAGAAGTTTGTCTTCAGTGAGTTTTCCTTCAAATTCTGCTTTCTCAGCGCGTTGTTGCAGTGCACGCATTTCTTTGCCATGATTTATGGCTGCTTGACGCAATGAAAAATTTTCTCTTTTCAGCTCTTCACTGCAAGGAAAAGATTAAAAATATTGAATTCACAAATTGTTACATTTAACTTACACTTGCGACTCTAGCTGCTTTAGATTTATGGCACCTTGACGTAATGAAGAATTTTCTCTTTTCAGGTCTTCACTACAAGGAAAAGATTAAAAATATTGAATTCACAAATTGTTACATTTAACTTACACTTGCGACTCCAGCTGCTTTAGATTTATGGCACCTTGACGTAATGAAGAATTTTCTCTTTTCAGCTCTTCACTACAAGGAAAAGATTAAAAATATTGAAGTCATAAATTGTTAAATTTAACTTACACATGCGACTCTAGCTGCTTTATTTTCGCCTTAAGAAACTGCTCTGAAGACGTGCTAGGAACAGATGCGACCATATTTTCTTTTTGTATTTCCTGTAAAGGAAAAACTTCTTCACGCCGCTGCACTTCCTCAATGACCATAGACTCCTGAAGCAAAGCGCTAACAATTTTTTTGTTTTCGCGTTTTAAAATTCGCTGACATCGTTCAGCATTTGCTGGAAGCGCCTCTTTGCTCACAACTGTTGGGACTGCGCCCGGCTTTAAGCGCATAGCTTTACCAAACCCTATCGAAACATTTTTTAAAAAATATTTATGTGGAAAGATCAAGACTTATTTACCCATTTCAACTTGGAGCCTTCTTTCGAAGTCTTCCGGCAGAAAATGAATTCCACAAATTCTTGCCGTTGCAGTGTCGACGTTTTGCCGGCAAAAAATCAGCCATTGCTTGCAAGCAATTTCTTCCTTTGGAAAATGGTAAAAACCAACATATTTATTTTTCTTGCTGTTGCAATTATTGCACGTCGCTACAGCACACTTCATTTTTATAAAAAACACACAAAATTATGAATTATAAGCACTAATAATTCTTTAAAACTTCAAGAAATAATTTTTCACATACAATTGCTACAAGTAAACAAAAGAATTTGTGACCGATGACGTCACAGCTATCAGCTGTGTTTTGTTTACAATATGGCGGCTCTTTTCTTTGCATGATCTTTATTTCTTGGTTCATGATGTGTGACCACAGTAAATTTTCTTCCATATAGATATGGTCTGAAAAATTTATACCCCAATGAATTGCCAAAAGTTCCTTTTCTATTATTGGTTTATTTATATCGTGTTTTTGTAATGATTTACTTGCATATGAAATTGGTAAATCTTCACCTATCTCACCCTGTGATAAAACAGCTCCTACCCAGCTAGAACAGTAACTGTTAGCTAACTTGTTATTTAACGCGAGTCGTAACAGAAAATCTGTCAGGCCCATATAAAATTTGTTCAATAAATATTTGTTCAGGCGGTGGGAAAAATCTAACAAGTATTGTCCTATACGTGTGACCTTGCATTTCGTTCTGGCACCCATGTTTTGTTCATTTAAAAAGACTAAAGCTGCACTCCACACACCAATAGGATATTACATAAGAAAAATCATAACAAATGTAAGCTTTTTATTTAAAACACAGTTAGCGGCCGCCCGCCGCTTGCCCACCGTAGCGTAATGGTTAGAGCTCAGACCTTTAATGCCAACTTACTCTGTCCGAATCGCGAGTTCAAGCCCTGGCTCAAACAAAAACACTAACTTTTTTTATTACTATTTTTTATTATTTTATTTCGGTATTTTCGATTTAAATGTCTTAAAAATACATAGTTTCATAAAATTACATAATTTTTTTCATATTAAAGTAAACATTGTGCATGTACAAACTAAAATTTATTTGACACATATAGTTTTTAACTAACAAAAAGGAAATTTATTACAAAGAAAATAATTCACACATAAATAGCACAACTTTTTCAGTACACTATCTGATTTATTATTTCATTTATATTTTATGTTATTTGAAACAATGTTATTTTATTTTTTTAGAAACTTTTTTGCACCGCTCAATTTATCTTGACTGTTTTCAAATTTTTTTCGATTGTATTTTGATGGTAAAAAAGCAAGATATACAAGCACATATAATTTTCCTTGTTTCACATAACATGACACCGTATGAATGTGTTAGTGTACACAAAATATTGTTTCATTGTGTTCGTAAACTTGTTAGCGCTGTCTAGCAGGGTAAAGCATAATTAGATGCATCCGTTGTTAGTACAAATGTTTTTAGTATCGGTGTAGTATCGGTGGATTTATTAATTTTTCTTTCAATGTCATGAACGCTTTTTAACATTTATTAGTCCAAATAAAAGGTTGATTTTTCTTTAAAAGTGTATTTAAACATTTTGCTATATCTGCGAAATCTGCTATAAATCGTCTTTAATAATTACAAAAAGCTACGAATCTTCTAACTTCATCTGCGTTTTAGGAATAGGGTTTCGCTTCTGTTTTATATTTTGCTGGGTCAGTTTTTATGCCTTCACGCGTTATTAAAGGTCCTAAGTAAACTACTTCAGTTTTTAAAAAGTTACATTTACTAGCATTTAATTTCAGGTTATATTTTCTAAAACGTTCAAAAATATCTATTAAATTTTCATTATGATGTTTTAGACTGCAACTAAATACAATAATATCGTCTACGTATAGGAATGCACTTGCATCTAACCCGCTTAATGCTATCGTAAGCATTCTCTGAAAACTGTTTGAAGATATTTTTAAACCGAAAGGTAGTCTTTAAAATTGATAATGGCCGCTTGACTTTGAAAAAGCTGTTAGTGGTCTAGAATTATTGTTTAAATTTATTTGGTGGAATGAACTTGTCATGTCCAGTGTAGAAAAATATTTGGCTCTACCTAATTTATCTAAAACATCTTCGAGTCTTGTTAATGGAAATTTATCGTTTATATTTTTTTTTTTGTTTAACTGTCTAAAATCTACTACTAAACGCCATTTCTTTTCATCATTATCGGCTTTCGTAGGCACCACTAATAAAGGTGAATTGTTTGGACTGATTGATAGTTCAATAATCTCCTCATTTAATAATTTTTGTACTTGTTTGTCAATTTCTTCTGTCTGTGAATGCGGTAAACGGTAATTTTTTATGTAAATTGGTGTATTGTCTGTTGTTTTTAAATTTTTTGAATAGAAATTATTTACTGAAAGTGGTTCATTTTCTAAATGAAAAACGTTTTGTTATTCTTTGAAAATTTCAATTATTGAATCATGAGCATTTTTGTCTTTAATGTCAATTTTTAAAGTTTCCAGTAATTTTTGAAATCTTTCTGGATTATGCTCTTAAGAATGATTAATTTTTATTATTTTATAGAAGTTCAAAGGTTTTATGTCAAGTTTTATATTTTCAAAATTATTAATAATTAGTGTTTAAAATTTTTATATGGCATATTCCTTTATTAGGAATTATAGTATTCCCTACAAAAACTCCTTATAAAATTTCTTCACTTAATATGAAGCTGTCCTCTTCTGGACTTAATTCAATTGAATGTACGATTTCTGTTCTAGCCGGTATAACTATTTTTGATATTTTTAATGGCTTAGTGTCTATAGGTAAAATTATGTCTACATTTCCTAATAAAAGTGTTAACGTGTGAGTTTCATTTTGCAAAGGTATTAAGAAAGAAAATCCCTTCCTAAATTCCATCTGTCTCAACATGAAAATTGTGAAATGTATTTATTTCGTCTAAGCTGAAATTTAAAACTGTAGTTCCAAGTGAACTTGTTTCCTCAGTTGTAATGCCTGATCATTGCATATTTCTTCATATAAAATATCTTGATTGATCGGTATGCTACTCTTTTTGCAGAGCGATATATCTGCACCTGTGTCTATTAAAAATGTTAATTTTTGTTTCCCGTTTTTGCAAATTATTGTTATGTAATTTGTCAATTTATCAGATATTCTAAAAATTTTTAATTCTCGTTCCCCGGAAGTGATTCGTTGTCTCCCGGGTCTTGCCCGTTTCCCTGATCGTAAAAAAAAAAAAATAAATAACTGGCCATTTCAGCCCTTGAAAGGACCTTGACCTAGCTTCTTATGATCAATTGTTTCCCTGATCGTACATTAAGTTTATTCGCCTAGTGTTGTTTCTATTGTCTCTATAGCTATTTTGTCCACCTTTTTGTGTGTTTCGATTATTGAAATTATTATTTTGATTACTATTTGCATAACTATTGCGTTGTTCGTACCTATTATTGTTATTATTTTGGCTATGATTATGATTATTACATCTACCTCTTTGGTTGTTATAATTATTTCTATTGTTATGTACGCTATAATTGTTCCTACCTCGTACTGAATTATTTTGATTGTACGCCCTATTGTTATTGCCTATTTTTCAAAACTGGTTTGGTCGGTTGCCCTCTAAAGTTGTATTGATTTCATCTAGGTTCTGTATTTACATACATTACTCTAGATTGATTTTGTTGTGAATCTTTTTCTACTTCTAAAGCAAGGTCTACAGCGTCGTCAAAAGTTTTTGGTACAGCGGCAAACAGGATCTGTTTATATTGTTCTTTAAGTCCATTCTTGAATACTGTCAGACTATAGTTACTATTCATTTTTGTTATGACTGAACGTTCTACTTAAGTCGCCTCAGTTCCTAGCGCTTCTATTTGAAATTTATTTAAATCGCCTATTATATTTAATATTTTATCTTTATAGCTGCCCACGCTTTGATTTCTTTGTGCGCAAGACGAAAGTGACATTTGAATTTGTGGAATTGATAAATTACTTTGAAATCTTTCTTTTAATTTTCTTTTAAATTCAATAAAATTTTGTGGTACTGATGCCGAAGTTATTGCTGTTCTCACTGTTTGAGATAATTTAACAAAAATAACAAAATCTAATAATGCTCTTTGGACATCTGGTGATAAATTGTTATTAACAATTTCTACGATTTTTAAAAATGGTTCTAATTCTTTTGTGTTTCCATTAAAAAACGGAATTGCTTTTACAGTAGTTTCTAAATTAAATTTGCCATTTCGTTTAATTCTGATATTTTATTCGAAATTAATTCTGAAATTTTAAAATAAATTTCTTTAAATTTTAATTTTAATTCTATCATTTCTTTTTAATCTAAATCTGTTTCTTCCACTAATTGCCTAAATTTTATTTTTATTTCATTCGCCTCAGCTAATCTCTGTTCTAATGTTTCCTTTTTAAAAATTCTATTATTACTTTTTTTAAAATTTGAAAATATTCTTATTAAATTATCTATCTCTGTTCTTAACGGGTCCATATGAAGTAATAAAATTTCAATTTAATGTATCTTTTTTTTTTAATTAATATTTAATGTTCTTAAGCGTTTTTATAACTATATATAACTTGATATTTAATACCTCAATAATTTTAACTGTTTCTTCATTTTTACAGTTGAATTTTATAAATAACAATGACTGATGGATGTATTTATTGCTTGCATTATTAAATATTTATATATATTAATAATACTTGTATGTAACTATTGTATAATTTGTGTTATTATAATTATTATTAAATATTTGTTCTAATGCGTTTTCATATTAAAAACTTATATATTTATCTATGTTGGATAAGCTTTCGTTACTTCTGTTGCAGACACAACAATCTCAGCCGTTTTACTCGTTTCTAGAGCATTCGATGAAACTAAAATATCTGCAGCTGATGCTTCACTTGAACCAATAGCTGCAATTGGTTTTTATTTCCCCACATTCTTGGTGCTGTTTGATGCATATTTAATATCTTCTTAAAATAAGAACTGGAAGAATTATTTTGAAGATGTTTTTTATGATACTTTTTCATTAATATAAAAATTTTATTAGCAAAAATGCCAAAATGTTGGGAATTGTTTCAAAAGTTGATTTTTTTTTTTTGTAGGGGTTTTGTAGGATCGTTACAGATCTGGTAGGGTTGCTTTAGCCTGGTGTATGCAGGATCGTAACAGATCTGGTTGAAGTAACCAGTCTGGTGTCCGCAGGATCGCCATGTAATGAAATCGTAATGAATTTGTATGGTATCTAATCTGGAGGATAAAACTCCTTTCTATCTATAGAAGATAAAACTCCTTTCAAAAGTTTAGTGATTCCCTATGTTACTACCTACGTTAACCAAGCAGTGTCGCCATAAGTTGGAACGAATATTGTAAGAGAAAAGACTGTTATGCTCGTTTTCAACCTCAAATCAATTCTGTTTTCTTTATTGAAAATTCTGTTCTTTTATAATAAAAATTGTCATAGTTCTAACATTGCAAATTATATTTCATATTTTACTTATTCCTATAGTATTACATAGTTTCTTAACTGTGTTCTTAGTTTCACTCAAAAATACTGTCATAGTCATTGATGACCCAATTTCTTTTGGTTCATCGAATTTCTTGCGTCCAAGCATAATTGCGTCACAATATATGTGAGTGCATTGTAGAGCAAGTGCACTGCTTTGTATGCTATTGGATTTGTAAGATGAGATCGCTGCTTTGTTTGTGCATTAGTGAAGCAAATGCAGCAACACCGAATGTAACAAAAGTGATTAATGTAGCGCAAGCAAAACGCGCAATGACTTAAATTAGTGCAACTGAGAAGGTGGTAAAGGGGAAATATGTAGATACACTACAATATCGCTCTCTTAGAAACCAAGTTCATATTGTGACAAAGAATGCCAAAAAAGCTTTTTGTAGAAGAGAATTAAATTTCAGTGTACCCCCAAAAACATTTTGGAAAAATTTAAAATCGTTTGGTTACAAAAAAGACACATCTGAATGTATATTGATGCTAATGTTGTTAATGACTACTTCCTCTCCGCCAGTGTATGTGATGATGGATCTACCTGTATACTTGATGAAAATCTTTTTCACAAATTAAATCGAGAGTTCACATTCGAAGTTTTAAATCAATATGAAGTAATACAATCAATGTTTTCAGTAAAATCCAACGCAATTGGAGATGACCTTATAAGCATAAAATTTATGAAGTTGATCATGCCTTTCGTTATATCTTCTAAAATACATATTTTCAATTTTTCTATTAAGTCATCTACTTTTCCGGGGAGATGGAAGGTGGCCAATATCACACCAATAGCTAAAATAAACAACACAGTTTTACCTCTGGACTTTCGTCCAATTAGTATTTTATCGGCTTTCGAAAAGCTCCTAGCGTCACAAATTGTCAAACATCTCTCTGCTAATAAGAGAGAACCAATCAGGCTTCAAAGCTAGGCATAGCTGCTCTCCAGCAATTGTGAAAATACTTGAAGATATTCTTCCAGCTTTTGACAGAGATGAGATCACAATATTAGTGCTATTGGATTTTCGAAGGCCTTTGATACTGTAACCTATGAAATTTTGATGAAAAAACTGCGGCATTTTTTTGGTTTAGGTTCAACAGCTTTGAAACTGCTATACACGAACTTGACAAATCGCCACCAACGAGTGTTAGCGAAAATGTCATCTTCACAGCTACGACACAATTTATCTGGGGTACTACAAGGTTCGATACTTGGCCCTATTCTGTTCAGCATTTTCATTAATAATATAGTACTGTCCTGCAAGAAGTCTTCTATACACATCTGTGGCGATGATACCCAGATCTACCTTTCTCGTCCTATTGGTCTTTTCGACGATTTAATATTTAGAGTCAATAAAGAAGACCTTGAGTGCATAAATATGTGGTAAAAAAAAATGTTTAAGATTAAATGCCAAGAAAACACAGGCGATAAGTATTTCCCGTCATCCATATGTTTTAGATAACCTTTCCCCATTACATCTTGCTGGTGCAAATATCACATTTGTAAAATCAGTAAAGAATCTAGGTTTCCTAATAAATTCTGATCTCAGTTGTATGGACCATATAAATGCTGATTTAGCAAAATCTACAATGTTCTGCGAAAGTTGTGGTACTCGGCATCGTGCTTACCACAAGACACCAAGCTTTAATTGGTAAAAACATTCATAGTACCAATTTTCTCATACGGTGCTTTAGTTTATGGCAACATTGACTCGGCATCTAAACAAAAACTGCAAGTTGTTATTAACAAGTGTGCTTGATACATCTACGAAAAAGAAAATATGATAATATTTCTGACTGCAATAAAGATCCTCGACTGTGATATTATAACTCATTGTAATGTTTGTAATCTCGTATTCTTGCATCAAGTTGTCTACACCCACACTCCTAAGTATTTATATCGAATGTTGCGTTTTTCACAATCTAGACGTACGTTAAATTTAATTGGTCATTATTTTAATTTTTTTAATTCTTCAAGATTGTTTTTTGTCAGTGTTGTAAAATGATGGAATAGTTTACCAATAGAAATTTAAACCGAAAGTCGTAAATCGTGCTTCAAATAGGCAGTAGTAAGGTTTTTAAAAAATAAACTGAGTAAATTAATTTGAATGGTTATTAAATATTTCAGTGTCATTGTTATCTTATTTATATTATAACTTGAAATTTTTATGCACATATCTAGTTTTAAGCTTATTTTATACTTGTATCTAATTTAATTTCAATACGTCAATTATGCAATTATTTATGCCATTTGTAACTGTACTTTATGAGACGAAAGTCCTACGGTACACCTAATATTCTTAATAAACACTATTAGCCCTTAGCTCGTCAATAATCTGAGGCTTGATGGCATGGGCGTCCGCAGGAATTTGTCGAGGGGGGGCAAAGGTATGCATTGGTGTGCACGTTTATGAAAATGAACCTGGAATGTTACCTATGAAATTTTATTGCCTGAGATTTTCTGTGCAAACTTTGTAAACACTGTTATTATATGAAAATTTATATTTTTCAATTTAACTTCCAGTATAAAGAACTTTTGGTTTACAAAATCATATTGACATTTATTAAATGTATTTAAAAATATTTAAAATAATTGTCGTTCATTTTTAAATATAGTTAAAGACCCGTGCAGACTGAAAAAGATATTTTCAAGGTATTTATTTTATTTTATTATCATTTAAAATAGCTTTTTTTGATTTTTTCTTTTGTTTGAATGAATGTGTGTGTGTGTGTATAATTTATTAAAAGAGTGCATGATTATCTTGTGTTTGTGTTTTAAAAATTTTTTAATATTCGTTTTTCTCGAATGCTCGTTCAGTTATGAACAGAGCAACATGCTTAATGTTTTTTTTAAGGTACTATTACCGTCAAGAATTTTCAAAAAATGAATTTTTGTTTTTGTACGTTTTTAGATTCTTTATACCTTCAATAATAACTGTCTAAAATATTAAATCGAAATTCGAAGCCAGTGCCGAGATATAACGACTCAATTGAAGCGCGCTCTCGGCTCGCAGGTGTAAAAAAAACTTTACACGTATTTTTCTCGAGTTTAGGTTTTTTTAACTGGCGGAATGTTTTTAATATCCGGATCTACTAGGCCGTTATTAATAATTTTTGCAGCATTTTGTTTGTTTTTATATCCTGTGTGGTAGTTTACCACAATTTGACCACAAAAAAAAAATATATAAAATTTTTGAATCTGAAAAAAGGTTGAAAAAAGGCGATTTTTGAAAAACATTTTCAAATGTCCGCCATTGTTTTAGCAGCAGTGTTTTTGAGAAGAAAACTTTAACACCCTATATTAAATGTACAATTAATAGAAAATAAAAATAAAAAATTTTTTTCGTACTCTTCAAGAACTGTTTAATACTGTAAAAAAAGTTTGATAACCATATATAATAAAGAAAGTGAAAAAAGAATTTTTGAATATAGCAATTATTTTTTACCATTCTAGACGGTAATAGTAACTTAATTAGACATGAATGTTTTGTATAATTTTAAAAATTTCTTTTGATTAGCCTTAGTTTTTTTCGAATGTGTAACATTCAGTCTATAGAGGGTCGGTAGAATAATTTTTATTTTTAAATCCTTCTAATGAGCTTACTTGGTGGTAAGAGAAAATAATTCTTAAAGGAAACCCATGCGCCTACACGGCTTTAACCAGGCATAAGGTAATGGGTCGTTTTCCACTTTTTTCATCGGGTTGAATATCTTTTTATATTTTTTCGGCTTCCTTCGTTCCTATTGTTAAGCTCCCACTTAGCAATGGGAAAATCCTAATATCCAACATTTTATTCATTAAACTTCATTCTCTTTTTTAGATGAGCTAAGTTTTTGTTAATATTTATTCAAACAATTTTTTATTTCAGATAGTAAATTATTATATTTTATTACAATTATATATAAGAACAGATTAGATTTTGATTAGTAAAAATAATTGACAGTAGCTAGACTTGGGATGAGAATGATTTAATTCTCATTTCAAGTAAACTAATACTCGGTGAGAGTAAGTTATTTTTGCTCTCACTTTGAGTGTGGTTAGATAAGGACTCAGACATAGTTAGACTCAGACGACTATACAACGGACTCAGACAGGACTTAGAGGCTTTTTTGAAACCGACCCGTCTCTAGCTCCCTTTGGCAAAGTGCGTTGACACTTTGTTTAAAATTATCAATATTGTTTTTAACAAACGTTGCGGTCCGCCTCGCTACTTTTGGTAGGAACAAAGTGTTGATACACTTTGCCATTCACACATCAAAGAACTTCGTGTTGATTTCTTAAATAATATTTAGACTATTTAGGAAAATAAGTTTCGTACCACCTAATATCATGTTTACATTACAGATTTAACTATGCAGTTTGGTAACTGTTTCTGGTGCTTACACTGCCAGTAGCGTAGTTAACTTTGTCATTATTTGACGTTAATTTTTATTACAATATGTAATAAAAAAATTAAAAATATTATTAAAATTAAAATATTACAATATGTGTGATAAAAGCCTTGTAGGAGTTTTTGTTCATCATTAGCAGGAAGTGTTTTCTAAACTAGTGGTCTTTAACCGAATCATCAAAAGAAAAGAAATTGTTTTCAAATATTTTTTTGCTTTTTTTATGTGACATTTCCTTGTCATTTTTTTAATATCCTTTTGTTCTTGATGAAAACACAATGTTGCATAGCAAAATGAGATGGTTTAGGTCGCAGTTTCAACTTAACTGCTTTGCGAGATAGTTAAGATTTTGTATGGGAAACTATGCAGTTAAGTATCCAATTTCAAAGTTAACTGTGTAGTTTCGAGGTCATGTAAACATAGTATAAGAAATCAGAACTTAAGAGTTTAAAACTTTGTAACATATAAGCAAAAATGTTACATATACACTAAGGGAAAAAAATATTAAATTTTTCCAAAAACTTTTTTAATTTATCCAAAAAGCGAGTCATTTTTGCACCAATAACGCATTTGCATAAATCGACTACGTAAATATTTAAAATTCTTTTTAAAACTTTTTTGTCTTGTCTCTGTCAATTGTGTACAAACTTAATAACACGCACAACACAATTGATCATAAGAAGCTAGGTCAAAGTCCTTTCAATGGCCAGTTATTTATTTTTATTTTTTTAAAAACTTTTTAATTAAATAAAATATTAAAATATTTAAACAGAAATAATAAAAAAAAAAAATAAAATTATGCACGAATTTTTTAAATATCTTTTAAAAATTAACTATTTGAAAATAAAACTATCACAAGATAGTAGATAGAATTCAAATATTTCTCACAAGCTGCGTCCATTAATGCCATTAGCATGGTTACTTTATTTTCTTTTTTCGTTCCTTAATATTATATTATTTTTGACAGTCGGTGCAATATTATGACACCATATGTCAAAAATAGTATAAAACTAAAGAACGAAAAAAGAAAATAAAGTAGCCATGCTAATGGCAATAATAAAGCAAACTAATAAAGCAAAATATGCAGGCAAATGAAAATCGGTGCGACACATTCGTGGGAAAATGTCGAGTTGTCACTCCACCCTACATATAATTGCATTATTTCAGCACGCAATCGCGCATACGTACGGCCAAATATCCCTGTTATACTACCCTTGCAACAAAAACGAAATGAGAATTATAAGAACTAAGGTTGCAACTGCAAGAGAACAGAGTGCGATGCTGTTGCTGCTTGTCGGAATATGTGTGTACGTGTGCGATGCTGTTGCTGCTTGATTGTATGGAATATGTGTGTACGTGTGTGGTATAAATAAAAATCAAATACGGGAAAAAAACGAGTTGTAGGGAAAATATTTGATTTATCCACGTAAATATTTAAATAAAATTGATACTCAGGCGTGGATAATGTTAATGGCCCAAAATACACTGTAGTGCTCAGTCTGCGTGAAACCGGGTTTCTATGGCAAGGGAGGTGAGTCAGCGGACGTGAAGTGCGTGAAATTTCACTCACCGAAAAAGCTGTAGTGACGATTGACTGACACGCACACATAAGTCAAGTCGTCATATTTTATTTAGGGGTTCACAAAATTTATCACACTAATACAATCAAACACAGTTCATGTACACGAAATAAAACTGGTTTCACGCAGACTGATCAGTGCAGTGTGTTTTTGAATGATTGACTGCTCACGCAGACTGAGCACTACAGTGTATTTTGGGCCAATATGCATTATTTCCCTTAGTGTACACATAGGAAATAAAAATATATAAAATTTTTCAGTTGAGGGGGGCAAGTGCCCCCCTGCCTCCTCCCCTGTGGACGCCCTTGCTTGATGGAGTATATTTTTCTTATCAAATAATCTCACAAAAAAGTCCAGGTCAAACCTGTAGATATGGGTGGCCAGTTAATGTCGCCATTTTTGACATAAACGTCCAAGGAATTTTCCTTAGGCCCATGTTAAACGGAGCTCGTTTGCTCGGTGTGCAATGAACACTTTTATTCTCTTTTCTCAATTTGAACGTTGGTAGGTCACACGACAGAAATATGCTTCGCCGAGCTAGTTTTAACATTTCATTACAGTTCCTTGCTTTTTCTCCTACAATTTATTCAAACAAGGGTTTCCTACAACTATTTTCTTCATACTGTTATAGTACAATAGTAGCACTTTTCTTCACAAAATGTTCTTTTCAGCTACTTAAACGCCCAAATCCTTAATTTCACCACACAGCAACACTGTTGCACGGTGCTCGCTGCCATGTACACCGAGCAAAAATGAACATATTTTGCTCGGTCTACGAAGTGTTCATCCTCTCACAGTCTCACTGATTTTTGACAGTTTTGCATTGGAAACAACAACAAAATTATTTGCACGCCGAGCAAACGAGCACCGTGTAACATGGGCCTTACAGAAACTGCATTGTTCGATTTGCAGTGTGACATGACGCACCGTCTTGTTAAAACTAGAGACTGTCCAAACCTTATTTATATATATGTGGGCAGACATAATACGCCAACATCTACCGATATCGATTTCCATAAACTGTTTCGCATTCTCGAAGAATGGTTGAAGAAAAAATTATGGTTTTGGCGCAAACGCCGGCCCAGAGTTACTATTTAGTCATGCAATGGTGTTTCATGGATCTCGTGTTTATTTTCCGTTCCCCAAGAGCGGCAATTTTGCTGTTAACATCGCGGGAGAGCGTGGAATGGGTCTCGTCATCAAAATTTGGTTCCAAAAATCAAGCTCAGTGTCAACCATGCGAGCGACTGTTTCGCCGTATTTTTTGCGACGTGGATGGTCTGTTACCAATATTTTTTTTACTCAAATTGCACTTTTACGGAAACAAATGTAAATCATCTCTCAAAATGATACATCCTTCAAAAGTTGTAAAGTGGTTCCAATAACGACAAAATACTGAGCGCGGAGACGATACAACACATGTGGGTTCTCAACAACACTCTCTTCTACCGCCATTAATCAGTTGATTGAAAAGTTTTGGGCGCTGATGAACGGCATGTAAACGATCTACCACTAATACGTGCTCAGCAAAATTTGACGTTGAGTTAACACAACTTAATTGAACGACTATTTTCAATGTACAGCGGCACTATTACACGCGTGTTTTCGGTGTGAAGCGATTCATGGAAAATTTGTACTAAATTGACGTTCCAAAAAACTGTCTGCTCTAGTCAATCAGCTGATTAATGTCAAAGTTAATAGTATTGGTAAATATAGCGCACCCTGTACGTCTGTCGTCTGGTGCTCAAATACCTGTTTAATTGCTGTTTAATTGGTTTGTTGTGTTCTGCGAATTTTGTAATGTCGAATTTAGTTGAGCAAAAAGTTCGTCTGAAATTTTGTATTTTCAACAAAATATCATGTGGAGAATTGTGTAAAATTATCAGAGTTCTGGAGAAAAAACTTGTTTCTCGTTTCATAAGCATAAGGGATCTGACGGAGTTCCACATCCGCAATAATGTGACATCTGCACAGTATGTGGTTTATTCGTTTTTTACAAATCATCTCATTTTGTTACAAAAAATAGGACTATATCCTATTGATTAACGCAGGCCTTAAAAGGGAAGTGGCAGCACCACAATTTAAGTCTTTTAAAATAAAAAACAAAATATATATAACGTATAAGATAAACTCGAAAATTACTGAATATAAATCATCGATCATTAAAACACAATTTTTTTTCCCCCACGACTGGCAGCACCTTGACGAAAGCAGTCCCTCCGACTGCTGGGTGTGGGGGCTTAAGTTTCTCACAGGGCTGTGTTACCAAACAAACTCGGTGAGAACAACTAAGCCTGCCACTCCTCCCCTGCCCTATCCTGAAACATACCTTCTCTCCTTCTCTTTCGCCCTGGGTCGGATCAAGGTGTCATGCGTACCGTGCCGAGGATCAGCCTGGCTGAGGACCCAGTCTAAAATAATTGCTCAGTCGCGAACGGTGTGCTCCGGATACCTGGCGACCTCCGGTTCTATTCAGCCTTGCCCAGGTACTGCGGATCTCTGCCTGGGTCGACCGTCCCTTCTCCGCCACTCGTGGGAACCAAACATGAACGACAACAACAAAAACAACACACAAAAAACCTCAACACCCAAACGGGGGTCCGGACCCCAAACAAAAAAACCGGTAGGAACCTCCGGTTCCAATCTCAAAGCTGTGGTACCACCAAGCTCGAAACCTACCACACAGGGTCAGACGATGATAGTGATACCATCAGATCATCGCCCCTTATCAACAACAGCAAGCACATCGAAAGCCTGTGTAGCTGACATTGGACCCTCCGGTTCCTTAAGCAAAGGTAGCAATCGACGCGGAGACGCGGGTTCAACCAATGTATCTGGGACCAAGGAAAAACCAATGGTCAGCGCCAGGGCGACCGATTTTGCAAGAAGGGATCCTTTAAAGGCAGGTTACCTAGACCGCAGGAAGACATCCCGTATTCTTCGACGCCTGGCTACCGATCCTATCAAGGAGGGTCAGGTCTCAAAGGATGACCTGAGGAAAGTCAGGGAGGATATAGAATGGGCAAAGAAGGTTCTACCGGACTTCACGCCCGAGCCTCCCCGCGCAAAGCTTCCGGCCACGAAGAGAAACCGCTCTGTGGAGGAACCTGCAAATACGAACCAGACCGCCAAGAGGGCCAAAACCCATGGCGTGGGGTAACGATCCTTCGCAGAGGTTGCCAAGGACAAAATAGTCATAGGGGTCATAGACCAGAACAGCGAGGACGGTAAAATACCGAAACACCAATGGAGCTGGATAGAAGCTTCGCTCGCCAAGGGCGCCTTGCAGGTCCTCAAGGACAACCCTGGGCCACCCCCGTAATGTACGGACGCAGGATGGTTTCAGGGTAACGTCAAGCTGATGGCCTGCGACAACAGCAGATCCGCTGAGCTATTTAAAGCGGCGGTTGAGAAGGTCAGGGAGGTCTACCCAGGCGCTCGGCTAAAGGCTGTTATCTCGGAAGAGATTCCGTCCAGACCAAGAGCTAGGGTCCGGGTTCCAGTCACTCCATCTGAATCCGAGGAGATCCTAGAGATGTTTAAGGTCTTCAATCCAGACATCTCCACACACAATTGGAAGGTGGTCATGCTGGAGCCCAATGCCGAGGATCAAACGGTCGGCACCAAGAGGTCCAAGATGGAGATCTTGCTGATCCTCAATAATGAATGTCTTGACAGGCTCAACAAGGACAGCACTCTCAACTATGGATTCGGCAAGGTTCACCCGAGAATCTATAAGACGGACACGGTGTCACTGGTTGGTCGTGCGGCTTCCAACGCCACGACTGAGACTACCAGTGATATCGAAATGGCGTCGGGAAGTGAGGATGAGCTGTCGTCCGCTTCCGAGCTTGCTGCTGCGATGACCAGCCTCTACAGCGAGCAGGATCTTTTGGGAGAACCCCTCAGCGACGAGGAAGCTGACACTACGGTGGTTGGAGTACCAGAGGATGTTCCGGGTACTCCAAATTAATCTCCACCACTCCAAAGCAGCATCTGCTGCTCTCCAGCGTCACCTGGCAACGGGTGATGTCGACTTGGTGCTCATTCAGGAGCCCTGGATAAACAACAACAAAATCCTGGGCCTGAATACACCAAACTATAAAAACTATCACGTCTCTAATAAAGGTAAAACTCGAACCTGTATATTAGCTAAACATAACTTAAATTGTTTTATTCTCCCTCAGCTTAGTCATGGAGACCTCACGGTGGTCAGCCTGGAGTTGGGCCACAAAAAACTCAGGGTGGCCTCCTATTACTTCCCGTATGACGAGGATATACCCACACAGTCATTTCGGAAACTGGTAAAGGAAACCACCCCTGCCGCGCACATAATACTGGGTGGAGATGCCAACGCACACCATTCGCAATGGGGCAGCACAAACAACAACGATCGAGGTGAGTCACTCTTTAACTACCTACTTAATACAAACCTAAATATATTAAATAAGGGCAATGAACCAACATTTATAATTAAAAACCGAGAGGAAGTCCTGGATGTCACCCTAGCATCTGGAAACTTCTCGGACGAAATTTATTCATGGAAGGTCTTAAAAGAACATTCGTTCTCAGACCATAGGTACATAGAATTTGGCTGGAAGGAAACTAATCAATCCCTGCCTCAAAAAATAAGAAATCTCCGTAAGACAAATTGGAGATGGTATAATAAAATAATCAAGAGGTCCTTGACCTCAGATAGTTCTCTCCACGTGACAAACAAGGAAGGTTTAGACGCCCTTGTACAAAACTTTACCAAAAAGTGTTCGGATGCCCTTAACAGAGCATGTCCGGAAAAACTACAAAAGAAATCCCGTAAACCAGTATGGTGGTCTCGGGAAATTGAAATCCTCAGAAAGGACTGTCGCAGAGACTTTAACTACGCAAGGCGTAGCAATAGCGAGAACGCATGGAAAACATATAAGTCCAAACTAGGTAGTTACAAAACAGCAATTAGGAAAGCAAAAAGATCATCTTGGCTTTCCTTCTGCACAGATATAGAAAGTACTTCTGAGGCCTCAAGGCTTAGGAAAATACTTGCAAAATTCCCAACAGCACCAAGCTTTCTTCAAAAAGAAGATGGTACCTGGACAGACTCATGTATCGAAACCTTAGATACACTCATGGACGTACATTTTCCTGGAAGTGGTCACACTAACAACTCCAGCTTTCAAACATCCTCCTCCGAACTTACACCTCAGCAGATTGGGCAGCTAACCAGCAAGGAGAATTTAAGATGGGCGGTATACTCGTTCCAACCTTATAAATCTCCGGGTCCCGATAGCATTATACCAGCTCAACTTCACTATAGCTTCAACGCAATAGTACCCTGGCTTCAGGCGATCTACCATGGTTGCCTACTCCTTAACTACATTCCATTAGCTTGGAGAGAGACGAAAGTCATATTCATACCGAAAGCGGGTAAATCCTCTCACACTAAACCGAACGACTTTAGACCCATAAGCCTCTCCTCCTTTCTGCTTAAAACACTGGAGAGGCTTATTGGGCTTCTTCTTAAGCCGAAACTCGACCAGCTCCTTAAATCTCAGCATGCTTATATAAAAGGCAGATCGACAGAAACAGGTCTCCACTCTCTTGTGTCTACAATTGAAAAATCACTTGAGAACAAAGAATACACGCTTGCAGCCTTTCTAGACATAGCAGGTGCATTCAATAACGTCCTCCCCTGTGCGGTCACCTCTGCCTTGTCAGAACTGGGGGTGGAGGATTTTCTCGTGAGTCTCATCCACCAGATGCTCTTGGGCAGGGTGGTAAACTCAGAACTGGGGGAATCCTCTATCCGTAGATTTGTAAGCAGGGGGACTCCACAAGGGGGTGTTTTGTCTCCGCTTCTGTGGTCCGTGACGGTTGACCAACTGTTGCGTATCATGGAGGAGGAAGGCTACAAAGTTATTGCATATGCTGATGACATTGCTCTTGTCTTTAACGGAAAATTTCCTCAAACTCTCTGTCAACTCATGGAGAGAGCACTCGCAACCCTCTCAAGATGGGCGTCCTCTTGTGGTTTGAATGTAAACCCGGAGAAAACAGATCTCATCCTTTTCACCAGGAAATATAAAATCCCTAACTTAGAACCTCCGCGTCTGAACGGCACAAGGTTGCTCTTTAGTGACAGCACGAAATACCTAGGAGTTATTCTGGATAAGAAACTTATCTGGAATGACAACATAAATGAACGTGTTAGAAAAGCAAACATAGCTCTGTTTGCCTGTAAAAAATCGATTGGGAAAAAATGGGGTTTTTCCCCTAAAATAGTACGCTGGATCTATACGGAAATTGTCCGCCCCATATTTATATATGGCTCACTGGTATGGTGGAGGGCCCTGAATAAGAAAACTATACTTCAGAAATTTGCTAAGGTTCAAAGAAGTGCAAGTCTATGTATTACCGGGGCATTATGCTCAACCCCAACTAGTGCTCTAAATGTCATGCTTCACCTTCCTCCTCTAGATATCTTTGCCAGAGAATGTGCTAACATAGCAGCTCTCAGACTAAGAGAATCTGGAAATTGGATAGGTAATAATTGCGGTCACACATTAATTCTAGACTCATCTGTCCCTGACAGAACAGATTACTGTGTGCCCTGCTTAAACCTTGAAAAGAACTATGAGGTTCTCATCCCTTCACGGCTAGACTGCGTTAACAAAACCCTCCTTAAAACCACCGGCATTAAAATCTTTACTGACGGATCTAACAATAATAACAGATCCGGATAACAGATGAAGGATAACAGATGACGGATAACAGATGACGGATCTTCAATAACAAGTAGGGGGAGGTATCTACTCCCAGGATCTTGGAATTGAAGCTTCTTTCAGACTCCCAAATTACTGCAGTGTCTACCAGGCGGAGATGATGGCCATTCACGAAACCGCTAAGATTCTAGGTCAAAAAGACCTCAATGGAAAAAGTATCCACATCTTTTCAGACAGTCAAGCTGCGCTCAAGGCGCTAAACTCACATATTGACAACTCCAAAATTCTCACTGAATGCCGCAGATCTCTCAACGAGATGGCCAGGTTATTCAGGATCCACCTCGTATGGGTACCCGGACACAGGGATATCGAGGGCAATGAACTGGCTGACGAACTGGCAAGGAAGGGTATGACCTCTAACACCCTCTTAAACGAGGACTTTATTGGTATTACCATTTCCTCCTACAAACTCCGGTGCAGGAGCAAAACTTTAAGCCTTGCACAAGAATGCTGGGAACAACTTGACACATGTAGGATAGCTAAGCTAACGTGGCCTTCCTACGACTTAAAACGCACCAACTCGCTGCTTGAACTTAACAGGGTAAACCTGTCTAAAATAATAGGAATCCTCACGGGTCATTGTTTAATCGGAACGCATGCTCTTCGCTTAGGAGCTATATCTAATGACTTATGCAGAAGCTGCATGTGCGAAGAGGAAGAAGAAAACACTCAGCACTTCCTCTGCGAATGTCCGGCACTAGCTAGAAGGAGAATGGCAACTTTGGGCCATCCCTTCCTAAGTGGACTTACCGAAGTCTCATGCCTGAATATTAGGCATATTTTAAAGTTCATACTCCGTTCCAACTGGTTTATAGAGGAGGGGAATCTCTAGTTAAAAAGGGATTATGTGGTGTCACAACGGGCCTGTACTGGCCTAGGTGTACGAGTCGTCTATCGGCTCAGCCACTTCAACCTAACCTAACATAAAACACAATTTTGAAAAGGAGTTTGCAGCACATTGAAATATAATTTAAAACTTAAGCAAAAAACATAAACAAAATATTTTGGAAATCTATGTTTTCTGTAAAGTTTTTGTGTCCTTTTGTGTCCTTCATCATAAATTCTTAATTTTTTTTATTCAAATCTTTGAGATATTTAATTTTATTTCTACGGAATCAATGAAAATCCAGGAAATTATCAAAAATGAAAATGTGAATATATAAAAAAATTTTTTTGAGCAAATGTATATTAATGCATATTAATTGTGAAAGAAGCCAATTCTAAAATATCAAGATAAATAAGGTATAAAACTCGGAAATGGCTCAGCTGATTTCAATAACTTTTTTGTTTTGTTCGCTTCAATGCTGATGTGGTTTAGGAAAAAAGAAAATTAAGAAGAACCTGAATGAACAGCGAAAAAATCGAAAAAAAAACCGAAATTGGTAATTTTTCGAACCATTTTACAGTGTTCATTACAACTCCAAGAAGAGAATGATCTGACATAGGTCCACGCAGTCAGTAAAATTCGCGGCAAGCTACATGTAAGCCACACTGATAACCAGCGAACGAAGGACAATGAAAGCAGTCAGACTATTATGTCCAAATAAGTGACATACTTAAACAAAACAGAGTGGCAAACATAAGAATACGCATAACTCGAGAATGGATCGTTCGATCTGAGATATCTTTTCTTTTTTTTTTGACGTAGAATACGTCGTTCTCGGAGGTAAGTAGGGTGGTTGATAGTGATCAGGTGTCGGTATTTACACTACTTTTTGAGCCTTTGGTGGGCCTAAAGTACTAATCGTACAATGTTGATCTTAGCACTTGTTGGTCTGCTTGATCCTCAATGCGACAAAAATTCATGTTAGAACTGTCTAACTTATATCAATTTTACACAATTACATGAAATATAAAGCCAACATTTGATGTTTTTGTTTGCTTAAACTTGCTATCTATTATCGACGGCTTCCGGTTTTTTCGACGGCGAAGACAGCGCCATCTAGCGTGAAGACATAAATCTTATAATTAAAAAAAAGCATACTTTTGGGGGCATGTTGTTTTTAACAGACTCGCGTAGCCCAGTAATACTGAGTAATTTTGAGGGGCATGCTTTTTTAACAGAATCTGTTATTGAAATGTCAAACGCAGCCAATTAAATATCCGGGCATATTATCGACAGTGAAATTTTGACACATGGGTTGTTGAACTTGATAGCATTGAACAAATTTTGTTTGCTTGTTTAAGTTTTCTACCTATTTATGGACAGTTTCCGGTTTTATCGACAAAAGCATAAAATTTGTATGGGAGCCCCCCTAAGGAGTGGTCGGAGGGAATAGGTGTCAAAGGCAAAAATTTTCCTTTTGCAAAAGTAATGGGGGTTGGTGATACATATTAACCCTCTCCGGCACTCTCTTAAAGGTCATATCCTCAGGTGTATGGAATAAATATTTTTAAAAAAGATGTCATCAAAAGCGAATTGAATAATTCTACGTCTTGTGTTACGACATAGTCGAAACTACTGTATCTTTTTTTTTTGTTGTGTTCGCCTCAGCATAAGGAAGCTTTTAATGGCTTAGAAAAGTTTGACAATTCTCCGGGAAAATTGAAAAATCGATGTTGCATACATTTTGTATGAGCAACATTTTTTTCATTTTAATCGTAATATTACAGTTCAAATGGTAATGTGCGCCATTCACGAAGATTAGCGATTCGCCGCACAAATCTTAGCCCTCAGCAACACAGCGAACTGAATGAGCATCTTCGAGCACATGCGTTGTGAATTCGTGCAGAACGAGCGAAGTAGAAACGAAAAGCACACACAGCTGCTGAACGATTGAAACAGTAGCGCGATCGCGATCTGCATCGTCAATTTTAATAAAAACGCTTTCTGTCATTCCATAACCAATTGCAGCAGATTAAATCAATGATTGCCTCAAGCTCTTGTATTTGTGACGTTAAGTGAAGAAGCGAATATGCTAGTTGCGTTGCAAAAAATTATTGACAATTGGTAATGGAGAAGAACTAGTCGACGCTTTCAACGAATTAATTCCGTTCCCGCCATATTCCTGCCATTTCACAACGACGAAAGAGGAACTCATTATAAATGTGTTCCCAAACATCGTCCAGAATTATGTAAACTACTATAAATTGAGTGCACGAATTTTGGCAGCGAAAAATAAGTATCTCAATGATTTGAATTTCATAATTCAAAATGCAATTGCTGAACTATTTTTTTTTTTTTTTTTTTTAGACTAAACCAACGCTCAGGGGATGCCCCCTATAAATGCGAAAGCATTGTGTTGATTCGGAAGAAGGGTGATAGTTAGTTGGAGGGTGGAAAGATGGAGTAGTGTCGGTGAAGATTAGTTTTAAATTTACATAGTTCAAAACTGCCGGGGAACACGCTCGCAGGGAGATTGTTCCACAATTTTATTGTACGACCGAAGAACGAATTATCTCGGTAATGCGAGGTTCTATTGCGCATCAAGGCAATGGTATAGGGATGGGCTTGGTGCGCTGCCCGAGTGGACCTGGGAAACACACGAGCTGGTGGCATCAGGTCATGTATCTCCCTTGAACACTTCCCATGGTAGTACCTATACAAAAGGCTAAGGCAACCAACATTGCGTCGATGCCCAAGAGAATTGAGAGAAGATGAAATGTTTTCATTTCCTATCAGATATATCGCACGTCGTTGAATTCGGTCCAGAAGCTCCAAATTAGATCTTGAAGCTCCTGCCCAAATGTGCGAATTGTACTCCATTTTCGGCCTTATATATGAGGTATAGATCACGCGTAGGTCAGTAGGAGTGAAGTATTTCTTACACCGTTTTAAAAAACCTAAGCACTTGGCCGCTTCTTTCGACACATCGAAAATGTGATCGTTCCAGCGAAGATCAGATCTGATTGATATGCCCAGAACGTCAAGAGCATCTGACTCCGCGAGATCCATACCGTTCATATTAAGGGGTGCTAAGGGGCAATTCACTCGTTTGTGAGTTAACAGACAGCACTGAGTCTTGCTAGTATTAAACTCGACTCTAGCCCCCACTCGGAGATTTTTTGCAAGTCATTAAGCAGTGTGTCATTCATATGTTGCCTCTTTCTCTTAATCTCCAAAGAGCTCGGGCGTTTTTTGAAAGAATATGAATGACAAATGCTGCTGTCATCCGCAAACGAATGAATTGGGTTATGAGTCAACGACAGAAGGTCGTTGATAAAAACCAGAAACAAAGTTGGCGATAGGACTGAACCCTGTAGCACTCCAGCTACGATAGCATGTTCACTGGATGAAATACCGTCGACCACGACACGAATCGACCTGTCCTTAAGAAAACATGTGATCCATCGAGCAAAGTTACTACCAACACCATATGCAATTAGTTTTGACCAGAGAGCTTTATGCCACACTCGGTCAAACGCCTTAGAAATATCCAGAGCAACAACCCTGCTTTCACCAAAGAAGTGAACACATTGTTTCCATTTCTCTGTGAGAAACGCCATTAGGTCACCAGTAGAGCGAGCCCTTCGGAAGCCATATTGACGGTCGCTCAGCAATTCGTTGCGCTCCAGATAGTTCATAAGGTGGAAGTTTATTACACTCTCCATGACTTTGGAGAGCGTAGAGCATATCGCTATGGGTCGGTAGTTCTCAGGGTTCGTGGCATCGCCCTTCTTAGGTACCGGCTGAACATTCGCAACCTTCCAACAAGATGGAAATACTCCTGTCCTGTATGAGATGTTGAAAAGGTTACGCAAAGGTCGAGCCAGTGTAGAAGCACACATTTTAAGCACAATTGGTGGTATACCGTCGGGGCCAGAGGATTTGTTTATATTGAGGTTTGCAAGGACTCTTTTAACTGCTCTCGTTCGAAAATAAATCTCCTGCATCGAAGACGATCTATTCTCTATAGAAGGCAGTGGCTGATTGCTAGCCGGAATTGTGGAATTTTGTGCAAACATTCCAGCCAATAGGTTCGCTTTATCAGCCGAGTCAGTGAAGATTTGGTCACCCTTTAAAAGAGCAGGAATCGACGAGGACGTCTGATTTTTAACTCTTTTAACGAATGACCAAAAGTTTTTGCTCCCTTTGGGGCAGAGAAGAACCTGTTCTCGAATGCGAGTTTCATGAAGAAACTTTTCGCGTTTTAAAGCTGCATTACAGCGATTCCTAGTCTCAATGCGAAGTTTTCTGGTATCAGCATTCTTGTTGGAATGCCAATTCTGAAAGGCTTCCTCTTTAGACCTGACTGCAATCCTGCAAGTCTCATTAAACCAGGAGTGGTCTTTTGGTTTAATACTTCTCATTTTGCAAAAGTGCATCAAGTGCGATCGAACCCTGAACTTCACCCACATGGAACAAAACTCCGGATCGGTAACGCTCAGACTCCGCTCGCACTGATATGCTTCATCTGTTCTTATAAAAAGGGCGATCTCCCTATGCAAAGAAAACAATGGCAGTAAGTGATACCCAGGTATATGAAAATCCAGTGGATCTGCATCCTCGCTCACCTGGGTCTCACTCAGTGCCATTATTTGAGGCCTATTAAGAGTACAATATGCATAAACCGAGAAAAAATTCCTCCTCAGTCCACGCACATTGCAAAAATCTATACGAAAATGACCCGACATTTTCTTACAGTGTAAATTTTAAAACTAAAAAAGGTATGTGGGTAATTAGCTACAACTGCAAAGAGAATAACACCGAGAGCATAAACGAAAAGTACAGAGGGAAATGTTATGCCTTTGCCTCAGCACAATTCTGCTCACAGTGCAACCTCACTCACAGTTGCAACTAATCGGAGAGGATGGAGGAACAGACGGACACGAAAAAACAACAATTACTTACGCTGCGAGGAGCATAGAAAAGCCCCTCGCGTGGTTAGCTAAAAAAAAACTCAAGCGATGTTGTTATTGCTGCTGGCGGCTGCTGTAAAAACAGGTTCCTGCTCGTTTTTGTTGTTGTTGTTGTTCAGCTGTGAATCTGTAGTTGCTGTTTTTCCTTTGTTCATTTCTTGCTTTGCATATATATATATTTTCTTTTTGTTTATTTATTTATGCTTATTTTTTTTTTTTTTTTTTTATTATTCTTTTCCTTTTTAGTTTTATTAAAAGCATTTAATTTAACATTTAACTTTAACACTTTCACTTTAACACAAAAAACACTGAACACAAAACACCGACGGCACGATTGGACATATACAACCAAAACACAATTAATAAAAACGAGCAAGGGGAAGGTCGACCGGCACGTCCGTGCCCCTTGAATTACGCAACACAACTCCCGCCATATTCCTGCCATTTCACAACGACGAAAGAGAAACTCATTATAAATGTGTTCCCAAACATTGTCCAGAATTATGTAAACTGCTATAAATTGAGTGCACGAATTTTGGCAGCGAAAAATAAGTATCTCAATGATTTGAATTTCATAATTCAAAATGCAATTGCTGAACTATTACATTCGTTCAGAAAGTTGATTATGTCCAAACGCAGCAACCAATTATCGGACGGAGTTCCACCACATAATTTACGACTGAAGATTGGATCTGTTATTATCATGCTGCGGAGTCTCAATCATCCGAAATTGAAGAGGCAAGGGAAGAAGATTGGTCGTGACGCAACGAATAATATCATTCTAGCAACGATACTCAAAGGCAAATTCAAGGGCGAGGAAGTGCTAGAACATTCCTAGAACTCCATTGATTCCAACCGATGTAACTTTCGAGGGCAAACACATGCTATTAATATTCAGTTCGCCTTGCATCACCATGATAATTAGAATTGATTATAGGATTGTGTGCTTGATTAAATCAAATCTAAACTTATTATCTACCTTAAGAATATAGAGAACATACAAGTAAAAACATTATATTTTATTTATTATTTATTTATTTATTTATTACAATACAATATTACAATAACAATTATATCATAAGTAATTAAATAATAATGTTAAGCCTGCATTCTGTAATTCTCAAGGAACTAGAAGCGAATGCAGTTTTTAAACAAAGTATAAAAGTATATAATCTACATGGGGTCATTTAAAATAAATTAAGATACAAACTTTATTATACGAATAGAAAATTTTAATTTAAAGTTGACAATAGAACCTTATGTATTTAGTTATTAGATAGTTGAAGCACCTCTAGTACTATTTTACCCTGTGTGTTCACCCTTATAAGCTTTGTCAAACTACAACCCTGCTAAAATCTGCAACCCTGTCTAAAAACTACATCACTGTCAAAACTACAATGCTGTAATAATTTAACCATATTATAAATGCAACCCTGTATGAATTTTTGTATAAAAGGAGCTCAAGCTCGCATAGATTGATCATTCACTCTTAGCGCTTAAACTTGATTGCATACGAGTACGACTAGTTCGGACCGGATCAATACAACTTAAGAACTAAGAATTGTGAAGGCAAAATGAACCATAATTGTCAAGTTTATGTTTTTAAGTTTTATTGAATAAATAAAAACCTCAATTCCGCTGAAAACTACCCGCATTTTCAATGCGCAAATATAATTTGCGCAGTCAAAATAAAAACAACATTTCATTGGCGCCCAACTTAGTGGCCAGCGGCAGCGAGTTTCACACAGCTTAAAACGCAACTTCATCGAGCAACGTCAACGTCACGTCAGCTGAAAATGCAGCTTCATTGAGCAACGTCAACGTTACGTCAGCTAACAACGCTTCAGCAGAACGCGGCGAAACGTCAACAAGCAGTGCTCAAATCAGTTGCATCCACGTACGAAATTCGGACCGGATCTCTGATTTGACAATTGCCAGCGACGCATCATCGGCCAGCAACGCGCATTCAGGAAAAGGCAACGCGTTAATAAGTAGTGTTCAAACCAGCTGCATCCACGTACGAAATTCGGACTGGATCTCTGATTTAACACATGCAAGCAACGCATCTTCAGCCAGCAAAGCGCAATCAGCAAGAGCCATCGCATCTATAAGCAGTTTTCAAACCAACAGCATCCACGTACGAAAGTCGGACTGGATCTCTGATTTCACACTGGAAAACGTCACATCTTCAATCAACAGCATCCACGTACGAAATTCGGACTGGATCTCTGATTTAACACATGCAAGCAACGCATCTTCAGCCAGCAAAGCGCAATCAGCAAGAGCCATCGCATCTATAAGCAGTTTTCAAACCAACAGCATCCACGTACGAAAGTCGGACTGGATCTCTGATTTCACACTGGAAAACATCACATCTTCAACCAACAGCATCAACGCATCAGCGGCCACCGGCCCAACATCAGCTAGCATCACTCAAAGCATCCACGTGCCAGCATACCGGGTTTTGGAGGTTATAAACAAGAACTGTTCATATTATCCTAACAACAACACGTCTAGCAGCTCTACAGTTTTTAACTATATAAACAGAGCATCAACTATGGCAACCTTTTCCACAGAACAATTTCAGCAAATAATGGCAGTCATCGCTGATAACACTAAAACAGGTACTTTTACACGTTGCACAGCGCGTTTTAAAGAACAACAAATAGCTTTTGACACACAAAAAGAGCTTCTTACGACCACAACGATCTTAAAGCAAGCTGAAGATGGCTTGCCATTTATTTTGAAAACAAATTCCAGTGGATATGCACTCGGAGCAGTTTTACTCCAGGGGGAGGGCCCTGAGGAACATCTCATTGAATATGCTAGCAGGCTTCTGACCGATGCAGAACGAAACTATTCAACCATTGAAAGAGAAGCCTTGGCAATTGTTTGGGCAGAACATAAGTTTCGAGGCTATCTTAAGGGAGCTGAAGTAAAACTTATCACTGATTATCAATCTTGGGAAGAGAAGATGCAGGACCGAAACAAGGAAAATAGTAACAACCATAGACGAAATCAATCAGATTTTGACATCGGCTCCCAAGTACTAGTTACCACCCATGTTCTAAGCAACGCCACTAAAGGTATAACTTCAAAATTCATTCCGAAAAGAGATGGCCCTTATACAATCATCAAAAAGACTGGATCAACAAGCTACGTTATTGCACATGAAGACGATTTGAATTTAGCACTCGGTACATACCACGCCTCAGCATTAACACCATTTCGAAGCTCAACAGACAACGAAGAAAGACCAGTCAACATGATACGACGTCGAGGACGTCCAAAGAAAACATAATTTCTGATACTTCATCGGGACGATCAAAGTATCAGAGGGGGAGACTGAAGCACCTCTAGTACTATTTTACCCTGTGTGTTCACCCTTATAAGCTTTGTCAAACTACAACCCTGCTAAAATCTGCAACCCTGTCTAAAAACTACATCACTGTCAAAACTACAATGCTGTAATAATTTAACCATATTATAAATGTAACCCTGTATGAATTTTTGTATAAAAGGAGCTCAAGCTCGCATAGATTGATCATTCACTCTTAGCGCTTAAACTTGATTGCATACGAGTACGACTAGTTCGGACCGGATCAATACAACTTAAGAACTAAGAATTGTGAAGGCAAAATGAACCATAATTGTCAAGTTTATGTTTTTAAGTTTTATTGAATAAATAAAAACCTCAATTCCGCTGAAAACTACCCGCATTTTCAATGCGCAAATATAATTTGCGCAGTCAAAATAAAAACAACATTTCATAGTTATATTAAGTAGACAATAGACATCTTGATAGGACAAATCAAAAAGCCACGACTTCATCTGTTTTAAAAAAGCAAATTTATTACGAAGGCACCTTATGTTGCTTGGAAGGCAGTTGAACAGCCTGGGGGCTATAGACGTATACAACAATAAAAAGTGTTGCACGCTATGTGGCGGAACTTGAACCATATTAAGGTGATTTATTCTTAAGTTATAATTTGAGTACACTAGAGCCCCGACTTGCGTCGGTAATGGGGACCGGAGAAACGCGACGCAAATCGAAACGACGCAAATCGAATCACCTTTTTCTATATAAATGCACTGAAATTTAATTTATTGGGGAAAATATTCAAAACAAAACAACAAATTTTGTATTTTTGATAAAAAACAAGTATGAATACATTTTTATTTATTTCATTTACTTCAACAAATGTTTATAATTATTATAAAAAAATAACAAAACAATAAATTAAGAACAAAACAAAAATTAAATTCATTTACATATGTATATTCTTAAAAAGTAGATGCATTAAAAAATTGTAATTTATTTAGCTAACATTGAGCTCTCTTCAGATGATAAATCTAAATCAACAACACTTATATCCATTTGATTGGATGGCCTTTCTGCTCTTTTAACAAAAATGTCTAAAGTTTGTTGAATTTTTAAAGATTAAAGTACAGGTGACGATCAGTGTTGCAAGAAGTTGTAAAAATGCTAAAAGTCAGAAAAGATGCTAAATTTGGCACTACAAATGCTAAAAATGGTAATCCACAGTGCTCCAGTAAAAAATTTAACCGTTTTTAGCGACGCAAATCGAAATCAAAACGACGCAAATCGAACCGACGCAAATCGGGGTCAAAACGACGCAACCCGGACCGACGCAACTTGAAATTGCAACGACGCAAATCGAATTTTTCCAGTTTTTAAAAAGCGACGCAAATCGAAACGACGCAAATCGGGACGACGCAAGTCGGGGCTCTAGTGTAACATCTATTTGTCAGATAGCCGGACCTGTGGTGGTTCACAGTTTATTTTATATTTTTGTAACAATACATGTTTTATTTTTTTAACAAAATTTTATATTTTTAAGACAATATTTTTTTTATAACAATTTGAATATCATATTTTTTATATCTCATAAAATATTTTTTGATAGTTTTTGATAACAATTTTTTGATAACTTATTTTTTAATTAAAATTTAAAAACAAGTGTATAAAGTGTAAGTGTGTGTCTTGTGAGAGCACCACGTTATTCCCCCCCCATAGAATTTAATTGAGTTGGCCAAGAGATTAAAATGTACCTTTTTTTGTGGGTCTGTGTGAGAAGGATAGCGTCTCTGTAGTGTCTCTGTCCATGAATGTTGGTTTGACTCTGTCGATTTGAACTGTAACTGTGTTATTATTTTTAAGAATTGTAAAATTTTTGTGTGTTCTGTCGAGTACTTTGAACGGTCCTTGGTATGGATTCTGTAGTGGACGTCGTATTGTGTCATTTCGTACGAATACGTATTTACAACTCTTCAAGGCTTGTGGTAAGTATTGACCAGCATTTGTATTATGATGTGAAATGTTTGAATCGTTATTTTGAACGTTTTGTTTGAGTTTCGCTAATGTTTCTGATGCATTAAAAGATTGATTATTCTGAACTACTAGTTGTCTAGGTTGCTTTAAGTTTTGACCGAAAACCATTTCAGCCGGGGACGCTTTGATGTCTTCTTTGACTGTGGATCTTATACCCAAAAGAATCTGAGGAATCTCTGTGTACCAATTAGTTTGGTTATTACTAGCCATTATTGACGCTTTTAATTGTCTGTGAAATCTTTCGATCATCCCGTTTGATTGTGGATGGTACGACGAAGTAAAAATGTGGTGAGAACCAATGTCTTTAATAAATTGTTTAAATGTGTTAGACGTGAACTGTGGTCCTCGGTCAGAAATGATTTCTATTGGTACGCCAAATCGTGAAACGAATTCTCTATAGAATGTGTCGATTATTGTTGTGGTCTCTATGTTTTTGAGTGGGTAGGCTTCAGGCCAACGTGTATTTCGGTCAATCGCGGTTAGAAGATATTTATATCCATTCAATATTGGTAAGGGACCCACCATGTCAACGTGGATGTGTTTGAAACGGCCGTGTGGAATGAGTATCTTGTGTGGTAATGTCTTTGTATGTCGGTGTACTTTAGCTTTCTGACAACTAATGCATTCTTGAGTCCATTTATTAATTTGTAAATTCATGTTTGGCCAAAAATACCGTTCTGTTATAAGTCGTCGGGTACCTCTTGTCCCTGGATGTCAAATATTGTGTATTTGGTCAAAAATTGTCTTACGTAAAGATTGTGGAATATATGGGCGTGTGTTATCTGTGGAGTGCTCGCACCAAATTTCAATGTTCATGAATGGAATTTTGATTTGTTCAAATTTGTATAACGTTTGATCTAATATGTCTTTGAGTTCTGTATCTGTGTTTTGTTCGCAATGTAATAGTTTGAGATTAAGATCGGGTGTTTTGAGTTCTTCTACCTCGCATCTTGATAATGCATCTGCTACTGAGTTATCTGTACCTTTGACGTGTAGTATCGTGTTAGTGAATTGTGCTATGTATTCTAGGTGTCGTGTTTGTCTTGGGCTTCTCTCTTTTTTAGAATTGAGTGCATTTGTTAGTGGTTTATGATCTGTGTATACTGTAAAAATATTACCTTCAAGGTAGTGTCTAAAAGGTTTGATTGTTAAGAATAAAGCTAAAAGTTCCCTATCGAATGTGCTGTATTTAGATTCTGTGGAAGTTAGTTTTTTGGAAAAGAATGCTAGTGGTTCTAATTTATTGTTGTATTTCTGTTGTAATACTCCACCTACTGCTGTATTTGATGCATCTACAAGCAATCTTTCCTGGATTTGTGATATGAATACAATAATATAGATGAGTGTGAGAGCAGCAGACCTGGTGAACGCGACTTCGTTGACTGCGTTGATTTGGTCGTTGTACTGGGCGTTCCAAATGATGTAGATGACGATTTTTGGTTGTGTGCCAGAATCGCTCCTGGCAGGATCGCCAGTTGTGGTGGTTCACAGTTTATTTTATATTTTTGTAACAATACATGTTTTATTTTTTGAACAAAATTTTATATTTTTAAGACAATATTTTTTTTATAACAATTTGAATATCGTATTTTTTATATCTCATAAAATATTTTTTGATAGTTTTTGATAACAATTTTTTGATAACTTATTTTTTAATTAAAATTTAAAAACAAGTGTATAAAGTGTAAATGTGTGTCTTGTGAGAGCACCATAGACCTAATAAAAAATATTTTCATAACTTTATAAAAATACGAATGTTTTACAGGCAATATATTGAGTTGTTTAAATAGTGGTAGACTACTTTCAAGCCGATTTCTTTTACATATAATGCGAATGACATGTTTTTGAGCAGTTAGTAGGGGATTAATTTTATTATTATGCGTACCTCCCCAACATGCCAGACCGTATTCTAATTTTGAATGGAAAATGCCATAGTAAATACTAGTCAGCAATTTTTCGGAACAACAATTTTTTAAATGATACATCTGCCTGTTTGCTGCGATTAAATATTTCTTCAGAGCAGTTGTGTGATCAGTCCAATTCATTTTCCAATCAATTATTAACCCAAGATATTTAAAACTTTTAACACAGTCAATACGAAAGCAATTTGAGGAACAAGAACCGGATTCAACATAAGTGTGGATGTTATTTTGTGCACCACAAATATCTTTACAAACAGAGTATTTTTTACAGTTTGCGCAGTGAAACATGAAATTGCCAAGTTCAAGTTCTTTTCCACCAACATGAAAAAGCATGATTTTAGTTTTGTCACTAAGAACCAACTTGAGAGTTGTGAACCAATGCCTTAAGATTTCCAAATCGCTATTTAATGCAACATTAAAGTTAAACACTGTATCACAGGAATATGTACAAGCCATATCATCTGCAAATGCGATCGAAACTAGAGAATTTTTGCGAGAAGAGTGAATTTATAAATATCAAAAACAAAATCGGACCCAGTACTGAACCTTGAGGAACACCAATGTTAACGTCTCTATAGGAACTGAGATGATTGCATATTTTCACTCTTTGCGCTCTGTTTGACAGATATGAAGAAAACCATTTATAAGTATTGCTTCTAAAACCGCATCTATACAATTTATTTAGCAGAATTTTGTGATCCACCGTATCAAAAGCTTTTGCCATATCAACAAATAGAGCTGCTGAAATCTTTTTGTGATTTAAACTTGAATAAATATTGGAACAAAAATTTAAGAGAGCATCTTCAGTGGACATACCAGATCTAAAACCAAATTGACTGCTATTAAAAAAAATTATATTTATTTAAAAAGTTCAACATTCTTGTTTTGACAGCTTTTTCAAAGATTTTGGAAAAGGTTGAAAGAATGGAGATTGGTCTGTAATTATTAAGAATGCATTTATCTCCCTTTTTAAAAAGGGGAATTACTTCTGCTTTTTTAAGACACTCTGGAAAAATGCCTGCCTCGATAATTTTTTATTGAATAAATGACTCAGAACATCTACAATATTGAACACTATTTTTTTAATAAATGTGCTAGAAAAACTGTTTTCAGTACAAGAATTTGAATTTTTTAAAGACATAATAATTTTGTAAAGCTCCAAGGACGACATGGGCTCAAAAAAGAAAGTATTATTAAGATCATTCTCCTTATCTAAACAATTACAAGAAATACTCTGCAAGCCATTGTCAGGAACCACAGCTTTTCCAATGCTTGAAAAATATTCATTAAAGATATTAGCTTTATCGTCAATAGTTGAAATTACATAAGCATCTATTTCTAAATTTAGAATACTAACGTTCTTTCTAGTTTTGTTTAATATCTTATTCACTAGATCCCATTCTTTCTTTACGTTTCCCGTTATTTTGGTGAATTCATTTAGATAAAAATTATTTTTAGCTATAAGAGTCTCTTTGGAAATTTCTTTGCTATAATTTCTATAGTTGCTTTTCATAATAATATTAGTTGGATTTTTTAAACATTTTTTATATAGCCTGTTTTTCAACGTTATTTTGCGGAGTAACTATGAGGTCATCCATGGTTTAAGCCGTTTTTTATTTGAAACTGTGTTCATTACGCTTTTCGTACAGTGACCAACATGTTGTGTTAAAGTTTTGATAAACTTGTCGAAAGCTATTGATGGATCAGATTCAATGTATACGCTATTCCACGACTCATACAGTAGAATATTGTTTAGCTCCATAAAATCTGTTTTGTTTGTCGTTGAAGTCTGAGGTCGGTTATCATTTTTATTATTTTTAATATTATTAAAATTTAGACAAATTAAGCAATGGTCTGATAAGTAAAGATTACAAACTGAACTGCTTATTGAAATCTGTTTTGACTTATTCAAGCGCACAAAAATATGATCAATACACGTTTCAGAAGCGTTCGTTATACGAGTTGGTTGATTTATGCAACTTTCAAGACCATATGAGGAAAGCAAGAGCAAGTAGTTATCCAAAAAAACAGAAGTCTGTAAAATATTTATATTAAAATCGCCTAAAACTATCAGATTATCGGATTTATCAATTGATATTAAATCATTTAAATCACGTAGAAAAACTTCTTTCGATGTTCCTTCGTGAAATCTATAAATACATACAAAAGAAAATTTTTGGTTATCAATTCTACAATTTATCTTCAACATATCAGAACTTTGAAAATTCAAGCATTGAGACGCACAATTTATATTTTCAACAACAAAAGCTGCAACACCTCCAGAAGCGTATTTACCATTACAATTTGCAAATAATTTATAATATATAATATAATATGTATATAAAGATAATGGAGCGCAAAGCAGCCCGATCATATAGAATGAGAGTATGAATATGAGAAAGTAGAACATGAAAATGCAGCGTATGCATTTTACACCTGTAGCATAGGTGCAGTCAGTTCTTTGGAAATAGATATGTGGACGAAAGTTTCGCACACAAAATTATGTGGAAACAACATAAATACTGCGCAATCTAATAAGAAGAATTGTTTGTGCAAAATAATGCATGTCTGTAATTATTTTTAAAGAGTGTGTGTTGTATAAAACCTAAATTCACATGCTTCTAACATGGCTCATTATATAAAACATGCTCGCGTGTTAGAAAGCTTTCACTTTTGTATACTTACTCGCCGGAGTCTACCAAAAAGCATAGAATTGACCTGACGTGTGATACCCTCAACCTCTTTACATACCGTGTAAATAAGGAATATTGAATTAAATTTAGTTCAAAGAGTGCTTCATTCAATCAATAATTCCAATTCGAGTGGCGCCATCTGTAAACGATCTCGAATTTTCTTTCAACAAAATAATTTAGGGTGGAACGAAGTTCGCTGGGTCCACCAGTTTATAATAAAAATCATCTATAACTTCCAATTTGCTTTACGACTTATGTGTTGATTGTTCACACTAATTATAGGGAACCACATATTTTCATCTTATCCTTAACGTTCAGTAATTGACGTGAAAGCCACTAGTATTTTTCCTATATTTTAACTTCATTCGTTCAGTGAAAACTATTCGTTTAGTTTTGAAATTCTTCCGTGCAGTAAATAATATAATAATAAAAAATAAATAACTGGCCATTTCAGCCCTTGAACTTTGACCTAGCTTCTTATGATCAATTGTGTTGTGCGTGTTATTAAGTTTGTACACAATTGACCGAGAAATGGACTTACAGGCTTAACGCTGACTCCGAACGGCCATGAACGGAATGTTCTTGTTCTCAAGAAGCTTTACATGGCATTTTGAATACTCTCTGAGGTTTGCCATTGTCTGCAGAGAGGTGGCGGCCGTACAGAAAAATTATTTGTATTCAAATAATGGACTATGGACTTTTTTTTCAAATAATTTTCTGTCGCTGCTGGGGTTCGAACCTAGGTTCGTTGACATAGCGGCCACGCACTTTAACCAACTAGTAAATAATTTCGATTATAAAATGCCAATAATGTATAAAAATTCAAAATATAAGCACATTGAAAAATTCAGTTTTTCATTGTCTTACATCTTTATCAGAATCCACGAATTTTAATTTTAAATATCCGCATGCGCATCCTTAAGTTAGGCTTATTGTAGATCCGCATCCGCCAAATTATATCCATCACATCTCTAATATTTTACACATATATATATATTTTATTTCTTATGAATAATTTCCAAGCTGAGGCATCCCATTGTCAGGTTGTGAAATAACAAGTTTATGTTTACTGCACATTTTTGTATAATGATAAACCTACATCGTTTGATTTTGCACCAATTATCACATTTAAATTATTTCTTGAGATGTAAAGTCCAAACCAAACTTTAATAGCTTATAATAAAAATTATACAAACGAATACACACGTATTTCTTAATCGAAAATATTTTTTTTAACGCACACAAAGCGAAGAGTGTAAAGTAATGAAATTTCAACGTATATACTACTGTAATTAAATGTTATTTTACTGCATTTTTTAAACTATATAACTTGTGCTCACTATATAAGAATAGAAAATTTTTTCCTGTTCAGTCACATTAAGTTTTTCATAGTTTCATACAAAACAATTTTGGTAATAAGTAAGTTGATCTAGGATTCCTGAGGAAATGAATATTAAATAATTAAAAAATATTAAATTATAATAATCTTTAATGCTTTTATATTGAATTATATCAAAGAAATATTTAAATTATGTGTATTATCGGTGATTATTTAAAGATATATTTTTATGCACAATATCGATCTTCATAAAAGCCTTTATTTTGTTTACGTTTACTGATTAAATCGACGGCCACAATTTTTATCTTCAATTGCTAAGAATAAAGTACATGTTTAAAAATTTAATCTTGTATTTAATTTTTTTGTTTTTAATTTAATTAATGCTGAATTGAGAGACGGTTCATAATATCTAAACGGCAGTTCTTAAATGAATTTGTGCTTATTTGAATCCTACTATTTAATTTTTCCATATTTTGTTTAACTTTTCTTCTGATGTGATATTTATAAAATATTCATCGAGCATAAAAAAACAAAAAAAATAAATAACTGGGCATTCCCGCCCTTGAAAGGACTTTGACCTAGCTTCTGATCAATTGTGTTGTGCGTGTGTGTTATTAAGCTTGTACACAATTGACCAAGAACCGGACCTACATATTTAACGCCGACTCCGATAGGCGATGAACGGAATGTTCTTGTTCTCAAAAAGCTTTACATGGAATTTTTAATACTCTCTGAGGTTTGCCATTGTCTGCAGAGAGGTGGCGGCCGTACAGAAAAATTATTTTAATTCAAATAATTTTCTGTCGCTACTGGGGTTCGAACCTGGGTCTCCAGGTTCGTCGACATAGCGGCCACGCACTTTAACCAACTACGCCACGGACGCCACATTCATTGAGCATAGCAAGAGAATAATGATTGAATTCCAATTATAAATTCTTTAAAACTTTAAACCTTTTTTTATGTAATTTTTGTTTCTATCACAAAAATCAATAATAAGTTCAATAATTTTTTCGCTTTCGTTCTCGAAGTTGTGCGAAGGTATTGACTATTACATGTCAATTTTGGACACAAGTGCAAATCGTGAATATGGGTCTATTTAAATATAACGTCTTTGTATTTTTTCCGTTTTAAATAAAAGGATGACGTTTAAATGACATTTAATTGAAATTTTATAATAATTTAAACCATAATTATATATTTATAAATTTTACCATTGGTATCGGGCTGGCTTCATACTTAATAACAAAACTTTCATTTGTTGATATTTTAATAAATCAAATCTTTTTATAACTTGCATACCTTTTTTTTCCTATTTTTTTGCCTAATTTTAAGCATACAATTTTCACTCCAACCGAAAAAATAGCATTTAAAGGGTGTCCCAACAAGAACACAATTTTTAAATTTTATGTAAAACACAGATATTTAAAAAAAAAATCGTAAAACTTTATTATATCGTAAAGTAGACACAATGAGGTTATGTATGGAACAATATATCGTGCAGATGGCCGCCGCGGCTTTGCTGGCATGCACGCGATCTTTTAATGAAATTTTTAATGACCGTTTTGCATAAATGCTGCGGTATTTCATTAATGCAGCGTCCAATTTCCTCTTTTAAGGCTCGAGTCGTCGTCGGCTTATTCGCGTAAACCATCGACTTCAAAAAACCCCAAAGAAAAAAATCTAATGGTGTTAAATCGCACGATCTAGGCGGCCAATTCTGATTTCCAAAACGCGAAATAACACGACCGAGAAATGACTGATGCAGCAATTGAATTGTTTCTCTGGCTGTATGACATGTGGCGCCGTCTTGTTGGAACCACATGCCCTCCACATTCATTTCTTCAATTCTAGGCAAGAAAAAACTGATTATCATTTCACGATACCGAACACCATTGACTGTTTGCGCTTGACCTGCCTCATTTTCATAAAAAAAAGGTCCAATGATTCCTCCAGCCCAAAAACCACACCACACAGTGACACGTTGAGGATGCATTTGCTTCTCGTGAATCACTCGAGGATTTTCCTCACCCCAAATGCGACAATTCTGCCTATTGACGAAGCCATCAAGATGGAAATGGGCCTCGTCACTGAAGATGATTTTAGCGGCAAAATCAGCATTTTCATGTTGTCTCTCCAATACCCAATTAACGAACTCCCTTCGCTGTCCATGGTCAGCTGGCTTCAGTTCCTGAGTCAATTGAACTTTGTATGCATGAAGATGCAAATCTTTCGTCAAAATTCGCTGCATAGTGGATTTGGAGACACCAATTTGTTGAGCTCGGTGTCGAATTGAGGTGGATGGAGTTTGAGCGACATCATCACGTACAGCTGCGACATTTTCGGTCGATCGACCTGGTCGAAGGCGCGTTGTTGTCTTTACATCACTAACAGACCCAGTTTCGGCAAATTCATCCATTAATCTCTTTACAGTTGACTCTTTTGGAGCATTATTGTGACCCCAAATTGATCGCAATTTGCGAACTGTAGCCGCAAAACTTTCACCATTTTGGAAAAACAATTTCACAATGAGAATGCGTTGTTCATTCGTGTAGCGCTCCATTTTTACTAACCTCGTACCTTCTACTAGCAAACAGTAACAATTGTTCAAATGTCAAACAATGACACTTCCAGTGTTGCCACATTTAAAAATTGCGTTCTTGTTGGGACACCCTTTAGAAAAGAGTCGTTACATAAAAATTTCATTTTTTGTTGAGAAATTGCTCAAATATCATATATTGATTTATGAATTTAGTCATAATCCTTTGTTTAATTGTTGATTGCAAGGCATGACCTTCTCCATTTACTATAACCCGCGTACCTACCTAGGAGTTCCGGCTAGGTTATGGTCTCACTCTTTAATCTTTCTTCATCTTATCTTACTATTATATAGGGTGTCTTTTTTAGGGGTTTGTTTTTCGAATTGAAATAAAACACAAGAAAATCATTTTAATGTCCATCAATTTGGCTTTATTGGAAGGATAATTTTATGCCATTAATGTTTAAATATGATTTCGGGCATGTGGCCGCCGCGGCTGGCTCGAATAAAGCCAATTCTACAGGTCCAATTTTCAACAACTTTTTCGAGCATATGGGGCCGTATGTCGGCAATAACGCCACGAATGTTGGCCTCCAAGTCCCCTAACGTTTCTGGTTTGTTGGCGTAGACGAGCGACTTCACATATCCCCAAAGAAAATAATCCAATGGTGTCAAATCACACGATCTTGGTGGCCAATTGACAGGTTCATTCCGCGAAATTATGCGCTCATCGAATGTTTCCTTCAATAAATCGATTGTGACGTGCGCTGTGTGGCCATCCAATTCGGGAACAAAATAGTCGGTTATCATGGCTCTATACCGGTCTCCATTAACGGTAACTGACTCTCCAGCATTATTTCGGAAGAAGTATGGCCCAATGACTCCACCAGCTCACAGAGCACACCAAACAGTCAGTTTTTGTGGATGTAATGGCGTCTCAAGGATCTCATGTGGATTCTCTTCACTCCAAATGCGGCAATTTTGCTTGTTGACGTAGCCATTCAACCAAAAATGAGCCTCATCACTGAACAAAATTTTGCGATGAAAATCAGCATCGAGATCAATCTCATTTTCGGCCCATTTGCAAGCGTTGTTCTTTTGTCAACCTGTTCATGATGAAATGGCAAACCAAACTGAACATAAATGACATTAGAGTTGCCAGATTTGACCACAAAATGCCAGTTTTATCTCTATTCGAAAAACAAACCCCTAAAAAAACACCCTTTATAAAAATGAAACTTGAAATATTGCCTTTTTGGCGTTGATGCAAGTAAACTCAAAAACGGCTGAACGGATTTAAATGAAATTTTCACTATTCAAATCGTAATTAATTGTAGATTGACACCGTATACTTAAAATCTTGAAATATTTTTAAGCTTAGAAGTTGTTGGCTAAGAAACTGGCAAAATTCGGTATTTTTTGAAAAATTTGGCGTTTTTTCCATTTTCTGCTTAAACCTTAAAAGATAAGTGAATATGATATATGGAAAAATGATATATCAACAATTCCAACAAAAAAGTTCATGGTTACGTGCATCTAAGATCAATAGTTTGGTCTTAATATTCATATTTTATTGAAACATTAAATCACTTTCTTGCAAGCATTGATTAGTTCATTGGCTTCGACGCTGTCATTGCTTGCAGCTAGCAGAATGTTGCTTTGGTTTCGATATAAAATGCTGCTCAATGCTCAAAAAAGAGATTCTCTGCATGGAATCAGAGAGAGATAGCTCTTTGTTCGCGAACAGCAGAATGTGAAATTTAAAGCATTTTCTCCAAGCGCGTCGTTTGTTGCTGGTGCTTCAATGTTTCATTATTCAGAGAGAGTTTTTATATTCAAAATGTTGAATAACTGCGTGTAGAATTCTTAAGCTGCAAAATAGAAGTGCATGAAATTTATGGTAACAATTTAAGCTTAAATTGAAACGCCGTGCGATGCAAATTACATCGCTTTTGAAGCTGCGGTATGGGTTGAATGGGTTTTTAGCATGTTTTTACGGCATTACATAGCGTAAGTGTATAATTTCGTCACTGAAATAAGACCTATGAAAATATTTTAACTTAATTTGATTTTATTTATTGAAAGTGATAAGAATTTTTTTTTAATTCATTCCATAAACATAAATTTACATTTGAAAGTCCTTACTTATTAAAACCAATATCTTTCCAAAACAAATCACGTTATCGAATACGAGTTTTATATAATTGAGCTACAAATTGTGTTAATTAGCCGAAGTGCATTGTATAAAATGTATTTTCATTCAATGTCTCCGGTTAAGAGCCATGTTTCCTTAAATCAACATAAAATTGTCTGTGCTTAATATTTTTCCATGGTTTTTATGTCTAACGAAAGATAATTATTTAAGCTTACTTTTCCCCAAAGAGATCCTATCGATTTAGTTACAAGCAAACAAATTATGAACGATTGCCTAAAACTTTCTTTTTTTGCTTAAAAAAAATTTGAGCCCGGTTATGAGCCACCCCAGAAAATCAGTTGGAAATCAAAATACTTGATATGAGATCGACACAAATGTTAAGACTATGAATGAATTTTATTTTTTTACGAGAAAGTTGCTTTTCCCATGGGCAGTAGAGTGTCCCTTATTTTGCGATTTTTGGAAATGTCAACGGGCTGAAAGGTTTTTTTATGCGTTTTTATATTCTAAGAACGAAACAAAAAAAAAAATTTTTTTTACGACAACATTTACCCGTGCCAATCGGGCCCGAAAGTTTCGAAAAAATGTCCATATTAGATCATATTTGCACAAATTAAAAAAAAATATTTTCTCTGATTTTTATAAATGTGTTGCATTTTTTGGAACACATACATTTAAAATGAAATACTTAAGGAAACCTGAAGAAAGTGTAATCATGTTAATAGCAGGATATCTTTTCTTCTTTTGTAAGGTATACTTTATTTTATTCTCAGATTGGATATTTTTATCAGATTGGCATTATGATAGCCTTTTCTGATCCTTACTAACGGCATTTTAACGAAATACTGATAAGGTTGTAATCAGGCTATCTTTTTTGTGTTCAGTTAAGGTTATAACAGTTCTTTACTGATCAGGGTGGTATAAGTAGCCGAGTCAGGGTGCCCGATCAGGTAAACTCGTTCATGTATAGTATTCAAAACTGATAAGGCTTCCTGATAAGTTTAACTGATCAGGTTTTATATGCCAACCTTTTTTCAGGTAACCTGATCAGGTTTAGTATACCAACCTGACAATGTTACGTGGTAAGGTTACCTGATCAGTATGATTATCAAAAAGTGCGTCACGTTTAAAATCAACAGCTGATCTAGTGACCTGATCCCATCCTTACCAAAGTAAGGATTTTTTGATAATTTTCTGACTCTATCCTTAGGCAAATTTCCACTCGGGTTAAAAGGCATGCTTTAATCATGGTTAAGTCTTCTATTTTGGAGCTGACTATGATGAGATCGTCTACATAAACTGCGATAATATTAAAGTTTTTTCAATTTTTTATGTAAGCGCATGGTTCACTGGTCTAAATTCCATACTTCTTAGAACTCAAACCAGCTTTTCTCGACCACTTTGCTTTAACCCATAAAGCGCTTTGCTAAGTCTTAGTACACGATCTGGAAACTGCTCCTTCAGAAAATATTCTGGTTGCTTTATAAAAACAGTATCATGAAGTTCACTATTTAAGTACTCTGACGATACGTCCATCTGATGCAAATGCAATTTATGTTCGCATACCGAAGCAATCAGCATACGAATTGTTGCATATCTAACAATTGGTAAAAAGCTTTCAGTAATGTATGAATCAACTTTAGTCTACCTCGACCAAAATGTACATCGTCATGGTTGGAAACTATTTATCAATCGTAACTGCTGAGGATCTAAATATTTTTCGATGACATGCCGTTGACTTTTTTTTTTGCAACTGCCAGTATTTTTGTAATTGTTCTGTTGCGTAGGTATACAGACATTCCAACTGCCTCTGCCCAAAAGAGTTCGTGTAGTTTACTATGCACAAGCATACACCTTGCCATCACAAAAAGGGTTCTATTAGGTACTGTAAACTCCCACTTTATGTCACTCTTATTACGAAATTCATTAGCTTGCTTGGAAAAATATTTACTACCATTATCAATTCGTAGTATTTTTATTTTATATTCCGTCTGCTACTCTGCCATTGCCTCGAATGACTTAAATGCTTGAAAAACTTCATATTTTGTTTTAAGAAAATATATTGATATCTACCATGATTAGTCATCTACAAAGGTGACAACATATCGTGACCCGCATATCGATTTTTTTATTAATTGGACCACATATGTACATCTGTATGTATCAACTCTAATAATGCATTCGGACATCTTTCAGAAACTCACGAGGAAATGCCATTACCCACATCTTACTCTTTGCAAAAGTGACAGATTCATTTTTATTTGCTTATTGTTTAGGTCATTCTGTTAATGTTTATCTGATATTTTTTTTAAATTTTGGAAATGAAGGTGTCCGTAGCGATTATGCTATTCAATTCCGATTTTATTTTTATTATCGGTATATAAACATTTTTTCAAATTAATTTTTAACATGACTAATCCACAGTTCTTTTCTGTTTTAATAACTAAGACGCCTCTATGATTTTTTATAATGCTTGCTCTCTTCCAAAACAATGAGGAATCCATTCTCTACTGCTCTGTTAACTGAGACAAAATTAGCCTGCAACTCCGGAACATAGCACTCATTCCTCAGCTTAATTTTAGCACTCTTAGTATAGCACTCTTTCAATAGTTTAATTTTGAAGACATATATTTATGGCAGCATGTCGTTTCCATTGCCATGACGAAATTTTTCATTGATTTTGTCAAGCTCGGTACCAATACAATGATAACCATTTCTTCAGGGATTTGCGTTCCAGTTTCCGCCAACTTTTCGATTATTTCATAGAAGTCTTTCACATGCTCGGAAGTACTTGCATCTTCGGCTAGACTGCCATGCACTAGGTTTTTAAATAAATCTATCTTACGTGTCGGCCCTCTTGGTTGGTAAATTTCCTTCAACTTATTCCAGGCCTGTATAAATGTTTCAGTGTCGAACAAGACTTTAAAAATAATTTCGCCGAACTCATTTTAAGATTTAAAGCATGGGCCCATAACCTGTTGAAAACTTAAAGCGGTTTTAAAAGTTAAAAATATTAAAAAAGAGTTGATCTTAACGGCTGTTTATTTGCAACTAACTCTAAATGAAAATACAAATTAAAAAATAACCAATTAAGAAAATGGAGAAAGGAAGAATCAAATATATAAAGTTGTCATATCACTATTTAACTTTTTAGAACAATCCTAAATTTTCGGATGTAGATATACCTGTGCGTCTTGCCCTGGTATATCTCCTTCGGCTACGCAGACATGCATGCCTCAGCTGTGCTATTTGTTCCGTCCACCAGTAGACGGGGGTCTTGTGCCTTCTTGTTTTACATCTTGGCATTGACTTGTCACAAGCTCGCTCAATTGTACCCATAGTTTGGTTTACTATGGTCCTTGCATCATTTGTGATGAATCCAATTGAGGGATAAGCATCTATTTCAGCGAGAAGTGCTTCTGGGTTCAATTTGGAAGCGTTCCATTTGCGTGTACTCGTCCGGGCATTATATCGCGTGGGGCGACTCGATTTTTCAACGCAATACGATATATATTGGTGGTCGCTGCCTGTAAAATCTTCAAGAACTCTCCAAGCTCTAAGCCCACGAGCCATTTTGTCCGACACCAATGTAAAATCATAATAATAATAATGAGAATAATAATAATTTTTTTTATTTTCGGCGGGTAAGGGTAAAAAATGCCTACCGCATCTCACTATTGTCATCACAAAAGTGGTATGTGGAGCTCGCATCCACTAAAACCATCCTCTTCGAGGGCGGACTTTTTCCACCCTTGTACCGCTTTCGCATTACTTCAGGGTGGAGTTCGCTTTTTTGAGCGTAAATTACGCATTCATCAAAATATCCCGCGTCCGGGTCTCGCCTTTTTCATACTGGTAGCTCTTCCGCATCCAGATACCGCTTCTTTTTGCGCAGCACATCTTCCGGTTCTCGGTCAACTGTGTACAAACTTAATAACTCGCACAAAACAATTGATCATAAGTAAGGCAAGGAATCTCATGCAAATGCATGTTTTTACTGGGCATCCTAGCACGGAAACGGTTAAGTTACCTTTGAGAATCGTGAAATTTCCTTTAAAATGGCATTCAATCGTTTTTGCATATTTTGCTAAAAATACCCGTTTTTGCATATTTTTGCGCATATTTTAGCACATTTTACGATAAATGCATGTTTTTTGCATATTTTTGCTGTTTTGGGTAGCATCCATTTGAAAAAGTAAAACGCCACTGATACTTAGTGCGACATCTTCTGGTAAAAGTTGAAAAGTTAATTTGTTACAAAATATTCATCTGAATCACCCTGTTGAACTGTCAATTTTTATATTAACACAACATTTTTACTGTTTTGCTCGGGAATTCGCTGAAAATTTGTAACTTTACACAACATAACACGATTTAAATGGAAAGTGAGTTGATTTGGAGATTATTTTCCAAACCAACTCACCAACTTCCAAACCAACTGGTTTGGAGAGAAAATAAAAGCAACTTTATCTTCAAACCTGAACAGATACGTGTCTGAACATCAGAGTGTATTTCCAAACATAAGGAATTGCATGGTCGACGCTCCGAAAAAACACAGCCTTTGAGTACTACTTCTGTAGCAGCGGGGCTTAGCAAATTCTCCATGGATTTATGCGAAGAGTTCATATCAGCAGATATTCCATTCTAAGCGCAACAACCCAAAACTAAGAGATTTTTTGAAAACATATATGTATTAACGACATCATTCCACATGAAACGTCAGTGCGCAAAGCTTATATCGACGAAATATACGTTCGCTGATTAAACAAAATCAAAAATGCTTTAACAGACCATTTCCTACGGATTTCCATAGATGAAACCACCGATATCCAGGGGAGGTATGTTGCAAATGTTATTGTGGGAATTTTACATGAAAATGAAGATATGTGCAACAAAAAATTTTTGCTCAATGTCGTAGAAATTAACAAAACTAATCACGCGACAATAGCGTGCCTTCAACGACTCCATTGCCATGCTCGGCGAGGATTTTGACAAAAATAAAGTTCTTCTTTTTTTAACCGACGCAGCGCCCTGCATGGTAAAATCGCCAAAGGGGTTACAAATTTTTTATCCGAAGCTATTGCATGTTACTTGTATCGCTCATGCTGTCCACCGAGTAGCGGAAGAAATTCGAAGTAATTTGATTGAACTGAATTCTCTTATATCACATGGAAAGAAAAATCTTTTTAAAAGCGCCTTCGCGTGTACAGATTTTTAATGAAAAATTTCCTGGTATTCCGCTTCCCCCAGAGCCAATCATAACAAGATGGGGAACGTGGCTAAATGCTGTCAAATATTATGCCCAGAACATCGAAAAATTTGGCGAAGTTGTAAAGGAGCTTGACGATTCCGATTCGATATCGATTAAAAGCGTAAAAGAACTGCTAGACTTGCCTTCTCTCAAATCTCAACTGATTTTTGTACATAGCAATTATGGGTTTTTATGCGAAGTCATAAAAAAATTAGACGGACGAAATTCTTTGAAAGATGCAGTCGATTTAATAAATAATTCTGTGAAGAAAATAAATGATGTAAAAGGGTTAATTGGCCAAAAAATTATTGAAAAATTAAACAATGTTCTCTTAAAGAATACAGGTTTCCTTAAAATAAGGAAACTTGCAGGAATTTTGGAATTCGATGAAAATTCTTCCCAAACCAATTATACAATAAAAGAAGTGTGTGCTTTTAAATATGGTCCTGTAACATCTGTTGATTTGTTGAGCGCTCCTTTTCTTTGTACAAGAACTTTTTAAGATCTAATCGGGAAAGTTTTGTGTTTGAAAACCTTAAAAAGAACTTTTTTGTTTACGCCAATAACGCAATAAATTAAAATTGATTGATTGAATTGATTTTAGAATTTATGGTTTTGTTGTTCTTTATACTAATTTTATATGTACATTAGAGTGTCCCTTATTTTGCGAATTTTGAAAATGTCAAGGGGCTGAAAGGTTTTTTAATGCGTTTTTATATTCTAAGGACGAAACTAAAAAAAAATTTTTTTTACGACAACGTTTACCCGTGCCAATCGGGCCCGAAAGTTTCGAAAAAATGCCCATATTAGACCATATTTGCACAAATTAAAAAAAAAATCTTTTCTCTGCTTTTTATAAATGTTTTACATTTTTTGGAACACATACATAAGAAATATGATATCTACAAATATTTTTTATCGTGGGCGTGGTTACCGCCCCTGCTGCGTCGAAATTTCTCCCGCAGCCTTTTCCCACTTTTTCATGAAATTAGTGCAATTTAGGTATTAATATCAACAATAAATAAATACATTTTTATTATGCTAAAAGTATGATTACATTTCATTAAATTCACATTATGTACTTACAAAAATTAACAATAAATTAAAAAACTAGTATTTTAACCTGCGGCGGGCGCGCAACAAGCTAATACCTACAAGCAGTCTTATTGCGGCTTTTCAACCGAAATTATAGTTTTTTTTTATAAATAAAAGATATCAAAAACCAAAAATGTATGCCCCTGGAGGGTTAAATTATAATAAGAAATACAAATTAATTTTAAGTTTTTTTTAAGAGCATGTATTTTTTTTTTTTTTTTTTTTTTTGACAGTTCGAGTATATTTTTCGAGTATTTTGGGCCACAAAAGTAGGTTTTGTAGCTGCGCTTCTGATTTTGTAAGCTCGAGAAGTTCTTGAGCAAGTTGTACCCCACGCTCCGCAACATCATTTACAATACAAAGATCTTTAAAATAATTTTTTACTCTCTGGTATTCTTCATCTTTTTCTCATTCGTCAGAATCATATATTAAAAAATTGCATGTCAAACTAAACCTACGAAATAGATTTGTTGTTCGACAAGATGCAAAACAATCTAAATCTTTTTTGTCCATTCATTTAAAGAATTTGGGTTTGCGATTGGATGATTACATGGAAACTTCTGAACTTGCAATGCTGTCACCATACTGCGTTTTCTCTCAATAGAAACTGCATCATCGAAAAAAGCAAGTGCTACAAGTTCTTCGCCAAGGTACCAAAGATGCCGACCAAATTTTTGACTTGCAGCAATGGATATTTTTTGTTAATTGTCTTGTATGCGACCAAATCTTTTAAAAAAGACAGATCCTGATTTGGAGCTTTTATGCTATTAGTAGCTTCAAACCAGACTTTGATCTATAGTAGAACTACAAAAATACAGACTTGACGGATTCCGATAATAATGAATAGCATAAAAGCTCCAAATAAGGCTCTGTCTTTTTTAATAAATTTGTATTTCTAATTATAATTTAACCCTCCAGGGGCATACATTTTTAGTTTTTGATATCTTTTATTTATAAAAAAAAACTATAATTTCGGTTGAAAAGCCGCAATAGGACTGCTTGTAGGTATTAGCTTGTTGCGTGCCCGCCGCAGGTTAAAATACTAGTTTTTTAATTTATTGTTAATTTTTGTAAGTACATAATGTGAATTTAATGAAATTTAATCATACTTTTAGCATAATAAAAATGTATTTATTTATTGTTGATATTAATACCTAAATTGCACTAATTTCATGAAAAAGTGGGAAAAGGCTGCGGGAGAAATTTCGACGCAGCAGGGGCGGTAACCACGCCCACCATAAAAAAACTTTGTAGATATCATATTTCTTATGTATGTGTTCCAAAAAATGTCAAACATTTATAAAAAGCAGAGAAACTATTTTTTTTTTAATTTGTGCAAATATGGTCTAATATGGGCATTTTTTCGAAACTTGCGGGCCCGATTGGCACGGGTAAACGTTGTCGTAAAAAAAAATTTTTTTTAGTTTCGTTCTTAGAATATAAAAACGCATAAAAAAACCTTTCAGCCCCTTGAAATTTCCAAAAATTGCAAAATAAGGGACACTCTAATGTACATACATATATTAATGAATTGTTTTCAGCCTTTTTTGTTAAATTACTTGCAATATTTTTCTTAAATAAACTGTTGAAAAAATATTTTTAATTGCATATTTTCTGTGTCTTTAGTGCATATTTTGCAATTTTTAGTGCATGTTTTATGCGGATATTTTCGATTTTTTAGTGCATGAGATTCCTTGCCCTAATCATAAGAAGCTAGGAGGGTCCTTTCAAGGGCTAAAATGGCCAGTTATTTATTTTTATTTTTTTTTATTTATTTTTTTTTATTTTTTATTTAGTGGCAATAAATCGTACCCCCCACCCTTAGCACAGTCGATACTTTGAAGTGCTTTAAGGACTTCATTTTTAGAAATTTGTAAACTTCCAATATTAAAAACTTCAGAAACAAACGGAAAGTCATTAGGACCAGTGGTTTGGCTGATGTTATCAAAGACTGATCAGAAATATTGTGCAAATAACTCGCAGATGTCTTTATTATTGTTCGCTTTAACGCCTCTGAAATCCATGGATTCAGGAAATCCAGAGCATTAACGCTTAGAATTATAAAAGGCCCAAAAAGACTTAGGATTGTATTTTATATTTTGTTCCATTAAATTTACGTAACTTTTATAGAAAAAGTTTGATAAAAATTCAAATTCACGTCTGAGCTGTATAAATATAGATTTATTTTCATTAAAGTTGGATTTTTTGAATTTTTTTATATCCCTTATTTTTAAATATTTAAGCTGAGACAGTCTGTGATTGTACCATGGAAGTTTGTATGTACGTTTAGGTTTTTTAAAGGAACATATGAATTAAATCCCTCTTGTAAAATTTTCTTAAATGTTTCATTTAAGAAAACATTATTTCATAATTTCATAGCTCCAATCAATAGAAAAAAATAGTCATTCGAAGACTCATAATATAAAATTAGTCTTTATAAGACTATTTAAAGACTTAATATAAATCATAAGAGATACTTAAATCATTCACTTGATTATTCATGAATTTATAAAAACTGAAAAAGAGCAATAATGCTTTGTGATGCACAGATTCGGATGTTAATGGTATGTCACATTTAAATTACTCATATTTAATATTTTCATAAAAATTTCATTATTCATAAAAATTAAATCTAAAATTCGATTTATGTCGTTTATAAAAAGAGTTGATTTGGAAAAGACCAACATCCTTATTCAATATATTTCCTTAAACAACCTTTTAACGCTTGTTTAGTTACGCACTGTTTAAGGCTTTACGCAGTCTCTATGCAACCTTGCTAACATTGTTATTCATAAACATTTTTTCATTCGCTGCTTATGTTTGTAAGGTTTGTGTCTGAACTATAGAAAATCTCTACAAAAATCAAGAATTCCTATGGACTTGCAATGGCCGCCGCATAAAAAAATGCTGCAAAGGGCCCATATGGAGCATGTCTTTGATATTAAACGAAAAGACAAACAAAAATCTTGGTTGTATTTACGCAGCCTTTAAACGCCAATTTCGGCGTTTAAGTTACGCAGCTCTTAAGCAACTGCGAAAAATGTTTATAAATAACGTTTTCTTGTTTAAAGCCCGTTTAAAGTTGCGCTGCCTCTAAAATGTGTTTATGAATAAGGCTGCAAGTGAATACATTGTGTCGCCAGAAATTCAATTCAATGTCATTTTTAAGTTAAAATGAATCAATGTTTGATTATTATCGCACAAATTCCATTTGATATTACCCAAATTAAAATCCCCTAATATGCATGGAGTTTGATGCGGAAGGAGTGAATTAACGATAAAATTGATATTAAATAAATGGTCATTGTATAAATGAATGTCACTAGTTTGTGGAATATAATTTAAAATACAAACTATTTCAGTGATCAAATTAAGGCAATCCACTCTGAATGATACAGGAGTTAACCATGTCTCAGTGAGCGCGATAAGGTCGTGGAAATATAGCGCAAATCTACGTTATTTTTGTTGTTGTTGTTTTTGTTGAATTAAAGAGTTAGATGATGTTAATTAAGTAAAGTTGACAGCAGTGGTGGTACCCAGAGGCGTTCCAAGGGGGAGGGGGATGGGAGTGACACCATTTCGATATTTTTTTTATTTCTCAAACAGAAAGAAAAAAGTACAAATACATTAGGTTAAAATAATGTTGTCCCATTTTTGTAATTGCTGTTTAAAAATTTAAAATTCTGAGCTTGCGGATTCGTGTGAAAATGTAGATGTTTTGCTCTAAGGTGTTGAAAGAAACTGATGAAACACAAGTATATCTGCAAACAAAAGGATTAACTCTTGATAGAGTGTTAAAAAAAAACTAATGCTTTAATACAATTTTTGCAACACGAACACAACAATTTAGTAAAAAAAAATGTTAAGGGCTCAAAATTCGGCAGCCGCTTACGACGAAATTTCAGAAGAGGAGCTAGTTGTTGAGATTCCGAAGCTACGTAGGCACATAAATGCAGCACAAATCGATTTCAAAAGCGCCAAGGGTTAGACAGCATAAGAAATACTTACTTTCATTGTCGAGTGGAATTTTTTTAAAACTTTGCCAAACATTTCATTAGCATTGAAATTATTTCTAACAATTTGTGTATCAGTAGCTTCATACAAAAGGAGTTTTTCAAAGCTAAAATTAATTAAGACTTATTTAAGGTCTTCCATGGGACAGTCAAGACTTTCCGATCTTGCTATTTTATCCATTGAAAACGAGTTTGCAAGTAATATTGATTTCGATGAGGTTTTGTCAAATTTTGCAGGTATTAAAGTAAGAAAAGTTAGTTTTTAAGACAACGCCATTAATAAGATTTCTTTGTTTAACCTTATACCTACATATACATTAAGGCGCCACACAAAAAAAATTTGTCCGGGTCCGCCCCTCAAAATAAACTTTGGTCTATGTTATGATGATTCCCCAAATATTTTGGCTCTAACGATAGCCGTCAGCTAGCTAGAATGGTTCGAAAAAACCTCTAAAACTCGCGTTTTTCTTGGATAAATGTTTTGCCTTGATATTTTTAGTACAAAAAATTGTCACAAATAGTGTAAATCAAAGAATTACAGAGTACTGCATAAAAAATTTTGTTTAATTTTCCCTAACATAAAAGATATTTACTTTTTTGCCGTGTTTTTTAATATATTTTTTTTGCAAGTTTTATTAAAACATGTATAACTCCTCCATCTTTTGCCTGACTTTTAATTCCGAGGTATCATTGGAAAGGTGTTAGTTGCTGCTCTTCATTCAGTCACTTATTTACCCTTATATTCCTTTTTTATTCTGTCGGTGCAATCTCCATCTATACGATTTCAACAGGTTTACTCTTAAATGTAAACAAATTCTGTAAATCTGGCTAATATCCGACCGCATAAAAAAGGCCCATAAGGGTAAATTATTGACAAGAATGAAAAGCAGCAGTTAGCACCTTTCTAATGATACCTCGAAATTGAAAATCAGGCAAAAGATGGAGGAGTTATACATATTTTAATGAAAATTGCAAATAAAAATATATATAAAAAATCACTGCAAAAAAGTAGATATCTTTTGTGTTAGGGAAAATTTCACAAAATTTTTTATGCAGTACTCCGTAATTCTTTGATTTACACTATTTGTGACAATTTTTTGTACCAAAAATATCATGGCAAAAAATGTATCCTAGAAAAACGCGATTTTTAGAGATTTTTTTCGAACCATTCTAGCTAGCTGACGGCTATCGTTAGAGTCAAAATATTTGGGGAATCATCATAACATAGATCAAAGTTTATTTTGAGGGGTGGACCCGCACAACTTTTATTTCCTCCATAGGAAGTGAGGCGCTTTAATATACATACAAATATGTACCTGAAAATTAAAAAAAAAATATATAAATAACTGGCCATTTCAGCCCTTGAAAGGACTTTGACCTAGCTTCTTATGATCAATTGTGCTGTGCGTGTTATTAAGTTTGTACACAATTGACCGAGAAATGGACCTGCAGGCTTAACGCCGACTCCGAACGGCGATGAACGAAATGTTCTTATTCTCAAGAAGCTTTACATGGCATTTTTATTACTCTGCCATTGTCTGCAGAGAGGTGGCGGCCGTGCAGAAAAATTATTTTAATTCAAATAATTTTCTGTCGCTGCTGGGGTTCGAACCTGGGTCTCCAAGTTCATTGACATAGCGGCCACGCACTTTAACCAACTACGCCACGGACGCCACGTACCTGAAAATTTAATGTTTTTTTTTTCGTTAGTTTTTAAGGCTGCGAAGTTCATAAGTTTTCTTTTTTACCTGATGCCTACATATCTAAATATGTAGATACCTGAAAATGTAATATTTTTGTTCTGTTTTTTTACAAATTCATATTGTTTGTCATATGTTGTTTTTTTTCGGAAAACATAAAGATAATAATAAAAACACTAAATCTCATCGAATTGGTTTCTTTTTGCATTTATAAATTTCTTATAGAGGTGACACCATGAGTATCCGCCCCGGGTGTCACCAAGCCTAGGAACGCCACTGGTGGTACCAACTGCAGTTGTATGATATTTATTAGTCATGACATTAGAAAGTAGAGAAGCAGGATCACAATTTACTGAGTCCTCGGTTGAATGGGTGGAGAAATGTTCACAATGCCATTGTTGAGGTTTTTTGCCTGTACTGACCGTAACAAATCGAGAGGATAACGGCCAAATTGAATTATCAAACGCTTTTTCAAAAAGTTGTGAAGGTACACCTAACTTAAAGTTAACAAATTTAAGATTTTCTAAATTAACATGTTTTTTTGTAAGTCTCGTGCATTTAAAAACTTCTGGCGCCACATTAAGAGCGTTCGCGATGTAGTTGCAAACCGCCACTGGTTCCGTCTGCACATTAAATTTGGATAGGTGAATGTATTTTAAATTTTGTACTACTTTGAGAGTGTCACACATAGGAGCAGTGCCAATGAGGGTCTACATCAGCATTAATTCGTTGAGCTACAGAGCGCCTATTGGGTTGATTATTGCTCATCACATTCCCATTTGAGTTGCCACCCACTACAGCTTGTGCAGCAGAAACAGGTTTGTGTACATCAGTGTGCGTAGGAGAGGTAACCATATCAGCAAAAGAGCGGAGTCCATCAATCTCATTTACAGCAGCAGAATTTAGTTCATCAGCAGTCGTCGTTGGTGTAGGGCACAAATTAAAACCCGCAGCAGGGGGCTTAGCTGCTGGAGTTAGAATGCTCTCGCTATCAATTTTAGTTAATCGGTGGATCATTGACAGAAGAGGAGGATCCACCGATGCAACCTTATTTAGAGTGAATTGTTGATTTCAGCTCATGGACCTCACTCACCAAATTAGAGATTATGTTTCTGAAATTCTCTAGAAGTAAGGAGCATGCGTCACACTTAGAGCAAAACAAACATCTCGGGTCACTAATGAAGCGGCATTCAATAGTGGCTGATCGACCAAACTATTCTCTTCGACATTGCAGTTCATGTTGATGGTTTTGTTGATGTTGCACTTCGGCAGCTCCGAATTAGGCTGAAAATTTACCAAAAATTCATCTTGCTAATGCCCTTCATGAATAATGTTATCAGCCCTAGACAATAAAGATGATGAAAGGTCAATGACCTCTACCATTCCCTCCGGTTCCCCTTCTGCACTTGTTAGATTTGCAGCAGGCTTAGCGGCGGCACCAGTTGGCGAGTGTCTAAGAGAGGCGCGTCGAGTCAAATAGCACGCGGCACAAATGTAGTTTTTATTGATTTGCAACATTACAATTAACGCACAGAATCTTTTCTTGGTCGCGTTCAACTTTCTGCTTGCATACGCACGGCATTTTAAGAAGTCTTTAGTATTATGTATGTATGTAGATAAATAACGAAAAAATCAGATCGAGTGAGTGCGCACAGAAAACCTTGTCTTAACACTTCGATGACTATGCTGGAATGATATTGGTATAATTTTTCAACATTAATTATTCTTTAGCTTAAATTTTCTATAAAAAGAATAAAAACAACTTTTGAAAAATTTAATTTCTTTAAAAATCACTGGAGGTAGGTGTTGTTTTTTTGATGACAGAAACAGTTAATAAAATGTTTTGTATAATTGAAACTTCATTTGCTATTAGACGCTGTCATGTTAAAGGTAGTTTAAAATACTATTTTGTTTTTATTATTCATACAACAAAAATAGCTTTCGTGGCATTTTTGGAGTAAAAAGATAATATATTTTAAAAAAAGATTGAAAAGATATACTCTAATTTAACGGTAAAAATTTAATGAAATATTAAAAAATAACGGAGTTATTTGCATCGAAAGTAAAACATAAGTATTTCTGATAGTTTTTTGTTATTTTAAGGAAACGATGTTATTAGAAATAGACGTTGTACTAAGTTTGTGAAGTTTTGGAGATATGTGAATGTTTTTGGTGTCAAAATAACAGAATTTTCTTTTAATTAATTAGACGAACATTTTCACTTAACAAAGTACGATTGTAGGTAGATTTGTGTTTCTTGTAAAATGGCAGAAGAGGCGTGGTCAAAACTAAGTAAGCCATAACTTTATCTAGGATTCAAGTAATATGTGTGCCGAATTTAAGTTAAATCCGTCCAGCCATTAATATTTGAGTTCTGGTCAAACAAACTGAAAAAGATTTTTATTAATATACATTTATTAATAACTAGCTTTCTCCCGGCGCGCGTTGCTGTACCCAGCAACTATATGGGAACATAATAGGGGTTTTCACGATTCAGTGTATTTGGCTGTGCATTTGAGCATGAGCAAAAAATGCATGCTTTTTTTCTCATTGTATGTACATTTTGTTAGTGTATAGAGAAAAAAAGCATGAATTTTTTGCTCATGCTCAAATGCACAGCCAAATGCACTGAATCGTGAAAACCCCTAATAAGTATATTCAAAACTTTTCTTAGACCTATAGCTTGACACCACTGTCATTCTCTACTGCTCATTACTGTTTCCAAGTAGCAGGACATCACCAAACAGTAACTCCATTCTAAGTTTGTATGGAATGGAGTTTGTTGAATGCTCGTCGCAGTTTTCTAGTAGAACGACATCCTCAAGTGGTAATTCCATTCCGAGTTTCATTGCGATGAGATAAATGTCAAAGTCGATGTGCAGAGCAATCTAGTTTTGAACAAATGTACTAAAACCGGATTTTCTCGGATTTCCAATTTTCCTGGAATTTTTCGGGAATTTTCTACGTAGTGTTCTTCCTTGGGCCAATACGAATCCATCAAGCTCAAAATTTTGAAAAATCGAAAGACCCGTTCTAAAGTTATGCGTGCACACACGGACAGCAGTCTCTTTTATATATCTCAGGTGTCAATTCCATTTTGAGTTTCAATGTTCTGTGACTTTTTCTTCCATAGCTATTCTGTATCGAAAATCGGGCCACACCCCCTTTTCCAATGCACGTACCAGTTTTCCAGTAGAAAGACTTTTAAATTAGTTTTAATCGTAGAAGCAGTAGAAACGCTAACAATTTAATTTACTTACCATTTTGTAGTACAAATTATATGTTAATTGCTCCTTTTAACCGTATGAGTAAATAAGTTAACGATTGTAGCTTTGTTGATGTTAACTTGTCTAAATGTCAACTTAAAAGTGGATTAAAAACTATTGTGTAATTGCATGTTTATGTTTTTGCATGGTAAGTCGTGATGACTGGTGTTGTCCTTAAGTCCAACCATATTCTGGTGGGTAAATTTTTCGCACATTAACTTATTTTGAGCCACTAGTATCAATATCGTTGAAAATTTCAAAGCTATTTGGGATGTGACTTTAAATGCGTTAATGATAAGAATGTGCGAAAAAGCTGTAGTAACTAATCTCGATTGTTATTGCATGTAATGTTCTGTTACTTTAACTTCCATATCTATTCTGAATAGAAAATTTGGCTTGTGATATGGATAAAGATTTCGATTGTTAAGAGATACTAAGATAATTTTTTTCTAATAAATTATTTGTTTAAAATATAAAATAATTTATATAAATTATAATAATAAAATATTATAAAAATATAAAAAAACAATATTGAAAAAAACAAATTTTCTTCGAAAAATCAAGGCCTATTGCCTTGTTTTTTGAATCACAAAAACGATTTTTAATTTTTGCGTAAAATTGAAACAACTTTTGCTTATAAGTATTATAGCTTTTTAAAAAGAATTGCAAATTTTCAAATTTGAATTTAAATTATTTTTACAACAAAACCAATTGTTGAGACTTTTTTGAGGAAAACTCCAATATTTCAGAGCTTTCCACTATTTCAGAGTCTTTTCTTCCCAAAAAACTGGTGGTTCTTCAATTTCCTTTCCAATTTGCCACCACCAATTCGCCTCTAATTCATGACCAATTTAAAGGATGTCAGCGTAAATTAAATTTAAAAGTTGTTTAAAAGGAACAAATTCATGAAACCTCAGCGAAAGACATCTACGAAAGAGTTCGAGATTTCTGAGCTCGACAAAGAGCTTTTTGCTTTTGTATGATCAGTTTGAAGAAAGTTTTTCTATTTATATTTGGATAAAGGTTTATACAGGCAATAAAAGTTAATGGTATGCTATGATTATTATAATATGGTATGGTATGATGGATATAGTATGATTAGTTGATGGTACGGTATTATGGTATGATACGATGATATGATGGTTAGATATATGGTATGATGGTAGGTATGGTTTGGTGGTAGAATATGATGGTATGGTATGATAGTATTGTCTGATGGTATTGTATGGTAGTGTGGTAGATGAGCATGGAATGATGGCATGGTATACAAATAGTTTTATGATACATTATGACGATATATTATGATAGTATAGTATGGTGGTATGGTATAATAAAATTGAACTTTTCAAAATTGTATTAAAACAGATTTAATCTAATCTTGCCATTATATGAAATGGGACTTTTTTAGTAAGTCTATATTTAAGAGTAAATCAATTAACCACATAAAAATCTCTACTTTTTTAGGTTCAAGTTTCACTTCTACCCTGCGTGGCGGACACACATACTTTTTTTTTAGCTAACTGGTGGTCGTTTTTATTTTTTTCCTTTCACTTTTTGCGACAAATACGCTTTTTCTCCGCTTCTTTTCGTCATCAAGTTTTTTTAAATTATTTCGCTAATTTTTGGATTTTTCCGTACTTCTTTTAATATTTGACTTATCATCTACAAAAATAATATACAAAAGTTATTTCCACGTTAATTTTATTTGAAAATGTCGTCTACCATTCGGACGTCACTAAGTTTGTCTAGTTGATATGAGCTGCAAATTATTTATATTTTAAATCCGCAATATTGTTCTGGAAAATGTGCAAACACTTGCTTTTTAACAGGTTTCAATTTTTGTTTTTAATTTGATTTAACCCTTTAATATAAACCCCATTTTGTGTGTCAGACATCAGAACAGAGTTAATCATATTAATTTTGCAAAATACACCGTTATACCCAAATATTATCAAACCTATTATGGCACCAATTTACAAAGAAAGAAGTGCAAAGGTGAACTTAAATGCAGATATATTATGCTTTTTATAAACAAATAGCCTTTTCCCGGCGCGCGTTGCTGCACCCTGAAACTATATGGGAACATAATAGGTGTATTCAGTTTTTTATTTGTTGTATGGAGCTTAGACATAGGTTAACGAAAACCGTTAAAACTTCTGTTTTTTTTTAAATACCGATTTAAAAATGTGTATGTATATTCTTAAAACTATAAAGAATACATTGAAAAAAAAATTTTTTTTTCCAAAAATTTACACGTATAATACATACATATATACCTTACATTTGAAAGATTTCCATTGAATGAAGCAAAAATAACAATCATTTGTTTGCCTTTAAGACGTCAGTTCATGGGTGAAACGAAAAAAAAATAATGAAAACTCATAAATTTCTTAAACCTCAATAAATTCCCTTCATGATGATATAGTTCTATCAGTTCGCAGATTTTTTTATGATTTTTCGGAATTTTTTTAAGAAAAATAGAACATAAAAATTAAGTAAAAAATTGAGTTTGATCTTCAACAACACCATCAAATATCGCATCTACATAAAAAAAGTTGCACGGACAGTCTTACCTGTTTAATTGTAAGTCGAAAAGAAAAAAAAATTAAAGCCGTTAACTTTTTTTAAGAAAGTTACAGAGCAAAAGTTGTTTGAGCTTTTTTCAAGCAATTTTAAGCCCGTTTTTGGTGCTTTAAATGAAAACCGGCTGGCTATTTTCCACTAACGATACTCGTCTTTTGATGCAGATCTTATTTTTTATCCTCATTCTATTAGAAAATGCTGGTGGAGCGAAGAAAAAAACACCTTTGCATTTTTCATATAAATTGTGGGTGCTCTAATATATATGTATGTACATTAGAGCAAGTCACATTTGTATGGATTTTGTTAAAGTATCTGGGATCCTCCGTGCCCCCCCCTGAAAAACAAGATGGTTGCAAATGAAGTAATTATAGCTCTTAAAAGTTCAAGAATTATCAAAAAAGGCCCAGTTCTGGTCCAAAATCCGGTTTTCGGAGAGTAATTTTAGATGAAATGTATTTACATTTTTCCACTGCATTTCAAAAATGTACAACGATAAAATGACGTCATTGGAAGCGGAAAAACAGGCTTTTATTTACGTGGTAGAAGACCATTGTAAGCTCTTTCCATGCGGTACAACAAAATCCAATATTTCTGAATGCATGCAGCAAAAGAAAATCCATATTCACAATGATAATTGGGCTGTGCTAATAATTTGTGCTAATAACATTTTTGTTTTAGTGTGTTTCGTCTGCATGCTTGCTTGCTTAGTGTGTTTTTGTGTGTGTTTTAATTTTATTCTTCTTTGTGCTCTGTTTTGTTATTATCAAGCGTAGTGAGTGTTGTATTTGTTTTTTAACTGTGCGCTCACTGCATATATAGCAACAGATTTTTAACCCTTTAGGCACGTTCAGCTCAATTTGTAACATGGATTATTTTTCTGTTGAAAATATTGCTGCTTGTTCCCTAAACGAGCTATGCAAAAGCCAGAATATTCTGAACCCAATGTTCAGTTGTTAAGGCCCATGTGAGCAAATGTTTCATTCGAGATGTGCGGGTATTTCCAAATCATGCTTAGACGATTTAATGTCTGTCCGATCAGGTCTTCGCTGGTACTGTGCTTCGTGCAGGGCCCTTTCCCCAGATGAGCTTTATTCTAAAATAAAGCTATTTGGAGAAAGTCTTAACTCGTTAAATAACAATTTTAGAGAAATTGTAACATTCTTTAGCGAAGTTAGTGCCGCACCCAGTATTAGCGTATATGATGAATGTTCTTCACCGGAAAAAATGTAGCCTTCTTTGTCTCAGACAATCTCTTCCGGGACGCAAACAAACATTCAGTCTGAAGAAGACCAGAATATTTCTAAAAAGAAGAGCAAGAATAAAAATGAAAATAAAAATAATAAGCGTCGTAGGACGTCTTCAAACCCACCTCAGGCTATGCAGCCCTCAGCTATGCCTTAAATACACAATAATACAATTATTTCTTCACCTCCTTCTTATACTCCTCCATTGGCTAATAGTCCAAATGTGATTTCAACTGAGCCCAATAACCCAATAATTAATTTAAGGGCAGTGTCGAGGCGAAAACGCTTATTCATTTCACGTCTTCAGCCCGACACAACAACTGAAAATATATTGACGTTTGTCAAACAAAATATTTTATTTAGTCAAAATGCATTATGTTCATGCAAAAAAATTGGCAACAAGCCTTCCCACGCCTCCTTTATTCTAACGGTTGCAGCTGAAGAGTTCGCATCTGTTCTTAACTCTAAAAGGTGGGCCGATAATATCCTCGTTTCTGAGTTTACGCCTAAAACTAAGTCTAGAAGGACGAATAAAATCGCCCATCAGACACAGAAAAACTAAATAGATTATCCCTTTACTATCAAAATGTAAGGGGATTCTAAATAAAACACGCGACATATTTTTGGCATCTCAGAATTTTTCTGAGGATATTATCGCGTTAACAGAAACATGGCTGAACGGAAGCATTATTGACTTGGAACTGTTTGACAATAGTTTTCAAGTTTTTAGAAGGGACAGGGATATATTGTCAGGGACACACTGACAATATTTCTGCTGTTGGTGGTGGTGTCCTTTTAGCTGTAAGGAATTCCTTTGTCAGTTCCTTAATTGATATTCCCTGCTCTTTTAATATCGAACTTTTATGCGTTAAGGTGTTACATTGTAATTCCAATGTATATGTAATTAATGCATATGTTCCCCCAAAGAGCAGTGCAGAAGTCTATGCAAGCCTTGCGGATTGCATAGAATATATAATAAATCTACTTGACGTTAATGACGACATTTTACTGTTGGGCGATTTCAATCTGCCTGACTTAAAATGGCATTCTTCCGACGATGATACATATTTTTGTGCATCAAATTCGAAGACTCGCCAAGAGCATATATTTGTTGACAATATATGTTCTGACTTACAACAAGTTAGTTGTATTTATAATAGTCTTGAAAGACTTCTTGACCTGGTCTTAACTACAGACAGTAACAATGTGATTGTAAAGAGGGCCCTCCATGCTCTGACTATTGTAGATGAATACCATCCACCATTGAGCATTTGGTATAAATCGGACAGAGAGAGCATAGTTAATTCGAGTTCAATCGATAAGGTTTATGAACTCAATTTTAAAAAAGCTGACTTTTTGAAGTTGAATCATTTACTTCATAACAAACTAAATGTTATTTTAGAGTACTTAAATGGAAATAACCTTGATGATTCCATACATTTTTTTATACGGAGCTCTTTACTGTGTTCTCTCAGTCCGTACCATATACCCTCAAATTTACGAAAAACTGTGCGTACCCTTGGTACACAAAGGATTTAAAAACTCTTCGCAACAACAGGAATAGGGCATGGAAGAAATATGTCTGTAGTTTAGACTCAAATGACCTGGAAACCTACAAACGTTTGTTTCTGGAATTTGAAAATAGCTCAGCTGCATTATATAATGAATATTTAGACAATATAAAGTTGAGAATACTGTCTGATCCAAAGAAGTTGTGGGGATTCATAAATACAAAGAAGAAATCCGATGGATTCCTTTCATCATTCAAAACAGTTGATGGAATTACTGACGATCCCGTCATTATTTGTAGTTTATTTGCAAATCTTTTTAAAGAGTCATTTTGTTCGAATTCCTTTGATCCTGATGAGGGGTATTTTGAACATATGAATTCTACACTTTTTTCTCAAAGAGAGTTTCTTTGGACTCTTTATCCTTGACCTCAGAGGATATTTTAAAATATATTAGTTCGATCGATGAAGATTTTAGCGCTGGACCTGATGGAATTCCTGCCGCAGTGTTAACTCAATGCGGTTCAATTTTGTGTCAACCACTTTCTTTGTTATTTAATAAATCTATAAACGAAAGTTATTTTCCACTGTTTTGGAAAAATCATTTATTAAACCTATTTATAAAAAAGGTTGCAGGAATGATGTTATTAATTACAGGCCCATTGCTAAACTGTCATCGATTCCAAAACTTTTTGAGCGAATCGTGTATGATCGGGTAAAAATTCACTGCCGTGAAGTCATAACAACTCGTCAGCATGGTTTTGTTAATGGCAGATCTACGGTATCTAATCTACTCGATTTTACAACCTTTTGCTTAAACACCATTGAATCTGGTTGCCAGGTCGACTGTATCTACACTGACTTTAGCAAAGCATTTGATAAGTTACCACACAATCTAATTCTATTTAAACTTAAGTCCATTGGATTTCCACAATATTTTGTAAACTGGATTAAATCGTATTTGACAGAGCGATCTTATCAAATACGATTCCGAGGGGTTTTGTCTACTGAGTTTATTGCGTTATCAGGTGTTCCTCAAGGAAGTCACCTTGGTCCACTTCTGTTTATTTTAGCCATTAATGATGTGACCCATATCATTAAAAACTCTCATCTGCTTATTTCCGCATGATATGAAGATATACAGAAAAATAAATTCTCAAGACAATTCAGCCCTACTCCCCAGTCCGATCTGAAATCTTTTGAAGTTTGGTGTTCTAAAAATAATATGTTTCTTAATCCAGATAAATGCCAAACTATGACCTTTTCGCGAAAAAGGAATAATTTAGTTTTTGATTATAAGATAAAAGATACTGATTTATGTCGTGTGGATGTCGTTAAAGATCTGGGAATATGTATGGATTCTAAGCTTTCCTTTAACATTCATATTGATAACATTTGTAAAAAAGCATCTTCTATGCTTGGATTTATTAAACGCTGGGCCAAAGAATTCAATAGCATGATTATGACTACAACGCTGTATTATGCAATAGTGCGTCCTCACTTGGAGTACGCAAGTCAAGTTTGGTCTCCAAGTTACAATGTGCATGTTGATCGAATAGAGAGAATCCAAAAATGCTTCGTTCGGTTTAAGAGGCTTAAATGGATTTGACATTTTAAACCTTCCTCCTTATGGTGATCGCTTGAAACTTTTAAAAATGCAATCATTGAGTGAGCGAAGGAAGTCTGCAGATATCGTCTATTTGCACCAACTAATCACCGGTGTATTCGATTCTCCAGAACTTCTGGGCCAAAGAATTCAATAACATGATTATGACTACAACGCTGTATTATGCAATAGTGCGTCCTCACTTGGAGTACGCAAGTCAAGTTTGGTCTCCAAGTTACAATGTGCATGTTGATCGAATAGAGAGAATCCAAAAATGCTTCGTTCGGTTTGTCCTAAGAGGCTTAAGTGGATTTGACATTTTAAACCTTCCTCCTTATGGTGATCGCTTGAAACTTTTAAAAATGCAATCATTGAGTGAGCGAAGGAAGTCTGCAGATATCGTCTATTTGCACCAACTAATCACCGGTGTATTCGATTCTCCAGAACTTCTTTCTCTTATAAATTTTAATTCTGATCGTAGAAGCAGTAGAAATGCTAACAATTTAATTTACTTACCATTTAGTAGAACAAATTATATGTTAACTGCTCCATTAAACCGTATGAGTAAATTAGTTAACAATTGTAGCTTTTTTGATGTTAACTTGTCTAAAGGTCAACTCAAGAGTAGATTAAAAACTATTGTGTAATTGCATGGTTATGTTTTTGCATGGTTAGTCGTGATGTCTTGTGTTGTCCTTGAGCCCAACCATATTTTGGTGGGTCAATTTTTCTCACATTAACTTATTTTGAGCCACTTATATCAATATCGTTGAAATTTTCAAAGATTTTTGGGTTGTGACTTTGAATGCGTTAATGCTGAGAATGTGCGAAAAAGCTGTAGTAGCTAAACTCTATTGTTATTGCATGTAAGAAATGATTAAAATTAAATCCTTTAAAAATCAATGTACCAAAAATATCGTATCTCATTCAAAAATGGGTCGATCCTGTGTTTTGTTTTTTAATTATTAACCATAAAATGGCCTGCATTAATGCATTAATTAATTTTGAAAAAATGTCCTAGATCAATGCAAAGGACAAACATGAATAAAAAATTATATGAAAAAATTTTAAAATGTTGACTTAAAATGCGTTTATTTGGACCGGACTTCATTGCACGTCAAATCTAAGTCCAGAATCAGATTCTTCAGCTAGTTAAACGTAGATGTAGGTTTTTTTTTTTAAATTTGAAATGCAGTAGAAAAATGTAAATACATTTCATCCAAAATTACTCTCCGAAAACCGGATTTTGGACCAGAACCGGGCCATTTTTGTCAATTCTTAAACTTTTAAGAGCTCTAATTACTTCATTTGCAACCATCTTGTTTTTCAGGAGGGCGGGGGGCACGGAGGATTCCATAAAAAGTAGCATTTGACTTGGTCTAATGTATATATCTGTATATACATATATATGTCCTATATATATGTACATTAGAGTGGGTTGAAAAGAAAAGTTTGAAAAAACCACCCCCTATTTCAAAGCTGATCTCAAATGGATTCCAAAATAATAAAAAAAAATTTTTTTGGACCATCGGAAAAACAGCCGAAATGGTATTTTTTCTATAACTTGAGCATAACATATCCGATCTTAAAAAATTATATGTCGTTTAAAAGTGCTTTACAAGTACTACATTTTCTCTTCAGAACAATTTTACTTCCAAGGTCATATTTGACTAGTAAACCTCATAAGCCCGATTTACCCCCCCTAAAATTGCTCTTTTTTTTCTCAAAAAATTAAAGTTCTTAGAATTTGTTTACATTTTGTGCAAAAAAAATTAATCAATAACTTTAAAAACAAGGTAGTTATAAAGGTTCAAATATTTGGTAGAATGCTTTTTTCATTAGGTATGAATTACTTTTTTTTAATTCAAACAAAATTGAAAGTTAACTGAATTATATTTAAAAATTAAGTAATAAAATTAAAATAAAATATTTTTCTTAAGATATTTAGGTATGAAAACGAGTTAATAACGTTATTCAAACAAAATTGCCCACGAATCGTGACAATATCTTCAAGTTTCCCAAAAAATTAATTAATTAAAACTAAAAACGATCCTTGTTACCAGGGCATAAGTTGCCAATAAATTATATAACTCAATCTTTATAGTTGTTATATGCGTTACATGGCAACTCTGTAGATCAGTAACTCGTAACTCTCTCCTTTACTCAATAACAGATAAAACAGTCTGATATTAGATGCCAACTGAATAACACAATAGTCATACAAATTCTTGAGTGCGCGTTATAAATGTTTTTCGAAAAAATAGAAATCAATAAAACAAAATTGCCTGCTAAACACGATGTTATTGAATATTTAGTGTTTTTGAAACATAACGGTCAAACAGGGTCTCCACACTAAATAATTATATATCAATAGTTGAAAAAGTTCTTCAACAATTGTGGCAGCGTGCAAACATTCCGAAATTGGTAAGAACGACGGTTCGGAGGTATATAAATAGTCTCTTAAAAGAACATTATGATTTGCTTAAACATCCGTATAAAAACGATGAAGTGGAATGGAACAGAATTTTTCTAATATCTCAGTGCAAATGTGGCATCGAAAAAATGTGCAATGTAACTGCTCCAATTTTGATAAGATTCCCAAATACGCCCAACATTTTTATATTGATCAATGTGGAGCAAGGTTGTTGTCTATTGATAATATACCAGAGCATGTTGATGATGTTCAAATGGGTGATGTATTTGATAAAATGTCGGACATGCCTCTAATATCCAACTATTCTATCGGATATATTCCGTGCTCAAGCGAAGAAGATGATTGCGAGTTAAGTGATGTGGAAATTTCGAACGTTATTGAAGAAAAACTAAAAGTATCGGGCATTTCACTTAAAAATTATTCGTTGGGTTTGGTTAGGACTGATACTTCAGATCGTTTTGGGTCGTTGCTCGCAACTCCGTTGATTAAAGATTTGCGCCTTTCAATTGCGGCAAAAGCAAGGAAAGATTTTTCGACCCAAACTACTGAAAAAATTATGGAATATTTTGATGACCTTACCATAGACAAAAAAAAAATTTCGAGAGAACGCACAAAATTAAGAGCAGAAGCCGAAGCATCAACAAAAATTAACAATATCCTTATTTGTTTATAAGTAACTATTTTTTTGGGAAACTTGAATGTATGTATTCGTGGTCAATTTTGTTTGAATAACGTTATTAACTCGTTTTTAGACCTAAATATCTTAAGAAAAATATTTAATTTTAATTCCATTACTTAATTTTTAAAAATAATTCAGTTAATTTTCAATTTTGTTTGAATTAAAAAAAAAAGTAATTCATACATAATGAAAAAAGCATTGTATCAAATATTTGAACCATTATAACTTCTTTGTTTTTAAAGTTATTGAATAATTTTTTTTGACAAAATGCAAACAAATTCTTAGGACTTTACTTTTATGTGAAAAAAGAAACAATTTTAGGGGGGGTAAATCGGGCTAACGAGGTTTACTAGTCAAATATGACCTTGGAAGTAAAAATGTTCTGAAGAAAAAATGTAGTACTTGTAAAGCACTTTTAAACGACATATAATTTAAGATCGGATATGTTATGCTCAAGTTATAGAAAAAATACCATTTCGTCTGTTTTTCCGATGGTCCAAAAAAAATTTTTTTTATTTTGGAATCCATTCGAGGTCAGTTTTGAAATAGGGGGTGGTTTTTTCAAACTTTTATTTTTCGACCCACTCTAATATACTGTGCGCGAAATTTGCTTAGCCGCACACGATTTTACATCAATATGAATTAAAAAACAAGTGTGGGGTTAACTGAATAATGAAAGCCTTTATTTTTTGTTTTATTTTGTAGAAAATTATTATGAATTTGAGATGTTTTATGTTCATATTTAAAGGAATTTAAAAAATAGTTATAACGTAAGATGAATTCGAGCGAAATTTGATTAGCCGCAGTCTTGTTTTACGTGTCGTAATTGTAAGTTATTTTTACTGCTGGAAGGTTTTAGTGATTTTATTTTTAATTTAAGGTATAACATACGTGTAACAACCAAAAACAGGAGCTGTTTCCAGAAAATTTTTTTAAGATATAAGAAGTTATTTTTTTTTAATTTATACAGGTACATTGTACATAAAAATATTTTTTTTTAAATACAATTCTGGCTTTTATATAGAGGGCGCTGAAAATGGCATTGAAAAAAAGACATCGAAAACGGGTCGATGGATATGGCCTTTCCCATGTATCGGAAACAAAAAAATTAAATGACATTTTAAAGCATAGACCATATATTAAGCATTCCCCTCTACGCAAGACCCCAGGGATTTTTTTTTTAATTATGGCGGAAGTTGAAGTAAAAAGCTAAAAAAATAGATACATTTTCGCGCGTTTTTTTGTTTATAAAAAAAAATAGATTCTTGAATTTAGGGCTTAAAGGACAAAATAACAAACAAAATGCAAAAAATCATTGAAATCGAACCAATAGATTTCGAGTTATCTATCGAACCGTTTAAAAAAACTAGTTTCGAGGAAATCGCGTTTAGAGTTTTTATTTACGTTGTATGGAGTTTATATATAGGTTAACGAAAACTTCAGCTATAACTTCCGTTATAACTTCAGCTTTTTTTAAAATATCGATTTAAAAATGTGTATGTATATTCTTAAGAAAGAAAAAATTTTTTCGAAATATTTACACTAATATACGTGTAACCTAAATAAATCTTATTTTGGATAGATTAAATATTAAAATGATAGAGAAAATTTTTTTGAGTGATCTTGAAAAATGAAAAATTAAGATTCTAAAAGAAAACGGGTTTCTAATAGAGCAATTAGCCGACAAATAAAAAGATCGGAGAAAATAATAAGAAATTTTTTCCGATTAAATGATAAATACGGCATTTCTTATTCAAAATCTAAGAGAAAGACGAAGATAACTCGTCACCAAAGCAATGTTATAAAAGAAGAAGACACTAAACACCGACTAAGTGCATCGCGAATAATGTCAAAACTAAAACTTCCCATTGGAATACGAAGAGTTCAACAAATTTTAAGCACGGACCGAAACATTAAATGGAAAAAATGTCAAAAAACCCACAACTTTAATCTTTACAGAAAGAAGCCAGATTAGAATTTGCAAAAAGGCACATGAACTGGACTGAAAATTGGTACAGAGTGATTTTTTGGGACGAGAAAAAATTTCATCTTGACGGACCCGATGGATTTAGCTGTTATTGGCATGATTTACGTGTAAATAACCCACCAATAATGAGTTGGAATTTTTGGCTCCATTATGATATGGGATGGTTTCTCTTATTATGGCTTAAATTATATTTTATTTCTACAAAAATTAATTCTAAAAAGTATATTGAAATGTTGGACGACGTTCTTATTGCTTGTTTGGAAGAAAATCCTGATGTTGACTTAATATTTCAACAGGATAATGCCAGTATTTACGTTTCACACGAGTCGAACGATTTATTCATCACTCTCAATACCATTGTTTGATTAGCCAGCTAGAAGTTTGGACTTGAACCCGATTGAAAATGTTTGGCGCATGATTTCACTAGCTGTTTAAGGAAACTGCCGCCAATATTTAACGATATCGGTATGAAAAATTACAATTTTGCATGCGTGGCTGGATTTAGAAATAATGTACTCAACAAATTAATTGACTCACTCCCTGAGAGAATTTTTGTAGTAAATAATACAAATGGAGGTCCAACAAAAATATTAATTGGTTAAAACACTGATTTTTTATATAAAAAAATTTATTTTTTAAACATTCGATATGGTACGGCTAAGCAAATTTCGCTCGAATTTATATTGCGTTGTAACTATTTTTTAAATTTTGACGTGACGAAGTTACGTTGTATTGCTCTAGTTTCCAAAAAAGTTGAAAAATGAATTTTTTAAAAATTCATCTGCGTTTCATTGAATTGTTACTCGCTGGGTATAAGAGCTATGATTAAAAAAATAGTATGACCATAAAGGTTAATTCTTTGACTATATTAAAAAAACAAAAAAAAAAATTTAATACGGCATAGGGATGTAGTGGGAGCTACGTAAGCAACGCAACTGAAAATTTGTTACATGGAATTATTACTCGCTGAGTATTAGTGCTAGGATTAAAAATACGATACGCCAATAAAGACCTACTGGAAGCCCTCACAACAAAATTAGACAAAAAATTTCTGACATCATGGGGACGCTGAGAGAGCCGCTCAAAGATCGATAACGCAACATTCATGCAGCGGCGTTGCATTGAATTTTTACTCAATGAGTATACAACCTACGATAAAAGTTTATAAGGAAAATAAAGTTTTTATACATGGCTTTACAACAAAAATAAAAAAAAAAAATCCGGCGTCGTCAGGTCGTGAATATAGCAGCTTATGTAACAGAAATGTAATATCGTTGCATGGAATTATACTCACTCAGGAGGAGTGCTACAGTAAATTTTGTTTTACGACATCAGGGATGTGTTATTACGCTTCACAACTAAATTACAAAAAAAATTATGTTGTCATGATTTCAGGGATGCAATCACATAATGCAGTAAAAATGCTACAGCCATGAAAAAACGTTGCATGGATTTTTAACTCTGTGACTACTGGTGCAACAGTAAGGAACAGTAAGGAACAGTTTTAAGGAACGAAAACGAAGGTGAGGTCTTCGGGCATATGACAAAAATAAAAACAAAATTTGACGGCGTGTCAGAAACCCTCGGGGAACCGCCTAATGTGACGCATATGCATCACTTTTGCTGGATTAATTGAAATTAGAGCACAACCAATGGGGAAGCAAAAAAAAGCTAAACGAAAAGCACCAACTCCAAATCCAACAACAACACCAACACCAACACCAACACCAACACCAACATCAAAATCAACAACAACATCAACATCAACATCAACATCAACATCAACATCAACATCAACATCAACATCAACATCAACATCAACATCAACATCAACATCAACATCAACATCAACATCAACATCAACATCAACATCAACATCAACATCAACATCAACATCAACATCAACATCAACATCAACATCAACATCAACATCAACATCAACATCAACATCAACATCAACATCAACATCAACATTAACATCAACATCAACATCAACATCATCATCAACATCAACATCAACATCAACATCAACATCAACATCACATCAACATCAACATCAACATCAACATCAACATCAACATCAACATTAACATCAACATCAACATCAACATCAACATCAACATCACATCAACATCAACATCAACATCAACATCAACATCAACATCATCATCAATATCAACATCATCATCAACATCAACATTAAAATCAACATCCACATTAACAGCAACATCAACATCAACATCAACATCAACATCAACATCAACATCAACATCAACATCAACATCAACATCAACATCAACATCAACATCAATATCAACATCAACATCAACATCAACATCAACATCAACATCAACATCACATCAACATCAACATCAACATCAACATCAACATCAACATTAACATCAACATCAACATCAACATCAACATTAACATTAACATCAACATCCACATTAACATCAACATCAACATCAACATCATCATCAACATCCACATTAACATCAACATCAACATCAACATCAACATCAACATCAACATCGACATCAACATCAACATCAACATCATCATCAACATCAACATCAACATCAACATCCACATTAACATCAACATCAACATCAACATCAACATCAACATCAACATCAACATCAACATTAGCATCAACATCAACATCATCATCAACATCAACATCAACATCAACATCAACATCAACATTAACATCAACATCCACATTCACATCAACATCAACATCAACATCAACATCAACATCAACATCAACATCAACATCAACATCAACATCAACATTAAAATCAACATCCACATCATCATCAACATCAACATTAACATCAACATCAACATCAACATCAACATCAACATTAACATCAACATCCACATTCACATCAACATCAACATCAACATCAACATCAACATTAGCATCAACATCAACATCATCATCAACATCAACATTAACATCAACATCCACATTCACATCAACATCAACATCAACATCAACATCAACATCAACATCAACATCAACATCAACATCAACATCAACATTAGCATCAACATCAACATCATCATCAACATCAACATTAACATCAACATCCACATTCACATCAACATCAACATCCACATCATCATCAACATCAACATCAACATCAACATCAACATCAACATCAACATTAGCATCAACATCAACATCATCATCAACATCAACATTAACATCAACATCCACATTCACATCAACATCAACATCAACATCAACATCAACATCAACATCAACATCAACATCAACATCAACATCAACATCAACATCAACAACAACATCAACATCAACATTAACATCAACATCAACGTCAACGTCAACATCAACATCAACATCACATCAACATCAACATCAACATCAACATCAACATCATCATCAACATCAACATCAACATCAACATCAACATTAAAATCAACATCCACATTAACATCAACATCAACATCAACATCAACATCAACATAAACATCAACTTTAACATCACCATCAACATCAACATCAACATCAACATCAACATCAACATCAACATCAACATCAACAGCAACATCAATATCAACATCAACATCAACATCAACATCAACATCAACATCAACATCAACATCAACATCAACATTAACATTAACATTAACATTAACATCAACATCCACATTAACATCAACATCAACATCAACATCAACATCAACATCAACATCAACATCACATCAACATCAACATCAATATCAACATCAACATCAACATTAACATCAACATCAACATCAACATTAACATTAACATCAACATCCACATTAACATCAACATCAACATCAACATCAACATCAACATCAACATCAACATCAACATAAACATCAACTTTAACATCACCATCAACATCAACATCAACATCAACATCAACATCAACATCAACATCAACAGCAACATCAATATCACCATCAACATCAACATCAACATCCACATCAACATCAACATTAACATCAACATCCACATTAACATCAACATCAACATCAACATCAACATCAACATCAACATCAACATCAACATCAACATCAACATCAACATCAACATCAACATCAACATCAATATCAACATCAACATCAACATTAACAACAACAGCAAGAAACTTCGTCACGTCAAAACCTACGGGTGTGTCCACGGCACAGCTAACTCTTTTTTCTTAAAATATGAACATAAAATCTCTGAAATTCTTAATAATTTTCTGCAAAATAAAACAAAAAATAAAGTCTTTCATTATTCAGTTAACCCCACACTTGTTTTTAATTCATATTGATAATAAATCGTGTGCGGCTAGCAAATTTCGCGCACTGTATAAGTACAATAAGAATAAAAATAATAATAATAATATTAATTATAATAATAAATAACAATGTTTATTTATTGCTATGAAGAAGCCCTTATTTTTATCTATTTCATTGGGATCGCGATAAAACAAGCTCAAAATCCATTGATTCAAATATCTGAAAAACTTGACCCATAGGAACTAAGAACTGACTTCTGAGTCGAGAGAACATTCTATAACAAAAATATACAAAAATATAAATGTAAGGAATAAAAAAATGCATAATAAACATATTAATATAATTATATTGCATGTTTGATAAAAATTAATACAAAATTAAGTACGAGAATTCTTTTTAACAGTTTACTTCTGCCTTATTTTAGATCAATATGCTGCTTGTCCTTGCAATTATGTTATCTTTGGCTTGTTCAGTACTTGGAGATGAAAAATACACTACAAAATATGATAACGTTGATGTTGATGAGATTTTAAAATCCGATCGACTGTTTAACAATTATTTTAAATGTCTTATGGATAATGGAAAATGCACTCCTGATGGACGAGAGCTAAAAAAAACTCTCCCAGATGCACTCACAACGGAATGCAGCAAATGTAGTGAAAAACAGAAACAAAATTCCGATAAAGTCATCCGTTATATAATCGATTTTAAGCCGGAAGAATGGAAACAGCTACAAAATAAATACGACCCAGAAGGAATTTATTTGTCTAAATATAAGAATGAAGCACAAAAAGCGGGCATTAAAATTTAAAAATGCAAATAATTGACAAATCCGTTCTTATAATTATACTCAAGTTATATATTCTTATCTTAACTTTGCTTTATAGTTTAAGCAATATTCGTTCGTATTTTATATAAATAAATAGTCTTTTACCCTCTGAGATGATAGCACTAAATAAAAAATCATTTGTATTCAACATTTTCAGTGAAGTTAACTAGCTGACCCGGCTAGTTCTTGAATAGGTGGCGGTTCGAAATTTCCAAAATTTTACGTAATCAAAACGTTAAAGCTCTGTGGTGTGTTTTGGTAACGTGTATCTATTGTGGTTTTGTCCTCTATAACTCTGGTTTTAATTTGTTTCTCTTCTCCCTGTCCACTTCTTTTTTATACAGTGACTGTTATTTCACTATCAAAGAATTTATAATCCTGCAATTATAATGATTTTTTGAAAAGTGGGCGAAGATAAAGTGCAATCATGACCATATTTAGTACAGTTACCGACAGTAACAACACTAAATTTAGTCTTATATGATCAAAACCGTCCGATATATAGCATTTTTATTGATATATGGGCGTTAAAAGTAGGCATTTATATATGATACTAGCCTTTTCCCGGCACGCGTTGCTGCACCCTGAAACTATATGGGAACATAATATGTGTATTCAATTCTTCTTAGACTCATAGTTTGACACCACTGTTATTTTCCACTGCCCGTTACAGTTTCCCAGTAGCAGGAGATCACCAAATAGTAACTCCATTTTGAGTTTATATGTAAGTATTGCTACTTTTACTTTCAAAGCTATTCGATAATACAAATTTTAGCTGTATGCGCGGAGCCACAGCCTCTTATATAATGCCCATCCCAGTTTTTTAGTAGATGCACGTTACCCAGGTTTAGTACAGTTGCCGACAGTAAGCATACAGACTAAATTACCAAAATGTAGCCCAATCGACGAAAACCGTAGGAAATATAGCATTTTTATTGATTTGTGGGCTGTAAAAGGGGGTGTGACAGAAATTTAAGCTATCTCGTACTTGAAAAAAATGTTCTGCCAAAAATTTCAGCTCTATCGGCTCAGTCATTTTGAAGTTTCCAGCCATCACACAGACAGCGTTTTGCTTTTTGTATTTATATTTTGGATAAAGATTATAGGCTATAACTTTTGATTGGTAAGAGATACTAAGATAATTTTTTCTAATAAAATAATTTTTTAGCTTGTATATTTTTTCAAAAATATAAAACCACAATATTGGAAAAAAATTTTGTTTGAAAAAATTTGAATCACAAAAATGGTTTTTAATTTTTGCGTAAAATTTAAATAATTTTTACTGATAAATGTTATAACTTTTAAATAGAGTTGAAAATTTGCGAATTTGAATTTAAATTATTTTTACAACAAAACAAATTTTGAGCATTTTTTTTCAGGGAAAACTCCAAAATTTTAGACATTTTTCGAAAAAAAAAAATTTTAAATATATATACTCAGCTAACGGTATTTTTGCAATAAGGTTTTCATAGTACTTTGATGAAGCTTTAAGACAATAAAAAATTTAACAAAATGTATACAAAAGCAGCGGAGATATTTGACTCGAAATTCGTAAAATAAAATTTCTGATTGTTTTTTTTTCTCATTTTTGACCAACGATGTTGCATTAAATATATCGTTGTAGTAAAATTTTTCATAGTTTTCAAGATATGTTCATGTTTTTGATATCAAAATAATGGACATTTTTTTAATTTTACTAAATATAAGAAATTTTTTATATTTTATATTTGTAAATATTTGCACATGTAACCTAAGAAAACAACTAAAAATATGCGATTTTGTAAAAAATTTGTACTACACCACCATCTGGTGTCCAAGGTGGTTCAAAGAAGATAGTGCTAAAAAACTCATCGTACCTGAAAACTACTATATATCAATTTTTATTCTAATCGCATGAGCGGCTTGAGAGTTTTAGGTGGTTTTGTAAAAAATGTGTACTATAGCGCCCTCTGGTGTTCAAGATAGGTAAAAAACGATAGCAGCAGAACACTCAACGTGCATGAAACCCACTGTATACCACTTTTCATTGTAATCGCATTAGCAGTTTATAAGTTTTAGGCAGTTTTGTAAAAAATGTGTACTACAGCGCCCTCTGGTATTCAAGGTGGATCAAAATTGATAGCCCACAAACACGCACCGTACCAAAAAACTTCTATACACAAATTTTCATACTAATCGGATGAGTAGTTTAGGAGTCTATTGCGGCCTTACAAACATAAGCTCCTTTTTTATATGTATACTAGCCTTTACCTGGCGCGCGTTGCTGCACCCTGCAACTATATGGGAACCTAAAAGGTGTATTCAAAACTTTTCTTAAACTCATAGTTTGACACCACTGTCATTTTCCACTGACCGTTACAGTTTCCCATTAGCAAGATATCACCAAATAGTAACTCCATTTTAAGTTTGTATGTAAGTCCTGCTACTTTTACTTTCAAAACTATTTGATATAACAAATTGTATGGGCGGAGCCACACCCCCTTATATAATGCCCATCCCAGTTTTCTAGTAGATGGACATTACCCAGTTTTAGTACAGTTGCCTACATTGAGCATACAACCTAAATTACCAAAATGTAGCCAAATCGACAAAAACCGTAGGAAATATAGCATTTTTATTGATTTGTGGGCGGTAAAAGCGGGTGTGACAGAAATTTAAACCATCTCGTACTTGAAAAAAAATTTATTGGTAAATTTTATTGCTCTATCGGCTCAGTAATTTTGAAGTTTCCAGCCATCACACAGACAGCGTTTTGCTTTTTGTATATATAGATTATTGGCTTTAACTTTTGATTGGTAAAAGATACTAACATAATTTTTCATAAAAAATTATTTTTTTAGCTTGTATATTTTTTCAAAAATATAAAAACACAACATTGAAAAAAAAAATTTGTTTGAAAAAATCAAGGGTTAGGCCTTGTTTTTTTAATCACAAAAATGGTTTTTAATTTTTGCGTAAAATTGCAATAAATTTTGTTTTTAAATGTTATAATTTTTAAATAGAATTGAAAATTTGCGAATTTGAATTTAAATTATTTTTACAACAAAAACAAATTTTGCGCCTTTTTTTTTGAGGAAAACTCCAAAATTTCAGACCATTTTTGAAAAAAATATTTAAAATATATATACTAAACTAACGGTATTTCTGCAATAAGGTTTTTATAGTACTTTGATGAAACTTTAAGACAAAAAAAATTTAACAAAATGTATACAAAAGCAACGGATATTTGAATCGAAAGTCACAAAATCAAATTTCTGATTGTTTTTTTCTCATTTTTGAGCAACGATGTTGCATTAAATATATTGTTGTAGTAAACTTTTTCATAGTTTTCAAGATATGTTCATGTTTTTGGTATCAAAATAACGGAAATTATTTTTATTTTACTAAATTTAAGCAATATTTGATATATTGTAAATATTTGCACATGTAACCTAAGAAAACAACTAAAAATATGCGATTTTGTAAGAGATTTGTACTACAGCACCATCTGGTGTCCAAGGTCAAAGAAGATAGTGCTTAAAAACTCATCGTAGCTGAAAACTATTATATACCAATTTTTGTTCTAATCGCATGAGCGGTTTGGGAGTTTTAGGTGGTTTTGTAAAAAATTTGTACTACAGCGCCCTCTGGTGTTCAAGATAGGTCAAAAAAGATAGCAACAAAACACTCAACGTGCATGAAACTTACTGCATACCATTTTTCATTCTAATCGCATTAGCAGTTCGTGAGTTTTAGGCAGTTTTGTAAAAAATTTGTACTACAGCGCCCTCTGGTGTTCAAGGTGGATCAAAATTGATAGCCCACAAACACGCACCGTACCAAAAAACTTCTATACACAAATTTTCATGCTAATCGGATGAGTAGTTTAGGAGTCTATTGCGGCCTTACAAACATAAACTCCTTTTTTATATATATAGATATAGAAATACCGAAAAAAATATTTATAAATATTTTTATAAATACCGTCACTATATGAGAGAATTTAACTTTCTCAATAAATACTTATATAAAAAATATGTATCTAACTATGAGTTCAACATTAAATCTAACCCTAAAGCATTTTGGAGCTTTGTGAAGTCTAAAAAAGGATGCTCAGATATTCCATCCTCAATGTTTTATAATGGAATTAGTTCAACTGATGGCATAAGTACGGCTAATCTTTTTGCAAAATTTTTTTACTCAAACTTTGAAAATCATAATAATTTTAATTTTGATGGCCGAAATGTTGAATCCAGAATCAATTTTGGCTCCCTCACAATTTCTGAAGATGATGTCATCAAAGGTATCAAATTACTCAAAGTTTCATATAATGTTGATAGTGATGGTTTTTCGGCCTTTTTTCTTAAAAAATCTGCGGTACACATAAGTCTACCATTGAAAATTATCTTTAATAAATCATTAAATTCCGGATTATTCCTGGATCGCTGGAAAGTATCTTTTATAACACCAGTACACAAATCTGGATCAAAACATGACATTGGTAACTATAGACCAATATCAAAACTCTCATGTATTTCAAAACTTTTAGAGATAATAGTTAAAGAAAAATTAATTTTTGCTACTAAAAGTATTATTTCACCTTGTCAACATGGGTTTGTACCGGGACGCTCGACTATATCGAATTTAGTACTTTTTTCTGAATACTGCTTTTCAGCCTTCAAAAGTCGTCTCCATGTCGACGTAGTATATACTGACTTCTCGAAAGCTTTCGATAAAGTTTCGCACATTTTACTTATAAAAAAATTAGAAATAATCGGTTTTCATTCATCTTTTTTAAATTGGATCAAATCTTATCTATCTAACCGACGTTGTATAGTAGTGTTTGACAATTACAAGTCATTTTCATTCGTTTCAACCTCAGGGGTACCGCAAGGTAGTATTTTAGGACCCTTGTTGTTTTGTTTGTTTGTTAATGATATTCCGTCCATATTTAATCATTCTCAATGCCTACTTTATGCTGACGATCTCAAAATATTTCTGAAAATAAGTAATAATTCCGATGTTTCCCGTCTTCAAAGTGATATTGACAAACTTTATTCATGGTCATTAACAAACTCTCTATCGCTAAATATAAAAAAATGTGTTTCCATGTCCTTCTCAAAAACTCAACTTCTATGTCCGTCCGTATATACCATCGATAGTTCGCCTTTATCTCATCTTGACCAATATAAAGACCTGGGTGTTGTCTTTGACACTAATTTCTCTTTCACCTCTCACCTAGACTTCATTATTCCTAAAGCTTACGCATTATTAGCCTTTATCCGTCGCCAATCAACATCCTTTTCAGACCCGTATACTTTTAAAACCCTATATATAAATCTAGTTCGCTCTCGTTTAGAATATGCATCAATAGTTTGGAATCCTTGCTATGTAGTACATAAAATGCGCATTGAACGAGTACAAAAATCTTTTACTAGATTTGTACTACGCGCTTTTTACACGGAAAGTTCGCTCCCCTCATATAGTGAGCGATGCCTTTTAATTAATCTTAAATCTCTGGAAATTAGAAGAAATTTGCACTCTTTAATGTTTATCTACGATATTATTTCTGGAATTATTGATTGCCCTGAACTTTTGGAAAAAATTCAATTTAACGTCCCAGTTAGGTTGCTTAGAAATAACGATTTATTTTTTGTGGATACTTATCGAACAAATTATGCTGCAAATGCTCCTGTCTGTAGGGCCTTAAAACACTTCAATAATATAAATGCTTTTTATCGTATAGATTTCAATGTTAATAAGAATGCCATGAAGATGTTTTTAGAGAGTATTCTTTAAGTCTTCGTTCTTAAGTGTATGTTTAGTTTTATATATAAACATAAAAAAAAAAAAAAAAAAAAAAAAATAAAATGTATTAATAGTCTTTTAATCTATAAAGATGTATTTATCTAAAGATTAAAATAAAAAACTGAATAAATGAAATGAAAAAATGAAAGAATACAGTGACCGCCACTTGGACCCATAGCACTTACATACCAAGTGTCACTATCAAAACATGTACAACTCGGAAATTATAATAGTTAACGAAAAGTGGTTATGGATATTAGAGCCCTGCATGAGTATAATCGCAAAGCGAATACACTCTGTTTATCTGCTAACGAGTACAGTAGACCGTACCACCTCCTATGCAAAAAAAAAAGTTCTCCGTATACCAGCGAATATGACGTATTTTTGCAAGACGATTACGAAAAAAAAATTTTTTTTTTTTTGACCGAACGTAGGGGTCACGCATTGACATATAACTTAATATCTCTGGTGTTTACAGTCGGATTTTAAAGTTTGGTATATCAATGTTTTTTTCTTAAGGAGACCAATATGACTTCTATAGAGATCATTGACCTCAGGTGTACCGTTCTAGTACTTACCCTCCATATCTCAGTTTCTACCATCCTAATGTGCCACCCTAATATTAAAAAAATAAAGCTCTTAAAATATCATTAATCTTTTGCTTAGGAAGTATATCGATATTTCCAGCAGAAGTATTTTTAAAAAATTTTTGAAAATTTTTTGCCGAACGTAGGGCTCCCTTTTTTCATTTTCATCATATCTTCGGAAGTAAAAGTCTGATCATATTGAATGACATATCGATGTTTTCGTCTGAAAGAGACCAATTGTTTTTTCTCCAAAATAAAAAAAAAAATATTACTACAAGCCCTTGGAAGGTCTTAAATTGATTTTGAGGAATTTTAAAGTTCGTAAAAGAATAAAAAATCTGTAACGCCAATGCTAAAAGAGGTATCAACACTATTTTTGTTGTGATTTATTAAATATACAATGTATTATTATTTTATTTTTCAAATTCTTGCAATAACTCCTCTATTTTAGCCGGTGTTGGTAGGTGTTCCGTCGCAACTAATTTCAATTTAGTGATCCATGCTATAATTTTCTTTATTCAAATATTCCACGATGCTCCTCTACCTACCTACACCTACTGAAGTGCTGTCAGCGGGCGTAGCATAGCCGGTGAATTTTGAATTTGGCTCTTTCACAATGGTGACATGTTCTTCATTCACAACAACGTTACGCGTCACATTTGCCTCCGTGACTCTTTTTAAAGTTGGCTCTTTTTTCCCATCAAACGAAATACATGTTAGTAAATCATCACACTTAGCTGCTGCTAAAGCCCCTTTTCGAAGTTTGACACGTTCTCTGAATACTTTATTTTTTGTAATGATAAACCCATCCAAGAATTGAGTAATTTTTTCTGCTGCTTAGGAAGATAACTCCTCTTCAGCTTTTGCAGCAACTGACCTTACTTCTACAGTGGCAGTTCTCATCGACACTGTTTCATAGACGTCATCTAATGCCATTGATCGTTGACCGCACTGATCTATAAAGACAATTTTTGCTGCGTCTGGAATTTTATTTGAGGTGTTGCAACTACACGATTGTTGCTTTCAATGTCCCACTTGCAACGCGAAATTTTAAACAATATATTCCAAGCATTCACCTTATATCTCAATCGATTTTTAGAAAATGTATAAAAGATATTCACAAGTACATCAATACGTTTCCGAACCGCCGCTAGGGTTATAATTGGTATGCCGTCGCGTTGCCATAAAACGATTACATTTCTAACAGTCTCTTGTTTAAAAACATCCAACTTTCGACTTTTATCACTGTTATGCAACAGATACAGTAAAAAATGAATAACATCATACTCCGTTGGTAATTTGGTATTATTTAAGTCACACGCAATAAAAGACATTTTTTTAAAATACTTTTTTGGTCGATTTTTGTTGAAAATTATCAAAACTCTATAAAACTCGCGTTTGAAATAAATATTAGACGGACGCAATTTTCAACTGTTGCTTCACGGGTAAAACGAAGTCAGTGTTTGAAATTGCTTGACTATTTTCAATGTGGCTGTGGAAAGCGAATAAGCGAAAGTAAAAAGCAAAAGTGAAATAATAAAATAATAATACATTGTATATTTAATAAATCACAACAAAAATAGTGTTGATACCTCTTTTAGCATTGGCGTTACAGATTTTTTTATTCTTTTACGAGCTTTAAAATTCCTCAAAATCAATTTAAGACCTTCCAAGGACTTGTAGGAATATTTTTTTTTTATTTGGGAGAAAAAACAATTGGTCTCTTTCAGACGAAAACATCGATATGTCATTCAATATGATCAGACTTTTACTTCCGAAGATATGATGAAAATGAAAAAAGGGAGCCCTGCGTTCGGCAAAAAATTTTCAAAAATTTTTTAAAAATACTTCTGCTGGAAATGTCGATATACTTATTGAGCAAAAGATTAATGATATTTTAAGAGCTTTCTTTTTTTAATATTAGGGTAGAAACTGAGATATGGAGGGTAAGTACTAGAACGGTACACCTGAGGTCAATGATCTCTATAGAAGTCATATTGGTCTCCTTAAGACAAAAACATTGATATACCAAACTTTAAAATCCGACTGTAAACACCAGAGATATTAAGTTATATGTCAATGCGCGACCTCTACGTTCGGTAAAAAAAAAGAAAATTTTTTTCGTAATCGTCTTTCAAAAATACGTCATATTCGCTGGTATACGGTGAACTTTTTTTTTGAGGTACGGTCTAGAGTACAGTGTAACTGAATAAAAGTTAAACAACAGGTCGTGTAGTGAAGAGCAAATCTGCGCACGAGCTTCACTGCTTCGTTTTTTTTTTTTTTTTTTACTTAATCCAAGAGTACAAAAACTAATATTACAATAAATGCCTCAGCGCCAGAATGGCTTTGAAGAGGCTAACTGGCAAACTTAAAATTCATACGTTACTCAAATTAATTTACTTGATTATTTTATTTTTAAGAAGAACCGTACATAAGAAGCGATTCAATATTGCTAAACAAATAGTTCCTCAGATATGTTTTAAAAACTGAAATTCGTTCCAATGTTTTAATAGAACTTGGGAGCTTGTTAAATTCGTAGGGTCCAGCATATTCTACTCGTTGCTTTGAGGTCTCTAATTGACATCTAACAGTTCTAAGGTTTATGCTATTCCTAGTATTGAAATTCATTTGATTTTGATTAAATTGTAAAACATTATAGCCCACACCATGTAGTGTCTTAAAAACGAAAACTAGTAGCTGTTTTTTATAAAGCCCATAAATCGGAAAAACTGTTTTTGCATATTACTTATATAAACTTAACGTGGAATGCCTCAATGGAAGATTATACACTATTGTTAAAGCACGATTCTGAGCAGATTGTAACAATTTCAATTCTTGAGTCTTTTTATGTGCATATATAATAGGATGTCAAATGACTATGGATTAGGGATTGATATATTAAAAGTTTAACTTCATGAGTTAGTTTGTTTTTAAATTTAAAAAGAATTCCAGTTGCGGATGATACTTTGGATTTAAGCAAATCAATGTGATCACCCCAGGAAAGGTTGCTACTCAAATTCAATCCCAAATATTTTACAGTATTCGATTCTTTGATTTCCTTTCCCTCAACATACACACGAAGCAAATCATCAATTCTTGATCTTCGTGGCGTAAACCTTAAAAACTAAGTTTTATTCGAATTTAAAACTAATTTATTTAGCCGAGCAAATTCAGCAATCAAAGCAGCATCATATTCACTTTGTACTTTTAAATCTGCGTGATGTTTATAAGGATGTTTATAAGGATAAAATAGGCATATATCGTCGGCAAACATGATAAGTTTTCCGTTGAGACTTAAGTTTTTAATATCAGTTATATATATTTTAAATAACAAGGGGCCAAGAACGCTGCACTGAGGAATCCCTGAGGAATCAACAGAAACTAAATTACTTTTGGCATCACCAACTTAAACATATTGCTTCCTGTTTGAAAGGAAACTTCTGAAAAAAGTCAATTCCTGATTTCTAACACCGAGAAGATAAAGTTTTTGCAGCAAGAGTTCATGATCAACTAAATCAAAGGTTTACTAAAATCGAAAAACATTCCTGCTACCCCAGAATATCCCCTATCCCAGCCTTCACATATAAGGTTTACTACGCTTACTATAGAGTCAATCCAAATCAAGTGGTCCAAAAAACGAAAGTTGGTTGCTCGACCATTTTTAAAAAGTTTATATTTTTATTGAAATTTGTTCAATATATTGGGATATCAGAACCGCATTAAAAATAATGGTATTCAACTGTACTTTCAAAATGGCGGCCATATTTGCCTTGCTACCTGTAGAGTTTTATGCGTTTGTAAGCGTTTGCGGTTACTTTAATTTCTCAGCTCCTGTTAAACATAGGGTGATGAATTAAAAACCATGACATTAAGCACACTTTAAACTTTAATCTCACATACAAGAAGTGATAATTAAATAATTTATTCATATAAAAAAAAAATGGTGAAACTTTTTTGTTCAAATCCTTATATTTTGCAACTTTAAGAATTTTTTTTTATAGAAAGCAATTACTTGTCGAATTATTTTTTCTTTTTAAAGTACATCTTAGCAAGTAGTTTAAATATAATTTTTTTAAACTTCTGACTTACCAAGTTTTTTTTTAACAGGCTCTTAAAAATGGTAATTTTAAGAATTTAACTAATTTTGGTGTCAAATATCTCAAGTTTAAAAATTTAAAATTTATTCACAATAAAGTACATAATAATATTTTACTTCAGTTAAAACTCTGAGTTTGGTATTCGCTTCGTTTGGAAGATACAGCCCTTCAAACTTAATGATATTTCACCTTTTATAATATGTGTTTTTTAAGATATTTTTTTCTAATACACGCTTCAATCTTTCGTTTGGAATGTTACTTAATATAAATATTGAAACATTGAATATAATTTCGTGAATATAACCTCAAATAACTTACCATTTTCGTACTTTACACTCTTTCGTTTATAATGATGAGCACACGTTTTATGACTTTGTAGATTTATTGTTTACTTTTTTATTTTCTCATATATATAATTATTTTTTAACATTAATGAAAGACATTAAAGCAAATTGAACATCAACTGAAAAAATTTGAGAAAGAAAATATTTATGTTAACACGTAAAATATTTTAAATATCTTTTTTAACATACCTATTTAGCTTTGATGACTTGATGATCCTCAAATTCTTCGGATTTAGAAATGAAAAAGCATCGCATTATTGTGTCGGAAATTGGAACGAACGATGGAATTGCCGCAGATTCAGGACAGGTGACGTCTTGGCCTGGGTATTGGCTTTATGATGATGGGTTTTTCCTTTTTAAACGCACCAGTTTTTATTTGCCAGATAATACAGCTTGCTCTTATAATTGATATAATAAGGGCTGTATAGCTGATTGCGTAATGATGAATGTTGGTAGACAGCGACAGTTCTGGAAGCTCTGAACTCTTTCCTGACTTCAAGACATTTTGTAGAGCTGTAAGTTGTTCCAGGGTTTTTGTTGTAAAGAGTGATTTTTTAAGTGCCTGATAACTTTTTTTTTAAAAAAAACGCATAAAATTTGCAAAATCTCATCGGTTCTTTATTTGAAACGTTAGATTGGTCCATGACATTTACTTTTTGAAGATAATTTCATTTAAATGTTGACCGCGGCTGCGTCTTAGGTGGTCCATTCGGAAAGTCCAATTTTGGGCAACTTTTTCGAGCATTTCGGCCGGAATAGCCCGAATTTCTTCGGAAATGTTGTCTTCCAAAGCTGGAATAGTTGCTGGCTTATTTCTGTAGACTTTAGACTTGACGTAGCCCCACAAAAAATAGTCTAAAGGCGTCAAATCGCATGATCTTGGTGGCCAACTTACCGGTCCATTTCTTGAGATTAATTGTTCTCCGAAGTTTTCCCTCAAAATGGCCATAGAATCGCGAGATGTGTGGCATGTAGCGCCATCTTGTTGAAACCACATGTCAACCAAGTTCAGTTCTTCCATTTTTGGCAACAAAAAGTTTGTTAGCATCGAACGATAGCGATCACCATTCACCGTAACGTTGCGTCCAACAGCATCTTTGAAAAAATACGGTCCAATGATTCCACCAGCGTACAAACCACACCAAACAGTGCATTTTTCGGGATGCATGGCCAGTTCTTGAACGGCTTCTGGTTGCTCTTCACTCCAAATGCGGCAATTTTGCTTATTTACGTAGCCATTCAACCAGAAATGAGCCTCATCGCTGAACAAAATTTGTCGATAAAAAAGCGGATTTTCTGCCAACTTTTCTAGGGCCCATTCACTGAAAATTCGACGTTGTGGCAGATCGTTCGGCTTCAGTTCTTGCACGAGCTGTATTTTATACGGTTTTACACCAAGATCTTTGCGTAAAACCTTCCATGTGGTCGAATAACACAAACCCAATTGCTGCGAACGGCGACGAATCGACATTTCACGGTCTTCAGCAACACTCTCAGAAACAGACGCAATATTCTCTTCTGTACGCACTGTACGCATTCGTGTGGTTGGTTTTATGTCCAATAAAGTAAACTGAGTGCGAAACTTGGTCACAATCGCATTAATTGTTTGCTCACTTGGTCGATTATGTAGACCATAAATCGGACGTAAAGCGCGAAACACATTTCGAACCGAACACTGATTTTGGTAATAAAATTCAATGATTTGCAAGCGTTGCTCGTTAGTAAGTCTATTCATGATGAAATGTCAAAGCATACTGAGCATCTTTCTCTTTGACACCATGTCTGAAATCCCACGTGATCTGTCAAATACTAATGCATGAAAATCATAGCCTCAAAAAAATCACCCTTTAGAATCGGAAGAAGAGTTGAAGATTGCCATGTTTTGCGTAAGATGAATGAATGGTGCTTTTGATGACAAAATGTCCTTGAATGGTTATGACGTTATGTTTTATTATGCACTCTGGATCTAGTGATATGTAGTAGTCCAGATCCCTCTATTTTTATTTGAAAAGCATTGGTTCCGCATACAGCGCTCATTTGATTAGTTTCCTTAGTCCCGTATATCCATTGATTTTTGTGGTTCAGTTGAGTCCATACAAAATCTTCATGTAAATTGGTGAGTTTACAATCTGCCGATGTTCTATTGTTTATAGGGTATGCAAAACCGGTTCGAATTATTCGGCATTTCGGTTTTTTTTTTTATTATTCGAACCGGTTTTTTTAAAAATCGCAATTTTCGAATAATTCGAAAACCGGTTTTTTTGGTTCGAATTATTCGACTGCTCGAAAAGTTAAGAAATATAAAGGGTTTTTTTAGAGGTATAGAACTTCGAATTGAAATAAAATACAAGAAAATCGTTTTAATGTCCATCAATTTGGCTTTATTGGAAGGATAATTTTATGCCATTAATGTTTAAATATGATTTCGGGCATGTGGCCGCCGCGGCTGGCTCGAATAACGCCAATTCTACAGGTCCAATTTTCAACCACTTTTTCGAGCATATGGGGCCCTATGTCGGCAATAACGCCACGAATGTTGGCCTCCAAGTCCCCTAACGTTTCTGGTTTGTTGGCGTAGACGAGCGACTTCACATATCCCCAAAGAAAATAATCCAATGGTGTCAAATCACACGATCTTGGTGGCCAATTGACAGGTCCATTCCGCGAAATTATGCGCTCATCGAATGGTTCCTTCAATAAATCGATTGTGACGTGCGCTGTGTGGCATGTAGCGTCGTCTTGTTGGAACCACAACTCATCCACATTCATGCCATCCAATTCGGGAACAAAATAGTCGGTTATCATGGCTCTATACCGGTCTCCATTAACGGTAACTGACTCTCCAGCATTATTTCGGAAGAAGTATGGCCCAATGACTCCACCAGCCCATAGAGCACACCAAACAGTCAGTTTTTGTGGATGTAATGGCGTCTCAAGGATCTCATGTGGATTCTCTTCACTCCAAATGCGGCAATTTTGCTTGTTGACGTAGCCATTCAACCAAAAATGAGCCTCATCACTGAACAAAATTTTGCGATGAAAATCAGCATCGAGATCAATCTCATTTTCGGCCCATACACCAAAATCACGACGCATTGCATGGTCTCGTGGCTTTAATTCTTGCACAAGCTGGATCTTGTAAGGTCGCAAGCCAAGATCTTTGCGCAAAATCTTCCATAAAGTTGATGGACAAAGCTCCAATTGCTGTGCACGGTGGCGAATCGACTCATTCGGGTCCTCTTCAACATTTTGCTCTACAGCGGCAATTGTTTCTTCGGTGCGCACTGTTCGACGTCTCTGTGGATGCGTATTATTACATAGAGTAAACGTAGTGCGAAAACGACCTATGGTTAACCGAATTAATTGCTCTGATGGACGATTATGTCGACCATAAAATGGACGGAGCTTGCGGTAAACTTCGCGAACTGAACCATTATTTTCGAAATAAATTTGCACGATTTGCAAGCGTTGTTCTTTTGTCAACCTGTTCATGATGAAATGGCAAACCAAACTGAACATAAATGACATTAGAGTTGCCAGATTTGACCACAAAATGCCAGTTTTATCTCTATTCGAAAAACAAACCCCTAAAAAAAACACCTTTTATAAGTCCACAATTTAAAATTGTAAAATTCTTCAAACCAATTTTTTATTACATTTGAGCGACCCTGTTTTTTTTCTACTTACGTTTTTACATTTCACTAACGTTTCTAACATTTCTTATCTCTGGCTTCTATTTCATAGGTGTCTATTTCTATAAATACGCGGCTGGCGTATTTAATGTAAGTTAAACATGATTTTTAGTTTATAATGCATTCTTTTTTACAAAATATATTGAATTATCAACAGCTGGACATGAACTCCGAAGTCTGGAAGTATTTAAAAAAAGATAGGAAATTCAACAAGGCTTCTTGTACGAAATGCCCAAAAAAAACTAAAAGCATTAAGTACAAATATAGAAATAATTATTAAAAGATATAAAACATGTGTTAAAAAAAAAATTGAAAGAAAAACTCGAAACATAATTCTACCCAGTGAATCAAAACTACCGTTTTCGAATTCATTTATGAACCATTTCATGTAGTAGAAACGTTCAATTTCGGCACTCATAAATGTACATTTTTTGTATCTTTCGTCGGACTAAAATGTTTCTCAAAAATTAACATTTTTTTGTTCGGAAATGAGTTAAAAAAGAACCATACATTGTACTTTTTTTGTTCGGAAATTACTTAAAAAAAGAACGATAGAAAAGTTATTTTTCGGTACTCGGAAATACACCCTTTTTGAATCAATCGCCAGACTGAATAACCTTTAAAAAATTAACCTTTTTTGTTCAGAAATGAGTTAAAAAATTAACCTTTTTGAATTGTAAATTTTATTATTGCATAATATTATTTGTTATTATATAAGATGATATTATTATGATTGAAGTCATTTAAGAATGCAAAAAAGAAACATTTATAGTTCATTTTTGAACTCATTTATGAACAAAAATAGTTTATTTACGAGACATTTCAAACTACTAAAATGATAAAAAAATTATTATTTTTTTACTCTAAATAAGTTTTTTATTAATTTCAAGAAAGGAGTACAGTTTTTATTTATGGGAACAGTTTTCACGAATTTAATCTTCTATAGCAAGCACTTTAAAGCAACAAAATAAAAAATAAAAAATTAAAAAAAAATTCTACCCAAAAACGTTTGCAAAACTCTCACCTTACACAAAATCCTCGCTTATGGTTCAGTGGGTATTATTGCATAAGTACCTTTATTTATTTAATTAAAAAATAGTTGTTATTTTTTTTAAATAAAAACTAGAAGATATCTGTAGGTAAATAAAGTGAATAGTAATAGTAATAGTAATAGTAGATTTTATTGAGACTTGAAAATTTTTACACAAAGATTTCTTACACACTAACACAAGAAACACTTAGAACTATAGAAGTATTATTCTAATAACAAAAGAAAATAGATACATGCTGCATGCAAACACATAAGAAGTTACACAAGGACAACAATAGTCAGAAAAATTAAATGAAAAACAATGCTTGCTCCCGGCATTTAGGCTGAGACTAAGAGAGAAAACTCAGATAGACTTACAAACTAAATAACACTTAAATACAATTAAACCTAAGAATAACAAAATATCCATTATATGCAAATATAAGGACTATAAAGTTAACAGCCAAATTAACATAAAGTTTAGTGAATGTTAGTGAAAGCTAAAAGTTAGTAACAGAAGGTGAAATTTGAAAAACTAAAAAGTAGAATATAAACACAAAACAGAGTTCAACAATTACAATTACGATTATAAATTATATTATATAAATTCCATAAATCAGCCTCTATGAGTGCCAGGGAGTGTTTTAATATAAAAAGAGGGTAACAAAGGTGCGGAAAAGTCAATATCTAAAGGAATATTTTCATTAATTAAACCAATAGGAGAAAGGTACGTGGAGTTAGACCAACTAAAAGATTTTTGACACTCGAAGATATCATTTATAAGATAGTTATCATGAAAAGAAAGATTTTAAAATAAACTTTTTTTGTAAGGTTAAAGCATATTTACAAAGAGGAATTATTTGAGCCTTACTATAAATAAAATTATTAGAGAAGCGCTTAACGAAGGATTCGTAGTTTCTGTCGACACAGAGTCTTAAAGCATTACGTTCAAGGATTTCTACTTAAAAGGAATTTCAACACCATTCAAAAAAATTTGCAAACGTTTGCTTTCAGCAACGACATAACTTTTGCATTTCCCAGATGCATTTCTCAGGCAAAGAGCCACTGATTTGGAAGTATAAGTAAGTAAGTAATACCCCAGTACTTATAAAAGTCATCCACTTTAGCCAAGTGCTTTGAAACTAGATCAAGAGCTTTTAAAGGAGATTTATTGTATGCATAGATCAGAGAGTCATCAGCATATAAAATACCTCTTGAGCCATCCAATTCATGAGGAAAATCATGAATGAAAATATTATATAAATGAGGCGCCAACACAGAGCCTTGGGGAACACCGCTCTTAACTTCACCCAGTTGAGAGACCCCTTCATTAATCTGAACACAAAACTGCCGATCATTGAAGAAACTGCGAAACAATTTAATTATAAAAGAAATCAAACCTGATCTGATTAATTTTAATAAAATTCCTTCATGAAATGCTCTATCAAAAGCTTTCTCTATGTCTAAGGACACAGAAACTGTACAATTACGATTTCTCAGATTACAAATTACATCATCATGAAATTTTAATAAAGCATGGACTGTCGAATGACCTTTTTGAAAACCAAACTGATAGGCGGGGATATAATTAATATCTGACATGTCCATTTTTAAACGTAAGACATGTTCAAGTAGCTTACCAAGATTCGAAAGTAAAGAAATTGGTCTAAAATTATTATAGTTAGAAATATTAGGTATTTTTTTAATTGGAATTATTTTTGCAATTTTCCAACGATGTAACAGTGTTTGTGAGAGAACAGATAAGGTATAAGCAGTGAAGCTCGTGCGCAGATTTGCTCTTCACTATACGACCTGTTGTTTAAGTTTTATTCAGTTACAGTGTACTCTTTAGCAGTGAAGCAGAGTGTATTCGCTTTGCGATTATACTCATGCAGGGCTCTAATATCCAAAGTGCCAAAAAATTAGGTCATGATCGGAGATAAAGTATATCTGATCAAACAAAAGGACCGTTGAAGTATCAGACACTGCATACAGATCAAGTGGACTTGGAGTAACATTGCTTCCAAAACGAGTTGGCTCCTCAGAATTTACAACAGAAAGACCGACTGCAGACAGATCATCAAGAAATTGTTTTGTTAAATTATCTTTGACAAGCAGATTAATATTGAAGTCACCACACAATATGAGTCGATTAGACAGCTAGATATAGAGGAAAATAACGAGGCTATGACTGCGGTTAGGTTGTAAACACATGATAGAAAAACTTTAACTCTGCAATCATGAATTTCGATATTTAGAAACTCAACATCTGATTCACTCTATTCACTCAATAGATTCACTCAAAAATTTAACATTTAAGTTAGTTTTGCAATGCATTGCAATACCTCCTCACCTTTTGCTCTATCTATCATGTCGGAACGTGGCGTAGTTGGTTAAAGTGCGTGGCCGCTATGTCAACGAACCTGGAGACCCGGGTTCGAACCCCAGCAGCGTCAAAAAATGATTTTAATTAAAATATTTTTTCTGTACGGCCGCCACCTCTCTGCAGACAATGGCAAACTTCAGAGAGTAATCAAAATGCCATGTAAAGCTTCTTGAGAACGAGAACATTCCGTTCATCGCCGTTCGGAGTCGGCGTTAAACATGTAGGTCCGGTTCTCGGTCAATTGTGTACAAACTTAATAACACGTACAACACAATTGATCATAAGAAGCTAGGTCAAAGTCCTTTCAAGGGCTGAAATGGCTAGTTATTTATTTTTTTATCATGGCGGAACAGGTTATAGTTGTTTCTTTTTACTACTGAATCCTTTATATTATTACATAACCAGGTTTCAGTGATCGAAATTATGTCTACGGAGGAGTCTGCGAAAATATTTGGCACAATCTAATTTGAAGTCATTTAGACTTCTGCATTAAAATGAGCTATTTTTAAGCCTTATAGCTGTTTGCATAGTATATCAATCATTATCTTATGATTTCCATTAGCGTCAGGGTAGTTGTTATTCCCAACCATTGAGGCTTATGAAAACGCCACCACAATAAGCTGTAGAAGGTAAAAAAGTTAATTTGGTAGAGATTAAAAGAAGATAAATATGAAAAGTAGGAAGAAAAATGTGGTATAAGAAATATGTGTAGCAAAAGAAAATTAAGAGTTTGGATATCGAGGAATGATAAAATATTTTTAAATTTAACAAATATGAATTAATATTGATAAACAAATTAAATAAAATAGATATTTTATAAGAAGTCCAATTAGTCAATGAAAGATACTGGACCTCCGGCGACTCTACTAACTGCATTTTGCTATTCATCCAAGCTGCAAATGCGAAGACTCGTCTCATTTTTCCCAGCCTGATGTGAACTGTGCCGCGAAAGGTAAAAGCATTAAAAAATTTTTTTTGCGTTTATGGGCGATCGCAGCTTGCAAGATTTTTCTGTTGATCGTATTAAGACTTTCGTGAATAAAAAAGTTGTTATCAGAGTCAAAACCTGCAGCTCCCAGACGAGCGAAAGCTGCTGTAAGTATTTCAGAGCGCGATTGCGATCAAATTGGGAGAAAAATTTAGCTATTACACCGAATTATGAGTATGCGGGCTTGGCTTGACACGGAAAATATCTTTGAGCTGCGGCGGCTAGAAATCAACGAAGTGACAGATACTGTTAAAAATAATTTTTAGGTTTTCATCTGCAGAGAGCGGCACTCCAAACAAGACAGCATCCGATGAAATATCTTTGTTGCTCGAGTTGTTGCTGTTGAGGTGCTCAATTTGTTGCTTCTCTAATTCGTCGCACCGAGAAATTAAAGCTTGCAGTTGATTATTGAGCAAGATGAATTTGTTTTCACACTCGCTGACGATAGATTTGAGTGCATTTACTTCGACATCGATTTAAATGGTTAACTTATCTTCGATGCTAGCTATTTCTGCAGTTAGGCGATTAGCAGAATTTTCATACTGCTCAAAGAGGCGATCTTCCAATATCTTTATTTCTGTCTTTATGTTATTGCTCAGTCGCTGTTCCACTTCGTGGAGGTAAGTGCATAGAGACCGCGGTATTAAATCCCCACTATCATTCGAAGACGTACCTTAATTTTTGTTGGTAATGCGAATGCTGTTGTTGACGCGTCAATTGGGGGACGGCGACATTGGTTAGCAGGGATCAACAGCAGGAGGACACTAAATTGAATAATGGAAACAGATACCGCAGCACAGACGTCACCGCACGTTAACGACAGCAGTGTTTCAGGCAGAGTAGCAAAGCAAAGAGAAGGTGAAGTAGATAGGCCTAAAACGTAAAAATAGGTTGTATAGTTAGTTTGCTAGCATACTTTTAGGCACCACGTGTAAAATAAGCTTTAAGATCGAAGACTACTAAAAGATATTCCTGGTTGTTCCAACACTAGCAGACTTTTAGACTCTACGTGTAAAAGCTTTTGGTTCAAAGTGTATTCCAATATATTACAGGTTCTTGTCCAAGATTACAATACTATCAGATGTTTTGTTTACGATTGCACGTTGCACAAATGATAGAAGTCAACACAGGACAGCTGATTTTTTTGTAGTCTCAATATAATTGGTACATATGATAGGTTATGGACTCACAAATTTTCTTCTGCCAATCTGCTTTATTATGAATCCAAATATGACAGAATTCGGCCAACTGAATGCACCCGATCACACATAAATCAGGATTGCGAGTACTCTCATCTGGCAGACACACCGGGCACACCTTCCAGCTCTCCTAGAAGTTTGCTTTGGCTCAAGCAAAAACCAATCCAGTCAATAGCGAGTGAACAGAACAGGTTCACTCATCTTAATTAAACATTGGACAGTCAGGACAAAACCTTAACGAGCGCTTGGTTTTTTAAAGTTAACAAATTCCGCGTATAAGACAGAAATTTGAAAATTTAAGCGCACCGAAAGAAAATTTTCGACTTCTTAGTAGTAGAGTTGCCAAATTTTTTAATGAGACTTTAAAAAGATAATACAATTGGAGAAATGTATTACTTTTTCTTTTTCTTTTACTTGTTAACTTAGAACTATAAGTATTATTCTAATGAGGTATATGAATACGTTACGTGCTATTAGAGTGAGTTAGAAGAAAGCTGAATATAAATTATTCAAATTTCGTGCTTCCTCCCGACACATAGGCGTTGCCAGAGAATCATGTTCTCCAAAAAGAAAATATAAATCTTAACAATGACAAAAAAAACCCTTACATAATAATATATAATGGGTGTTTTTTTTTAGGGGTTTGTTTTTCGAATAGAGATAAAACTGGCATTTTGTGGTCAAATCTGGCAACTCTAATGTCATTTATGTTCAGTTTGGTTTGCCATTTCATCATGAACAGGTTGAAAAAAGAACAACGCTTGCAAATCGTGCAAATTTATTTCGAAAATAATGGTTCAGCTCGCGAAGTTTACCGCAAGCTCCGTTCATTTTATGGTCGACATAATCGTGTATCAGAGCAATTAATTCGGTTAACCATGGGTCGTTTTCGCACTACGTTTACTCTATGTGATAATACGCATCCACAGAGACGTCGAACAGTGCGCACCGAAGAAACAATTGCCGCTGTAGAGCAAAATGTTGAAGAGGACCCGAATGAGTCGATTCGCCACCGTGCACAGCAATTGGAGCTTTGTCCATCAACTTTATGGAAGATTTTGCGCAAAGATCTTGGCTTGCGACCTTACAAGATTCAGCTTGTGCAAGAATTAAAGCCGCGAGACCATGCAATGCGTCGTGATTTTGGTGTATGGGCCGAAAATGAGATTGATCTCGATGCTGATTTTCATCGCAAAATTTTGTTCAGTGATGAGGCTCATTTTTGGTTGAATGGCTACGTCAACAAGCAAAATTGCCGCATTTGGAGTGAAGAGAATCCACATGAGATCCTTGAGACGCCATTACATCCACAAAAACTGACTGTTTGGTGTGCTCTATGGGCTGGTGGAGTCATTGGGCCATACTTCTTCCGAAATAATGCTGGAGAGTCAGTTACCGTTAATGAAGACCGGTATAGAGCCATGATAACCGACTATTTTGTTCCCGAATTGGATGGCATGAATGTGGATGAGTTGTGGTTCCAACAAGACGACGCTACATGCCACACAGCGCACGTCACAATCGATTTATTGAAGGAACCATTCGATGAGCGCATAATTTCGCGGAATGGACCTGTCAATTGGCCACCAAGATCGTGTGATTTGACACCATTGGATTATTTTCTTTGGGGATATGTGAAGTCGCTCGTCTACGCCAACAAACCAGAAACGTTAGGGGACTTGGAGGCCAACATTCGTGGCGTTATTGCCGACATAGGGCCCCATATGCTCGAAAAAGTGGTTGAAAATTGGACCTGTAGAATTGGCTTTATTCGAGCCAGCCGCGGCGGCCACATGCCCGAAATCATATTTGAACATAAATGGCATAAAATTATCCTTCCAATAAAGCCAAATTGATGGACATTAAAACGATTTTCTTGTGTTTTATTTCCATTCGAAGTTCTATACCTCTAAAAAAAACACCCTTTATAATTATATAAATCTAGTACATATATTGTAGAATATAATTTTAGCAAAAATTAATTAATATATCACAGTTTTATATGGGAAAAGTTAATATTTTTACATGAAACAATAAAGAAGACATTTTTATTAACATAAAAACGAATTATATATCATATTAAAATCGTCACATAACAGTGATCTTTAGATACAGAACAATATAAAGCATTTTTACAAAGGGTCCGTAACTGTTAAGACTTTATTCAAAAAAGTCAATTAATAATAGTTATTTTTTGACCGATTTCTTTTTTTTTTTTTGTCAAAAATAAAAGTTAAAGCTTTACTTTTATTATTTTGGTCAAAAATAATAGTTAAAATTTAGCTTTTATTTATACGGTCAAAAATAACAGTTACAATTTCACTTATAGTTTTTCGGTCAAAAATAAAAGTTAAAATATGACTTATTTTTTCGGTCAAAAATAAAAGTTAAAATATGACTTTTATTTTTTCGGTCAGAAATATAAGTTCAAATTTTACTTTTATTTTAGAGTAAAAAATAAGAGTTAAAATTTGCGTTTTATTTTTTCTATTAAAAATAAAGGTTAAAAATTTGACAGTGATATCCTATATTAATTACTAACTTACCCGGCATACGTTGATTTGCACCCGAAAAAATGCTAATGAGACGAATGATTACAAGTATTTTACATATTTCATTGAGTATGGATAGGGTAGAGAACAACAAGTAACTCGGGTATTTGAGTATCCAATTTCTGTCAGATACTTATTGCAGTTCTCTGATGTGTAGTGATTCGACAAACAACAGTGACAGGGAACGCAATGTGTAGTGATGAAGTGAAGCAAAACAAAGGTAGAGAAGAGTAGAATGAATAGAATATATACTTTTTTATGATTTACACTTTTAACCAAAAACTTAAAGTCGAATTTTAACTGTTATTTTTGACCAAAAAAGTAAAAGTCGTATTGAAACTTATTTTTGACCGAAAAAATAAAAGTAAAATTTAACTGTTATTTTTGACCGTAAAAATTAAAGTTAAATTTCAACTTTTATTTTTGACTAAAAAAAAATCGGTAAAAAATAACTATAACTAAAAATCTTTTAAGATTACTATTCCTTAGCTAACAAGCATCGCACTGCTTTATTCAAATATTGAAAAGACATATTTTTTCCGCCTGACTTTTTGAACTGAAATTTCGAAAATAAGAATTATTTTCGGTCCCTGTTTTTACAAGTAAATACAATTTCAAAGTTTTGTATTTAAATCGTCAAAATTAGAAATTTTAAGACTAGCCTCTTTGAATGTCGGGGGAGATTTTTACATAAAAGTCTGGCAATTATGCTGCCGAGTAATTAATTTCAGTGTTAACTGCAACATTTTATATTCCAATTGGAGATAATAACGAAAATCAGACCATCTGAAATAAGGATATTATCATGAAATTCTATTTTGCAAGCAAATTTTTTTAATATAGAAAAGGCGTAAATGCAAAGAGGCGGAATAGCAGATTTGTTATAAATAAATCTATTAGAGTATTTTTTTGTATAAGATTCAAAATTACGATCAACACAAAGTCTAAAGATTTTCCCTTAAAAAATCTCATATTGCTTAGCTATCCTAGGGGAAATGGAGAACCATACAGGAAAAACATAAACAATTACTGATCTAATGCAAACTTTATAAATTAAAAGTTTAGTTTTCTGGCTTCAATATTTACTACGAAAAAGCTTAGCAAACATTGATTTTATCTTTATGGCCTTTTTAATATTGTTCCTGCGTGCTCGTTAAATTTGATCAATTTGTTAAAAGTAACACCAAGGTATTTTATATTATTTTTTATTTCAATACCGTCCAGGAAAAAAGAAAAATTTTTGCTTTCATTAACAACATTTGAAGCAAATCTTCCTGAAGCATTCCTTAACCCATCTCTTGCCAAAGGGTGCGTTTTCTCATCCAAAAGTTGGGAAATTTTTTAATAAACAATAAATGTAACTTTATTTTGATGTTAATGCATAAAAAGAATTTTTGATATTTTAGCTTTCGTATTGTAAGTTCGAATTAAGCATTCTCCCAACCATACTCTCTTCCCCCTACCAGATAAAAGATTCCATTTTTTACTTATTTTTAAAAAATTAAAAAAATACTTAACGAAGGAAAAACTGTCTTAGAATTATCTAAATGTGATGAAAATAAATCAAAAAATAATAAATGATTTACGGTATAACGTAAAGTAAATGTAATTGCGATATATATGCATTACTTTTCGTTGGGTGCGAAAACGCACCCGTGGTGCTTAGCCTGATTTTTCTATTATACTAATGCATACTATTTTATAAAATTTAATTGCAAAACTAATTTGAATTTATTGAATTGAGTTTTGCTTGCTAGTGCTAATATTTTAGTAACGCGAGGAAATTACACTGTCTCGCATGTAAAGAGAAAAATAGAAAATCAATGCCACAGCTTGATTTCAGATCAGAAATAGCCAGAAATCTAATATAAGCGGATGATAAACGACCCGAGTCAGATGATAATGTGGAGGAGCACAGCGAAAGATTTTTGACCATCAACATTGCCACGCATCAATGTTCCTGAGCATGTAATTTTTAATGCATCAAAACGACTGCATCAAATTTGTTATGTTTAATTTTTGTTAAATAAAAGTATAACCATCACGCAAATTTTGATTTTTCATATATTAATATTATTCCGAAATAAAGTTCTTGTGCATCTTAGTTACCACGGGTGCGTTTTCGCACCCTGCTGCTCCACGTGAACGGAAAAGCGGAAACATTTTTTGGCCATTTCAGATCCATTTTGGGGAACCTACAACCTAGCCATTATAAGGATTTCACCGGAAAAAAAATTTGTTTGTCTTGGCCAGAAATGGGTTAAACAAATAGCTACTGACTTAGCAGCTTTAATTTGTACACCCCATTTTTTATAAAACTTATTTATTTCCGAATGATGAAAAGAAACCAGATTCAGCGCCGCAAGGGGAGAAACTGCATGAGCGTAAATAAGTGAGTCATCTGCGTGAAGAATACACTAAGATGAATTAATTTCATGAGGAAGATCACTAATGAAAATTTTATATAAATCAGGAACCAAGATAGAGCCTTGTGGTACACCACTTTTTACCGAACCCAAGTCAGAAAAAGGTCTCTCATCTGAACCAAAAAATACCGACCATTAAAAAAGCTTTTAAATAATTTAATAATAAATGGATCAAATCCAATAGACATCAATTTTAAAAGAATACCAACATGATATACGTTATCAAATGCCTTCTCGATATCTAAGGAGACCGCTATTGTGCACTTCTTATCACGCAAGTTACTAATGTTACATCATGGAGTTTAAGAAGGGCATGCGTCGTTGAGTGACTGCTCTTAAAGCCAAACTGATGGCAAGGAATATATTCATGGACAATATTAAAATCCATTTTAATTTTAATAATGTGTTCCAGCAATTTGCCTAAATTAGACAGAATTGAAATAGGTCGAAAATTATTAATACTAGAGTTACCAGGTTTCTTTTACAAAGTAAAGATCTTAGCTATTTTCATAGAAGAGGGAAAGTAGCCATTGTTAATACAATTTTTAAATAAACAAGATAGATACTCAATAGTAGAAGATGGGAACTTTTTGATAAGAAAGTTTGATATTCTATCAAGACCAGCAGATTTTTTTGCATTTAAATCCTTTATCAGATTTTATAAAAAAGGCGGAAGTTACGAAATGTATACTTTCTGAATTAATCAAGGAAGAAAAATCAGGAGAAAAATTATGAATTGTCTCGGGATATGATGAAAGATTATTTTTTACAAAGAGTTTAACATTATCAATATCGATGCTGTCAGAAATTCTTTCTTTGTAAATATCAACAAAAAGTTGTCTAAAGGCCGCGACTTTATCCCTATCGTTAGTGAGCACCGAATTGTCAACAGTAATCTTGTCCCAACCTTTTTCTTTTCTATTGTTAATCATGCTATAAATTTCTTTAAATGCACTAGGGCTCGGACGAATTTTTTGAAGTTTGGTGCTAAATTGATAATCGTCAGCAGTTGAATTTGCTTTGATAAAACAATATAATCTGGACTCCTTCTTTTATAATTCAAATGGTAAATTCCCTTTAATTCCCTTTTCCAGGAGTATTTAATCCTGAAAACTTGTTTAATTTTATCAGGAATATTATATTTCTTGTTTTTTTAAAGTTATTGTCTCCGAATGCGAGGCTGCAACCGAGTTAACAACATTTGTTAAAGTATCAATAGAACTATCAATTTCCGAATTATTCAGGTTACGAGAACAAGGGGGCATTTAAGCAGAGAATTCAGAATTCAGATCTGATTGAAAATTTACCCAATAAGTATTACGAAAAGAAGTGAAAGATCTTAGAGACCTAGTAGGAAAAGCAAACTCATTTAAGTGGACAATAAGTTTTAATGGAAAATGATCAGAGAAAGAACTCAACCCGGTAATTTTAAATTTCTGGTTAATAAGATTTATTTAATTCGAACTTATTAGAAAAAGATCTAAGAAAGAAGATCCATTTGAAAAAGAAGGATTAGAGCAGTGGTGATCAACGCACAGTTCAAACAACAACAAAGAGAGCTTTCCGAGTGCACAGCTTTACACTGAAACAAGAAGTTGTTAAAAGCTCTCACAACATTTGGTGCAAGAAACTCTTGTCGAGTGTTGGATTTTCAATATAATCATTTCTTTTTTATTTTTGTGTTTGTTTTTCGCTATTTTAACATAGAAAACATCAAGCAAAGCAAAATTGTGTTAATGCTTTTCCTGAAACATTGCAATATATTAACGTATGTTCATAAATTAAACAGCGGACAACACCCTCACCGCATGAATGCTCAAAGCATACTGACTTGAAATTTAAAGCATGGTATAATAATACAAGGTAGCATTGACAGTTGCTTGGGAAAACATATTCTGTCAAAAAATATACTCAAAAAGAGAGCGTTCGCTGGTCGGCCATTGTTAATAAATGAAAACACAAACAATGTTGAAAACGTTGAAGTGAAGAAAAGAATAACATCAGCAGATGCAAATGACCGAAATGAAATAAATTTTAATTAAAATTGGTGTCTTCGGAAAGTGAGAAATCACTTTCATGATTTTAAATGTTTATTTCTTTATGATTTGTTTATTTAAACGCACAATATTCTTATTAGTTTTTTATGTTTGTTTTTGTCACTTGCTTTAATTTTCGCTTCGTTTTGCAAACAGCTATGTTTGACAGTTTATGTTTTCCTGTTGAAGAGAAAATAAGCAGTTGTCAATGCTACCATGTATTATTATACCATGATTTAAAGCACAGCAGAAAAAACAGACTTTTACGCAGTGTACATACACAACGAGCCGATTGCTACTTCGTGTGCAAAAGCTCAACAACACACGATGCCCGCGGGATATGGGAAACCATATAATGAGCACCACTGGATTAGTCACATAATCTACTAAAATCCAACGTGTAGCTTGAAAGCCAATTGTAAAGAACTTTACCATGAATTATCGAAAGAGTCCCCCCAGGAACAATTTTTTGCATTCAAGTCCCCTCCAATAAAAGTTCCATCATAGTTTTTTGAGAAATTGTTAATCTTAGCAAGGTCCTCGTATAAGACATTGACAGAAATATTACAAGGAAAATAAACACTACCAAGCAAAAAGGACTTGCTGACCATTTAATTTGAGATCAACCTGAATAAAGATGGAAGGAAAGTGAACGTCCAGAATGAAATCAGAAGAATATAAATGAGTTTTTTAATGGCGATACCGATACCCTGCAGAGAAGAGTCACGAATAAAATCATAATCTTCCAATAAAATAGAACCATTATGAGACAAGTGTGTTTCCTGTGTGAAAGCAAGTTTTATGTTATTCTCATAAAGAATTTTCAACAAATCTATTCTTCTACTAACATCAACTGATGATCTCACGTTAAAGTTAAGTAAATTTAGGTATCTTTGGACCATAAAATGTTTTAACCTCGTTTAATAATTTTGAAAATTCAGCTTTGGCTTGTGCCTTAGACATTGAGCGATAATTATCAATAAAAAGTTGAAGCTTAATTTCGAGAGTCATAGTGTAAGGTTCATCTCCTGGCAGGATCGCCATGTAAGGTTCATCGCCTGGCAGGATCGCCATGTAAGGTTCGTAAATTTTGGAGGAAAGAAAAAAAGTTAGTATAATTTTAAAAGCTTACTAAGCTTTGTTGTGTTGGCTAAAAAGCCGCTCTTACATTGTTTTTGTTTTTTGTTTAGTTCTTTTGCAGCTAACCAAGCTACTTTATTTGGTTTAGTTGTTTATGCAGCTAACCAAGCTACTTTTTTGCAAGAAACAGACTTTTGAGTTTCTCTGATCTAGTCTTCTAGAATCAGAATTATAATTATTTTATTTTGGGATCGACTCTGCCTTTTATTGGCAAACCGATCACATTCCAATACATATTTCTGGAATTCTCTTTCCAGAAACTCTCTTACAAATATTTCTTACATTCTAATTGTAACATGTAAATATCTTAATTCTAAGTTCTCACCAATACATGAATCCCCATTCCTATTGGAATATTGAAAGAATTATGCAAACGCAGCATAATTCCTTTGTCACAAGCTTCTGTTTGGACTTTGAGTTTGCGAGCACTTACAAAGTGTCAATGCTTCGCTTACGCATGACTTTGTTTACAAAAGTCTAAAATTTCTGGCTGAGCGTGACTAAACGCTGCAGTGGGTCATTGGGTATTTTACAAACGTATACAAATGTATACAATGTTTGTTAATGACTAAACTACATTGTGGTAGGTTAGTGTGTAAATTAAAGTGTGTGTAATAAGTACACTACAATAGGCTCCGTTCATAGAAAAAATCTGCCAATTTTAAAAACTCAATCACGATAGAAGGCTTGCTGTTGACATCGCTCGATTCAAAAATATTTGTTTTGGCAGGTTAGAAAAGACAAGCAATGGTTTTAATTGGTGACTCTAAATTCTTGCTCACTGCAGTCACTGCCTTTGCGGCCTGACTCTAATTTCTCTTGTCTCAGAAGATTTTTTTTTTAATTTCCCGATAAACTCTTTGTACACTGGGTAACCTTTATAATTGCCTGGATGATCAAATTGATTGCAATTGATACAAAAAGGCGATGAATTTGCATTTTTATTCACTAGGCACACTCCAAGGTTATGATGTCTATTACACTTAACACAAGCAAAAGATCTATTGCAATTGCATGCACTATGACCCCAGAACTGACAACGGAAGCATTGGATCAGATTAGATTTGGACTTGCGAGCCTCCCATTCAATTGATTGATTTAGAATATATTTCAATTTGTTTATGTCACTGAGTTTTTTCGCGGAAACCAAGGTCACCACCAAAAGACCCGTGTCTTTATTGCTACGGATTGAATAAGTCGTCACAAATTTTTTAACATTATCTACACATCCTGGGAGCTCCTCATCCAAGGCCAACTTTAAATCTGTAATACTTGTATTGAAGTATAAACCGCGAATTAGCGCACGAAACTGCTTTAACTGAGAAGGGGTGAATGAGGAAGAATCAATTTCCTTCTCATTTAAAAGTGCCATCATAGCCTTGTGAGTTTCTAGATCTTTAAGATAAAGTTTACTCTTAAACCTTGACTTTTCACTACTTTGAATCTTACCTCTGGGCATTTAGAGTTGCGCAACCAAACTATTAATGTTAACGTTATTAAAAATTATAGGAGGACAAAAGGTTTCCTTCCCACTCACAGGGATTGGTTTGCTTACGTTTTTTGTATTCTTAGAATTAGAATTTAAATTTTTATCTAAATTTAAATCACCTAAAATTGAGAACCGATTAGAGTTCGAGTTAGTGTTGGAGCTACCAGCAGCTGCCTTAAACTGGAATCCAGTAAGGTCAATGTTTTTGATCTCGCCACCGCTGAAACGTTTAAACTTTTTTGGCTGGACTACTTTTAATCCTTCATCATGCCAGTTAATGAGCTGCTCAGCCGCTGAGAGAGTACACGGAGATATATTATCACTTTCCATTGAAGTATTTACTTGAGTCTGAATTAACTGAGACTCATGTTGAATATGATTTTGAAGCTGCTGCTGCTGCTGTTGATGCTCGTAAAGCTATTGAGACTGATGCTGCTGCATAATTGGATGTTGAAGTTTATCAACATGTTGCTGCTGCTGCTCTATAGTTGGATGTTGAATTTTATCAACATGTTGCTGCTGCAACGCTGAAATTGTGATCACCAAGCAATGCTGTGACTGCGCTGCACCAAAAAAGTGCACTGCGCTGCACCAAAACCAAACCTGCTGCTCCGTTGAAAGAATTTCGGGGGAATTTTGTGTAATTTCCCCGCCTTCCATCAAATTTGTGCGCGAAAAATGCGCGTCATTCGTCAAAACTTCAAAATAGGCCGCCTGGTTTCGAGCAGCGGTCAGAGTGTTGGCCCTAGAAACTGTACTGCAAGAACGCGCCTCAATTGGACACTGTGGCTTCCCAGCCTGCAACAAGGCAGCATTTGACCAGGGTCTGGAGCACCATCATCCCCACGAGCCACACCGGAGCTCATTAGAACAAAACACTTATCAGCTCCTGACCAAGGTTTTTATTTTTGTTCTCTATAAAATTTACTTTGTTTTTCCCTTGTATTATTTGAATATAATTGTCAAGTTCTTCACTTTATTGCAAATTTTTCACTCACTTAAGGCGAAGAAAAAACAAATTTGCGGACAAGTCAGCAAATTGATTTGCCTTTAAAATTCGATGGTGCCAAGTACGTTCGATATTTCGTATTCCTTTATATTTGGTATTCCTCGTACTTTCCTAATTGAGATGGTATTCCTTGTGTATTTTCTGCATTCCATACGTAAACAATTTTGTAAGAGCTATTGGAGTACTGTTACATAACTATAAGGAAATTAAATCTAAAGTTTGGCAACACCAAGAACAAAATTCACAAGGAAAGGATGGTAATAAAATTGAACTAGTACGAAAAGATTAGTACTTCGTATTTAAAGATGATAAAGTAAGGATGGTAGTATTGATAGAACTGAAACAGCTTTTAATGTAGACATATACTGCTAAAATGCGGTGATGACAATTGACGGTGTTGTTTTTCTTAACATAAAAAGGGATTTTTCTTAGAAGGGGAAAAATCATTTTTAAAAATGGCACAATTTATATATATGTAATGAGTTTATTTTGCATATATAAATATAAAACATAACTCAATATAAATTTAGTAGAGGAATGCGTAGAATATTTCTGAAGTGGTTGGGATTTGATAAAGAGCCGTGGAATTTATGAAAAATTGAAACTAGATCACTTTAATTTACCAGCGATGGGAAGAAAGATCCAAAATTGTAATAAATATGACTCCCTTGAAAAAGTAATCATTATATGAATTTATTTTAGGGCATGTTGCTACTTGGCGCACTCGGTATTCGACTGAAAATTTAAAATTTTTTGCAGGAAAACGGATAGAGATAATGGAAAAATTTTTTAAGGGTGAATAAATACACTAAAAAATTATTTATTTATTTATTTATTTATTTATTTATTTAAGAAGAAAAAGCATAAGTACAATAAGAGCTAGCTCTTTTATAGTACACCTAAAATTAAACAATTAGTGGATTAAGTTAAATTAAATAATTACAACTCAAAGCTAGTTTCAATAAGTATGTATATAAGAAAAAAAAAAAAAAAAAAAAAAAAAAAAAAAAAATAAAATTTTTAATGAAAATTATTAAAACAATACATAATAATGAAAACAAAATATTAACTAAAATAACATAAGCAGGTTGAAAATTAGGAAAAAAAAGAATAGAAAAAAAAAATAAAAAAGTTGAAATATAAGCAAAAAAGAAGTAATCTAATGAGAAGAGAAAAAGGAAAAGACAGATTGCCTAAAAGCTACTCTCCCACTGACCTCCCTAAGCCAACGTGGCAAAGCATTCCACAACCTAATGGCATTGATGAAAAAGAGGTGGGAAGTGTGCAACGAATAACATCTCGGAACTATCAGGACATGGCTTCTTCTAGACATGCTAAACTGGAGTTTGTCAAACAAGTACCCAGGTGTTTTTTCATAGATTAACTTATGAAGATAAATGCAGTTTCTAGCCTTCAGATAAGTAATTATATCACAACCAAGAATTGCATTTCGGAAACTGGAAAGACGATCATATTTTTGAAGACCATAAACATACCGCGTGGCATAGTTGAATGCAATTTGCAATTTTAATTGGGACGAAGAATCAAGTTTACTATAGACTACTTCAGAAAAAGTTATAACCGGTTGGTACAACCAAGGTCCTCGATGAGGCCAGTTCTACGAGAAAGATACAACTGGACATCATCAGCGTAAGCATGAACAGAAGCATGATTACAAACAGAAAAAATATCATTTAGAAACATAGAAAACAGAAGGGGGCCAAGAATAGAACCTTGAGGGACACCACTCAATACCAGTTTGTACCCTGACGACAATTGACCAATTTTAACTTTTTGAGACCTACGGCACAAGTAGCTAGACATTAAATTAACAGCACTATCACAGAAACCAAAGAATGACTTAAGCTTATAACACAAGATTTGATGATTTACTTTGTCAAACGCCTTCGAAAAATCTAACAAGCATAAGAGAGTCAAGGACCCCGCATCATATTGTGGCCGTATATCATCAATTATCTTAACAACTGCAGACGAACAACTATGACCAGCACGAAAACCAGACTGAAACGGAGATAGAAGGTTATTATTAACTAAGTGGTGTGTTATTTGTTGAGACATGAGTTTTTCACAAATTTTTGCTAAAGGTGAAAGAATGCTTATTGGCCTAAAATCATTGGGACAAGATGGATTTTGCTTCTTTGCTATTGGAAGAACAATGGCCATTTTCCATAAATCAGGGAACGAGGACGACATAAAACATGAGTTTATTATGTGAGTTAGAGGGCTAATGATGTGGGGGAGTATGATTTTGATAAATTTTATGGGAATACCATCGGCAGCCAGTGCGTTAGACTTAATTTGAGACACGCATTTGCCAACCTCATACTCTACTACAGGAGAAAAGTTAAAAGTTTGAATCGTTGAATGATTTAACAAGGGCAAAGTAATACAATTATTAGCTGCAGCAGAAGAATAAGCAGCAGCATTATCAGAAAAGAAACAGTTTAAAACTTCTGGATCTAGGTGACATTCAACTTTATTTTTATTGCAAACCCCAAGGCTTTTAATATTATTCCAAAGCATTTTGCTTGGCAAAGAGAGCTTAAGTTTATTTGAATAAAAACGCATTTTAGCTTGCCTAGTTGTAAGCACGGCTTCATTCCTCGCCATTCTATAAGCTTCCCAATTAGTTTCTGTGGGATTTAGCCGCCAAGTCTTACGTAACCTGTTTCTTTTTTTTATAACGGACAGCACATGCTGGGAAAACCAGGGACAGGACATATTTTTTATACTACAACTGCGTACAGGTACATGTTTCTCAAACAGAAACTTTACTGGTTCTAAGAGAGCATTAAGCTTGTCATTTATATTATGGTGAAACCAACAACCATTGAACGATAGCATAGACACATCGTGGAAGAGAGACGGATAATTTATGCTCTTGAAATCCCTATAGGAAAAAGTATTTGGGATAGCTAAACGAGACAAATTGACATCTAACGTGCAAAAAATCAAATCATGATCAGCGACAAAGCTCAATTGACTAAAAAGAGAAATGACAGAAGGGTCAGAAACAATAAAAAAATCAAGAAGACTAGGAGTGGTGTTGTAGGAAAAGCGAGTGGGCATAGAAACATTTACAATAGACAATCCTAACGAAGATATGTGGTTCTGCAGTAACTGCTTAGGCAGCTCGCTAGATAGGAGATTTATATTAAAGTCACCACATAACAAGATCACGTCATAATCAATTATATTATTTGATAAAACAGAAAACAATGGATCAACAGAAAAACATTTGTTAGGATTATACACACACGAAACAAGAATTTTATTGTTGTTATCAGATACACATAAATTAATAAATTCAATACCTGACCCATTTGAACGGCTTACAACGGTGGCATTTAGATTACTTTTGCAGTATATTGCTATTCCGCCACCTTTTTTGTCATGTCGGTCATGTCTAAAAAGGTTATAACTAAGGATTCTACAGGAAACATCACTAATATCACTACTTAGCCAAGTTTCCGAAATGCAAATGATGTCAACTAGGGAGTTGTCGAATAAGTATCTGATATAATCCAGTTTAGCTATGTTTAAGCTACGAGCATTAAAGTGGACGATATTTAGTCCACTGCGTTGCTTACATAAGACCTGAATTAGAGTTTTTTGATTTTCATCAGCACCAGAAGGTGTTAAGCTAGAGTTGAGCATAAGAATAATCAAAGAGAGAGCAGATTATCGGCAGAAAGGAAAAAGGAGAGATTAAAAAGATAGATGAGAGAAGCAGATAAGGCTTAAAGTAAATTATTAGAATAGGAACAACGAACATAAATATAAATAGACAGGAACGTAGGTGTTTAGCAGGTAGTAGCCGAGGTAGAAGCACTGACATCAAGAGTATAACTCCGTAGCTCATCCAGGTTGGTAATGCGAATACTGGCAGCATTTTTCTCTTTTCTGATGTAAACTTTGCCACGAAAGGAAAACGCATTGTAGATGCTCTTCTGTCGTTTGTACGTAATGGCAGCTTGCAAAAGATTGCGAGTATCAGAATCGAGGCTTTCATGAATAAAAATGTTTTTATCAAAGTCAAGCCCAACATCCCTAAGATTGACAGCTGAATTTGTGCGCCTCCGAAAGTCACCAAAAGCTTTGAGCACACGATTTCTGTCACTAGGTGACAGGTATTTAATAATTACAATAGAGCTCTGAGTGCTCTGGTTTGACTTTACCCTAAAAATATCTCTAATAAGAGGAGACTGAAAGTCAATATAGTGGCATATCCGATTGAAAATACTCTTGAGGTTTTCATCATTTGTCGCAGGCAGGCCAAACAAAATGGCATCCGAAGAGATGTCAACAATTTTTTTGTTGGTAATATTGCAATTATTATTGATACTCCTCAAGTTTTCACGTGAAAGCTCCAGATCATCGCAGCGGCGTTTAAGAGAACTTAATTCCTCTTCCAATAAGACTATTTTACTGTCCAGCTCACGACAAACAGTGTTAAGAGCATTCACCTCAGTCCCTATCTTTTTAGTGATTCTCACCTCGACGCTGGCAATTTCCTCCGTTAGTTGTCTATGAGAGCTGTCGTACTTAGAAAGAAGATCATCTTTGAGTTGCCGCATATCGCTTCTAAAATTAGCGCAAAGCCTCTCTTCCATTTCAAGCATTAGAGCTCGAAGAGATTTTGAAGAGGTTTCAGCACCTAAAAGCTTAGGCGTGTTGTTGTTGTCCTCTTTGTTGTTAAGACGATGAGACAGCTGTATGTGTTGTTGTTGTTGGCGAGTTAAACGTGGTGAAGGTGGCATTGTAGGCAGGAATAGCAGTAGACTTTTTTTTTTTTTTTTTTTTTTTTTTTTTTTTTTTATATATATATATTAAATTGTTCAGTGTTTAGTGCGCAACTAAATAATGTTTATTTGCTATTTGAGTTTCCGACTCGTTCAAACGCGAATGTTTCTATATTTTGTTCATTAAAAAAAAAAAAAAAAAAAATAAGGTTCGAAATATGACAAAGATTGTTTGTTTCTTTATTTGGTTCAGTATAAAACTTTTTAAACCATACAGGTTTTGTATATATAATGTCTACTAATTATATTGACCTCCACTGTAGCTTGGGGCCAAACAATGAAATACGGCATAAAAATATATTGCCTACTTTTGGGCAGATACAGTAATGTCTTAACGTTCCAGTACCTTTTAAGCTAGGAGCAGGGTGTCTGCGATCGATTTAAATAAACGCCAGCCAATAGCGCATGCACACACCGTTTACACGAACATGCACCAAAAGAAAAAAGGTAGATTAAGAAATGTCAAAAATTTTAAACAAAAGCACTATTTATTTATGTGGTGGATATTTATTGTTAGCGGAGTCTCAAATTGTTTTTGTATATCACTATATTAATAGTTTGCTATGCGGTGTTTGCGCAATTGATTATTTACGTAAATGCCATTATTTCTGCTGAATTCAAATGTTTCGTTGTTAAACAAATTGATTGGTTTGCAATGCACAAATGATTGATCAGGTTAGGCACTTGATATTATTGAATTTTAAAGTAAATATTGAGCACAGTCGAAACTACCGCGAATCGTATTTCAGGGTTGCCGAGTATTTTTTTTGATTTGATGAAACATTTACAAACATTTTTTATCAATATTTAACATTTTTTATGTATGAAACTTTAATTTGAACTTGACGTGTCGATATCGGAAAGAGCTAATGGTTAATGGCTCAAATGTCACTTTACAATCTATTACTAGCATTTCTTATACGAGTGTTTATAATACAACGTAACGGAATGGTACGTGACCGTGAAATCTATATATTTTTGATTTTTCCGTTGCGTTCCATCCGTTGTGAATAAACAGCTGATTGTGAGAGATGCTGAAATTAATTTTTCTATTTTGTTAGATTGCTTTTGTTATTTTGCTGAATTTTTTAATTTATTTAATTTGAGGTCAAATCAAAATAAGTTCAAATGGATGACGAAAAGTTGATACAGTCGGTAAAAGAGCACGACGTTATATATAACAAAAAAAAACCTGGCTACAAAGTAATTGAAATAAAAGCCAAAGCCTGGCGGGAAGTTGCCTTGGCTGTTGGAGCTCCTGGTAAGAACGTATTTTTTACAGGAATTTATCAATATAAATCATCTTATTTTTTACTGAATAACAGTGGACGAGTGTACAAAGCGGTGGACTTCCTTGCGGGACAGGTTTGTACGTGAATGTCGGCGAGCAGATCAACCAACTGGCAGTGCCCCGGGACCAGTAGTGATGTGGGAACATTTCAAAACTATGATGTTTTTAAAAGATCACACGCAGCCACGAAAGTAACATTTTGTAATATATATACTTCTTCTCAATATATTTATATTATTTTTTATAGAACGAAGCATTCCATCAATGTTTTGGATGAATGCAAAACACCATCATGTCAACACCATCATCGATACCATCATATGCTGCCGAGAACGATATTACTGAAATTGATATTGACGAGAAAACTGATCCGTCGACAGAGCGTGTCAACACAAAAAGGAAAGCCAATGATACAAATGCTGAGGGAAGTCAATTTAGTGAGGCTGTCGACACTTTTAACAAGTATGTTTCTGATCGTGGTTCGGCAACAAATGACGAATTTGCTTCATTTGCTAATGTGATCAAATATAAGCTGCAGCGCCTTCCCCGGAATCTGGCCAATAGAGGAATGCGGGACATCCTTAACTATGTGATTGAGTTGGAAGATCTTAATGAAGGAATCACAACAGAATTTCCAAATTTTATTTAATGTTTTTTTTTACATCCTACATTCGTATTTTAACGATTTTATTTAAGTTAACGAATGTGCCTCAGCACACTCGAAAAAATTAAAGTTGGGAGCCGGCCACTGGCTCCTTATTCCTTCCTGAAATTAAATTCAAACAACAAAATTAGCTTTTTACAAATTTATTACCATTCCTGGTTGCGGTCAGCTCAAGATTAAAATATACAAAATTATTTTAGTTATCAAGTTAATTATTTTAAAAGGTAACTTAGCCCTAAAATGCTGATATTGCACTTACCATGGTTTAAGTCAGTGAATGACGCTGCAGCGACGTTCTCACGCTGAGGTGACCGTGACTTCGAGGATCGTATTTCATCTTGCATGCGCGTGGCTGGCTGATACCGCAAATTAGGCTGGCTGGCGCGTGTTAACTGCCCCCCCCCCCTCTAAAGATCTGCGTCCCGCAGATTCGATTGTGTATCCTTCGAGTGGGTGACTGCCTGATCTGGATTTGTGGGTTCACCGAGGCTAGGGAATTTTATAGTTGTGGTTAGCTTCCTCCAAATGACATAGCAGACAGCCGCAAGGATCGATAAGAGGACTCCATCGACGAAGAATGAAGTGTGAAGCTTTAGGCCTAGCTTCTCGAGATGTTGAATGTTTGCTACGCTGAGTCCATGAATGTAGTCTAGGTTTAGCCGGAGACCATTGTTAGTTAGGTTTACTAGTGCTGGTGGTAAGACTTGTAACATGCTCGCCGACCTGCTGGTAAATGACTGGTTTCCTACGGTGATATTCTCGTTATTGAACAGGATAACGAATGTTCCGTTTAGGTCTCTGGAATCTCGTTCATTTTGAACTTTCCCCTGGAAATTCGTCAGGAAAAGTGTAGTTTCGTCAATCAGCTCGATTATTTAATTATTTTCAGGTACGAAGTGACATTTCGCATCGCCGCCCCTCAATAATTTAGCCAAGCATCCGTCTTCAGGTAGTTTGATCAAGGATTTTGAGGAACAGATGGACGTGTTACTTATGGATGGGCAGTCTTCCTTTAGCCCAAAGATTTCCAGCTCGTTCATTAAAACTTTCTCGTAGTTAAGCTCAACGTGTTGCACATTTAGTACAGCTGTTCGCGTTATTAACAGGCGATAGCCTTCCACTTTTACATTAAGCATTGACAGCACATATAAGAGCAGCGTTCCATTAGAATAGACTGACGCTGACCCATACTCTATAGCTTCAATAACGTTTTGGTATGGTAGAGTGTCTTCCTCAACGATTAAACGATTTATTTCTTCTCGGTCCAGTAGATTTGTGTTGACCGTACCAGTTTTCGCCATCTGACAAGCCCGCACTACCTCCGATACCTGTTCCTTCAAGATAAGTACCCTGCTAACATCCAACAACTCCAGATTCTCTTCACCAATGCTCTTGCTTATGGTTTGATGTGGTCCATCATCTCATTTGCCCTTCCAATTGCTTCACGGGTAACGTTGAATATTTTTTTATTCACCAGATATTGTTGGTTGTTGTTTGCTATGATCTCATTTTGGCTTCTTAAAATATTGTCCCAGTCCACAGCATCCGGTGAACCATCTATCCACTTCCAGGCAAAGCCTAAACAATTTATTGAACGCTTCCTTCTTGTTTTGTTCATTTGTAATTCATCAAGGCGTAATCTAGTTTCGTTCAGATGAAACAGTAGCACTCATCTGACTGCTTCATTTTTCACGTCGAGCCGTGCCGACTCAGAGAATTCCATCAAGGCAGTGTTGAAGTAGCCGAGGTCGATTGTGTGTATTAGGTTGAAGTGCCCGTTGATGATCCAGCCACGCCCATGCTCAATTGTCACCAAAGGAGAATTGTAGCTATAGATGTTGAGTCCGGATACAAAGAGCAATCTATCTTTCACAATAATTAAAAAGAGATTTTTACTTTAAATTTTAGACAAAGTTTGACATTCACAGGTCTCACGAGAATAAAAGCTTAAATTTCTAATTAAGAAAGAAACAATTTACCAAACAACAAATCTTTTTATGTAAGGGATAGCATTCGAGAAACCTGTGAATTGAATAAATTCCTTAGATTTTTACAATAAGTATTAAAATTTAATTAGAATTAAAAATGAATGATTATATAATTAATATTTCCATTTATATCATATTCGCATTAAGCTTTTATATGTGATTACTATGTTTTGGTCTTAAAAATCTATGCATTCTTGCGTTTTAATTCTAGATATCTGTGTGCCTGTGTGCTTTCTTTTAAGTTTTTTTTTTCCTTAAATTTTTTGTGCCGTTTTCTTTCTCTTTTTTTTTTGCCTTTGTTCTTAAATAAAATTTCATAAAATTTTGCATCTTGATTTTTTATATTTTACTTTGTGTGCAGTCTTGCACTGCAAGTATGTAGTTTCTATTTGGCTTAGTGCCAACAATTTTTTTTTGTTTTTTTTTTTTGCTTATGCTCTAAACTTTTAAATTTTGAATTTGGTTGAGTGCTGTGATCTATTGACTTCATAAATTATATAACTGATTGTCATTGAGTGCCAGTATTTTTTAGTTGTGCCTTATGAATTTTCCTGCCAGTGTCAGTTTCTATTGTCACCCTATTGTCTTTTCTGATCTTTTCCTTTTTGTAAAGAGCTTTTTGCTTCCCCTTAATTTGCTTGTCCCTCACGTAAAAAACCTCACCTTGTTGGAACTTCTTCTTATTTTTCCTTTTCTTATTAAGTCGGAGGTTTCTCGTCTCTTGGTTCTTCCTAATTTGTTCCCTAATCTCTTTGTGAACCCTAATACGGAAATCGCTCATTTGCTGGTAATTTATCCTTTGCGTTCGGTTAAAGAAAATGTCGCTGGGCTTCCTCTTCATTACTGAGTGTATCGTATTGTTGTAGCGATCAACAGCAATATATAGCAGCTCTTTTGGACGGGTTTCTCTTATCTCCCTGCGAATACAACGATATATTGTATTGGCCATTTACTTCACTTCTTTGTACAGGAGTTTGATAAAGTTCTATACCCAAGCCTCTAATGTAATTAGATACCAATGGACTCATAAACCCTCTCTCATTGTCTGTGACTATTATTCTTGGTGTTGTAAAATAGTGAAGAACCTTTGCAAGTTTAGCACGTAGTGTTGTCGAAGATTTATTTTTTATATGAAAAAGCTTCGCAAATTTGGAGAATTTGTCTAAGCAGGATAAAAATTTATGGCCCTGAATTTCGAAAATGTCAATGTGAATTATCTCAGAGGGATAGCTAGGAACCGATGTGTTCTTAAGTGGTGGCACTGGAGGGTGTCTATCGTATTTATTCATAAGGCACACTTCGCATGCGGTGGTGATCCTCTTGATTCTGCTTGCCATCTTGGTAAAGTAGTACTTTTCCAGGATTTGCTCCTTATTTTGCCGTGGATTTCGGTGAGCTCTTCTGTGTTCGTTCTCTATGATTTCGCAAATTCTTTCCTCCCTAGTGACATCTTCAACTACCCTCTGGGTTATCCTGATTCTGTACAGTGAGAAATGTTCAAGGAAAACGTCTTGAAGTAGCTGTATACGATTTTCTGGGATTTTGATTCCATTGATGACCGAAGGATTTAGGCGTTCTCTTAATATCTGAGTTAGTATGTCCTTTTCTTTTACTGCTACAGCAACATAATGTCTCATTAAACCAGGATGTGGCTTTTCAAATAATATGGTTCCATTTCCTTCCCGTATTATAAGTTGGTTTCGGAAAACATTTAAAGGTACCTCCACGTGAGGAATTAAATCTGATGCGTCTTGGTTTGCACTATGCATGGTCCCTATTTCACTTGCTGTTTCAGTTGCTGAATCTATTTCACCACCTGCTGTCGCAGCCCTTGAATTTTCGTCTGCTTCGCTAGCTGTTTCGGTTGTGGAATCATCATTGGAAACTGGAGGATCCGTTATATGGTTTACCTGGCACTGCAATCTTGATAGAGCATCTGCCACAGAATTTGATTTACCGGGAGTGTAAACCAATTCGTGATTATACTCCTTGATTCTGGCTTTCCATCGCAACGTGAAGAGGTTGGTGATCTGTAAAAATTCTTACCTTTTTTGCCCCGTATAAATAAGATCTCAAGTTGTCCAATGCCCAAACTATGGCTAGCATATCCTTCTCATTGGTGCCGTAATTTTCTTCCGTCTTGCTGAGTGATCGTGATATGAAAGCAATAGGTCGATCTTTCCCTGGGTCACCTTGAGACAGCACTCCTCCAATGGCATAATTCGACGCATCCGTAGTTAAGTTAAATGATTTTCCGAAATCAGGGAATGCAAGGACATCCGATGAAATCAGCAACTTTTTCAAATTGTCAAACGCCTCTAAAGCATCTGTTTCCAATTCAATACGTATATTTTTTGACCGATTGGCTTTTACCTGTGCGTTTTCACCTCTGGTAAGATTTGTCAAACCGCCGGTAGTATGAAGTCATTCCTAAAAAACTTTTTAGCTCCTTCAATGTTCGTGGTGGTGAAAGAACCTCAATTGCCTTAACCTTTGAAGAGTCAGGTTTTATGCCCTCAGATGTGATAACATACCCAAGAAATTCCACTTCTGTCCTTGTAAACTTAGTCTTTTCCATATTCACGCGTAAATTAGCTTCTGCCAATCTTCTGAACACAGTATCGATGTTTTTCAACTGCTCCTCCATATCCTTCCCGAATACGATGATATCATCGATGTACACATAGCAAATTTTGCCTATGAATTCTTTTAGGACATCATCAATCATCCGCTGGAATATAGCGGGCGCATTCTTCAACCCGAACGGAAGCCTTAAGAACTCATACTTTCCGTTCATCGTCGAGAATGCTGTTTTTGGGATATCCGCCTCCATCATTGGGATCTGATGGAATCCTGACGTCAAATCGATTGTGGTAAAGTATTTGGAATGACCCAAGCTGGCTAGCGTTGCATTGATATCGGGAATCGGATAAGCGTCCAACCACCCATATTGGAGAATTATAGGGGCTCTTCGATGGACGAATAATGCCTTCATCGAGTAGTTCGGCAATTTGTCTTTCTACCTCCTCCCTCATGTTGACAGGATACGGATAACATTTCGTATATATGGGTTCTGAAGTGGTGGTTTTTATCTCAGCCCTGACTGCTGTCTTTATATTTGTTCTTGCATCTAAAGGTTCGAATAGCTCAGGATAACGATCAATCAGAGAGTTGATAGCCGGCAATGCTTCTTTGGGGACGCCTTCGATTTCAACATGGTGGATGCCACTAACTTGCATGTTTCTTAATGGAATTTTTATATTTTCGTGTATTGTAAGTGTATGGTTTTTCCTATCTATAACGGCCTCGAGTTGTTTTAAGGTGTCATCACCTATGATTCCGTCAAACGAATCAAGTCCTGGGAGCACATAGAACGTTATTATTGCATCACTGCCCACATTCTGGAAAAATTTGCCGCAAACTTTTTTATTTATTTTAATTGGTCCAGCAGCCGTGTTAACTGCAAAAGATGGGTCTACTGGGGTTGAGCCTGAGGATAAGCTAGGTTCAATGAAGTTCTTATTCGCCCCAGTATCAATTAGAAAAGTTAGTGACTTACTGTTTCCTATCTGGCAGGTGAGATATGGTATGCTAGAGCTAGAGAGACTACCTAATATATTTTGTTTTATATGAAAAATGCTGGTGGCCCTCCGACATAAAATTTGACTGTTCTGCTTCTGCTTCAGCTAAGGCCTGATATTCGTTTTCAACCTTTCCTGCCTGCAGGTTGTGGAGCCTTGGCTGTTTTGGTATTGCCCCTGAGGCAGAAGGGGCTTCTCTCTTGAACGCATTTTTGTTCGACGGCCGATTCATGTAGTTGACCTGCCTCGTCTGAATAGAACTATCGGCTTCCATTTTCTCGACAGGCTTAGGTGCAAATGATCGATTCGTATGCGGAGCGTATCCCCTGTAATTTCCCTGAAATTTATTATTGTATTGCCTATTTCCCCAATTATTGTTAAAACGTGGTCTAGGAGGAAGGGGTGGACGTTGTTCTCCACGGGTCAAGCTACTTGTGGGAACCACCACTCTATTTGGCGTGTTCATGTGAATTATTTTATTTCTTAAGGTCAGGTTTTGCATATCTAGGCAGGACGAATATGCTTCGGGCAGTGTTCGAGGCTTCTGTACTATTAACATCCGCGATAGTTCGGTATCCAGGCCCCGAATAAAGACATCTAAGGCTCTATTTCGGTACGTTTCTGTCAAAAAGTCCACGGTTTCTTCGGAATAAAAATCGCACCTAATCTTATTCATGATAAGAGAAAGCTGATGATTCACTGTGGCGTAGAATTCATCAAGCTTCGACCCCTTTTGTACCAACTGATTCAGTTGGTGCTCCAAAGTTCGGATGTCTCTCTTATCGGCATAATGGAGGGAGAGAACCCTTTTAATTTCTGGCCAATCGTCATCCAAAATATTGTAGGAAACCAGAGCCAGCACTGCCACGAATTTTCTGCCTAATATGCTGCAATATCGAGCGGTATATTGGCTTTTCCCTGACAACTGCATAATCCTTCAGGATTATTTCCACGTTGTGGACCCAAGAGATATACTGCGAAAGGTTTCCTTCAAACACCTGTAGTTCCCTAAAGCAATCTGGGAGTCTACCTATTTCCTTTAGTTCTTGTTCATTTAACGGCCCACGCGAGACGATCACCGATGGTCTCGAAACCTGCACCGCCTCTGGGCCTATTTCTGCTTGCCCAATTCGTCCCTCTATTCTACGTAGGTCTTGTTCTAACCCAATCCCGTGGTTTTCTATCCCACCTAGCCGAGTCTCCATCCTTCTAATTTGCTCCAAAAGAGCATAATAAGAGCATAATCAAAAAAAGAGTAATTTTTTTGATTAAAATGGAAAAGTCTGTAGATCACTCACCTGATTTTCTTGTTCTGTTGATTTCAACACACGAGCTTGTAATGTGAATTACAATTCTATTTTTTATATTTTCAGAAGAATTTTCTTAAAAAATTATGCACACAATTATTTAATCGGTTTTTTAGGCTTTTTATAAAATCTTTTTAGCCTTCAACTCTTGCGTATTTTTCTTTGGCACTTATGTTTCTCTTTTTTTTCTTTTTTTTTTTTTCTTTGGCACTTATGTTTCTTTCTTTTTTTTTTTGCACACAATTACAAAAAAAATTTTTATTTTAACACAATTTTTGGCACACTTATTTTTATTTTAGTAAACTTTTTATTGGCACACTTATTGTTGTTTTTTTTTTTATTTAATAAAAAATTTTTTATTTTTCTATTTTTACACAATTTCACAATTGAAGCTTTTTGCTTGATGCTTCAATTGATGCTTACGTATAAATAATATCCTGTAATGAAAAAGGAGAGAAAAAAAATAAATTTATTTGTGAATTTCTACCGTGTTCTTATGGGCGACATGTGCCACAAACACACGTCATTTCAAGGTGGTCGAGGAAGGGTCATGTGATCCTGTTTAATCGCCTACAATCAGATTGAAGGCGACCTACTAAGGCACGACTTGCTTCACAACGAAAGTTTGGACCGTTAGCAATCTTCAGTGTGTTCCCATGTGAACACTGAAAAATTTATTGCAGGATCGCAAACCCGTAAACCAATTGGCTTAATATTAGAGAAGCACTGGCCTAGGTGTATAGGTGCGCGATGCTCTCTTGCTGGCCTTTGCATTCATTCCACTTGTGTTCTTATGTGTACAAGCAGAAAGTGGTTTCATTTAATGTTCATTTTTATAAGCTTAAACGCTCCTCAGAGATCGTAGCTTGTTTTTTATTATTATTTTGTATAGTCACTTTTTGTGTTTATATTATTACCCATCAAGGAAACTGATTTGAGACCCTTACCACTGGTGGGGGGAGTCTCAAGGTGTCCTTGATGTTCCCGTGTCTGCAAGCCCCTTACCACGGTGGGGGGAATCTCTATGTTTCAGTGATGATCCCGCGTCTACAAAGAAACTGGTTAGAGACCCTTACCACTGGTGGGGGGAATCTCTATGTTTCAGTGATGATCCCGCGTCTACAAAAACTCCTTACCACTGGTGGGGGGAAGTTTTTGCAGCGCGAGATATTTTAAATTTATAACAAAAATTACCAGGAAAAGGCTCAGCTGCTGCAAAGGACCCCATATTTAGAGTCCTTTTCTAGGAACCCACAATTCAAGTGGGTCCCTGCTCGGGCGCCAGTTAACGAATGTGCCTCAGCACACTCGAAAAAATTAAAGTTGGGAGCCGGCCACTGGCTCCTTATTCCTTCCTGAAATTAAATTCAAACAACAAAATTAGCTTTTTACAAATTTATTACCATTCCTGGTTGCGGTCAGCTCAAGATTAAAATATACAAAATTATTTTAGTTATCAAGTTAATTATTTTAAAAGGTAACTTAGCCCTAAAATGCTGATATTGCACTTACCATGGTTTAAGTCAGTGAATGACGCTGCAGCGACGTTCTCACGCTGAGGTGACCGTGACTTCGAGGATCGTATTTCATCTTGCATGCGCGTGGCTGGCTGATACCGCAAATTAGGCTGGCTGGCGCGTGTTAACTTTTATTTAACAATTGATAGCACAATAACAACTATGTTCTTTTGAAGTGCGACTAAAAAACATATGATCAAATTCCTGATAAATATTTTTTCATCAACAACAATTCAACGTAGAATTTAAAATTTATTTTTTTAAAACATTCTTACCAATGAATTATTTATCTAACTTTTCTTTTAAGGCATGTTGCTACTTGGCGAGCTCGGTATTTGAGTGTAAATTCGAAATTTTTACGGTTAGAGATAAATGAAAAATTTTTTAAGGTGATTAAATACACTAAAAATTATTTTAAAAAAATTTGTATTAATATTTAACATTTATTATGTATGAAACTTTAATTTGAAGTTGACGTGTCGATATCGGAAAGAGATGGTTACCATAATAACTAAAGTTTGGCAGCACCTAGAAAAACAAAAAAACAAAATTCATAAATAATATGAGTATGGTTATCGTGTGAACTAAAATTTTTAAGTTTGGCAAAAAATTTCAAATTAAAGCTTCATACATAAAAAATGTTAAAAATTAATGTGTTTAATACGATTTTGATTTTTACTTTATTCTTTGCGTCCGACAAATATGGCAATTTACAGGAAACAGGAAGAGTACATATATTAATGAAGTTCGCTGAAGTTTCCTGTCATGTCACACAAAAAGACCGACAGGGAGTTGCCATCCATCGAGGTGGATCAGGGTTGCCATACAAACAATTTTTTCATAATTTTCGAACATTACAGCTCGGCCATTCTGACCCTTTGACCGACCTCGATCAACTTAAATAAATAAAGAAACTTAGGATACTGGATTACTTATGCTAAATCATCTATTCGTAAAGAGTCAGTGCTACTTTTCTGGTCAGGCACAAAGTCTTCTTCAATAGAAGTCATACACAAGCGCAATTTATTAGATTCAACTACACCATCATGTGGTATTTGTGTTAATTGACAATTATTTATATCTTTCAATACGCATTTATCATTTGGTAGTTTCTTACCAATTACATAGGGACCGCGGTATTTAGGAAGAAGTTTTTTGTTAATTCCAGCAGTTGTATTGACATTTTCATCACTACAAAATCCTAGACTTTAAAAACCTTTGCAGACACGTTATGCTTTGAAAAATACCTTTTATTATACTCCTGCGACCTCTCAATAGACTCCAAGGCACCTAAACGTACCAAGTCGCAGCTAGCATCTTTACATTTATCTTCTAAATATTCTGTTAGCTCATCCACTATTCGTCCTCGTTGTTCGTTGTTGGATACTATTACGAGTTGTACTATGGGTAGAATTATTGATAGCATATTCGACCTCAATCAACTTGTTCACCCAATCTGAATGTTATAATGGCTCAGATAATATTGCCAGCATGGCTTTGAGTATACGGTTGACTCGTTCAACCTGACCATTCGCTTGTGGAGAAGTTACGGCAACTTTAACATAATCGATGTTGTTTCTCTGAACAAAGGTTTTAAATTCACCAGAAGTGAAGCAGGTTCCCCTATCACTTATGATTCGTCTTGGTCTACTGTAGTTATCAAAATACTTTTGTAAGGGCGCACATACTTCTTTTGTAGTTGTTGTTTTTACGGCATATAACTTAACATACTTTGTAAATCCATCCACTACTACCAATATGTGCTTACGAACCGATTTGATAGCAGGAAAAGGACCAAAATGATCAACATGCACTGTATCAAATGGTATGGGTTTCTTAGGTATATTAAATTATGTTCATTGCTCCGGGCCGCAGGTGAATAATACACTTCCCACAATTTTTAATAAATGCTTTCACTTTCTTTTTCAACTTAGGAAACCAATAATTCGTTTTTATCTCATCCGCCGTCTTTTCCACCCCCAAATGACAAATCTTCTCATATAATAGTCGAATAATATTAGATTCCATTTCAACTGGAACATATAACTGGTAATGATTCTCACACCCTACCTTAAATACTAACCCATTCCTAAGTACAAAATGTTGCACTACTACTTCTTCTAGCTTAGACCTTAAAGATTTGATGGCCGTATCTCGATTTTGCGTAATTTGTATGTTCAGATCTATTTCTTGAATGCACCCATCGTTAATGAAATAACATCGGCTCAGAGCATCCACTTGACCCATGAAGATTCCTCTTTTATATGTTTAACTTTATAATCAAAGTTTTCAAAACTTACTAACTCAGTTTCCCTCTGAGGGTTGTATATAGCCACGATTGACGCAGACAAGACAGTAGTAATAGACAGACAGACGCAGTAGTAATTTACCCATTAAGCACTTCGAATGCTTCAATATATTTTGAATTAAAGTTATAGCCTACATTTTTTCTTAAAAGATTCGACAACGGCTTATCAATAGTTGAATAGGATGATACAAACTTCCGGAAGTAAGAAATAAGTCCTAAGCACTGTTGCACTTGCTTAAAGTTTTGCGGTTGTGGAAAATCTTTAATAGCTTTAAAATGCAATTCATTTGGTCTAATCCCCTCGGAGTTTACAGTGTAACCTAAAAAGTTTATTTCAAAATATGCAAATTTACACTTGTTAAGCTTAAGCTCCAAGCCCCTTTTATGCAAGCGGCATAATACTTCCCTTACAATTTCCAAATGGCTATCGAAGTCCGCTGTAGCAATAGCAATATCATCCATGAACACTACTATTTTCCTTGAATATATTAAATCCCTAAAAATATCGCAAATGAATCTCTGAAAGAATGCCGGGGCGTTTTTTAGACCGAATGGCATCTTAACGTATTCATATTGTCCCGCCGGCGTCACAAAAGAGGTGTACTTAACTGAATCTTCAGGCATTTCAACTTGATGGAAACCATTTCTTAGAGCTAAAGCAGTAAAATATTTCTTCCCTTCCAAGTATTCCACACAATCTTCTATTATAGGCATCGGAAAGTTGTTCCTAATCGTTTTTTTTATTTAAATACCTAAAATCAATGCAAAGACGTCCTTCGCCGTCTTTTTTTTTTTTTCTTATTAGAACCGTTGCTGAAGCATAAGGTGAATTCCTTACTATTCCTTGCTATGCCCCTTTCCATCAAATTTTCAACTATTTTCTGAACCTCAATTTTTTCGTGTCTTCTAGGGCCACTATGAAATGATATATCATCAGTTAAATTTATTTTCATCTTCACATCATACAATTCTACTTCGACTTTGGGATCAGGACAGCAATACGATTCACTAGTTATAATTTTTAACAAATTTCTCTGACTTTCACTCAACTGCTGATTTAGATAAATCCTGGAATGAGAGGCGGATGGAGTGACTGCTGAAACACTTTCTTCATACTTCAACAAGTTCTGACACCCATCTTTTCTTAAACCAAATGAATCAACTACCATATTTTCAAACTTAAAAGGCTGTTCGTCACTTTTTTTATTACTCATTCAAATCAAAAGAAACTTCTTAGAATAGGTAATTTTTGGTTTCTATTTCAATTGATATAAAGATATTTTTAATTTTTGCAGCAAATCTCGTCTCACCAAAAGAGGAATAGAAATGTATTCATCTGGGATTACTAAGAAAATATTAGACACCATTATTATTACCAATCTTAACTTCGCCCCAAACTTGGCCATAAATTTTCAAAATAGAATTACCTATGCCCCTTAAGGGGGGAAATATACCCAGAACTTTTTTCCAAATTTTTTTCAATTTCCTCAAAGCTTTCAATCTCAAGAATATGTGGTGAAAATTTCAAGTCGATATCTCAAAAAATTACAAAGTTATAGCCTAGTGAGTGAACCGCTTTCTAGAGCGCGCAGTGTTGGCCCTTATTTTCAAACGCGTTTTTCTCGAAACCATGTTTTCAAAGTCGGTGACCAAGATTCGATCGAAACTCAGTGAACCGATCGTTTTGATTTTTTTGCAGGCTTATTTTATTCATAATAATCTCGTACTTGTCAGAGGATTTTTTTTTCGTAGCTTCGTTAATTTTTTATAGGCAAAATAATGACGAATTTTTGGTCGAAAATCGTTAACTTACGTTCGGAAGTGAAAAATCAATATTTTCAAAATCGGCTATGACAAGTACGAGTCTTAAGTGTCTAGTTTAATAATATATTTCATTTTTTTGTTTCAGTTGAATTTAGGAGGAGCAATCTTGGTCACCGCATTTTCAGAGCGCTCTACAAAAAATGCTGTATCTACCTTAATTTTAATATTTTTGTTTAATAAAAAAAACTAAACATACTCTTGAATGTGTATATTTTAAGGTATGAAAACCATCATTTAAAAATATCCCTTAGGTTTCCTTAAAAAAATGCACAAACATGACCTTTTTTCGGCCTCTGTGTATATTTCCCTCCTTAAATTAGTTGAACTCAATTTGCTACAATTAAACTTCGGCACGGCTGACCTCCCAATAAAACTCCTCGGGCTACTAGAATCGAGAAGAGAAGATAATCTTTTAAAAACCATTTTACCTTAACCGGGAAAAGCAACACTCACCATTTGCATAGTATTGACTGAATCCATTAACTTGCCCCATTCTGCGCCCCATTTTCCATCGATGAATCTTCTTTGACTGCAGCTATCATCACCCGCTTCTTTTTACACATCTGATGATAGTGGCCAGCTTCACCACACTTGAAGCATGACCCAGGCGCTCGCTTCGGCTTTGGACATTGCGACTGGAAATGCCCAAATTGAGAGCAATTGTAGCAGCGGGGTTCTCCACTAGCATTCAACCCTTTATTGGCCATGGTGGCAGCCTTGGACTTTGCAGGCAGATGCCCTTTTGAAACTGCATTCTCCAAATGCGCTCCATGCCTCACCACTGTCTGCCTTGGTCTGAACTTCTCGTAACGTTCCAATTGCATTTTTAATTCCTTTAACGTTCTCGCCTAGTGCAGCATGGTGACCAACGGGGACTTATCATCCAACCCCGCGATGATGGCATCCACTAACTCCCTCTCGGGAATGTCCGCTTTTTCCGCGATCATCCTCAATTCCACCACATACCTTTGGATGGATTCATTTGGCCTATGTTTGCGATTTCTCATCTGTTCATATATTTCGAATAGAGAAGATGATTAAGAAAACTCATCCATTAAAGCTTGCTTGAGAGCTTCGTACATCACACTGTGGTCTAGAATAAGATTCTAGCGCGAATTAATTCAACATTCGTAAACCGCTTGACCGATTTTGATGAAATTTGGTGTGTGTGTGCAACTGGGTCTGTAGATGGTCTATGTCTAAAGTTTGACATCGCTAGGTGGCGTTGTTGTTGCTGTGACGGTGTTTAAAAGGACACTTGAGAAATTCTCATGATTCTTTCTACACTATTACTTTTAATGAAAAAAAAATTAAAAATATACAATATGAATAAAAATAAACAAAAAAATCTTGTCACATAAATATCAAAATTTTACATTATTTCGCGCGAGTAAAACCGGGTAATATAGTGTGTAATAAAACTAAAACTTTTTACTTTTACCAAAAAATATAATATAAAATAACTTTTTTTTGGCAAAATATACATATATTTTATTTAATGAAGATATCAATTTTTTTTTTGCATGAAGTTTCAACTATAAGTTGGTACAAGACCCGGTCCTGAAAATGTAAATAAAATTTAAAGTTGCAGGTGGATGCACCCAGGTTTTATTTTTTCTAGCAACCAATATAATTCTATTTTGGAAAAAATAGGTTATTACAGTCGCAAATTTGCGCATAGTTTTTTATTCACTATTTAAATTGCAAGTTGATGAAATAAAAACCCTTGCAAATATCTTCTTTAAACATACACATAAAGAGTTGATAATGTGAATACAATTAGTATATATACCTTTTAGATTATTATTCATCAGCAAACTTTAAAAAAACAATGAGTTTCTTTAATAAAAATACTTTTTAATCACAATTACAAAAGTGCACTATGTTAAGCCGAGCAAGCACGTGGCGTGAGTGAACGGTACTAAGCAGTGTTGCCACCATGTACAACATAATAATCAGAAAATTTCAGTTTCCTTCAGTTGACAAAATCAAAATTAAAAGGCAAGAGTTCTTAGGAACTTGAAATTGGTTTATTATTCAAATTGTATTGAAAAGTATTGTAAAAGTAAATTTAAGTTAAATGATGACAGTATTTGCTGGCCTTTTATTATTTTTCAATTGTATGTGTATTCGCTTATGCTGCTTCTCAACTTCTGACGCTCAAGCAAATTCAAATTCTTAGAGATGATGCAATAAGGCTTCGCTATTAACTTGGCTGCGATTGCTTAGATACAGGGTGCATAAAACATTAACATTCCACCCCCCGTGAATATGTCTGGGATTCACCATCAATAGCCAGGATGGCCAGCTTGGAGGTTGGACGACGAAGAACTCCACTGCTGGTTTTAACTTCGGCAAATCGGATTTTCCCATCTTTGGCAGGAAATACTTGAGTGATTCGACCCTTTGGCCAATGACTGCGTGGTTGACTGCTTTCACAGATGATTACTAAGTCACCAATCTTGAGCGGAATAGTTTTATCGTGCCATTTTGGACGGTGGATAAGTTGTGGCAAATATTCATTGACCCATCTTTTCCAAAGGCGGTCTTTAAGATTTTGTGCGATCCGCCACTGCTTCCGAAGGCAAATTTGGGTATCAACTGGATGAGGCGTTTGGGTCGAGTTGACACACCCCAACAGGAAATGGTTTGGGGTTAACGGTTCCTCGTCTTGCGATGCAATTGGAACTTCTGTTAGTGGCCTGGAGTTTAAAATGTTCTCCGCCTCTATTAGCACACTTTGCAGAGTTTCTACTCTTGGCGCAACATCTTTAAAAATTTTCTTAAGTAAAAGTTTGATGATTCTTATTAACCGCTCCCAGCAGCCTCCCGAACTCGGGTTAGCAGGGCAATTGAACTGTCAATCAATACCTTTGCTTGCAGCCTCTGAAGTGAGGCGGTCCATATCGAAAAATTTTTCCTTGTCTTTAAGGTCTTTCTGAGCCCCGATAAATTCGTGCCGTTGTCGCTTCTTACGCGCACAGGCGTACCTCTGCGATTAACAAAATTACGGAAAGTTATAATAAAGGCGTCTGTTGATAAATTTTCGGCTAGCTCGAGATGAGATGCTCGTGTTGTCAAACAGGTGTAAATGGCGACCCATCTTTTTTCGCGACGGCGACCGATGCTGACGTTCAGCGGCCCAAAAAAGTCTACGCCTGTATAGGTGAAGGGGCGTACAAAGGGCGTATGCGATCTATTGGCATCTGACCCATCTGAGGAACTGTTGGTTTTGATTTTTCTATTTTGCAGTGAAGACAACTTTGCTGAACTCTTTTCAAAACCGCTTTAGCGTGTGGAAACCAAAACTTTTGACGAGCTTCATTAATCGTCACGGCAGAATTTTGGTGGTGACATTTTTCGTGGAAAAAACGCATGATGAGTTCAGCGACCTTATGTTTGTGTGGCAGCAGTATAGGGGGCCTAGCAGCAAAAGGCAAGTATGTGGCTTTATCGATGCGGTCTTTGACTCGAACAAGACCATCTGCATCGTAGTACGGTGACAATGCATAGATCGGGCTTTTCTTTGGGACAGGCTTGGCGGTTTGGAGACAGACGATCTCCTCAGCGAAACATTGCATCTGAACCATTTGGCATATACATTTTTCAGCATCATTTATTTCAGCTGCGGTGAGGGGGCCACAAACTCGACTCTTATTCGTTTTCGATCGGCACCACAATGTTTTGGCGCGTAGTACCCAGGCTACAGTACGTTTTAGCCTTAAAAATGAAGAAAAGTTATTAAACTGTATTATATCTCTACTTGCCTTAGGTTGTAGCAGCAGGCATGGTCTGATTTCTTCTTCTAGCAAGTCTTGTGGTCGTGAGACTTGTTTATTCGACCAATTTTCTTCAGAGTCTCGAAGAAAGTCAGGGCCACGAACCCATGGACCATTGTATTGAAACTTTGGCGGGGAAGCTGGTCGTGTTGCGGCGTCTGCTGAGTTGAAATTTGTAGGCACCCATCACCACTATGAGGGTAACGTACTTTCAAGTATTTGGGCTATTCGATGGCCTACGAAAGGCTTAAATATGCGTGTTGATAAGTTGACCCATTGCAGCACCGTCTGCGAGTCGCTCTAAAACGTGGTTGTGGACACTTACACATTGTGACTGTGCAAAATAATTCTGCTTAAACGGGTGCCCAATATGGCGGCTTGAAGCTCCAAGCGTGGAATTGATAGCAGCTTTTGCGGTACATTTCGGGTTTTCCCAGCAACAAAGGCGACATCAACACCGTCACTGTGCTTGATTCGGAAATATGCTTCAGCGGCAAAGGCGATCTGACTAGCGTCGACGAACAAATGTAACTGGATTTCAGGTGACGTCAGCATATGTGATGAATAACAACGAGTGATTTGGAAGCTTTTAACATTTTCGAATTCTCGCCACCAGGCAATCCATTTGTTGTGCATTTGAGTAGGAATGGCTTCATCCCACTGAATGCTGCTTCTCTAGGTCTCTTGCATAAGAATTTTTGAAAATATCAAAAAATCAGCTAGCAGGCCGAATGGATCACAAACTGACATCACGATGGCGAGAAGTTCCCTTTTGGTTCGCATTCGTGACCCGACTTGCACATCTTGAGGTACACGATGAAATTGTGTTTTGAATATAAAGGTGTCATCTAATGTATTCCAAAACATCCCTAGCACTTTTTCAGTTGATTTCTGACACTCCATATCTAATGTATTTGATGATTCACCGGGCGCGTTGCTCAGTGCAGCCTGCACGGCTTTGGAATTTGAGATAAAGTTTCGAAGTTCAAAGCCACCCTCTTTGTTGTTGTGAACTACTTAAATACACAATTTTTCAGCCTCAGCTTCTGTACCAAAGCTACAGACAAAGTCGTCGACATAATGATACTCTATTACTGCAGCAGAAGCCTCGGGAAATTGTTCACGAAATTCTTCGACGTTGTGATTTTTTACGAATTCAGCACAACAGGGGGAGCAGGCAGCACCGAAAATTAACGATGTCATTGCATGATGTTGAATTGGTTGTTTGGGGTCTCCGTCGCGCCATAGAAATCTTTGCGCGTGATGGTCTTCTTGGCGTATTTGAATTTGGGAAAACATTTCCCGGATATCGGCCGCTACAGCAATAACGCCCTGTCGAAACTTGAACAAGATCGACAGAAGTGACTTTGCTTGCTCTGGTCCTCTGAGCAACTCTGTATTCAAGGATTTACCCGTGACGATGCAGTGCTGATGCAGTGCTAGAGCTCAGTACTGGTTGCACCTGATCAGGCGGCTGATCTTCATGAAGACTTGTGTGGTGCTGACGGCGACAATTATTAACATTGCACAACTTTTGAGTGTGACAGTTAGCTTTGTTGTGCCATTTACGCAAGCACGAAAAACAGAGCTGAAGCTCCTTGACTTTGTTCCAGCGTTCGCTAACATTCAAATTCAAATAAGAACTACACTTATCAATAACATGGTCTTCACCACACAACACACAAATTGTTTCTTTTTTCGGTGAACCCTCACTGACATGGTTCACCCGACGTGGCTGTGGTACGCTGCTACGACGATCTGGCCCAAAACTAGTGCTTGGCATTAGGCTCACAATCCTGGCTAGGTCTCCGATCCAGCTGCAAAACTCGTTCAGGATTGGGTATGGCTTTATGGTGGCGGCATACATTGCGCAGTCAAATTGTTTATTTTGCGGAAATTTCAGTACCAGTTCCTCAAGAAGAGCAGGGTTGGCCAAATTTTGTTTACAATCGGCTGACGACAGTAATGCAAATACGTTGCGCACTTTTGTTGAAAAGCCTACGATTTGATCCAATCTGTTCTCGGTGATCGCTGGAAATTCTTGAATATTAGCTAATTGAACAATTAAGTCTGGTCTCCCAAATCGGAACTGCAATTCTTCGATGGCTTGTAAAACGTTGTTTGGATAAATAAACATTGATGCAACTGCTTCTCTTGCAGCTCCATGAAGACTTTTTTGAAGACGCATCAAATTTTTCTTATCATTGTAACCAAAGGTAGCTGTTGTGTCACGAAAATTTGCTATGAATAGTGGCCATTCCTCTGTGCTTCCTGAGAACGTTGGTAAATCATAGAGGCTCACATTTGGAACCCTCTCCGGAATCATGACATGAAGTGGCGGGCTTGAAGCAGCAGTTGGCGTTGAGTTGACGTCGGCGTTGACGTCTGTCTGTAATTGTAGTTGTCCGGAAGGACTGACTAGCTGTTGTGAAGTGATCTTACTCCGCAAAAGTTCAATATCTCTTTGACACTCGTCCTCATTTCGGCGTATTTCTTCCACAGAAAGTTTTAGTGCATTAAGGCTGGCTAAAATTGCAGACATTTGCTCAGCAGCGGCAGTGTGCTGTTGTGTTGCAGGTTCCGACATGATTATTTTTTCTCCAATCGAATCCTCAAACTCCGATTCTGATGAAGACGGCGGCGCTTCACTTTGCTTTACTTGCGATGGAGTTGAATTCCTTAAATTATATATGGGCGGAGCCATACGCGCAATTTAAAAGAATACTTTAAATTATTCCAGAACAAAGAACGTGTTCTTTTCTGCAGCAATAAGCGACGGTACACAAATTGAAAAAACTAATGTAAAGGCGAAGCGTTAGTGACAAAATCAAAATTAAAAGGCAAGAGTTCTTAGGAACTTGAAATTCGTTTATTATTCGAATTGTATTGAAAAGTATTGTAAAAGTAAATTTAAGTTAAATGATGACAGTATTTGCTGGCCTTTTATTGTTTTTCAATTGTATGTGTATTCGCTTATGCTGCTTCTCAACTTCTGACGCTCAAGCAAATTCAAATTCTTAGAGATGATGCAATAAGGCTTCGCTATTAACTTGGATGCGATTGCTTAGATACAGGGTGCATAAAACATTAACAGCAGTGCCATCCAGTAAACGACGTGCACTTATCAACTTCGTCCGGTTATTGCTTTGTGCGAGTTCGAAGGCATCTTCTAAATCCAAAATCCACTTGGACACCTCGTATGCATCATCACCACTAAATCGATTCACCATCGCATCGATTGTGGCGATATCCACTGGTGCATCCAATTTTAATTGCTTTTGAAGCTCCTTCACCTCATGCTGCAAAATTAAAATTTTCTTTTGCTTGCTCAAATGAGCAAATTCTTGCTCGAGAGATTCGTCCACCAAGTAAACGCTAGCTGAACTCGACGGAAGGTCCATTGCTGCAATGACAGAAGGATTGATGGCAACTGGAGTAGGAACACCAGTAGCAGAAGTGGCAGCGGTGTTGGAAACAGCGATGGCGGCAGTGGTGGGTACATCAGTGGCAGCAGTGATGGAAATAGCGGTGGCATTAGTGGTATTCCTCGTGGTGGCAGCAGTGGAGTACACAGAAGTGGTGTACATAGTGGTAGCAGCTGTGATGATAGTGTTGTCCATGTGACCCGTAGAACACTGGACAGCAGTAGTGCCCATATTAAGGGCAGCGTCGCATTGTCCTCTTGCCCGAGTAGCCTTCGTGGGAGCGCTAGCGTTCCTAGCCTCATTTGCGTCGCATGTGCTTTCACCATCCACAAATTCATCTGCATGTCATGCAGACTCATGGCGTGTGACTCCCCTTGCCATTTATTATTTAAATAATTTTTTAACCTGTATTAATTTGATCCCACTTCTGAAATTTCATAAGATTTTTATTTTTACTTTATTCTTTACGTCCGACAGGTATGGCAATTTGCAGGAAACAGGAGAGTATATATATAAATGAAGTTGGCTGCAGCTTCCTGTCATGTCACACAAAAAGACCGCCAGGGAGTTGCCATCCATCGAGGTGGATCAGGGCTGCCATATACAAATTTTTTCATAATTTTTGAATATTAAAAGTGTATTAATTCATTCCAAAATTGTTTTCCATTATTTATCTCTTACTATTTTTCTGTAAAAAATTTTAAATTTTCACTTGAATACGAAGCGCGCCAAGTAGCAACATGCCTTAACTCTGTCACTTGTTAAAAACAATTGTATTTCCCTGAGCCGCTGTTGTATTGATCAGCTCATTTGAGTTTTTTAATTTTTTTCAATAGACTGAATTAAGCCAAAGATTAATTTTTTAATTGATTTTTATTTTGTTTTCCTTTATTGGGTGGCTTATTATCTCTTCGTAGGACAAGCAGTTACTTTTCGAAGATTATGTTGTTAAGATGGAAAACAAAATTGAAAACTTTTTCAGTTCATTCAGTTTTTATTTATGAAAAAAGCTGTATTGAACATATTTTATAAAGACTCTTTAAGACGAAAAAAAAAGTTTAATAAAAAAGAGCTTTAAATGTAAATAATATTTTTTAATAAAAGAAATAACCAAATGAAATGTTTAAAATGTGTTCCAAATTACTCATGAGACCCATAAATAAGTTCAACTACTCTATTTTGAAATGGTACAGATCCCTTATCCACGAAATACGCAGCCAAATTATTTCGAATGACAAGGGCTTCTGCGGATGCGTTTCGCATATATGTTCGAAGTGATCTTAGAGTACTACCATTTCCATCAATCTCATCTCCCCAATTGCACTCATGGATGAGGTTGTTCCTTGTTTCCCAATCCACAAACTTTTCAGAACAGTACCAGCGCTTGAAACCATTTAGAAACCAGAACAACCCAGTTTTCCGGGTGACATTCGATTGTACGAAGAAGCAATCTCCAGCATGCAACAAGAATGCCAAAAGAGTTTTCAATTAAGTGCCTTGCTCTACACAATCCATAGTTAAAAATTCTTTAACTTCCAGAGAGATTTTGACTGGGAAATGGGCGCATTAAATTTGTATTTAACGGAAACGCTGCATCACCTACAAAATAATGAAGAAACGATACGCCAGGTTGGTTTGGCAGCGAACGGTCTGGAGGTAGAGGCAAGGCGTTTGATAAAAGTGCGTGTCCGAACTCTGATGTTCTGAAAATACCTTTAAAAAAGTATTATTATCTATATATATAAAAAAGGAGCTTATGTTTGTAAGGCCGCAAAAGACTCCTAAACTACTCATCCGATTAGTATGAAAATTTGTGTATAGAAGTTTTTTGGTGCGGTGCGTGTTTGTGGGCTATCAATTTTGATCCACCTTGAACACCAGAGGGCGCTGTAGTACAAATTTTTTACAAAACTGCCTAAAACTCATAAACTGCTAATGCGATTAGAATGAAAAGTGGTATACAGTGGGTTTCATGTACGTTGAGTGTTCTGCTGCTATCGTTTTTGACCTATCTTGAACACCAGAGGGCGCTATAGTACACATTTTTTACAAAACCACCTAAAACTCCCAAACCGCTCATGCGATTAGAATAAAAATTGGTATATAGTAGTAGATGAGTTTTTTAGCAATATCTTCTTTGAACCACCTTGGACACCAGATGGTGCTGTAGTACAAATTTTTTACAAAATCGCATATTTTTAGTTGTTTTCTTGGGTTACATGTGCAAATGTTTACAAATATAATATATAAAAAATTTCTTAATTTTAAAAATAAATAAATAAATTTAGTAAAATTAAAAAAATGTCCGTTATTTTGATATCAAAAACATGAACATATCTTGAAAACTATGAAAAATTTTACTACAACGATATATTTAATGCAACATCGTTGCTCAAAAATGAGAAAAAAAACAATCAGACATTTTATTTTGCAAATTTCGAGTCAAATATCTCCGCTGCTTTTGTATACATTTTGTTAAATTTTTTATTGTCTTAAAGCTTCATCAAAGTACTATGAAAACCTTATTGCAAAAATACCGTTAGTTGAGTATATATATTTTAAATTTTTTTTTCAAAAAAGGTCTGAAATTTTGGAGTTTTCCCTCCAAAAATTCCCAAAATTTGTTTTTGTTGTAAAAATAATTTAAATTCAAATTCGCAAATTTTCAACTCTATTTAAAAGTTATAACATTTATCAGCAAAAATTATTTCAATTTCACGCAAAAATTAAAAACCATTTGTGTGATTCAAAAAGCAAGGCCTACCCTTGATTTTTTCAAACAAAATTTTTTTTCCAATATTGTGGTTTTATATTTTTGAAAAAATATACAAACTAAAAAAATTACTTTATTAGAAAAAATTATCTTAGTCTCTCTTACCAATCAAAAGTTATAGCCTATAATCTTTATCCAAAATATAAATACAAAAAGCAAAGCGCTGTCTGTGTGATGGCTGGAAACTTCAAAATGACTGAGCCGATAGAGCTGAAATTTTTGGCAGAACATTTTTTTCAAGTACGAGATAGCTTAAATTTCTGTCACAACCCCTTTTACAGCCCACAAATCAATAAAAATGCTATATTTCCTACGGTTTTCGTCGATTGGGCTACATTTTGGTAATTTAGTCTGTATGCTTGCTGTCGGCAACTGTACTAAAACTGGGTAACGTCCATCTACTAAAAAACTGGGATGAGCATTATATAAGAGGCTGTGGCTCCGCCCATACAGTTAAAATTTGTATTATCGAATAGCTTTGAAAGTAAAAGTAGCAATACTTACATATAAACTCAAAATAGAGTTACTATTTGGTGATCTCCTGCTACTGGGAAACTGTTACGGGCAGTGAAAAATAACAGTGGTGTCAAACTATGAGTCTAAGAAAAGTTTTGAATACACATATTATGTTCCCATATAGTTGCAGGGTGCAGCAACGCGCGCCGGGAAAAGGCTAGTATTTAATATAAGACGAAGTATAATGGCATCATTTTATAAATCACCGTGATGAAACGCAACGCTAACGCGGCGCATCACTTTGATTTAAAATTTGCATTTTATTAATCACTACGTTATTGCGTTAGATATGTTACGTTACCACGGTGAAATGTCAGCCAACAGCAGTTTAGGGTTGTCACATGTGAAATAAAACTAGCATCATTATTGCAAATCTTTGAAATATTTAAGATTCACCAAATTTGGACTTTTTGGCAACCATATCAGCTGTTCTCTTCAGCCATCATTAAATTGAAATTGCAATATAAACGCCAAACACTGTCGTACCATTTGCTACCTGCGGTAGTTTTTTTATTTCTTTTAGCAACATTTCGAACTCTTGGTTCGTTGTTGCTGTCTTTAACCTATATTCAAACGATATATGTAAACATTTAAGAATATGTGAGTGAAACAAACAGTTACTACCCTTTTAATGCCAACTTATTCGTTCTAACGGCAGCTCAAGAGCAAGTGATGAAAGTGACAGTTCAAGTGAACGAATTTCAAGTGCAGCGTTTTATAAAATGCTAACTTTGTACTGTTTTCACTACGCTATTGCGTAACTCAACGCTGAAGATCACGGCGTGAAGCGTTGCGTTTTATAAATTGCGAATTTCAACAACGCAGCGTGAAGTGATGTGTAGGGATTTATAAAATGATGCTATAAATGTAAGCTACCTCCGTCACTTTCGCTGCCATAACTTCCAACGGTAACCGATGTGAATGTACATCTTGCATCACACGTTGCCAATAACACAATACTAAAAAATTTCTTGTAGTTGTAGAACATTGAAACGCTATTGTTTGGACATATCATAGAAATTGTAGTGGCACAACATAACTTATTTTTATTTATTTCTTTCTTTCGTTCTCCACGTTGCGTCTACCATTACATGTTGATCGAAAGCAAGTCAAGTGCTTTGAGTAGATGTCGCAACCACGGAAATATAAAAATTGCTTGCACGCTGACCTAGTGACTGCAGCATGTGCAAGCGCTGCACTATTTTGATTAGTTTGTGGAACGAAAACAATACAAAAAGACAAAAACCCAAAATATTTGAAATAAAATTTAGATTCTAACGAGACATCAAAGTCTTTTTATTTTCTCATTTGACGACTCAGAGCGGCATTCTTGCCATAGTCAAAAACAGCCGATTTAGGCATTAGGAATTATTCTTTGTCTTTCTTTTATAAACTCACATAATCATAAACACATTATATGGCGATCCTGCAATTTTAACCGATCCTGCGTCTTTTTTTTTTAATTGTTCCTGTATTATCTGATTGCTAATCATAATACCCTGAGAAGCCTGAGCCTGCAACGAATCCTAGCGAACGTTACATCAACGAATACATGGCAGATTTTGATGCACTGTTCGAAAGAGAACTTAGCAAAGTGGCGAAATATTTCGAATACGTGCCAGAGCCAGTACAACCACAGGAAGAAGTTCCGATATACGTGCCAACACCAAAAACAACTGGGCCAAAGCCCATTACAATAGAAGAATACAAGAAGAGGCAGAGCCTGCACAGCAAACATATGAAACAACACTACGTTTCAACACAACAAAAAAAATCAAGAGGCGGTAAGAGGGTAAAAAGGAGACAGGAAGTGGCAGTACTATACAGAGTCGCAGCACTTACAACCGGAAAAGAAAAAAAAAAGCTCCTCGGAAAAATTGCCAATAAGAAAAAAACTTTGGTCAACAAACACTAAAAAAATGGGATGGATCGGAAGTAAAGAAACCATTACAATAAACAACAACAACAACAACAACAACAACAGCAGCAGCAGCAACGACGCAAACACTATCATAAGTTTAATTTCAATTTGTTTCATATTAATTGTATTAATATATTGGATAAATTACCATTATAAAAATTATGTAAGAAAACAGCTCATTAGGAGCGTTAATTTATATAAAAATGTATAAAAAACAACAGATATAAAATACAATATACATAAAGAAAATTTTTGAATTATCATAAAATTACTAAAATGTTACAATTCGGAATCATCAGCAAATATCAAGGATGTTATGGCATCTTGTTTAAAAAACACTGAGCTGTATGTCAAAATAAAAAAAATTGACATAGGAAAAATAATATATGTTTCGAATAAAGAAAAATCATGGCATCGTGAATGTTTTCGATGCGATATTTGTAAAATCAACCTGATTAAAGTAGGATATGTAGTAAATAAAGCACTATTGTTATATTGTACTAGAATAACAAATAAATTTCACTAAACTTTTAAGTAAGCGAAATACAATAAAGCCTTGATAAAACAGCCTTTTGTCTAATGGAAATAAAACTACTAGAGGAATTGCTAAAAAATTAAACAAATCACCAAATAGACAATATAGTAAGGAGTATATAGAAACTAAGCTCGCAAAAATACATACGTTGAAGCAATCATTGCAAAAGGATTTAGATAAGAAAGATTTCAAGGATAGACTTCACAGATTTAATGAGTTAGAAGCGAAAATGAGAGGATTTTTAAAAGAAAAAAAAAAAATAGACGAGAATTCAAGCAGTCAAAAGCCTAACAATAATATCATAAACAAAATGGCAAAATTTAATTTCGAAGTGGCTTTAAAACCATACCAATTTTTAATGGGTCCTGTAATGAATTAGAATCATTTCTAAAAATTGTTCAGTTACTATAAAATGCATATAGTGAGGATGCTAAAAAAATCCCTACTAGATTTTGTAAGCACTGTTAAGTTGAGTGCATCAGTGAAGACAACTAGGGTATGCCAATGAGTTTACCACATTTGACAATTTAAAACAAAATTTATTACAAAAATTTAAAAGAAACCAAACGACAGCACAAATATATACGCAATTCTCTCTTTCACGCAAAAAAATTCGTCAATCACAAGTTATAAGGACAGAATTCTGAAACTTATCTCAGACTTGACAAAACTACAGATTGAAGACTTAGGTGCAACTGCAACATCCGAACAAAAGTCAGTAGGCGGAAAGATAAACGAAAAATATGCCTTAACCATATTCAAAAATGGTCTGGATGAAAACCTCAAGCAAACAGTCTTCGCAGCACAACCTATAGATTTCGAAAATGCTATAAATTGAGCTTTAATACTTGAGAAAAATAATAGCTTAAGTAATAGTCGAATATTAAATTAAAATACTCACAGAAATTTTAACCACAATAAAAACAATATGCACAGACATTTTTCAAATAACAACAATCAAAACAATTACAGAAATAATCAAAATAATTACAACACAAGAAACTCAAATCATCCTAATACCAATAACACGTTCAAACCAAATAACAACTTTAACAGAAATAATTTTAGACGAAACAATAACACAATTTCACATAATACGAACAGGAACAACAATAATTACAAATCATATAACAATAACAATAATAGGAATAACAAAAGCAACAGATACAATAATAACAATGGAAACTACAGACAAAATGTCAATACAAGACGTATGCGCGTAGTTAACCTTCAGGGAAAGGCAGAAGACCCGGGAGACAATTTAAAGCTTCCGATAGGCCATCAATAAAAAGCAATCAAATTAACAAAATATCAAGGAATCTCACAAATTATGTTACTCTGAATTGTCCACAAACAAAACATAACCTTACATTTTTAATTGACACCGGAGCGGATAACAGATTCAAATTAATGGGGATTACGAAAGAAGAAATTCATTCTTTAGGAACAACAAATTTATCCTTATGGTTCGGTAACAATAAAGACACAAATGAATTCCACATAGATGATAAAAATTTCCCCATTACAACGGACGGTATTGTAGCGGTGGCTTTTAGGCCTCGGCGTGCGCCCGCTTGCTTTTCTATTCGGTCGCCCTGGTTTTTATATTATGTTTTGCAGAGCGCCCTTTGAGGCGCTCCTGGTCACTGTGCCAGACGAAAAAACACCAGGGCGGCCGACCCGCGTACTTGCACAACCTCACCTGTGGGTGCTACCGTCCAGGGCCCGCACGAGCTTGCGTGCCACTTTGCTGCCAGTTTGGGAAGTGGGGGGGGTTATTTTCTGGGCCGGTAGCACCCCTTTGCCGCACACAAAAAAAAAATCTCGTGCGGATATTGGTTTTGGTGAGCTCGCCCTGTGAACCCATGTATCTGTAAAGAAAACAACAAAATCGGAATTTTAATTTTTGAGTGAGAGGGGGGCTCTGTTCCTCCACTCAACACCAACCGCGACGCTCATGGACCTGCTGTTATGGCCCATGCCCCACGTTTCCCACCCACCGTGAGGATCCGGGGCGAATAGTTTGGGATCCTCCCTTACCATACCTATCTTCCATCCCTATACCACTAAAATGATAACTAGTTCATTTTAAATTTTTTTACTTGGGTCATTTAATACACATTGATATACTTAAATTTTACTTATTTCATCTAACAGAGATCAACTCTTACAGACTACTTAATTTATTTATAAATACATTTCAATAATTTCAATTCAACAATTTCATTTCAAGTCGTAAATATTGATTCAAGTCGGAATTTCATCAAATTCCTTAAATACATTTCAATAGTTTCAATTCAACAATTTCATTTAATTTCTTTATTTTTCAGTATATTTCAGTTAAGTTTTAATTTTAGCTTAGTTTGTGTTAATTTTGTAGTTTAGTTATAGATTTTACATAGTTTTACATTTACGTTTTAGTTTAATTTAATTTTAAGTTTTAGCTTAGTTTAAATTTATGTTTATATTATATCTTTAAGTTAAGATTTAGTTTTATTTCAATATAAGTTTTAGTTTTAGTTTATATTGTAATTTTAGTTCAAATTTTGTTTAAGTTTAAATTTACGTTTATTTTAAACCTTTGGTTTAAGTTTAGTTAAAATTTTTTTATTGTTAGATTCTTTATTTTAAATTTTGTTTACGTTTAAATTTTGTTTTAGTTTAAATTAGCGTTTAAGTTTAATTTAATTTTAAGTTTTAGCTTAGTTTAAATTGTAATTTTAGTTTAAATTTTGTTGAAGTTTTACATTTACGTTCATGTTCTATCTTTGAGTTTAGATTTAGTTTTATTTCAATATAAGTTTTAGTTTTAGCTTAAGGTGTAATTTTAGTTTAAGTTTTACATTTTAATTTTAGTATAAGTTAATTTTAAGTTTTAACTTAGTTTAAACTGTAATTTTAGCTTAGAAATTTTTGGTTTAAGTGTAAATTTACGTTTTAGTTTAAGTTTGAGTTTTAGTTTTCGTTTTAGTTTTAGTTTTAGTTTTAGTTTTAGTTTTATTTTTAGTTTTAGTATTAGTTTCAGTTTCAGTTTTAGTTTTAGTTTTATTTTTTGTTTCAGTTTCAGTTTTAGTTTTAGTTACAGTTTGAGTTTTATTTTAATTTTGATTTTAAATTTTATTTTATTTTTTTAAATTATTAAAAATATATTAAATATATTAAATTTTTATTTTTATTTTTGATTTAATGTTTGGTGATTTATTTTAATTTCTTATTATATTTTTTTTTTATATTTCTATTTACATATTTACTTCTATCTCATATCTTCATTTTTCTTATTTTTTTTTTTTTTTTTTTTTTCATCGTAAATGTCTGCACGAAGATAGAACAAAGGAACTACCCACAACTACCACTACGTGTAGGCAAATTTTTAAAATACTGCCGGTAATGCTATATGGACCAAAATGTAAAACTGAGGTTTTCGCAATGATCGATGAAGGTTCGGTTATTTCAATTTTCGAAGAAGACGTTGCAACATCACTTGGCCTAAAGGGACAGCTGGAGCCTTTAACGCTGCAATGGTATTGAGAGAAGGTAACAACTGAATCGTCATCAAGGGTCAGCTTAGAAATATCTGGAAACGAAAGTTCACAACGGTTTGCCATCAAAAATATTAGAACAATAAAAAATTTAAATTTACCAGAGCAATCATTTATAAGATCCCATTTCAGTCATTTTGAATATCTGCCTCTAGTAGATTACACAAACGTCAAGCCGGTGATGTTGCTATGACTTGATAACGTCCACCTTGGAGTATCCTCAACTGTGGTAGAGGCCGACCAAAGAAGCCCAGTAGCTGTAAGAACCAAATTAGGTTGGGTAGCTTATGGTCCAACACAAAATTCAAATTTTCAGCCTTCAATCATGCTCCATATTCGTGAAGACTACTCTTTGCAACAGTTAAACGCAATGATTTCCGAGTATTTTGAAGCTGATAACTATGGAGTGAATTCTTTGCCAGGTACATTAGAACCAGAAAATGAAAAGGCAGCTCGTCGTATTATGGAAAGTACCACTAAGCTTGTTGGCAATAGATATGAAACTGGACTACTCTGGAAACAGTTTCCGCCCAAACTACCATGCAGCTTTGAAATTGCTAAAAGCAGACATCGAGAAAAGGATGGATCGTGATCCCAAGTTTGGCGAAAAATATTGTCAAGAAATGGAAAAATACTTCAATAAAAATTATGTCAGAAAAATTTTAGATGAGGAACTACAAAATTCGTCGCAGCCAGTTTGGTATCTGCCACATTTTGGCGTGCAATCTGTTCAGAAACCTGGAAAACTTCGAATCGTGTTTGACGCCGCCACCACAACTTCTGGAACATCTCTGAATTCAAAACTTCTTAAAGGTCCCGAGCAAGCAAAACCACTACTTAGCATTCTCTTCAAGTTCCGACAAGGTAAAGTCGCAGTTGCAGCCGACATTCGTGAAATGTTTTCACAGGTAAACATTCGTCCAGCTGATCAGCAGGCGCAGCGATTTTTGTGACGCAACGGTGATCCAAATCAGCCAATACAACACTATGCCATGTCAACAATGATTTTTGGAGCCATATGCTCCCCATGCTGTGCTGAATTTATAAAAAACCACAACGCTATTAAATTCAAAGAACAATTTCCTGCTGCCGTCGATGCTATCATCAACAAACACTACGTGGACGACTTCGTAGCCAGTTCTAAAAATAAAAATGAAGCCGAGAAGGTTTGTAAAGAAGTGGTTGAAATACACGCCAAAGCCGGTTTTGAATTGAGGGGTTTTGTGTTAAACTCAGACGTTTTACAAAAAACCATGAATGGTGACTTGAAGGAGTTGGTTAACATCGTCAACATGGAAAAGCAAGCCAGTGTCGAAAAGGTATTAGGAATGTACTGGAATACTCCAAACGACACATTCAGATTTGAAACTAAGTTCCAACGTATTTCGCAACAAGTACTGCAGGGCATCAGACCACCCACTAAAAGAGAGTTGCTTGGGATTGTTGTGGCAATTTTTGATCATTATGGTTTGTTGGCAAACTTTTTAATATTTTCAAAAGTTCTGGTTCAAGAGACGTGGAAACACAATATAAGTTGGGATGACGTGATCCCTGCCGAATTACATAAAAAGTGGAATTCATGGTGGAATGAGTTTCAGAGTGTTCACGAATTTAAGATACAACGGTGTTATTCATCAAATTTTTATAATTCTGAAAATATTGAACAACACATATTTGTGGATGCCAGCCAAACAGCCTTTGCCGCTGTAGGGTATTTCAGAGTGGAATATGCTGACAAAATAGATATTGCGTTCGTAGCTGGTAAGACCAGAACTGCTCCCCGAAAATTGATGTCTATTCCTCGATTGGAGCTGCAAGCAGCAGTGTTGGGATTGCGTCTAAGTAAATTAATCATGTGTTTTCATGACAAACATTTAACACGGGTAATTTTCTGGAGCGATTCTCAAATCGTTCTACATTGGATAACTTCAGTTAATCGGAAATTCAAGCCATTCGCCGGTCATCGAATAGCAGAAATACTTAGATCTTCAGAAGCACGACAATGGCGCTGGACGCCAGCAAACGAGAACGCTGCAGATGCTGCAACCAGATATAAATTACCGCCAAAATTTGAAATCGACAATATTTGGATAACTGGTCCAAACTTTCTTAAGCAGTCCAAAGAGTTTTGGCCAGCCTCGAGTTTGGAACCATTGCCACTGTTAGAAGAGGAAGTCCAGCCGTGTCACCTTCTAACACAACAGGTAAGTAACGTGATAATTAAGATTTCTAATTTTTCTTCATATTTGAAGCTTAAACGCAGTTTAGCCTGGGTTATACGATTTTGCAAATTGTTGCTGCGCTCTCGTGACTCAAATTTGTCAGTGTCAAAAGGTCCGATTACAAAGGCTGAAATTGATAATGCTGAAGTGCAAATTTGCAAAATGGTTCAGGAAGAATGCTTCGCCGAAGAAATCTCTGCTCTACGAGGTTGCCGCCCGATAAATAAACAAAGTGCTTTGTACTCCCTCTCGCCTTACCTGGCAGAAGATGGCCTTCTGCGAATACAAGGCCGACTTGATGAAGCGATAAGTTTGCCCTTTGCTGCTAGACGACCGATTTTGTTACCACAAAAGCATATTCTCGCGGCATTGATTATGCGTCACTACCACGAAAAATTATACCATCAAAATTCTGCGTTAACTATCAATGAGGTTCGCCAAAAGTTCTGGATTCCACATGCCAAGGCAGTACTGAAAACCTCGCAGCGTGAATGTGTCGTATGCAAAATAGACAAGGCTAAACCAGCTCCGCCTTTCATGGGCCAACTTCCAGCTGATCGCGTCACACCATACGTGCGTCCATTTACATATACAGGCGTGGATCTATTTGGACCTTTCAACGTGGCAGTTGGTTGACGCAGAGAAAAGAGATGGGGTGTTATCTTCACGTGCTTGACGATAAGGGCTGCTCATTTAGAGTTAGCAGAAAACCTGTCAACTGACGCATTTTTTTTATGTCTACGCAATTTTATTAACCGTCGTGGGACGCCGCTTAGGATTAGAAGTGATAATGGAACAAATTTCATTGGTGTTCAAAAGGATCTCAAGGAGACTGATTGTTTGCTAGACGCTGAACGAATAAATGATGAAGCGACGAAAAGAGGAATCGAATGGAAATTCAACTGCCCGGCAAATCCAGCTCTGGTGGGTGTTGGGAACGCCTGATAAAAGTGATAAAAGCTCTTCTTACTAAAATATTACGCGAGCTAGCACCACGAGTGGAGACCCTGAGGAGTGTGCTAATCGAAGCTGAAGGTATAATAAATTCACGTCCTCTTACTGAAATTCCGATATCTTCCGCAGAGGACGAGCCCTTGACACTGAACCATTTTTTAATAGGATGTGTTAATTCGACGCAGACTCCACACCCTGTTGACGTCACAATTTGTTTAAGAAAGCAATGGCGGATAGCACAAAACTTGAAGGACCGCTTATGGAAATGATGGACAATAGAATACCTACCTCAACTTCTACACCGCTCTAAATGGCATGAAAAGAGAGTGCCACTTAAGATAGATGATTTGGTGATAATCTGCGACCCTAGCGAACCGCGAAACCAATGGCAAAAGGGCCATGTCACTAAAGTATTTCCTGCTAAGGATGGTCAGATACGATTTGCGGAGGTACGTACCCCAAATGGACTGCTACGACGTCTAGTAAGTAGGTTAGCCATCTTAACCTTGGACGGTGATTCCTGAGGAAATCACGGGGGGGGGAGGGTGTTAATGAGGTAACACAGTAGCCTGTATTAGCGAGTGCATCCTGTAAGAACGAGAGCAAAGGCAATCGTCAAAATACAAAATTTTAATTATTCAATCAGCCTTATTCCAGGATCCATCGTAGCTGTGATTTTCTTTCGGATTCGTAAAGTTGTATTCTACGATCCGAATCGTTACGTCGTATTCGAAATTCGTAACATTGTTATTCCACGTTCCGAACGCATCAACATTTGACAGTTGTTTTTGCGGATTTTTTACGACAGGTTTCTATTGGCGGAATTAATTTTGAACAAGAATTTTAAAGTATAATTGTTGCAGAGTTCGTGTGTGAATTGTTTGTTTTCTTTGGAAATAAGCTGCATTTAGGAAAAAATGAAAGTATTTTCATTTAAATCACCAAAAAAAATTTATTGTCTATTTTTATAGGTCAAAAACAACAAACAGAAACCAATACGTGCGTTTGGTCAGCTTAATGACTAAAAGGCCAGATTTGGCGCAGGGATTTAGCAAGGACTTTCCAACTCCATGTTGGTAGCCACTAAACCTCTGCACGAGTGCGCTTGAAATGCGTTTCAAAGCACTCGTTTGTAGTGCAAGCTTTTGCTATGTTTTGCTCTCATCAATGAAATCAAGCCTAATACTACAGAGAGCACTCGTCGCTTGAGCAGAACAAGAACAAACAAAAACCAAACCAATGTTAGGCACGATTCGTAAAAGAAGTGTGCACTGACTAGAAAGTTATATTGTTATGTACACAACAGCAGAACGCTTGGAGTTATGCTGTCTTTGAATAGCTTTGGAAGTTAATGCCGTATAACAATGAAACTCAATATGTATGGAGTTCTTACTTGGTATATCCTTCTACTAGAAAGTAGAATATGGGAAATAGGGTACTGGGATGGGGATTTGACAAATGGGTGTGGCTCCGATCCAAATAATTCAAGTATCCAAATAATTCAATGAAGTGTAGGAAAAACTTAAGCGTATTAAGACCGTTTAGAGTTCTGTAGATTTCGTGTTTAGCCGTTTTTGGGGGTAGCTGATTTCGAATCTGATTTCAGAATTTTAAAATTAAAGATGGTGGATAGGGTTGCCACCTACATTTTTTGTAGTTTAAAAAATTCGGTGCTGGGGTGAACACTAGGCAAAAATTGGTCGCTGAATCCGAATCCGTTGTCAGATGTTCAAAAGTATGATATTTTAACAATAGGGTTGCCACCTAATAGTATGTTGCTTTTTAAAGAGTTTTAAACATTATCTAACAGTTTAAGGGGGTCGCTGATTTCGAATCTGAAGTCAGAATTTTAAAATTCAAGATGGCTGATAGGGTTGCCACCTAATTTTTTTCATTTTTACGAATTCGATGCTGGGGCGAACACTAGGTAAAAATGGGTCACTAAATCCGAATCCGTTGTCAGAATTTCAAAATTATGAAATTTTTAACCCTATAGGGTTGCCACCTAAAAATATGCTTTTTTAAAACTTTTAATCACTATTCTACAGTTTTAGGGGGTCGCTGATTTCGAATCTGAAGTCAGAATTTTAAAATTCAAGATGGCTGATAGGGTTGCCACCTAATTTTTTTTTATTTTTACGAATTCGATGCTGGGGCGAACACTAGGAAAAAATGGGATGCTGAATCCGAATCCGTTGTCAGAATTTCAAAATTATGAAATTTTTAATCCTATAGGGTTGCCACCTAAACATTTGTTTTTTTTTTTAACTTTTAATCACTATTCTACAGATTTAGGGGGTCGCTGATTTCGAATCTGAAGTCAGAATTTTAAAATTCAAGATGGCTGATAGGGTTGCCACCTCATTTTTTTTTATTTTTACGAATTCGATGCTGGGGCGAACACTAGGTAAAAATGGGTCGCTGAATCCGAATCCGTCGTCAGAATTTCAAAATTTTTAGGTGGCAACCCTATAGGGTTAAAAATTTCATAATTTTGAAATCCTGACAACGGATTCGGATTCAGCGACCCATTTTTACCTAGTGTTCGCCCCAGCACCGAATTCGAAAAATAAAATAAAATTAGGTGGCAGCCCTTTCAGCTATCTTTAATTTTAAAATTCTGACATCAGATTCGAAAACAGTGACCCGTTAAAACAATGTTTAAAACTCGTAAAAAATACATTATAAGGTGGCAACCCTTTTTTTAAAAATTTTATAAATTTAAAATACTGACAACGATTTCGGATTCAGCGACCTAGTTTGACCTAGTGTTCGCCCAAACATCGAATTCGTAAAAATTACATTTCTATTTGCCAATGGTAGAAATAATTACTTCGCCAAGGTTCTGTTGTGTTAGGTGTGATTGGTGCATTTTTCGCTGTTAGTAATTGTTCTGTTAAAGCAAACCGAGAACATGGTTTGATTTGAAGCTGACGAGTGCTCTGCAGTGTTCGTTTGTTATCATTCAATGACTTGGATAAGCTCTGCTTGACTAACAGAGTTCTGTCAAGCTCTGAACTCTGCACTGCACTATGGGCAAAATAGCGATATTTTTGGCATTAATTGTTGTTTTAAAGCTAGACCTTTAAAATTTTGCAAGAATTTAACTAACACCAAAATGGAATTTTGGTTTTTTGTTTTTTATTTAGACCACGCCTTCTTCCGCCTACCCATTAAAACATTAGGTCAGGTTTTGTCATAAATTCGGCATGGGTGCACCTCGGCTTTTTTTATTTTCGTTTTTAAATATATATCACTAGAAAGCTGTTTCAAGAATCTGTAAGTTTGCATCTAAAAATATTTTATTTTATTAACCCATTAGGGGCCAGAACTAAAAAAACAATTTCTTAACATCACTTTTTGGAAAAACCACTTAAGTTTAAAGTGTACCCTTCAAAGACCGGAGATATTTAAATTAGGCTAACATTTTATTTTGCAGAAACTTTGTTAAAGCTTAAATTATTGAATAAGATAGTTGAATAAAGGTAAGTTGAATTAAAGTAAGGTTGGCTCAACCGGATCCCTGAAAAAAAAAAAATCATGTGAGACAAATTCTAATATGCCTTTGTCATTTTACAAACCATATATGAATATCGATTTTCTAACTTAATCGTCTTCATTTTCTTCTTCCAACTCAATATTCTCCAGTCCAAAACTGTCAATTTCGTCGGCCTCATCGTCTTCTGCTTCATTTTCATTTTCATCACCTTCTAATATGTCTAAAAAGTCAATACCAGGTGTTTCGAAAACGGCAATGACTTCTCTGGGCAGGCTCTTCTTTTTGTTGGTATTTTTTCGTTTTGTTAAACTTAGGGTGGACATTAATGGGTCTGAAGAATCCAATGCTCTATTAAAAACATCTGTCATGTTATCCAATCGGCAACATTTCCTTGCATGCGATCTCCTGTCGCTTTTATACAGCTTGTTTCTCGCTTCTGATGCATTTTCTCCTAGAACTCCAACAGGAAGTATGCAAGTATCCATTATTTGGTGCCCATGTACCAAAATTTTGTGCACAGTTGGAGACATTGGATACCAAGAATACTTTTCAAAATACATATTAAATGTTTGGCCACAAAAGTTTTTGAATTTTTCTGTATCAATCTTATATTCACAAGAGATGGCAATCAATATAATATAAAAGTGTTTGAGAATATTTAAGTCGAAATTTAAAATGGAAGATAAAATCTCAACATTTCTAAATGCTCTTCTTGCAGTATTTCCATCGTTGCTATTTCCACTGCCATTTTGTTTTGGTTTGTCTACATTGAGACCCATTTCCGTCCACAACTTTTCTTGAAGGTACTGTTTTCGCAAAGAGACTTTGACTTTGTCATCATTTTTAACACGCCATATCTTTAATTCCATTTTATACGAGATTTTTAATACAAATTCAAAAAACCTTATCCATGCATGTAAAGGGCTTACGCCATATTTAAGATTATTTGGTTTAACGCCAAAGATTTTCGAGTTGAAGTCATGGGTTTTTAACAGTTGATTTGGCTTAGCACCACATAGTGGGCAGGATTGACATGAGTTGGTACCAGTTAAAATATTCAGAACTTTACCATCTATAAGAGTCATATGTGCTTCATATTTAACAAGAATGTTTTTGCCCTTGTGTACATAGATGTGTTCTTGGATGTTTTTAATTTGAATATCTAACTTACTATTTTCACTTAAAATAAGTTCAGTAGTTTCTTTTATAAATTCCATTTTTAGCGGCCGACAGAATCTGACAGACTGTGGAGAGTTATTTAGCAAAATAACTCCATTTAGCTCATCTATTAATTTCAATGGAACTATGGTTGTCACAAAGAGTGAATGGTCTAGTCCAATATGTTCATCCAACTCAAAACGTTGTTTATATGAACTCTGTCCTGTCGAACCATCGAACCCATAACTTACAATTAATTTGCAATGTGTTGGTGCAGCAACATCAAGGACGTCCTTCTGCATTTCAAGTATGCGATCAGCTGTATGGTCCAGTAAATTTTGCATTGTTACTTCTGTTTTAGTATCACAAAAGCTGATTTCCTTAGGTCTGCATTTCAATTTTGATTTTACAATCTCGGAGTAAGGGGGATAAATGTCACATCCCTGCTGCTTATTTTATGCTTTGATGTTAATGTATTGCTGCTTTGTAAAGCCATTTTCAATTAAAAAAGCTAATGCTTCATCAGCACTTAATGGCAACGGATCACTCCTTTCCAGTTTCCTTATAATTCCTGTTATGTTCTCGTTGCTAACAGCTTTTTTCAATAGAAATGCAGTTTGTTTTTCGTTGGATTTTTTAGCTGAAACGGAAGCAGCGTGCAATAAAAGAGGTGTTAAATGTTTTTGTTCTGCGGCAAGCTCAGATGCTAACTTTCTCTTCAAACGAGGCCCTGCATCAGTATAGTCTAAATGCCTCCGACCTCGTTTATTGCCGGGCAAGCCGCAATCACTTATTTCAATAGTTATATTGGATGCAAGCCAACGCGAGTATTTTTTTTTAAATCGGTCAAGTATTCGATTGCATTTTGGCAAATTTAATTTTATGAAAGCAATAAATTGCTTGACTTTTTTTGAAATTAACTGATGTTGCTCATCTGATAAGTTTTGCTGTTTAATGTTCTCCAAAATAAATTCTTTTACACTATCTGCTTGTCGATTTTTGCTGCTCCAAACTTCAAGCAGTGTTGAATGGCAAAACTCGTATGAAACTACAAAATGAAGTTTTTTCCCAATTGGAACAAAAAGGAGCAAAAAGTGTTAATGATGTTTGATTATATACAGTTTGATTAATAATTTTTAAAAAAAATATTGCAAATACCTTTCTATACACAGAAGTTATATTCCACACAACACACGTATGTTTGTTAGTTTCGACCCATAATAACACACCAACAAAACACTGAATTACTAGACAATAACACACAACTATTTTTTAAGCTATATCACAAATTGTTTTACATACCTTGTCTAACTTCTTCCATATTTAAACTTTTTCACAATGTTTACAATTAATGTTTTACTCACGATCAAAGTTAGTCAAAAATTCGCGCGCATTTTCTGTTCATAATACAACCTTGAAACAGCTGACTTTTTCCTTTCATAAAATAACAGGGTGCAACATAAAAATTATAAAAAAAATGTTTATATAACCATTAGAGTATACGAATTCAAAAAAACGAAAGCAGATTTCAAATTTTAAACAAAAAAAAATTGAATTTATGCCAAAAATAGCCACGTTTTACCCATAGTGCACTGTTGGCTCTACTGTTGTGGAAAAAACGAGTGCATTTGTGCAGAGGTTTAGTAGCCACCTTCTGCTAAAAATCACAATAATGCCATTAACTGCGATATAGGTGTTAATGCTGATTAGTTACGACTGGCAGGAAGCTCATCTTCCAAAATGTTTAAAACAAGCCTGAATTTATTTCCGTTTATTTAAGCGGAAATTTTTTTTAAACCTACGGATTTAAGAGTACAATTAAAAATGGACATTAATTTTTTTTTGTTTTTTGTTCAAAACCGAAACCCATTTTACTCAATAAATTTTGTGAAAATTAACCAAAACATGACGCAATCAATTGATCTAAGCCGCAAATGTTTTACAACGTTTCTTATTTAGACGTTAGAAAAAGTTAATTACACCATGTCAACACAATCACAAACTTGTGTCGAAAAATGTCGAAAGTGTATTAAATGCGTTTTGAAAATAATTTTTTTTCACTTCTGTAATCACTTCTTTTACAGTTCTTCTTTTGAAGTAATTCTTTTAAAACACAATTTATGTGACACTTTTTAAACACTTAATTTATCACTTCTTTTAAAGTTTCTTGTCTTCTGTCAAAAACAGCAGTGTTCGAATTTTCGAAATTAAATTTCAATGAGGCAACGCTCCGCATCGTTTTGTTTGGATCCTAGAATAGCAAATTTTTCGTATTCGTAGCGTAGTCTTACGTTCGTAGATTTATTACGACGGATCCTGGAATAGGGCTGAATGTCTACGACATTTAAAATCAACGAGTTCAGTTCGCAAAACCAACCGTCACCGACAGCACACAAAATTCACAAATGTGAAACATTTAATTTCATTCATTCATTCAACATTTAAAATAAACTATCAATTTGTTAAATATTAACACTTGGTCTTTCTTTATTTTTGCATAAACATTTACAATGGATATTATTTAACAGTTTTAAATATTCAGAATGTAAAAATTCGATTTCGAATTTTTTCCGTCTACCATGCCCTTTCGCATCACTGTGCGTCGCCAAGCAAGCAGCCACGCAAAATTATTCTGTCTCAGGAGTACAGGCTATGCAGCAGTGCATTTATACTCGTAGTTTAATAGTTACTAACGCCTTGATTCTTGTTGTCACCTCACCTAAGTGAGTGTGACGTGTCTCACTGTGACGCTAAATTCGTACTCTTGTTCTCACCTCACCTAAATGAGTGTGACTTGTTTCACTGTGACAAAAATTCGTATTCTTGTTGTCACTTGTCGTTGAATTTAAGTGACATTTTACTCGCGTAAATTTTTTAAGTGAGAACCAAAAAGGTATGTTATAAAATATATTTAATTTTGGTTTTATTTATGAAATTAACTTGAAATACCATAGATTTATTTCCGTTTAGAGTGAAGATAACCACAAGAAAGCAATTTGAGGCGATGGTGAGTTTTATGGCAAAAAATTCATCTATCGATAAAGGCCTTAAATATACAGAAAACGGCAAAACGGCTTCCGATGGAAAGTGGCAAGAATTGGCCACTAAAATAAATAGCTTGGGTCCGACTATAAGAAAGGATGCAGGATGGTAAAAAGTAAGTAATACAGTCGTACATATGAAGACGACGATTTAATTGTACAATTTTATTTGATTTAGGTTTGGAATGACTACAAGCTCAATCTAAGAAAGAAGTTAAGGCACAACAAGAAAGAGTAAAACTCTACCGGTGGCGGCCCTTTCCATTTGGCTCACCTGGACGCCCTAGAAGAAGTCTAAAAAATTTTTTGTCTTTGCATAAAGTCGCGCAGTGCAATGCGCCAACATATGGCGTTGATGATGAGGTGGAATTACACTCCATCCGGTAACTTCAACGGGTTAGAGGCGTCCCTTAGCTTTAATCTTTTTAATTTTAAATTTTCACCATCATTTCTGTCTTCACTATTAGTATCCGAAAATCAGAACTCGAATGAACTCATGTTAATTTTAATAAATAATATTTAAATAATTGCTTGTTATTTTTTTTTTACTTTAAAATTGACATTGATGCTAAAAAAATAAAAAGTCGACGCAATAAACACGACTTGCGATTTCATTTCCACATGTTCCTCACGCTCACTTCACATGACAACTAGAATACCACAATTCAAGTGACGTGAGACGAGTGTGAGACTACTCACATATGTGAGGTGACAACAAGAATCAAGCCGTAAATTTCTAAATTGGTAGCATTATATTAATTTAGTATATTTTAAGCATCAGGAAAAGGTGTCGGAGATATATTACAAGCTGAAAAACTATGAAATACTGTGAGAAGTAAAAAAAATACTAAAAAACCTATCTTTAATGAAATATTGAAGTATTTTGTATGATAATATTCTGAAGACAGTTTTTGAAAAATTCATTTAAGATAGTATACATTGATTCTTCAACATGAAATTTTGAGAATGCATTAATAATGAATCCTTTAATACGACAATGTTTTCAAAACGCCAAAAAATAGTGGTGCTGACCATGAAAAATGTGAATAAAATTTTCGGAGCCAAAAAAATTGAAATTTTTTATGAAAATGTTAGCAAAAGAGTACACCAAAAAGAAGACCAATTCAAGATCTTTGAAATTAATAATTTTTTTGTATGACTAACGGTTTTGCAGATATAGTTATTTGACTACATGTCCTATTCACAATTTTTGATAATTTTTTTCATTTTCCACTGTTTATAAAAAAAAAAAATAAATAACTGGCCATTTCAGCCCTTGAAAGGACTTTGACCTAGCTTCTTATGATCAATTGTGTTGTGCGTGTTATTAAGTTTGTACACAATTGACCGAGAAATGGACCTACAGGCTTAACGCCGACTCCGAACGGAATGTTCTTATTCTCAAGAAGCTTTACATGGCATTTTGATTACTCTCTGAGGTTTGCCATTGTCTGCAGAGAGGTGGCGGCCGTACAGAAAAATTATTTTAATTCCAATAATTTTCTGTCGCTGCTGGGGTTCGAACCTGGGTCTCCAGGTTCTTTGACATAGCGGCCACGCACTTTAACCAACTACGCCACTTTATTCCACTGTGTATAACTTGCAAAAAAAAATTTATAAAAAGAAAAAATGAAAATATTTTTAGTTTTTAATGTACTATCGACGTGCAAAGTACCAAATTCTTACAAATATGTGAGTTTCGAAAAGCGTCCGATTTGACATGGAATCACCGATATCTGTATTTATTTATTTCGCCCTTTTTCTGGAATAATATCTTAGCGAAAAGTAAATAAAAACTTTAAAATTAACTAATTCTGGACTTAAGGTTGATTTATTAAAATTTTTCACGTTTATTCCATTATAAAAACATTCACAATTATATTTTCAAGTATGTGCAATGGAAAAACATAGTACTTTTCAATAAAAAAATTATTAAAGGAATTTGAAACTTATTGTTTTGACGTTACGACTTACGATTATATGGTACACTTTGAAAAATAAATGATCAATACAAAGTGTATACTGATTATTAGATAGTCATTAGATAGAGAAAAAATTACATGACAAAATCATCGCAGGGCTTCTTTTTTCCAGCAAAGTTATCAATACCTTCGTTAATATTTATTTAAATGTCTCTATGTATATGCAATAATGCGAGTCCATTTAATCGTTCTTGCTACATAGTTGAACGTAACCATGTTTTTAATTGCCGCAGTGTTGAAAAACTTCGCTCAGCTGTTGCTACACTGATAGGAAGCGTGGCAAAGATAGCAAACGTTTTAGAAATTAGTGAAACAATGTCATTATCACAGAGATTAAAAACGGTGTCCATATCATTAACATTAGTTTCGCTTGCCCATTTACACTGCCAAATTTGAAGTTCATGAAATAATTTAATTGGAATTAGTTCCTTATTACCGTCACAAAATGGAATTATTATCTTAGAAATGTTAACACTCAATTTGTTTAGCTTTTCATTGTTGTGTTTATCAATTTTGTTTTGCAAGATTCCGCTAACATATAGTTTTTGGAAAAAGTTTTCGCTAAAACGAGCCTCCATATCAGCAATGATATCATCTAGTAATGGTACAAATATGGAAATTCGAAATTAGTCTTCTGGTGTCGAAGCGCTGACATTACTACGATGAACTTGTCTTCCAGCAATACGAGGTATATTTATTGACATACCTAACCTCTCGTGTAATTCCTGCACATCTGCAAATATTGTTTTAAAATATGATTCTGCGTTTTCTCTTTTTTTATCAAGCAGTGATCTTAAAGTTATTATTGAACTTTCTGCTACATCCTTATAGAGGTTTGTTTTTTGCAAGATCGGTCGAAAAAAGTTTACGAATTTAAGTGAAAAAAGTGGCAGCACTGCTTATTTATCGGTGAGAAATGTCATTTTTATTCAGATACTCGCTGATAGACCCGGTTTAACTCGGGAAAAAATGTAAAATTTTGAAATTTAGTCATTGTTGTGATTATAGGTCTGTTTCCGTACGCACACTGTTCAATAAATATTTAAAATCAAAATGATGAAAGCAGCTAGAGTTGGTAGCAGCCAGTCGCATAAAAGCTCAATGCTGCAAAAACCTACAAAAATAGAAAAGTTCCGATATGTCTATGAACCTTAAAACAATATTTGTTTGATTTTCAGCTAAAAACCAGTGATTATATTTCGCTATATACGGTCGTCTAATAAGTCAATGAGGTCATGAGTTGTATTTGGCGTGAAGCGATGTAATTTTTTTAATTTATTCAACTCTAAATCAAAGGAGAATCAACTCTTCGAAGAAATGATAGTTCTAAATTCATTTCACGAGCATGAGCGCAGCATCCATTGTCAAATAACTAAAAACCATTTTAAGCTACAAAAAATACTAGAAATTAAAATTTTTTCATTTCAAATTAATTTATTATAAATAATTTTAATTTCAAAAAAATTACAGATTCACTTTTCTACAAGAAAATATTCGTCGCAAAGTTGTACGATTCGTTTGCGACAAACTTCCGATACTTTGACCGACAAAATCGGAAAAAGTATTTACTGAATACCACTTTCCGAAAATTATCGCAAACAGAACTTTGCGACACCGATTATCGGCCGAAATGTGTTACAGAATCCCACTACTGAGATGCTCCCAATAAATCCGAAAGTACATATATGGAAACAATACAACTTGTTGACCAGTTTTTTTTCAGATGACTACAGATCATGATATTCTACAAGCAAAATGGTCCTACTCTTATCGCATCGCTTCATAAAAACGTCACATACACGCAAATGACGTCACAAAACAAAAATTCTTTAAGAATTGTTGAAATCAATAAAAAAAACTTTATATTAATATCTCTGACCATTTTTTTGTAGTACTCTTTCAAAAAACGCCTTCAGAATCGCTTATGTATACATACACGTACCCTTAAGCTGTGGGAACAATTATTTACTTCACATAAAGTATTAAAAAGTAAAGTATTTAAAAGTTCTTGCGGGGGGGGGGGGGGGGTAATTACCCCCTTTACCCCCCTTGTATCCACGCCAGATTGTGGCATGGGCTGAGTTTCCCATGTATCTTATGAGCTGAATCTTATTTTTTTTTTCGTGATTGTCGACCTGTGCACCTATAATCATGCTAAGAACTTTTCTTGAATAAATCAAGAAAGAAAAAAACAAACATATCAAAATTTATAGAGTAGTCATTTGCAGTTATTGATGTAACTTTTTACATAAGTTGCACTTACCAATGTCTCGTACTGTTGCAAAAATCGAGGAATAGCGTGTATCAAGGGTTGAGATTATCGAGTCTGTACTGTAAAATTTTATATAACAAAAGTTATTATTTATGTATATTGATATAACTTTTAGAATTAGCAAAATGAGAAATTATCACTTCGATCTTGGTTTATCTTACGTTTGTTGAACTGCATAAAAGGAATGAATGGACGTGCTTTAAATTTCTATATAAACAAGTATTTAGCAATGGCAAGTTAGTGAAAGAGTTTTAAACTAAGGAGAATCTGTGGCTGAAATGACACCCAAAATATCCCACACAAATGCTGTGGAACACTGATGGGCTTCTATACAATGGGCTTCAGAAAATAATATAAACTGCACTAAAATCAATATTTTACAAGAGCTTATAGAGGAAGCATCAATAAACATAAAGGCTCAACCAAGTTATGTGTAAGCAAACAAAAGCAAGAGAGCAAAAGTACGAACTTGTGCGGCACTATATGGAGTCGCCCAAGTTTTGCGTAAGCTTTGCTTTTGTTCAGTTTCTCAAGTTTCGTTTACTTTGCTAAACTTGAGATAGAGCGCTCGACTGCGTAGTTTGCTAAGCAGAATAGGGTTGCAACCTGTATTTTAAATAATTTCAATTTTTTCATTTGTCTTTCACAGCAATATGAATAAAAATTATTTATTTATTTTTTTTTTTAAATTTATATTAAGGCAAACTTAGCAAACTTCAAGAGTTTTCATTGCAAAATCAAGCTTTTTTTAAGCTTAATAAATATATATTCATTCACAACATAATGTTTTATCAAAACTTTTGGCAACCCTTATCAGCAAAAAACAAAATATTTTTTGTGTCAATTTATTGGAATTGTTTGAAACTGATTTGTTTTTTCATGCCTACTGTGTTTTTTATTGAAAATTTAAAAGTGGTTTACGAGTTTTGTTTCAACCTAAGAAAACTTTTCGTTTACTTCTCTCTGATACTTTTTTTTCTTACGCATAACTTGGTTGGGCCTTAAGAGTTTGTTAAGTTTTTTCAAAAATTAATTAAAAAAAAAAACAAAATATTTTATTAATATCTAAATAAAACCAGAACTACTAAAAACTATATTTCCTTGTTTAAAACATTCATTCGATATAACGAATTTTTCGATTTAACGAAAAGGATGGACAAGAAACCATTCGTTATATTGGACGTCTACTGTAGTTATAAAAATATATAATTATATAAAATAAATACATTAATTTATTTTTTTTAAAGTCATACCTTAGAAGTTAGAAAACCGTTCCTTTTTTATGTATGTGGCACCAAGTTTTATTTTTAATGCAATTTTTTATTTTTGGTGGCAGCATTTATTATTTCAATAGTACTTTTTTATTTTTCTCCGATGCAACCTTAAGTCTATTTGTATTACTCAGGCACAAGATTGCACAAGTACATACTTTTGTACCATTTTGGGTACGTTTTTGTTATTTAAATACCATGATACAACAATTACAGATATTATTATTACTGACTGCGCAGCTGAGCTGTGGGAATTGAGTGTCAAAAATAATTAATGTACACCGAAACAAAAATATAAAAGGAATTTTTTTTCTTAAAGCAAATATTTTCAACACTTCCAAGCAAAGCAAAAATGTTCGCTTTTAAAATTTCGCCTTTAAAGCGATTGTTTTAATTTTCATTGAAAAAATTAGGCTACAACAATCATGCACACGTAGTGGCCCATATGGCCCGCGTGGCCCTTCATACAAATTTTTTTCTATCTTAATTTGGTCTTTGCGATGAGCCAAATTCAAAGAACGCATGCAAAAAACAACAACAAAAACCTCACTCGTTCAGTGTGCAGCACATTTTCCAGTGAACTTTACAAAAACAAATGCATGCAAAGCCAAAATAATAAACGCACACTCGATTATGTCGATGCTGAAGCTGATTGTCTCGTTACTTGTGTGTCGAGTAATTTTTCATGCAAGCATTGTTATTGTACATAATAGAAATTAAGACTGGCAGTGTACTTCATGATATGTAATTTTATTGCATTGTAATTGTTTTTGTTTTGTTTGATTTTTTGTCAAAAGCAACGATGAGCAACATTTTGTGTTTGTTTTGTTTTTTTTAAGCATTGGCCCACGCCTAAAATTTCTTGGGCCCGACTGGGCTAAAATAACATTTATTTATTTATTTATTTATTTCTTTATTTCATTAAAACTTAATTCTAATGCAATAATTAAATAGAGTACTAATACATTTATGAAACAGTTTAGATGTATGTAGTTTATTTAAATGTAGAATATCGACGGGGAAATTAAATTAAATTCAATTCAAGTAATAATAAAATAAATTTAATGAAGGTTAATTAAATTAAATTAAAATCAAGTATGAAACAGTAATAAAAAATAAAAACTTTTGAAAATAGCATATTTAACAATATTTAAAATAATATCAAATTAAGAAAAAAGAAATTTAATGCAATGTTGAACAATATTCAAGGTTAGACTAATAAAATGAATTTAATGAATGTTAATTGAATTAAAATTAAATTCAAGTATGTAGGTAGTAATAAAAAAATAAAAAATTTAAAAATAGCATATTCAACAATATATAAAATAAAATCAAATTAAGAAAAAAGAAATTTAATGCAATGTTGAACAATATTCCAGTTAGACCAAGGGATACAATACATTATCTATAGAAGAGTAATCAAAAGAAAAAAGCCAATGCTTCACATTATTAAGGAATACTGTTTTCGCTCTTTCGCATCTAAAATTATCTGGTAACATGTTATATAATCGAGGTGCTGTGACATGGTAGAAGCGTGAGAAGTGTGTTTTATAAATATTAGGAATAGTTACAATAGTTGTAGTGTTCACTCTTAAGTTATAGTTTTCATTATATCTAACAGAATAGAATCCAGATTTTTTAAAGAAAATTTTTAGTATTTTGAAGCAGTACAGATGCCTCAATGGGAGAATCTTCAGAGATTTAAATAGATCAAAACGTGAGGTTCTGCGATTTACTTTGCAACTAATTCTAATCGCATGCTTTTGCTGAATAATTAATGGTTCTATATTATTTTAATAAGCTCCACCCCAGCAAGATAAACCGTACTGTAATTTAATTTAGACTTAAGCAAGCTATCATAAACTACTTTTAAGATATTCTTAGAGATAGATTCTTAGATAGAGACTTAGATGATAGATTTGTCTCACTACTCTATTCGAATATTGCTTTAGATAAAGTGTATGGTTGTTCCAACGTAGCTTATGATCTAAAATAATGCCCAAGTATTTAAAATTGTCAACGTTCTCAATCTTAAAGCAATTATCGCAACAATTAACTTTATCATTAAAAGTAACATCAGTATCAGTTAAACTGTATCTTAGACAGCTCGGCGAATGATAAAACAGAGGCAAGCTATGACATACTGGACCCATAATATTAAAAACCATTTGTTTTTTTGTTACTAATTAAAAGTTTATGATCACTGAACCATCTCCTTAAAATGTCGAGGTCGTAGTTTACTTCTGAAAATAGGTCAATAAAGCTTTTATTAGAATAGGCAAAGGCAGTATCATCTGCAAAGGCAGTGATTTTACCTTTAAAAGATTGAATAAATAGTTTTTTGATATATATCAAAAACAATATGGGGCCTAAAACGGAACCTTGGGGAACACCTATGTTAACATAGTTCGCAGAGCTAGAACAACCCTTGATTCTAACTATTTGTTTTCTATTTTTTATATAAGAAACAAACTAGTCGTGTATAAAACCTCTAAAGCCAGCTTTGAAGAGTTTATTTAGTAGCAAAGAATGATCTACCATATCAAAAGCTTTAGTTATGTCAATTAATAAACATGCTGGAAATTCTGATACATTTAAGCTATTGTATATTTCGCCCGTTAATTTTAAAAGTGCATCTTCGGTACACTAAGGGAAAAAATATTAAATTTATCCAAAAAATTTTTTTATTTTTCAAAAAAGCGAGTAATTTCTGCACCAATAACGCATTTACTTAAATCGACTACGTAAATATTTAAAATATATTTAAATACTTTTTTAATTAAATCAAATATTAAAATATTTAAACAGATTTAATAAAAAATATATTAAAATTATGCACGAATATATATAAATATCTTTCAAATATTTACTATTTGAAAATAAAACTATCGCATTTAAGGAAAATTTATATAAAAATATTGAAATTGAAAAACAATTTATTTGAATATTTCCCACAAGCTGCGTCCATATCAAAAGCCATTTAGTGGTATATTTTATTTTATTTTTGTGAAAATATGATTTGTGAGTCAGGTGGTGAGTGCGATGCATGATGAAATCATGTAGAGTGGAGTGACATTCTTGAGAAAATACCGAGTTGTCACTCCACCTTACATAAATCCATCATGCATCGCACTCACCACCGCACTCACAAATCATATTTACCAAATATGCATGCTATATTATCCTTGCAACATTAACTAAATGAGAACTATAAGAAACCTGCAACTGCTGGTGCGAAGAAACTGCAGCAGAAACTGATGCTGCTGCTGCTTGGCGGCTGCTTGGAAGCTGTATGGAATATGTGTGTCAGTATGTGTCATAAATAAAATTTTGGCTGAATTACAATACTGCGTTAGGTCGTTCGGCCTTTGACAGCTAGACTAGAAACAATGGGTTCTTATGAAGCAACACAAAATATGACTTCATGCATTGCGTCGACCTCATCCCGTAAAAATGAATTTGAGAGGGTGACGTACGATCAACGCTATGAGTAGAGACATGCTCTACTAACTCGCGCTTTTGACATTCCATATTAACGCTGGGTTGCATTTTCGTTGAGAAATGCTAAAATGTGGGTATTCTTGGATTCCGATGGAAAACTAAGATTTTCATAGGATTATCGTGGGAATTTATATTTTGATGAGAGTTTTTTTTAAATTGAAAAAATTTTTAAAATTAACAGGCTGCTTAAGTAGTATAATAAAGATTTTGATGAACTTAGCATGATATTAATATTATTCAATTGTATATCCTACTAAAATTTATGCATTTTTTAGTATATTATAAATAATATTATAAGGGTATTCATGAAAAATGGCAAACTTATATATTGGGCAATTATATATTTTAATGAGGTTGGTTGAGGACGAATACCCTTAATATGAGTGTTTGATTAATATAATACACAAAGGAATGTTGTATTTTTACTTTAAAAAAATAATAGTACATGCAAATTTATTGCTGCTAGCAAGATTTGCAATTGCCCACAAAATGTCAAATGATAAATATAAAAGCATAATAAGAATGAAATGATAAATATTATACATGTGCATGAATGTGTTTGAAAAAAATTTTCAACTGTGAACACTTGTGCAGTTCATTTTGTTTTTGTGAAGTTGTACCCATGTACTCACTAATTACAAGTGATTCAGCGAGCATTGTACAAGGGGGCGTGGCAGCTCGAATCTGCAATATCGAATAACTTTGGAATTATAGGTCACACAACATTGGAATTAGGTGTTCGGCCTAGATTTACATGTGCCGTTCTATAATAAAAAAATAAATAACTGGCCATTTCAGCCCTTGAAAGGACTTTGACCTAGCTTCTTATGATCAATTATGTTGTGCGTGTTATTAAGTTTGTACACAATTGACCGAGAAATGGACCTACATGCTTAACGCCGACTCCGAACGGCGATGAACGGAATGTTCTTATTCTCAAGAAGCTTTACATGGCATTTGTATTACTCTCTGAGGTTTGCCATTGTCTGCAGAGAGGTGGCGGCCGTACAGAAAAATTATTTTATTCAAATAATTTTCTGTCGCTGCTGGGGTTCGAACCTGGGTCTCCAAAGTTCTTTGACATAGCGGCCACGCACTTTAACCAACTACGCCACGGTCGCCACAAGCTATTTAACTCCAAAGCTATTTGATACCACAAGTTTGACTTATATGGGCGGTGCCATGCCCCCTTGTCCAATGCTCACTCAATTTTTCCAGTCAAAGGACAAGACTAAATAGTACATTCTTACCGAGTTTCATTGATGTGTGACTAATAGTTCGAAAGTTATACCCACAATTTGGGCAGCCGAAAAAGTGCCACGCCCTTTGCCCAACACCCATAAAATTTTACCAGTAGAACGGCACATGTAAATCTAGGCCGAACACCTAATTCCAATGTTGTGCGACCTATAATTCCAAAGTTATTCGATATTGCAGATTCGAGCTGCCACGCCCCCTTGTACAATACTCGCTGAATCACTTGTAATTAGTGAGTACATGGGTACAACTTCACAAAAACAAAATGAACTGCACAAGTGTTTACAGTTGAAAATTTTTTTCAAACACTTTCATGCACATGTATAATATTTATCATTTCATTCTTATTATGCTTTTATATTTATCATTTGACATTTTGTGGGCAATTGCAAATCTTGCTAGCAGCAATAAATTTGCATGTACTATTATTTTTTCAAAGTAAAAATACAACATTCCTTTGTGTATTATATTAATCAAACACTGATATTAAGGGTATTCGTCCTCAACCAACCTCATTAAAATATATAATTGCCCAATATATAAGTTTGCCATTTTTCATGAATACCCTTATAATATTATTTATAATATACTAAAAAATGCATAAATTTTAGTAGGATATACAACTGAATAATATTAATATCATGCTAAATTCATCAAAATCTTTATTATACTACTTAAGCAGCCTGTTAAATTTAAAAATTTTATCAATTTAAAAAAAACTCTCATCAAAATATAAATTCCCACGATAATCCTATGAAAATCTTAGTTTTCCATCGGAATCCAAGAATACCCACATTTTAGCATTTCTCAACGAAAATGCAACCCAGCGTTAATATGGAATGTCAAAAGCACGAGCTAGTAGAGCATGTCTCTACTCATAGCGTTGATCGTACGTCACCCTCTCAAATTCATTTTTACGGGATGAGGTCGACGCAATGCATGAAGTCATATTTTGTGTTGCTTCATAAGAACCCATTGTTTCTAGTCTAGCTGTCAAAGGCCGAACGACCTAACGCAGTATTGTAATTCAGCCAAAATTTTATTTATGACACATACTGACACACATATTCCATACAGCTTCCAAGCAGCCGCCAAGCAGCAGCAGCATCAGTTTCTGCTGCAGTTTCTTCGCACCAGCAGTTGCAGGTTTCTTATAGTTCTCATTTAGTTAATGTTGCAAGGATAATATAGCATGCATACTTGGTAAATATGATTTGTGAGTGCGGTGGTGAGTGCGATGCATGATGGATTTATGTAAGGTGGAGTGACAACTCGGTATTTTCTCAAGAATGTCACTCCACTCTACATGATTTCATCATGCATCGCACTCACCACCTGACTCACAAATCATATTTTCACAAAAATAAAATAAAATATACCACTAAATGGCGTTTGATATGGATGCAGCTCGTGGGAAATATTCAAATAAATTGTTTTTCAATTTCAATATTTTTATATAAATTTTCCTTAAATGCGATAGTTTTATTTTCAAATAGTAAATATTTGAAAGATATTTATATATATTCGTGCATAATTTTAATATATTTTTTATTAATTCTGTTTAAATATTTTAATATTTTATTTAATTAAAAAGTATTTAAATATATTTTAAATATTTACGTAGTCGATTTAAGTAAATGCGTTATTGGTGCAAAAATTACTCGCTTTTTTGAAAAATAAATATAATAATCGCTTTTTTGAATAAAAATAAATAAATAATTTTTTGGATAAATTGAATATTTTTTCCCTTAGATTACCGAAGATGCACTTTTAAAATTAACGGGCGAAATATACAATAGCTTAAATGTATCAGAATTTCCAGCATGTTTATTCATTGACATAACTAAAGCTTTTGATATGGTAGATCATTCTTTGCTACTAAACAAACTCTTCAAAGCTGGCTTTAGAGGTTTTATACATGACTGGTTTGTTTCTTATATAAAAAATAGAAAACAAATAGTTAGAATCAAGGGTTGTTCTAGCTCTGCGAACTATGTTCACATAGGTGTTCCCCAAGGTTCCGTTTTAGGCCCCATATTGTTTTTGATATATATCAAAAAACTATTTATTCAATCTTTTAAAGGTAAAATCACTGCCTTTGCAGATGATACTGCCTTTGCCTATTCTAATAAAAGCTTTATTGACCTATTTTCAGAAGTAAACTACGACCTCGACATTTTAAGGAGATGGTTCAGTGATCATAAACTTTTAATTAGTAACAAAAAAAACAAATGGTTTTTAATATTATGGGTCCAGTATGTCATAGCTTGCCTCTGTTTTATCATTCGCCGAGCTGTCTAAGATACAGTTTAACTGATACTGATGTTACTTTTAATGATAAAGTTAATTGTTGCGATAATTGCTTTAAGATTGAGAACGTTGACAATTTTAAATACTTGGGCATTATTTTAGATCATAAGCTACGTTGGAACAACCATACACTTTATCTAAAGCAATATTCGAATAGAGTAGTGAGACAAATCTATCATCTAAGTCTCTATCTAAGAATCTATCTCTAAGAATATCTTAAAAGTAGTTTATGATAGCTTGCTTAAGTCTAAATTAAATTACAGTACGGTTTATCTTGCTGGGGTGGAGCTTATTAAAATAATATAGAACCATTAATTATTCAGCAAAAGCATGCGATTAGAATTAGTTGCAAAGTAAATCGCAGAACCTCACGTTTTGATCTATTTAAATCTCTGAAGATTCTCCCATTGAGGCATCTGTACTGCTACAAAATACTAAAAATTTTCTTTGAAAAATCTGGATTCTATTCTGTTAGATATAATGAAAACTATAACTTAAGAGTGAACACTATTGCAACTATTCCTAATATTTATAAAACACACTTCTCACGCTTCTACCATGTCACAGCACCTCGATTATATAACATGTTACCAGATAATTTTAGATGCGAAAGAGCGAAAACAGTATTCCTTAATAATGTGAAGCATTGGCTTTTTTCTTTTGATTACTCTTCTATATATAATGTATTGTATCCTTTGGTCTAACTGGAATATTGTTCAACATTGCATTAAATTTCTTTTTTCTTAATTTGATTTTATTTTAAATATTGTTGAATATGCTATTTTTAAATTTTTTATTTTTTTATTACTACCTACATACTTGAATTTAATTTTAATTTAATTGAACCTTGAATATTGTTCAACATTGCATTAAATTTCTTTTTTCTTAATTTGATATTATTTTAAATATTGTTAAATATGCTATTTTCAAAAGTTTTTATTTTTTATTACTGTTTCATACTTGATTTTAATTTAATTTAATTAACCTTCATTAAATTTATTTTATTATTACTTGAATTGAATTTAATTTAATTTCCCCGTCGATATTCTACATTTAAATAAACTACATACATCTAAACTGTTTCATAAATGTATTAGTACTCTATTTAATTATTGCATTAGAATTAAGTTTTAATGAAATAAAGAAATAAATAAATAAATAAATAAATGTTATTTTAGCCCAGTCGGGCCCAAGAAATTTTAGGCGTGGGCCAATGCTTAAAAAAAACAAAACAAACACAAAATGTTGCTCATCGTTGCTTTTGACAAAAAATCAAACAAAACAAAAACAATTACAATGCAATAAAATTACATATCATGAAGTACACTGCCAGTCTTAATTTCTATTATGTACAATAACAATGCTTGCATGAAAAATTACTCGACACACAAGTAACGAGACAATCAGCTTCAGCATCGACATAATCGAGTGTGCGTTTATTATTTTGGCTTTGCATGCATTTGTTTTTGTAAAGTTCACTGGAAAATGTGCTGCACACTGAACGAGTGAGGTTTTTGTTGTTGTTTTTTGCATGCGTTCTTTGAATTTGGCTCATCGCAAAGACCAAATTAAGATAGAAAAAAATTTGTATGAAGGGCCACGCGGGCCATATGGGCCACTACGTGTGCATGATTGTTGTAGCCTAATTTTTTCAATGAAAATTAAAACAATCGCTTTAAAGGCGAAATTTTAAAAGCGAACATTTTTGCTTTGCATGGAAGTGTTGAAAATATTTGTTTAAGAAAAAAAAAATTCCTTTTATATTTTTGTTTCGGTGTACATTAATTATTTTTGACACTCAAGTAATTGTCAAATGTATGGGCACGGTGAAAGAGGTTGCAATATTAAAGCAAAATGTGCAAACTGTGCTGGCAAGCATATAACAACTAAATGTCAAACGCCTGACAATATAAAATGTGCTAACTGCACAAACTATCACAAGTCAACTGACATTTCTTGTCCTAGTCGCGTGGCTTTCTTGCAATTAAGAGAAAACTTAGCTAAGAGAAACACACATTCCGTTCCCAACAAGCTGTCAGCTACCAAGAATTTTATAAATAATGCTCTCGAGTTCCCACCACTTGCATCTCATCACTTAACGCATTTGAAGGAACACGCACAAAGCATAGGTGCAAAAATTACAACAATAACAACAGCACCAACTTTATCGCTGATTAGTGAATTGCAGCAGCAGCAGCAGCTCGGCCAACAAGCAGCTGAATTATTTTCGGAGAAGGAAATTACTCAACTACTCTTTGATCTTACATCCAAGTTGAGACCATGCAAATCTAAGGAGGAGCAGTTTAATGCAATAGCACAATTAGCTATTAAATATTTATACAGTAGTAATAAATATGACTAGATCAGAACTAAAAATAATATTTTGGAATTGCAGAAGCATTCGTAATAAATCAGTTGAATTATTTGACTATTTAGTTTATAACAGAATTGACATTTGTTTATTATCCGAAACTTGGCTTAATAACAACGAACGTTTGTCTCACTTAGCTTTTAAGTGTTTTCGCTTTGACAGGACTTCTAGAAGAGGTGGTGGAGTTGCCATTTTGATAAACAAATCAATTAATGTTCTGCGGATACATAGAGTTCCGACTGAACTCGTTGAAAATATTGGAGTTAAAGTCTCGCTTAACGATACTTCAACTATATGTATATATAGTGTGTATTTTCCAGGAGGCACTCCAACACCTGAATTACGTGGAAACTTTAAAAGCGACTTGAGAAAAATTCTAAGCAAACAAGAAAAATATATTTTTTGCGGTGGTCTGAATAGCAGGCATCGCAATTGGGGCTGCCTAAGAGAGAATGCATGGGGGAATATACTCGCAGATTCAATACTGTTCTATCCAGCTACAATTTCTTTTCCTAGCAGTCCTACATTTATACCAAGTTCTACTAGAGGAAATCCTTCAACACTTGATATTGTGCTTTCTAATGTACCTGCTTATGTTTCGCAGCCTATAGCACTAAATGAACTAAATTCTGATCATCTTCCTGTAAAATTCGAACTCTCTTGTAGAACTCCATATTATCATAACTTTGTTTTAAATTATAAAAATACTAACTGGAAAAACTTCAAGAGCAAAATGCAAAATACTTTCACAGGCATGGTATATGATTTAAATGATATTGAACGACCCGAGCATGTTGATGAAAAAATCGAGTTCTTTAATGAAATACTTATGGATGTAGTTAGATCTTCTGTTCCAAAGATCAAACAAAAAAAATCTTTCTTCAGAATTCCTAATTATATTCTCAAGATGGTTAAAATTAGAAATACATGCCGAAAAAATTGGTCAAGGTACCGACAACAATACGATTATGACATTATGCGTAGCTACACCGTATTCATTCGGAATGAACTTAATAAGGTCCGAAACAAGCACTGGAATCAAAAAATCGAGACCCTTGAAAAACACTCTAGACCATTTTGGAATATTGCTAAGCTTTTGAGAAAAGAAAAAACACTCACAAATACCACCCCTTAATATAAATAATGAGCTAGTCATCTCAAATGAAGATAAAGCTAACGCTTTCTCAGAACATTTTATAAATAATCATCGTGTTTCTGTTAATTTAGGCCTCCAATCACACACCGAGTTCGTGAATGATATCATTAGGCAGTTTAGTAATAGTAATGTAGATAGGTTCTATGTTGAATTTGTTACTGTTGATATCATCAAATCCTGTATTAAAGAACTTCGGCCTAGAAAATCTTCTGGTCTAGACGAAATTAAAAATTGTATGTTAAAACAACTTCCAAATCTGGCTTTAAAGTATCTTTGGTTTATTTTTAATGGATGTCTCAAGCTATGCTACTTTCTGGATACGTGGAAAGTTGCTATAATTATTCCCATTTCAAAAGCAGGAAAGCCTCCTAACAAAATTGATAGTTATCGCCCCATCAGCCTCTTGACCAGTCTAAGCAAAATTTTTTAAAAAAATTCTGAAAGCTAAGCTATGGTCTTTTTTGAAAAGGAACAGCATCATTCCAGAAGAACAGTTTGGTTTTCGTAAATATCACAGTACTGTTCATCAAGCAAAAAGAATTTTCAACGATGTGAAGTCAAATTTCACCAATAAAAAGTCAACTGGCCTAGTGTTACTAGATGTTGAAAAGGCATTTGATTCCGTGTGGCACAATGGTTCTTATTTTTAAGCTGATTGATCTGCAGTTTCCATACTATTTAATAAGAATTATTCAAAGTTTTCTTTCCAACTGCTATTTTTGTGTTGATATAGGGAACACACACTCCAGTTTCAAAGAAATCCCAGCGGGAGTCCCCCAAGGCTCTGTCTTAGGTCCACTTCTGTATATCATTTTTTGCTCAGATATCCCCAAGCACGCTTCATGTGAAATTGCCACTTATGCAGATGACACAGCTATATATTTTTCGCATAAATTTAGTCAAACGATTGTGACGACATTACAATGTGCGTTAAATGATTTAGTTGTGTGCTTCGATAAATGGAAAATAAAGATTAATGCTGGTAAGACGCAAGCAATCTTTTTTACTAGAAAAAGAAACCCTTGCCACTTTCCTAGCTCAGAAATTCGAATTTGTAATGCCGCTGTTCCATGGGTAGATAATGTAAAATATCTTGGTGTCATTTTTGATAAAAAATTACTTTTTAGAGATCATGTATCACATACGATAGCAAAATTCAACATTGCAAAAAATCTTCTATACTCTTTATTAAATAGAAAATCGCATCCTTCCCATGATAACAAAATTATTTTAGTTAAAATGATTTTCCAGGGTATTTTACTATATGCATGACCAGTATGGGGTGCCTGTGCAAAAATGCATCTCAAAAAAATGCAGATTTGCCAAAACAAACTTTTAAAAATGGTACTCGATTTGCCTTGGCATACTCGACTAAAGAACTACACCGACAAAGCAATATAAGCTTAATACAGCACCGAATTAAAAAAATTACGGATAGGTTCAAGATGTTTTGCTCTATGTCTGATAATAGATTAATCGTCAATTTACTCCCAAATAATCCCCTTGATCCACATTAAGTCGTATCGCTGCGATTCGATAGCTTGTTGCTATAGTTTGCGTATCCCTGTATTCTGTATATCTTTTTATTTAAATTTTTGTCTCTATAAGTATTCAATTATTCTGCTATTTATTAATTAAGAAAATTATACATATTTAATTATTTAATCAACCCCTCGTTACTAAGCTCACTCCCTGATCTAGTCATTTTTTCTTTTTTCTTTTCTTTTTATCTTAATTAAAAAATATATATTTATTTACGAAGGTTTTTTGTAGTAGTTTTCCTTCAAAAGTTAAATGTTTAAAATCAAAGCAAAACTTCATCAAAATAATGTATATGTTCTAGTTGTAATGTATTTAAGTAACAAATCCCTGTATTTATTCTTTTGTCAAGCGATTCATGTACAGTGTTAACTACTTTGAATAAAATATAAAATTAAAATGAAAAAGTGTACCATATAATAGTCGTAACGTCAAAACAATAAGTTTCAAATTCCTTTAATAATTTTTTTATTGAAAAGTACTATGTTTTTCCATTGCACATACTTGAAAATATAATTGTAAATGTTTTTATAATGGAATAAACGTGAAAAATTTTAATAAATCAACCTTAATTCCAGAATTCGTTAATTTTAAAGTTTTTATTTACTTTTCGCTAAGATATTATTCCAGAAAAAGGGCGAAATAAATAAATACAGATATCGGTGATTCCATGTCAAATCGGACGCTTTTCGAAACTCACATATTTGTAAGAATTTGGTACTTTGCACGTCGATAGTACATTAAAAACTAAAAATATTTGCATTTTTTCTTTTTATAACTTTTTTTTTTTGCAAGTTATACACAGTGGAATAAAGTGGCGTAGTTGGTTAAAGTGCGTGGCCGCTATGTCAAAGAACCTGGAGACCCAGGTTCGAACCCCAGCAGCGACAGAAAATTATTTGAATTAAAATAATTTTTCTATACGGCCGCCACCTCTCTGCAGACAATGGCAAACCTCAGAGAGTAATCAAAATGCCATGTAAAGCTTCTTGAGAATAAGAACATTCCGTTCGGAGTCGGCGTTAAGCCTGTAGGTCCATTTCTCGGTCAATTGTGTACAAACTTAATAACACGCACAACACAATTGATCATAAGAAGCTAGGTCAAAGTCCTTTCAAGGGCTGAAATGGCCAGTTATTTTTTTTTTTTTTATACACAGTGGAAAATTAAAAAAATTATCACAAATTGTGAATAGGACATGTAGTCAAATAACTATATCTGCAAAACCGTTAGTCATACATAAAATTATTAATTTCAAAGATCTTGAATTGGTCTTCTTTTTGGTGTACTTTTTTGCTAACACTTTCCTAAAAAACTTCAATTTTTTTGGCTCCAAAAATTTTATTCACATTTTTCATGGTCAGCACCACTATTTTTTGGCGTTTTGAAAACATTGTCGTATTAAAGGATTCATTATTAATGCATTCTCAAAATTTGATGTTGAAGAATCAATGTATAATATCTTAAATGAATTTTTCAAAAACTGTCTTCAGAATATTATCATACAAAATACTTCAATTTTTCATTAAAGATAGGTTTTTTAGTATTTTTTTTACTTCTCACAGTATTTCATAGTTTTTCAGCTAGTAATATATCTCCGACACCTTTTCCTGATGCTTAAAGTATACTAAATTAATATAATGCTACCAATTTAGAAATTTAGTAACTATTAAACTACGAGTATAAATGCACTGCTGCATAGCCTGTACTCCTGAGACAGAATAATTTTGCGTGGTTGCTTGCTTGGCGACGCACAGTGATGCGAAAGGGCATGCTAGACGGAAAAAATTCGAAATCGAATTTTTACATTCTGAATATTTAAAACTGTTAAATAATATCCATTGTAAATGTTAATGCAAAAATAAAGAAAGACCAAGTGTTAATATTTAACAAATTGATAGTTTATTTTAAATGTTGAATGAATGAATGAAATTAAATGTTTCACATTTGTGAATTTTGTGTGCTGTCGGTGACGGTTGGTTTTGCGAACTGAACTCGTTGATTTTAAATGTCGTAGACATTGAATAATTAAAATTTCGTATTTTGACGATTGCCTTTGCTCTCGTTCTTACAGGATGCACTCGCTAATAGAGGCTACTGTGTTACCTCATTAACACCCTCCCCCCCCCGTGATTTCCTCAGGAATCACCGTCCAAGGTTAAGATGGCTAACCTACTTACTAGACGTCGTAGCAGTCCATTTGGGGTACGTACCTCCGCAAATCGTATCTGACCATCCTTAGCAGGAAATACTTTAGTGACATGGCCCTTTTGCCATTGGTTTCGCGGTTCGCTAGGGTCGCAGATTATCACCAAATCATCTATCTTAAGTGGCACTCTCTTTTCATGCCATTTAGAGCGGTGTAGAAGTTGAGGTAGGTATTCTATTGTCCATCGTTTCCATAAGCGGTCCTTCAAGTTTTGTGCTATCCGCTGTTGTGTTTAACGTCCGTGGCCTCCGTGCTTTCCGCAAGGAGAAGAGAGACCAGAGATGGGAGAGCGAGTAAAAGATATTTAGTTTAATTTTGTTGTTAATTTTATTTATTTTACAACATAGGCCCGCTGTCTAGGCGAGGCTGCGACCAATGTTGTGTTTTACTTAAGTTTTTATTAATATTTTTATTTTAACTAAAAGGCCCGCTATCTAGGCGAGGCTGCGACCTTATTAGTTGTTTATTCTTATGACTCTAAAAACTCTCTGTCCGTTTCTGCGCCGGCGACGGGCTTATAAAGGAAAATCCTCACTTTCCAAAGAGGTTCCTTTCTTCCAGAAACTCCCACAATTCCCATAATTTCCAATAAGTGGAAATTATGTATCGATTCTACCCAATCAAAACATTACATGTCACACATAAAATCTTTGCATTTATTTACATATTACTTCCCCTTTCGCGATACGTGATCACGTACGTCTTACATGTTGCGTAGCTGCAGGCATTGCACTTTGCGAGCAGCGCAGCAACTAGGGTAGGTAAATGATCGCTGTTATGCTGACCGTGCAAGCTAATGCCGATGCACCCAAACAGTTCATTGCTTTGTTTTTTTTTTGTTGTCGCCGACGTTGTAGTCGGAAACACTTGACAACTAAAAACAAGCAATGGTTTTGTTTATTTTGGTAATTTTAAGCGTGCGCTAAAATTAGGTCAGTTTTTCATGAACGCCAGCAATTCGAGTCACTGCACTTGAATTGGGTCTTGGTCGTTCATGGAAATAATAGTCATAAATTTTGCCAGCAAATGCCGAGGCAATATTTATTGATATTTATGTATGAGTTTTAAAGAGAATCGATTGAAGATTCTGGCTTTGTGTGAGGTCGGGCTGTACAAAGTGTACAGGGTATTGTTGTGCGGGTCACAACATCCCTCCCCCCTTATAAAAGAAAATTTTTCTCCTTGAAGAGGTTGAAAAATTTTCTGTCGCGTTGCTGACCGGTTGAGCAGAAATGAGCATAGAGTATTTACATTTTTTGTAAAACTTAAATATATGTACATTATTAATTTTCTAATGTGATATATATAGTTTATGTATTGTAAATGAATATTTTACTATTTTACAGCGTTAAAAATTATACGTAATATTTAGTAGCTTAAAAGGAAATTGAATTGAAATTTATTATATGAATTTAATAAATAAAAATATTTTATAGAACTTATTATTATTATTTTTTTCTCTTTTTTTTTTAATTACATACTTTATATATATATTTTTCTTTTTGTTGAACTTTTTGTTTCGTTTGTTATTAAAATGTTTTAAAGAATTAAAAAAAAATTGAATTTTTTTTTTTTTTTTTTTTGTGTTTGATTCATATTTGAAAGCTTTTGCGATAGAAAGATTTTTATATATATTTTTTTTTCATACATAAAAAATAGCTGAAAGTTCTTTTGCGAGAAGAGAAAAAATTGTCGTAGTTTTATTGCTTAAGATCGTTTGGCAATATTTTTATTTTCATCTACCAAAATTGGATGGAGAACAACAAAGTCTGCGTTACGGCGCGGAAAATATGGCTATATTTTTTTTTTCTCTAAAAATGCCTACAAAAAATTTTCTTTTTCCTGTTCGAAAGAAGTGAAAAAAAGATAAAATTTCATTTAATTTATTTTTTTTTTATTTTTTTTTTCAATGTTTATAGTAATTTAGTTGAATCTTTTAAGTCTCCGCTGCCTCGCTTGCAGTACTCTTTGGTACTCCCTGGTGAAGTCTGCCGTGTCCTCGTCGTCGCCGAGAACAGGATTTCTTTCTATTTCTGCAAATTTTTGTATTGTGTGGAGTTCCTTAGTTGCCTGGATCATCGCTAGAGTTTCTTCCTCTAACGTGTCTAGGTTATTGTAGTCCTCCACCGTAGGCGTTCTGCTGGTTTTCCCTATGTAGGTCCAGACCATTTTCATGGCCCGGACTTTGGCTTCGTCGGATGAGGTGGCGTTGTCCATGTTTTGCATTTAACGTTCGTGTTGTGTACTGAATAATTTTGGTTGTCTTCTTCAGGCTTTTATATAAAGGCGAGGAAGAAAATTTAGCTGAGTGTTGTTTTTTTTAATTTGTGCTGAGCGAGTTAGAATATGTTCATAATTTTCTTTATTTTTATTGCCCTCTTTTTTTTTTTTTTTTTTTTTTTTGCGTGCTATATGTGAAGTGTTTATGTCGGCAAGACAAATCTTGGCTTGGCGTAGTTACCTTCTGTGAGTTCTGTTGTAATGGTTTTTTGTTTTTTTCCATGTGTGTCTGTATATTTTATAACTGGCAAAAAGGGTTAATAAGAACAAGATCCCATATATCAGGCTGTAGTGATGCACATCATGCATGCTTACTCGGTTAAGGTCAAGATTTTCTGCAGATTTCTCATCGGCTATCAGAGTGGAGAGTTTCTTTAATTCCTCCTGCTGAGTTGCAGTGTCAAGGAAAACTGTTTGTTTTGAAATATTTTTTAACGGAATGGTTTCTTGTTGTTGCTGAGGAATGAATTTAGTTATGTTTAACGGCGGGAGGTAGTGATTATTAACCTTGGATATTTTAGTGGTTGAACTTCTTAGCGTTAAGTCTTTTGACTTTATGTAGCAATTTTCGTCAAGGTCTATTATAGCTGAGTTCGTCAGGGTTACCGGTGTGACTTTGTCTTCACATATGACATTTATTTGATATTCATCAATTGTCGAGTAGATCCATCGGTTTGCCTGAGCTAGCTGTATCCAGACTATACCTGCGTCTGTCTTTCTGATATCGCAATTTTTTGGCAGGGTTTGCTCATTTGTAAGTAGATTGACTACGCAGTTCGTTTTTTGATTGTTAATGGTGTAGACTGGGTGTTCTGTGTGACAAAGATATTGTTTATTTTCTGTTTTTATGCAGTTTCGTAGTTCTTCCGCGGCAACCTCGTAATAGTGTTCTCTCTCGTAATCAATGGTAATTTGTTTGATATCGGAATTTATAAAAATGAGTTTATTAGAGTGTGCTGTCGGAAAAGGTATAATGTTGTATATTTGGTATGTTGTACTTAATGGCAGAGGTATGGTGATTTTGTAAATTATCTTGTTGCCTATTATTTTTGAATGCATTGTTGATATTTGGTAAAGTGTTACTATGTTATTGTTAAGTGTGGAAGGCAGCTTTAGGTTGGATGGTAAGGACTTTCTTATGGTGGTAAGTATTATTGATAGTTGTTCAGGCGATATTATTGATGGGTGTGGCTTGCCGTGTTTTGCTCTTGACATTAGGTCAAGCAGGTTGTCCACAACGTTTTGATATCGCATTAACATTAGGGTTGTAAGTGAAGTGAGAGCCTCCATTTGGAGTGGTGCTCTGGCATCATGTTTCGATTTCAAAATATACTTCATTTGTTGTTGTATATTGTCTATTCTATTGTTCATCGCTATTACTTGATGATCTAAATTTGTTTTTGACTTATTAAATATGTTGTTTGTTGTGTCAATAATCAGAGTTTGTTTTTTGATTAGATCGAGTAAGTGGTGTTCATTTTGTTTCAGTTTATCGATTTGAGTATTGTAATGTTCTGCATCTTTCTCGCTTAGTGTTCCAAATAAAGTTTTTTCTATCGTCCCAATTGCACTAAATAGAGCTCTTCTGGATCTGTAGTTTGGTTGTATTACATCCATTTTTTGACGAAGCTCTGTAGTTATGTGGTTAATTTCGAAGACAGTGCTATTGCATATAGTTGAAAGTTCATTGTCCGCACTTATTTGGTTACAAATTTGGTTTATGCTTTCAATAGTCGTGGCCATATTATTTATTCCTCGGGTTAAATCCGTTATGTTATAGTACGCCACTATTGTCCATTCATTTGTATATAGTTGAAGGTTTCCGATTTCTTCGAAGTAAATGCCTGGGTTGTGTTCGATTGGTGTTATCTTTATAGACCCGTATGCAAATGGTGCCAGGATTATGAGAATGACCAGCATCATTGTCTGGAAAATAAGAGTAGTTGCGTTTCCAAAATTGTCGTAGAAAATTATGCTAGGTGTATTGATGTAAAGTGTTTGCCATGTTTTCGGTTATATAAAAGTGTTTTGTGTATGTGTGTTATTTGTGTTTTTAATTACTTTGACTTTGTTGTAAATGTTGTGTTTAAATGGACCATCAAATGTTGTTTTTTTAATCAGAAAAAAGTTTTAAATTATTATTATGTATGACTTTAATTTTGTTACGCATTTTTATGGCAGTGTTTTGGGGTGATACTATTTTAATTACTTCGTATGGACCTTCCCATAGAGATGAAAATTTATTCTTCCTGGTTTGGTCATGATTCAATTATTATAAGGTTGTCCAGATATTTGACGTCTACTCACAAGAATAAGAATGTGAACCCTTATTTGAAGAGGAGAGCAAAAGAGCAATTTTTCAATAAAATAAAAATCACGCAGTTGCCTGAATATGATACTTTTTCGTAGTACAAAAAGCTAAAGGTACATTTGACTACTACGTTTTCTACTACTTGTTTTGTTTTAACTAAAATTACATTATGAGCTTTTAAAAATCTAATGGTATAATTTTTGACATAAAATAACATTGAAAATAAAACATTTGTTTATGTAATACACAAATCACAAAGAATTTGTTTGAATACATATATTTATAATGTTTTTGCGCTTTGAGTTCAAATAAGTAATAAATGAACTGACTATAGTTAGTTTATACTATGTTCACAAACAGGCTGAAAAGCCGCTTTTCAGCTGAAAACCCTCTTTTCAAAAAAGGGTGTTCACACTTGAAAAGCAGCTTTTCTTTTGACACACAGTAGTCATATGTTTGTTATTATTGCGTTTTGTTGCATAGTTCTCAGAAAATAAGGTGCTCATATTGGCTACAAGTATACACATTAAAAAAACATACAGACGAAATGTCAAATATCAGTGACAACCTGGATTTTAGTAATCGATTTTGACTTTACTTCAAAAAATAGACTTCAAATCAGGGTTGTTTTCTAGCTATTCAGAGTTTTTCGCTGAAAAGCACACAAAAAGATGCTTTTGATTTGACAGTTTTTCTATGGCGAAAAACTTAATATCATGTAGCTTTTCAGCTCAAAAGCCATTATTGTCCAAAAGTCGGCTTTTCGGCTTTAGTGTGAACATAGTATTAGAGGTAAAATTTATTGAAAATTTTGTTAAATCTGTGATACATAGCTTTGAAATCTTTTGTTTAACCGAAAGTATGAATATAGTGATTTTTATATTTGTATTTGGGAAAGTGAGAGTATCTTAAATATGGTTGAAACCTTTGAAAAATATTGGAAAACATTATTCATAAACGTTCAATAGCGTTAAAAATCTATTTTAAATGCTTATAAATGAGAGAATTTTAAAAATGGATGAAATCTTCAATAAACCCTCGATAAAGCATTTTAAAATTTTATTTTGTTTTCATCTGAGCACAAATTATGTCAAAAATATATCAAATTATTTCAAAGCATATCAAAAGCAAAAAAAATGTCAAAAAAATTATTGAAAATGTTTGTTTATAAATGAGAGGATTTTCAAAAATGGCTGAAACATTCAATAAACCCCTCATAAACATGGTAGAATTATAAGGTAGGGCCGACTCGGAGAAGAATGGAGTGGAAAGCAGCGAAAAAGGGGGCTAGTTGTCAAAATCAGCTGTTCATATCGAGTTTCTTTATGTTCATGTTTCGCAGTTGATTTTAGGTTAAACTTTTTACAAGCTTTTTTTCAAATTTAACACTTCCGCGGCATTTTATAGATTTATTAACAATGTTTTTACAATATTTCCACTCAAATTAACACAAAATTAACACACGTGTCCGCACTATTTACAAATAGAAAACATGATATTTCTTTTTTCATTTGACATTTCCACCAACTTCGTCATTTTGACAACTACCCGACCTTTTCACTATCCACTATTCGTTGACGCGTGAGGGCACTGAGCGACCCGGCCCTACCTTATAATTCTACCATGCTCATAAAGCATTTTTAAAATTATTTGCTCTCATCTGAACACAAATTTTGTCAAAAATTATTAAAAATATTTCAAACATTTGAAAAATATGTCAAAAAATTTTAAATATATAAAAAAATTCAAAACAAAAAGAAAATAAAAACAAGAAAATTTGTCAAAACAATAAAAAATATTTACAAAAAAAGGTAATAAAATGACAATTTTTTCAGTGCAGAGGGTAGCTTCGAAAAAATGTTGATGTTTAAATATCAAAATGTTGACGAAATTGTGACAAATAAATGAAAATTCATTGAATTTATCAAACAAACCATCATTGACACTCTTCCCACTTCAAATCGAAAGTTTTCCTATTTAACTACAAAGAAGCTATAACATGTGTATAACATGTGTATTTACAAAATTTTAAAAGAGTTTTTAACATTAAAAAGCTTTTTAACTATTGAAGATTTTAAAGCTATTTTAAGATATTTTGATCTTAAAAGTCTGTAAAAGTCTTTAAAATTAAAAACTTTTTAACTAACGTTTCAAAGCTATATTGAAATATTTTCGTTAACACTGTAAGAAATTAAATATAAATGACGCTACAAAAATTGAAACAAACTTCCACGAATTATCTTAACGTCAAAAATTTTACTAAGGTTGCACACTTGCTTTTTTTTTTTCTTTTTAACAGAAAGCTCAAATATATAAAAAGGGTACTTAAAAAAAGGTGCAGCAAAGCCCTGAAACATAACTTTTTTTCGGAATGACCACACAACCCTGACTGCTATTTTTCCAAGAGCGTAAAAATATTTTTGTTTACATAAAATAAGGATGTGTCAAATATCTGGATAACCTTATAATTATTGAATCATGGGTTTGGTTTCTAATCAAAACCTTTTCACCTACGTTAAATGTTTTCGGTTTCGCACCTTTGTCATAATATTCCTTAGACTTTTTCTCTTTTAAAGTTTGTCCTGCTATCTTAAATCCATGTTGTAATCGAGCTTTTAATTCGTTTGCGAAATTTTCGTAGTTATAATTTGTAGATGGGTCTTTTTGTAAGCTGGAAGGAATCTTAGCTGGGTAACCATAAAGTAGTTCGTGTGGACTGTAATTTGTACTGCTATGTGGTGTATTATTAAAAACAAATATTGCATATGGTATCCAATCATCCCAAGTTAAAGGATCATTATTTACGTAATGTCGAAGGTATTCGGCTAAAGTGCGATGGCTTCGCTCAAGTGCTCCATTTGTTTGTGGATGGTATGGCGTTGTTTGTAATTTTTTAATTTTTAGTAATTTGCATATTTCTTTAAAAAGTCCGCTTAAAAAATTTGTCCCTTGGTCAGTTAGTAGAGAATCTGGAAATCCAAATCTACAAAGTATCTGTTCAACGAAAGCCCGTGCAACTGTTGTCGCTTCTATGTTTTCCAGGGGTATGGCTTCAGTGAATTTGGTTAAGTCATCTTGAAAAGTTAAGATGTATTTATTGCTCTTGTATGTCCCTGGAAGGGGGCCGACTATGTCTAAAGCTACTCTTTCAAATGGTGTCGAGCTGGTTGTTGTAATTTTCATCGGCACTTTTGGAGATTTATTGAGCTTATTCTTCTGGCATAATTCGCATTTTCTTACATGAAGTTCAACATCTTTTTTCATCGTTGGCCAGTAGTACTTTTTCTTAATTCTTTTCATTGTTTTATTTATACCTTGGTGTCCTCCGAACGATGATTCATGGTATTCCTTTAATATTTTGTTAATTTCTTCAACGTTTTCTACGATTGTTCTCGGATTTGTATGTAAATAAATTGTTTTATTTGGAAATATGGCTTGAAGTATAGTTTTAAAATTTGCATTGAATTGGTAGTTAAAGTTAGGGATTGATATTGCGATTGTTTCTTGATCGTGTTTACAATTCTCGTTTTTAATTTTTTGTAAAGTTTTTTGTGCTAATTCTAGATCTTTTGAGATCTTAAATGGAATGGGTAAAGTGGTTGTTAATAACCTAGCATTATCATGAGTGTAGAATTCTGTTTCTCCTATTATTGGTTTTATAAAATTTGGAATAATTTTCATAACAAGTTTTTCCTCAATTGATTCTGTGATTGGTAATATTAGTATTTTTGTTTTGGATACTTTATTTGATAGAATTGGTTCTTGGGTTTCTATAATGTTGTATTTTATAGCCTTTTGAGTTTGCTGTCCATTTGGCATTTGAGTTTCTTTGCTTTGTTGGTTATTTGATATTTGTGTTTCTTTGTTTTGATTTTGTTGTGACATTTGTCTTGTAATGACCAGTACTTTATTTTCTTCCTCTATGCGACTCAATGCATCAGCGTTTGTGTTTATTTTCCCTGCCTTATATTTGATTGTATATTCGTATTCTGATAGAAGGATTCGCCATCTAGCCAATCTTGACATTGGATCTTTTAGCTTCATTAGCCATTCGAGCGGCTTGTGATCAGTGTAGATCGTGAACTTTTTGCCATAAATATACGGTCGAAATTGTTTTACGGCGAAGACAATAGCTAGCAATTATTTTTCCGTGGTGCTATAGCGTGTCTCTGCATCGTTCAATGTTCTACTTGCGAAGCATATTGGCTTGTCTTTTCCAATTATACCTTGGGATAAGACTGCGCCAAGTCCTGCATCACTCGCATCTGTAGTTACTATGAATTCTTGATTAAAGTCAGGATATGCTAATATTGGAGGATTAATTAATTTGTCTTTTAATTTTGTAAATGCTTCATCGCAGAATGCATCCCAGTTAAATTCAGTATCTTTTTTCAGAAGTTTTGTAAGTGGTTTCGCTATACTTGAAAAATTGTCGATAAATCTTCTATAATAACCTGCAAGCCCTAAGAAAGACTTAATTCCTTTTGCGTTAATTGGCGTGGGGTAAGTTTTTACCACCTTGATTTTTCCCGGATCAAGTTTTATTCCGTCTTCAGAAATAATATGGCCTATGTAAGTGAGCTCTTGTTTGAGAAAATTACATTTATCTGGTTGCAACTTTAAACTATGCTGGCGTAGTCTGTCAAATATTTTAGTCAATTTATTATTATGGTCTTTTAAGTCGTACCCGTAAACTACAATGTCATCGACGTAGACAAAGCATTCGAATCCTTGTAATCCCATTAGAAAATTATTCATTAGTCTTTGAAAAGTAGCGGGGGCGTTTTTCAACCCAAATGGCATCCTATTATATTCGTAGTGTCCAAAAGGTGTGCTAAAAGCTGTTTTACATTTGTCAGATTCTTTAACGGGAATCTGGTGAAATCCTTTGGCTAAATCTAATGTGCTAAAATATTTTGCTCTTCCCAACTGGTCAAGTATGTCAGTTATGTTGGGCAAAGGGTATGCGTCCCCAACGGTTAGGTCGTTTAATTTTCTAAAGTCTACTACGACTCTCCAGCGCTTTTTGCCTTCTGAGTCTGCCTTTTTGGGTACTAACAACAAAGGTGATTTCCATGGACTCGAACTTGCACGGATAATGTCATCGTTCAACATTTCATTGACTTGCTTATGTATTTTTTGCCGCTGACTTTCAGGAAGTCTGTATGGTCTAACAAATAAGGGAGGTTTATCTTTTTCTGTAATGATTTCATGACTTGCAGTGTCGGTAAATGTGAGGTGATCTCCCTCGAAATAAAATAAATCGTTGTATTGTCTGCAAATTTCTAAGATTGTTTTTCTTTCTTCTAAGTTACAATGATTCAGGTCTATGGCTGTTTCTACCTTTCTCAATCTATCCTTTATTAAATCTTTTGTTTTATCTAATTTGATTTCATTGAAATTTTCTATCTTTTCCCACTTATATTGAATTTTATTTATATTGTCTTTTTTTATTTCTTCTGTTGTGTTCATGAAAAGAACTTTTACTTTATTTTGGATTGGGCGTACCAGGGTTTCCGCCAAATATACCCCTGGGTTTATTTGTTTCTTGTGGATCACTGCGTCTTTTTTATAAGCAAAAGGGATCTCGACAAGTTGTTTGCACCGAGGTTGTAAGGTTATGGATTGTAGCCCGTAGACATTAGGTTGAGTTTGCTCAATCCTATTTTTACAAATCCTTTCATTATCCAAGAATAATGCCTTGGTTTCCTCTTTATTTGCCTTCACATTATCTTTGATGAGTTTATCTTCACTTTGAGGTACCAATGTGATGGATTGCGGCCCGTAGACATTAGGTTGAGGATTGTCAGTATGACTTAAGCCATTCGGCGCATACTTCTGCTCCTCTTTCCTATTTTCACAATTCCCTTTGTTACCCGTAGGCAACACATTGTTTTCCTTTTCAGTGTTTTTACAATCCTCTCCAATATGTGGTTTTATATAGGTTTTACCAGTCTACCGGTATTACTAATTGTTTATTTTTAAAGTCAATTTTACAGTTAAATTTTTTAAGGAAATCGCTTCCTAAAATTCCATCGTAGGATAAATTAATATTATCATTTAAAATATGAAAATTGTGACTTAGTGTAATCATTTGATCATTATATGGGACATTTATTGTTTTTGTTTGTTCTCCTAAAGTTTGCACTACATTACCAGCAATGGTTGAGACCGTATGTCTATTTTTTCTATTTATTGTGTATTGTTGTTCAGCGCCTTTAAGTAAGCTAATTTGTGCGCCCGTGTCAATTAAAAGCGAAGTGATTTTTTTGTCTGAGGGTTCGAGTTTGATACGAAGCACTGGCTCTTCGGATCCCTCACAAAAATCTATTATTATTGAATACGTTACTGGGGTGCTTGGTGCACATCGGCTTTTATCTGCATCCGGGGAGAAGTGCCGCTGGTTTCTTCCCGAGCTATCCCGTTTCCCGATGAATTGTTAGCATGGTGGGTTTGATTAGGTTGGCTGTATTTACCTCTGAAAGGGTTGTAATATGCATTTGAGCCATCGTTTATTCTTCGGTTTTGAAAGTTTCCGGCGCTTCGCTGTCGAGATCTACAGTCTTGATACGTGTGATTCGGCCGTTTACAATATGTACAAAATATTGATTGAACTTCTTTTTTGATAGTATAAAAATTTTGAATATTTTGGGGACGAAAGTTGGAAGTGTTGTTGGGGTAAGAAGAATTATTTTTCCTGTAACAAGTTTCTTGCGTATGCCCTACCTTTTTACAGTAACTACAGGCAGGTTTGTTTTGTGTTGGCGTGAATTGGGGTGTTTTTTCTAATCGCACTGAATGTTCTTCAGCATATGCTATCGCCTTTTTCAAATCATGCTCACTGTGAGCTTTTACTATCAGTCGTAAATTTGGATTGCGTAAACCGTCTTCAAATACCTGAATGGCCAATCGGTCATTTTCTAGCTTTAAATACGCTCTGACTGATTCTTCACTGGTACTAGCAAATGTGGCAGAATTTAGTGCGTGTAGCAATTTTCCTATTCGTTCACCAAATTCTTTAACTGACTCTTGTGTTTTTTGTTTGCTGGTCAGAAGTTCATTTTGGGCTGTGGTTCTCGATTTTTCGTCCTTGAACTCCTTCTCCAAATCTCGTACCAAATCATTCCATTTGGCAAAAGATTTGAACTGGATGAGTTCAAAGGCTGAACCCTCCAATCGAGTTTTTACAACTTCAAGAATAAATGTATGCTCTGCCTCGGTTTTAGCAGATGAAAACAATATATTGCCGCAAGCGATAAATTTATTTAAATCGGCTGGATTGCCGTTAAAAACCGGAACGATATTGTAAATGTCGTTTAGAGTGAATTTAAGATCCATATTTAAAAACTCAGGATCTTCTGCGTCAGAACGAAAAGAAGAATCGAAAAATGGTAGAGAAGCAAAGTTCTGAACTACCTTAGCCGCGCGTTGACGTGTACGAATTTTGAAAATTTTTTTTTTTTGAGCAGAAATGTGTGTAAAACTTAATTCTCTTTTTCACAAAAACTTTCAATAGTACATAAATTTTAATTTTGCTTTTTGAAAATAAATTTTTGTTGTTTTTTTTTTTTTTTAAGTATTGCCTACTTAGTGTGTTCGAATATATATATGTGGTGCCCACAGAGTTACACACAGAACATATATTAAACACTACACACAACAAGCACTTTACACAAAAACACTTTACTTTAAAATTAATATTCAAATTTAAGTTCCTTAGTTTTAAGTAATCAAAATTTATAAAAATGTATTTCAGTTGTGAAAATAAATAAAGTTTTGGTGTACACCCGATTTTGGGTGTACAACCAAAAAAGTAATGAATTTTTATTTTATTAGAATTTTTATTTCAAAACTACTTTTTTGAATAAATTTATTTTCACAACTGAAATACATTTTTATAAATTTTGATTACTTAAAACTAAGGAACTTAAATTTGAATATTAATTTTAAAGTAAAGTGTTTTTGTGTAAAGTGCTTGTTGTGTGTAGTGTTTAATATATGTTCTGTGTGTAACTCTGTGGGCACCACATTATTCCCCCTCCTCAAAAAAAATTGTATTGTGTTTCGGTGTAAATTAGAGTGTACTTTTTGTTTAGGTCTCGAAGTTAGTGGTTCTGTTTGTTGATTGGTGTAAAAAAAAACTGCACTGATAGTGTTAGATGCATCCACAGCGACAGAAAGTTTTGCTTTGCTATTAAACCTGTTAAGTAGCATTTTCGTCGTAAAACTTTCTATTAACGTTGTGGATGTTTCTGTAGTGTTTTCTGCTATGCATTCACAGCGATAGAAAATTTTACTTTGCTATTAAACCTATTAAGTAGCATTTTCGTAGTAAAACATCCTATTGACGTTGTGAATGGTTGTGTAGTGTTTACTGTCCATGTAGTACTTCGTGTATGGATCTTTGACAACTGACGTTAGGTATCTAATTCAAATTGGTATCTGATAGGTGATCTGACTCTGACCAAATTAAGATTTGAGTAAATGTTTGTGTTGTGTTGTGTAGTGTAGTGTGGGTGCCTCGTGAAAACCTAAAATAAAAAGAACCAGTCAAAAAAACTTTTTATTAACTGTCAAACAAATAAAAAAAATACAAAATTTAACATTTTTTTTTTAAATCAAAAATATTAATATTCAGATATCAGGAGAATGTTGTTGTTGTTACTGCTGCTGCTTCTTGTTGTTGTTTTTGTTGTAGTTGTTGTTAATGCTGATGTTATTATTGTTGTTGTGGTTGCTGTTGCTTTTGGTGTTACGGTTGTTCTGATTGCGAGCTTGTTGCTGTTGTTGCTGTTTATGTAACTGCCAATGTGAGTGTTGTTTGCTGCTGTTGCTGATGTTGATGCTATTACCGTTGTTGTTTTAATTGTTGTTGATGATTCTGCTGTTGTTGTCGTTGTTAATGTTGCTGCTGTTATTACTTTTCTGTTGTTGTTGTTGGTAATGTTGCTGTTGCCTGTGTCACCTTACCGGCAGGTGTAGGGTTTTGCAACAACTGTTGTTGGTCGATGGTGTTGTTGTTGCTATTGTGGTGGCAGCGGTATATGTAGCAGCGTTTGTGGATTTGCTTTTAATCTAATGTTGTTGGTAATGATGATGCTGCAGCTGCTCGCGTTGGTAGTGCCGCTGGTGTGTAGTTATTGTTGCTTGGTTTTAGCGGTAACGGTGGCAGCGGCGCAATTCGCATTGGTTTTGTTGGTTTTATGCGACTTGCACTGAATACCCCACCCTAGACCAGGACTAGCTGTTGTATCGTCGGTGAAACTCTTTTGACTATTGCTGCCAGCGTTACTAGACGAAGGCGAGACCAGACAATCGCGCGTGTATGGCGGCTCCGGTTGAACGTTGATAACTGATCGGTGTCGTATTGGCGACTTTAGCTGATGGAGCTTGTAGAAGGTTTAGATTTAAAGTAGATTTAAAGTTGGGCGCGCACGTTGAGGTGGTTGTTGTTGTTCCCGTTCGTCGATTAGGCAGGATCGCCAGTTTTGGTGTACACCCGATTTTGGGTGTACAACCAAAAAAGTAATGAATTTTTATTTTATTAGAATTTTTATTTCAAAACTACTTTTTTGAATAAATTTATTTTCACAACTGAAATACATTTTTATAAATTTTGATTACTTAAAACTAAGGAACTTAAATTTGAATATTAATTTTAAAGTAAAGTATTTTTGTGTAAAGTGCTTGTTGTGTGTAGTGTTTAATATATGTTCTGTGTGTAACTCTGTGGGCACCTGAGCGGTTGCTCAGCGGTTTCACAGGTTGCTTTTTAATTTAGATTCGCACGAGGCACACACCGTAGATTTTAAAACGTTTGTAAGACGATAGGGTCGGAAGAAACTTATCGTCTTACATCCGTAGGCACTCCACTGCACTAGGAAACACATTTTAGGAAACACATTTCAAGGTACACGATGAGTCTTTCACACACACCACCACCCCACCCCAGACAACCCCCCACTCCCTTACATACTTCTAACCCTCTCTCACATCTCTCTCATTTCGGCGAAGGTGACCATCGCCCTCTCATACAACTCGAAACGGATCTTGTCAATCGATTTGATGCACCAATGCATCCTGAAGTACAAGCAACGTCAGTAAAATTGCCACAATTTTGGACCACTTGTCCCGACGCATGGTTCGCCCATGCAGAAATACAATTTCAGGCAAAAGGAATCACTACTGACAAGACAAAGTATGAGTACCTCGTAACCGCTCTACCTCAAAAGGTAATTATAACAGTACTAGATTTCATACAGAAACCTCCTTCCTCAAATTTGTATGAAGGCTTAAAGAGAACTTTGATTGACCGACACTCTTTAAGTGAAGCCAAGAGGTTCGACAAAATCTTGTCTGGCACCGAGATGGGTGACCAAAAGCCATCTCAATTTTATAGGTCACTAATTATGTTAGCCGGTACTACAGTCAATAGTGACTTAGTTTATAAAATTTGGCTTCGCAAGCTCCCCAAAAGCCTTAATATTGCTTTGACCGGATCTGGTCATAGAGAGCTAGAAGAACAATTGAAACTAGCTGACAATTTGTGGGAAGTTATGTCAGAATCCGAAGTCGCTTCATTTGGCAATAATGCCCAGCGCATGACAAAAAACATCCAAAACTCAGAGCTTGCGATGATAACGCAATCGTTTGCTGAAACAACGTCAAAAATTCTAGAAAGTTTCAACAAACTAGCAATTGAGGTCCAAGAATTAAAAAACGAACGATACCGGAATAATTCACGTTCGAACTCGAGAGAAACTAATTTTCGAAGATTTTCAAGACGTAGATCCCCGTCAAGAAGTGTGTCACGACAACGACCTGCCAACTGGGTATGTAGATACCATTTTAGGTTCGGAAGGGCAGCTAGACAATGCGAACAACCATGCTCATTCGGTCAAAACGACACCCAACACAACACAACACAACATAACTCAACAAACTAAGTGACTCCATCATTGCGACGGCTAATGATGGAAGTCAAACAATACTCACACGCCGCCTTTTTATTTACGATAACGACAATCATATAAACTTTTTGATAGACAGTGGAGCAGAAGTTTCCGTACTTCCAGTAAATAAATTCAAAGCCCACAAGAAAAATTCAGACTTAATTCTAACAGCAGCTAACGGTAGCACAATCTCAACTTTCGGCAAGAAATTACTCAACGTAAATTTAAAACTAAGACGCGATTTCCCTTTTACATTTATACTAGCAGACATTACAAGACCCATCATAGGAGCAGATTTCCTTACGAAATATGGACTCTTGATAGACTTAAAACACAAGAAACTCATTGATCCACTTACACAACTATCAGTTGACGCAATCACAGCATTTACAGAAACATCACTACCCAAACTAATTACACTAGACAACAAATTTACAAATATACTCAAAAATTACCCATCACTAACAGCAGAACCCGACTACAACAAACCAGTTAAACACAAAACAGAACACCACATAACTACAGAAGGACAGTTACCTTTTTCTAGACCAAGACGCCTTGACTCCAACAAATACAAAATTGCCAAACAGGAATTTGATTTCTTAATCAAAGCAGGTATCTGCCGTCCTTCAGACTCCATGTCAGCTTCTCCACTACATCTAGTACCCAAAAAAGATGTGAACGACTGGAGACCCTGTGGTGACTATAGAAGACTAAATGCCATTACAGTCCCAGACCGCTACCCTCTACCACACATACACGACCTATCTATAGACTTACACAATAAACACATATTTTCAAAATTAGACCTAGTTAGAGCATACCACCAAATCCCCATGGCCACACAAGACATACATAAAACCGCGATTACAACACCGTTCGGAATGTTTGAGTTTCTGAGAATGCCATTCGGTTTAAGAAATGCAGCTCAAACATTCCAACGATTTATCAACGAAGTATTACGAGAACTAGACTTCGTATTTGTATACCTCGACGACATTCTTGTGGCCAGCGAGACAGAAGAAGAACACGTTAAACATCTAAATTTAGTTTTTGAACGACTAGACAATTACGGACTAAACATCAAACCAAACAAATGTATTTTCGGCGTAGACAGAATAAATTTTTTAAGTTATGACATTTCAAACAAAGGCATACAACCATCTCCCGATAGAATTCAATGCATTGTTAACTATCCAAAACCAGAAACAGTTAAACAAATGCAGAAATTCATCGGGATGATTAATTACTACCACAGATGCATTCCAAAATTAGCACACACACTCACACACATTTATGATATGATAACTTCAGCATCAAAAACAAAGGACAAACACTTAAGATGGACAGAAAACACAACAGAAGCATTCGCAACGATAAAAGAAAGTTTTACTAAAGAAGTGCTACTTAATCATTTTAATAGCAAAGCAAAACTTTCTATCGCTGTGGATGCATCTAACACTGCTATCGGTGCAGTTTTGCAACAAGAACACAATCAAGAAACAGAACCACTAGCTTTCTTTTCCAAGAAATTATCACCATCAGAGACAAAATACAGTACGTTCGATCGTGAACTTTTAGCAATTTACCTTACAATTAAACACTTTAGACACTATTTAGAGGGACGAACATTTACTATATACACAGACCACAAACCACTTACTTCAGCATTACATTCAAAAACAGAGAGAAGCCCAAGACAAACACGACACCTAGAATTCATTGCACAATTTTCCAACGACATCAGACACATTAAAGGTACCGAAAACACCGTAGCGGACGCACTTTCAAGAGCTGAGATAGAGGCTTTCACAACCTCTGAGATTAACCTCAGAACTCTACACAAAGAACAGAATACAGATCCAGAACTACAAGATATACTAAATAAACACACTTACAAATTCGAACAAATACACATTCCAATACTTAACATTAAAATTTGGTGCGAACAAACAAGTTCAGGAACACGTCCATACATTCCACAAACATTACGCAAACAAATTTTTGAACAATTACATAATATTTCACACCCAGGTACACGAGCTTCTCGACGACTCATAACACAAAGATATTTTTGGCCCAAAATGAACACACAAATCAACAAATGGTCACAAGAATGCGTTAGATGCCAACGAGCTAAAATACATCGACACACGAAGACAATCCCACACAAGATAGACATACCACACGGTCGTTTTGAGCATGTTCACGTTGATTTAGTTGGCCCTTTACCAATATCTAAAGGTTATAGATATCTACTTACCTTAGTTGACAGAAACACACGTTGGCCCGAAGCGTATCCAATTAAAGATACCAACGCCAGTACTATCGTAGATACACTTCAAAAGGAATACATCTCACGTTTTGGAGTTCCTCTGGAAATTACTTCCGATCGAGGTCCTCAATTCACGTCCACAACATTTCGAAACTTCGTTAAGACACTAGGAAGCAAACACATTACCACTTCTGCTTATCATCCACAAGCTAACGGGATTGTAGAACGATTTCACCGCCAACTTAAGACTTCTCTAATAGCGAGTAACAACCACACAAATTGGTACACAGAGTTGCCACTAGTTCTTCTAGGACTTAGGTCCACGGTCAAAGAAGATATTAAGGCTTCATCAGCTGAAATGGTTTTTGGTCAAACACTCAGGCTACCACAACAACTAGTAATCCACAGCAGTCAGAACTTTAATTCGTCGGACACCTTGTCCAAACTTAAAGAGGTCGTAGAAGATCAAAAGTCAAACATTGCGCATCACAGCACTAACTTTCAACAATATATACCTCGAGCCCTTAGTACTTGTAACTTTGTCTTTGTCCGTAATGACACAATTCGTAAAACACTACAAGAGCCGTACGATGGTCCCTTCGAAGTTATTGAGAGAACACCGAAATACTTCACAATTCGTAAAAATAACACTAACATAACAGTCAACATTGATAGGATTAAGCCCGCCACCTTAGACACCGAAACAGCACAGACACATTCAACCAAACATAAAAATACTAAAAAAGTACACTTCAACCTATTAGCCAACACGACCAAAATTTTTCAGAAGGGAGGGGGAATAATGTGGTGACTCAATACCACCACATATAAACACCGACATCACAACATACAAAACAACATACAACTTTAATAATATTCACTTACACATTTATTTTAAATTATTATTTAAGATTTCAAAATTGTCAATTTTTATTTATCAAAAATTTTGTATTTTAAATTAGTTATAAATTTGTGTTCGATGAATTTACAAGCTTAAAAATAAATTGTTAAAAAAATAAAATTCATAAAAAATTTTGAAATAAAATAAAAGTTTATTTTTTTTGTGTCCACCACATATATATATTGTATTTTTTTTTTTTTTTTTTATAAAAAGTTTAGACTTTTGCTTACTATGATACTCCTTTTTTTTTTTTTTTTGTTTGTTACCGGGTGAAGAGGTGTTTAGAATGGATAAAAACAGGATCAATATTTATGCCCTAAGGTGCCGATCTATATGGCTAAATCTAAAAATGGCTTTACGCCGTACTTTGAAAATAAAAGAAAGGAGTTTCTTTTTGTTTAACCAAAAATTAACTAACTTTATTTAAATTATTCTCTGCTATATAAATCAAAAATACCAGTATTTTATTTTGCTGCTGCTTCCAAAACTCCTCCCATGTTTTCCAATGTAAGTAATAAAACTTTAGTTAACCAATAGATTGATCTATTGTGCAACATCTTTTTGTTAAAGAGTTCTTTTCATTTCTTTCATTCACACTAGTTCTAATAATAATTATGCTGAGCTTGCAAAGTCAATGCAGCAACATTGTTTGCGTCAGTCGCTATGTAATACAAATCGTTTGACCCAGTGCCGTTATGAATGAAAGAAAATAAACAAAACGAAAATTAGTTTATCAATTGCAATTCTTTAAATTGTGCCGAATTTCAATTATACCGTAAGCTTGTTGTGCTGTGCCACTACACCCTTACCCTTAAGCGAAAAATTATTACTTGAAATAATTTTTAAAGATTGGAGAAGTTTAGGAGCAGCTTACATATTAGAGTTTTCATAAACAAATTTTTTTTTTTTTTTTGTTACTTGTTTAATTTAGCAATATGTATATAAGAGTTATTTACTTATATAATATAATATACCATAGTTAAAATATTTTTTTTTTGTTTTAAATTTTTTTTTTTTTTTTTTTTTTTGTTTGTCTTACAAAAGTATTTTTAAATTCTTAATGTTTAACTATTATAGTCTTTGCTTATAATTATGTTTTTCAGATGATAAATAATATATAAATATTTTTTTTTGTTTGTGCCCGTTTTTGATATATACACCATGTATGTAGGGGCGTATTGTCTTGCAACAATTTATATATGCTGTTAATTTCTACTAGTGAACATTAGATTTATTGTAATTTATAAAGTGCTATTTATGTATTTCTTTAAAATATTGTTGTGCAATAATTTATGTTTACCATTTATATCTACTAGTGAATTTACACCTAATCTATCAATTATCTTATATGGTCCGTGATAGGGACTCTGTAATTTCCTTTTATTTTCTAAACCTACGAAAACTAAATCACCTATTTCTAATGTTGCTTCATTCTTATTTCTGTCATACTCTATTTTTCTTTTATGTTTAACTGTTTTAATCATATCTCTAGCCCTATTGATAGATGTTTTTAACCTAAGTTTTAATTCATTAGTGTAATCTTCTAAATTATAAATTTTGTCATGTTCATTTGTAATATCACTCGGAAGTGATGGTAGTTTACCAAATATTAGTTCATACGATGAATATGATGTATCTACGTGAGGAGTAGTATTATACGCAAATGTGTAATAAGGGACCCATTTATCCCATTCTAGGTCATCTGCAAAAGATAATAAATATTCGTTCAGAACCCTATGATTTCTTTCTAGAGCTCCAATAGTCTGATGGTGGTATGGAGTCGAAAAAATTTGTCGCGTGTCTAGCAATTTACATATGTTTGCCATCAATTCATTTTTAAATTCTGTACCGCCATCAGATTTAAGGGTCTTAAAACATCCGTATATAAGTATGAACTGTTCAACAAGCGTGGTTGCAATTGTCTTAGCTTCTTTTGTTGCGATAGGATGTGCTATGGTGAATTTGGTAAGTTCGCATTGGATAGTTAAAATATATCGATTTCCATTCGACATTTTTAATGGACCTACTGTGTCTATAGATACAGTTTCGAAACTTGTTGTTGGTGTATTCGTTATTGTTAAACTCTCTTTGATATGTCTATGTATTTTATTTCTGTGACACTTTTCGCAGTTATTTATATATTCTTTCACCATTTTTCTCATGTTCTTCCATATGTAGCGTTGTTTTAATTTCAAAATAGTTTTCCTGATTCCTAAATGTCCTCCTGTTCGAGTATTATGATATTCATCTATCAATTTGTATTGTTGCAGTGTACTTTCTATATGTCGTGGAGCTTTGTAAATTAATATCTTTATAGGCGAGGATTTATTCATTTTCAACTTGTTGTACTTTTCTTTGAATGCATTCATTTTAATATTCTCAAATATATAATCTTTGTCACAAAGGGCTAGCTCCTTTATCTGTGATCTATTTAATAAACAATGTAGTTTCTCCAACATCGAATCTAGTTTCGAAGGGTCATCGCTACATGTTATGTGCACTTCATTATTATTTATATTCATAGTAACGTTACTCTTTTCTTTAATAAAAAATTTTAATTTCATTGCTCTTCTTACGTCATTAAAGGATGTGCATTCCCAAATATAGAGGTGATCAGTCTCTTTATGAGATGTGCTGTTCCTGTTAACACGTTCATTGGTACCCATAATCATTTCACTCGCTAGATTGTCATTTCTTTCCTCATTTTCGTTATTGCTCCTTTTACTTACTTGTTTTGTTTTGCTCCTTGTTATTGCTAATACTTCTTTTTCACTGCTCATAGGAATCATATTTTTTAAAATTTCGCTGTCATATTTTATTCTGGATAATGCATCTGCGTTAGTGTTCATTTTGCCTTGTTTGTATGTAATTTCAAAGTCATAATCAGACAAATCTAATCTGATTCTGGTCATTTTGGACGATGGGTTCTTATGTGAAAATAGAGAGACTAGTGGTCTGTGGTCAGTCACTACTATAAATTTTCTTCCATATAGGTAGGGTTTGAAAAAGTTTATGCTACAGTGTATTGCTAGGAGTTCTTTCTCTATGACCGGCTTGTTTATATCATGCTTTTGTAATGACTTACTAGCGTATGATATTGGCAGATCATGTCCAATCTCTCCTTGCGAGAGAACGGCTCCTAATGCAAAATCGGATGCATCAGTAGTTACGATAAATGGCTTTTCAAAATTTGGGTACTGTAGGACTGGTGAATCAACAAGTTTATGTTTTAAGCTACAGAATGCTTTTTCGCACTCCTCTGACCAGATGAAGGGTGTCCCTTTTTTGAGTAGGGAATTTAAACATTTTGCTACGGCCGCAAAGTCCGGTATGAAACGTCTGTAATAGTTACAAAAAGCCACGAACCTTCGTACGTCGTCTGCATTTTTTGGTGTTGGGTATTTTAAAACAGCATCACATTTAGCTGGATCTGTTTTAATACCTTTGTCTGTTATTAAATGGCCGAGGTATGTTACTTCCGGTCTGAGGAATTGGCATTTGCCCGCGTTTAGCTTTAAATTGTATTTTTGCAGGCGCTCAAAAACTTTTACTAGATTTTGGTTATGATGCTTAAGTGAACATCCAAATACTATTATGTCATCGACATAGAGGAAAGTACTTGGTACTAGAAGAAGTACTTGGCTCTTCCTAACATGTCTAGGACGTCCTCTAACCTTGTCAGTGGAAATTTGTCGTTAACTAATTTTTCGTTCAATTTCCTGAAATCTACTACCAAGCGCCATTTTTTTTTGTCATCATTGCTTTTCTTTGGAACTAGTAGCAATGGTGCATTGTATGGGCTTACCGAGGGCTCAATTATGTCATTGTTTATTAAATTTTCTACTTGTTTGTTTATTTCCTCATATTGTGAATGAGGAAGTCGATAATTTTTTATATGGACTGGTGTTGTGTCTGACAAGTTTGATTTTTGTGTATAAAAATTATTAGTCGTTAAATTTTCTCCTTCAAGATGGAAAATAGATTGATGTCTTCTAAATATGTCTTTTAATTCGGTCTCGGTACTGTTGTCTAATTTCAATTCTATCATTAACTTCTTAAAACGTTGTTCGTTTATTTTTTCATTGTGTTCATTTTTTGTTGTCAAGATTGTGTATTCTGTTAGTTTTTCTGTTTTTGGCTTAACTTCATTTAGAAACTTCATGTAAGAAAATTTATTTGAAAATCTTATTCACACCAAAAACGTCACAGGTAGGACCGACACGACGATGCCACGCGCTTAACTTCAACAGCGAAAAGCTGGCAGGATCGCCATGAAGAGGTGTTTAGAATGGATAAAAACAGGATCAATATTTATGCCCTAAGGTGCCGATCTATATGGCTAAATCTAAAAATGGCTTTACGCCGTACTTTGAAAATAAAAGAAAGGAGTTTCTTTTTGTTTAACCAAAAATTAACTAACTTTATTTAAATTATTCTCTGCTATATAAATCAAAAATACCAGTATTTTATTTTGCTGCTGCTTCCAAAACTCCTCCCATGTTTTCCAATGTAAGTAATAAAACTTTAGTTAACCAATAGATTGATCTATTGTGCAACATCTTTTTGTTAAAGAGTTCTTTTCATTTCTTTCATTCACACTAGTTCTAATAATAATTATGCTGAGCTTGCAAAGTCAATGCAGCAACATTGTTTGCGTCAGTCGCTATGTAATACAAATCGTTTGACCCAGTGCCGTTATGAATGAAAGAAAATAAACAAAACGAAAATTAGTTTATCAATTGCAATTCTTTAAATTGTGCCGAATTTCAATTATACCGTAAGCTTGTTGTGCTGTGCCACTACACGGGGCTCCTGAAGTCTTTTAAAGTTGATGCTGTCGTTGTCGTTGAACTTTTCTAGATATCGTTGATGCTGGTGACTTTGGTTGAAAACTCGATGCTGTTGAAGGTGTTGATGTTGTTGATGCTGTTGACGCTGCCAGGAGGCTTTGAGCCCTATAGCTGGTTACCCTGGTCTTCGTTTAAAGATGGGCCAGGAGACTTCGCGTCTATGCTGGTTAGCCTGGTCTTTTTTTTTTCACTGCCCAAATTTTGCCAAATGCTTAATGCAAGGTCTTACTCTTATGGGTCTTTACTTTATTCTTTACTACTTTATTACTTTTACTACCGATGTTTTAGCCTCGGCACGCTTTCATTTAAAAAAAGAAATTTTTTTTTTTTTAGAATACTGCCGATGTCGAAGCCTCGGTACGCTTTTTTTTTTTTTGAAATTTTTTTTTTTTTTTTAAATGTTTGTATTATATTATTATTTATTTTTTGTTACTAAAAGGATGTTGCTTCCTTTTTGTTGGTTTAAGGGATGTAGCGTATCCCACCGCTGCCACCAAATGTTGTGTTTAACGTCCGTGGCCTCCGTGCTTTCCGCAAGGAGAAGAGAGACCAGAGACGGGAGAGCGAGTAAAAGATATTTAGTTTAATTTTGTTGTTAATTTTATTTATTTTACAACATAGGCCCGCTGTCTAGGCGAGGCTGCGACCAATGTTGTGTTTTACTTAAGTTTTTATTAATATTTTTATTTTAACTAAAAGGCCCGCTATCTAGGCGAGGCTGCGACCTTATTAGTTGTTTATTCTTATGACTCTAAAAACTCTCTGTCCGTTTCTGCGCCGGCGACGGGCTTATAAAGGAAAATCCTCACTTTCCAAAGAGGTTCCTTTCTTCCAGAAACTCCCACAATTCCCATAATTTCCAATAAGTGGAAATTATGTATCGATTCTACCCAATCAAAACATTACATGTCACACATAAAATCTTTGCATTTATTTACATATTACTTCCCCTTTCGCGATACGTGATCACGTACGTCTTACATGTTGCGTAGCTGCAGGCATTGCACTTTGCGAGCAGCGCAGCAACTAGGGTAGGTAAATGATCGCTGTTATGCTAACCGTGCAAGCTAATGCCGATGCACCCAAACAGTTCATTGCTTTGTTTTTTTTTGTTGTCGCCGACGTTGTAGTCGGAAACACTTGACAACTAAAAACAAGCAATGGTTTTGTTTATTTTGGTAATTTTAAGCGTGCGCTAAAATTAGGTCAGTTTTTCATGAACGCCAGCAATTCGAGTCACTGCACTTGAATTGGGTCTTGGTCGTTCATGGAAATAATAGTCATAAATTTTGCCAGCAAATGCCGAGGCAATATTTATTGATATTTATGTATGAGTTTTAAAGAGAATCGATTGAAGATTCTGGCTTTGTGTGAGGTCGGGCTGTACAAAGTGTACAGGGTATTGTTGTGCGGGTCACAACATCCCTCCCCCCTTATAAAAGAAAATTTTTCTCCTTGAAGAGGTTGAAAAATTTTCTGTCGCGTTGCTGACCGGTTGAGCAGAAATGAGCATAGAGTATTTACATTTTTTGTAAAACTTAAATATATGTACATTATTAATTTTCTAATGTGATATATATAGTTTATGTATTGTAAATGAATATTTTACTATTTTACAGCGTTAAAAATTATACGTAATATTTCCTAGCTTAAAAGGAAATTGAATTGAAATTTATTATATGAATTTAATAAATAAAAATATTTTATAGAACTTATTATTATTATTTTTTTCTCTTTTTTTTTAATTACATACTTTATATATATATTTTTCTTTTTGTTGAACTTTTTGTTTCGTTTGTTATTAAAATGTTTTAAAGAATTAAAAAAAAATTGAATTTTTTTTTTTTTTTTTTTTGTGTTTGATTCATATTTGAAAGCTTTTGCGATAGAAAGATTTTTATATATATTTTTTTTTCATACATAAAAAATAGCTGAAAGTTCTTTTGCGAGAAGAGAAAAAATTGTCGTAGTTTTATTGCTTAAGATCGTTTGGCAATATTTTTATTTTCATCTACCAAAATTGGATGGAGAACAACAAAGTCTGCGTTACGGCGCGGAAAATATGGCTATATTTTTTTTTTTCTCTAAAAATGCCTACAAAAAATTTTCTTTTTCCTGTTCGAAAGAAGTGAAAAAAAGATAAAATTTCATTTAATTTATTTTTTTTTATTTTTTTTTCAATGTTTATAGTAATTTAGTTGAATCTTTTAAGTCTCCGCTGCCTCGCTTGCAGTACTCTTTGGTACTCCCTGGTGAAGTCTGCCGTGTCCTCGTCGTCGCCGAGAACAGGATTTCTTTCTATTTCTGCAAATTTTTGTATTGTGTGGAGTTCCTTAGTTGCCTGGATCATCGCTAGAGTTTCTTCCTCTAACGTGTCCAGGTTATTGTAGTCCTCCACCGTAGGCGTTCTGCTGGTTTTCCCTATATAGGTCCAGACCATTTTCATGGCCCGGACTTTGGCTTCGTCGGATGAGGTGGCGTTGTCCATGTTTTGCATTTAACGTTCGTGTTGTGTACTGAATAATTTTGGTTGTCTTCTTCAGGCTTTTATATAAAGGCGAGGAAGAAAATTTAGCTGAGTGTTGTTTTTTTTAATTTGTGCTGAGCGAGTTAGAATATGTTCATAATTTTCTTTATTTTTATTGCCCTCTTTTTTTTTTTTTTTTTTTTTTTTGCGTGCTATATGTGAAGTGTTTATGTCGGCAAGACAAATCTTGGCTTGGCGTAGTTACCTTCTGTGAGTTCTGTTGTAATGGTTTTTTGTTTTTTTCCATGTGTGTCTGTATATTTTATAACTGGCAAAAAGGGTTAATAAGAACAAGATCCCATATATCAGGCTGTAGTGATGCACATCATGCATGCTTACTCGGTTAAGGTCAAGATTTTCTGCAGATTTCTCATCGGCTATCAGAGTGGAGAGTTTCTTTAATTCCTCCTGCTGAGTTGCAGTGTCAAGGAAAACTGTTTGTTTTGAAATATTTTTTAACGGAATGGTTTCTTGTTGTTGCTGAGGAATGAATTTAGTTATGTTTAACGGCGGGAGGTAGTGATTATTAACCTTGGATATTTTAGTGGTTGAACTTCTTAGCGTTAAGTCTTTTGACTTTATGTAGCAATTTTCGTCAAGGTCTATTATAGCTGAGTTCGTCAGGGTTACCGGTGTGACTTTGTCTTCACATATGACATTTATTTGATATTCATCAATTGTCGAGTAGATCCATCGGTTTGCCTGAGCTAGCTGTATCCAGACTATACCTGCGTCTGTCTTTCTGATATCGCAATTTTTTGGCAGGGTTTGCTCATTTGTAAGTAGATTGACTACGCAGTTCGTTTTTTGATTGTTAATGGTGTAGACTGGGTGTTCTGTGTGACAAAGATATTGTTCATTTTCTGTTTTTATGCAGTTTCATAGTTCTTCCGCGGCAACCTCGTAATAGTGTTCTCTCTCGTAATCAATGGCAATTTGTTTGATATCGGAATTTATAAAAATGAGTTTATTAGAGTGTGCTGTCGGAAAAGGTATAATGTTGTATATTTGGTATGTTGTACTAAATGGCAGAGGTATGGTGATTTTGTAAATTATCTTGTTGCCTATTATTTTTGAATGCATTGTTGATATTTGGTAAAGTGTTACTATGTTATTGTTAAGTGTGGAAGGCAGCTTTAGGTTGGATGGTAAGGACTTTCTTATGGTGGTAAGTATTATTTATAGTTGTTCAGGCGATATTATTGATGGGTGTGGCTTGCCGTGTTTTGCTCTTGACATTAGGTCAAGCAGGTTGTCCACAACGTTTTGATATCGCATTAACATTAGGGTTGTAAGTGAAGTGAGAGCCTCCATTTGGAGTGGTGCTCTGGCATCATGTTTCAATTTCAAAATATACTTCATTTGTTGTTGTATATTGTCTATTCTATTGTTCATCGCTATTACTTGATGATCTAAATTTGTTTTTGACTTATTAAATATGTTGTTTGTTGTGTCAATAATCAGAGTTTGTTTTTTGATTAGATCGAGTAAGTGGTGTTCATTTTGTTTCAGTTTATCGATTTGAGTATTGTAATGTTCTGCATCTTTCTCGCTTAGTGTTCCAAATAAAGTTTTTTCTATCGTCCCAATTGCACTAAATAGAGCTCTTCTGGATCTGTAGTTTGGTTTTTTGACGAAGCTCTGTAGTTATGTGGTTAATTTCGAAGACAGTGCTATTGCATATAGTTGAAAGTTCATTGTCCGCACTTATTTGGTTACAAATTTGGTTTATGCTTTCAATAGTCGTGGCCATATTATTTATTCCTCGGGTTAAATCCGTTATGTTATAGTACGCCACTATTGTCCATTCATTTGTATATAGTTGAAGGTTTCCGATTTCTTCGAAGTAAATGCCTGGGTTGTGTTCGATTGGTGTTATCTTTATAGACCCGTATGCAAATGGTGCCAGGATTATGAGAATGACCAGCATCATTGTCTGGAAAATAAGAGTAGTTGCGTTTCCAAAATTGTCGTAGAAAATTATGCTAGGTGTATTGATGTAAAGTGTTTGCCATGTTTTCGGTTATATAAAAGTGTTTTGTGTATGTGTGTTATTTGTGTTTTTAATTACTTTGACTTTGTTGTAAATGTTGTGTTTAAATGGACCATCAAATGTTGTTTTTTTAATCAGAAAAAAGTTTTAAATTATTATTATGTATGACTTTAATTTTGTTACGCATTTTTATGGCAGTGTTTTCGGGTGATACTATTTTAATTACTTCGTATGGACCTTCCCATAGAGATGAAAATTTATTCTTCCTGGTTTGGTTTCTAATCAAAACCTTTTCACCTACGTTAAATGTTTTCGGTTTCGCACCTTTGTCATAATATTCCTTAGACTTTTCCTTTTTCTCTTTTAAAGTTTGTCCTGCTATCTTAAATCCATGTTGTAATCGAGCTTTTAATTCGTTTGCGTAATTTTCGTAGTTATAATTTGTAGATGGGTCTTTTTGTAAGCTGGAAGGAATCTTAGCTGGTGTAATGGCACAAACGCATCATGAATACCCTTTTCATGGGTTTTTACACCATGCGTCAAGTGTGGTATGGTCCTTAACGTACACTACGTGAACATACCCACTTGACGTTCGGTTGGCACCCCTGAGGTAACGAAGATGGCGGATCAAAGTTGGCGAAGCAGCGCCGCGATCGGCCATCGTTCTTTTTCTGTGAAGCGTGGGCGAGGTTGGTCGCTTTTGGTCAAGCTGCCTAGCAAGAACAACAACAACACTTCCAACACTTCCTAGGCTAAAGTTTCATTTAATCTCGTGAGTTGCTATTTAAAAACTATGCTAATTCAAATTAAAACAATTTATAAAATTTTCCAAACATCAGCATCATCAGTCACAGCTAAAGGAGCCCTAGCGCTACCGCTGTGCGCTGAAACGGCAACGCACAACAACACCAGAAGCATCTTCGTCAGCCACAGCTAAGGGAGCCCTAGCGCTACCGCTGTGCGCTGAAACGCCAACGCACAACAACATCAGCATCATCAGTCACAGCTTAAGGAGCCCTAGCGCTACCGCTGTGCGCTGAAACGCCAACGCACAACAACATCAGCATCAACATCGTCGCCAGGTTTTTAAACAAAAAAAAAAAAAAAAAAAAATAATAAAAACAGATTTTATTTAAAATTTTTTTTATAATTTTTTACATTTTTCATAACTTAAACTATATATTAAAACTAATATAAAAAACCAATATATATTTAATAATTTAAACTTAAACAAAATTTCTAAAATCGAATTACAACCTAAGCTAACACTTAAAATTACATTAAAATAAAACTAAAATTTGAAAATAGACAAAGAAGTTAAAATCAAAAATAACACTTAAACTTACAATTTAACCTAAGACTAAACTAAAATGTAAACTAAACTTACAATTTAACCTAAGACTAAACTAAAATGTAAACTAAACTTACAATTTAACCTAAGACTAAAACGTAAATGAAAACTCAAACTAAAGCTAACATTGAAATTAAAACTAACATAAAAATTAATATATTTTTAATAATGTAAAACAATAAAACAAAATTTAAAACCAAAACTAAAAATTGAAATTAAAACTAAAGTAAAACTTATATGTTAATAAAAATATAAAAAAAAAAAAAAAAAAAAAAAAAAAAAAAAATATATATAATAAGTAATCACCGAACATTAAATAAAAATAAAAATCAAATATATTTAATATGTATTTAATAATTTAAATATAAACTAAAAATTAAAAATCAAAAATAAAACTCAAACTTAAATTAAAACGTAAGCTAAAACATAAAAATTAAATTGAAATACAAATAAATCTAAACTCAAAGTTATAACATAAAAATAAATTTAAACTTCAACAAAATTTAAAATAACATTACAATTAAAACTAAAACTAAAACCAAAACTAAAACCAAAACTAAAAACAGAAATTATTTAAATTTTCTATTATCTTATATTTTTTCATAATTTAAAAATAAGACAAAATTTAAAAATAACTTAAACTTAAACAAAAATTAAAAATCGATATTAAAACTAATACTAAAACTAAACTAAACCTTAAAATTAAAAATAAACTGAAACTTAAAATTAAATGAAACTAAACCTTAAAATTATAAGTAAAGCTTTAAGTATTTAGTAAGCGATATGAACTAATCTCGGTATTATAGCATTTACTTCCTTTGAGCCTAAAAATTTAAGCTTAAGTAAAACAATGTAACCACTTTTATATCATATTTTGAAACAAATACCGTTTTGGATATATATCGTAGTTTTTTCAAAAGTATATTTAAATTTATAATGTGTATTAAATGACCCAGAGAAAAAAAAAATATAAAATGAACTAGTTTTCAATAAAATGGTTTAGGGAAGGAAGATTAGTTCTGATCAGGGAGGATCCCAAAAAGTTTCGCCCCGGATCCTCACGGTGGGTGGGATACGTGGGGCATGGGCCATACCATCCGGTCCATGAGCGTCGCGGTTGGGGTTGAGTGGAGGAGCAGGGCCCCCCTCTCACTCAAAAATTAAAATTCTGTTTTTTTTTCTCTTTTTAATATTTACAGATACAGGAGTTCACAGGGCGAGCTCCCCGAACTTTCATTCCGCACGAGAAATTTTTGTGTGCGGCAAAGGGGTGCTACCGGCCCAGAAACGAACCCCCCCACTTCCCGAACTGGCAGCACAGTGGCACGCAAGCTCGTGCGGGCCCTGGACGGTAGCACCCACCGGTGCGGTTGTGCGCGTACGCGGGTCGGCCGCCCTGGTTTTTTTTTTTTCTCGTCTGGCACTGTGACCAGGAGCGCCTCAAAGGGCGCTCTCAAAATTTAAACTATAAAAACCAGGGCGACCGGAAAGAAAAGCAAGCGAGAGCACGCCGAGGCCAAAGACCACCCGCCACAAAATGGCGCCCAACGTGGGGCCCGAAATTTTTAAAAAAACACAATTGTTCGGGTTCCAAACATTTATTTCTTTTGTTTTGGTTTTGAGAGCTCGTCCTCTGAACTCATGGTAGAAACTATTTTTTTAGCATGCAGTGTCAGCTTTATTCGTAATAGTTTTTTTTTATATCTTTTAATAAATATTAGAAACTCATTTGCCGGATTGTCAGGTGAAGGGCTTGCGGCCCTAGCTTGAACCGCGATATAGTGCCTATAAATTTTGTTTTCTTTTTGTATAATAAAGCGACCTGCAGAAGTGGTCAAACTAAAATAACTTAGTTTTTTAGAGTTCATTAAAGTTTTATAATTTTCAATTTCTCTTGCGGGTTCGTACTGTGCGCGGCAGCGCATTCGGGCCTACTGGATATTGCGAGACGGTTGGTTGCTTCAATGCGCCCCTCGACCGTTCGCTCAGATGCACTCGCTTAGTAAGCAGTATAATCCCATAAGCCCATTTAGACAGTTATAAATAATTAAAAGTTTTTTTTTGGGAGCTCTGTTCGGACACTCGATTCCGGCCACGGCGCTCTAAATAAGTCGGTCCAATCTTCCATCCCGAACCATGTAAAATTTAATACACATTTATACGTTTAGTATTGATTAGAAGCAAGAAGCTTAAAAATATTTTATTTTTTTTTCTTCTCAACCAACGGTTGATATATTTCACTAATTTAAAATTTAAGTAACTTATATTAAATCCAATTGTTTTTCTTTTATATTACTATGCCATTGCACCACAGTAACGAGGACCTGGTTAGTTTGTCGGATGGTGGTGAGGCTGCGTGCAGCATCTGTAAGCGGGCTTATGGACAACATGATGATGTCGTAATGACACCATGTCTTCATGTTTTTCATAACGTTTGCATACAAAAATGGATTGCTGAGGCACACAGTTGCCCTCTGTGTCGCGCGCTTTGTAGCCCTAAAAAGCTGAAGCCATACCTTCCCGTTTTGCAAACCATGTCACAAGCCATTCCGCCAAACGCACCCACGTCCCAGTTGTTAGAAGTACCAACTCTAGGGGCGGTACCCAAAAAGCGTCCAGTTACTAGGAGTCAACGGAATTTAGTAAGCCAAGATTTTGGGGGCAACAAATCGCATAGTTTGAACCTATCAGGAGTGCAACCCGCGCCGAGAGAGTCGATCGAGCGTACTCCGTATCGAAATGCTGCTGCTCAACCGTCGGTTTCCGATTCGCAGTTGCAGCATTTGATAAACGAGGCCGTCCGAATTGAACTCTCAAAGCTGCAGTTAAAGTCCAGCCATGTACAGAATCCTCTGCAGGGTTCGGATTCTCCTAGGGTTCTGCAACCAGATATGCAATTTTTATCGAGACCTCCACCAAATTTAAATCCCGGAATTACGAATCATTCATATCAGCACCAAGGTGAGGCGCAGGGTCATCCAAGGCACCACACCCCAAGTCATCATGGACACGGTGGCATCGGGATTCCACGACCTCCCGCAGAATTTGCAACGTCGGAAAATGTGGCAAATGCAATTAATAACTGGAAAATCACATTTTCGGGAAAAGACGATGCGTTAACTGTAGATAAATTTATTTACAGAATCCAGGCCCTGACGGTGCAAAGTCTGCGTGGGGATTTTGGGAGCCTGTGCTGCTACGCCCATATGCTGTTCACGGGTAAGGCATTGGATTGGTTCTGGCGCTACCACCGAAGCGTTGCTAGAGTTGAGTGGTTCGCCCTGTGTGCTGAGTTGCGTAGCCAATTTCGAGATCGTCAAAACGACCTCGACATAATGGATTTGGTGCGCAGCCGCAAGCAGCGCTACGACGAAAAGTTTGATGAATTCCATGAGGCTATATTGCAATTAACCGATAGATTGCAGAGCCCTATAGATTCCGACGCCCTGCTGGGGATTTTGCAAAGGAATTTGCGTTTAGATGTGAGACGTAGTTTGCTCTACGTAAGCATCAACAGCATAAGCCAGTTGCGGACGTTAGTTCAGAGACGTGAACTGTTGGATGAGGAATACGGTAGAAATACTAGAAATCCTCCAAATCAGCACAACGTTTCTGAGCTGACGCCCGGACCTGTGCGCCCCAGTGCTACTACCAATAATAAGAACCATTTTGATTTTTTAGACCCCCCACCAGCACCACATTAAGTTGTGATGCTGGGTGTCAAACTGACAAAAATCCGGATGTACCAACTTTATCTTTGAAAATTTTAAAACGCGAACAGCCTCGTTCGGTGACTCCTCTTCGGCAGTTCAAACCATGGCATATTAGATGGTCAGAATACCAGGCAGCGAGAAGGAGAATTTTTCAGGAGGAGGAACGCAAAAGTCATCCAGAACCTGAGCGGAAGAGGCGCTCGACTGCAAGGTTGAGACGATTTTGGAAGAAAATCAGAGCGCTTAAAAAATTGGTTTGTTCCGCGTTGTTGACTTCGGCTCCCGAAAATGATATTCGTCCCTATGCCCCGGTCTCATTAGCCGGTGAAATGTTGGTAGGTTTAGTCGATACTGGCGCTTCTGTCAGCTGCATAGCCAACAATTTGGCACATAAAATTATGTCTAACAAGCAGCTGAAGTGGTTAAAGTATTCGGCTAAATTGAAGACAGCGGATGGGACGAATCATTTTTCGGCAGGTGTGGTTGACACTCTGATCACCTATAAAGGCGTCACCAAACAGCTTAAATTTTTGATTGTTCCAACTTTGTCTCAAGACTTGTACTTGGGTGTCGACTTTGTTAAGGCGTTTGGTTTGGCTAGCGACCTTTTCTGGGAAAATTCCCTTTCTCAGTCAGCGTGTGACATTTCCGAAGTGAGCTCAAATCACCACGTATTGGATGCTCGTCAACAAGCACGGCTGCACGCCACCATATTATTGTTTCCTTCTTTTTCCGAACAAGGCTTAGGCCGCACCAGTTTAATAAGTCATGTCATTGACGTAAGAGATGCTAAACCAGTCAAACAACGGCATTTCTCGGTGTCTCCTGGTGTCGAAAAACTGCTGTTTGCTGAAGTTGATCGTATGTTAGCGCTTGGCGTAATCGAGGTGTCTCAAAGCGCATGGTCTTCTCCGGTGGCATTGATCGTCAAACCCAACAAAGTTCGTCTGTGTCTCGATGCGCGCAAGGTCAATGAGGTCACTGTGAAGGATGCCTATCCTCTGCCGCTCATTGATGGAATTCTCAGTCGGCTTCCAAAAGCCCAATTTATTTCAAGTCTGGATTTAAAAGATGCCTTCTGGCAGATTCCATTAGATGAAGCGTCAAAGGACAAGACCGCCTTCACAGTACCAAATCGACCGCTTTACCAGTTCGTTACAATGCCTTTTGGCCTATGTAATGCACCGCAAACCATGTCCCGACTGATGGACAAGGTCATACCGGCTCACTTAAGAACGAAGGTCTTTGTTTACTTAGACGATTTATTGCTGATCACCGAAACCTTTGACGAACACGTTTCATTGTTACAGGAGGTAGCCCGATGTATGCAGGACGCTGGTCTCACCATAAATATTGAAAAAGTAAATTTTTACTTAAACAAATACACTATTTGGGTCATATAATTGGACACGGAACTATAAGTACGGATCCGGACAAAGTGAAAGCAATTCGAGAATTTCCTCAGCCGAAGACGGTTCGACAACTTCGCCGCTTTCTTGGTGTCTGTGGATGGTACCGTAGGTTCGTGCCCAATTACGCATCCATTTCGACCCCGTTGACCAACATGCTACAAAAAGCAAAAACATTTGCCTGGAACGAAGAATCCATCGCTGCTTTTGAGGCCCTCAAAATTAGTCTGTGTAGTGCTCCTGTGCTGCATAGCCCAGATTTCTCGCGTCCATTTTCTATCCAATGCGATGCTTCTCAATATGGAGTTGGAGCCGTTTTGGCTCAACGTGATGATGAAGATAGTGAAGTACAAATAGCGTATATGTCGCATAAGTTTAATCAAGCCCAAAGAAACTACACTGTTTCTGAGCAAGAATGTCTGGCAGCTGTTATGGCCATTAAGAAGTTTCGAGCATATGTCGAAAGACATGAGTTCGAGGTTATAACCGATCATGCTTCGCTCAAATGGTTGATGGGTCAAACCGACTTGCACGGCAGGCTCGCTCGCTGGGCATTGAAGTTACAGGGTTTTAAATTCACTATACGTCATCGAAAAGGTAGTCAGAACGTTGTTCCCGACTCCCTATCTAGAGTGCATTCACCTGAGAATGTTGAAATTGCAGCATTAACCGAGAATGAGACGGACCCTGTCCCAGCAATCGATTTTCAGTCTAAGTTTTTCAGAACCGAAGCCTACCTAAAATTGATTTCTGACTTTCAACTAGAAGGCCAGCAACAGCCCGACATCCAAATCGTGGACGGATTAGTTTACAAGCGGTGCGAGTTTGCAACCGGAGACCCCATCCAAGAGGACCAATCCTGGAAACTCTGGGTGCCGGAAGAATTGAGAGCGGCTCTCATAGTAAATGCTCACGATCACCCAATGAGTTCACATGGGGGTATTGGAAAAACGCTCAGCCGTCTCAAAATCTTTTATTTTTGGCCCAGAATGGCAAAACAAGTGCGTGATTACGTGTTGTCCTGTGAGATTTGCAAACAGACTAAAGCCCCAAATTATATACTTCGTCCGCCTATGGGACAGCAGGCTACGTCTGTGCGAATCTTTCAGAGACTCTACGTGGACCTTTTGGGACCATATCCCAGGTCACGCTCAGGGAACGTGGGTATGTTGATTGTGTTAGATCACCTCTCGAAATTTCATTTCTTAGAGCCAATACGAACATTCACCGCCCGGAAAATAGTAGAGTACCTGGAAAAACGAATTTTCGCTGTTTTTGGGGTACCCGAACTGATTACGACGGACAACGGTGTTCAATTCCGAAGCTCGCTGTTCAAAGATCTCCTTAAGAAATATGGGGTGACGCATAACCTGATAGCAAATTACTCTCCACAGGCCAATGCTGTTGAGCGTGTAAATCGTTCAATAATTGCGGCTATTCGCGCATACATTCATCCCGACCAAAAAGATTGGGATGAGGCTTTGTTCTCCATTAGTGCAGCTCTCCGTAGTTCGGTTCACTCTTCGGCTGGTTTTTCGCCCTATTTTATTGTTTTCGGACAAAATATGATGTGCCATGCAACGAGTTACGAACTGTTGCGAAAATTGAATCTTCTAGAAGACCCAAGTGCGGAGATTAAGCCGGAAGAGAGAACTGAGCTAATCAGAGAGCAGGTTAGGCTGAATTTGCGTAAGGCATTCGAAATAAATGAAAAGAACTACAACATGCGCTCGCGTCCCACCAGTTTTGAGGTTGGTCAAATTGTATACCGTCGCAGCTTTGCCCAAAGCAAAGCGTCCGAACACTTCAATGCAAAACTGGCCAATGTGTTTGAGAAAGCTAAAATTGTGAAAAAGCTGGGATCGGTCTACTACGAACTGACTAATATGGCAGGCAAACGGCTTGGGGTATTTCACGCCAAAGACATCAAAGCGTAGTGCCTTCAGTTCTTGTAAGACGTGGTTGACTGATTACAATAACTGTTTTGTAATGGCACAAACGCATCATGAATACCCTTTTCATGGGTTTTTACACCATGCGTCAAGTGTGGTATGGTCCTTAACGTACACTACGTGAACATACCCACTTGACGTTCGGTTGGCACCCCTGAGGTAACGAAGATGGCGGATCAAAGTTGGCGAAGCAGCGCCGAGATCGGCCATCGTTCTTTTTCTGTGAAGCGTGGGCGAGGTTGGTCGCTTTTGGTCAAGCTGCCTAGCAAGAACAACAACAACACTTCCAACACTTCCTAGGCTAAAGTTTCATTTAATCTCGTGAGTTGCTATTTAAAAACTATGCTAATTCAAATTAAAACAATTTATAAAATTTTCCAAACATCAGCATCATCAGTCACAGCTAAAGGAGCCCTAGCGCTACCGCTGTGCGCTGAAACGGCAACGCACAACAACACCAGAAGCATCTTCGTCAGCCACAGCTAAGGGAGCCCTAGCGCTACCGCTGTGCGCTGAAACGCCAACGCACAACAACATCAGCATCATCAGTCACAGCTAAAGGAGCCCTAGCGCTACTGCTGTGCGCTGAAACGCCAACGCACAACAACATCAGCATCATCAGTCACAGTAAAGGAGCCCTAGCGCTACCGCTGTGCGCTGAAACGGCAACGCACAACAACACCAGCATCAGCATCAACAGCCAACGGAGCCCTAGCGCTACCGCTGTGCCGCTGCAACGCCAACGCACAACAACACCAGCATCAGCATTAACAGCTAAGGGAGCCCTAGCGCTACCGCTGTGCGCTGAAACGCCAACGCACAACAACACCAGAAGCACCATCGTCAGCCACAGCTAAAGTAGCCCTAGTGCTACCGCTGTGCCGCTACAACAACAACACCAGCAGCATCAGCTTAAAGACAACCATCACACCCCGGACAGGACCACCCCGGCCTGGGAATGAGGTCGCCAGGTTTTTAAACAAAAAAAAAAAAAAAAAAAATAATAAAAACAGATTTTATTTAAAATTTTTTTTATAATTTTTTACATTTTTCATAACTTAAACTATATATTAAAACTAATATAAAAAACCAATATATATTTAATAATTTAAACTTAAACAAAATTTCTAAAATCGAATTACAACCTAAGCTAACACTTAAAATTACATTAAAATAAAACTAAAATTTGAAAATAGACAAAGAAGTTAAAATCAAAAATAACACTTAAACTTACAATTTAACCTAAGACTAAACTAAAATGTAAACTAAACTTACAATTTAACCTAAGACTAAACTAAAATGTAAACTAAACTTACAATTTAACCTAAGACTAAAACGTAAATGAAAACTCAAACTAAAGCTAACATTGAAATTAAAACTAGCATAAAAATTAATATATTTTTAATAATGTAAAACAATAAAACAAAATTTAAAACCAAAACTAAAAATTGAAATTAAAACTAAAGTAAAACTTATATGTTAATAAAAATATAAAAAAAAAAAAAAAAAAAAAAAAAAAAAATATATATAATAAGTAATCACCGAACATTAAATAAAAATATAAATCAAATATATTTAATATGTATTTAATAATTTAAATATAAACTAAAAATTAAAAATCAAAAATAAAACTCAAACTTAAATTAAAACGTAAGCTAAAACATAAAAATTAAATTGAAATACAAATAAATCTAATCTCAAAGTTATAACATAAAAATAAATTTAAACTTCAACAAAATTTAAAATAACATTACAATTAAAACTAAAACTAAAACCAAAACTAAAACCAAAACTAAAAACAGAAATTATTTAAATTTTCTATTATCTTATATTTTTTCATAATTTAAAAATAAGACAAAATTTAAAAATAACTTAAACTTAAACAAAAATTAAAAATCGATATTAAAACTAATACTAAAACTAAACTAAACCTTAAAATTAAAAATAAACTGAAACTTAAAATTAAATGAAACTAAACCTTAAAATTATAAGTAAAGCTTTAAGTATTTAGCAAGCGATATGAACTAATCTCGGTATTATAGCATTTACTTCCTTTGAGCCTAAAAATTTAAGCTTAAGTAAGACAATGTAACCACTTTTATATCATATTTTGAAACAAATACCGTTTTGGATATATATCGTAGTTTTTTCAAAAGTATATTTAAATTTATAATGTGTATTAATGACCCAGAGAAAAAAAAAAATATAAAATGAACTAGTTTTCAATAAAATGGTTTAGGGAAGGAAGATTAGTTCTGATCAGGGAGGATCCCAAAAAGTTTCGCCCCGGATCCTCACGGTGGGTGGGATACGTGGGGCATGGGCCATACCATCCGGTCCATGAGCGTCGCGGTTGGGGTTGAGTGGAGGAGCAGGGCCCCCCTCTCACTCAAAAATTAAAATTCTGTTTTTTTTTCTCTTTTTAATATTTACAGATACAGGAGTTCACAGGGCGAGCTCCCCGAACTTTCATTCCGCACGAGAAATTTTTGTGTGCGGCAAAGGGGTGCTACCGGCCCAGAAACGAACCCCCCCACTTCCCGAACTGGCAGCACAGTGGCACGCAAGCTCGTGCGGGCCCTGGACGGTAGCACCCACCGGTGCGGTTGTGCGCGTACGCGGGTCGGCCGCCCTGGTTTTTTTTTTTTCTCGTCTGGCACTGTGACCAGGAGCGCCTCAAAGGGCGCTCTCAAAATTTAAACTATAAAAACCAGGGCGACCGGAAAGAAAAGCAAGCGAGAGCACGCCGAGGCCAAAGACCACCCGCCACACTGGGTAACTATAAAGTAGTTCGTGTGGACTGTAATTTGTACTGCTATGTGGTGTATTATTAAAAACAAATATTGCATATGGTATCCAATCATCCCAAGTTAAAGGATCATTATTTACGTAATGTCGAAGGTATTCGGCTAAAGTGCGATGGCTTCGCTCAAGTGCTCCATTTGTTTGTGGATGGTATGGCGTTGTTTGTAATTTTTTAATTTTTAGTAATTTGCATATTTCTTTAAAAAGTTCGCTTAAAAAATTTGTCCCTTGGTCAGTTAGTAGAGAATCTGGAAATCCAAATCTACAAAGTATCTGTTCAACGAAAGCCCGTGCAACTGTTGTCGCTTCTATGTTTTCCAGGGGTATGGCTTCAGTGAATTTGGTTAAGTCATCTTGAAAAGTTAAGATGTATTTATTGCTCTTGTATGTCCCTGGAAGGGGGGACATACTCTTTCAAATGGTGTCGAGCTGGTTGTTGTAATTTTCATCGGCACTTTTGGAGATTTATTGAGCTTATTCTTCTGGCATAATTCGCATTTTCTTACATGAAGTTCAACATCTTTTTTCATCGTTGGCCAGTAGTACTTTTTCTTAATTCTTTTCATTGTTTTATTTATACCTTGGTGTCCTCCGAACGATGATTCATGGTATTCCTTTAATATTTTGTTAATTTCTTCAACGTTTTCTACGATTGTTCTCGGATTTGTATGTAAATAAATTGTTTTATTTGGAAATATGGCTTGAAGTATAGTTTTAAAATTTGCATTGAATTGGTAGTTAAAGTTAGGGATTGATATTGCGATTGTTTCTTGATCGTGTTTACAATTCTCGTTTTTAATTTTTTGTAAAGTTTTTTGTGCTAATTCTAGATCTTTTGAGATCTTAAATGGAATGGGTAAAGTGGTTGTTAATAACCTAGCATTATCATGAGTGTATAATTCTGTTTCTCCTATTATTGGTTTTATAAAATTTGGAATAATTTTCATAACAAGTTTTTCCTCAATTGATTCTGTGATTGGTAATATTAGTATTTTTGTTTTGGATACTTTATTTGATAGAATTGGTTCTTGGGTTTCTATAATGTTGTATTTTATAGCCTTTTGAGTTTGCTGTCCATTTGGCATTTGAGTTTCTTTGCTTTGTTGATTATTTGATATTTGTGTTTCTTTGTTTTGATTTTGTTGTGACATTTGTCTTGTAATGACCAGTACTTTATTTTCTTCCTCTATGCGACTCAATGCATCAGCGTTTGTGTTTATTTTCCCTGCCTTATATTTGATTGTATATTCGTATTCTGATAGAAGGATTCGCCATCTAGCCAATCTTGACATTGGATCTTTTAGCTTCATTAGCCATTCGAGCGGCTTGTGATCAGTGTAGATCGTGAACTTTTTGCCATAAATATACGGTCGAAATTGTTTTACGGCGAAGACAATAGCTAGCAATTATTTTTCCGTGGTGCTATAGCGTGTCTCTGCATCGTTCAATGTTCTACTTGCGAAGCATATTGGCTTGTCTTTTCCAATTATACCTTGGGATAAGACTGCGCCAAGTCCTGCATCACTCGCATCTGTAGTTACTATGAATTCTTGATTAAAGTCAGGATATGCTAATATTGGAGGATTAATTAATTTGTCTTTTAATTTTGTAAATGCTTCATCGCAGAATGCATCCCAGTTAAATTTAGTATCTTTTTTCAGAAGTTTTGTAAGTGGTTTCGCTATACTTGAAAAATTGTCGATAAATCTTCTATAATAACCTGCAAACCCTAAGAAAGACTTAATTCCTTTTGCGTTAATTGGCGTGGGGTAAGTTTTTACCAACTTGATTTTTCCCGGATCAGGTTTTATTCCGTCTTCAGAAATAATATGGCCTATGTAAGTGAGCTCTTGTTTGAGAAAATTACATTTATCTGGTTGCAACTTTAAACTATGCTGGCGTAGTCTGTCAAATATTTTAGTCAATTTATTATTATGGTCTTTTAAGTCGTACCCGTAAACTACAATGTCATCGACGTAGACAAAGCATTCGAATCCTTGTAATCCCATTAGAACATTATTCATTAGTCTTTGAAAAGTAGCGGGGGTGTTTTTCAACCCAAATGGCATCCTATTATATTCGTAGTGTCCAAAAGGTGTGCTAAAAGCTGTTTTACATTTGTCAGATTCTTTAACGGGAATCTGGTGAAATCCTTTGGCTAAATCTAATGTGCTAAAATATTTTGCTCTTCCCAACTGGTCAAGTATGTCAGTTATGTTGGGCAAAGGGTATGCGTCCCCAACGGTTAGGTCGTTTAATTTTCTAAAGTCTACTACGACTCTCCAGCGCTTTTTGCCTTCTGAGTCTGCCTTTTTGGGTACTAACAACAAAGGTGATTTCCATGGACTCGAACTTGCACGGATAATGTCATCGTTCAACATTTCATTGACTTGCTTATGTATTTCTTGCCACTGACTTTCAGGAAGTCTGTATGGTCTAACAAATAAGGGAGGTTTATCTTTTTCTGTAATGATTTCATGACTTGCAGTGTCGGTAAATGTGAGGTGATCTCCCTCGAAATAAAATAAATCGTTGTATTGTCTGCAAATTTCTAAGATTGTTTTTCTTTCTTCTAAGTTACAATGATTCAGGTCTATGGCTGTTTCTACCTTTCTCAATCTATCCTTTATTAAATCTTTTGTTTTATCTAATTTGATTTCATTGAAATTTTCTATCTTTTCCCACTCATATTGAATTTTATTTATATTGACTTTTTTATTTCTTCTGTTGTGTTCATGAAAAGAACTTTTACTTTATTTTGGATTGGGCGTACCAGGGTTTCCGCCAAATATACCCCTGGGTTTATTTGTTTCTTGTGGATCACTGCGTCTTTTTTATAAGCAAAAGGGATCTCGACAAGTTGTTTGCACCGAGGTTGTAAGGTTATGGATTGTAGCCCGTAGACATTAGGTTGAGTTTGCTCAATCCTATTTTTACAAATCCTTTCATTATCCAAGAATAATGCCTTGGTTTCCTCTTTATTTGCCTTCACATTATCTTTGATGATTTTATCTTCACTTTGAGGTACCAATGTGATGGATTGCGGCCCGTAGACATTAGGTTGAGGATTGTCAGTATGACTTAAGCCATTCGGCGCATACTTCTGCTCCTCTTTCCTATTTTCACAATTCCCTTTGTTACCCGTAGGCAACACATTGTTTTCCTTTTCAGTGTTTTTACAATCCTCTCCAATATGTGGTTTTATATAGGTTTTACCAGTCTACCGGTATTACTAATTGTTTATTTTTAAAGTCAATTTTACAGTTAAATTTTTTAAGGAAATCGCTTCCTAAAATTCCATCGTAGGATAAATTAATATTATCATTTAAAATATGAAAATTGTGACTTAGTGTAATCATTTGATCATTATATGGGACATTTATTGTTTTTGTTTGTTCTCCTAAAGTTTGCACTACATTACCAGCAATGGTTGAGACCGTATGTCTATTTTTTCTATTTATTGTGTATTGTTGTTCAGCGCCTTTAAGTAAGCTAATTTGTGCGCCCGTGTCAATTAAAAGCGAAGTGATTTTTTTGTCTGAGGGTTCGAGTTTGATACGAAGCACTGGCTCTTCGGATCCCTCACAAAAATCTATTATTATTGAATACGTTACTGGGGTGCTTGGTGCACATCGGCTTTTATCTGCATCCGGGGAGAAGTGCCGCTGGTTTCTTCCCGAGCTATCCCGTTTCCCGATGAATTGTTAGCATGGTGGGTTTGATTAGGTTGGCTGTATTTACCTCTGAAAGGGTTGTAATATGCATTTGAGCCATCGTTTATTCTTCGGTTTTGAAAGTTTCCGGCGCTTCGCTGTCGAGATCTACAGTCTTGATACGTGTGATTCGGCCGTTTACAATATGTACAAAATATTGATTGAACTTCTTTTTTGATAGTATAAAAATTTTGAATATTTTGGGGACGAAAGTTGGAAGTGTTGTTGAAGTAAGAAGAATTATTTTTCCTGTAACAAGTTTCTTGCGTATGCCCTACCTTTTTACAGTAACTACAGGCAGGTTTGTTTTGTGTTGGCGTGAATTGGGGTGTTTTTTCTAATCGCACTGAATGTTCTTCAGCATATGCTATCGCCTTTTTCAAATCATGCTCACTGTGAGCTTTTACTATCAGTCGTAAATTTGGATTGCGTAAACCGTCTTCAAATACCTGAATGGCCAATCGGTCATTTTCTAGCTTTAAATACGCTCTGACTGATTCTTCACTGGTACTAGCAAATGTGGCAGAATTTAGTGCGTGTAGCAATTTTCCTATTCGTTCACCAAATTCTTTAACTGACTCTTGTGTTTTTTGTTTGCTGGTCAGAAGTTCATTTTGGGCTCATTTGGACGAAATGAGCTGGTCAGGAGTTCATTTGGACGAAAAATCGAGAACCAATTTTTCGTCCTTGAACTCCTTCTCCAAATCTCGTACCAAATCATTCCATTTGGCAAAAGATTTGAACTGGATGAGTTCAAAGGCTGAACCCTCCAATCGAGTTTTTACAACTTCAAGAATAAATGTATGCTCTGCCTCGGTTTTAGCAGATGAAAACAATATATTGCCGCAAGCGATAAATTTATTTAAATCGGCTGGATTGCCGTTAAAAACCGGAACGATATTGTAAATGTCGTTTAGAGTGAATTTAAGATCCATATTTAAAAACTCAGGATCTTCTGCGTCAGAACGAAAAGAAGAATCGAAAAATGGTAGAGAAGCAAAGTTCTGAACTACCTTAGCCGCGCGTTGACGTGTACGAATTTTGAAAATTTTTTTTTTTTTTGAGCAGAAATGTGTGTAAAACTTAATTCTCTTTTTCACAAAAACTTTCAATAGTACATAAATTTTAATTTTGCTTTTTGAAAATAAATTGTTGTTGTTTTTTTTTTTTTTTAAATATTGCCTACTTAGTGTGTTCGAATATATATATATATTGTATTTTTTTTTTTTTTTTTTTTTATAAAAAATTTAAAAAAATAAAAAATTTCCTTTTTTTTTTTTTGTTTGTTACCGGGGCTCCTGAAGTCTTTTAAGGTTGATGCTGTCGTTGTCGTTGAACTTTTCTAGATATCGTTGATGCTGGTGACTTTGGTTGAAAACTCGATGCTGTTGAAGGTGTTGATGTTGTTGATGCTGTTGACGCTGCCAGGAGGCTTTGAGCCCTATAGCTGGTTACCCTGGTCTTCGTTTAAAGATGGGCCAGGAGACTTCGCGTCTTTGCTGGTTAGCCTGGTCTTTTTTTTTTCACTGCCCAAATTTTGCCAAATGCTTAATGCAAGGTCTTACTCTTATGGGTCTTTACTTTATTCTTTACTACTTTATTACTTTTACTACCGATGTTTTAGCCTCGGCACGCTTTCATTTAAAAAAAGAAATTTTGTTTTTTTAGAATACTGCCGATGTCGAAGCCTCGGTACGCTTTTTTTTTTTGAAATTTTTTTTTTTTTTAAAATGTTTGTATTATATTATTATTTATTTTTTGTTACTAAAAGGATGTTGCTTCCTTTTTGTTGGTTTAAGGGATGTAGCGTATCCCACCGCTGCCACCAAATGTTGTGTTTAACGTCCGTGGCCTCCGTGCTTTCCGCAAGGAGAACAGAGACCAGAGACGGGAGAGCGAGTAAAAGATATTTAGTTTAATTTTGATGTTAATTTTATTTATTTTACAACATAGGCCCGCTGTCTAGGCGAGGCTGCGACCAATGTTGTGTTTTACTTAAGTTTTTATTAATATTTTTATTTTAACTAAAAGGCCCGCTGTCTAGGCGAGGCTGCGACCTTATTAGTTGTTTATTCTTATGACTCTAAAAACTCTCTGTCCGTTTCTGCGCCGGCGACGGGCTTATAAAGGAAAATCCTCACTTTCCAAAGAGGTTCCTTTCTTCCAGAAACTCCCACAATTCCCATAATTTCCAATAAGTGGAAATGATGTATCGATTCTACCCAATCAAAACATTACATGTCACACATAAAATCTTTGCATTTATTTACATATTACTTCTCCTTTCGCGATACGTGATCACGTACGTCTTACATGTTGCGTAGCTGCAGGCATTGCACTTTGCGAGCAGCGCAGCAACTAGGGTAGGTAAATGATCGCTGTTATGCTGACCGTGCAAGCTAATGCCGATGCACCCAAACAGTTCATTGCTTTGTTTTTTTTTTGTTGTCGCCGACGTTGTAGTCGGAAACACTTGACAACTAAAAACAAGCAATGGTTTTGTTTATTTTGGTAATTTTAAGCGTGCGCTAAAATTAGGTCAGTTTTTCATGAACGCCAGCAATTCGAGTCACTGCACTTGAATTGGGTCTTGGTCGTTCATGGAAATAATAGTCATAAATTTTGCCAGCAAATGCCGAGGCAATATTTATTGATATTTATGTATGAGTTTTAAAGAGAATCGATTGAAGATTCTGGCTTTGTGTGAGGTCGGGCTGTACAAAGTGTACAGGGTATTGTTGTGCGGGTCACAACATCGCCATTCCTTTCTTAAACAAATTGTGACGTCAACAGGGTGTGGATTCTGCGTCGAATTAACACATCCTATTAAAAAATGGTTCAGTGTCAAGGGCTCGTCCTCTGCGGAAGATATCGGAATTTCAGTAAGAGGACGTGAATTTATTATACCTTCAGCCTCGATTAGCACACTCCTCAGGGTCTCCACTCGTGGTGCTAGCTCGCGTAATGTTTTAGTAAGAAGAGCTTTTATCACTTTTATCAGGCGTTCCCAACACCCACCAGAGCTGGATTTGCCGGGCAGTTGAATTTCCATTCGATTCGTCTTTTTGTCGCTTCATCATTTATTCGTTCAGCGTCTAGCAAACAATCAGTCTCCTTGAGATCCTTTTGAACACCAATGAAATTTGTTCCATTATCACTTCTAATCCTAAGCGGCGTCCCACGACGGTTAATAAAATGGCGTAGACATAAAATAAATGCGTCAGTTGACAGGTTTTCTGCTAACTCTAAATGAGCAGCCCTTATCGTCAAGCACGTGAAGATAACACCCCATCTCTTTTCTCTGCGTCAACCAACTGCCACGTTGAAAGGTCCAAATAGATCCACGCCTGTATATGTAAATGGACGCACGTATGGTGTGACGCGATCAGCTGGAAGTTGGCCTTGTCTATTTTGCATACGACACATTCACGCTGCGAGGTTTTCAGTACTGCCTTGGCATGTGGAATCCAGAACTTTTGGCGAACCTCATTGATAGTTAACGCAGAATTTTGATGGTATAATTTTTCGTGGTAGTGACGCATAATCAATGCCGCGAGAATATGCTTTTGTGGTAACAAAATCGGTCGTCTAGCAGCAAAGGGCAAACTTATCGCTTCATCAAGTCGGCCTTGTATTCGCAGAAGGCCATCTTCTGCCAGGTAAGGCGAGAGGGAGTACAAAGCACTTTGTTTATTTATCGGGCGGCAACCTCGTAGAGCAGAGATTTCTTCGGCGAAGCATTCTTCCTGAACCATTTTGCAAATTTGCACTTCAGCATTATCAATTTCAGCCTTTGTAATCGGACCTTTTGACACTGACAAATTTGAGTCACGAGAGCGCAGCAACAATTTGCAAAATCGTATAACCCAGGCTAAACTGCGTTTAAGCTTCAAATATGAAGAAAAATTAGAAATCTTAATTATCACGTTACTTGCCTGTTGTGTTAGAAGGTGACACGGCTGGACTTCCTCTTCTAACAGTGGCAATGGTTCCAAACTCGAGGCTGGCCAAAACTCTTCGGACTGCTTAAGAAAGTTTGGACCAGTTATCCAAATATTGTCGATTTCAAATTTTGGCGGTAATTTATATCTGGTTGCAGCATCTGCAGCGTTCTCGTTTGTTGGCGTCCAGCGCCATTGTCGTGCTTCTGAAGATCTAAGTATTTCTGCTATTCGATGACCGGCGAATGGCTTGAATTTCCGATTAACTGAAGTTATCCAATGTAGAACGATTTGAGAATCGCTCCAGAAAATTACCCGTGTTAAATGTTTGTCATGAAAACGCATGATTAATTTACTAAGACGCAATCCCAACACTGCTGCTTGCAGCTCCAATCGAGGAATAGATATCAATTTTCGGGGAGCAGTTCTGGTCTTACCAGCTACGAACGCAATATCTATTTGGTCAGCATATTCCACTCTGAAATACCCTACAGCGGCAAAGGCTGTTTGGCTGGCATCCACAAATATGTGTTGTTCAATATTTTCAGAATTATAAAAATTTGATGAATAACATCGTTGTATCTTAAATTCGTGAACACTCTGAAACTCATTCCACCATGAATTCCACTTTTTATGTAATTCGGCAGGGATCACGTCATCCCAACTTATATTGTGTTTCCACGTCTCTTGAACCAGAACTTTTGAAAATATTAAAAAGTTTGCCAACAAACCATAAGGATCAAAAATTGCCACAACAATCCCAAGCAACTCTCTTCTAGTGGGTGGTCTGATGCCCTGCAGTACTTGTTGCGAAATACGTTGGAACTTAGTTTCAAATCTGAATGTGTCGTTTGGAGTATTCCAGTACATTCCTAATACCTTTTCGACACTGGCTTGCTTTTCCATGTTGACGATGTTAACCAACTCCTTCAAGTCACCATTCATGGTTTTTTGTAAAACGTCTGAGTTTAACACAAAACCCCTCAATTCAAAACCGGCTTTGGCGTGTATTTCAACCACTTCTTTACAAACCTTCTCGGCTTCATTTTTATTTTTAGAACTGGCTACGAAGTCGTCCACGTAGTGTTTGTTGATGATAGCATCGACGGCAGCAGGAAATTGTTCTTTGAATTTAATAGCGTTGTGGTTTTTTATAAATTCAGCACAGCATGGGGAGCATATGGCTCCAAAAATCATTGTTGACATGGCATAGTGTTGTATTGGCTGATTTGGATCACCGTTGCGTCACAAAAATCGCTGCGCCTGCTGATCAGCTGGACGAATGTTTACCTGTGAAAACATTTCACGAATGTCGGCTGCAACTGCGACTTTACCTTGTCGGAACTTGAAGAGAATGCTAAGTAGTGGTTTTGCTTGCTCGGGACCTTTAAGAAGTTTTGAATTCAGAGATGTTCCAGAAGTTGTGGTGGCGGCGTCAAACACGATTCGAAGTTTCCAGGTTTCTGAACAGATTGCACGCCGAAATGTGGCAGATACCAAACTGGCTGCGACGAATTTTGTAGTTCATCATCTGAAATTTTTCTGACATAATTTTTATTGAAGTATTTTTCCATTTCTTGACAATATTTTTCGCCAAACTTGGGATCACGATCCATCCTTTTCTCGATACCAAGAAGTCTGCTTTTAGCAATTTCAAAGCTGCATGGTAGTTTGGGCGGAAACTGTTTCCAGAGTAGTCCAGTTTCATATCTATTGCCAACAAGCTTAGTGGTACTTTCCATAATACGACGAGCTGCCTTTTCATTTTCTGGTTCTAATGTACCTGGCAAAGAATTCACTCCATAGTTATCAGCTTCAAAATACTCGGAAATCATTGCGTTTAACTGTTGCAAAGAGTAGTCTTCACGAATATGGAGCATGATTGAAGGCTGAAAATTTGATATTTATTTCTTAGCAGATATTTCTAAGCTGACCCTTGATCACGATTCAGTTGTTACCTTCTCTCCATACCATTGCAGCGTTAAAGGCTCCAGCTGTCCCTTTAGGCCAAGTGATGTTTTCCTTTTGGTCCATATAGCATTACCGGCAGTATTTAAAAAATTTGGCTACACGTAGTGTGCGGCGTACTGCAGTTTAACATTTTGTGTACTGAATTTGAAACCGGTGTGGGTAGTTCCTTTGTTCTAAGTTCGTGCAGACATTTATGATGGTAGCGGCCGCATCCATTAATTCCACAAACCCGTTCATACCTACAGTATGAAGCTCTATGACCCTGTCTTAAACACGAAAAGCACAGATGTTGACTTTTTACCTTTTTCCACCTATCTTCAAAGGCGAGTGTCTGACAGAATATTTCACAATCTGCAGTAAGATGATTTGCGCCACAGTCATTGCATTTCCTGCTTCGATTTGGTGTATTTTCTTCGACATGCATTATTCGTTTAGGCTGCAAATGACCTTTTGTTGCTACAAGTCCAGATGGTGGCATTAAGCAAACAATTCTGTCCAGTTCACTTAACCATATAGAGAAGTCATTAATTGTTGGGTATGGACTTATTCCAGCTGCTCGTCGTGCCCATTCGAATTGATTATTTTGTGGCAGCTTACTCACTAATTGTTCCAAGAGTGCAGGGTTCGCCAGATGTTGTTGACTGTTGGTCGTTACCAAAAACGAAACAATATTCCTTACCTTTGTCGAAAATTCTACGACCTGATCCAATCTCTGTTCGCTTATCACTGGAAAATGTTGTACTTTGGCTAGCTGCGCCCGAATAAGTAACTCCGGCCTTATGGATGGACTAACATTGAAGCCACTGTTTCTTTAGCTGGTCCTATCGAACATTTTTGAAGACGCATGAGGTTCTGTCGATTACTATACTTGAACGTTTCTGTGGTATCTCTAAAATTTGCATGAAACAGTGGCCATTCTTCAGCGCTTCCTGAAAATACGGGTAAGTCATAAATTTTGCTTATGGATTCCTGTTGTGCCGGAACGATAGCATAGGCTTCGGCTTCTGTTGACGGTGTCATCACGGCATCTGTTCTTTGTTGTGTCACATTAACTTCTCTGCTGGGAATTTGTTGACGAAGGGATTGAAGCTCTCTTTGATTATCCGCACTACTTTTCTGAAACTCTTTGATGGACGTTTTCAGCGCGTTAAGACTAGCTCTCAAATTAGACATTTGGTCACTATTGGTGTTTGGTTGCGTACCTAGTTGAGCTGCACCTTCCATGATGGTATTATTTAGCAGATTTTCTTCCTCACTGTCACTCTGCGATGATGAATTTTGTGCGCTTCTTAAGATGTATCTGCTCATTTACCTACATTGCACTGGCGTGGCAGTTCGACCTGGCGTGGCGACAATTCTGCTAGTATAGCGGGTTGGGAACGTAACCGTACTGTCGTGACTTTATAACGATTTTGTTGCAAAGCTTCGTGAACTCAGTACAAAAATTTGGCACCGTAACGGAGCTCACGTGACTTGCGAGGCTTCTGGTATGGCGGCTTGGCAACGTAACTGTTTCTCGCGACTTTATAATGACTTTGTTGAAAGCTTCGTCAATTCAGAACAAAAAATTTGGCAACGTAACGGAGCTCACGTGACTTGCGAGGCTTCTAGTATGGCGACTTGGCAACGTAACTGTTTCTCGCTACTTTATAATGAGTTTGTTGCAAGCTTCGTCAACTCAGAACAAAAATTTGGCACCGTAGCGGAGCTCACGTGACTTGCGAGGCTTCTGGTATGGCGGCTTGGCAACGTAACTGTTTTCTCTTGACTTTATAATGACTTTGTTACAAGCTTCGTCAACTCAGTCAAGAAATTTGGCAACATAGCGGAGCACACGTGATTTACGAGACTTTTGGTATGGCGGCTTGGCAACGTAATTGCGTTTTGGTTGCGGCGCAGCTGCTGTCTTTTGCTCCAAGCGGTATCCTACGTTTTCTCAGTGGCTCTGCTTCGATATTTTCCGTTCAACGTTACACCGGATTTTAAGAACACTAAATTTATACCCCGACAGCACACAAAAATGTGAAAACTAGTGTAAATGTTTATGCAAAAATAAAGAAAGACCAAGTGTTAATATTTAACAAATTGAAAGTTTATTTTAAATGTTGAATGAATGAATGAAATGAAATGTTTCACATTTGTGAATTTTGTGTGCTGTCGGTGTCGGTTGCTTTTGCGAACTGAACTCGTTGATTTTAAATGTCGTAGACATGGTTGAATAATTAAAATTTCGTTTTTTAACGTTTGCCTTTGCTCTCGTTCTTACAGGATGCACTCGCTAATAGAGGCTACTGTGTTACCTCATTAACATCCATTAATCTTAAGTATAATTATTTTACTTACCTGCGTTTTCTACAAAAAATGCAAAAATTCTTGAAAGTTGGCCCAAAAGGTGATTTCTTGAAATATTTGCTTATGAGTTTTCTAGTTATACTTCATTATTTTTTAAAATATTTCCCAACATTCAAAAGAGTTGAAAATTAGCATACTTTATGACTAAGAAAAGATCTTTTAAAATAAAATATGTTCAATAACCTATCTTTTAAAATGTTTGCTCTATAAAACGGTATTTATCGATAAAACTTCGTAAAAAATTAAAATTTGGTAAAATATTTTGGAAAATAAAAAGGATAATTTTGTACTTACAAAAATATACTTTTTATTTAACCATTATTATGCCGGATTCCGTGTTTTATAACCTGTTTAAAGGTCATAAAAATGCTATTTATTTTCATTTCAAAACCAGGTTTCAACTGGTTTTTGTAATTGTGATAAGCCGATAGCCCAAGCTGCTAGTGCTTTTAATATTCATTGTAAATTTATTTTATAACCAGTAAGAATGGTCAATTCTTCAGATTGAATTTCACAAAGGTCACCAAGCTTAAAATACAATTTTTAATAGGAAATAAAAGTATTTTTTATGTAAAAATTGTGTAGACAGTTTTTGAAAAATCGTTTAAAATAGAAAACATTGATTCTCCAACATGAAATTTTGGGAATGCATTAAGAATAAATGCTTTAATACGACAATGTTTTCAAAACGCCAAAAAATAGTGGTTGGCTGACCATGAAAAATGTGAATGAAATTTTTAGTAGCCAAAAAAAATTAAATTTTTTTGAAAGTGTTAGCAAAATAGTGCACCAAAAAGAAGACCAATTCAAGATCTCTGAAATAAATCTTAATAATTTTTTTGTAAGACTTACGGTTTTGCAGATATAGTTATTTGACTACATGTCCTATTCACAATTTTTGATAATTTTTTTAATTTTCCACTGTGTATAACTTGCAAAAAAAAATTTATAAAAAGAAAAAAATGCAAATATTTTTATTTTTTAAAGCACTATCGAAGTGCAAAATTTGAAAAAAATCGTCGTCATCAAAATCCATTTTTGGAGAAAAGCGTCCGATTTGACATGGAATTACCGATATGTGCGTGTATGTGTCTGGGAAAAATACTTCTTAAACAATTCGATAATTTTAATTAAAAAAGTACAATTTGTCTATTTGTAAAAAGAAAAATTTAAAAGTGTGTCTTTAAAATTTAAAAGTAAATTTAAAAAGTGTGTGTTTGATAATTTACCCCCCCCCCCCCCCAAGATTTTTCCCAGATCCGCCACTGGCCACAATATCTGTTGAGCACCAAATTCCCAAATCGTGTTTTCAGCCATCTTGGCGATGTCAATTGGCCACCTCGGAGCTGCGATTTTACGCTTTAGGACTTTTTTTTTGTGGGGAACCGTGAAAGACCGATGTTATGCCAACAATCTTGAAACGATTCAAGCACTAAAAAAATGAAATTTTATCCATGTATTATAGCATGGAAAAAATTTAATTTTGTTCATTTTATAAAAAAACTCATAAAAAACTTTTATTTGGCCCACCCTGTATGTACGTACAAACTATAAAAAGCACAAACCTACACACGCATGATAAAAATGTTGACACAAACAAAAACATCAAAATGCAAACGTAAGATTGTGTGTAGCAACGATTACGATGCGAGTGCGCACATGTTCGAACATACAAAAGCAGCGGCAGAATCTAACTTTATGCTGACGATTGAATAGAGAAAATCACTGATCAGAAATTGCCAAACGCGCCTAAAGAAGTTATCTCTTCAAAAACAAAGAGAATCTGTGTGTTTAGAGATGAGATTACAGCTACAGCTGATCAATAAAAATAGTTTCTACTTGTATTGTATTCGTTAAATCGAATGACAATGAAAAATTTGAATTCGTTATATAGAATAGTCAATGAAGAGATTTTGCCGTTCGTTATATTGGACATTTGTTAAATCGGGTATTCGTTATATTGGACGTGTACTGTATATGGATTGACGTTTTTATCATACAAATCCAGTGAAATAAAAAATATGTGTTATCCTTAAGTTTCAATATATTTTCTTCATTTATATACATAATATTTTAATAAATATATAATAAAGTGTGGTGGGCACAAAAATAAACTTTTATTTTATTCAAATATTTTTTATTTATATTTTATTTTTTTGAATATATTTTTTTTGAACTATAGTCAACAAACACAATTTTATATCTAATTTAAAATACAAAATTTTTGATTAATAAAAATTGACAATTTTGAAATCTTAAATAATAATTTTTTTAAAAATAAATGTGTGAGTGAATATTATTAAAGTTGTATGTTGTTTTGTATGTTGTGATGTCGGTGTTTATATGTGGTGGTATTGAGTCACCACATTATTCCCCCTCCCTTCTGAAAAATTTTGGTCGTGTTGGCTAATAGGTTGAAGTGTACTTTTTTAGTATTTTTATGTTTGGTTGAATGTGTCTGTGCTGTTTCGGTGTCTAAGGTGGCGGGCTTAATCCTATCAATGTTGACTGTTATGTTAGTGTTATTTTTACGAATTGTGAAGTATTTCGGTGTTCTCTCAATAACTTCGAAGGGACCATCGTACGGCTCTTGTAGTGTTTTACGAATTGTGTCATTACGGACAAAGACAAAGTTACAAGTACTAAGGGCTCGAGGTATATATTGTTGAAAGTTAGTGCTGTGATGCGCAATGTTTGACTTTTGATCTTCTACGACCTCTTTAAGTTTGGACAAGGTGTCCGACGAATTAAAGTTCTGACTGCTGTGGATTACTAGTTTTTGTGGTAGCCTGAGTGTTTGACCAAAAACCATTTCAGCTGGTGAAGCCTTAATATCTTCTTTGGCCGTGGACCTAAGTCCTAGAAGAACTAGTGGCAACTCTGTGTACCAATTTGTGTGGTTGTTACTCGCTATTAGAGAAGTCTTAAGTTGGCGGTGAAATCGTTCTACAATCCCGTTAGCTTGTGGATGATAAGCAGAAGTGGTAATGTGTTTGCTTCCTAGTGTCTTAACGAAGTTTCGAAATGTTGTGGACGTGAATTGAGGACCTCGATCGGAAGTAATTTCCAGAGGAACTCCAAAACGTGAGATGTATTCCTTTTGAAGTGTATCTACGATAGTACTGGCGTTGGTCTCTTTAATTGGATACGCTTTGGGCCAACGTGTGTTTCTGTCAACTAAGGTAAGTAGATATCTATAACCTTTAGATATTGGTAAAGGGCCAACTAAATCAACGTGAATATGCTCAAAACGACCGGGTGGTATGTCTATCTTGTGTGGGATTGTCTTTGTGTGTCGATGTATTTTAGCTCGTTGGCATCTAACGCATTCTTGTGACCATTTGTTGATTTGTGTGTTCATTTTGGGCCAAAAATATCTTTGTGTTATGAGTCGTCGAGAAGCTCGTGTACCTGGGTGTGAAATATTATGTAATTGTTCAAAAATTTGTTTGCGTAATGTTTGTGGAATGTATGGACGTGTTCCTGAACTTGTTTGTTCGCACCAAATTTTAATGTTAAGTATTGGAATGTGTATTTGTTCGAATTTGTAAGTGTGTTTATTTAGTATCTCTTGTAGTTCTGAATCTGTATTCTGTTCTTTGTGTAGAGTTCTGAGGTTAATCTCAGAGGTTGTGAAAGCCTCTATCTCAACTCTTGAAAGTGCATCCGCTACGGTGTTTTCGGTACCTTTAATGTGTCTGATGTCGTTGGAAAATTGTGCAATGAATTCTAGGTGTCGTGTTTGTCTTGGGCTTCTCTCTGTTTTTGAATGTAATGCTGAAGTAAGTGGTTTGTGATCTGTGTATATAGTAAATGTTCGTCCCTCTAAATAGTGTCTGAAGTGTTTAATGGTAAGGTAAATTGCTAAAAGTTCGCGATCAAACGTACTGTATTTTGTCTCTGATGGAGATAATTTCTTTGAAAAGAAAGCTAGTGGTTCTGTTTCCTGATTGTGTTCTTGTTGCAAAACTGCACCGATAGCAGTGTTAGATGCATCCACAGCGATAGAAAGTTTTGCTTTGCTATTAAAATGATTAAGTAGCACTTCCTTAGTAAAACTTTCTTTTATCGTTGCGAATGCTTCTGTTGTGTTTTCTGTCCATGTTAAGTGTTTGTCCTTTGTTTTTAATGCTGAAGTTATCATATCGTAAATTTGTGTAAGTGTGTGTGCTAATTTTGGAATGCATCTGTGGTAGTAATTAATCATCCCGATGAATTTCTGCATTTGTTTAACTGTTTCTGGTTTTGGATAGTTAACAATGCATTGAATTCTATCGGGAGATGGTTGTATGCCTTTGTCTGAAATGTCATAACTTAAAAAATTTATTCTGTCTACACCGAAAATACATTTGTTTGGTTTGATGTTTAGTCCGTAATTGTCTAGTCGTTCAAAAACTAAATTTAGATGTTTAACGTGTTCTTCTTCTGTCTCGCTGGCCACAAGAATGTCGTCGAGGTATACAAATACGAAGTCTAGTTCTCGTAATACTTCGTTGATAAATCGTTGGAATGTTTGAGCTGCATTTCTTAAACCGAATGGCATTCTCAGAAACTCAAACATTCCGAACGGTGTTGTAATCGCGGTTTTATGTATGTCTTGTGTGGCCATGGGGATTTGGTGGTATGCTCTAACTAGGTCTAATTTTGAAAATATATGTTTATTGTGTAAGTCTATAGATAGGTCGTGTATGTGTGGTAGAGGGTAGCGGTCTGGAACTGTAATGGCGTTTAGTCTTCTATAGTCACCACAGGGTCTCCAGTCGTTCACATCTTTTTTGGGTACTAGATGTAGTGGAGAAGCTGACATGGAGTCTGAAGGACGGCAGATACCTGCTTTGATTAAGAAATCAAATCCCTGTTTGGCAATTTTGTATTTGTTGGAGTCAAGGCGTCTTGGTCTAGAAAAAGGTAACTGTCCTTCTGTAGTTATGTGGTGTTCTGTTTTGTGTTTAACTGGTTTCTTGTAGTCGGGTTCTGCTATTAGTGATGGGTAATTTTTGAGTATATTTGTATATTTGTTGTCTAGTGTAATTAGTTTGGGTAGTGATGTTTCTGTAAATGCTGTGATTGCGTTAACTGATAGTTGTGTAAGTGGATCAATGAGTTTCTTGTGTTTTAAGTCTATAAAGAGTCCATATTTCGTAAGGAAATCTGCTCCTATGATGGGTCTTGTAATGTCTGCTAGTATAAATGTAAAAGGGAAATCGCGTCTTAGTTTTAAATTTACGTTGAGTAATTTCTTGCCGAAAGTTGAGATTGTGGTACCGTTAGCTGCTGTTAGAATTAAGTCTGAATTTTTCTTGTGGGCTTTGAATTTATTTACTGGAAGTACGGAAACTTCTGCTCCACTGTCTATCAAAAAGTTTATATGATTGTCGTTATCGTAAATAAAAAGGCGGCGTGTGAGTATTGTTTGACTTCCATCATTAGCCGTCGCAATGATGGAGTCACTTAGTTTGTTGAGTTATGTTGTGTTGTGTTGTGTTGGGTGTCGTTTTGACCGAATGAGCATGGTTGTTCGCATTGTCTAGCTGCCCTTCCGAACCTAAAATGGTATCTACATACCCAGTTGGCAGGTCGTTGTCGTGACACACTTCTTGACGGGGATCTACGTCTTGAAAATCTTCGAAAATTAGTTTCTCTCGAGTTCGAACGTGAATTATTCCGGTATCGTTCGTTTTTAATTCTTGGACCTCAATTGCTAATTTGTTGAAACTTTCTAGAATTTTCGACGTTGTTTCAGCAAACGATTGCGTTATCATCGCAAGCTCGGAGTTTTGGGTGTTTTTTGTCATGCGCTGGGCATTATTGCCAAATGAAGCGACTTCGGATTCTGACATAACTTCCCACAAATTGTCAGCTAGTTTCAATAGTTCCTCTAGCTCTCTATGACCAGATCCGGTCAAAGCAATATTAAGGCTTTTGGGGAGCTTGCGAAGCCAAATTTTATAAATTAAGTCGCTATCGACTGTAGTACCGGCTAACATAATTAGTGACCTATAAAATTGAGATGGCTTTTGGTCACCCATCTCGGTGCCAGACAAGATTTTGTCGAACCTCTTGGCTTCACTTAAAGAGTGTCGGTCAATCAAGGTCCTCTTTAAGCCTTCATACAAATTTGAGGATGGAGGTTTCTGTATGAAGTCTAGCACTGTTATAATTACCTCTTGAGGTAGAGCGGTTACGAGGTACTCATACTTTGTCTTGTCAGTAGTGATTCCTTTTGCCTGAAATTGTATTTCTGCATGGGCGAACCATGCGTCGGGACAAGTGGTCCAAAATTGTGGCAATTTTACTGACGTTGCTTGTACTTCAGGATGCATTGGTGCATCAAATGGATTGACAAGATCCGCTTGGAGTTGTATGAGAGGGCGATGGTCACCTTCGCCGAAATGAGAGAGATGTGAGAGAGGGTTAGAAGTATGTAAGGGAGTGGGGGGTTGTCTGGGGTGGGTGAGGTACTCATCGTGTACCTCAAAATGTGTCTCCTAAAGTGTTTTTCCTAAAATGTGTTTCCTAAAATGTGTTTCCTAAAATGTGTTTCCTAGTGCAGTGGAGTGCCTACGGATGTAAGACGATAAGTTTCTTCCGACCCTATCGTCTTACAAACGTTTTAAAATCTACGGTGTGTGCCTCGTGCGAATCTAAATTAAAAAGCAACCTGTGAAAAAAATTTTATAACATGTCAAAAAAAAACTTACAAAATTTTATACAATTTTTGAAATAATAATAAAAAAAATTAATATGCCAATTTTGTTATTATTGCTGTTGTTGTTGTTGTTGTTGTTTTTATTATTGTTGTTGTTGTTCTTCTTAATTTTGCTGCTGCTGTTGTTATTGTTGTTTTTGTTGTTGTTGTTGTAAATTATTTTGCTGCTGTTGTTGTTATTTTTGTTGTTGCTGCTGCTATATATTATTGCAGATTTCCAGACTGAAACGCCAAAGCAAGAGGTGACTGGACAAAATATGTATTAATGAGCGGTAGAATATGCTCGCAGTGGTTTTGTAGCCACAGAAACAGTGGTATTAAAAGAAGGTCTACTCGAAGATTTTGCACACTCACTGGAGCCACATTTGCTTTCACTGTGTATGCCTACCAAATTGCATAGGGAATTCTAGTGTTTTATAGTGACTACACCGTGTGCGTAGAAGAAAAAATATTGACACCTGCGCAAGCTCGCATACTCAAGCTAATTGCAAATCATATAAAAAAATCGTTTGGGTTAATTGTGAGTTTTACTTAATTTGTAAATGATACATTTATTTAATTATTATTATTAATAAAGATCTTTATTAATATATTAAAACAAAAATAATAAATTTTTACAATTTTCCCAAAACTTTCTGGTTTGTTCCTGCAATCATATTTTTGTTAAAATGTCAGCATTTTCACGACATAAAAATAATATTAAGAAATCTGTCAATTTAAATGCGAATAACGGGCTTCTACATAGTTTGAACACTTGACATTTGTAAGAATTTTCGAACTTCTAAATGCGCATTTAAAACTCAGTCTGAACATAGTATTACACACTAACATTTTCGAATTTGACCACCAGCTTGATTTAAAATTTTCCTTGAGTTTTGCTTAAATTGACTGTGGCAATTTGAGCGTGGCAAAAAATATTAAATTTTTAGTGTTCTCAACATTTACTTTATTTATATTTATTTGCTTTTGCATTTTTATAAACTTTTTACAAATAACGTTTCAAATAACAACCATACTAATTGCACAAGAATGCTGCATCGTATGAAGAATTCTTATCAGTTATTTAAAATGGCATGGCAACTTTCCCTGCAAGGCATGCCTAACTGAAACTCCAATACAATCACAACATTTGCAGCAAAAACTAACACATTCTCAGTTATTTCACACTTGTCAACTTTGTCAGAATGAGACAACAATATAAACATTAAATTGCGCAGCAAACAAGCTGAGGGTGTGAAAAAAACTTTAAGAGGTGCAAGTGTAAGTCACGCAATAAATAATATCCTAAAATAACCAAATTGAATGATAGTGGCCGTGGCGCAGTGGGTAGAATATGGAACTTATATGACAGAGGACCGTGGTTCAAATATCGCATGAGGCATAAAGATTTTCAATTGTGTTTAGTAAATAAAATATAGTTCAAAAAGTGATTAAAAATAGATAAAAAATAAACACATCATTTCTTTCTAAAGAAAAGCAAGATTTCCTTTCTAGAACATGGTTGAATAAATAAGGTTGTCGCATGGGTGAGAGCGAGTTCCCATAAATGTCAAATCGAAGTTGACATCTCATACAAAATCTGAAAACGAAAATTAATAACATGAAAAGCCGTTGAAGTTGTTGTTGTTGCTTTTCATTGATTTTGACAATTATGGGTACTGAAAAGAGAGTACGATCAGCCACGAGACAACCTTATTTATTCAACTATGTTCTAGAATAAAAAATAACAGCGTTGTTCTGGGGCTTTGTTTTTTTATTTTCTTTAAATATTTTACTAAAATTTATCTTTTGTAAATACTACCCATTAATAAAAAAAGAAAAAAAAACATTTCTAAACAAAATGACAAGAAAAAAATTTGGCTTTATTTGGTGAAGGGTTTGAACCCGCGCATGTTTGCTTTAAAGGCCAGCGCTCTAACCACTACACTATGGCGGAAAGGTTTTGCGAGACGCTAACTGCGTACTTAAGTAAACAGCTGAGTTTGTTATGAAATTCTTTACGGAATTTGTTGTTAGTGTGAGCAGAGCAGCTGTGTTCGGCAAGACATTGAAATACTTGCGTAAGAAAGAGATATGAAATCACACTTATACATGAGTTTTGGTTAGATTTTTCACATTGCCCTTAACAAACTGATAGAAACTTTGTTCTACAGGCTAACCGAAATTTCTGACAGCACTAGTGGTTAAATAACGAATCATTTAACCAGTACTTGTCTTGCAGGTTTATTTCATTCTTCAGGGGCTTTCACATGGACGTACATGTCATCCGACTTGGGCATGTCCGACGACATGTACGATCGTTTGAAAGCAAATGAGACGGTCGGACCGACATGTCGGAAGAAAATCAAAAATTTTTGATTTTTCTGCTGGTCGGTCCGACATGTCCGACGTGTGAAAACACGGTCTTATGCAAAGCGAAAAAGGTTTTTTACTTTGGTTTTTACCGATGTGTTACGCTCGAGAGTCTGCAAAAAATGAAGTCGTCGCACATGTCCGATCGTTTGAATGATCAAACAAATATTCCCGTTAGTTGGTCGTCGTACTATGTCGGCTGACATGTACGTTCGTCTGAAAGCCTCTTTTCACTCTGTTTTGTAAACAAACTTTAAACGAATAAATACAATGCAAAGAACAAAGTATGAGGAATACCAAATATAAAGGAAGTACGAAATAGTACTTGGTACCATTTGATTTGTATGAAAATTTCATATAAACTAGATGGTACCAAGTACGTTCCATATTTCGTATTTCTTAATATTTGGTATTCCTCGTACTTTCCTCATTGAAATGGTGTATTCCTTATGTATTTTCTGCATCTCATGCGTAAACAAACTTCCCAGCTAGACAGATCTAAAGTAGTTACAAACACAATGAAACAAAATTTGGTGTTCACTAATACACTCTTAAATTTTGATGTCATGTTAAACAAGGAAAGTTGTATGTGTTTACATAGCTTGCTTCTTTACGCAGCAAACAAGCTGAGAATGTAAAAAAAGAAGCGAAAACACTTTAAGCGATGCAAGTGTAAGTCACGCAATAAAATAATATCCTAAATGATCAGTTTCAAACATAATGTCCGTGGCGCGTTGGGTAGAATGCGCAGCTTATGTGGCAGAGACCGCGGTTCAAATACCGTCCGACACGGGAAGGTTCTCATTGAATTTAATTTAATAAGTTAAAACATATATATGTAAAATACATTAAAGAGAAATATGATTATTAAAAATGGCCAAATTCCTTTCTAAATAAACGCAAGTTTTCCTTGCTAGAGTAAAAAATAATAGCCAATATATGAGAGATATTTTTTTTATTTTCTTTAAATTTTTTGCCTAAATTTACCTTTTGTAAATATTACCTATTAATAAAAATAACAAAAAAACACTTCTAAACAAAATTATAAGAAAAAAAAAATTTGGTTTTATTTGGTGAAGGGTTTGAACTCGCGTTTGTTTGCGTTAAAGGCCAGCGCTCTAACCACTACACTATGGTGGAAAGGTTTTGCGGAACGCTAACTGTGTACTTAAGTAAACAGCTGAGTTTGTTATGAAATTCTTTACGGAATTTGTTGTTAGTGTGAGCAGAGCAGCTGTAGCTTTTTGCAATGGTTAAAACATATGTGGCAGACAGAGACGCCAGATCACACGGATAGACAAAAACATGGTATAATAATACAAGGTAGCATTGACAGTTGCTTGGGAAATCATATACTGTCAAAAAATATACTCAAAAAGAGAGCGCTCACAATCCGCCATTGAAAACACAAGCAATGTTGAAAACGTTGAAGTGAAAAAAACAACAACCACAGCAGCTGCTGATGTATTTCCACAAAAAGCTGTTTTTGACAGTTTATGTTTTCCTGTTGAAGAGAAAATAAGCACTTGTCAATGCTACCATGTATTATTATACCATGGACAAAAAGGCGTTAGGTTTTTCCCAACGCTAGAACAAACCTAACGTAATTTGTATGGAGAGTTTTATATGACCTAACGCCTTTGGCGTTAGGTATATGCCATATACAGGGTGTTTTTTTTAGAGGTATAGAACTTCGAATTGAAATAAAACACAAGAAAATCGTTTTAATGTCCATCAATTTGGCTTTATTGGAAGGATAATTTTATGCCATTAATGTTTAAATATGATTTCGGGCATGTGGCCGCCGCGGCTGGCTCGAATAAAGCCAATTCTACAGGTCCAATTTTCAACCACTTTTTCGAGCATATGGGGCCGTATGTCGGCAATAACGCCACGAATGTTGGCCTCCAAGTCCCCTAACGTTTCTGGTTTGTTGGCGTAGACGAGCGACTTCACATATCCCCAAAGAAAATAATCCAATGGTGTCAAATCACACGATCTTGGTGGCCAATTGACAGGTCCATTCCGCGAAATTATGCGCTCATGGAATATTTCCTTCAATAAATCGATTGTGACGTGCGCTGTGTGTCATGTAGCGCCGTCTTGTTGGAACCACAACTCATCCACATTCATGCCATCCAATTCGGGAACAAAATAGTCGATTATCATGGCTCTATACCGGTCTCCATTAACGGTAACTGACTCTCCAGCATTATTTCGGAAGAAGTATGGCCCAATGACTCCACCAGCCCATAGAGCACACCAAACAGTCAGTTTTTGTGGATGTAATGGCGTCTCAAGGATCTCATGTGGATTCTCTTCACTCCAAATGCGGCAATTTTGCTTGTTGACGTAGCCATTCAACCAAAAATGAGCCTCATCACTGAACAAAATTTTGCGATGAAAATCAGCATCGAGATCAATCTCATTTTCGGCCCATACACCAAAATCACGACGCATTGCATGGTCTCGCGGCTTTAATTCTTGCACAAGCTGAATCTTGTAAGGTCGCAAGCCAAGATCTTTGCGCAAAATCTTCCATAAAGTTGATGGACAAAGCTCCAATTGCTGTGCACGGTGGCGAATCGATTCATTCGGGTCCTCTTCAACATTTTGCTCTACAGCGGCAATTGTTTCTTCGGTGCGCACTGTTTGACGTCTCTGCGGATGCGTATTATCACATAGAGTAAACGTAGTGCGAAAACGACCCATGGTTAACCGAATTAATTGCTCTGATGGACGATTATGTCGACCATAAAATGGACGGAGCTTGCGGTAAACTTCGCGAACTGAACCATTATTTTCGAAATAAATTTGCATGATTTGCAAGCGTTGTTCTTTTGTCAACCTGTTCATGATGAAATGGCAAACCAAACTGAACATAAATGACATTAGAGTTGCCAGATTTGACCACAAAATGCCAGTTTTATCTCTATTCGAAAAACAAACCCCTAAAAAAAACACCCATTATATGGAAAGGATAGAAATAAAATGGTTCTAGTATAAAAGATTAGTACTTCGTATTTAAATAATAAAAACGTATCCAAAATGGTACAAACGTACGTACTTGTGCAACCTTGAATAAACTTAAAAGTATGAAATTCGTTTTTATGGAACGTTGTGCCGTGAAAATTTTATTATTAAAAATTAAGCTTGAGATAAGAAATGGATCGTAATAAAATACCGTCTCGTGGATCAAAAGGAAAAGTTGCCACTAATCTTATTGGTGGTGAACTTTATGCACTTGGAAATAAAAGTTCTCGCGATGATTGTAAATCAAAGATATTTACGCTTAAAGGATCATGCTCAGCTAACACTGATCGCAAGCGTGAATCGTCTTCTTCACACTGTAATTCAAATAAGAAACTGAAACCAAATGTACCTTTGTCGAATATTTTGGATGAGGTCATGTGTAATACAATTGCAATGGATTCATGGGATCAGAAAATTATTGAAAGTGAACCTTACGAGAGCATTGCAACTATATACTCTGACATTGATGTCAGTGATCAATCCAAAAGTGCATTGTGTGTCATAATTAAAATGTTAGTTCTTTCACCCACTCGGTCGAGATCAGATGATGTTATTTACTTGTTCATTACATACATAGCAAAAATACGTCCAGATTTGTTTACCGATGAGATTATAAATGGCCTGGTGTCTACTCTGCGTCGTGATTCTACACAAGCAAATAAAATTAAAACCAATTGCAACATACCCATCTTAACAACTAATATATTATTACGTTTTTATACTGATAAGGTGCACTGGCCGGAAATATTTATGCGCTCATATGTAGATGATGCTATTAACGAACGATTTTGGGTTGATAATGAATATTGTTCCTTGTTCAGTAAGAATATTTGTGCCGTTTTTGGAACACGTATTCCATCTAAATTTTTTTTGCAACCCGATGGAAGCACAAGCTTTTCTTTAAGTAGTTTACAGCACTCAAGTCATGTTATGAAAATGGACGATAATTTGTCAGGTCGAGATATTCCTAACACAGAACATTGTACACGAATGAACTTTGGAGGTCTTGATATAAAATACTCTGTAAAGAATAGATATATAGCTTGGTTGGATAATATTGAAAAATACATAATTGAATCAATTAAAGAACAACTGAACAAGCGTCAATCTCAAGATTGTTACACTCGTAATTTCCTCAAGTTTCTATGTTCAACTTCTGGACTTACGGAAGTGAGATGCATATCAATATCTCGTTTGGAGTTGTGGATTCATAATGGAAAACTTATGAAGTCTGCTCAGGAGTTATTGGTTTATATATGTTTTAATATAAACGGTTCCTGTCCCAAGGATCAAGAAGTTTTGGCAAGTTTGGTCAAAATGCGCCTCAAAACAAAACCTCTGATAAGTATGTACCTGGTATGCTTAAAAGAAGTGATAATTCTGCAACCATCTATTGCCCCAGTTATACTTAAATTGGTTCTACAAAATGAGTTATCAAATGCTCGAAATCCGAACAACATGGGAATAATAGGTATGTTTAAATCATATATCTTATTTTAGCTAATCTAATCTTAGCCCTAAAAGAAGAGTTAAATTTTTTTTCTGTTACTCTGCCAGCGAATACAAATAAAACCAGTAGAAAAAGCGATCATCCCAAGGTAGCTCATACCCATTCACTTCCAAATGCCATATATTTTTTTATAGAGCTGCTACGTAAAGGGTATTAATCCCTAAGTCACATCTTTGAGCACGTAAGAAGTGATAAGTAAAGAATCCGAGTACCTTCTTTTGGCAATGAATAAAAGATATGGATGTCGATATCGACATGGATACAGAATTGATATAAAATTATAATAATACACTACTCATTTCAGCCCTTGAAAAGACTTTGACCGAGCGTCTTATGATAAAATTATGTTGTGCGTGTTATTAAATGTTTGGGTACGCTTACGATTTTTGGGGCGCCACGATTTGAAAGTGTTTTTTTTTTTTGTTCAAAACAGCAAAAAAATATGATTGGCCGAACAAAAAAATCGATAACTCAACTAATTATAGAGTTATCGATTTTTAAATTTTTTTTTCTTGCTAAAAGGTCTCTTAAAAAAAATATCTATATCTTCGACATTTTCAGAAAAATTACAAATAAATTATGTTAAAACATTATGTTGAATTTTATAAGCACTTTATTTATTTATTTATTTATTTGTTCCTATGTAATTCAAAAGCAACCTGGGCCATACATTCAAATTACAAGAAAATGTGCGATAACTTATAAAGAACTCGTATAATATTATAAAAAACTAGCTGTCCCGGCAAACGTTGTTTTGCCCAAACTTAATATTCGATGTTTCTACTTTTTCAATAGATGACGGTATAGTTTTGAAAGACAAACTCAATTACCACATTTTAGTCTATTATGACCAAACCGTTTGAAATATAACATTTTCATGTATTTGTGGGTGGTAAAACATATTTTTAGTAGTTTCCGACAGCAAGCAAACAAAATAACTTAGTATAATAATTTAAAAATTTATTTATAATACCAAATTTTAGTATAATATCAGCAAAATCTTCTGATATGTAGAGTTTTTATGATTTGTAGGCGGTAAAAGGGGGGTGTGGTAACCCAGTTTTAGTACAGTTGCCGACATTGAGCATAATTGTAGCCTAATACGGCGAAACCATCGTAAATATAGCATTTTAATTGATTTGTGGGCGGTAAGAGGGGGTGTAGCAACCCAGTTTTAGTACAGTTGTCGACAGTGACCAAACAAACTAAATTACCAAATTGTAGTCTAATACGACCAAAACCGTTGGAAATATAGCATCTTTATTGATTTGTGGGCGGTAAAAGAGGGTGTGGCAAATTTTTTCTACATAGTGTCCTTCCTTGGGCCAATACGAATCCACCACGCTCAAAATTGTAAAAATTGAACGACCCCTTATTGAGTTATGCGCGTACACACGGACGTCAGTCATTTTTTTATATAAGATATAAGTAAGAAAGAAAATAAAATACAATATTAATTAATAAGTAATATTAAAATACAATACAATATTACTTAATGTATATCTAATTAAAAACCAAACTAAAGACTAATACTATTTTCAGACTGAGTTTTAAATGCGCATTTTGAAGTTCGAAAATTCTTACAAATGTCAAGTGTTCAAACTATGTAGTAGCCAGTGTTGCCAGAACTTTTTTGAGAAAAGCGCGAGATTTAAAAAAAATATCGCCCAAAATCGCCCAATGAAAAAAAAATCGCCAAAAATCGCCATTTTTTCTAAGAAATTTATTATATTAGAAAAAACAAAACAAATTATATACATTTTTTTTCAAATAATATTGAGATCTGTTAATAGTATTAGATATTCTTATTTTCATATTTTTGAGATCTATAAAAAATAATAAAAAAGCTACTTCATTTCATACGAGAATTTTGATCGTTAAAGAACATTTTTTTAGAGACTATAACTTTTTAGAATTTTTCAATATGCAACTTTAAAAAAAAAACTTTTTACAAAAAACGTAGTTCCTTCAGCCATATTCTCTTCCTCCGTTTCGTCAATTCTCGAAGTATTGTTTAGTTCATACATTGATTTAGTTTATACAAGATGAATGCCAACTTACAAATATTGTCAAACATTTTTCCGCCTACGGCTGTCTTAATTTTGTATGCCGATTACCAAAATTCTTCACTTTCAGATGGCACTTTGTTTTTGAAAACATTGCTCCATGGAAATGTCAACAAAGATTAGTATTCGATTTCTTCTGCACGTCGCTCTTCAAGAGATAGATAATGAAGAGGGAGTTCACGGAAAGAAGGTCTTATATAGTTTAAACATCTTTCAGGACATAAAATAAAAGCATTTTCAAAAATTTCTAACAGTCAAGGTAATCGTTTTAACATTTCCTTGATTAAAACTATAATGAAATTCTGGCATCACTTAATTTGTGAATTTCTTCATGGAACTGATAATGAAATGTAAGGTCATTAATTCATTTATAATTGCTTTTATCCGCTAAAATTTTATTTAAGCTGAATGTAGCTAAATTATCAAAATTGAAATTTTTGACAATGTCTTCTTTTATAATTTTTGAAACAAGTCTTTGAATAAATGTTGTGATTTCAACGTAAGCTTGAAAAAATTCTACTTTTTCTCGTTGAAAATATGAATTAAGTAAGTGAGTTGATGTTTTGAAGAAACGGTCTCAAAAAAATAAGTATTTCGATATAAATAAATTATCGATAAGGGCTTGTGAGCTGTGTTCAGTCGCATTGTTAACAGTGTGTTCCAAACACTTAAAACAATTGTTATTTCATTTAATTGAAATTTTAAACACATTAGATGAGTTTATGAAAAAAGGTTGTTTTTACAAAAATCGCCCAAAAAATCGCCAGGCGATTTCTTAAAAATTTAAGCGCAAAAACAAGAAAAAAATCGCCCAATTGGCGATAAATCGCCCAATCTGGCAACGGTGGTAGTAGCCCTAAATGCGCATTTAAATTGATAGATTCTTTAATATGCGCCGAAATTATAGAAAAAATGTGATAACAAAAAAGGAATTACAGGAACGAACCACCAAGAAATTACAGCAAATTTTGGAAAAATATTAAGCAATTATTTAATTTTATAATTCTTAAAAACATATTTTTTAAGAATTATATTTTGACTTTATGCCAAATAATTCATGAAGTAACAGGTTGCTACAACAACAAAAGTTATTGGCAGAACAAACCGAACAGACTAGACCATGGTTTCGTCGGACGCTTCTCCGACTCATCAGTAGTCTCTGTGGTTTCAGCAGTCTTTTTTTTTTGTTTTTTTTTTTATTAAATGTAACATTTTTGTTTTATTCATTTTAAAATTATCTTATGGAAAAATAATTACAAATAAATTTTAAATTCATTTCTTATAAAAAAAGTTTTAAGTTTTATAATGTTACAAGGCATCCTAAGACGGAAATTAGTTCCGTGTATAAGAGGAGATGATAATGACATATATATATAAATAAATATCAATATTTTCTTATTAGATTATTTATCACAAATATGAGATCACAATTGTGCTGTTGAAAATTATCTTAAATTCAATAAGTAAAATTGTAATTTAGTTTTAAATGTTTGTATACTTTTGAGTTTTTGATGTCTTCTGGTAACGAATTGAATTGTTTAATTGAGCTGTGTTTGAGGCTTTTCAGTTGTCTGGATGGTCTGGCTCTAGGTATTTCGAAATTAAGCTTCTGACGCATGTTATGTTGGTGTATATTGTTTCTTGTTGTGAGTATTAGTTTTGATTTGAGCATGTTATTTTTGATTTTATATATGTACTAGCCTTTTCCCGGCGCGCGTTGCTGCACCCTGCAACTATATGGGAACATAATAGGTGTATTCAAAACTTTTCTTATACTCATAGTTTGACACCACTGTCATTTTCCACTGCCCGTTACAGTTTCCCAGTAGTTTTAATGTTCACAGAAAATGATTTATATTAATAGATAAGCATTTGAAAAACAGCTTGGTTTGTGCCTAAAAATATATTTATTGCGATAACTTTTGATCGGAAAGAGAAATTGGTATAATTTTTTCACATAAATTATTCTTTGAGCTTAACTATTATATAAAAAGAATAAAAACAACTTTTGAAAAAAATTAATTTCTTTAAAAAATCACTGGGGGTAGGATCATGTTTTTTGATGACAGAAACAGCTAATAATTTTTTTTGTAAAATTGGAATCATTTTTGCTATTAAACGCTATGTCATGTAAAAGGTAGTCGAAAATGCAATTTTGAGCTTTTATTATTTTAACAACAAAAACAACTTTTGTGTCATTTTTTGAGTAAAAAGTCAATATTTTGGACCTTTTTTGAAAGCAATATTAAAAATATATCCGCTAAGATAATGCTACCCTATAAATTGTTTTTATTAAGTGCTTAAATTGAGTTTATCAACGAAAAAAATTTGAATGAAATATATTCAAAAAGAACGGAGTTATTTGCATCGCAAGTAAAATATACGAATTTCTGATAGTTTTTTTGTTATTCTAAGGAAACGATGTTTTTAAAAAAAGACGTTGTACCAGAAGTTTTTGCAATTTTAAAGATATGTGAATGTTTTTGGTGTCAAAATAACAGGATTTCCTTAAAATTAATAAGTCGAGCATTTTCGCTTGAAAAAAATACGCCAGTTGTAAGATTTGCGTTACTTTTAAAGGGGCGGAAGAGGCGTGGTCAAAACTTAGTATGCCATAACCTAAGTTAGGATTCAAGTAATATGTGAGCCGAATTTGAGTTAAATCCGTTCAGCCGTTAAGATTTGTATAGTAGTCAAACAAACAGAAAATTATTTTTATTAATATAGATATAGATAAGCATTTGAAAAACAGCTTGGTTTGTGTCTAAAAATATATTTATTGCGATAACTTTTGATCGGAAAGAGGTATTGGTGTAATTTTTTCACATAAATTATTCTTTGAGCTTAACTATTCTTTAAAAAGAATAAAAACAACTTTAAAAAAAAATTAATTTCTTTAAAAAATCACTGGGGGTAGGGTCATGTTTTTTCATGACAGAAATAGTTAATAAATTTTTCTGTAAAATTGGAAGCATTTTTGCTATAATACGCTTTGTCATGTAAAAGGTAGTCGAAAATGCAATTTTGAGTTTTTATTATTTTAACAACAAAAACAACTTTTGTGTCATTTTTTGAGTAAAAAGTCAATATTTTGGACCTTTTTTGAAATAAATATTAAAAATATATCCGCTAAGAAAACGGTACCCTTTAAATTGTTTTTATTAAGTGCTTGAATTGAGTTTATCAACGAAAAAAATTTGAATGAAATTTATTGAAAAACAATGGAGTTATTTGCATCGCAAGTAAAATATACGAATTTCTGATAGTTTTTTTTGGTTATTCTAAGGAAACGATGTTATTAGAAAAAGACGTTGTACCAGAAGTTTGTCCAATTTTAAAGATATGTGAATGTTTTTGGTATCAAAATAACAGTATTTTCTTAAAATTAATAAATTGAGCATTTTCGCTTGAAAAAAATACGCCAGTAGTTAGATTTGCGTTACTTGTAAAGGGGCGGAAGAGGCGTGGTCAAAACTTAGTATGCCATAACCTAAGTTAGGATTCAAGTAATATGTGAGCCGAATTTGAGTTAAATCCGTTCAGCCGTTAAGATTTGTATTGTAGTCAAACAAACAGAAAATGATTTTTATTAATATAGATTTACATTTTTCTGCAAATATTAGTTGATTTATATCCATTTGTTTTGTGGTTTTGTAAAGTTCCCTTGTTGATATTGATGTTATTTTATTACATAATACTTTGATTGCCTTATTCATTAATCTGCCGATCTGCTCAACTTGAAATTTGCTGCAATTGCTCCAACTGCATATATTATATCGTATTCTGGAGAGAATATGACCTGAATAGATAAGTTTAGCTGCTGCCTCATTAATGATTCCAATTCTTTTTATGGCATTTATTAATGGTAGAACCGAATTTTTTATTTCTTTTATGTTGTAACGAAGCTCCCGGTCTTCCGGGTCTATAGCTGAGGTAAGCTCGCCGGGATTCCAAGGTCCGATACAAAATTTATAATAAAAAAATGTGAAACGTGCAGTAGTAGTGGGTTTTATTTTAAGTTGGGGTTTTTATTCCCTAGTTTTATTCCCTGGATGATGGGATTACTGCTGGTTTCGACCAGCAGTAGGTGTGGCTCGTGTCCGTCGGTGTATTGGTTTGTCTCCGTACCCCTATTTTACGCTCCTGCTTAAAGTGATCCTGATCTGACGACCCAGAGCACTGATACAAAACTCCTAAATATGGCTTACAATACTTCTCCTACTTATAGTGGTCCTGATCTGACGACCCAGAGCACTGATACGCTTCTGCTTAAAGTGATCCTGATCTGACGACCCAGAGCACTGATACAAACTCCTAAATGTGGCTTACAATACTTCTCCTACTTATAGTGGTCCTGATCTGACGACCCAGAGCACTGATACGCTCCTACTTAAAGTGATCCTGATCTGACGACCCAGAGCACTGATACTTCTCCTACTTATTTTTGGATCTAATGATCCCTACGCCTGACACTAGTCCTACTTAAGTGATCCTGATCTGACGACCCAGAGCACTGATACCTAATACGTTTAAACCCTAACTAGGTCCTGACTGTCCTTCCGTCCTATGTTGTCCACACCTTACCTGCTGGTAGCCTTCAGGTCCTTCTGCTCAATTCTTCAGCCCAGCGACCTTTTTCCTTTTTCAGCAACTTATTTGCACGTCTTGTGCGCTCGGTGGTCCCTCAGCAACTTATTTGCTTCTTCAGTTCTTCAGCAACTCTTTATTTAGGGCGTCTGCTCGTCTCCGTGGTTCCTCAGCAACTTAATATTTGCGGCCTTTGCCGGCTAGCATCAAGCTCGATCGACTCAATCGCATCGAGTGCTTTAATGTATTTGTTTGTGTGGGTGTTTGTTTGCTTCCCCTGCTTTCGCTTGCACTCAATTTCCGAACCTTGGTGTTTAAATTGCATTAGCTTGTGTCTGCTTGTTTGTGTGTCTGTTTGTCTCTCTGCTTTCGTTTGCACTCAATTTCCGAACCTTGGTGTTTAAATTGCATTAGCTTGTGTCTGCTTGTTTGTGTGTATGTTTGTCCCTCTGTTTTCGCTCACTATGTTGTTGCTCGATATTTGGCCGCATTGACCGTTTGCATTAGCTTGTGTCTGCTTGTTTGTGTGTATGTTTGTCCCTCTGTTTTCGCTCACTAGGTTGTTGCTCGATATTTTGCCGCATTGACCGTTATCCCATCATCGTTGTTTTTACAATTTGGCACTTAACTATATAACATAATGTGTGATTATGATTATTGCTTCTTTTACATAGCTAAGCTTTTACAGGGTGAGTACAATAACTAAATCTTAACTTTTAAAAAAAATATAAGCGATTTTTATCAAAGGTAATCAAACATAAAATCATAAGTAACTTAACTTTAATTCATTAGAAAAATATAAATATAAGGATTTTAAATAGGTTTAATTCATAACTTAAGAGATAGAATATATTAAAGAATATGTATATAAGATAGAATAGAATATATATTAAATACATTTAGTATATGTGAAGATATTCTGTTGGTGTTTCGGTCAGATTTTGTGTGCGCAAAAGTTGCGTGGCCAAGTTTTGCTCGTCACACTCCCCTCTTACTTCGCCGGGGTGTCGATGCTGACGCTAACTTGTCCGGCTCTGTTTATTGCGATCCGGTACATGACTCCGTGTATTTTTCTCCGTCGGGACATGCGGTCTCGTCGACCTCTTGTCTGCTGCATCCTTTGGATCTCGACCTCTATCATTTCTTCGGTCGTCATTGTGATTTCGGCCTCATCATGACTCGCCGGTAGTCCAGTTCCTCTGAGGACTTCTTGGGGCGATACGTTTCCTTCGGAGAACACGCTGTATCGCTCGCTGGTGTCATCTCCATCTACCTCGTCCCACAGCTCCGTGTCGAGGGATAGGGCTTCATCCTCGTCATCATTATTCAAGACGTCTGTGAGGAGCTGTTCGGTACGGGGAGACAGGCATATAGGCTCTGCTCCTACTCCGACACTCGGCGTTGCTTGTGGGGTTAGACTGACGTCCACGTCGGCAGGGCTGGTCTGGCAGCACCGGTTGATAGTGTCTGGTTCTGCTTGGCAGTGTTGGCTAATAGTGTCGGGTTTGGTTTGGCTGTACTGGCTGGTAGCGTCGGGTTTTGCTAGGCACGCTCGGTTACGGGTCTTGAGGTGGGTTTGACATGCCTGGTCACTGGTCGCGAGGCTAGTTTGACACGCCTGGTGACCGATTCCCGCTGGGCACGTCTGTGTTGCCTTGTGTGCCCTATGGTCATGGTTGCGAAGGAACGCTCGCAGAATCCCTGGCACGTCCGCCGGGTCGTTTGTTGGCTGGGATGTCGTTGAACAGCCGTCTCGATTCCCTACCTCTGGATCGGTAGGTTCCCAGGTCACGAACCGTGGTGTAGGGGACGGAGGAAACTCGACCCAAGGTCCATCTTCTGCTTCGGTTCGTTGGTCGGGGTCTTGAACCACCATCGTGGCCCGATATTGCAGGACGTACTGTGTCCACCCCGGTCCACTAAACTTGTCTCGTAGGACCCGAGAGACTAACCACCGGCCATAGCGAGGCACGTAGTCCTCTTCTTCCTCGCTGGCGTACCTGGGTTCCTCCTCCGTGCTGCTAATTGATATACAATCGTTGAGCTCGGGCTCTTCGGCTGGGCTTGGTCCTGCTTCCGGTTCGGAGTCGTCGTGGTGGTCATTGAAGAGAGTCTCTGCACTGTCTTCGTCTTCGGGGTTACTGGGCGGCGTCGCCATCCATTCCTCGGCCTCTTGGTAGGCGGGGTCTTGGTGTGGTCCGACTGTTGGACAGTCATCCTCGGAGTCGGAGCTTTCGTCGGTGCCACCTTCTGTGGTGGGCTTACTTCGAGCTGTTGCCACCGGTATTTGTCGGTGGCTTTGGTGAGCCTAGGGGTCTTCTGGGCCTCCGCGGGCGTGGTAACTGTGCGGCCCGCCTGTTGGGCGGTCATCTTCATATTCGGAACTGTCTTCGGTGCCACCTTCTGTGGTGGGCTTACGTTGAGCTGTTGCCACCGGTATTTGTCGGTGGCTTTGGTGAGCCTGGAGATCTTCTGGGCCTCCGCGGGAGTCATAACTGCGCGGCCCGCCTGTTGGGCGGTCATCTTCGTATTCGGAAGTGTCTTCGGTGCCACCTTCTTCGGACTCTGAGGTCTCGGAGTCTCGATTCCCCATCAGCAGGAATCGCCGGTAGCTCTGGCCCGTCTGTGGCCATTCGTTCCTGGGGGCGTGGCTACAACTACAGTGGCAACTACGTGGCTACAGGGCTTTGGCGGTATATTTTCCACGCTGTGAGGAATGTCCTCCACTGGTCCCTCCATACCTCCGTGGTCTACTGTCCGATGCAGAGTAATGCGCGGGAACTTCCTCCATGGCTCATCAACTCTCTCCTCCCAGGAGGGGCTTAGACGTTGAGTCTGTGGCTGACGGCGTTGCTCCTCCAGTAGGCGCTTGCGGAACTGGTCCCGGGATTTCGTAAATTTTTGTTCCATTGTTTTTTTTTTGTTCGTTAATCGCTTTCTGTCGCTGGTTGCTTGTAATGCGTGGTGTTGGTTCGCTGGTCGATGCTTAACTGCGTGCTGCTGCTTGGCTGGTCGATGCTGCAATGCGTGCTACAAGTTTTGATCACTGTTGGCTCTTGATTAGAATGCGTGCTGCTGGTTTGCTGGTCGATACTGCAATGATGGCTGCTGCTTGATTGGTCGATGCTGTAACCTGTGCTGTGGGTGCTGAGTGCTGCTACTAATTAATTTGCTGTTTCGATATCGCATATCATTGGTGCACTGGTCAATACGGTAATTCGTACTGCGGCAATTTATATTGCAGATTCTGAGCGCTGCTCCTGTGCTTGTCGCCGTCTTGCTCTGATCGTGTGGAAATGCTGGGTCACTCGAATAATAGATTTTGAGTTCACTCAGGTGGGCTGTGCGTGATCGTTTTTCACCCTGTTTCTTAACCCGCACTATGACTGGTGATATAAATGACTCAACCTTGTAGGGACCGTCAAATCGCGGTGCCAATTTTGCAGCGAACTGGTCAGCAGCCTTTGACAGATGATGTTGCCGTACCCAAACGAGTTGGCCTACCTCCGGTTTCCATGATCTCCGCCGTAGATTGTAATGCCGCGCCTGCGACTGTGCTGCCTGTTCCATATTTCTCTTTACAATATCAAAAATGCCTTTCACCCGTTCTGCTCGCTCTCTTGGTGAGATTGTTTCTTGGCCTGTTCCTGTAGTTTGTTCATCAAAGAGGGCGTTGGGGAGTCGAGGCTCCCGTCCTTGTACGATGAGCTGTCAGCATTTCGCCAGCCGGGCGTTGTTGGCTTACTTTGTAGCGTTGACAGACTTCGCACTTTCGCACATATTGGCTTATGTGGCGGAACATACCAGGCCAGTAGTACTTGTTTGCTACCCGAGCTATGGTCTTACGTATTCCCAGATGACCAGCGGTGGGTGCGTCGTGATTCTCGGTCATTACACGTTCTTGCAGGTGGTTGGGTACGCATAGTTTCCATGGTGTAGAATCCTCGTCACCAATCGTCCTGGGAAAATGGCGATACAAACTCTCGTTCTCGATACTATATTCCGGAAATCTTTCTGGACTCATTTGTACTTCGTTGAAGCGTCTCTTATACCAATTTCCTTGCTTTTCGTCACATTGGTTTATGGCACACCCTCGCACTACTTCTATTGGTTGTCTGGACAGGGCGTCGGCCACAACATTCTGTTTTCCTTTCCGATATTGGACTTCAAAGGAGTACTGTTGGAGTTCGAGCGTCCACCTTGCGATCCGGCCTGACGGGCTCTCAATGGAGTTCAACCATTTGAGTGAGAGGTGGTCTCTTATGACCGTGAACTTATATCCCTCTAGGTAGGGCCTCATCTTCCGTATTGCCCACACAATGGCCAGGCACTCCTTTTCCGTAGCCGTATAGTTGACTTCTGCCTTATTCAGGTGGCGGCTGGCGTACGCGATGACTCTTTCTGCACCGTCTAAATTTTGAGTCAGTACCGCTCCGAGTCCATAATCGCAGGCATCAGTCTGTAGCACAAATTGTTGGCTGAAATCCGGGCAGGCTAGGATGGGCGCTTCGGTGAGTCGTTGCTTCAGTTCCTCGAATGCATGTTGTTGTTCTTCTCCCCACTTGAAGTGTTTGGCTTTCTTCAGCAGGGCTGTCAGTAGATGTACGACCGTCGAGAATTCTGGTACGAACCGTCGGTACCATGACGCAATTCCGAGACATCGTCTGAGTCCTCGCACGTTCTCTGGGGGTTTCAATTCTTTAATTGCCGCTATATTATCTGGGTCGGTGTGGATACCTTCTTCGCTTACGACATGTCCGAGGTATTTTACTTCCTTCTTAAAGAATTCGCATTTCTCAGGGTTAATGCGTAAATTGGCTTCGCGCAATCGTCGGAACACTTCAGCCAAGTTATCCATGTGCTGCTCCAATGTTGATCCAGTGATGATGATGTCATCGAGATACGCGAAGGCATGCGGCTCTAGGTCGGCACCAATGACTCGATCCAGGGCTCGCTGGAAGGTGGCTGGAGCCGAGTGGAGCCCAAATGGCATAACTCGCCACTGAAAGAGTCCTCGGCCTGGAACTGTAAACGCTGTAAATTCCTTACTGCTTTCCTCCATCGGTATTTGCCAGTATCCATTTTTCAGGTCAATGCTACTTATGAACTTGGCATTCCTGAGTCGATCGAGGATGTGGTGAATTCTCGGAAGAGGATAAGCGTCTGGTACTGATCGCGCGTTCAGCTGGCGATAGTCGATGCATAGCCGCCACTGCCCCGTTTTCTTTCTAACTAATACTATTGGCGCGCTGTGGGGACTTCTCGACGGCTCGATGCAACCCTTTGCTAACAGTTCGTCGATCTCGTCATCGATTATTTTTTGCATTGCCGGATTTTTCGGAAAGTACCTCTGTTTGATAGGCCGGTCATCACGCATGACTATGCGGTGTGTGGTAATACTTGATATCCCTCGTATGTCTTTGAAGCTGCTTAGTTCTGCCTTCAAGAACGTGTCGATTTTCTGGTTCTCACTTTCTGTTATTTGTTGCAGTCGGCATGTGTCAATGTTGCGACTGATGGGCGACATCACAATTTTTAACACAGGTGTCGCTGCTCTCGATGTTCTCTTCATATTCGTTGATACAGGTATGCCTTTTGTTGACGCATTTGTTGTTGCCCTGTTTGCTTTCTTTATAGTCGCCCCTTTTCTCCTTCGCTCATTCGTCTTTGATGATGCAGTTTCTACTGCGCTGGCAGTTGGTGACGCAGGTGCTGCTGCCCTTGTTTGCTTGTACTCACTTGTCGTGTTCTTCTTTACAGTTGGTAACGCAGGTGTCGCTGCCCTTGATGACCTCCACACAGTTTTTGACGCAGGTGTTGCTGCCTTTATTGCCTTATTCGTATTCGTTGTCCGTGGTGTTGTTGTTTCTCTTGGCTTATTCCTTTTCATCGCTGAAGGTGTTGTTATTCTCTTTACACTTGATGACGCAGGTCCTGTTGCGCTGGCAGTTCTTGATGCAGATGCTGCTGCCCTTGTTTGCTTCCTTTTATTTCTCGCCGAAGGTGTGGGTTTCTTCTTTACAGTTGATGCAGTTGCGGCTGCGCTGGCAGTTGATGACGCAGGTGCTGCTGCGACGGCAGTTGTTGACGCAGGTGCTGCTGCGACGGCAGTTAGTAACGCAGGTGCTGCTGCGACGACATTTGATGATGCAGGTGCTGCTGCGCTGGCAGTTGATGATGCAGGTGCTGCTGCTCTGGCAGTTGATGACGCAGGTGCTGCTGCGCTGGCAGTTGGTGACGCAGGTGCTGCTGCGACGGCAGTTGTTGACGCAGGTGCTGCTGCGATGGCAGTTGTTGACGCAGGTGCTGCTGCGACGGCAGTTGTTGACGCAGGTGCTGCTGCGACGGCAGTTGTTGGCGCAGGTGCTGCTGCGACGGCTGACTTATTTTTGTTTGTTGCTGTCCTCTTTACAGTTGGTAACGCAGGTGTCGCTGCAACGGCAGTTGATGATGCAGGTGCTGCTGCGATGGCAGTTGTTGACGCAGGTGCTGCTGCGACGGCAGTTGTTGACGCAGGTGCTGCTGCGATGGCAGTTGTTGACGCAGGTGCTGCTGCGACGGCAGTTGTTGACGCAGGTGCTGCTGCGACGGCAGTTGTTGGCGCAGGTGCTGCTGCGACGGCAGTTGTTGACGCAGGTGCTGCTGCGACGATTCGGTGGCTGGCTTCTATTGGTGTACCCTCTCTTGGCGTATTTTGTAGTTTGAGGTAGAAATCGCCGCATTGTATGGATGTCCCAATGCCACAGAGGAAATCCATTCCAAGGATGAGGTCATCTATTACTTCCGGGAGAATGAGAATCGCTACATGAACAGCATGGCTTCCTAGTGAAACTTCCATCATCAGTGCTTCGGTAACTTTTTGCATACTTCCATTAGCGAGAAAAATCTGTGTCGTAACTGGAACGGTGTTGTTGGGAGTCCGTAGTTTGTCCGCAAAATACATGCTTATGAAACTACGCGTGGCGCCTGTATCCAGAGTCGCCTCCATCCAATCTTCGTCAAGCGCTACTGTGGCGATGATGCGACCCCCCTCGGCTCGCAAGTCGTCTAGTGCTGTCGAGGTCTTGCAAAGCTTGGACCCCGCTCTCCTCGGCGTGGAGGGGGCCCCTGATAGTTTCCCTGCGTCTGACGACAACACTCGAAAGTCTGCGTACCCTTGCGGCCGCAATCCCGGCAAAAATCCAGCTTAGGCCCCTGGCAGTTTCTGGCTAAATGGCCGCTTCGCCCACATCGTCGGCAAGCTGTTCGAGGGTCGACATAGGCGTCGGTTCTGGTAAAGCTGGGTCTCGGTTGCTCTTCTCGTCTTTTTACTTCTGGTCGGTGGTTCTGCATCTCATCTGGTTCAGCCAAGTTTTCATAATCACCGGCCAGGCTGATCAACTCGGTGAGGCTCTTAAATTCTCGGCGTTTTACGTAGAATTGCAGTTCGCGTTTGCTGTTGTTGTAGATCCTCTCTAGCCGCTGTTTTTCACTTAGACTGGCGTGCCGCATTAGATTCTGCATGGCTATGACATAGTCCTTGAACCTCTCACCGGAGCGTTGTTGGCGCTGACGGATGTCGTCTTCCAACCTTTCAAAAAACCGGGCTGGCAAGAAAAATTCCAGGAAGTCGGCTTTGAATTCTACCCAACTTCGCCAGTGCTTGTTGTTGTTTCGAAACCAGCAGAGTGCCTGACCATCCAACAACTCAGGCATTGTTTTAGGCAACCAGTTGGTGTCAACGCTGTAGACCTCTGCCAGCTCCTCGATGCGTTCGACAAACGCTAGTGGGTCTTCATCACCGTGGTACCTTACTGACCATCTGTTCACCTTGTCAATGACATCTCCATGATAGGTGATTCGAGGATTGTCCCTTGGGGCATCAGGGTAGGCCCATGATTGTGGCTGGTATCGTTGCGTGTCCTCAGTAGGTCCTGGTAGTGTTTCTGCCTTTGGTGTGCCAGTAATTTCTGGCGATGGTATCGACAGCATTATAGGAGGGATTGCGTTAGCTGTGCTAGATGCCGCTCCTCCTGGTGAGCTCCCACGTTTGTGTTTCGCTTCCAACTCGGCTAAGCGCTTTTCTTTGTCCGGAGTCAGTGCAGCTTCGTTGACAAAAAACCCGAAACGTTTTCTCAGCTCTTCCACTGAGCCTTCCGCTTCGAAGCCGAACTCGTCTGCGTAGCTGAGCAGATCCTCTCGCCTCAGCGAATAGATCCAGGCGGTCTTGACCATGATGATTTTAAAGATGATTTTAAAGATGATTGTTAAATTTTTTTTTTTTATCTCTTGTTTTTTTTTTTCAATTTTAATCTTTTTTTTTTTGTTCTTTATCTTAAATTTTTTTTTTTTTTTTTTTTTTAATTTTAATCTGTTTTTTTTCTCTTTTTTTTTTTTTTTTTTTTTTTTAATTTTAATCTGTTTTTTTTTCTTCTCTTTTTTTTTTTTCTTTTTTTTTTTTTTAAATTCTGTTGTTTTTTCAAAATGTAATTACAATATTTTTTTTTTTTTGTTTTTTTTTTATTTAATTTAACACAATTCTATTTGATTTTCAATTCTTCCAACACAAAATTTTTGTTTAGGATGCGCAATAAGCGTTTCGAAAATTCTTCTTTTCCCAATTTTTCGAAGATTCGCACGTAATCTTATCTATTTATCTACTACTAACTGCACGTCCCTGCTCGGGCGCCATGTAACGAAGCTCCCGGTCTTCCGGGTCTATAGCTGAGGTAAGCTCGCCGGGATTCCAAGGTCCGATACAAAATTTATAATAAAAAAATGTGAAACGTGCAGTAGTAGTGGGTTTTATTTTAAGTTGGGGTTTTTATTCCCTAGTTTTATTCCCTGGATGATGGGATTACGTGCGGTCTTGCGACGATGGTTGTGCGGGAACTCAACGCTGGTTTCGACCAGCAGTAGGTGTGGCTCGTGTCCGTCGGTGTATTGGTTTGTCTCCGTACCCCTATTTTACGCTCCTGCTTAAAGTGATCCTGATCTGACGACCCAGAGCACTGATACAAAACTCCTAAATATGGCTTACAATACTTCTCCTACTTATAGTGGTCCTGATCTGACGACCCAGAGCACTGATACGCTTCTGCTTAAAGTGATCCTGATCTGACGACCCAGAGCACTGATACAAACTCCTAAATGTGGCTTACAATACTTCTCCTACTTATAGTGGTCCTGATCTGACGACCCAGAGCACTGATACGCTCCTACTTAAAGTGATCCTGATCTGACGACCCAGAGCACTGATACTTCTCCTACTTATTTTTGGATCTAATGATCCCTACGCCTGACACTAGTCCTACTTAAGTGATCCTGATCTGATGACCCAGAGCACTGATACCTAATACATTTAAACCCTAACTAGGTCCTGACTGTCCTTCCGTCCTATGTTGTCCACACCTTACCTGCTGGTAGCCTTCAGGTCCTTCTGCTCAATTCTTCAGCCCAGCGACCTTTTTCCTTTTTCAGCAACTTATTTGCACGTCTTGTGCGCTCGGTGGTCCCTCAGCAACTTATTTGCTTCTTCAGTTCTTCAGCAACTCTTTATTTAGGGCGTCTGCTCGTCTCCGTGGTTCCTCAGCAACTTAATATTTGCGGCCTTTGCCGGCTAGCATCAAGCTCGATCGACTCAATCGCATCGAGTGCTTTAATGTATTTGTTTGTGTGGGTGTTTGTTTGCTTCCCCTGCTTTCGCTTGCACTCAATTTCCGAACCTTGGTGTTTAAATTGCATTAGCTTGTGTCTGCTTGTTTGTGTGTCTGTTTGTCTCTCTGCTTTCGTTTGCACTCAATTTCCGAACCTTGGTGTTTAAATTGCATTAGCTTGTGTCTGCTTGTTTGTGTGTATGTTTGTCCCTCTGTTTTCGCTCACTATGTTGTTGCTCGATATTTTGCCGCATTGACCGTTTGCATTAGCTTGTGTCTGCTTGTTTGTGTGTATGTTTGTCCCTCTGTTTTCGCTCACTAGGTTGTTGCTCGATATTTTGCCGCATTGACCGTTATCCCATCATCGTTGTTTTTACAATTTGGCACTTAACTATATAACATAATGTGTGATTATGATTATTGCTTCTTTTACATAGCTAAGCTTTTACAGGGTGAGTACAATAACTAAATCTTAACTTTTAAAAAAAATATAAGCGATTTTTATCAAAGGTAATCAAACATAAAATCATAAGTAACTTAACTTTAATTCATTAGAAAAATATAAATATAAGGATTTTAAATAGGTTTAATTCATAACTTAAGAGATAGAATATATTAAAGAATATGTATATAAGATAGAATAGAATATATATTAAATACATTTAGTATATGTGAAGATATTCTGTTGGTGTTTCGGTCAGATTTTGTGTGCGCAAAAGTTGCGTGGCCAAGTTTTGCTCGTCACAATGTGTTTCTCGTAATTGAGTTTCTCATCAATAATCAGGCCAAGGTATTTTGTTTGTTGTACTTTTTGAATCTCTTCTTTATCAATTTTGACTTTTATAGATATATCCAAATTGTTGTTGGTGCGAAATATAATATAATTTGTTTTCTGTGCGTTAATGCTGAGATCATTTCCACATGCCCACTTATAATAAGTTTCCAAATCGTGATTGATGTTTTCTTCTAATTCTTTTTTTGTTCTTGCTGTTGTGATAAAATTTTTATCATCTGCTTATATTGTGTATGTTGATTTAAATCTGCAGTTTTTTATATTATTTATGTACAAAAGGTAAAGCCTTGGTCCAAGTATTGAACCTTGTGGTACTCCTAATTTGCTTATGAGTTCTTCACTATATACATCGTTAATCCTAACAACATATGGCCTGTTATTAAAATAGCTTTTAATAAGTCTGTTTGGCACACCTCTTATACCTATACCATTTAAACTATTTGGCAGTTTTTCATGATTTACAAGATCAAACGCTTTCGATAAGTCAATGAACGTTGTTGCAACCCTTTTTTTTTATCTAACCCATCATAAATCTTCTCCATCGTTGCTGTTATTGCAGATTCCGTACCGCTTTTTTCCAGAAATCCGAATTGATTGTTGTCGAATGCAAGAGTTTTATTAATGAAACTTTCAATTCTGCAATCTATTGCTTTTCAAAAACTTTACTGAAAGCATTTAATATTGAAATTGGTCGGTAATTTACGCAGAGATCTTTTTTACCTTTTTTGTAGATAGGGGTAATTATAGCTTTTTTCAGATAGTCTGGATAGTTACCTGTTATGAGGCAATTGTTCACCATTTTAACAAGAGCTTCCGCTATAGTTGGTAAGAGCATTTTTAAATCTTTCACAGATACTCCGTCAAAACCCTGTGCGGCATTGCTGTTGAGATTAGTTACTATTTGAATTATTTCTTGTTGTGATACTGGACTGAAAAAGATAGATTTTGGATTATAGATGTTGGAATTTACTGTGATGTAGTTTTGATGGTTTTGGCTATGTTTAATCCCGCTTCGTTGAAGTATATATTAAAATTGTTTGCGATTGATTGTAGATTTGCTGTTTCCTGTTCTTGGTTTCTTGTTTGATTACTTGCTGTCTGATTCTTATTTCTTAGTGTTGAGTTTTTTAAGTTCCATAATTTTCTTGGGTTATTGCCTGTTTTTTGTATTTGTTCATTGATGTATTTCTGTTTGCTATTTTTTATTAAAATTTTAACTTATTTTTTAACTTTTTTATATTCATCTATATAATTATAATATATTCATCCTAATAATGATTATTCTGGTGGGTTTTCAAATTTTTGTACAGACTTTGCCTAAGTTTCAATTTTCTTTTCAATTCCGTTGTAATCCAGTTGTTGCCTCTACACCTGATTTTAATAAATTTAGTGGACTTTTGTTTTGCATCTTGAATTATGTTAGCTAATTCTTTTATTTCCGATATTGTTTTCCTCTGTAATTCATTTTTATATAGTTGACTTTTGGAATAGACTGAGATTTCATTGGTTTCATAAGTTTAAGATTGGTTATTGTGGCAATCGTATATTTATGATCCGATATATCAGTATCTTCCATTATGAATTCTATTTTGTGTGTTGCATCAGTGTTTGCGATCATATGATAAGTGTACTTGTGTTGTTTGTTTGTCTTGTTGGTAATGTGTTATTAATGAATGAAAAACCACTTGCTTGTATCAAATCAGTACATTTGATAGCAGTGTTTGTTTGTTCAAAAATGTTGATGTTTACATCTGCAAAGAAAACTCAATTTTTGCAGACACTTGTTTATCTTCTAAAAAGTCCTTAAAAGTGTTGCAATTTTCATTTGGAGCTTTGTAGAAAGTGCCAATGTCTATGTTCTTTTTTAAATTTGTTATTTCAATTACAGTTATGTTATATTTTTCGGGGGGGTGCGATAAAGCCATGCGAGATAACGCCGTATGGCTTTATAACTCAATTCGAAGAGTGATAAAGCCATATTTTTGTCAAAATTTCTGTATGGCTTTATTTCCCATCACAAAGAGCGATAAGGCCATATGGCGTTATCTCACATGGCTTTATATCTCATTTGATATTTTATTTTAAAAGGTTTATTTTGGTAATGTTTCTTATAGCCGAGAATCTGAGAGCCAATCTAATAACAATTTTCTCTGTAAAAGAAAACCTCAAACGTTTCATTGAGAAAATCCTTAGTTTTCACTGAAAAAACAAAAGCTAATGATTTTCCCTTTTACAGAATGTTCTAATTGAGGTGTAAAAATTCTGTAAAAGGATAAATAGCTAATTATATTTCACTGACAAAAAAAAAAGAATTGTTATGATTAGAAATCATTTGATTCCATTTTAATCACAAAACACGTGGATACAATATGACATTCATAAGCAGAGTTACGGAATATAATGAATAACAATCAAATCAACAATAACAATGCAACAGCAATGAATTGAGAGATAACGCCATATGGTTTTGTCTCTCAATTGCCAAAAATAAAATATGTCATTATCTCTCAATACGATGGGAGATAACGCCATATGGCTTTATCTCTCAATGCGATGGGAGATAAAGCCATATGGCGTTATCTCGCATGGTTTTATCGCACCCCCTCATATTTTTCTTCTTTAATAACTTCATTGTATTTTAAATTATCTTTTACATAAATTACTGTTCAGCCTCCCCGTTTTTCGTTTCTACAGTTGTGGATAGCCGTGTAGTTTGGTAGATTGAATGTTGTTGTTTCTTTTTCATATAGCCAAGTTTCTGTGGCTACTATTATATCTATATTAAAGGGCTGCATGAGTGCATTTGAAACCAGTTTCAAGCCATTCACAATTTTTATACAACACTGTAATGTCTTGCTCTCAGCAAACAAATCAAATGAGAGACTGCAGAGAAGACAACGAAAAGAAATGGGTGCAAATCAAATGAGTACAAAGACATTGTTGCTTTAAATCATTATTGCTAGAGTCACACTAAAAGCAATTCACAGTCAAAGCAATGAAAAAAACTGCAATAGCAATGAGTGCAATAGATCATTGTAATGAAATTCTGTACAGGTATTTTTTTATTCTGTGCTCTGCAATAACTCAAGAAGTGTTTGACGGATTTAAGTAAAATAAAATTTAACGGATTTTTTAATGTTGAGTCAGAAAAAAAAAACATACATAATTTGCCACACCCACGCACAACGCCCACTTGGTGCGATTAATGTCTTCAAAAGGGAGATTTCAGCATGTGTTTGCGACTTTTTATAGCTTAATTAATGCTTTAAAATTTATGTAATATTACCTGAATGGGTTTGTCATTTTTCAATCTGAAATTAGTAAAATAAACCAAGTTTTGTTATTTAATGTCGTTAAAATGCGAATTTATTTTAATTAACCCTTATTCGGCATACTGGGATCATAACATCTCACTCTTTTGTATTATATACGTCCTTTTGCTTTACTATAACTTTTTTAACTTAATTAAATTTTTTGCCTATGAAACTTGCATATTATTAAAAATAAACTTTTGAGAAGCTAAAAAAAAAATTATGTCAAAATTTTTTGTATCGCTTATTTTGAAGTGATAACAATACGTTTTCTCGCGCAGGTTTTTAAAAATTTTGAAAAAAAAATGCATCGGTGTTGGATTCATTTCTTACTAGCTAATTATAGGTGACATGATTGAAATAATGGTACGACCGCAGAGCTAATTTTTTACTTTATCACAAAAATAAAAACAAAATTAAAGACGTCTTCCAGACTTTGAGGAAGCTTTTTAAGCAATGGAACAGCAAATTTGTTACATAGAATTATTACTCGCTGAGTATTAGTGCTAGGGTAAAAAATATGATACGACAATAAAGGCCTGTTTAATCCCATGCAATCAAATTAGACAAAAAACTTCTGACGTCTTGGGGATACAGAGAGACTAATGCAACATTCATGCAATGACATTGCATTGAATTATTACTCGGTGTGTATACTATGAGCTAAGACAAATGTTTAAAAACAAAAATTAAAGATTTATACACCGCCTTACGACAAAAATAAAAAAAAATTCTGAGGTCGTCAGGTCGTGAAGATAGCAGCTTATGCAACAGAAATGTAATATCGTTGCAAGGAATTATTACTCGCATAAACAGCATAAATGTGCTTTTAAGCCTCATCACGAAAATATTAAAAAAATTTTGAGAGTCATGACTTCGGGCAAATAACCACTTAATCCAGTAGAATGCAACAACAATAAAAGTTGCACGGAATTTTAACTCTGTGACTACTAACACAACGGTAAATTTTATGGAACGAAAATGAAGGTTAGGTCTTCGGCTACATGAGGCCGATCAGGAGCTCGCCTAATGTAACGTAAACACATCATTGTTGCATGGATTAATTATATGGAGCTAAGGCAAAGTTAATGCCCCACAGAAAACCACAACGAATAGAGAAGCAAAAGCAAAAGCAAAAGTAAAAGCAAAAGCAATAACAGCAACAAAACCAACAACAACAGCAAAAACGCAAGCAACAACAACAAGATCAACAAGAAAAACAAGAACAAGAACAAAAACGAGAACGAGAACAACAACAACGAGAACGAGAACAACAACAACAACAACAACAACAACAACAACAACAACAACAACAACAACAACAACAACAACAACAACAACAACAACAAAAACTACTAATGAAGTACCAACAAGCTAAAAGCAAAAGTTATGGCGACCCACAAAAAAATTTTTTTTGAAACATGGTTTTTTTTTAAATATTCAAGATTATTTATTTTAACTCAATATGTTCAATTTATTTGATTTAGTTAATAATAAACTGCAAACTGTGTACACTGCAGTAAATCACACTGTGTGTAGGAAAGAATGAGTGCCCTCATGCAGGGCTTTAATCTATATTATTATTTAATTTGTTGATAAGAAGTTCAATATCATATAGTTTTTTGCGAATGCTGCAAATGTTAATGTAAAATATTTTAATGTTTGTGTTTTCATACATTGATTTTTATTGTAGGAGTAATCAATTCTTTCTTTTTCGTTCTGCATTTTTTGTAAATGAATTTTGCAGTTATTTGCACCATCCTTATGATCACAGTTATGAGTTGCTTCATGTTTATTTGCCCTTATACAGTTAATGCATTTAAAATTTGAAGTAATTTTACACGTTCGTGTGTCGTGTTGTTCTGCACACAGTCCACACACTTCACCTCCTTCGCATTTTTTGCTCGTATGATGATATTTTCACTGCGTGAAGTTAAATTCGTAAATCCGACGCTAGCTTAGCAAAGACACAAACCAATATTTCTTCTCTGTAAAAAGTTAAATTCGTACTTTTTTGCAAAGTACGAATTTAACTTTTGGTACGAATTTAACTAACGACACAAAAAAGTTAAATTCTTACTTCTATGCAAAGTACGAATTTAACTTTGAGTACGAATTTAACTTTGAGTACGAATTTAACTTTAAGTACGAATTTAACTTTGAGTACAAATTTAACTTTGAGTACGAATATAACGAACGACAATACGAATTTAACTTCATTTGTAAGGAAATAACTTTGACATCGACTTGGAAACACAGAAAAGTTGAAAAGTTTCTGAAACATTTTAAAATATATTATAAAATTAAAAAATATGCATAGAAATTATTAAAAGAGAAAATTTTGGAAATTCATCAGCAGAAATTGAAATGTAGTGAAATGTTGTAGAAACATTTTAGCCACTTTAAATGAAAAGATTCTAATTTTCGAAATATAAACCTAGAATATGATTCATATCAATGGACAGGTAATTGATGCACCTTTCCAACGATATATCATTCATAAGTGCACACTCAAGATTTTGGCCAAAGGAAATTTTTGAAAAAGTATTGAAGTGTAGGCAAAAGGTACTAACTTTGAATGAAAAAATTCTAACATCGGAAATATAAACCTAGAATGGTATGTATATGTGGTTGTTCACGTATTTAGTTGTGGTGGTTCACAGTTGTGGTGGTTCACCAATTTAGTTGCAGTGGCTCACAGATCATTTTATATTTCGTAACAATATATTTTTTATTTTCAAATTTCAAAGAACAAAATTTTATACTTTTAAAATAACATTTTAGGCAACAATTCGAATCGTGTTTTTATAACTACTGAAAATATTTTTTGATAGTTTTTTTGATAACAATTTTTTTGATAACTTATTTTTAATTAAATTTTAAAAACAAGTGTATAAAGTGTAAGTGTATTTTATATGTGTGTGATTGTGAGAGCACCACATATACCACTGGACAGGTAATTGATGCACCTTTTCAACGATATATCATTCATAAGTGCACACTCAAGATTTTTGGACAAAGGAAATTTTTGAAAAAGTATTGAAGTGTAGGCAAAAGGTACTAACTTTGAATGAAAAAATCCTTATATCAAAAATATAAACCTAGAATGATATGTATACCACTGGACAGGTAAGTGATGCACCTTTCCAACGATATATCATTCATAAGTGCACACTCAAGATTTTGGCCAAAGGAAATTTTTGAAAAAGTATTGAAGTGTAGGCAAAAGGTACTAACTTTGAATGAAAAAATTCTAACATCGGAAATATAAACCTAGAATGATATGTATACCACTGGACAGGTAATTGATGCACCTTTCCAACGATATATCATTTATAAGTGCACACTCAAGATTTTGGACAAAGGAAATTTTTGAAAAAGTATTGAAGTGTAGGCAAAAGGTACTAACTTTGAATGAAAAAATCCTTATATCAAAAATATAAGCCTAGAATGATATGTATACCACTGGACAGGTAATTGATGCACCTTTCCAACGATATATCATTCATACGTGCACACTCAAGATTTTGGCCAAAGGAAATTTTTGAAAAAGTATTGAAGTGTAGGCAAAAGGTACTAACTTTGAATGAAAAAATTCGAACATCGGAAATATAAACCTAGAATGGTATGTATACCACTGGACAGGTAATTGATGCACCTTTCCAACGATATATCATTCATAAGTGCACACTCAAGATTTTGGCCAAAGGAAATTTTTGAAAAAGTATTGAAGTGTAGGCAAAAGGTACTAACTTTGAATGAAAAAATTCGAACATCGGAAATATAAACCTAGAATGGTATGTATACCACTGGACAGGTAATTGATGCACCTTTCCAACGATATATCATATTCATAAGTGCACACTCAAGATTTTGGACAAAGGAAATTTTTGAAAAAGTATTGAAGTGTAGGCAAAAGCTACTAACTTTGAATGAAAAAATTCTAACATCGGAAATATAAACCTAGAATGATATGTATACCACTCGACAGGTAATTGATGCACCTTTCCAACTATATATCATTCATACGTGCACACTCAAGATTTTGGCCAAAGAAAATTTTTGAAAAAGTATTGAAGTGTAGGCAAAAGGTACTAACTTCGAATGAAAAAATTCTAACATCGGAAATATAAACCTAGAATGGTATGTATACCACTGGACAGGTAATTGATGCACCTTTCCAACGATATATCATTCATAAGTGCACACTCAAGATTTTGGACAAAGGAAATTTTTGAAAAAGTATTGAAGTGTAGGCAAAAGGTACTAACTTTGAATGAAAAAATTCTAACATCGGAAATATAAACCTAGAATGGTATGTATACCACTGGACAGGTAATTGATGCACCTTTCCAACGATATATCATTCATAAGTGCACACTCAAGATTTTGGCCAAAGGAAATTTTTGAAAAAGTATTGAAGTGTAGGCAAAAGGTACTAACTTTGAATGAAAAAATCCTTATATCAAAAATATAAGCCTAGAATGATATGTATACCACTGGACAGGTAATTGATGCACCTTTCCAACGATATATCATTCATAAGTGCACACTCAAGATTTTGGACAAAGGAAATTTTTGAAAAAGTATTGAAGTGTAGGCAAAAGGTACTAACTTTGAATGAAAAAATTCTAAAATCGGAAATATAAACCTAGAATGGTATGTATACCACTGGACAGGTAATTGATGCACCTTTCCAACGATATATCATTCATAAGTGCACACTCAAGATTTTGGACAAAGGACATTTTTGAAAAAGTATTGAAGTGTAGGCAAAAGGTACTAACTTTGAATGAAAAAATTCTAACATCGGAAATATAAATCTAGAATGGTATGTATACCACTGGACAGGTAATTGATGCACCTTTCCAACGATATATCATTCATAAGTGCACACTCAAGATTTTGGCCAAAGAAAATTTTTGAAAAAGTATTGAAGTGTAGGCAAAAGGTACTAACTTTGAATGAAAAAATTCTAACATCGGAAATATAAACCTAGAATGGTATATATACCACTGGACAGGTAATTGATGCACCTTTTCAACGATATATCATTCATAAGTGCACACTCAAGATTTTTGGACAAAGGAAATTTTTGAAAAAGTATTGAAGTGTAGGCAAAAGGTACTAACTTTGAATGAAAAAATCCTTATATCAAAAATATAAACCTAGAATGATATGTATACCACTGGACATGTAATTGATGCACCTTTCCAACGATATATCATTCATAAGTGCACACTCAAGATTTTGGCCAAAGGAAATTTTTGAAAAAGTATTGAAGTGTAGGCAAAAGGTACTAACTTTGAATGAAAAAATTCTAACATCGGAAATATAAACCTAGAATGGTATGTATACCACTGGACAGGTAATTGATGCACCTTTCCAACGATATATCATTCATAAGTGCACACTCAAGATTTTGGACAAAGGAAATTTTTGAAAAAGTATTGAAGTGTAGGCAAAAGGTACTAACTTTGAATGAAAAAATTCTAACATCGGAAATATAAACCTAGAATGGTATGTATACCACTGGACAGGTAATTGATGCACCTTTCCAACGATATATCATTCATAAGTGCACACTCAAGATTTTGGCCAAAGGAAATTTTTGAAAAAGTATTGAAGTGTAGGCAAAAGGTACTAACTTTGAATGAAAACATTCTAACATCGGAAATATAAACCTAGAATGATATGTATACCACTCGACAGGTAATTGATGCACCTTTCCAACGATATATCATTCATACGTGCACACTCAAGATTTTGGCCAAAGAAAATTTTTGAAAAAGTATTGAAGTGTAGGCGAAAGGTACTAACTTTGAATGAAAAAATTCTAACATCGGAAATATAAACCTAGAATGGTATGTATACCACTGGACAGGTAATTGATGCACCTTTCCAACGATATATCATTCATAAGTGCACACTCAAGATTTTGGCCAAAGAAAATTTTTGAAAAAGTATTGAAGTGTAGGCAAAAGGTACTAACTTTGAATGAAAAAATTCTAACATCGGAAATATAAACCTAGAATGATATGTATACCACTGGACAGGTAATTGATGCACCTTTTCAACGATATATCATTCATAAATGCACACTCAAGATTTTTGGACAAAGGAAATTTTTAAAAAAGTATTGAAGTGTAGGCAAAAGGTACTAACTTTGAATCCTTATATCAAAAATATAAACCTAGAATGATATGTATACCACTGGACAGGTAAGTGATGCACCTTTCCAACGATATATCATTCATAAGTGCACACTCAAGATTTTGGCCAAAGGAAATTTTTGAAAAAGTATTGAAGTGTAGGCAAAAGGTACTAACTTTGAATGAAAAAATTCGAACATCGGAAATATAAACCTAGAATGATATGTATACCACTGGACAGGTAATTGATGCACCTTTCCAACGATATATCATTTATAAGTGCACACTCAAGATTTTGGACAAAGGAAATTTTTGAAAAAGTATTGAAGTGTAGGCAAAAGGTACTAACTTTGAATGAAAAAATCCTTATATCAAAAATATAAGCCTAGAATGATATGTATACCACTGGACAGGTAATTGATGCACCTTTCCAACGATATATCATTCATAAGTGCAAACTCAAGATTTTGGCCAAAGGAAATTTTTGAAAAAGTATTGAAGTGTAGGCAAAAGGTACTAACTTTGAATGAGAAAATTCTAACATCGGAAATATAAACCCAGAATGGTATGTATACCACTGGACAGGTAATTGATGCACCTTTGCAACGATATATCATTCATAAGTGCACACTCAAGATTTTGGCCAAAGGAAATTTTTGAAAAAGTATTGAAGTGTAGGCAAAAGGTACTAACTTTGAATGAAAAAATCCTTATATCAAAAATATAAGCCTAGAATGATATGTATACCACTGGACAGGTAATTGATGCACCTTTCCAACGATATATCATTCATACGTGCACACTCAAGATTTTGGCCAAAGGAAATTTTTGAAAAAGTATTGAAGTGTAGGCAAAAGGTACTAACTTTGAATGAAAAAATTCGAACATCGGAAATATAAACCTAGAATTGTATGTATACCTTTGGACAGGTAATTGATGCACCTTTCCAACGATATATCATTCATATGTGCACACTCAAGATTTTGGCCAAAGGAAATTTTTTAAATAGTATTGAAGTGTAGGCAAAAGGTACTAACTTTGAATGAAAAAATCCTTGTATCAAAAATATAAGCCTAGAATGGTATGTATACCACTGGACAGGTAATTGATGCACCTTTCCAACGATATATCATTCATAAGTGCACACTCAAGATTTTGGCCAAAGGAAATTTTTGAAAAAGTATTGAAGTGTAGGCAAAAGGTACTAACTTTGAATGAAAAAATTCGAACATCGGAAATATAAACCTAGAATTTTATATATACCACTGGACAGGTATTTGATGCATCTTTCCAACGATATATCATTCATAAGTGCACACTCAAGATTTTGGACAAAGGACATTTTTGAAAAAGTATTGAAGTGTAGGCAAAAGGTACTAACTTTGAATGAAAAAATTCTAACATCGGAAATATAAATCTAGAATGGTATGTATACCACTGGACAGGTAATTGATGCACCTTTCCATCGATATATCATTCATAAGTGCACACTCAAGATTTTGGACAAAGGAAATTTTTGAAAAAGTATTGAAGTGTAGGCAAAAGGTACTAACTTTGAATGAAAAAATTCTAACATCGGAATCGGAATTCAATTTCTAACAAGAAATTGTCCAAAATCTTGAGTGTGCACTTATGAATGATATATCGATGGAAAGGTATAGTTGTATTAAATGTTCTATGTTTTATATTTAAAGTTAAAAATCAGTTAACGCCAATCTATTTAAACTCAGAAATTTGTTTTGTAGCTGATGTTCAGCCATTTTTTTTAAGAAATAATGTAGATTTTAAAAGACTACATTTGATGTCGCATACAGCACAAAATAGTTTATTTTATAAAGGCATCAATTTATTTAATAGCCTACCAAATGAATTAAAAACAGAAACATATGTAATTAGCTTAAAGAGAAATTTAATTAAATTTGTAAAAGAAAATTTTTACTTACGACCTAAACAAAATTCGTTAATAATTACCCAAATAACAAAATATATTTACATTAAATTTACTACAAACTTACATCAGTAAGCATAACATTTGGAAAAACCTTACCGCAAGCATTGTAACACATTTGCTTCCAAATTTCGAATAAGCAAAAGGTATCCCTGATTGTATAATTGTGATTCATGTTTGGAAAATATTTGGAAATAAATATGATAATGTATTGCATAATAAAGAAGTGGAAAAGTTTGTAAAAAAATTACAATTATAAATATTTCCAAATATTTCCCAAGCCTGAATCACAATTATACAATAAATATTGTAATTCATTGCATAATAAAGAAAATCAGAAGTTTGTAATAAATGTGCAATTGCATGCATCTTTATTTAAAAGAATGTTGGTAACGTAGTTATAAAAAAGTGGAATAAATAAATGATTAATTAACACTATATTGAAATGTCGCCAACGTGCTTCGCTGCCTTGCTTTTGTATTCTTCTCTTTGTTTTTGCCTATTTTTTAGCAAACTGGAAAAAAGCTTTGGATTTCTTTGGAAAAGCGTTTGATGGTAGCATCTAAAATGAAATAAAAACTTAATCTTTAGTCTTCGGAATTTGGTTGTTTATTTTCTTTTATGCCTTACGTTTTATAGCCGCAGTGTATTTAAATTTTGGACGCTCTTCTTGTTAGCTGTCCCCTTCCAGGAATATTTTTCAGAATAATTTTAGTCTTATTTTTTACATGCAATAACAATCGAGTTTAGCTACTACAGCTTTTTCGCACATTCTCATCATTAACGTATTAAAAGTCACAATCCAAAAATCTTTGAAATTCAATGAAATTGATACTAGTGGCTCGTAATAAGTTAATGTGAGAAAAATTTACCCACCAAAATATGGTTGGGCTCAAGGACAACACAAGACGACACGACTAACAATGCAAATACACAATAGTTTTTAATCTACTCTTGAGTTGACCTTTAGACAAGTTAACATCAAAAAAGCTACAATTGTTAACTAATTTACTCATACGGTTTAAAGGAGCAGTTAACATATAATTTGTTCTACTAAATGGCAAGTAAATTAAAATGTTAGAATTTCTACTACTTCTACGATTAGAGTTAAAATTAATAAGAGAAAAAAGTTCTGGAGAATCGAATACACCGGTTATGAGTTGGTGCAAATAGACGATATCAGCAGACTTCCTTCGCTCACTCAATGATTGCATTTTTAAAAGTTTTAAGCGATCCTCATATGGAGGAAGGTTTAAAATGGCAAATCCATTTAAGCCCCTTAGGGCAAACCTAACAAAGCATTTTTGGATTCTCTCTATTCGATCAACATTCACATTGTAACTTGGAGACCAAACTTGACTTGCGTACTCCAAGTGAGGACGCACTATTGCATAATACAACGTTGTAGTCGTAATCATGCTATTGAATTCCTTGGCCCAGCGTTTAATAAATCCAAGCATAGAAGATGCTTTTTTACAAATGTTATCAATATGAATGTTAAAGGAAAGCTTAGAATCCATACATATTCCCAGATCTTTAACGACATCCACACGACATAAAGCAGTATCTTTTATCATATAATCAAAAACTAAATTATTTCTTTTTCGCGAAAAGGTCATAGTTTGGCATTTATCTCGATTAAGAAACATATTATTTTTAGAACACCAAACTTCAAAAGATTTCAGATCGGACTGGAGTAGGGCTGAATTGTCTTGAGAATTTATTTTTCTGTATATTTTCATGTCATCCACATAAATAAGCAGATGAGAGTTTTTGATGATATGGGTCACATCATTAATGGCTAAAATAAACAGAAGTGGACCTAGGTGACTTCCTTGAGGAACACCTGATAACGCAATAAACTCAGTAGACAAAACCCCTCGGAATCGTATTTGATAAGAACGGTCTGTCAAATACGATTTAATCCAGTTTACAAAATATTGTGGAAATCCAATGGACTTAAGTTTAAATAGAATTAAATTGTGTGGTAACTTATCAAAAGCCTTGCTAAAATCAGTGTAGATGCAGTCGACCTGGCAACCAGATTCAATGGTGTTTAAGCAAAACGTTGTAAAATCGAGCAGATTAAATACCGTAGATCTGCCATTAACAAAACCATGCTGACAAGTTGTTATGACTTCACGACAGTGAACTTTTACCCGATCATACACGATTCGCTCAAAAAGTTTTGGAATCGATGACAGTTTAGCAATGGGCCTGTAATTAATAACATCATTCCTGCAACCTTTTTTAAAAATAGGACTAATAAATGATTTTTTCCAAAACAGTGGAAAATAACTTTCGTTTATAGATTTATTAAATAACAAAGAGAGTGGTTGACACAAAATTTAACCGCATTGAGTTAACACTGCGGCAGGAATTCCATCAGGTCCAGCGCTAAAATCTTCATCGATAGAACTAATATATTTTAAAATATCCTCTGAGGTAAAGGCTAAAGAGTCCAAAGAAACTCTGGGAGTAGAATTCATATATTCAAAATACCCCTCATCAGGATCAAAAGAATCCGAACAAAATGACTCTTTAAAAAGATTTGCAAATAAACTACAAATAATGACGGGATCGTCAGTAATTCCATCAACAGTTTTGAATGATGAAGGGAATCCATCGGATTTCTTCTTTGTTTTTATGAATCCCCAAAACTTTTTTGGATCAGACAGTATTCTCAGCTTTATATTGTCTAAATATTCATTATATAATGCAGCTGAGGTATTTTCAAATTCCAGAAACAAACGTTTGTAGGTTTCCAGGTCATTTGAGTCTAAACTACAGACATATTTCTTCCAAGCCCTATTCCTGTTGTTGCGAAGAGTTTTTAAATCCTTTGTGTACCAAGGGTACGCACAGTTTTTCGCAAATTTGAGGTTATATGGTACGGACTGAGAGAACACAATAAAGAGCTCCGTATAAAAAAAACTTATGGAATCATCAAGGTTATTTCCATTTAAGTACTCTAAAACAACATTTAGTTTGTTATGAAGTAAATGATTCAACTTCAAAAAGTCAGCTTTTTTAAAATTGAATTCATAAACTTTATCGATTGAACTCGATTTTACTATGCTCTCTCTGTCCGATTTATACCAAATGCTCAATGGTGGTTGGTATTCATCTACAATAGTCAGAGCATGGAAGGCCCTCTTAACAATCACATTGTTGCTGTCTGTAGTTAAGACCAGGTCAAGAAGTCTTTCAAGACTATTATAAATACAACTAACTTGTTGTAAGTCAGAACTTTTTATTCAGAACTATTTATTAATGATCTCCCGCTAGTAGTTAAACACTCCAGTTGTCTTATCTTTGCTGACGATCTAAAACTATTTCGTCAAATTAGATCGCTGTCCGACAGCTCTCTCCTCCAAGATGATCTAAACGCCATATTTTCTTGGTGTGAAGCTAACCAACTGCCTCTCAACATCCCTAAATGTGACTATTTAATTTTCGCGAGAATATTGACTCCTCTTGTGGGTGGCTACCACATTAACTCTATACCGCTAGATAGAATTTTCACTAAAAAAGACTTAGGAATTATTTTAGATCCCCATCTTAACTTCGGTGATCATATTGCATACATTGTAAATAAGGCTAATGCTATGCTCGGATTCCTTATGAGGAATAGCAAGGAGTTCAGTGACCCGTACACATTAAAATCACTTTACACTTCACTTGTAAGGCCGCACTTGGAATATTGCTCCATTATCTGGAACCCTTCAACAAATATGCACTCTGATCGTATCGAAAAAGTTCAACGTAAATTCACTAGATTTATGTTCAACCAACTAAGATGGAATCTCCCTGTTTCCCCTCCTTACAGTACAAGATGTGCCTTGATTGGATTAAGCACGCTTAACTGCAGAAGAAGGGCTTCATCAATAATCTTTCTCAGAGACATACTTCACCATAACATAGATTGCACGGAACTATTGTATAAGCTTAACCTTCACATTCCCTCGAGATCTCTTCGTAGTCATTTCCACTTTTATGAAAGATTTCATAGAACTGTTTATGCTCAAAATGAACCCCTGTCACGTTGTATCAGAGAAGTTAATAAGGTCATAAACTTAATTGATATATTTGTTGGTATTCCTAAAGATACTTTTAAGATTTCCTTGTATAATATTCTCATGTGCCAAGTCACGTAATCTTATTACTTGTGTATTGTATACTTAACTAAGAAATGGATTGTATACTCATCTTATACTATCCTTGCCATGTATTATTTTGAACTATAAACACTTTTCTTCTCAGCTTGAGAGTTATTTTTATTACTAATTGAATTATATTGTAAATGAAATTCTACCTTGCTGTGAGTTATTTTTAAACAAAACAGTTTAAACTACTTTATTTTCACCTATCTTTAACTATATGTATTTGAATTCTAGTGTTAATTGTATATATTACAGTAGTCTATAAGAGCTTGTTCTCTGCTTGATGAAATGAAATGAATAAATAAATAAATAAATAAATAAACATATATTGTCAACAAATATATGTTCTTGGCGAGTATTCGAATTTGATGCACAAAAATATGTATCATCGTCGGAAGAATGCCATTTTAAGTCAGGCAGATTGAAATCGCCCAGTAACAGTAAAATGTCGTCATTAACGTCAAGTAGATTTATTATATATTCTATGCAATCCGCAAGGCTTGCATAGACTTCTGCACTGCTCTTTGGGGGAACATATGCATTAATAACATATACATTGGAATTACAATGTAACACCTTAACGCATAAAAGTTCGATATTAGAAGAGCAGGGAATATCAATTAAGGAACTGACAAAGGAATTCCTTACAGCTAAAAGGACACCACCACCAACAGCAGAAAAATTGTCAGTGTGTCTGTCCCTTCTAAAAACTTGAAAACTATTGTCAAACAGTTCCAAGTCAATAATGCTTCCGTTCATATATATCGATAATATCCTCAGAGAAATTCTGAGACGCCAAAAATATGTCGCGTGTTATAGAACGTAATCCCCTTACATTTTGATAGAAAAGGGATAATCTATTTTGTTTTTTTGGGTCTGATGGGCGATTTTATTCGTCCTTCTAGACTTATTTTTAGGCGTAAACTCAGAAACGAGGATATTATCGGCCCACATTTTAGAGTTAAGAACAGATGCAAACTCTTCAGCTGCAACCGTTAGAATAAAGAAGGCGTGGGAAGGCTTGTTGCCAATTTTTTTGCATGAACAGAATGCATTTTGTCTAAATAAAATGTTTTGTTTGACAAACGTCAATACATTTTCAGATGTTGTGTCGGGCTGAAGACGCGAAATGAATAAGAGTTTTCGCCTCGACACCGCCCTTAAATTAATTATTGGGTTATTGGGCTCGGTTGAAATCACATTTGGACTATTAGCCAATGGAGGAGTATAAGAAGGAGGTGAAGAAATAATTGTAGTATCGTTTGGCGTCCGTGGCGTAGTTGGTTAAAGTGCGTGGCCGCTATGTCAACGAACCTGGAGACCCAGGTTCGAACCCCAGCAGCAACAGAAAATTATTTGAATTAAAATAATTTTTCTGTACGGTCGCCACCTCTCTGCAGACAATGGTAAACCTCAGAGAGTAATCAAAATGCCATGTAAAGCTTCTTGAGAATAAGAACATTCCGTTCATCGCCGTTCGGAGTCGGCGTTAAGCCTGTAGGTCCATTTCTCGGTCAATTGTGTACAAACTTAATAACACGCACAACACAATTGATCATAAGAAGCTAGGTCAAAGTCCTTTCAAGGGCTGAAATGGCCAGTTATTTATTTATTATTTTTATCGTTTATTGCAGGCATAGCTGTGGGCTGCTTAGCCTGAGGAAGGTTTGAAGACGTCATACGACGCGTATTATTTTTATTTTTATTTTTATTTTTCCTCTTCTTTTTAGAAATATTCTGGTCTTCTTCAGACTGAATGTTTGTTTGCGTCCCGGAAGATTTTGTCTGAGACAAAGAAGGCGAAATTTTTTCCGGTGAAGTACATTCATCGTAGACGCTGATACTGGGTGCGGCACTAACTTCGCTAAAAAATGTAACAATATCCCTAAAATTGTTATTTAGCAAGTTGAGACTTTCACCAAAAAGCTTGATTTTAGAATAAAGCTCATCTGGGGAAAGGGCCCTGCACGAAGCACAGTACCAGCGAAGACCAGACCGGACAGACATTAAATCGTCTAAGCACGATTTGGAGATACCCGCACAATTAGCATGAAACATTTGCTCACATGGGCCAGAACAGCTGAACATGGGGTTCAGAATATTCTGGCGTCTGCAAAGCTCGTTAAGGGAACAAGCAGAAATATTTTCTGCAAAAAAATAGTCCATGATTATTCTTTACAGAATTGAGCAATTGAGCAATATATGTATAGAAACAAAAAAAAATGTGCTTATAGGGTTTAATTTATACACTTTACCAAGTAGTGAGCGCAACAGTTAAAAAACAATAACAACACTACTTAGCTTAGAAAAAAAAAACAAAACGCCGCACAAAGAGGAATGAAAAAATAAAAACAACACTGCAAGCAAGCTAGCATGCAAGCAAGCGCTTCAACCTTAACAAAAAACTTTTTACAAAAACAAAAGACAATTTAACATTAATATAAAGAGATATAAATATTACAATTTAAGAGTTAAATATTACACAATATATATCTCAAACACAGCTAGTACTCTTAATAATGAAAACACTCATTATTTAAAATACGTACCAAATATTTAAACACAAAACAAATTATTTAAACAAAAAGCACGCAATTTTGTTAAGCACAAAGCAAAAACACTACCGACACCGACTAATAGACGAGATCAACTGAATCTTACGAACATTTTACGAAAATATAAGCAGCGAATGACATAAAATGCAAATAAAATATATTTTTCTTCGGAAACTAACTGTAAAAAATTATTTCTACTGCCGCTACTTACGAAAACATTGCGACAGATAAGTTTTTACAAGCCTGCTTGCAAAAGATTTGGGAAATGATTGGAACGAGTGATTTTCACAAACCAATTTGGAAACAGTTGAAAAAAAATGTTTGGAAAGGATTGATTAATCAACTGGCTCACATAAATGTTTATTGGGTATAAACCAAATATACTACTACTACTACTACATAAAAAAATCAAAAATACCAGCTGATTTTGATAACTAACTCACCCTGCTCTCCAATATGAGCCTACCTTGTAATTGTATCATGGCTTGGAACAGTGTTAAACAGCTTTGCCCCACCAATACATTCTCATTTTGCTTTAACACTAGCGAGCTTTTAAGCTTTCACTAATAGAAAATTGCGTGTTATTTTGCAAAAAGACTTAAGCAAGTTGACTTGCTATTGCACACAGTTTATATTTCAAGTTTATTTATGGAATTCACAAAGGTTGATAAGGTAAAAGCGAAATCAAGGTAAAGCCAAACCTAGAAAATCTAATAATAATAATAATAGCTAAGAAAAAAAAAAAAAAACTGATAAAAGTAAGAAAAAGATACGGGCTAAGAAAAAATAAATTAAGTCAATGGATATGACTAGGTAAAGACAAGTATAAATTTAAAGAGATTCTGATTCTTCTGAACTGAGCAGTCACTTTCTGAGCGCGTTCACTTGAAATGAGTGAAATTAACAGGCTTGATTATTCACTTAACAGTCTTATTTCACTGTAATCCTCAACTTCGCTGTATATTTGTAAAAAGATTGGTCCTTTATTGTGAGCCATTGTTCTTGATTCGATTTTTCTCGGTTGTTCATTTTATCCAAAATGGCATCTTTAAATTCCTTCATCCGACTTACTGACAGTTTGGTTGAATTTGAGTCTGATATCAGCGTAACCTTAGATGCAGCAAGCTCAACATATTCTCTAGATATCCACCGGGAAGAAACATGGAAACGGATAAAGGCTGTTTATGAAACATGTCTAGGCGAATTTGCTGTTGCCCAGGAGGAAGGCATTAATCCAGAAGTAGAGCTGGAAACCATAAAGGCTCGATATCGTACCTCATACCAAGTATACGTCCGATGCGCTTCACAAATTAGAGACAACATTGAAAAACTCAATAACACTTCCAAAGCCGCCCAGTTCTCCAAGGAATCTTATCCAGGATTGGATATACCATTAGCCTCCAGTCATCACTTTCATCTCCCTCCATGTGAAACCGAAATTTTTAATGGGGATTACCTTTCGTGGCCGTCTTTTCGAGACATGTACACTGCCATATACGGGACAATTCGAGGTTTAGTCCAGTGGAGAAACTTTTCTCTCTTAACTCAAAAACGCGAGGCGAAGCTCGTGATATAGTTAAGAGTCCACTATCGACTTCTATCCGAACTCCGTCCAAACCAATCGATGAATCCATGGCTGAAAAATTTTCAAATCTGATTCTGGCAGACACCAAATTCCTTAAAAGTGATCCGATCTCTGTCATGCTTGGCGCTGATCTTTATCCTAAGATCATTCAACAAAGCTTTTTGCCAAGTATAATAAACTCCTCGTCGCTTAGAATACCCCGTCTTTGGCTGGATCTTATCCGGGTCCTTTGAAGTCTAGTTACATTCAAATAATAAAAAGAATCTGAATTCAAACAAAAAAAAAAAAAATCAAAATCAAAATACTTTTTTTTTTACTATATCATGAATTGAAATTTTATGCATCGCCTCTGTATAACTTATATTGTAATAATCTATAACTAGAGTGGTCGCCGTCGAAATCGACTTTTCTTTTGTTTTTTGTTTTTAATTAGAAAATGAAAAGCTATTTTAGTAAAAGTCCTTAAACAGGTAAATTTAGGTAACCTTTTGTGTCTTCTTTAGAGATATACTTCAGTTTTGACTGGTCTATACTCTACAGTTTTTTTTTTAATATCAATTTATTTGTGAAGAAAATTTGACCAAGTCTTCGATGTTTTATTTGTTGTCAATTGCAGGCTTTTTTTCAATTTATTTGTTTGCCCCAAAAATTTGTACATAAAAAAAATCTTTTCCTCTCCATATGCCCTCCATATGACTACGGAATTAACGTATTTAAATAACATTTAGTAGGTATTAATTATACTGGTAGGAGAATTGTAGCTTCGAAGGCTCGCTATACAATAGGGCGTATCGATTTAAAATTTTTTTCGAATGTCACATTCTAAGGGGTCTCAAAAGTTGCATGTGGTTATCAAGATCACCCGAAAAAAAATTTAGGAAAAAAAGGATGTCTTTCTCTCCCGGAAGGACTCTCTCCCGGAAGGACAAAGTCGTTTTTTCAGGAAAACAGTTAAAAATAACGATCTTAAAATGCTTTGATTTTAAAAAAGAAAAAAACTACATAAAGAAAATCTTTTGGACTTTTATAATTATTCAAACACAAACGGGATAGTTTCAAAATCCATGAACTATGAAGGACTAATCCAAGTCTAAGAGGAATGTTTGTAATTTTCTTCGTTTTGACCGGGCCTTTTTTAATGACTTAAAGCAATAAATTTAAATTTTATATCGTTTGACTTAACTCTAGTTCGAAAATTCGTCTTGGGCTTGGGCAACTCTTTTAGTTTTACTATCGAAAATTGTGGCAACCATCTTTGTGTCTTGTGTGAAATGCTGTTTATTTGCAAAATAGAATAGTTACCCGTTTGGGGCATGGTATTGACCGGTTGCCACTTGTTTCATCGAAACTCAAACTATTGTGAGAGATGCCCATTTTTCAACCTTGGCCAAAACATTTCAGTGATTCAGCGGTTCATATTTGCATATGTGGTTCGTTTAGGGGTTCAGTGGTTCGTTCAGTGTGCTCATATATTTAAAATTTTTTCAACTCAAAATATTTTATTTTTCAACAAAAAAAAAAAAAAAAAAATACAGTAGTTTCGACTATGTCGTAAAACAAGACGTAGAATTATTCGATTCGCTTTTGATGACATCTTTTTTAAAAAATATTTAGCAAAATATTTATTCCATACACCTGAGCATATGACCTTTAAAAGAGTGCCGGAGAGGGTTAATGTGTATGACTGACCTCCGTTATTTTTGCAAAAGAAACATTTTTGCCTTTGACAGCTATTTCCTCCGACCACTCCTTAGGGGGGCTCCCATACAAATTTTATAGTTTTTGTTTATTTATTGCATACACCTGAGCATATAACCTTTAAAAGAGTGCCGGAAAGATTTAATGTGTATCGCCGATCCCCATTACTTTTGCAAAAGGAGCATTTTTGCCCTTAACACCTATTTCCTCCGACCACTCCTTAGGGGGGCTCCCATACATATTTATTTTTGTTTATTTATTCCATACACCTGAGCATATGACCTTTGAAAGAGTGCCGGAAAGGGTTAATGTGTATGACCGACCCCCATTACTTTTGCAAAAGGAGCATTTTTGCCTTTAACACCTATTTCCTCCGACCACTCCTTAGGGGGGCTCCCATACAAATTTTATGGTTTTTGTTTATTTATTGCATACACCTGAGCATATGACCTTTAAAAGAGTGCCGGAAAGGGTTAATGTGTATCACCGACCCCCATTACTTTTGCAAAGGGAACATTTTTGCCTTTGACACCTTTTCCCTCCGACCACTCCTTAGGGGGGCTCCCATACAAATTTTATGGTTTTGTCGATAAAACCGGAAACTGTCGATAAATAGTTAGCAAGTTTAAGCAAACAAAAACATTAAATGTTGGCTTTATATTTCATGTAATTGTGTAAAATTTATATAAGTTAGAAAGTTCTAACATGAATTTTTGTCGCATTGAGGATCAAGCAGACCAACAAGTGCTAACATCAACATTGTACGATCAGTACTTTAGGCCCACCAAAGGCTCAAAAAGTGATATAAATACCGACACCTGATCACTATCAACCACCCTACTTACCTCCGAGAATGACGTATTCTACGTCAAAACGGTAGCTTTTCTGTACTAATGTAAAAAAAGTGTGCAAAACATATTAAAAAAATAACTTTCAAACAACAGATCATTCTACTCAATATTCAACTGATATTTAATGTGAAGAAACTTCGATAATTAATCGTTTAGATAGCTTTTTAGAGAAATGTAGCCATTCTCTCCACGGTTTTGAAAATACAGTAGACGCTCGTAAATTAGAACCACTTTGTTCCTGGGGTAGTTCTAATCGAGAAGTTTCGAGAAGTTCTTATTTCCAAAGGTTTTTTTTTTTAAATAAAAAGTAACATAAAAGTCCAAATTGGAGACCACCGCAAAATAGGTGAAAACTCCGCTGTCCCCAGGAACCATCAAAGCTCGCTCCAACTACAGGAGCTCGAAGCGCTTCCTGAAAAGGATGATGGCCCGCGACCCAGCTTCACTGGTAGTCAGGGACAAAAAGCTGATCAAAAAGCATGAACGGCTTGTGAAGCTCTTCGTGAGAAAGGAAGCTGGGCTTTCTCTCGAACCCAGAGCCCCACAAAACCCCGCAATCCCTCCCCCAGCTACTGCCCCAAAGGCAAACAGCGAGGGAGAGACTGCACCCAGAAAATCGGACTCCCCGTTACAAATCTCCAAGTCTAGGAAGAACCGTAAGGGAAAGTCAACGAACAACAAAGAAGGGAATAAGAACGTCTCCGCACCTACTCCTTGCACGGTGAAGCCATCGTACAAGGCTTTTCTTGCCGGACACTCGGGAACTCCTTCTAGGACATCTCGCGACCAGGCAAGCAGAGTCTCCACCGGGGAGCGCGCCGGAACCTCTGGATTGCAGACCAAACGGCAAAGATCCGAGGATGAACCCAAAGGAAACGGACCCAAAAGGCCCAGAACTTCCCCTGGTTTCGAAGGCGCGCTTATATATGAGTTCCGGTATATTTTTGAAAACTCGAACATGGACGTAATTTGTGTGTCTGAAACATGGTTTCAGCCTTCTGTTCAAGATAGTGTCTTCAGTGTAAAGGGTTACAGATCATTTCGTGCGGATAGAGAGTCACATGCCGGTGGTGTTGCAATTTTTGTTAAAGACGGCATTACATGTAAAGTTGTTAGTAAATCGAACTCACAAGATAACATTGAATTTCTCTTCGTTGACATTATTTATGGATCCAAAAAACTACTTGTTGGAACTGTCTACAGACCGAATCGTAATATAAACACAGCCTATTTAATGCAAAAAATTGAATCACTGCTAAACAGTTATGCTGACATTATGATATGTGGTGATTTTAATTGTGATTTGTTAGTTGAAACCCACTTAGCGGAGGATATGTGTGCGCTAGGTCTCATGTCGCCAAACTACACTACACCCACTCATTTCTCAAAAACTAGAAACACATTGTTAGACCTCTTTTTTGTTGATGATATTAATAAGGCTTTACATTATGATCAGTTATCTGCTCCCGTTTTTTCCAAGCATGATCTCATATTCCTCTGCTATGATTTTCAACTGCTTACACCAGAACAAAAAATAACATACCGCGATTTTAAAAATATCGATTTTAACTCACTTCAGACAGAGTTTGATCTTGTTGACTGGACAGAAATTTATCACATACTATCTGTAAATGATCAACTAGATTTTCTTCAATATAACGTCACTTCCTTATTTGATAAATGCGTTCCACTTAAAACTAAAACTCTGAAACACCACCAAAAGGCCTGGTTTTCAAATACGATTAAAAACTTAATAAAAAAACGTGATATAGCTTATAACAAATGGAAAATTCTAAAAACAACCGAGCGTTATAATCTCTTCCGAACATGCAGGAACAACGTAGTCAGGGCGGTTAAGGCTGCCAAGCTAGCTTATTATGAAAACAAATTTAGCTCAGCTGTAGACTGCAGAAGGAAGTGGAATATAATTCGACAAATTGGAGTTGGTGGAAATTCTCAACTTTCGGACACAAGCGTTGACGTTGAGGCTCTTAATAAAAAATTCATAGATATACCTATGCCAACGCCTAACGGAAACTTGTATCGTGACCTTCAAAGTACACTTAACTTGAACTCTGGTTTTAGTTTCCAATGTGTTGAATATACAGACGTACTGCGAAGTTGTCAAGAGATTAAATCTGATGCTGTCGGTCTCGATGGAATTCACCCCAAGTTCTTTAAGTTACTTCTTCCTTTGTTGATCCCTTTTATTATCCACATTTTTAATACCATCATAATAAAATCAGAATTCCCTGCAAATTGGAAAAAAGCTAAAATTATTCCAATTCCTAAAACTGGTAACGAATATCGCCCTATAGCGATTTTACCTTATCTATCTAAAGTTTTCGAATCACTGATGTACAAGCAAATAAACAAATTCTTCTTGCATAACAATCTGCTAACTGACAGACAGTCAGGATTCCGACCGAAACGCAGTTGCGTAACTGCTTTACTAGACGTCACTGATGAAATTCGAAATGGTCTTGATCGGAATGAAATTACTTTTTTGGTTCTGCTAGACCACTCAAAAGCGTTTGACACCGTCGATCATCAAACTTAATGCGCAAAATTATCCAATTTGTTCAATTTCTCCATTACTGCAACTCGTCTAATGAGATCATACCTTACAAACAGATCACAAGCCGTTCAAATAGGTTGCGTGTCCTCAAATTTTTTACCTGTGAGCCGTGGTGTACCTCAAGGCTCTATAATGGGCCCACTTTTATTCTCAGCTTACATAAACGACTTACCAACTGTACTGCAAGGCTGTGGAATACAAATGTATGCTGATGATGTACAACTCTACACGAGCTGTCGCAAATGTGATATTCCTTCCTGTGTTGAAAAATTGAACGATAATTTGAGTAAAGTCAGCGACTGGGCATCTGCCATGGCCTAAGCATAAACCCCAATAAGTCAAAATGTTTAATCATAGCTAGAAGACACAATTTTTCTTCGCCCATTCCGGAAGTCATTCTAAACAGATCGTCTATTGAAGTTGTAAAAACGGCTAAGAATTTGGGTATAACCTTCAACAGTACTTTGGATTGGACGAATCATGTCAATATTACTGTAGGGAAAATTTCCAGTATGCTTCGCAATCTATGGGCTACGCAATACTTTACCCCATTTACCATACGAATGCTATTGGCAAAAACATATCTTGTTCCCACCTTATTGTACGGATCTGAGATTTTTGCATATTGTGATGCTGCTAGTAAACGCAAGCTGAACGTTTCTTACAATAATATAGCTCGTTATGTGTACGGACTTAAACGATCTGACCGCATATCACTGCACGCAAAACAAATATTCAATTTGACTTTTGACAAGAGTCTTGAAAACTCTTGCGTTAGTTTTCGTGCAAAAAATTATCTTTACGAAGGAACCTGTTTACTTATATGAAAAAATAAAATTTTTAAGATCTCAGCGTGGAAACAACCTAGTTCAACCTAAACATGCCTGCTTAGCGTCCGAACGGCAATTCTTTGTTTATTGTATACGTCTTTGGAATACACTTCCACCCAACTTGCAGCGTATTTGCAACGCAACTATGTTTAAATCTAAGTTATTCGATTATTTGTCCTCCTTCTAATTTATCTATTGTCATCTCTTACTTCAATCATAAAACCAATACTCACTTCTTAATTATCCTTTTTCTATTTTTATTTCTCACTGCATTTTATTCCTTTTGGAGTTTTAAGTTACTTTAATCTTAAAAGTCGATTGTTTTTTATATTATTTTTGATCTCTTGTTATTCAATTAACTAATTTATCTTTAAAATCCTTTGTTGTTCAATATAAACTTTGTTGATTCTTAATATCCACACATGTTATCGGTGCTTAACTATAAGTTATTTCTTACTAGCGCTCATTATAATTAAATAAATATATAAATATATATATTAATAAAGCTATAAGCAGAGCCGCTATGTCAAAGAACTTTGGAAACCCAGGTTCGAACCCCAGCAGCGACAGAAAATTATTTGAATTAAAATAATTTTTCTGTACGGCCGCCACCTCTCTGCAGACAATGGCAAACCTCAGAGAGTAATCAAAATGCCATGTAAAGCTTCTTGAGAACGAGAATATTCCGTTCATCGCCGTTCGGAGTCGGCGTTAAGCATGTAGGTCCGGTTCTCGGTCAATTGTGTACAAACTTAATAACACGCACAACACAATTGATCATAAGAAGCTAGGTCAAAGTCCTTTCAAGGGCTGAAATGGCCAGTTATTTATTTATTTTTATTTATAAGCAGAGCAAACAGTACTTTAGGGTTTATTAAACGATGGTCAAAAGAGTTTAATGATCCTTTCATTACTAAAACATTATTCACTTCGCTTGTAAGGCCCATACTTGAGTATGCGTCAATTGTCTGGTGTCCTAGATATGGGTGTTATGTTGACGATATAGAATCAGTTCAGAAACAATTTCTTTTGTTTTGCTTACGCAATATATATTGTCATACTAACATTCACTTACCACCCTATGAATATCGATTAAAGCTTGTTAACCTACCTTCTCTGAGAAATCGTAGAATTATGCTTAATGTTTGCTGGATTTATCAACTTATACATGGATTTATTGACAGTCCATACTTACTGAGTAAAATTTACTTTAATCTTCCTCTTCGACCAAGAAGATCTTTTGAGCTACTTTTTATGAACTTTTGTAGAACTAATTACTTCCAAAATGAACCACTAAGAAGCGCTTGCAGGATGAATTTGGGGGTGAATCGGATTGCGGAATAGTTCATTCTAGGTTAAACCCAGAAGATACCAAAACTTTTATATATCAATAAAATAGAAATAAATAATTCATACATTAGTTTAATGTTCTGTTTTCCTCTATAACCAAATCAATTACAACAAATACTTTCAAGTAAGAAACACGAATAAAACCCGAATTTGATATGCATCTACTTTTTAATCAAGTCTTCCATTTCACCGAATTTACCGTCATAATCTCCAGAATATGACATTTTCTCAATACTTTTAACCGATGTTATTAACGGATCTGATGAAATCATTAAATTTTCTGCAAACTTTTGCACGCACATCTTCCAGTATATCACATTCAATTAAATTTAAATTTCCTTCACTTGCTTTACTTTCTATGCAACTAAATGATATATTTTCAATAGAAATTGTAAAATTATTCATTTTTAATAAAAATGTGCCACAAACTTGCGTTAATTTTATTGCGTTAGTGCAGAAAAATATGTATTCATCTCACGTACAGAACGATCAAAGCTTCAGTGTTTAAGCGAACGTCAGGCAGGCAATATCTGCGCTGGCCTGTTCCTTGAATAGATGACGAAAAATTGTACACTGTACAAAATTTCATGCATGCAAAATGTTTGATGCTTCTTCATCAAACTGTATAATTTTTTTATTACAGTAGTTTTTTGTTTATACATTTTTTTTCAAAATACGACTATTTATAAATCATCGACCCTGAAATCAAATTTAATTTTTCTTTAGTTTTTGTTAAAATCATTCATCTATACAATTTCTTTGTTTCAAAAAATCATTGTATGACATATTTTGTTTTTTTGACGTGACGAAGTTACTGCTCTAGTTTCCAAAAAAGTTGAAAAATGAATTTTTTAAAAATTCATCTGCGTTTCATTGAATTGTTACTCGCTGGGTATAAGAGCTATGATTAAAAAAATAGTATGACCGTAAAGGTTAATTCTTTGACTATATTAAAAAAACAAAAAAAAAATTTAATACGGCATAGGGACGTAGTGGGAGCTGCGTAAGTAACGCAACTGAAAATTTGTTACATGGAATTATTACTCGCTGAGTATTAGCGCTAGGATTAAAAATACGATACGCCAATAAAGGCCTACTGGAAGCCCTCACAACAAAATTAGACAAAAAATTTCTGACATCATGGGAACGCTGAGAGAGCCGCTCAAGGATCGATAACGCATCATTCATGCAGCGGCGTTGCATTGAATTTTTACTCAATGAGTATATAACCTACGATAAAAGTTTAAAAAGGAAAATAAAGTTTTTATACATGGCTTTACGACAAAAATAAAAAAAAAATTCCGGCTTCGTCAGGTCGTGAATATAGCAGCTTATGTAACAAAAATGTAATATCGTTGCATGGAATTATTTCTCACTCAGGAGGAGTGCTTCAGTAAATTTTGTTTTACGACAGCAGGGATGTGTTATTACGCTTCACAACTAAATTACAAAAAAAATTTTGTTGTCATGATTTCAGGGATGCAATCACATAATGCAGTAAAAATGCTACAGCCATGAAAAAACGTTGCATGGATTTTTAACTCTGTGACTACTGGTGCAACGGTAACTTTTAAGGAACGAAAACAAAGGTGAGGTCTTCGGGCATATGACAAAAATAAAAAAAAAATTTGACGGCGTGTCAAAAACCCCCAGGGAACCGCCTAATGTGACGCATATGCATCACTTTTGCTGGATTAATTAAATTTAGAGCACAACCAATGGGGAAGCAAAAAAAAAAGTTAAACGAAAAGCACCAACTCCAACAACAACTCCAACACCAATACCAACACCAACACCAACACCAACACCAACACCAACACCAACACCAACACCAACACCAACACCAACACCAACACCAACACCAACACCAACACCAACACCAAAACCAACACCAACACCAACACCAACATTAACACCAACACCAACACCAACACACACACCAACACCAACACCAACACCAACAGCAACACCAACACCAACACGAACATCAACACCAACACCAACACCAACACCAACACCAACACCAACATCAACACCAACACCAACACCAACACCAATACCAACACCAACATCAACATCAACATCAACATCAACATCAACATCAACATCAACATCAACATAACCATTAACATGAACATCAATATCAATATCAACATCAACATAACCATTAACATCAACAGCAACATCAACATCAACATCAACATCAACATCAACATCAACATCAACATCAACATCAACATCAACATCAACATCAACATCAACATCAACATCAACATCAACATCAACATCAAAATCAACATCAACATCAACATCAACATCAACATCAACATAAACATCAACATCAACATCAACATTAACAACAACAGCAAGAAACTTCGTCACGTCAATACCTACGGGTGTGTCCACGGCACAGCCAACTCTTTTTTTTTATTTTCATTTATCATTTTCCCATGAACCCATCGCCGTCCCATTATAAAATTTTGTACACTTTTAGCAGAGATATACAAACCAAAATTTAAAATGGATTGTTTTCAGCTTTTTACATTTCCGTTTGCTTATCTGTAGTTCACTTTATCCATCTGTCAGTGTGTTTAATTTTTATAATCCGTCAACTACACATTTATTTCATTTCGCCGTATAAATCAGAGCAAAGAAAAAATCTCTAATACCTATAAGATTTCTGCAAAAACCACTTTAGCACTACTTTGTTTTCAGTGTGCTTTATAGGAAGCGTAAGAGCGAGAGCATGCTGTTGTGAAAAGTAAGTGTTGCATACAGTGGTGGATTAACCCTAGGGAGTGAGTGGGCTGGAGTCCACAGCGGCAGATTTTTAGGGGCGGCAAATTTTGGCAAAAACAATAGAACAATTTGTTTTTTTTCAGCCCTTGAAAGGACTTGGACCGAACTTCTTTAGATCAAATTGATGATTTCTGCAAAAACCACTTTAGCACTACTTTGTTTTCAGTGTGCTTTATAGAAACCGTAAGAGCGAGAGCATACGGCTGTGAAAAGTAAGTGTTGCATATCTAGCATATTAAGAGGATTGCTTATTAAAAGGGAGTTTTTTTTTTTTAATTACACCGTGTAACAGTGAAAATTAACTCGGCTCGAGACATAGTAGAGGTTGTAGGTCTGGTTGAACATAAGATAACTGCATACTAAGTTTTTTGAATATACCCTCAAAATCGGGATTTGTGGTAAAAAAACCGATTTTAGGTAGGTGCATGTATAGTTTGTTATGTAACTCCGTTATCATAGCTCAAAAAATTTAAACTTTGATAAAAAGAAGAATAATATACCTTTAATATAATATACAGACCGTTTTTTTTTAAAAAAGAATTGACAAAGTTATAGGTAAAATCATTTGAAAATTTCTCATTTCTTTTTAATTTTTTCAACTTTAACAACGTTTTGTTAACAAATTTTGTTTTTTGGCACTATTAGTTTTAGCAGGATTCTGAAAGCCTGTTAAATTTTGCGTTCAATAAGCTATAATTTACTTCAATTGGCTGAAATACAAATGCACTATCGAATTTTTAGTAAAAAATAAAAAAAAGAAATAAATAACTGGCCATTTCTGCCCTTGAAAGGACTTCGACCTAGCTTCTTATGATCAATTGTGTTGTGCGTGTTATTAAGTTTGTACACAATTGACCGAGAACCGGGCCTACATGCTTAACGCCGACTCCGAACGGCGATGAACGGAATGTTCTCGTTCTCAAGAAGCTTTACATGGCATTTTGATTACTGTCTGAGGTTTGCCATTGTCTGCAGAGAGGTGGCGGCCGTACAGAAAAATTATTTTAATTCAAATAATTTTCTGTCTCTGCTGGGGTTCGAACCTGGGTCTCCAAAGTTCGTTGACATAGCGACCACGCACTTTAACCAACTACGCCACGGACGCCACACTATCGAATTTTTAGTATTCGTAATAAAATACAAAAAATTTAATTTTTTTTTTTTGTAAAAATGTTTATTTGACCTTTTTCGTTTATATATATTATAATTGATTTCACGTTTTATGGACCAGCAGTAATCTGCCAGCAATTTTTTCCCTGAAAGCCGGTTTCTATAGCTTCCATCTCCTGGTGGAAACTTTCTCCTTGTTCATCACTAAACTGCCCAAGGCTATTCGGGAGAAAGTTTATATGGGAGTGCAAAAAATGTATTTTGATTGACATATTGCAGCCCATTTCTTTGTAGGCACTTAAAAATTTATTTACAACATCTAAGTAATTTCGACTCTTGTTGTTGCCGAGGAAATAAATGCATAACGAAATAAAACTATTCCAAGCTCTTTTTTTCAACTGGATTTAATTTGAAACGAAATCAGTGTCCAAGCAAATTTTCCGAATTTGTGGGCCCACAAATAAACCTTAGAATAACCGAAATGAATAAATAACTTTTATAAAAGATTTAAACGTGCAGGATATTTTCTTTGATTTTGGCCTCAAGTTGAAGTTTTGATAAAATGTTTATCAAGATCCATTTTTGTGCCTCTTTTTTATGTGTGATGGTACCACGGCCACGACAAAATAATGGTTATGCTAATTTGATGAAAGTAATTAATCCATACTTATTAGCTAAGCAGAAACAGCAGAATACCTTATATTGTTTATAGCTGGAAAAGTATGTGCGCATTAGTTTATAGTTGTAAATATGAAATCTATTTATATAAAAAGTAGTGTACATTTTTATGTCACCACTTACTGCGGAAACGGGTCGACCGATTTCAACCAAAATTTCAGGGCACGTTTCGAAAGTTTACACGAAATTGGCCCATTGGTTCCGAAGATATGGCATTTTAAAGATTTTCCCATATCTATATATATATCTGTGGCAATATGACAGAGTAGCTTAAGTCGACATAAGCGAAAAACTGAAATTCTACATATTATTATTAACCATTTCAAGGTGCACAATTGTGTCCTACCCTTGTTTAAATCCGACTCTTAAAAAGAAAGTTATGCCGATTTTTCTAATGACCATACACAAATTTTACATATAAAAATGACAAAAAGGATTTTTAAAAATGTAAATAACTCACAACTATATTTTTGGACTTAAGCTACTCTGTCTTATTGCCACAGATATATATATAAAGTCGTGATTTGTGTTTATAAGTCCATAACTCAAGAACGGAGCGTCTGATTTGCTTGAAGTTTTCTTTGTTGTGTTTTTATTGGCCGTACCATGGATCGTATGTGAACATTTTTGCCACACCTCCTTTTACCGCCCTCAAATTAATGAAAATTTTATATTTCAGACGGTTTGGGTCTTATAAGACTAAAATTTAGTACTTTAGTTCATATGGTCACTGTTGGCAACAGTACTACAAATGGGGGGAGAGCTATACACATATACTGGGGGTTCCCCCTCTCTTACATATGTATATCTATCTATATTCTTATCTATCTTGGTTTGTTCGGTTGCTTAAAACTTGAAAACGACTGGACCAAATTGGATACTTCCTTCTGCGAATATGTGATATCGAATTTTTGGAATTTTGTTTTTTTTTTGTTTTTAGCTTTGAACCAAGGATTTCAATGGAATACCTATTCAGTCAAGTCTGCCTTGGTTCGAAAATGGGGTGATAGATTAGTGGGAAGGAAAGGGCAATCAAGTGAAACACGTGTAGGATGTTCTAAGCGTGGTGCAAAGCCAAAGAAACGTATGAATTTGAATCAGACGCAAGTGTTATGCCTCTACCTCAGTCAATTCAAGTTATAAGTCAATCTCATCTACAAACTTCTCTACCTTCAACTACAACTTCATGTCGTAAATATTGATGAATTTTTAATTTCAGTTAATTAGAAATGAGGATAGAAAATTAAGAAAGATTAAAAGCGAAGGACCATGGTCTGGCTGGGAATTGAACCCGGGACCTCTGAGGTGGCAGTCGAGTACGCTACCAACTCGACTACCGAGGCCGCGGTAGGATTACATTTTCAGGTCGCACCAGTGGAGTATTCAAAACATTTTTTTGCCAACTTAAAATGAAGCACGCTGTGGCTACTTCTTTTGCTTATATTTATTAGTCGCACGACTATCCCATTCGTAAATAATGCAAGGATACTTGGTATATCCACCTTGCATTCCTAACAGTATTGTTAGAGCCTTTAAGTCGGCGACTATTTGCTATTTAAACGTGTTGTAATTTATAAAACGAAATATTTTTTCCATTGTCTAATATGTTTCTTTCATGTCCGTTGCATAAGCTAAAGGAACCGATGGCAACTCATTTTTGTTGTGTAATAGCACAGCTTTCAAACCTACATACATATATCAGAATTTAACATATCAAGAACCACACAAAAAGATTTTAAATAAATCATACTCTTGCAAGATCCCTCAATAAACAAACGCCATTCATTCGCAGCGTGTTTGTGGTTGAAAACTGCAAACAGTTCCGTCACATCCGGGCAATACACCAGCTTTATGATAATATCTGTGGCAATAAGACAGAGTAGCTTAAGTCCAAAAATATAGTTGTGAGTTATTTACATTTTTAAAAATCCTTTTTCTCATTTTTATATGTAAAATTTGTGTATGGTCATTAGAAAAATCGGCATAACTTTCTTTTTAAGAGTCGGATTTAAACAAGGGTAGGACACAATTGTGCACCTTGAAATGGTTAATAATAATATGTAGAATTTCAGTTTTTCGCTTATGTCGACTTAAGCTACTCTGTCATATTGCCACAGATATATATAAACGAAAAAACTTTTTAACAAAAAAAAAAACCGACTTCAAAATCACTACAAAGTACAAAATAATTTTAAATAACTTTTCCCATTAATTTCTTAGTCAAATTTTAAAAGTTATTTATATGTATTATAATATTGTAAATCTTATCATTTTCATTTTTTATATTTTGTTTTATTATCATCAATATTACCGCATTAAATTGCACAAAAAGTGTTTTTTTGACTTTAAATTTTGATCGCGTGATTTTATTTTAGATGTTTACATTTTATTTAATGTTAACAATTGTAAAAGTTACAGAAAAATTTATTGTAAACCAGCGCGCGACTACTGAAGACTTAAATAGGTGCTAAATTTTGAAATTTAGATTATTTCGATAGAAGCCCAGTTTTTCCCAGTAATAGAGTTTCTCAAAGCAAACATAACACAACACAAATAAGCAATAATGGTTGCTTTAATAAAAACAGTGACGTGGTTTCCAAGACGCTGGGACTGTTTATTTGTTGACACTAGGTATTTCTTCTTATCTGCGTTCACTGAAAAACCCATTCGACTCGACTCTTTCGCTAATCTGGAAAATGCCGCACTAACTTCGCGCGTATTATGGCCAATAATATCGATATCATCAGCATATGCCAGCAGCATAATACTTTTGTAGAATATCGTGCCACTGCGTCTCAAATCAGCAGCTCGGATGATCTTCTCCATCACAGATTGAAAAAGTCGCACGATAAGGAATCACCTTGTCTGAAACCTCGTTTGGTATCGAATGGAGGAGTAGGTCCTTACCGATCTTAACTGTGCTGCTGGTGTTGCTCAATGTCATTCTGCAAAATAAAAAAAAAAAAATGTGCAATTTATATATTTGTTTATATAATTTTTTACAATTTGGTGCATATGTTTCTATACATAGCGTTATTTTAGTTTAAGGATAGTCTTTCTAATACTTAAGTGTGCTCCTTGTGGTGTGTCATGGTATTCTTGTATTATCTTGTGTTGCATGGTTTTGGTTGTAATTTTTTATAATATTTTTATTTATTTTCTGCTGCAGCATGTTATATATTCTCTTAAATTCTTCTTTTTGTATAATTTCCAATATAATATCTTTTTCATCTAGCGCTAGTTCTTTTATATTTAATTTATTAATTTTAGATACTAATTTCTTCAGAATCGGCTCTAGAGTCGCTGAATCATCATTAGATCTCGCATGCATATTCTTTTTATCTTTATTTATTATTGATGACAGCTTTATCGATATCGAATCTGGATTCGTCGTTTTATCGCTACATCGCACGTGCACAATATTATTTATCAGTTCGATACTAGTATCAGTTTTACTCATATTCATATTTGTATCGCTTTTTTCAAATTTTAATTTATGTACGTTTTTTATATCGCTTATTGATGTGCAATCACATATAAAGAGTTGATCAGACTCCAGTTAAGATGTGCATACATCCTCTGCAAGTTCTTCTAGCTTCTTTTTATTTCCCCGTGTTATTACCATGGGTTTGCTCGCTTCATCCTTTGGTATCATTGTTTTTAGTATATCCGAATCTATTTTAATTCGCGATAGCCCATCGGCATTAGTATTTCTTTTTCCTTGTTTGAATACTATTGTAAAGTCATAATCGGATAAGTCTAGTCTGATTCTTGTCATTTTTGATGATGGGTTTTATGAGAAAAAAGGGAAACTAAAGGTCCGTAATCTGTAACTACTAATGGGTGTTTTTTTTTGGGGTTTGTTTTTCGAATAGAGATAAAACTGGCATTTTGTGGTCAAATCTGGCAACTCTAATGTCATTTATGTTCAGTTTGGTTTGCCATTTCATCATGAACAGGTTGACAAAAGAACAACGCTTGCAAATCGTGCAAATTTATTTCGAAAATAATGGTTCAGTTCGCGAAGTTTACCGCAAGCTCCGTCCATTTTATGGTCGACATAATCGTCCATCAGAGCAATTAATTCGGTTAACCATGGGTCGTTTTCGCACTACGTTTACTCTATGTGATAATACGCATCCGCAGAGACGTCAAACAGTGCGCTCCGAAGAAACAATTGCCGCTGTAGAGCAAAATGTTGAAGAGGACCCGAATGAATCGATTCGTCACCGTGCACAGCAATTGGAGCTTTGTCCATCAACTTTATGGAAGATTTTGCGCAAAGATCTTGGCTTGCGAACTTACAAGATTCAGCTTGTGCAAGAATTAAAGCCGCGAGACCATGCAATGCGTCGTGATTTTGGTGTATGGGCCGAAAATGAGATTGATCTCGATGCTGATTTTCATCGCAAAATTTTGTTCAGTGATGAGGCTCATTTTTGGTTGAATGGCTACGTCAACAAGCAAAATTGCCGCATTTGGAGTGAAGAGAATCCACATGAGATCCTTGAGACGCCATTACATCCACAAAAACTGACTGTTTGGTGTGCTCTATGGGCTGGTGGAGTCATTGGGCCATACTTCTTCCGAAATAATGCTGGAGAGTCAGTTACCGTCAATGGAGACCGGTACAGAGCCATGTAAACCGACTATTTTGTTCCCGAATTGGATGGCATGAATGTGGATGAGTTGTGGTTTCAACAAGACGGCGCTACATGCCACACAGCGCACGTCACAATCGATTTATTGAAGGAAACATTCGATGAGCGCATAATTTCGCGGAATAGACCTGTCAATTGGCCACCAAGATCGTGTGATTTGACACCAATGGATTATTTTCTTTGGGGATATGTGAAGTCGCTCGTCTACGCCAACAAACCAGAAACGTTAGGGGACTTGGAGGCCAACATTCGTGGCGTTATTGCCGACATACGGCCCCATATGCTCGAAAAAGTGGTTGAAAATTGGACCTGTAGAATTGGCTTTATTCGAGCCAGCCACGGCGTCCACATGCCCGAAATCATATTTAAACATTAATGGCATAAAATTATCCTTCCAATAAAGCCAAATTGATGGACATTAAAACGATTTTCTTGTGTTTTATTTCAATTCGAAGTTCTATACCTCTAAAAAAACACCCTGTATAAACTTTTATCCGTATAAATATGGTTTGAAAAAGTTGATTCCCCAATGTATGGCTAAAAGTTCTTTCTCTATTATTGGTTTATTTATGTCATGTTTTTGTAAACTCTTACTTGCATAAGATATTGGTATATCTTGTCCAATATCACCTTGTGATAATACTGCTCCTAAGGCGTAGTTTGATGCTTTAGTCGTTAAAATGAATGGTTGTCCAATTGAAAATTTGATTCTTTTTAAGTAAATTATTTAAGCATTGCGCGATTGTTGCAAAGTATTTTATAAATCTTTTATAAATAATTGTAAAAGGCAATGAATCTACGCACATCGTCAGCATTGAAAGCAACTGGATAGTTTTTTTATTGTTTCATATTTTACTAGATCGGTCTTAATGCCGTTTTGTGTTATTAAGTGTCAAATAAACTACTTCTGGACGTAAAAACTTGCATTTGTTTGTATATAATTTAAGATTGTATTTATATAATCTATCGAAAAGTTTTATTCAATTATTTTTATGATGTTGCAAGTTACATCCAAAGACTATTATGTCATCTACGTATAAAAATGCTTCTGAGCTTAAACCTATTAGTGCTAATATTAGCATACGTTGAAAACTTTGGTGATATTTTGAATCCAAATGGCAATCTTTTAAATTGGTAATGACCGTCATTGGTAAAAAAGGCTGTTAAAGGTCTAGAATTTTTTTCCAAAGGGATTTGGAGAAAAGACCTCGTCATGTCGAGCGTGAAAAAGTATTTTGCTCGGCCAAGTTTGTCTAAGACATCTTCTATTCTTGTTAAAGAGAATTTATCACTAACTATATTATTGTTTATTTTTCTAAAGTCGACTACCAAGCGCCAATTCTTGATATCGTCACTATTTTTCTTTACTAGCAGCTATACTAAATCCCACAAAACGTCCCTTTTTCCGAAATCATGCAATTATAATTTTAATCAATGAAAAATTAAAAGATATTGTCACAAAATCATTAAGAACCATAAAACCTACTTTAGAAAGCTAAGATCTTTTTATTAAGTGTAATATAATCTGCGAAATAATGAAAAATGTCACATATTAATGTGAAAATTCGGACTAGAAGCTTCAAAATAAATGAACGCTTTCTAATTTAATGATAAAATGTGAAATTAAATTAAAATTTAAAATGAAATTTTTAGAAACACATCTTGATGTCATTATTTTTCTTGTTTTTTTCGAAATTACTGCTATTTATTATTATTATTACTGTTAATTTTTGCCGAAATTTTTGTACATTTTGAGAGCAAAATGTAGGAAATTTCGTAAACGAAAGCAAGTTGGAAATATGTATTTAAATATTCATGTAAATTTGTGTATAGAAGTTTTTTGGAACGGTGTGTGTTTTGGGGCAATTTCAATAAATTTTTATCCACCTTGAACACCAGAGGACGCTTAAGTTCAAATTTTAAGAAAATCGGTATATAGTGGTTTTCATGTACGCTGAGTGTTTTGCTGCTATCTTTTTTGACCCATATTGAACACCAGAGGGCGCTGTAGTACAATTCTTTATGCGATTAGAATGAAAATTGGTATATTGTGGTTTTGAGGGACGGTAAGTATTTTGGCGCTACCTTCTTTGATCCAACTTGGACACCAGTTGGTGCTGTAGCACAATTTTTTTACAAAATCGCCTGAAACTACAATATGCCTACAATAGGCGTTTTATAGATGACATATGCAAATATTTACAAAATATAAAATTTTTCTTAAATTTAGTAAACTGAAAATAATTTTTGTCATTTTCATACCAAAAATACTAACATATCTTCAATACTGCGAAAATTTTAATTACAATGAAATTTGGAAGCGAAAATTGTTTTTATTGTAAAACTAATTTAAATTCAAATTTGCAAATTTTCAACTCTTTTTAAAGATTGATTAGATTAACACTTATCAGTAAATTGTTTTTTAATTTTACGCAAAAATTAAAAACTGGTTTTGTGATTTAAATAACAAGGCCCACCCCTTGATTTTTACAAGTAAAAAAAATAATTTATTAGAAAAAATTATCTTAGAAAATTGTAAGAAAACTCGTTAGTAAATAATAAAAAAGTGTAAAAATTCTTCTCGGAGTCGATATTTTTGGTAATTTGAGGTAGTTTGTGGTATTTTGAGGTATTTTGCGAGTGTGGTAGTTTGTGAGAGTTAAGTGTGAGAAAAAGAGAATTTTTGTGGTAATTTCATCTGGCGACACTGCTCTTAATGAATGCAGATTGATGATTATTATTGAAGAAGTAACTAAACAGCAAATTTCAAGAAAATGGACAACGAAAGCATGAAAGATATTATGGATTTGGCTTTAATTGGCCTTATTGGATATGCTGCCTATAAATATTACGAGGAGAAGGAAGCGGAATCTGTTAAAAGGCAGTGGATTCTAGAATTGAATTTGGCCAGAGACGTTGAAGGTATATACGTTAATTAATTTTGAAAAGAATGCAGGAGAAGGATCTGCAGCATTTTTTTAAAATAAAAAGGATGACTCCGAAAACCTTCCAGATGCTTCGTGTTCTAATTGAGTCATCGTTAGAGAAGTCGTCGTGGAGGGAGGCAATTTTGCCATCTCACAGGCTTTTTTTGGTTCTTCTGCAAGTGATTCACTTCTCAGTTATGTCATATTTGTTAATTTTTTTTATTTAGTTATCTTTTGCAAAGAGTTCCGAAGCAAGTTCTGGAATGGATCCTCCGAATGGGATATGCGACGGTTGCCAATATAATTTATGAAACCTGCGACGCTCTTTGGAACATTCTGATACCCCTATACATGCAACCGCTGTCGGAAGAGAATTGGAAGGAAAATGCAATTGATTTTGAGACTATTTGGAATCTACCTAACTGCGTTGCCGCAATAGACGGAAAACACGTCACCACTCGTTGTCCTCCAAACGCAGGCTCAGAGTACTACAATTATAAAGGACATCACTCCATTGCTCTGCTGGCTGCATGTGATGCCAATTATGTAATCGTGGCAGTTGACGTTGATGCATACGGTAGCCAGAGCGATGGTGGGATTTTGTCTGAGTCATCGTTTGGTAGGAATCTCATGCGTGGAAATTTGAATCTTCCTCCGCCATCTTGCTTGCCAAACACAAATATTGCATTCAATTTTGATTTGGTTGGCGATGCGGCTTTTCCATTGAAGTCATATTTAATGAGGCCGTATCCAGGAAGGCTTCTAAACGCTGATAAAACCAATTTTAACAAACGTTTGTCTCGTGCTCGCAGAGTAATAGAAAACGCTTTCGGGATTCCTGTAGCCAGGAGGAGAATTTTGGAAACAACATTGAATATGCTACCATCAAACGCTGAAAAAATTGTGAAGGCAACAGTTGTTTTACACAATTTTGTAAAACTGAATGAGGCAGCTTATTGTTTTCAAAATTATGTGGATTTATGCGACGAAAATTATCTCGTTATTCAACGAGGCCAGTGGAGGAACGAAGTAACTCCTCTAACCCAAACAAGGCTGGGGTCCAACTTTTCTGGGGGTTTTAAAAGATTATTAGTATGCACATCCAATTTAAAAAAAAAATAAATGAATGAAAAAATTTTATTATTATTTCTTCTTTCTCATTGACAACTTTGGTGTTACTAAAATTAAAAACATTTTACCGTAGGCATGGTTTTGATCCGATAAAGAATACAACATAGCTTCAATAATTCAATAACAATTCATTATATTTCATTATAATCATTATTGTATTAATTTCATTACCTTTATTAATACTAGTATAAAAATAAATAAAAGTAAGTAAGTAATAAAAATAAACATATAAGGAACAATTAATATTTGGTATATCGCACACCCTCTTGAAAAGTGACACAACTCGAAATTTTGAAATTTTCAGGAGAGCCAAAAAACTATTTCCTTTTGCAAGCAACTTCATACAAAAGATGGATACAAAATGTGCATTACGAATTGATTTATATTAAAAAGTCGAAATTAAAAAATTTCGAGTTGTGTCACTTTTGAAGAGGGTGTGCGATATTTTTTGCATAGCTGTTGACTACAAGGGAACAAACTTAAACGCTAGTATTTCATCGTTAACGTCTTTAAGGAATTTTTTTGTAGCCGCATCTTCATAAAGAGTTCATTTTCATCAGACTCGTCGGCTTTAAACCTCTCCTTAAGCGTCTTGGAGAGGCTGCCAAAGAACTCCGCCGCGGGAACATCTGCTGGTCTTGACCTCTTTCCAGGCCGCTTTGTAGGGGGCTCAGGAGGACTGTAGTCGGTGAATGAATAAGTTGATAATAAAAGTGATAAAACAAGTTATATGTTGCAATACTTCCTGGGCTGTACTGCATCATTAAGAAATTGTAGAGAGTTATAAAACACCCAAACACTGACGTCAACAGCACCGCTACCAGAGGGATGTTCTAGTCTTTTTTTTTTTTCTTTACGACGCGGTCACGAAGACTCCTCCACCGTTGCCTGCATTCAGTAACTGCAAGCATATTAATAATTTATTTTTCATACAGCAACACTATTAACTGAATCAGAAAATTACATGGTTTATTTAACTGCTCTGCAATTTTTTCCCAAGTAGAAGCCCGCTTCAGCACATTATTGTAACTTCTTGTAAACAAATTAGGGTGATTTGCTCTTGTGATGGTTTCGCTGTGGCTGCTGGCGTACAGGTGGCAATATGTGCTGCGATATAGAAGCTAAGTCAGTCTAGACTTGCAAGTAAATCTTGTTCAATTGGTGACCAAGATTTACTCGCAAATGCACCGAAAGTAAAGAAATAAAAGCGGTAAGTTTAAATTTTAAATACAATATTGTTTTATTTAATTATACATTTAGTTACAGATTCCAATATGTGGAGTGCTGAGAAATTTAAACAGTCGATGCTGGCACGAAATATGGATCACAATTTAATTAAAAAGTTTTGATTTCCAAAAAGGCGTCTGGTAGTTTTTGCTGACCAAAAAAGGAAGGGAAGCCATTAAGCCGACCGAAAACTCGTCGGAGAAGCCGATCGAGGGACTCGTTCGGCTATCGAAAATCGATAATCGAATGAGTCGATAAGTAAGTATGTAATCTTTTACATCAGTGGGCATTTATCTTTTACCTTTCCTTCTTTAGGGTTGCCGCCTAAACATCTTGATTTTGTATTGTACAAGAAATCAAATTGGCTCACTAGCTGTATGAGCTTCTCCTCAAATTGTTCCTCTACATATGTTTCCGTATTTGTTTCGTATTTATAATTTCCACTTTTACTTTAACTTTTACTTTTGTAAATAAAATGAAATCATGACAGTCGGTTTATCAGATCTGTCACTTAAATATTTCCGAACATGAAACAAACCAATTTCTGTATTCATTCAGAGTACATTAGTGAATGCTGTGCATCATATAACATACAAACACATATATACATCATACATTTTGTCTCCATACAAAAAAAAGTTTGAAAAGTGCACCCCTTATTTTAACCCTAGAACTGCATCGCTATTTTTTTTTACCTATTCCTGTATCGCGGGGTGAAAAAACACCCCAACTTTCAAGGGCCCGTATCTCGGACACAGTGTGACTTTGATTGTTCCATGGGGGCTCATTTTTTTCGTCTTTTGACCTAGAATCACGTGAACTAAATTGTTTGGCTAAAAGTTTGGAGGGTCCGGGAATATTGACCAAGAAGGGAAAAAAACTTAAAAAACTAGGAAAAATTTTATTTTTCGTTAAAATTACGCCATCTCAGTGAGTTTTTGACTAAATCTAGTAATTCCAACTGGGTTCTAAAGGGGAGATACTATGTTTAAGGGTATTATAGTGATTTTGGCCAATTTTCCAAAAATGCTATTTATTTTGAGAAATCAAAGTGCGCAAATAGCAAGAATTTGAAAAAACGATTTTTGCAGCACAGATCGTTACAATAAATAAGAATTTCGTTCAAATTGGAAAAAACATATTTATTTGAAACTATAAAGTACTACGCCTCAAAAACACTTGATTAAAAAATTTCATCATTCAAAGTTAACTTGTATCACTGAAAACTTTAATTTCGTACTGCGTCTAATCTAATGAACGAGTAAGAATTGTAATATTTTTTATATCTGTTTAAATACTTGTTAGCAGGTACCGTTTTTTTAAAGAGAGTGCACATTTTTGGTTGTTGTTGGTAAGTACACTCAATGAGCATTTATTCCCAAGTCGTTGTTGTTGTTATTTTTTTAACCAATATTGAGAGCAGAGCATTTTTTGTTATTAAAACAAGTGCGACTAATCAAGTTGAAGGGAGCGTACATATGTAAATATATGTGAAGTGGGGCCACTATACACTCATTACTTGTCCAAAAAGTTTAAACAACACGAAAATAAAAAAACTTTAAGATGACGAACAATATACACAAACTGTATCGTGGGGTGAAAAAGCACCCCAGACGCACTTCTTATGTTCACTGCTTGAGCAAGCACGTGGTACGGATGCCGCGAGCATGCTCCCTCTACTATCAGACGTTGAAACAGAATTATGGTTACGGTCCCGGGCAGTGTTGCCAGATTGAGGTAAATTTACCTAATTGAGGTAATTTTTGACTCATTTTTTGGGCAGAGGTAAAAAAGGTAATTTTTGACCAAAAGTGGTAAATTTTGTGGAAATAAATTTTTTTTTTAAACCTGTTAATTTTTCGAGTGGCGTCCGTGGCGTAGTTGGTTAAAGTGCGTGGCCTCTATGACAACGAACCTGGAGACCCGGGTTCGAACCCCAGCAGTGACAGAAAATAATTTGAATTAAAATAATTTTTCTGTACGGCCGCCACCTCTCTGCAGACAATTACAAACCTCAGAGAGTAATCAAAATGCCATGTAAAGCTTCTTGAGAACAAGAACATTCCGTTCATGGCCGTTCGGAGTCGAAGTTGACCTGTAGGTCCGGTTCTCGGTCAAGTGTGTCCAAACTTAATAACACGCACAACAAAATTGATCATAAGAAGCTAGGTCAAAGTCCTTTCAAGGACTGAAATGGCCAGTTATTTTTTTTATTTTTTATTTTAATTTTTCGAGTTATTGGGAGTACTGTTACCTCACTGAACATTCTCACAAGTAGTTTAATATTCTTGTGTATCATTCTATGTAACAAAAAAATCTGAATTATCCATCTTTAGTTGCTGAACAAAGATCCCTTTACATTGGTCAATAATTGAAAGCAATTTTTCGAGTTTGTTGGCTAATTGCGGCGAATTGGCTGAGAAGGGGGAAAAAATTGAAGGTACGCTAAAAGCAACAAGTGAATTAAATTAAAAAATGGCGAAACAAAATAAACTATTTTGTAATGTTATGTTTTTATACACGTCAAGAGTTGACGGTTAGCTTATTGATGAGAGATAAATATATGTATACTAACAAAAAAATTATAACGGTTGTTAATCATTTGAAAATTTTTTAAAAAGGTAAATTTTCTCCGAAAGTGGTAAATTGTTTCCCAAATAGTGGTAAATTTCAGTTCGTCTCTCTGGCAACACTGGTCCCGGGCCGTAAACGAAAGGCGTTTGTGTCTGGCGCGAGATTTAAGCCAGTCTGGGGTGCTTTTTCACCCCATGATACAGTTCTAGGGTTAAAGATGACGTCGAGACAACTCCAAAAACAAAAAAATTATTTTTTGACCCCCGGAAAAACCGCCAAATGGTCTTTCGTCTTCAGAACATTTTTACTTCCAAGATCATATTTGACTAGTAAACCTCGTTAGCCCGATTAACCCCCCCTAAAATTTTTTTTTTTTTCTCATAAAATTAAAGTCTTAACAATTTGTTTACATTTTGTCGAAACAAATTATTCAATATCTTTAAAAACAAAGAAGTTATAATGGTTCAAATATTGGTACAGTGCTTTTTTCATTATGTATGAATTACTTTTATTTTACGGATGAAAACTGGAAAGCCGCGATACTGTGTTCTTGACTCTTGCCAAAATTTAATGCAATTTACAATTTGTTATCATTCCACTACATCGTATTTAAAAAGATGCTTTTGTACATCTTTTTCTATGTATTCTTGCTTGGCCATGGACTATCGTTTTTTTTTTTTTTTTAATGTGACGTCTTTTTTGCCGTCATATGAAGTGCACTTTAAGAGATTGTTACTTTTTGTTGATGCTTTGGCTTCTGCTCTAAATTTTGTACGTTCTCTCATAATCAGGGACAGTAACTGTTATGTCTTTTTTCAAAAAAGTCAATAAATAATAGTTTTTTTTTTGTCAAAAATAAAAGTTAAAATATGACTTTTAACTTAACAAGCAACTTAACTTTTAACAAGCAACAATGCTTTATTCAAATCTCGAAAAGACAAATTTTTCCGCCTGAATTTTTGAATTGAAATTTCGAAAATAACAGTTATTTTCGGTCCCTGCTCAAAATTTTGTTTTTGTCTATGATAAGGTCATAAAAAATATTCCATAATTTTTTCAGAAGCTTGGGTTGAAAAATATTTCCTTGCTTTTGCCGCAATTGAAAGGCACAAATCTTTAATCAACGTAATTGCAAGCAACGACCCAAAACGATCTGAAATATCAGTCCTATCCAAACCCAACGAATAATTTTTAAGTGAAATGTGCGATACTTTCAGTTTTTCTTCGATAACGTTCGAAATTTCCACATCACTTAACTCGCAATCATATTTTTCGCTTGAGCACGATGGACGAATAGTTGGATATTAGAGGCATGTCCGACATTTTATCAAATACATCACCCATTTCAACATCTTCAACATGCTCTTGTACATTATCAATAGACAACAACCTTGCTCCGCATTGATCAATATAAAAATGTTGGGCGTATTTGGGAATCTTATCAAAATTGGAGCAGTTACATTGCACATTTTTTTCGATGCCACATTTGCACTGATATTAGAAAAATTTTGTTCCATTCCACTTCATCGTATTTATAGGGATGTTTAAGCAAATCATAATGTTCTTTTAAGAGACTGTTGTAAACTAAACAAATTCGGCAAATTTCCAGTAACCTTTTATTTATAGCAACTCAGTGCATTATAAGATTGAAAGAAACTTGAAATTTCTAATAAAGAGATACAATTTTTAGAATATGAATGAAATAATAATGCAATATAAATATATATGAGTTATAAAATTGTGGCATATTTTAATAAGTTTATTTCTTTTATAATTCTTAAAAAACATATTTTTTAAGAATTATATTGTGAGCTTAATGCCAAATAATTCATGAAGCAACAGGTTGCTACAACAACAAAGTTCTTTGTAATAAACATCTGCTTTTAAAAAAAAAAAAAAAAAAAAAAACCTTCTTCACGCCTTCTATGGTTTAATACCAACAAAATGTTGGAACCTAGATTGATACGTGATAAAGAAGTAAACAAAAAAAGCGCAACAACAAAATCTTTGCAGAATCAATGCAGTCAACTTTTTGAATTTTGCGACTAGCAAAAGAGTAGAAAAACATTGCTTTGACAAAGTATAGCGCTTCTATAATTCCTCTTTGGTTTTATTGATCTTGCGCCTATTAGCTTGTCAAAGTTAGTGGACTGCTAGAACCACTGAGACTACTGATGAGTCGGAGTAGCGTCCGACGAAACCATGGTCTAGTCAGCTTGGTTTAAGTTCTGCAAAGAACTTTGTTGTTGTCATGAATTATTTGGCATTAAGCTCACAATATAATTCTTAAAAAATATGTTTTTTAAGAATTATAAAAGAAATAAATATATACAACTAAACTTACGGTGCCTTATTATGCTGGAAAAACGTGGTATATTTAGTAAGGTTAAGCCAAATAAACAAATTGGCATTTGTTCAATTTTTCTGTTGCGCGCCTTGTGGCGATTAATTTGCAATAGGTACATATTTTTCTTTCTCTACAATCATTAGTTCATTTAGCACCGAAGTACAGAGTTACCATACAAAAAATATTTAATTCAAAGGGTGTTAAATTCCATTGAGCTTTACACGTTAAGATTTAATAAACTTATAATAATAGTTGAAGATATGATATTGAATAATAATTGAGAATCAAGATTGAAGTTAACAACAAATTATATGAAATGTATATTTCTAACACCCCCACCCGTGAAACATTGTGTTTCACTTTCTTATCTATGTTATCTTGAGTACTGCTAACTTTGCTGTTGGACGAAGATAAATACCCTTAGAAGTTTGAATTGTTGCTGCCCGGATTTGACCATCTTTACCTGGATGGACTTCTATTACCTTCGCCTTCGGCCACGTATTTGATGGTTGATTAGTATCACAGAGAATCACAAGATCGCCAACTTTAACAGGATCTGATTGAATAAAGTTTTTTATATAAACTGCATATAAGGCGCGTTTGAGTGACCTAACTAAGCGCTCCCATGCGCCACCCATGTGAGGTGCTACTGGTGGGTTAAAATACCATCGAATTCCTTCTTCTTGAAACTTATTTGCCATGATAGTTGCGTTTACATTTTGTAACTCTTCCCGAAGTAGTTTCTCGCTTGCGATAAAATTCGTCCCTCGGTCACTATAAATTTCGGCCGGCTGGCCACGTAATAGCATGAATGTTCGTAAGCACAAAACACAAGCATCGGTATCCAGACTATTGGCCACTTCGATGTGAATGGCTCTTGTCACCAAACACGTTAAGACGACTGCCCAGCGTTTCTCTGTGGACCTTTCGACCGTCACGTTGAAGGGACCTAAGAAATTAACTCCAGTATAGGTGAATGGCGTTTCATGAGGTGTGATTCTAGCTGCTGGAAGAGGGCCCATTTCGGGATGAAGAATAGTCGGGAACTTTATTTTGCATACTAAACACTTTGCGCGTATATGATTGAGGACAACTCGAATTTGTGGAATGTGATATTTTTGTCTCAATTCATTAACTACTACATCGTGATGCAAATGGCCATATTTATAATGAAAATGCTGCAGTATCAACTCGGTGATGTGATGACGTTTTGGTAGTATAATTGGTCGCTTAGTGTCTTCAGATACACATTTCGTTAAATCTATTCTACCCTTTACCTTCAAAATCCCACAATCGTCTATATACGGAGAAAGTTTTCGAAGATAACTCTTTTTAATAACGGCAATCTTTTTCTGTTCATCAGCATGACACAGAGCACCGATTTCTTTAAAGTATACATCATTCTGAGCAAGTCTATATAGCCACAGTTCTGCTTTATGGTAGTCGATAGGCATTATTAGCTTCACAGTTGTTTTATCTAAGCAGCGTCTCTTAAAGAAGTATAGAAAAGCAATCGTTTTTCGCAGCTTCTTCCATGTGGAAAATTTGTTAATGTCTACTATCGCCTCAGAAACTTCATGAACCGCAACCATTTTGACTTCCTTAGAATGTATACAGACAAACTTTTGATTCGGCCAATCTGACTCCGGTTGGTTAAGAAAATTGGGTCCTACAAACCACCTGTCGTTAATGTCCATTTTAGGTGGTTTTGTCCATTTGGTTGCGTCGTCGGCTACATTTTGTGCAGATGGAACATACCGCCACTCAAAGGTGTTCGTTATTTCTTGTATTTCAGCGATACGAAAGGCAACAAACTTGCCAAGTTTGCGTAAATTAGACAACTGTATCCAGCTTAGAACCGTTGACGAGTCACTCCAGAAGATTCGTTGAGATAGCTTTACTTCCAAATGCTCTTTCACTGAACGTCCTAGTCTTGCTCCTAGTAATGCTGGTTCAACTTCAAGATTAGGAACCGACATAAGTTTAAGTGGTGCTACGTGACTTTTGGCTGACACCAGCACGCACTGAATTATGCCATCTTTTTTGACACGAAGGTAAGTAGCAGCCGCACAAGCATCTGCGCTTGCATCGACAAATGTATGCATTTCAATTTCTGCCCCCTGGTAGTTATTAAATCTATGGATATAACATCTTGGTATCTTTAAAACTTCAATACGAGGTAATATTTTGAGCCAAGCGGTAAACAACTCATACTGGCCATCATCGATTTCATCGTCCCATTCCAATTTTCGCCTCCACGTATCTTGTAGCAGAATTTTCAAGTACACAAGAAAGTGTGTTATGAGACCGAGTGGATCATAAATGGACATAGAATTCTTAACAGCTCACGCTTAGTTGGAATTTGCTCTGCTTGTAAAATTTTTTTTTCTTGTTACCTTTGTTATACTTGAGCGAGTAAGTGAATACATCTTCTGTAAAATCCCACCACATCCCTAAGACTTTTTCCTTTTCATCTTTCTGTCTTAAGTCAAGATTGAAGCAATCTCGTTTCTCAATTTCTTTTTCTGCAAGAGCATGAATAACGGTTTCAGAATTTGAGCGCTAGTTACGAATAAAAAAACCACCATTGGCGTGCACGTTAGTTACATCATCGGCCACGTGATTAGTCTCTTCTACCGTGTCAAAACTTCCAAGCCAGTCATCGACGTAATGGTTATTTATAATCGCATTACAAGCTTCTGGTAATGATTCGCTGTAGCCAAGTGCATTTTGATCCTTAACAAACTGTGCGCAGCTAGGACTGCAGGTGGCTCCGAATGTCATAACACACATCACATACTCAGTAGGCTTACATGTTGTATTTTTCCCTCTCCATATAAATCTTTGCGCGTGTTGGTCATCGGGTTTCACCACCACCTGGTGAAATATTTCTTTAATGTCACCTGTTATTGCGATTCGCTTTTGTCGAAATCGAAGCAACACGCCCAGAAGTGATGCAGTGAGGTCAGGACAGGGCAAAAGAGCTGAATTTAATGAAATACCGTTTACCTGAGCGGCAGCATCCCATACCAACCGTACCTTTTCAGGTTTATTTGGGTTTAGCACCGGAAAGATAGGTAAATACCATGTACGCTTTTGTGGAACCGATCGTTCTTTAACAGTAAGTCGCCTAATATAACCTTTGTTTTCATATTCTTCCAACTGCTTATCGATTTCTTGGAGCAAATTAGGTTTATGTTTCAAGCTTGCTTCGAGACAATTCAAACGTTTGATTGCCATCGTTTTACTTTCCGGTAATTCTATAGCATCGTGCTTCCATATAAGTCCAATCTCGAAATGACCATCAACTTTCCGCAGTGTTTCTGACATAACTTTGTACGTTCTTTGTTCTTCTTTTGTTTCTAGCGCATTCGGACTTGGGCGAACTCCCATTCGAACTTTTTACTAACGCAGTCAAATCTTTATTATTTTTATTTAAGCAATTTAAGTTCTAAGCTTGAAGGCAATTTTTCAACGAATTCCTTTGTAAGCATAGGATTTCGCCGGTGATCTTCACACCCTGGTGATTCTAAAGCACCACATAAATTTTGAACTTCAATTGAATATGCAACTATCGATTCAAAATTACCATCTTTAAGGTCAGAGCAAGCGCGCACCTTAGCAAGCAAGTCGTCGATTATAAGTTCAGGCCGACCAAATAATGACTGCAATCGATTTAGCACTTCTTGTTCAAATTCGCCCTTGATCAGCTTATCTTTAACGACGTTGCGAGCTTGACCCTCAAGACATTTGCGTAACCTAGTCATGTTTTCACTAGCGGTGAAACCACAGGCCAATGTTGTTTCTCGATAAGCACTTATGAACAAAGGCCAATCGCTTGGATCCCCATTAAATTTTGGCAACTCTTTTCCCATAACATGACTTGCAGCCATCTGTGTAGGTGAAGGAACCACGTGAAATTGGTGGAAAGATTCATGATTAGAAGCCCTGGGAAAGGTTGCTGGCAGAGGAATCGATGCTACCGGGTGCGAGACCTGATTTAAAAAATTATTAATATTTGCAGTTTGATTTGTGACAATTCCAGCAAAAGCTGCTTTTGTTGTTGAACTAATTCCCGTTCCCTGTTGATCAACTTTTGCTCCTCCCTTGACTTTTCTAAAACTTCTTCAAGAAGTTGCTCACGTCTACTCATAGAACTTGATTGACTGCAAGCATATGATTTCGCCGTTGACTGATGCGCGACTTTTTGTATCGCAGCAGCAGATGATTGTGAACATTTTGGACAAAGCCACGAATCGTCATTCACAACTTCGTCGCCTACTTCCGCACACTCGTAATGAACCCACCTTTTACATTTCGGACACTTTGCCATATCATCATCCCGAACACCTTCATTACATATCGGGCACGGTGGATATTCGCCGTCGGTTGTTGTATTATTATTACAATTTTTATTACCTGTTGGCTGCTGGCTTTCTACTTTCAAATGAGCTGCTCTTCTACTTGCCATTGTTAGCTGACGACCTTGTGATTCCTTTACAAATTTCAAGAATGTTGTAAATTAAACAAATTCTGCAAATTTCCAGTAACCTTTTATTTATAGCAGTGATGCTCAAACGCACACAACTAAACTTGATTGGATGTGTGTGTAACACTTAAAGCTTCTCACTGAAAGAAATCTAATGTTAAAGCAATTTGAAAGCTTTCCGAAAGCTTTATGTTCATAAATAGAATTAAATCGACGCAAATCGAAAAACTATGAAATTATTTGTAATAGATTATTTGCTTATAATATATTTCATATTATATTGTTTTTGGATTTTTTATTATTATATATGAATATATATCGTATGGGTATATTTTGAATACTTTGAATATGTGCAGTGCCCTTGTTTGCTTCTTATAATGTTAATATTTCTGGAAAAAATATTAAAATTAAGACGGGGTCAAATAACATGAAAACGATATGAAAAAAACCGATTTCAAACTGATTTTGAAAAGTTTTTTCCTGAAATTTTCTGACATACTTTTGACATGATAACAAATCAACCAATTGTTGTTGATTTATTATATCCACGGCCGCCAAATATGTTTATTAGTGTTGTTATTATTATTGTTTTTGGTATTATTATTTTTATTATTAAAATCTTTGATTATTTCGTCAAAATCTACATCGTCATTGGAAATTTTTATGCGCATCAAATCTTGCAGATGATTGTCCGATAAGCGATTTCGGTGTTTGTTTTTTATTATTTTCATCAATGAAAAAGAGCTTTCGCAAATATATGTTGTTCCAAACATCGAATAAAGTTTATATATAGCATTTTTTATTGTTGGATAAAGGGACTCATCAACATTTTTCCAAAATTCACATCCGTCTGCAATAGGTAACATTAAATCTTCTTGCAAAATTTTTAACTCGCTTTGGATCGATGGGCTTTGTTTTTCTATATTGCATTTTAGAGGATTGTTATGTAGCTCAATTAAATCAGATATTTTTTGGAAATCTTGAAATCTTTTAGAACAGTTGGTTTCTAATGTATCAAAGACTTAAAAAAAACGGTTCATGCTGACTTCATTACAACACGCAGTGTAAGCCTCTGCAGTTCTTGTTAAATTTTCTAGGTTGCCGTTTTTAAATTTAGTAGATAAAATAGTAAGCTGTCGTTGGAATGCTGAAACCAAATCAAAGATAATTTTTTGCTTCCCTTATAATACTAGATTTAATTTATTGATAAATTCAGATATGTCCGTTAAAAATGCCAAGTCCAAGTTAAAAATAGGATCTTTTAAAGAGTTAACTAATAAATCCGAGCCAGGAGAGGGGTTAAGCTCAAAAAATGACAAAACTTCAAAACGCAGATGAAATAATCTTTTGAGGCTATTTCCTCGACTCAACCATCGTACTTCAGTAAAAAGTAGCAAATCACCATAATCGGCCTCCAGTTCTTCCAAAAATGTTTTGAATTTTCTATGATTTAAAGAGTTGTGACCACCTCGAATTTTATTGATAATTTTAATGGATATTTTCATTGTTTCCAATAAATTTAATGATTTGGCAAACAAAGCTTGTTGATGTATTATACAGTGAAATACGGGTACATCAATTTGGTTCTTTAATAAATAACCTATAAGCCCTTCTTTTTTCCCCGTCATAACGTGAGCTCCATCGGTACAAACAGAAGATAATTTATTTATGTCTGGAAATGAAAAGATTTTACTATTTAAAACATCATAAATTGTTTTGCCCTTCACGTTTCCATGCATAGACTCAACTATTAGCATTTCTTCTGAGCAATGAAAATTTTCATTCACAGTTTTTACACAAATTAATAGTTGACAACAATCATTAACGTCAGTGCTCTCGTCTAAGCAAATAGAAAAGTACTTGCAATCACGCATTCTTTTTTGAGTTTTTGAAAATAAGTATTCGCTCAAAGTTTCAGTCCGACGAGTGATTGTTGACCTCGATAAAGCTAGGCTTTCAAAAATGTCTTTAAACTCTCTACCTTTTTCACCAAAACACTCAAAAACTTCTTTGGCTAAGTCTTTAAAGAATATTCCATCTTCGAATGGCCTGCACCTCTTCCCTAAAGCAAGACTTATAACATAAGAAGCTTTTAATTGGACAAAATTTATATCGGTTACCGACTGACTTATTACTGCGTTTTTCTTCTTATTGGTGTTAAATTCATTGAATTTTTAAAAAAACATACGTTTTAAGTCAATAAGTATTTCCTGTCTCTCCCCTCCCACTACATTATGAAATTCAGCATGTTGTGTAATGTAATGCCTCTTGATATTGGATATTTTCACCTGAGCCAACACCTTAAAGCATACTAAGCACTGAGCTTCGCTTAAACTATTTTTTATAAAAAAATAATCTTTTACCCACCTTTCTAAAAACATTTTTTCACAGTTCTAAAATCAATTTTTTTAAAATAATCTTAATGCGGAGCAAAGTAAACGAAAATCAACTGGTCTGAATGAAATCTAAAATCACAGTGAAGATTTGTTAGATAGACATGATTTATATATGAAGATATCATCACCCAAAATCCAAAAAGCCGCAGCAACATTTTTTTATATTTTCTTAGGAAAAGACGAAAACTTTATAAAAAGACACATATTTCAGATTGAACAACCACTCCTTCTTATGCATTTTGTTGATTAACAAGCTAATCAATAAATATTAGTATAGAATTCAGTAAGACAGGTTTCTTTAATTAAATTTATTTTGAAAAGTCAATAATTCGATTTTTTTTGTAGTTATGACTTTTTCAATTATAGGCGACAATATGATTCAGTTTATCAGAATTTGAATTGACTAATTATAGGTCTACAAATGCTGAAACAAGTATGTTGGTGAAGAGGCGATCTTATTTGCCGAATTGAAAAAATATTCAATTTTATTTTTAAGTCCTTTGCGGCAAGCAAGTAAACACTTTCATCTAAAAGAAAATTTGGAAAGAGTAAAAACCTTGTATTTAGGCAAACATTAAATTTATGAATTGCACTAACCTTATTTTTTATCCCAATTTTTTTTATTTTGCATTTACAAGTTCTTTTTTGCTGACAGCTATTTCTTAATTGAAAACAGCAAAAGTGTGCTGAATTATTTACATATATTAAATATACATACGTAAATAGCAACATTTTTCGGTATTAACTAAAAACAAAATAAATATAAAATTGCATACAATCATCGCTTACATTACAAAGTGTTGCGTTTCCAAAGAATCATAGTTAACTGAACTGTGCTTTGCTTCTTAATGTTTTCTTTTCGGTGTACAAAAATTGCGTAATTATAATCAAATTAAGCGAACAAAGTGACGTGACCCTTTCTGCTTGGAGTCTGCCTGCAGACTGAAAGCTTTTTAGCAGCGCAAAATTTTATATACCTATACGTTGCAGAAAAAGCTGTTAGCTCTCGAGCTAATTTTGATCGACACTGATTTATAGCAACTCAGTGCATTATAAGATTGAAAGAAACTTGAAATTTCTAATAAAGAGATACAATTTTTAGAATATGAATGAAATAATAATGCAATATAAATATATACAACTAAACTTACGGTGCCTTATTATGTTGGAAAAACGTGGTATATTTAGTAAGGTTAAGCCAATTTGTTCAATTTTTCTGTTGCGCGCCTTGTGGCGATTAATTTGCAATAGGTACATATTTTTCTTTCTCTACAATCATTAGTTCATTTAGCAACGAAGTACAGAGTTACCATACAAAAAATGTTTAATTCAAAGGGTGTTAAATTCAATTGAGCTTTACACGTAAAGATTTAATAAACTTATAATAATAGTTGAAGATATGCTATTGAATAATAATTGAGAATCAAGATTGAAGTTAACAACAAATTATATGAAATGTATATTTCTAACAGAGACTATTTATATACCTCCGAACTGTTGTTTTTACCACTATCGGAATGTTTGCACGCTGCCACAATTCTTGAAGAACTTTATCAACTATTGATATATAATTATTTAGTTTAAAGTTTTTGGGGACACTTGTTTAATTTTTTTTTTTTTTTTTTTTTTTTTTTTTTTTTTTTTTTTTTTAATTTAATTTTGTTGGTATTGTACACTAAGACTTAGTCTTTTATAGTACATCATTTGAGAAACATTACAATAATAAGCTTAACTTAAGTAGCTAGCTTAAAACTACATTAATATAATTTAATTTATAATAACAGTATTTAATTAGAAGACAATGAAATTTATAATTTAATTTAATTATGTTTCTGTAAATTAGAAAAAAAATAAGAAATAAGAAGATGATAAGTATATAGAAAGAGAAAAGAAGACGATAGATAGAAAAAAGATTAAAAATTATAGATTAAGTTGCATGTCAAAATGATTATATATTGCACGCTTAAAGCTGGTTCTTGATACTATTTGTTTTAAGCAATTTGGAAGTGAATTCCAGAGCCTAATGGTGCTAATGAAAAAGTATCTGCTACTGTTCAAATAGTTGTACCTTGGAACGATTAGATTGGTGGATCGAGAAGATTGTAAGAATTGAAGTTTCTGGTATAAGTATGCAGGACTTTTACAATAAATAAGTTTATGTAAAAATATAATGTTTCGAATGTTTAAATAATTCATCAAACTGCAACCTAAAATGCCTCTACTTCTGACAGAAATATGGTCAAATCTTTCAACGTCATAAACATATCTAGCAGCATAGTTAAAGGCAACAAGAAGTTTATGTTGCGACTGCGAGTCCAGATGGCTATACACAACGTCTGAGAAAGATATATGTGGCATAATCAATTGAAGCACAAGTCTCCGACGGGTTTCAAGAGGAGTAAAGCGAGAAGAAGTACGTAAATATCTTAATGTCCCGTATATTTTCCCAACTACACTATTAATATGATCAGTACATGTTAGTTTGGAATTCAGAACAAAGCCAAGATTTTTTACTTTATTTACAAACTCCAACTGATCAGACCCAATGAATAACGGCGGGATATCTACAAAGCCAGAGTCACTTCGCGCAATCGGTAACACTTTTGACTTAAGGGGATTTATAAGAAGTGAGTTTGCAGTAGCCCAGCTGTTTAGCGAGAGTAAGTCTAAATTCAATCTATAGCTTAAATCTTCTAATAGACAAGATGGCCGAGAAATATAAATTTGAATGTCATCCGCGTACGCATGTATAGAGGAATGTTTACAAATTGAGAAAACATCATTAATAAAGATAGAAAATAAGAGAGGTCCTAAAATAGACCCCTGAGGAACTCCCGTTACTATAGTTTTCAGGTTTGAGAATGAATCACAGACTTTAACTCGTTGCGTTCTACCTTCAAGGTAATGGGAAACTAATTTAACTGCATTAGCGCCAAAATAAAAATAATTTTCAAGCTTACTGCAAAGCAAGGTATGATTAATAGAGTCAAAAGCTTTAGAAAAATCAATAAGGCAGAGAAGAGTTATAAAGTTTTGATCATATGCTATTCTAATATCATCAATTATTTTTAATACCGCCGTCGAACAGCTATGTCCAGCTCTGAAGCCAGACTGCAAGGGCGATAAAAGCTTATTATCATATAGAAATTCTGCGATTTGATCAGTCATAATTCTTTCAAGAACCTTACCCAGGGCAGGTAATATGCTAATGGGCCTGTAGTCCTTGAGTTCAGATGCGGATGCATTTTTTGCCACTGGGATTACCGTTGCTGCTTTCCACAACTCAGGAAATCGGGAACTAGTGAGTGAGTGGTTAATAATATCAGTTAAGGGCCCTAGTATATAAGAAAGGACAAGTTTAATAAACCTAAGAGGCATTCCATCGATACCTACTGCATTAGAGCTTAACTGCATTAAACATTTAGCCACAAGATCTTCATTAACACACCGAAATTCAAACAAAGGAAAGTCAGAGTTATCTGGTAGTGTAGGCACTTCAAAATCGTTGATGGAGGTACTAGAACTTGAGCTTCCACTGGACAAAAAAAAGTCATTAAGCTCATTTGGGTCTAAATTGCAGTCATTCTGTGCATTGCTAAAAACTCTTAGTTTTTTAATATTTTGCCATAGTTGCTTAGAATTTAGGCTAGGATTAAGCTTAGCACTAAAGTACCTTTTCTTCTCAAGTTTAATCATTGCAGTGGCATCATTACGCGCTCTTTTGTAATTTTCCCAGTTTTGATTGGAACGGTTAGTTTTCCACTTAGAATGAAGCTGATTCCTTAACTTAATGACACAAATAACGCTACGAGTGTACCAAGGACAACAGGAATTATTAACTACTACTGTACGTAAGGGAACATTACGGTCAAACACAACATTTAATTTGTTCATGAAAACACTTAGTTTTTCGTCCACAGAGTCATACAGATAGCAGTCATTTAACCCCATACTAGACAGGTCACGAAAGAGAGCTTCAGAGTTAATAGATTTGTAATCTCGATAAGAGAAATTTGCATTGTAAGTTCTACCAAAGTGAATGTTAACACTACAGAATATTAAATCATGGTCTGACAGGAAGGTCATCTGGTCAAATTTTAAAACGAGGGAAATATCGGAAACCAAACAAATATCTAGTAGACTAGGCTCACAATTATGACCATATCTTGTTGGTATATTAGAGTTTACTGTTTTGAGACCAGAAGTCGTGGAATGGAAAAAAAAGTTCTCAGTAGCAGAATCATTACGGAGCAAATTAACGTTGAAGTCACCACAAATAACCAAAAAATCATACTTAAGTACCCTACTTGCAAGATCAGTAAAAAAAGGTTCAATGCTATTGCAACGATGGGGGTTGTAAACACACGACACTAGTACTTTAGTGTTTTTATCAAAGATTTCTACATTAATAAACTCACAAGTACCACTACATTTATTTACTAACCTAACATTTAAATAAGACTTACAGTAGACAGCCACACCTCCACCTCGTTTTCCACATCTATCACTACGAAATATTTTAAAACCATTAAAAGTATAAAATGAATCAGGTATATCATGTTTAAACCATGTGTCAGATATACATATAACATCAACAGGGGAATTCTCGAAGATATATCTTGCGTAATCAAGTTTAAATCCATTCAAACTTCTGGCGTTAAAATGAACCACATTCAAACCATTATAACGTCTACATAAAACATGAACTAAGGCCTTGTAATTATCAATAGCACCATTAGATGAATTATTAGAAAAGAGCATGATAAAGTAACACAGAAACAGCTTCAAACATTGAATTCATCAAAATAGAGAAAAAGAAAGAAAAAAGATTTGATAGGTGCATGGGAAAAGATAGTTTTAAAAGATATAAGATAAGGGTTAGTAAGAAGAGAAAACTTAAATATAATATATTATAATAAAAGCACAATAACATCAATTTCAGCTTAACGAACATTCTCCGATAAACAAATAAGATAACCAGTTTAATACTTTAGTTAGAGATTCCAGCGACGCAGTCGACGCTCCTAGTGTCGTAAACCAATTTGGCCTCCCCATCACTTGATGCTCTCACATAAACACGTCCACGCAGTGAGAACGCAGCAACAAGTCGATTCTCTCGCTTCAGTTTGCTTGCATACAGCATAATCGCACGGTTTCCTTTGGTTAGCCTTTCGTGAAGATAAAATTTATCTCCTCCTCCACACCCAATATCATTGAGAGTGAGCTGTCGCTTTTTGGTTTTGCGAAATGCAGCAGCAGCTTTGAGCAAACAATTGCGATCATAAGAAGACGAAAGCTTAACTATGATCGCCGAATCTTTTTTGTTATTTTTAGCTCTCACTCTGAAAACGTTGTTAAGCTTTGGGGTGACATAGTGTTGAATGACCGACTTGAATGACCGTTATGTTTCAAAAACAATAAATATTCAATAACGTCGCGTTTAGTAGGCAATTTTGTTTTATTGGTTTCTTTTTTTTCGAAAAACATTTTTAACGAGCACCCAAGAATTTGGATGACTATTCTGTTATTCAGTTGGTATCTAATATTAGACCGTTTTATTATAATTATCAGTTATTGTGTAAAGGAGAGAGTTACGAGTTACTGATCTACAGAGTTGCCATGTAAGGCATATAACAACTATAAAGATTGAGTTATATAATTTATTTACAACTGATGCCCTTGTAGGATCGATATTATTTAGTTTTAATTAATTATTTTTTTGGGAAACCTAAATATATTGTCACGATTCGTGGGCAATTTAGTTTGAATAACTTTTTTTACCTATATATGTTAAGAAAAATATTTTATTTTAATTTCATTACTTAGTTTTTAAAAATAATTCAGTTCATTTTCTGAATTATTAAAATAAAAGTAATTCATACATAATGAAAAAAGCACTGTACCAATATTTGAACCATTATAACTTCTTTGTTTTTAAAGATATTGAATAATTTGTTTCGACAAAATGTAAACAAATTCTTAGGACTTTAATTTTATAAAAAAAAAAACAATTTTAGGGGGTAAATCGGGCTAACGAGGTTTACTAGTCAAATATGACCTTGCAAGTAAAAATGTTCTGAAGACAAAATGTACTATTCTTAAAGCACTTTTAAACGACATATTACTTTTTAAGATCGGATATGTTATGAATAAGTTATGGAAAAAATACCATTTTGGCGGTTTTCCGGGGGTCCAAAAAATATTTTTTTTTTGTTTTTGGAGTTGTCTCGACGTCATCTTTAAAATAAGGGGTGCACTTTTCAAACTTTTTTTTCGACCCACTCTAATGCACAGCATTTGTATGTGTTCGCAACGTTTGTAACGATGAAGTTCGTTTTATTGCGGCTTAAAATATTGAAATATTTTTTATATTAAAATAATGAATTAAATTTTATTTCATCTAATGTTCAGGGGAATTTACGATTTCCGGGGCGCCGCGATTTGACGATGGATTCAAAGAGTACTCTCAATAAAAATAAGATGGTCCGAAGTAAAAAACCGATTTATCGATTTGTTTTCGAGTTATCGATTTAAAAATTTTTTTTTGTTATAAGGTCTATGAAGAAAATTGGCTGTATAACCTAAATATAAACCAATATTAATGATTGAGGTGCCAAATTGCAGATAATACAATTAGCTTTCAGAAAAATTTTAAATGAATGAAATCCGTAGGTATTCTTTTTTTTTCAATAAAACCGTTATTTTCTTTAAAATTACCGTTATTACTTTGGATTAAAGACAGTATATTATTAAAGCTTGGAAATTTATCTTTTATTTGGTGTATAAAATTTAAGAGTGACTTGAACTTTTATCGTCTTTTTTCTATGATATAATGATTTGACCTTGTACGGAATGCTATAAAAAATAGGGTCGATAACGATTTCTGGAACGCCACGATTCGACAGTACATTTAAGAAGTTCTTTTAATAAAAATAAGAATGGCTGAAGGAAAAAAAATCTATTCATCGATTTGTTTCCAAGTTATCGATTTTTTAAGATATTTTTTTTATAATATGTTTTAAGAAAACTAACTATAGTTTTATTAGTACACCCATGAAAAAATGAGGCAAAATATTTCAACACGGCTCCTGTTATTCTAGCATGATAATTTTTATATATAAAACAACAACACTTTTTAAATATTTACATTGCATTATACATGAGCAAAGTGTAGATTTTCTCATTCCATCAATAGGTCATTGAAAAAATTTTGAAATTTTTAAAAAAAAAAGTCGAAAAAATCCGAAGTTGATTTTGTTCGATTTCACTTATATGGAAAAATTTAATTTTAAGAAATCTTCAATTCGACGAATCCGCATACCAACGACTGATCGGTAAGAATCAAATAAATGGAAAAAAATCTTGCCTTGTTAATTAATAATGGACTTGCGCTTTTCATTCGCATTTCCATTTTTAACAGATTGCGAAATAGATTTGAAATCATTTAAGCTTTTAGAAGAAGCCGATATTAATGAGCCCTTTACCTTATCTCAGTTGGGTTTGCGAGTAAAATTTCGGGAAAAAAACTTGCAGATTGGCGGAATGATTGCAAAATATAAGCTGCTCCGCCCCACCAACAACCGCATTTAATGTACGCCTAGTTCTAAGTTTGACCGAGCTACTTACAAAAACCCCGAAAGGACAGAGTGTGATGTCAAAACAACTAGTTTAAAAGTGTTATTTTTTACAATATTATTTTGTTCATAAAACATTTTGAGTGTTCTTTTAACAGTTTTGAAATGTAAGCTTTACAATATAATCTTGTTCAGATAACATTTTGATCGTGTTCTTTTAACAGTTTTAAAGTGTTAGTTTTACAATATTATCCTGTTAACATAACATGTTCATCGTGTTATGTTAACACTGAAAAATCATCGTGTAAAGTGTTAAGTATTAACATAGCAGATCGTGTTGAATTTCAATAACATGATAAAATGTTAAAAAAGTGTTGTATTTACAGGATTTTTTTCCTGAGTGTACAAAAGTGATATTAATATTTAAGGTACCATTTTAAAGAAAATATAATATGCTTTCAGAGCAATTTTAAATTAACAAAATCCATTGAGTGTTTCATATTTTACAGCTGTTTTTATGTAAAAGTAAAATATTTTCTTACATAAAACTGTTATTTTCTTTAAAACAAACGTTATAACTATGAATTATAGAGAATAAATTATTAAAGTCTAAAAAATTATCTCTCTTTTGGTATATAATATGTAAGATTTATATGATTTTTTATAGAATTTTTTTATGATAAAATGCTTTTCCCTTGTACGAAATGTTGTTATTTCAAGCATTAACATTTCGCACAAGGTTAATTAAAAAAAATACTATTGTAGTGTGCATATAGGCAACATGTGATTCATAGCGTACCAATAACCCACTCAACAGCAGCTAACATATGCTAACTAGACCGTCGCTTATTGTTATGACACACTACCAGCGTCAACTTAAAGTGTGACAAACTGCAATTTGAGCGACATGCAGAGCAGAATTGGTGTGTGTCCCAATGACTGACTTTTCGTTTCTTTTTGTGCTATGTTTTGTTTGCATTGCATTTACTTGTAAATATCGGTCAAAGATGATCGATTTACACATGTTACCAATATGTCACATATTCCCGTAATTTTATATTAGTAGATATATATGTTAAGAATTGTATTTAGAATTCCACCTAGAAGTTCTTTTCAACTTTATAAAGTGCATGTTGATAATATTTCATCATTTTATACAGATTTAAAAAATCAGAGTGATCAGTTTATAGTTCTTGGCGAATTTAATCTGCCTTCTATTTATTGGAACAGTAAAGCTATGGACAACTATCTTATGCCTGCAAATATTAAAAGCGATATTGAATTCTATCTTATTGACAATTTTTTTAATATTGGTCTTTTTCAAATAAATTGTTATTTTCATTTTTTGAATAGATTATTAGATTTAGTTTTTTTACTAATAATTTAAATTTCATTGTTACTGAATCGCCCTTTCCAATTAATGCAGTTAGTTTTCATCATGTTCCTATTGATATTAATTTAATTTTCTATACTTGTGAGACCGTTGCCAATTTTAATTACAAAGCATGTAATTTTGAAATTTTAAATAATGTTTTTAGTCACATAGATTGGAATAATAAGTTCAATCATTTGGATATTTCTTCTATTTTTAATGTTTTTCAGCTTTTTATCTCTTCAGTGTGCAATGATTACATACATAAAAGTAAGAAACGTGTTTGTAAGATACCTTGGTATACTCGTGGTCTTAAAAAATTAAAAAACTTCGTAATAAGTTTTATAAAAAATTTTTATTAACAAAGCAAACTGCTTTTTTTCTTAAATACAGGCATTGTATGAGGGAGTTTAACTTCCTCGATAAATTTTTGTATAGGCAATATATCTAAAATTTTGAATCTAACATTAAATTAAACCCAAAAGCATTTTGGCATTTCATTAAATCTAAAAAGGGTTCATCCAATATTCCATAGTCAATGTTTTTAAATGACGTAATGTCAAATAATGCATTAGGCATTGCGAATTTGTTTGCAAATTATTTTTTATCGAATTTTGAGAAAATTAATTCTAATTTTAACTCTGAATCACTTGAAAATATTCACTCAGTGTTTGATTTAGGAGAACTATCCTTAACAACTGAGGATGTTTTTAATGGTATTATCGTGGCATCCGTGGCGTAGTTGGTTAAAGTGCGTGGCCGCTATGTCAAAGAACCTGACCCAGGTTCGAACCCCAGCAGCGACAGAAAATTATTTGAATTAAAATAATTTTTCTGTACGGCCGCCACCACTCTGCAGACAATGGCAAACCTCAGACAGTAATCAAAATGCCAAATAAAGCTTCTTGAGAACGAGAACATTCCGTTCATCGCCGTTCGGAGTCGGCGTTAAGCATGTAGGCCCGGTTCTAGGTCAATTGTGTACAAACTTAATAACACGCACAACACAATTGATCATAAGAAGCTAGGTCAAAGTCCTTTCAAGGGCTGAAATGGCCAGTTATTTATTTTTTTTGACGTGACGAAGTTACGTTGTACTGCTCTAGTTTCCAAAAAAGTTGAAAAATGATTTTTTTAAAAATTCATCTGCGTTTCATTGAATTGTTACTCGCTGGGTATAAGAGCTATGATTAAAAAAATAGTATGACCATAAAGGTTAATTCCTTGACTATATTAAAAAAACAAAAAAAAAAATTTAATACTTCATAGGGACGTAGTGGGAGCTGCGTAAGCAACGCAACTGAAAATTTGTTACATGGAATTATTACTCGCTGAGTATTAGTGCTAGGATTAAACATACGATACGCCAATAAAGGCCTACTGGAAGCCCTCACAACAAAATTAGACAAAAAATTTCTGTCATCATGGGGACGCTGAGAGAGCCGCTCAAAGATCGATAACGCAAAATTCATGCAGCGGCGTTGCATTGAATTTTTACTCAATGAGTCTATAACCTACGATAAAAGTTTAAAAAGGAAAATAAAGTTTTTAGACATGGCTTTACGACAAAAATAAAAAAAAAATTCCGGCGTCGTCAGGTCGTGAATATAGCAGCTAATGTAACAGAAATGTAATATTGTTGCATGGAATTATTACTCACTCAGGAGGAGTGCTACAGTAAATTTTGTTTTACGACAGCAGGGATGTGTTATTACGCTTCACAACTAAATTACAAAAAAAAATTTTGTTGTCATGATTTCAGAGATGCAATCACATAATGCAGTAAAAATGCTACAGCCATGAAAAAACGTTGCATGGATTTTTAACTCTGTGACTACTGTTGCAACGTTAAATTTTAAGGAACGGAAACAAAGGTGAGGTCTTCGTGCATATGACAAAAATAAAAAAAATTTTACGGCGTGTCAAAAACCCCCAGGCAACCTCCTAATGTGACGCATATGCATCACTTTTGCTGGATTAATTGAAATAAGAGCACAACCAATGGGGAAGCAAAAAAAAGTTAAACGAAAAGCACCAAATCCAAATCCAACAACAACTCCAACACCAACACCAACACCAACACCAACACCAACACCAACACCAACACCAACACCAACACCAACACCAACACCAACACCAACACCAACACCAACACCAACACCAACACCAACACCAACACCAACACCAACACCAACACCAACATCAACACCAACACCAACACCAACACCAACACCAATACCAACACCAACATCAACATCAACATTAACAACAACAGCAAGAAACTTCGTCACGTCAAAACCTACGGGTGTGTCCACGGCACAGCCAACTCTTTTTTTTTATCAATTTAAAACCGTCATCTCGTTTGGATGCTGATGGTATTTGTTCTATTTTTCTGAAAAATTGTGCTTTAAGTTTAGCTTACCCTTTAATTATTATTTTTAACAACTCTCTTCAATCTGGTTGTTTTATTGATAGTTGGAAAATGTCTTTTATCACTCCTATCCATAAATCTGGTTGTAAAAATAATATAACTAATTAATAAACTACCTTTAAACATTGCCAAATGCCAATGTTTTACTTTTTCTAGAGCTACTTCTCCAATATTTTGGGACTATTCTATAAACTCAATTATTCTGAATAGGGTCGTCGCCAAAAAAGATTTAGGTATTTTAATGGATGCACGCCTGAATTTTAATGACCATTTTGATTTTATAATTAGCAAGGCTAACTCGTTGTTAGGTTTCCTTAAAAGGAACTCTAAAGACTTTTCTGACCCATACGCTTTACTCACTCTTTTTTCCGCGCTAGTGAGACCACATTTAGAATATTGTTCCACTATCTGGAATCCAATTTTTCAAACTCATTCAAATCGCATCGAAAATGTTCAAAAAAGGTTCACTAGATTTGTGATGTACAAGCTTAATTGGCATCTACCAGCCGTTCCGTCCTATAGCACCCGTTGTGCGCTAATTAACATTTCCTCGCTTGAAATAAGACGCAAAGTTTCTTCTATCGTGTTCATATGGGACCTTCGCCATCATAATATTCAATGTAATGAGCTATTATCTCATTTAAATTTTCATTTTCCTTCAAGACAGCTCCGAAGCCAATTTCATTTCTCCGAACCACTGTTTAGGGCTGTCTATGCTTCAAATATGCCTTTAGCTCGATGTATTAGGGAGACAAATTCGGTACTTGCGCTCATTGATATATTTGAAAATGGCTCTAAAAAGCAACTTAAAAACCAAGTATTTATGCATCTATTGGCGCGCGATGTTTTGAACACCTAGTTACATCCCCTCACTTCTACTGTATATTTTTGAATTTTTTAATCTTAATAATATTAATGATAATCTTGTATTTATTTACAATGTATTATATTTTTATTATGTAATCTATTATATTTTATATTATATTTTATGAAACTTTCTTAAATTTAATTTGTAGTCTGTAAGAGTTGATCTCTGTTAGATGAAATAAATAAATAAATAAATACAGACCTATTTCTAAACTCACAACTATATCTAAACTCTTTGAGGCTGTAATAAAAGAAAAATTGTTTTTTGCTGTAAAAAACAGTATTTCTAGTGTTGAAAAGGCTTTGTTCCTGGTCGTTCAACGGTGACTAACTTAATTCCTTTTTTCTGAATATTGCTTACCAGCTTTCAGTGAGGGTTCTCAGGTTGACGTTATATACACCGACTTTTCTAAGGCTTTTGATAAAGTTTCACATGCATTACTAATTAAAAAGTTAGAAAAATTGGGTGTTCATTCCTTTAGCTAACAGACAATGTGTTTAGCATTTGACAATGTTAAATCATTTAAATATTCGGCTACTTCTGATGTTTCGCAAGGAAGTATTCTGGGTCTTCTTCTTTTTGTCTTATTTATCAATGACATAACTTCAATTTTTACTAATTGTAAATATCTGCTCTATGCTGATAACTTAAAAATTTTTCTTAAAATTAGTCACAGGAGCGACCAGGCTACCTTACAGAATGAACTTGATAAATTGTATATCTGGTGTTGAAAAATGGTCTTAATTTGAATCTTAAAAAATGTGTTTTCATGACGTTCTCTAAAACTAACATGTCTTATTCCTCCGCTTATAATATTGCCGATTCTGCTCTGTCCTCCGTACATAATTTCAAGGACCTTGGCGTGGTTTTTGATACTAAATTTACTCTTATTCCTTAATTGGACTACATTATTCCTAAAGCGTATGCCATGTTAGCATTCATTAGAAGACACAGTACCTGTTTTTCAGATTCTTACACTTTAAAAATCTTGTTTAATTCTTTTGTAAGGTCGAGATTAGAATATGGAGCTATCACTTGGAACCCTTTTTATGATTCCCATAATTTGAGACTAGAACGAGTTCAAAAATCTTGTCTGAGGCTTGCCTTGCGTTCTTTTGGAACAGATGGTTCATCTCCTTTATATAAAGCCCGATGCCTTTTATTGGGCCAAAAAACTTTGGAGTGTAGAAGAAGTATCTTATCGTTAATTTTTGTTTTTGATGTAATTAATGGGTCTGTTGATTGTCCTGCACTATTGGAAATTGTTAATTTCAATGCTCCAACTAGAACTTTAAGAAAATATGATCCTTTTTATTTGAATCTTTGTCGATCTAATTATGCGGTTAATGCGCCTATTAATCGTACATTACAAATGTTTAATTCGATTAATAACAATTACAATCTAGATTTTTCTATACAAAAAAAATCAAATGAGGAACTTCTTGAATTACATTTTTTAAAATGTTTCTATACTATTTTTCTAAATATTATTGTTACTTTATTTTTTTTTTAAATAAATTGTACTTATTATTATTGTTAAATCTATAGTCTGTAGGAATTATATTCATAGACTGAAATAAATAAATAAATAAATAAAAAAAGAAAATTATCTAGAATGAGAAGAAGAATACCAAAAATCTTGGTATAAATACCAGTATCTTTTAATAAAGAATTCAGACTTGATTTAAATCAAAAACAGTGCGCTAGTCTCTCCTTTATTTTCAAGTTCTCAAGTGGGGCATTTTAATGCTTTGAAAATCGGCAAAGCCTTGCGTCAAGTTAACACAAAAAGGCAAAATAGGGAATTAAAACAAAAATATAAAAATCCTTTACCATCGTTAAATACATAACATGGCGATCCTGCCAAATCGTTCCGGAATCTGCTGAACTGCCACGAAAATGTCAAAATGCTCCAGAGAAGAGCTGGACAAACTATTCGATGAATTGAACGCACCAAGGACATACGTAGACGAAGAATACACTCCCTGGTCCGTGAAAGATAGAGAGATTCCGAACTATGCAGCTACGCCTAAGACAGCAGGTCCTCAACCATTAACGATAGAAGAATACAGGAAGCGAAACACCGCAGCAAAAGTAATAGAAGCTTCAGTGATTCTATACAAGCCAAAGAAAAGAGGAGGCACAAAAAGTAGATACAAGAAACTGCTCGCTGAACTGAGGAGACTAGCTGGGTGAGCTACGGGTGAGAATAAAAAATCACTTCAGGCATAGATTGCGGCCACAATTAAACAAATAAAAAAAAAAGATTGAAGTAAAACGTGGGCTGGTGGTCCGGTGAAAAGACAGCAGTGAATAACAACAATAGCGGCAGCAGCAGCAGCAGTGTCAGTATCAACATATTTAACAGTATAGTAGAAATTATATCAATTATTTTTATGTTAATTGTAATTTTATATTTAATAACTAGATATTATAAAAATTATGTTAGAAGGCAATTACGCCAAAGTTTAGCTGCAAATGTTTAAATAAATAAAATTAAAAGATAAATAACTTCTATAAATAAATGATCAAAATAATGGAAGTAGCTACAACCCATTTTTACCAAGAGTGTTTTGGTATACTATTCGATAAGTATTGCATCGGATGTAACAAAAAAATAATTGATATTGGAAAAATAAGATATCTTAGTTATAAAAATATTAGTTCTCATTATAATTGTTTCAGATACACCTTTTGCAAATCCTTGATTGGCAAAAATAAATTTGCAACAAATAACGAAAAATTCATATTTAAGAAATGTTTGTAAGATAGTAGATTTACTTTGAAGCAATTAAACGTAAGACAAATGGTAAGAAACAATACAAAATCAAAATGATATAATGAGTAAAGAAGTAAATAGATTAAAAGATATTTTAGCAACATTAAAAAAAGAGTCCAAACAGAACATATACTAAGGAATGCATTAACAAAGTAAAACTAGTATTACAAAAAGCAGGCCCGTAGACAAGGGGGGTTTTTAGGGTTAAAACCCCCCCCTCATGGTCCAAAAAGTATAAAAAAATAATATATCAGCATTAATATAACTTTGCCAATATGCGAATACTTGCTGCACGTGCGTCTTTTTTCTCTTACAGTGCAAACTGCAAGTGTAAACAGCAACAGCGAAAACATCAACATGCTAAGTATCGAAAAAAGTTCGATACATTTAATTGAACTTTGTCTACCACCATTAATTTAAGAATTTATTGCGTTAACAGGTGTTACGTGAAAGTGGTGAAATTTTGATTGAGTTTCGTTAGATAAGTTTAAGAGTTTCTATTGTTAATTTTACTGTGCCAAAACTACAAAAATGATTCTACTTAATTGGCTGCAGAAACCAGAAGTAAAAAAGGCTAGAACGGTGGAAAGTAAGTGCTTGATTAAAATGATTTTTTTTCCTTTATCAATGCGTAAATGTGTTAAAAAGTTGCCGAATATTTCTGAATGTTTGAAAGCTGTGTTTTTTTCTTTTGTGGCGTGTTTGTATTGATTGAATATTAATGGATTAGCTTTTTGCTTGATGTGGCGTCCGTGGCGTAGTTGGTTAAAGTGCGTGGCCGCTATGTCAAAGAACCTTGGAGACCCGGGTTCGAATCCCAGCAGCGACAGAAAATTATTTGAATTAAAATAATTTTTCTGTACGGCCACCACCTCTCTGCAGACAATGGCAAACCTCAGAGAGTAATCAAAAATGCCATGTAAAGCTTCTTGAGAATAAGAACATTCCGTTCATCGCCGTTCGGAGTCGGCGTTAAGCATGTAGGTCCATTTCTCGGTCAATTGTGTACAAACTTAATAACACGCACAACAAAATTGATCATAAGAAGCTAGGTCAAAGTCCTTTCAAGGGCTGAAATGGCCAGTTATTTATTTATTTTATTTTATTTTGCTTGATGCGAAACCGACAAAATCCGAATAATATTATATTTCATCTGTATTGCAGAAAATGTTCAAGAAACTTTGGAATCTGAAAAGTCTTCAGAACTTCCTTTGTAACCGCAGTTGAAGAAAGCTTTAATGTTGACAGCTTTGTGGAAAGCGGTAGTATAAGTTGTGGTATTAATATTTTACTTTTAATGTTTATAGCTCTAAGTTTGTGTGTATGATTGTAGAAATTGTTCCAGAAATATCATTTGATTCATCGGAACTGCCTTCGACTTCGAGAGTATATCAGTGTCCAAATAACGATATTTCCAAGTTGATGAGCAATATTTCCGATTCGAACCGCCTTGAAAGTTTTCAAAGCATTTATGTGCCTCCACCAAATTTTAATTTTCCTGCCAGCGGTTCTCGCAAACTCCGATTTAAGCATTCTTGGTTGAACCATTGGCATTGGTTGGTTTACTCCAAATTGGAAAATGCAGCTTATTGCAAGTTTTGCGTATTTTTAGCACTGCTTTTGGGGGTGCAAAATCACAACCTGTTGGTAATTTTACCGAATGATAATAAAAACTTTTTAAATAAAATTTTCTAACCTTTTCATTGTGGCCTTTACAAAAGTCAGGAAATACAAGAAAATGTTGTTTTTTAATCGTGGTTATTTTTATATAGAATTTTAAACCGATATAAGTTTGCAAGTAAATTATTAAAATAATAATATAAGAGGCTTAATTATCGTCATTTCAGAAGTTTGTCTTGAAAATTATCTTCCAAAATGACAGTGCAACGATAAGCAAGGTATATAGCCGAAACACATTGAGCTCAACAAACGACAGTTTTGATATTATAGAACACACGTTTTTTATGTTAAATGGGTGTGCATCCTTAAGCATACATAGGGATTGCAGTGTCACAGCCGACGCTGTGTTATTAGAATTAACAAAAAAAAAAAAAATAAGAAGACTTAATCTTCTTATATATAAAAATCAAATGCGTGTGCGTTAGTCTTGCTAAGGCTCAGAAACGGCTTGGCCGATTTTAATGATTCTTTTTTTGTATTGTATGCCTTAATCGAAATTGGTAATTTTGTATGGGCATTGCCACATCAGACTACTTTAAATATGCAACAAATCTTAACTGCTGGACGGATTTAACTGAAATTCGGCACACACATTACTTACAACCTAGATTAGGTTATGGCATACTTGGTTTTGACTACGCCCCTTCTTCTGCCCCTTTACAAGAAACGTAAATTATCCTACAGGCGTAATTTTATTAGCAAAAATGTGCGTCTAAATAATTAAAAGAAAATTCTGTCAAAAAACATTCACATATCTTCAAAATTGTACAAAATTTTAGTACAGCGTCTTTTTCTAATAACTTCGTTTCCTTAGAATAACAAAAAACTATCAGAAATTTGTATATCTTACTTTCGATGAAAATAACTCCGTTTTTTTTTTTAATATATTTCATCCAATTTCTTTTCGTTGATAAATTCAATTTAAGCACTTAATAAACCATATTTGAAGAAAGCTCCAACGTATTAATTTTTTACTCCAAAAATCACAAAAGCTATCATTTCAATAAATAAAAAAAAACTTTAAAAAAAATTATTTGTTTGCCCATTGTGAGGATCGATCCTTAGACCACCTCATGGATTCAAAACTAACAGTTGAGCTGACTATTTTTATTCAAATTGAAATGTACTAAAAAATTTTCTAATAGAATTCGCAATAAAATGATATGACAGCACAATCTTTTGAATTCGAATAACAGCAGCCTATTACATTCCGTGTTAATATGGGATATTGGAGTGTTTCATTCAATCAATAATTGATTCGATTGGCACCATTGGCACTATTTGTTATCGATCATGAATGTTCGATAAAAAATTAATTTCGGGTGGAATCGTGATTGCTCGAATTTAGGGCGGGACGAAGTTTGCCGGGTCCTCTAGTATACATATGTATATAAAATAAGCAAAAATAAAGTAAATTAATTTTTGTTTTATGTATTTGGTGTACAAAAAAGTTTTAAAGTGTTTTTTTTTCAAGTTTGTCGCTTTATTGCGAAAAATTTGTTACAAATTCATTTTTCAAAGTATTGTCCATTTCTAGCCACTGTTTTTCCCATCTTTCTGGTAATTATATAAAAAATACCTTTTCATTTATCGATATCAAAAACTATCGATATTTTTTTAATCCAAACCCCCCCTTTAGGTAAATCCTGGCTATGGGCCTGACAAGAAGGCTTAAGAACTATAAAAGAAGAGTCAAGCGTTCAAGACTTAAAAGATAACACAGATCTGTTACGGGCCTGACAAGAAGGCTTAAGAACTATAAAAGAAGAGTCAAGCGTTCAAGACTTAAAAGATAACAAGATCTGTTTCACAAAATAGAGACAAATTCTAAAATTATTAAAACTAAAAGATATAAACATGGCAAATTTTGACTTGTTAACCGCGGTAAATTTAATACCAGAATATGACGGAGCGCAGAAGAATATCAAATTTTTTAAATTTAATAGAATTTTATGGAGATTCGCTCAAAGACGACAATGAAAAGAAAAAATTAGTTAAATTTGTTTTATCAACAAAACTGACGGACAAAGTTAAAAATAAATTACTCACAGAATCCAAACCAGAAACTACTATTGCAAGTTTAAAAGGAACATTGAGTAAGAATTACAAATCTAGTAAAACTGCATTAAGGTATAATATACATGTAAATTTTTCAAAAAAAAAATTTGTCTTTTTGTTTAATGTGTTCTTTATAGTTTTAAGAATATACATACTCATTTTTAAATCAATATTTAAAAAAAAACAGAAGTTATAACGGTTTTCGTTAACCTATGTCTAAGCTACATACAACAAATAAAAAACTTTAAACGCGATTTCCTCGAAACTAGTTTTTATGAAATGATTCGATAGATAATTCGAAATCTATTGGTTCAATTTCAATGATTTTTTTTTAATTTTGTTCGTTATTTTGTCCTTTAAGCATCCCCCTAAATTCAAGTATCTAGTTTTTTTTTGTTTTTTTGTATATAAACAAAAAAGCACGCGGAAATGTATCTGTTTTTTTAACTTTTTACTTCAACTTCCGCCATAATCAAAAAAACAAACCCCGGGGGTCTTGCGTAGGGTGGATGCTTAATATATGGTCTATGCTTTAAAACAGTGTCGGCCGACGCCTATGCACGCGTGCTTCGTGAAACTTCGTATTTTTACACCGACATAAAACTGGCTGTCGTCACGGTTGCCACTTTGGTCATTTGTGTCCAAATTTGGTAATTTTTGTTTCACTTGGTCACTTGGTCATTTTTTTCTACATCTGGTCACTTTTTATAAAGAAATAAAAAAATAATTTGATGTTCTCAAAAATTAAATGCACTAACTCAGTGGCGTAGATAGCTTTTTGCAATGGGAGGGGATGAAATTTATTTTCAATTTTGTAAAATGATCCTCTATGATTCAGATATAACTTCCACATTTCCAACCCTTTAAAAACTTTAGAAGAACTAACGTCAAGAAATTTACTGTTAAAGTCAACGGTTTTCTAAATTCTTCAGGTTATTTGTCAATTTTTGTAACTTAAAAGAGGGATGAAAATCCTTTAGTATATTTAATCCTTTGAGCATATCTTCGTGTTTAGCAGAGAGACTCTGCCAGACATATTGCTTGCTCCGTCGTATCCTGGACCGATCACGAATGAAGCAGCTGTGTTCGAAACTGCCGGTACAAATTTTAGAAAATTATCGCTTCAAATATGTCTGTCATTTGATTCATAGCCTTCGTCTTATGTTCTTGGTAAGTGGAATAAAATTACAAGTTATTAATATTAATATTTTGTATACGGCCTCTATTTATTTATATTGAAAACAATTTTTTTGAGCTCTAGGCCAAGCATGTTGTCAACAAGACAACATGAAGAACAAAGAAGGCAACAACCAACAACAACAACAACGGCTCTGTATAGAGCAAATCACACAGCCTCCATTTTTTTATTGGACTCCTTACTCCTTAGTACAGTATGCATCAAAAAGTAGATAAGAACTCAGTTACAAAAATTTCAGCGTTCTCTGCCAAAAAGAAATTCCGGGTAACTTTCTCGGCATATTGGCAGTATATGTAGAACCTAAGTAGCTTGAGTGGATCACAGTGTAAAGTCATACAAAGGCTACTGATGAGTTGGTGTAGCGGCCAATGAAACAGTCTGTATAGTCAAGCTGTGTGATTTGCTCTATACAGAGCCGTTGTTGTTGGTTGTTGCCTTCTTTGTTCTTCATGTTGTCTTGTTGACAACATGCTTGGCCTAGAGCTCGAAAAACTTGTTTTCAATATAAATAATTAGAGGCCGTATACAAAATATTAATATTAAATATTCTGGGAGAGCACGCCCATAAAAATGTTAAGATAAATGATTGGTTGTGTGTTTATCACATAAAAAAAACAACAAAGTCTTTCATTACAAAAAAAAAAATGGTCTCCACGCCATCTTAGGTGTACCATCAGTTAAACTAACTGAACCCTAAAAATGAAAGTGTGGAAAAATGGAGGAGCTAAACAGCAAAAATAACAACAACTTCAATATGCTCTGATAGCAGTAAACCGCTGTGATCGAATTTCGAAGATGCACATGAATTAAGGCTATGCCTAAAAGTATGTTACGATCTAGGTTGTTAACCTTAGTACAGTATGCATCAAAAAGTAGATAAGAACTCAGTTACAAAAATTCCAGCGTTCTCTGGCAAAAACAAAATTCCGGGTAACTTTCTCGGCATATTGGCAGTATATGTAGAACCTAAGTAGCTTGAGTGGATCACAGTGTAAAGTCATACAAAGGCTACTGATGAGTTGATGTAGCGGCCAATGAAACAGTCTGTATAGTCAAGCTGTGTGATTTGCTCTATACAGAGCCGTTGTTGTTGGTTGTTGCCTTCTTTGTTCTTCATGTTGTCTTGTTGACAACATGCTTGGCCTAGAGCTCGAAAAACTTGTTTTCAATATAAATAATTAGAGGCCGTATACAAAATATTAATATTAAATATTCTGGGAGAGCACGCCCATAAAAATGTTAAGATAAATGATTGGTTGTGTGTTTATCACATAAAAAAAACAACAAAGTCTTTCATTACAAAAAAAAAAAAAATGGTCTCCACGCCATCTTAGGTGTACCATCAGTTAAACTAACTAAACCCTAAAAATGAAAGTGTGGAAAAATGGAGGAGCTAAACAGCAAAAATAACAACAACTTCAATATGCTCTGATAGCAGTAAACCGCTGTGATCGAATTTCGAAGATGCACATGAATTAAGGCTATGCCTAAAAGTATGTTACGATCTAGGTTGTTAACCTTAGTACAGTATGCATCAAAAAGTATATAAGAACTCAGTTACAAAAATTCCAGCGTTCTCTGCCAAAAACAAAATTCTGGGTAACTTTCTCGGCATATTGGCAGTATATGTAGAACCTAAGTAGCTTGAGTGGATCACAGTGTAAAGTCATACAAAGGCTACTGATGAGTTGGTGTAGCGGCCAATGAAACAGTCTGTATAGTCAAGCTGTGTGATTTGCTCTATACAGAGCCGTTGTTGTTGGTTGTTGCCTTCTTTGTTCTTCATGTTGTCTTGTTGACAACATGCTTGGCCTAGAGCTCAAAAAAATTGTTTTCAATTACAAGTTATTATAAAAATCAGGCACCAATTATAGCACAATATAACAATAAGAAACCCCTTATTGAGCAGACATTTTTACATCCATTTAACTAGTAAATATATTAAAAATTTAATTTCAAAGAAAAAAAAAACACTTATAATAGATGTACAATTAGTATATTTTTTACTTCTGCTCTCGATTGCTAGCGCTTTTCGATAAAAGACAAAATGGAATGCCGCTTCGGTATGAAGTTGGTTCCAATTAGCATTATATCTGTCAAAGTTCATTACATCAAGAATATTTACACCACTATACAAAGTGTTGCCATACATCAAGGTGGATCAAAGTTGCCATATTTAATTTAACACAAATAATTTTTTAGATTACTACAGCTCGGCCATCTTGACTCTTTGATCGACCTCGATCAACATATACAGTAACAGTTAAACTTTCGTACGATATGTTAAAGTTATAAACTTATATCTAAGGGGTCAGTGTTACTTTCCCGGTCATCCTCCAAATACTATTCAATAGGAGTTAGTCAGCGACGCAACCTATTCGATTCTACAACCCCATCATATGGTATTTGTGTCACTTGATAGTTATCAATATCTTTCAAAACATATCTATCATTTGGTAACTTTTTGCTAACTACATAGGGTCCTCAGTACTTTGGTAGCAGTTTTTTGTTAACACCTACAGTCGTATCAACATTTTTCATTACCACATAATCCCCTACTTCAAATATTCTTGCGGGTCCGCTATGCTTTAAGAAGTACCTTTTATTGTAATCTTGTGACTTTTCAATGGACTCCAGAGCTTCCGCCCTTATTTTATCTAAATTGCGACTCTCACCCATAAATTTGTCTTCTAAATATTCAGTCAGCTCATCTATTATTCTTCCACGTTGAGAGGTCCCAAACAATAGTACACTAGGTGTCTTACGCGTGGAACTATGAATAGTATTATTAATAGCGTATTCTACCTCAGTTAACTTGCTTACCCAGTCTGAATGTTCTAACGGTTCTGATAGCTTGGCCAACATAGCCTTAAGTACTCGGTTAACCCGCTCAACTTGACCATTAGCTTGTGGGGAAGCTACAGCAACTTTAACATGTTCTATATTATTTTCCTGAACGAAGGTTTTAAATTCACCAGACGTAAAGCTTGTTCCTCTATCACTGATAATTCGTCTTGGTCTACTATAATTGTCAAAATACTTTTGTAAAGATGCACATACTTCCTTTGCACTAGTTGTTTTTACAGCATATAATTTGACATACTTCGTAAACCCGTCTACAACCAACAGAATGTGCTTTCGGACTGACTTTATTGAAGGCAAAGGACCAAATTGATCAACGTGCACTGTGTCAAATGGTATAGGTTTCTTGGGTATACTATATAAGTTATGATCATTACATCGAGCCGCCGGTGAATAAACGATGCACTTTACACAATTCTTTATGTATCTTTCGACCTTTTTCTTCAGTTTAGGGAACCAAAAATTTTTTCTGATCTCATCTGCTGTCTTTTCCACTCCAAAATGTCCAATCTTCTCATTTAACAAACGAATAATATTCACTTCCATTTCAACTGGAACAAAGAGCTGGCAATGATTTTCACGCCCCACCTTAAACACTAGACCATCCTTAAGTTCAAAATGTTGAACAACCCCCTTCTCTAATTTCAATCGTATTGACTTTATTGTTTCATCTCGGTTTTGAGTTATTTGTATATTTAGATCTGTTTCCTGAATATCCTGATCTTCAATTAAATTACAGCGGCTTAAGGCATCTACATGGCCCACTGATTCACCTCTACGATACTTCACCTTATAGTCAAAGTTTTCAAAATTAAATACCCACCGAGCAATCCTCTGATTGACTTGTTTTTTACCCATAGCCTGGGCCAAAGCATTACAATCAGTTACCATAGTGAAAGGGATCCCCTGTAATTGGGTCTTAAATCGTTCCAAGGCATAGACTATTGCAAGAGTTTCCAGTTCAAAACTGTGCAGCTTCGATTCATTTTCTGATGCTGTCTTAGAAAAGTAAGCTATTGTGTGGAATCTACTATCGTCCTGCTTTTGCATTAATACTGCCCCAAATCCTACTTTACTCGCATCTGTATGCAATTCTGTTTCCCTAAGAGAGCTATAGATTGCTAGAATTGGTGCAGAAAGAAGTTTACTTTTAAGTACGTTAAATGCCTCGACACACTTTATGTCAAAGTCAAACACAACCTTTTTCTTCAATAAATTCGTCAACGGTTTTGCAATTGTTGAAAATGAAGGAACAAACCTTCTGAAATAAGAAAAAAGTCCTAAACATTAATGAATCTGTTTTAAATTTGTTGGTCGAGGAAAATCTTTAATAGCTTTAAGATGCATTTCGTTAGGCCTGATACCCTCCGAGCTTACGGTGTAACCTAAAAAATTTAAACTTAATGGTTTTCTTGTTTAAGAATCTATAATCAACACAGAGCCGTCCATTCCCATCCTTTTTCCGAATCAGTGCTGTTGCCGAAGCATAGGGTGAATTACTATACCTTACTATACCCCTTGCCATAAGATCTTCAATTATTGCTTGCACCTCGGTCTTCTCAGTGTAAGAAAGTCTTCTAGGTGCACTATGAAATGGTGTATCATCAGTCAAGTTTATTTTCATTTTTGAATCATATGTGTTAACGCCACTGGTGGTTACGTTAAGATGCTCTCGCTGCCCTACTTAAACTATGTTAGTTTTAAGTGTGCTTACTAATAAAACTGACCTCGGTCTCTAAAGTTAAAAACGCCGCGTTTTTATTCTCATTATTTTATAAGTTTTATTTTCGTTTGAGTGAAGCTTTTTTCTCCCCTCGTTTCGAAAAGTTACATGGTCCTTCGAGCCTTGTAAAAGTTACAAAACTCGTCCTTTAAGTTACAACTAAGTTACAAAGTGGTCCTTTGTAAAAGTTACAAAAACAAAAATACCAATACACCGAGCTGTATTGATTTTTTGGAGCCAAAAATAGGCAAAAATTGTACTGACCAAGAGTCTCAGCAGCCTTTCGGCACTCTTGCTCGTTAATTTTCGCATTCCTCTTAGTGCGGTGTCCGTAGCGATCGACGCCAAAGCCGCGCTTTGTGCTTGCTAATAGCAACCCCAAATTGTGTTTTAAAATTATTTACTCTCTCACGCGCTCAATTAATTGTTTGCGTTCAAAGCTTAGACTGCATCTCGTGCCTGCTGCGCTTGATGAACAGCTCTTTAGCTGGCTGCATATACTTGTAGTTGAGAGAGTAAATAAGCCGCACAGTGGGACCAAGGGATCAATTTGCAAGCAAAATTGGCTTGGTCTATTTTCGTAGGAAAATTACACTGTGGGCAAGATACAAAGTTTAGCAAGCACAATTTGTTGACAAAAAAAAAAAAGAAAAAAAAATGTATTTTTCTATTTTTTTTAATTTTTACTAATTATTCTTGTAATAATTTTCTGCAACAAGAAAATAATTATATTAAAAATTAATTTTAACGGTGCAATATATTATTGTATATATATAATTAAATCGTTATATTATACCGTTTTTGCTAATTTTTTATAGCCGTTTCCTGATTTTTGTTGTTCACATTTTTGTATATAAAAATTGGTGAATTTTTTTTTTACATTGTTTTTTTTACATACATTTAAATAATTATTTTAACAAGACATAGACACAAAATATCAGCTTTGAAAACATTTATTCGTCTGTCTGATGCGCTGGTAGAGTTTGAAACGTATTTAAATGCCGTGGAAACTCACGACGTTTTCTCCCTGGAGGCTCAAAATGAAGAGCTAAAAGCCCAGTGGAGAAAAAGCAAATCTGCTTACGATGCTTGCTTGGAGAAAGCAATAAATGACGATGATTCAGAAGTTGAATCAATTAAAAAGAAGTATCGCAGCTGCTACCAATCATACATTAGGGTAGCAGGAAGAATTTCTGAGTTTTCTCAGAATAAGTCCTCGAAGCAAACCGAGATGGCTTTGAGTGAGCCCGATACGGTGCGTGAGAATGCGCCACGTTCTGAAGCCAGCGTACTCCAGCCACAATCCCCGGTGCGGAGCATGCTGTCCCGCGTGGTCCCCGTCGTGACGCGCAGCGACATGATCCCAAAGTGTCGCTTGTGCTCCATGGAGCACAATCTCATGTCGTGCCGTCAGTTCATAGCTATGAACCTGGAAGAGCGGTTGAGAGCAGTACTCACTCCTTCATTTTTACTGCTCCAACTGCCTTTCAGCAGTTCATATGCGAAAGGACTGTCGGAGCGATGTGAGGTGCCGTCACTGCGGTGAAGATCACCGCAGCATGCTGCATTCCCACACTCGGGTCCGATCAAGTCGAGCCCACTCACGGCGACCACGTGGAAAACGTACGAGAACGAAGCACCCTAAACTGCAGCCTGCATCCGCACCTGCCCGAGAAGCAACGAGGTCTGGGGCGGAATCGAAGAGTTCGTCTTGGAAGGGTCCACAGTCGACGTTCCAATCTGCGTCGTCGTCGAGGGACGCCGTCCCGAAGCGGTCCCCTTCCAAGAAGAGACCGCAGTCGATGCTACCGTTAGCGTCATCGTCGAGGGACAAATTCCCGAAGCGGTCTCCCCCCACAAGACCAGTAACGACGAGTCTCTAGAGAGTAGTCTCACTACTCCCAACGGTATTGGTGAGTACTTGGGCCAATGGAAGAATGGTCCAAGAGCGGGCTCTTCTGGATGCCTGCCTTCCGCAAACACGACTTGCCAGAGAATTGGCGGTAAAGTGGAGACTTCCAACTTCTGTGGTCGATGGAAGGGAAGTCTGCACGCTATCACTTCGCGGCAGGTACGGCTCGTCCGTTACCATCGAGACGACAGCGCAAATCGAACGGCATTTGGACATCATCACGCCGTCCAAGGACATCGACGAGAGGATTAGTCAGAGCTATCCTAACGTAAATCTGGCTGATCCTCATTTCTACAAGAGGTCGCCTGTCCGGATCCTATTGGGTATCGACGTATACTCCCGTGTTATACAGCCTGGCATTCTGCCAGCTGGTTTTAGCATGCCGTTGGCCCAAAACTCAATATTCGGTTGGGTCTTATCAGAACAGGGTGTCTGGTAACGTCTTGCATTCTTGCAAGGCGGGCGGCATGTTAACGCCACTGGTGTTTGCCCGGTGCTGGCACGGGAGTGTACGTTAAGATGCTCTTGAGCCTGTTTGCTCTCTCTTGATTTTCTTTTGGGCAGCGCTTCTCGCTGCCCTTACTTAATTTATTTTATTTTTTAGTGTGCTTACTAATAAAACTGACCTCGGTCTCTAAAGTTGAAAACGCCGCGTTTTTATTCTCATTATTTTATAAGTTTTATTTTCGTTTGAGTGAAGCTTTTTTCTCCCCTCGTTTCGAAAAGTTACAATATGGTTCTATCTCAACTTTAGTGGACGGGCTTAGATATGCTTCCTTAATTAATTCTCCTAACATACTTAGCGAGCAACAATGTTGACTGCCTGCGTGGGGCCGAAGTGTTGTTGTATTGTGCCCGCTCGCCATTATCAAAAAGCACCCGCGGTACAGCCACCGTCTGCTTCGGACGTACCTTCTCGCACCTTTCCAATTGAATTTTCGATTGTGTGAGCGTTGTCGCCTGGTACAACATAGTGGCAAACGGTGATCTATCGTTTAGTCCCGCTATGATTGCATCAACTAATTCCCTTTCAGGAATGTTAGCCTTCTCTGCCAGCATTTTCATTTCCACCACGTACCTCTGGATGGTTTCGTTTGGCAGAATTTTCGGTTCCGCATTTTCTCATACACCTCCCAAGTGGTGTGGGAATGGCCAAATTCGTCCATCAATGCTTCCTTCAGAGCATCATATGTGGGTGCATGAATTGTTCGTGCAAATAATTTTGCAGTCCCATCTAACCGACGTCGTGCACAGATCAGCTTTGCTTCCTCATGACATTTTGTCAAAGAAAACGCATCCTCGAGGTCAAGAATCCATTTTGAAAACTCATATGAGTCGTCTCCATTGAACTTGGCAACCATAGCATCAATGGTTGAATTATCGACCGGTGCAGCAGATTGTACCTGATTTTGAAGCAACTCTACTTCACGTTTCAACAGAAGGATTTCTTTTTGTTTGCATAAACGAGCAAACTCTTGCTCCAAGAACGCATCTTCTTCATGCGTGCTAACGTCTCTAGATGGGAAGCCCACAGCAGTAGTACCAGAAGAATTGGTATATGTGACAGCAGTGTTATTAACAGTGGTGGAAATGGTAGAAACAGCAGCACTAGTGGCAGCAGTGGTGAGCACAGCGGTGGCAGCAGTAGTAAGCACAGCGGTGGCAGCAGTGGTAGAAACATCAGTGGTGAACGTATTGTTGGCAGCAGTGGTGAAATCGTTGGTGGCGGCAGTTGTGAAAGTATTGGTGACAGCAGTGGTGAAATCATTGGTGGCGGCAATGGTGAAAGCATTAGTGGCAGCAGTGATGAAAGCATCGGTGGTGAAATCATTTATGGCAGCAGTGGTGAGTGTGGCCGCAGACGACACATTCGCAGAAGCCCTAGCGCTCCTATCTGTGTTCGGTACAGAGGCCGATTCGATGACCTTCTGCTGCTGGAATTCATCTCCTTTTCTTTCAGAATCCTGGCGAGTTACTCTCCTTGACATTTTTATTATTATTTCTTTTTGTTTTTTATCCCACTTCTGAGATATAATAGATGTAAAATTAGTATATTTTTTACTTCTGCTCTCGATTGCTAGCGCCTTTCGATAAAAGACAAAATGGAATGCCGCTTCGGTATGAAGTTGGTTCCAATTAGCATTATATCTGTCAAAGTTCATTACATCAAGAATATTTACACCACTATACAAAGTGTTGCCATCATCAAGGTGGATCAAAGTTGCCATATTTAATTTAACACAAATAATTTTTTAGATTACTACACACTAATATGCGTCTAGACTAAAAACCTTGAGAAAAGACCAATATTGCCTTCTTCCAGTTGTCGAGCTTTATTCTGACGACTGCTTGCAATGGTTGAGACCCTTGTCCACCATCTATAGGAAACAATACACAAGGAATGCAAATATGTATATATGTATGTGTATATATGTATATATATATATACGTATATATATATATACGTATATATATATACATGATATATATATACATAAATGATAGGAGATATATATATGATAGGAGATATATATATGATAGGAGATATATATATGATAGGAGATATATATATGATAGGAGATATATATATGATAGGAGATATATATATGATAGGAGATATATATAAGTATGATAGGAGATATATATATGATAGGAGATATATATATGATAAGAGATATATATATGATAGAAGATATATATATATATACATCTCCTAGACACCCCTAATCTGCGCCACTGCATGAACTGCACCTACATAAATTAAAAAATACAGCAAATTTTAATTTTGTGTGCATGTACTACATTTTCAAATTTATAATATTTTGGTCACTTTTTACTGCATTTGGTCACTTTAGTTTTTAATTTTGGTCACATATTTTCTTTTCAAGTGGCAACCGTGGCTGTAGTGCTTTTACACCGACGCTGCCGATTATTCGTAGCAAGACCGCTCAGTCGATGTTTAGCTTTTGGCTAGTTAACACCATGCTTCTATGCGCGCAATAAATTACGTCATTTTAAATGCTTACACGTAAAAAAAATGTTCAACCAAATGTGGGAATTAGCATCTTTTTTCTTTAAAAATTGTTTTGGGAAAGCGAATACTTAATTTTTCAGAAGAAGGTAGGGCGCGCTACCAGTTTGTTTTTATTTTGAAGTTATATGCAATGTAAATAATATTATTACAATTAGGAGTCGGTAAAATGTTACAAGCAAAAGATTACTTCCAATCAAATATTTAATATTGATTTTAATAATAAATATATGCATATTGATATTATTAATAAAATATTAATTTTAATGTTATTATTAATTATTATTAATTTTAATGTTAGTATTAATTATTATTAATAACGCGGCCCCTAGGCAATAAATAATATTGCACATTATTTACCTAGTAATTTCATTTATTTCAATTCAAGTTCATACACCTACATTCATTTAGAATGCCATTTAATGTTAATAATAAAAAATTTCTTTAACCCTCCTGCGGAGTAAGATTTTCACAGTGTAAGCCAAAGAAAGATTCTTTTCTCTCACTTGGGCGCACACTACTACAAAACTGAAAAAACTGTGTATGTATTGTTTTGGCCGACACTGCTTTAAAATGTCATTTGATTTTTTTGTTTCCGATACATGGGAAAGGCCATATCCATCAAACCGTTTTGGATGTCTTTTTTTCAATGCCATTTTTAGCGCCCTCTATATAAAAGCCAGAACTGTATTGTAAAAAGGAAAAATATTTTTATAAAGTATTTTTTATTTATAAATTTAAAAAAAAAATAATGACTTATATCTAAAAAAATGTTTTGAAAACAGCTCCTGTTTTTGGTTGGTACACGTATATTATACCTTAAACATTCATATTGAATTATCAAGTGAATACAAGTGTCAATGTTTTTGTTGAAAGAATAGAATCTCTTATAGCCACGCTAAATCAAATTCAGATAGAAGAGCAGGGTGAATCAAACAGGGAGATAATAGTAATTTTAAATGACCAACTCGTTCTAAGTGCATTTAAAAACGGACTGAATGACCATATTATAGCAGTTGTCAAGAGCCACAAAATTCAATGAAGCAGTACAAACTGCTACAGCAGCAGAAACAAAACCAACACAGAACAATGTACATTTAGCAACACGATACAGATCAAACTATAAACCAAACAACTACAAAGGCAACAGCTATAATAGTAATAGATATAATAATAACAGATTTAATAACAATAATAATATGAGAAACAATAATAATCATAAACGACAAAACGCAAATAATAGATTTAATAACACACAAAATAGGGAATATAGGTCACACAATGGCCAAATAATTCGACAAAACAACAGAAACAGGATTGAGCATCAATCGAGAAACGCAGGTTTCCCCGGTCATGCGAATCGGGGCAATTACGTGCAACGAAGACATTACATTTTGCACACACGAACTGCACAACGAACTTTGTAACACTTAAAATAAAGGATGAAAGACAAATATTTACTTTTTTAATAGACACGAGTGCAGATATTTAAATTTTCAAAAATTATTCAAGATACATAAATTACAAAAATACATGCAGAATAAATGGGTTCACAGACAAAGCTATATATTCCAAACGCACATCCAAAATAGACCTGATACTAGGTGATAACATAATAAGCCACGAATTTCATATTATTGATGACAATGTCAATTAATCTACTGATGGTATACTAGGGCGTGATTTTTTGAAATTATATAACTGTAAAATTGACTGCGAAACTTGTGTGTTAATAATTAATTTGAATGAAGATGAAATAATATTGCCGATGAACATAGAAACAGTAAACATTGGAAGCATAAAAATACCTCCAAGAACAGAAGCTATTCAAACTGTAGAATTTCAAATAGATCATGACAGCGTTGTGGTTGGCAAAGAAATAAGCAAAGGAGTATTTTTAGCAAACTCAATTGTTCCTCCAAACAGTATAAAACATGTTAAAATACTAAACACCAGAGATACTGAAGTTTCAATTGACAATGTTATTATAGGAGTTCAACCTCACAGACTATGAAATATTCACATACGCAGGCATAAAAAATCACGAAGAAGACGACGCGATCTAGGAAAAGAATTAAATATTGAAAGTCTAGATAAAAAAGCAGAAGAAGACATATTAAGATTATGTGAACAGTTTCAAGAGATATTCCATTTAGAAAGAGACATTTTGACAAATAATAATTTTTATAAACAAAAGATAGCAATAACAGACCCAACTCCAGTATACATAAAAAACTATAGATTACCTCACACACAGTTAGAAAAGATAGATAAACAAGTCTCAAATTTGCTTGAAGAAGACATAATAGAACCATCTACTAGTCTATATAATTCTCCATTACTTATAGTACCGAAGAAAAGCACAGAAGGTAAAACTAAGTGGAGGCTAGTTGTAGATTTTAGATCTTTAAATAAAAAAGTAATTGATGACAAATTTCCGTTAACAAGACTGGATGACGTACTTGACAAACTAGGAAATGCAAAATATTTTTCCACTCTTGATATGACCAGCTCATTCCACCAAATACCACTAAGTACAGAATCTAGACATATAACAGCTTTCTCAACAAATCAAGGACATTTTCAGTTTAAAAGACTACCATTTGATTTAAAGATCTCAACAAACAGTTTCCAAAGAATTATAATATATTTTCATAGGTGTTTTTAAATTCTATTACTATTGCATTAGTATTATACCGCGACTAATGCAATAGAAAGCCTTGGTTTGTAGAGCGAGGCTTTAAAACTCGGCAGACGAGCAATTAATGCCCTTTTTGAGTTCAGTAAAATGACAAGACAGGAAAGTTCTAGTATCAAACTGAGACTGCTTTTTTATTTCAAATTTTCCAACTTATATACTAATTTACAAATTATCTGACACATCTTGCATTTCATTCGTATATCCAAAATGCCCAATGTAACATGGTGTTCAACCTTTTGTTCATGTTACAAATGCATTTAGTCATCAATTTTAAACAAATTGCATTTCCCCATTTATGATATTTGACATATCAAAAATAGAAAGAAATAAAAGAAATTTGATTTGCCATTGTCACCAATAAGTACGGTCAAGCACCTGAGCAATGAACTGCATGTGCAGCAAGTGAAATACTCATGTTTCACTTCGCTGTAGGTATTTGGGTATACGTATGAAATGTTAGCATTTCTTTACCATACGTGTGTGTCATAATGTTCATGTGTGTCATTGACATGAAAAACAATATTGGAAGAATTTCTTTTCTTGGTCATACATATTTTCGGTTATTTTTCTTACAAAAGTATTGTGTGATGTTTTTGTGGAAAAGTAAAATGATTGTACAATGAGTGTACACCACACCCTTACCCTTAAGATAAAATTTATGAGATTTTGAATAAATTTAAATCTGAATACAAATTAAGAGTATTGAATTTTTTTTTTTTTTTTTTTTTTTTTTTTTTTTTTTTTTTTTTTTTTTGTATATAGTTAATGCATATAATATGTATTGTAAATGAGAATGTGTCTGATACGTTCTTATTTTATTTATATTAAGAATATATATATCTATTTTATTTTACAATTTTTTTTTTTTTTTTTATACAATTTTAATGAGTTATTATGGAATACTCTTTCTTTATTATTTATTTCTAATATTGAATTACAATTTTGTCTTTCCAGTATTCTATATGGACCAATGTAGGGACTCTGATTTTTCTTTCTACTTTCTAGTTTTACTAGTACTAAGTCTCCTATATCAAAAGAACTTTTTATAATATTTTTATCATATTCTAATTTCGATTTTTCTTTTGCTATATTTATTAAATTTTTAGCGTTATCTAATGCTCTCTTAATCCTAGTCCTAAGTTCGTTAGCATAATTTTCTAAATTATAAACTTTAGTATTAGTGCAAAGTGCGTCCGATGGCAGAGTTGGTAATTTGCCAAAAATCAACTGGTATGGAGAATAATTGTTGTTAACATGAGGTGTGGTATTATACGCAAATGTATAATAAGGTATCCACTTGTCCCATTCTAAATCTTCTGCAAAATTTAACATGTATTCATTTAGTACCCTGTGATTTCTTTCTAGCGTTCCTATAGATTGATGGTGATATGGTGCTGAGAATTTTTGATCTATATTTAATAATTTGCATACTTCATTCATTAAATCGTTTTTGAATTCAGTGCCTCTATCTGATTTTAATACTTTAAAACAACCATATTTCAAAATAAACTGTTCTACTAGAGTTTTAGCTATATTCTTTGCTTCCTTTGTTTCTATAGGGTATGCTACAACATATTTTGTTAGTTCGCACTGCATTGTTAATATATACCTATAATTGTTTGAAATTCTTAATGGTCCTACTGTATCTATTTCTATTATTTCAAAACTAGTACTTGGGGTTTCAGTGATATTCATTTCTTCCTTAATATGTTTCGTTTGCTTATTTCTTAAGCATTTATCGCAATTCACAACGTAATCTCTAACCATTTTTCTCATATTTTTCCAAACATATCTTTGTTTGAGTCTTAGTACAGTTTTTCGAATGCCTAAGTGTCCTGACAATGGTGAGCTATGGAATTCTTCGATCAATTTATTTTGTAATTTCTTACTTTTAATGTACTGCAAAGGTTTATACAAGATGATATTCAAGTTAAGGTTCTTATATTTTTTAGATTTTATCAATCTTTGGTATACCTCATCATAAATTCTTTTCATATATTCTATTGATATCAGTTTGAAAATTTCATCGTCGCTAGCTAATGCGAGATCTTTAATATTCTGCTTATGCATATAGATTATCAGCTTCTCTAGAAACAAAACGTATTTTGCAAGATCATCACTAATATTCATATGATAGCTATTATTTATACATTCAATGGTACCATTGCTTTTCTTATTTATACTGGTATTAATTATAAATTTCAATTTGTGCACATTTTTAATATCTTGTAATGAAGTACATTCCCATATATTCGTATATTTTTCGTTTTGAGATATGTCTTTCTTATCTGAGTTGTTTTCAGTTGTTTTACCCTTTGCATTCATTCCACGTGTAATTGCTAAGATTTTTGTTGGTTTGGTATAATAGTCTTCTATTGGAATCATGTTTTTCAGCATATCGGAATCTATCTTAATTCTAGACAATGCATCAGCATTTGTATTAATTTTTCCTTTTTTATATACAATTTCAAAGTCGTAGTCTGATAAATCAATCCGTACTCTAGTTAGTTTGGAAGAGGGGTTTTTATGTGTGAAGAGTGAAACGAGAGGTCTGTGGTCAGTTACTACTATAAATCTTCTACCATATAAATATGGTCTAAAGAATTCAATGCCCCAATGTATAGCAAGTAATTCTTTTTCTATTACGGGTTTATTAATTTCGTGTTTATTCAAAGTTCTGCTTGCATAGGTTATTGGCAAATCTGTTCCCATTTCCCCCTGTGATAAGATTGCACCTAAAGCATAATTTGAAGCATCTGTCGTTAAAATGAATGGTTTTTGAAAATCTGGATATTGCAATATTGGAGAACTAATTAATTTTTGTCTTAATATGTCAAAAGTTTGCTGACATTCGTCTGTCCATTCAAATATTTTCCCTTTTTTTGTTTGATCATTAAGACATTTTGTAATTTTAGCGAAATCTTTTATGAAACGTCTATAGTAATTACAGAAAGCTACAAATCGTTTTACTTCGTCCGAATCTTTAGGTATCGGATAATTTTGAATTGCTTTGTGTTTTGCTGGGTCCGTTTTAATACCCTCTTTTGTTATTAGATGACCTAAATAAACAACTTCTGACCTTAGAAATACACATTTTTTTGCGTTTAATTTTAAATTGAATTTTGATAAACGTTCAAAGACTTGTCTCAGATTGTCATTGTGATGTTTCAAACTACATCCAAAAATTATGATGTCATCTACATATAAAAATGCTTTACTATCGAGATCTGAAAGTGCTATTGTTAGCATACGTTGGAAACTATTTGATGAAATTTTTAGACCAAAAGGTAGTCGTTTAAACTGATAGTGACCGTTAGATGTAGAAAATGCTGTTGGTTTTCTTGATTCTTTATCTAAGTTAATTTGATGAAATGAGCTTGTCATGTCTAGAGTTGAAAAATATTTTGCTCTTCCTAATTTATCTAATACATCTTCAATTCTCGTTAGAGGAAATTTGTCATTGACTATTTTCTTATTTAATTGTCTAAAATCTACTACAAGTCGCCATTTATCTTTGTCTCCATCGTTTTTCTTAGGTACAACAAGTAATGGTGAGTTGTATGGACTGGTTGAATGTTCAATTATATCGTCATCAAGTAGTTTTTGAACTTGTTGATTGATTTCCTCTATTTGAGTTTGAGGAAGTCTATAGTTTTTAATGTAAACTGGTGTTTTATCGGTTAAATTAAGATGTTGTGTATAAAAGTTGTTTGCTGTTAAAACTTCGTCTTCTAGGTGAAATATGTCTTGATAGTCTTTAAAAATTTTTATCAACTCATCTGTTGCTCTAGTGTCATTATTGTCAATTTTGAACAATTGTAATAGTTTGCTAAATCGGTCTTTATTGTTTTGTTTATTGTGATTTTCCGATTTAGTGAGAAAAACGTAGTTCCTTAATGGTTCTATTTCAAAATTAATATTTTTTAATATTACATCTTTATCTGTTGTGTTTAGAAATTTAACATGACTAATGCCTTTTCCTGGAACTATTGTATTTCCTACAAAAATTCCTGGCTCCAATTCTTTACTTAGAATAATGCTATCTTCTGTTATATTTAATTGTATCGGATATATTAGCTCGGATCGTTTTTCTATTTTAATGTAGTAGTCTCTATGTATTTTAGATTTCATGGGAATTGTAATCTCTGTTTCTTGTAAAGTTAATGAGATCGTGAATGTTTCGTAATCAATTTTGCATAAAAATCTTGTGAAAAAATCTCTCCCTAAGATTCCGTCCGTTGGTATTGGAAAATTATCATTGACTATGTGAAAATTGTGTTTTGATTCGAATTCATATAAATTAAAATTTAATTCTGCGATTCCAATAGATTTTACACTTTCATTTGTTATACCAGAAAATGAACACGATTGTTCTTTTTCAATAAAAAGGTCTTCATTTAATTCACCTAATTTACATAATGAAATATCAGCCCCTGTATCTATTAAAAATGTTAAGCTAGTTTTTGTGCCTATGTCTAATTGTATATAATTAGTAGTGTTTTTAGAAATAGAAAAAATTTTACTCAATTCTGCTCCGGAGGATGAAAGTTTTAAATTTGATTTTTCATCTCCGGGCCTTCGGAGTTTTCCTGAACTATATGTACGCTATTTCTATTATAATTATTATTGTTGTTATTACCATTATTATTTCGGTTTCGTCTACCATTATTATTGTTGTTTTGTCCATTGTTGTAACGGTTATTATTCTGGTAATTATCATTCCAGTTATTATTATTTCTATTATTATTATTTCTATGATTATTTCTGTTATTGTTATTGTTATAATTCGAATTTCTATTATTGCGATTCGAAATGCTGTTTCTGTTATAATTATTATTTCTATAGTTATTGTTTTTATTATTGTTATTATTATTCCGCTTATTTGAATTGTTTCCATTACGAAAATATAATACTTGATTTTCATTACTAGCAAAGTCTTTTTCTAGTTCTATTGCAAGTTGTACGGCTTCATTCAAATCTTTAGGCTTAGACGCAAATATTGTGGGTTTAATGTCTGCATTAAGACCATTTTTGAATATGTTTAATGCATAGGTGTTATTGAGCGAAATTATGGTGTTTTTCTGTATCGCGTTGCATTGAGGAATTTCATTTATTTGCAACTCATTTAGTTCCGCGATTAATTCTAAGAGTTTTTCATTGTACGTTTGTACCTTCATATTCTTTTGTATGAATTTGCTCAATGTTAGCTGTACTTGAGCTATTGTTTTTGTGGGCTTGTATCTTGACTGTAGGGAATTTTTAAGAGCGTTGAAATCATTTGTTTCACTAGCACTTATTGCTGTTCTTACACTTGGTGATAATTTTACGTGAACAACAAAATCTATTAGCTGAGTTTTTGCATCAGATGTTAATGAGTTATATATTATTTCGACTATCTTTAAAAATGAAGTGAGATCTTTGAAATTTCCAGAAAATTCTGGTATACTTTTTAACGATAGCTCTAAGTTAAATGATGCCATTGTGACAGAATTAGGAGTTGATCTTGAAACTTGGGGAGTTGGGTTTGCGTTAGAATTTTCCGTCTCTGACATGCTGTGAGTTGGGATCGTTTCTAATGTGTCTAGTTTTTGCTGTAATAGTGTTTTCGCTTTTTCAAAATACTTATAAAATGTTTTTGTATGTCCTTCTTTTATTTCCCTGGTTATGCTAAATTCTATGAATTGTTTGTTGATGAGTTCTACTTCTTCTAATTTTAAAATTAGTGTTCTGCTAGTGTATCCTTTACTACCCGATTTTCTAAGATTCGTTATAATTTTGGCTAAACTATCTATTAGTTGGTCCATTTACAATTCATATTGATTTTTTTTTTCATTATTCAAGCAATAGTGTTATTCACTTTTTTATTGACATAATTTTTGTAATATGCGTTTAATTTTTTAATACCTATAATTAGGATTAGTAGGAAGATGATTATTATTAGTGTAGTCCAATATTCTCCTCTAATTTCTTTTGGTTTATTGGTGTTGGCGCCCACTTCGTATCCTGCAATCGCTATCAGAATTGCGTTGCTGACTTTGCTCCACCATCCCATTATAATATTATTTTTGTGTAGGTTTTTCTAATTCTTTTAGTTTTTCGAAAAATAGCTTCTTTTGCGGTCCGCTGCTGAGTCCTATTAGTCGTCTTAATTCGGCCTTTTCTCTGTTCAGGCGTTTCTTTTTTCCGCCTTTTGATTTCTTCTTGATGATTGCCGGTTTTGGTTCCACAGGACGTTGTAGTTTTCTTTTATTCCTCTCCAAGTATTGCTCTATTGTTATCGGCTTGGGTACGCAATGGTTTGGTGTAGGAACGTACGGTGGTGCTTGAATTTCTATACCTTCAGCGGGGTTATATTCCTCTTCTGCTATCTTGTCTACCAAGCTGTTAAAAATCTTGTGGAATTCCTTGTCCATTAAAAAGGTTTGTTAAAAATAAAAATTTTATTTTTCTTTAAAAACAGGAAGATTTCAGTTAAGTTATGGGGCAGGATCGCCATATAATATATTTTCATAGGTGTTTTTAAATTCTATTACTATTGCATTAGTATTATACCGCGACTAATGCAATAGAAAGCCTTGGTTTGTAGAGCGAGGCTTTAAAACTCGGCAGACGAGCAATTAATGCCCTTTTTGAGTTCAGTAAAATGACAAGACAGGAAAGTTCTAGTATCAAACTGAGACTGCTTTTTTATTTCAAATTTTCCAACTTATATACTAATTTACAAATTATCTGACACATCTTGCATTTCATTCGTATATCCAAAATGCCCAATGTAACATGGTGTTCAACCTTTTGTTCATGTTACAAATGCATTTAGTCATCAATTTTAAACAAATTGCATTTCCCCATTTATGATATTTGACATATCAAAAATAGAAAGAAATAAAAGAAATTTGATTTGCCATTGTCACCAATAAGTACGGTCAAGCACCTGAGCAATGAACTGCATGTGCAGCAAGTGAAATACTCATGTTTCACTTCGCTGTAGGTATTTGGGTATACGTATGAAATGTTAGCATTTCTTTACCATACGTGTGTGTCATAATGTTCATGTGTGTCATTGACATGAAAAACAATATTGGAAGAATTTCTTTTCTTGGTCATACATATTTTCGGTTATTTTTCTTACAAAAGTATTGTGTGATGTTTTTGTGGAAAAGTAAAATGATTGTACAATGAGTGTACACCACAGAATGTTATCAATAGCATTAAGTGGTTTACAGGCATCAGCTTTTCTATATGTAGAATGTTATCAATAGCATTAAGTGGTTTACAGGCATCAGCTTTTCTATATGTAGATGATGTAATTGTATTTGGCTCAAATCTAAGAGAACACAATGAAAATTTAGTGAAGGGTTTTCAACGCTTACGCGAATATAATCTGAAACTCAATACAGGGAAAACTTTAAAACCAGAAGTTGTATACCTTGGTCATTTAATTACTTCCAAAGGAGTACGTACAGACGCAGGAAAACATGAAGTAATCAAAAATTATCCCATACCTGAAAATGCAGATGAAACTCGAAGATTTGTTGAATTTTATAATTACTACCGAAGGTTTATTAAAGATTTTGCAGATATTACTAAATCATTGAATCAGTTATTAAAGAAAAAACAGATTTTTAGTTGGACAGCAGAATGCTCTAAAGCTTTTAACATATTATTCTCAGGTATCCAAATTTTTCCAAACCATTCATTTTAACAACAGGCGCATCAAATCATGCTCTAGGAGCAGTGTTGTCAAGAGGAGAAATAGGGACAGACAAACCAATTGCCTATGCGAGCAAATCCTTTAATAAACATGAATTAAATAAACCAATAATTGAAAAAGAGTTATTAGCTATTCATTGGGGGATAAACCATTTCCGTCCTTACCTATTTGGTAGAAAGTTTAAAGTTTACACTGACCATAGCCTGCTAGTAAGTCTTTTTACGCATAAAAATCCTTCATCAAAATTAACCAGAATACGAGTTGACCTAATGGACTATGACTTTGAGATAATATTTAAGCAAGGAAAAATGAGCACAAACGCGGACGCACTTTCCAGAATACAATTAGATTCCAGTAAACTTAGAGAAATGATACCAGAATATGATGTGAATGTTATTACGCTCGCATTGAAGAAAAACGTTAAAGAGAAGATGAAAGAAAATAATGAAGAAATAAATGAAAACCGTGCAATTGCCTTGGACTCAAAAGTGGGAATTGATCACCTCTACATCTGGGACTGTGTATCAATATCAGACACTAGGCGGATGAAGAAATAAGAATTCAAGAAAAATGTGAAAAAATGTAAAGGTACCAGAAGTATTAAAATAAATATAGCAGCAAACACTGTAGTTGTAGAATTCAACGATAATTCTCTATCATAGGTAAAATTGATTCTAAGAAGTTAATATTCATGATGAACAATGCAGATGGTAAAAAGGTAGCGCTTCCAAGAGATAGTATAATTTTTGAAAATGTGAACATAAGTGAGTTCAAAGACATATTTAATAAGCTGCAAAAGAATAAAAAGAAAGAAGAATGTTTAAATATTATTATATATAAACCGCCAAGACAGGTTATAAATGAACAAGAAATGCACAGGTTAATAGAAGATCATAATAACTCAAAATTAGAAGGACATTGCGGAATCAGAAAGTGTAGAGGAAAATTGAAACAAAAGTTTGTTTGGAAAAATATGAATAAAAGGGTTAAGAAATTTATTAACAATTGCGAAATTTGCAATAAGGTAAAAATAACTAAATACACTAAAGAAAATTTTAAAGTAACGGATACTCCAAACACTTCATTTGAAACAATCACAATTGACACTGTAGGTCCTCTAAGACCATCTAAAGGTTACAGATATATATTGACACTTCAATGCGATTTTACAAAATTCGTAGAAGCATTTCCGCTGGAAAGCAAAGATGCTATAACAGTAGCAAAAGCAATAGTAGAAAAATTTATTCTTAAATATGGATGTTTCAGAAAACTGTTGACAGATAAAGGCACTGAATTTACTAATGATTTATTAAAGAATATATGTAAATTATTAAATATAGACAAATTTGTTTCCACACCTTTCCATCATGAAACGTTAGGCTCAATAGAAAGAAATCATAGAGTACTAAACGATTACTTAATGACAGTAGGTGATAAAGATAATTGGGACGATTGATTACTATATTATACATATTGCTATAATTCAATGACGCATAGCAGCACAAATTACTCACCATTTGAATTAGTTTTTGGCAAATTGTGCTCACTACCATGTGAAGTAATGACAAATAACCCTTTGTCTCTTGAATTTCTCCCAGCCCAAAAAAAAAATATTTGCAATAATTCCTGTGTCTTATAGGCCTCACATAAAGCAACAAATGTATAAAAATTAAAAAAATCCGACTAAGGACGACACAAGACGATGAACACATTTGTGGCCAAACTAAGTCAACTGCAGCAGAGCAATTTTAAAATTTCATATTTTGTGTTTTTTTTTTAGTTTATTTTTCTTATTTTTCAAATCGATTCAAGTTATAATAAAGAAGAAAAAAAAAATAAAAGCAATTTATTTTTATTTTATTATTAAATAAGAGAAAAGATTCTTTTATTTTTTATGAAAGTCTGCAAAACAGTTGCGTTCCTTTTGCAAGCATAGATGCACCTTACATTTCATGCACATAATTCTTGACCTTCCTTTGCAGTTTTTGTTTTTACATCTTACGGCTTCTTTGATATTATCATGATGTGGAATGTGATCGATACCGTCATGTTTGACTTCCCGTATTGGTCGAATTTCTGGACGATGGAATTTTGATACAGGTTCTTCTACGTTCAAAGAAGGCCTACCCCTCTTTCGATTTTCAGGATTGCCTGATTCGGTTAAGGCTCGACCGATTTGTGCTCGAAACTTTAGTAATGGCACTATGTCCTTTTCTGGGCAATTCTTTTTAATGCAGTCGTTGCGGTATTCAATCCAACTCGCGCATACAGCCATGTCGATGAAATGAAACGCAACTCTAAGAGTCCATTTCTTTGATTTGATAAAAATCCGATAATATGAAATCAACTGATCTAAAAGATCAACACCACCCATTCCATTATTATACAAACTGACTATTTCTGGCTGTGGTATGTTGACATATTGTTTTGCTTTTTTGTCAAATCGTCGAACAACCTTCTCTTCACCTTTTCCAACAAAATTTGAAGCCAAATGTACTGACCTATTATCTTGCCATTTTACTAAAACGACATTACCGTCTCGGCTTACCAATTGGTCGGAAGCGCCTCTGCCCTTCTTTTTTAGTTCTGTGTCAGACAAAAACGTTGGGTGATTGAATCGGTTAATTCGTATTGTTCCTATTGTGGATTATATAAGTAGGCATCAACACAAGTATAATTAGTTACAAAGATAAAGTTTACCTGCAGCTTTTATACCCTTATCACGAAGAATTTCAAAAAGATTGAAGGTACTAAAGAAGTTATCGCAGAAGAGCTGATGTCCAGGTGTTTTTAACCTTTTTGCAAGGTGCAGGACAGTTGCAGCCCCAAATCCAAAACGAGCTACTTCGAAGGCTGAAAGCTCCGAGTTTTTGCCTTGGTACAAGAAAAAATCATACGGATATCCGCTCTTACCACATAACATGTACACTTTTATGCCCCATGGGTTTGGCTTGCCCTTAATATATTGCTTCACACTGAGATGGCCACAAAAAGGAATTATTTGTTCATCTACAGCCACAATCTCTTCTACCGGCATTTCTCGACATCTTTTCAAAACGCTGCTGATGATAGGACGGATTTTAACAAATTTATCATTGCAATCGTTAGGTATTTTCATGTTGTCTTCAACGTGAAATGTTTGCCTCAGATTATAAAATCGTTCTATAGACATAACAGAGGCAACACATTCAATTCGAAAGTCGTTGCACCAATACATATTGATTTGTGGAAGCTTCATACAACCCATCATTATATGTATTCCGACAAATTTCATCATTTCCACAGGATTTGTTGATCGAAAGGTTCCTTTGTAGTTATTCGGTTGCATGGCATAAATATTCGTATATGTAGACATTCTTTCAAACATTTCATTGGGAAAATACGCTGAAAAGTATTGAAAAGGAGATTTATCGATGACACCTTTCGATCCCAATAATTGAAACACAGTTTCAGTTGCAACTGAAATGTTTGGTTGATACTCTCTTCTACGAAAAGCAATGTCGCATTTTTGGGTTGTGTTGTACGTTTCAAGTTCATCTACATATTCTATATTAATAATTTCTAAATTCAGTGGCTCTTCGATAATCTCATTTTCGCCATCCCGATTCTCATCATCAGCATTTGGCGCAATAACGCAATCTGCCAGATTGGGTTTAGGAATTGATTTTTTTGGCACCACAATATCATTTTCAGTATCAGAGTCCGATGAATCTGGCAACTCTATATCTGATAAATAATGTTGAATGAGGTCTTTTAACTCTTTTTCTTTTTTCATACGTTGTCTAATCATTTTTGTTGCTATCTGTAAAACGGTTCTCTACTCAATTACTTACTCTTATTTACTCTGATGGTTACAAATACATACATGTACACAATTGAGTACAAGACAACACAGTTGCAGTACACTACGTGTGTACACAATTGTGGACAAGATTTTTAATTTCTAATTTTTAAATGCAAATAAAAGTTTTTGCATGAAATTTTTCGAAAATACATTAAAATATGACGTTCTGTAACGTATAAGTAACTTACCAAATTAATTTCCACAAATTACACGGTTAAAAACTCTTGATGAAATTATATGTTTTTTATGCAATCGCGAACTACTGAGAGGCGAAATAATAAATTGACAAAAAAGGCTATTTGTAACGGGAGTTTTAATAAATTTTTAATGCAGAAAGAGAATAAACTAAAGAGAGAAGAAAATGGATCAGATTTGAGGAAAAAATAGCTAAACAGGTCAAAGTATGTTGCATTTTAAAAGTATGTACACAATTGTGTACACCAAGAGTCAAAGAGATAAAGAACAAATCTATAACCAAGATAATTATCTAAATGAATTAAAATGTAAATTAAGATATTCACACGAACAAGCTAGGAATAACCTCATAGAATATAAGAATATAAGATGTAATAAGCAAAAACATAAACATAAATCAAATTTTAAAGTAGGTGATTATGTTTATTTAAAAGTACAAACTAAGAAAAAATTCGATAAGCTATTGAAAGGCCCATATAAAAAAATTTCACAAAGAAATGTAATAGCGTTATAAAACTAGATGATAAATTATATGAAATACACAATAATAATTTAGTAAAATCTAGACAAGAATATTAAGATATTTTAAGATGCATAGTTATAAACAGCGCGCTTTAGATTAAAAATACATATAAAATGACATTTATTTAAATTTTAAGAAATATAAACAAATATCATTATTTTTTTTGGGGGAAGGATGTAGTGTGCATAAAGGCAACATGTGATTCATAGCGTACCAATAACCCACTCAACAGCAGCTAACATATGCTGACTAACTAGACCGTCGCTTATTGTTATGACACACTAGCAGCGTCAACTTAAAGTGTGACAAACTGCAATTTGAGCGACATGCAGAGCAGAATTGGTGTCTGCCCCAATGACCGACTTTTCGTTTCTTTTTGTGCTATGTTTTGTTTGCATTGCATCTACTTGTAAATATCGGTCAAAGATGATCGATTTACACATGTTACCAATATATCACATATTCCCGTAATTTTATATTAGAAGATATATATATTAAGAATTGTAATTAGAATATTATCTAGAATGAGAACAAGAATACCAAAAATCTTTGTATTAATACCAGTATCTTTTAATAAAGAATTCAGAATTTGAATTAAATCAAAAGCAGTGCGCTAGTCGCTCTTTTATTTTCAAGTTCTCAAGTGGGGCATTTTAATGCTTTGAAAGTCGGCAAAGCATCTCTGCAAATTAACACAAAAAGGCAAAATAGGGAATTAAAACAAAAATATAAAAATCCTTTACCGTCGTTAAATACATAACACTATAAACTTTTGTATACCAAATGAAAGGTAAAATTTTAGGCCTTTAAAATAAAATATATTTTTATCACCAGTGGTTTTGTTGGTAGTAAAAAGTAAACATAATATAAAATTGCTTATAAAATTTAACATAATGTTTAAATATAATTTATTTGTAATTTTTCTGAAAGATATTTAATTTATCTTTCTAATGACGTGTCAATGCTTTCGATCCATTGGATAATGGCGAAGATATAGATATTTTTTTGAAAAGACCTTTTTGCAAGAAAAAAATTTTAAAAATCGGTAACTCTATAACTAGTTGAGTTATCGATTTTTTGTTCGGGAAATCATATTTTTTTTGCTGTTCTGAACAAAAAAAAAAAAAATTCAAATAGCGGCGCCCGGGAAATAGTAATCGTGCCAATGTTCGTTATTAAAGGTCCGATTAAAAAATATTGTCAAACAATCAACTGGAAAATCGGGTTTTTTTTCTCAGCTTGGTCTCAATTGTCAGGTCAATGATAATAATAATTTTTTTATCACTTACTTTATTTTTTTAAGATATCAGTAACTTTTTTGTGCATTTTACTTAGCTTATAAGCAGTTCTTTGTACTTAGGATTTCTTTTAAGAATTTTTTTCAATATAAGAAAACATTTTTCTTTAAATTTTATTTGCATATGCGGTGAAACAAACAGAAAACTACTTATCTTAATATAGATTATATGTAAAATATTCATTCATTTTAATAGGATATATATTTAAATTATATTTTTATAATATTAAATTCATTAAAATCATTATTAACAGCATAAAACTTAAAGAAACTCACATCAATTATAAATTCTCACGATAATCAACCAACATTATAGCATTTCTCAAAAAAAAAATGCAACCCAGCGTTAATATGGAATGTCAAAAGCACGAGCTAGTAGAGAATGTCTCAACTCATAGCGTTGATCGTACGTCACACCCTCAAATTCATTTTTACGGGATGAGGTCGACGCAATGCATGAAGTCATATTTTGTGTTGCTTCATAAGAACCCATTGTTTCTAGTCTAGCTATCAAAGGCCGACCGACCTAACGCAGTATTGTAATTCAGTCATTAATATTTGACCGCTGAATTTTATAAGTTTTTTCTGCTATTAACTAGCTATTAGCGATTTTTTTGCTTCATATAACTAATTTTATAGCAAAAACAAAATAAAGTGTAATATTTTCAACATTTTTGAGCTACAGTCTTCATACGACACAGTCTCTTACCGTTATACTCTAGCAACTGCGACCACTTTGTTTTTTCGTTGCTGTAATGCTGCCTGCCGTCACATTTTGTTTGCATATGATGTAGTCATTGTGCATAAAAGCTTGTGGCCTCCGCTGGTGCTATTTTTGCTGAATTTCACTTGAGTGGTTGCTACCACTGTCTGCTTCCTTTTGGTTCCTGCTGCTTCACCTTCGTGCCTGCTGACACTGCCTTGCTCATTTCCTGTTTTTTACGCAGCGATGGCTCCTGTCAGCGCTCCTTGGGTTGTCTGCTCTAGGAATGTAACCAAGAGAAAAAGTGGGATCTCCTGTGTACGTTGTAACCGCTGGACGCATATAGAGTGTGCTAAAATTACAGTGGATGTGCTGAAATTTCTCTTTAAGAGACCAGGTACGTTTCTATTTAATTGCAAAGATTGCGGCGCTTTTGATAGTGAGTTGCCCGTTGTTGATAGTACTGTAGGTGTTGATGAACTTAGGCGCTTATTTGGAGAGCTGTCGTTTAAAATTGATGATACCAATTTAAAAATTGACTATAAAATCGGATCTAACCTCAGTTACTGTCTAGTGTAATGTCACTTTTTAGTGACATCTCGAAATGCAATGATAAACTTCCGTCGCTTGAAAAGATTACCGACAGGAGATTGATTGAGCTTGAGAAAGAGAATAATATACTGCAACGCCGTCTTAATCGAGATTTTATAGTCACTGGTCTACAGAAGCGCAACCAAAGGGGGGTTATGGGGTTTAACCCCCCCCCCCCCCCCCAAGTTATTGTCACAAAAAGAAAAACATGATAAGTAATAACATCCAAATTTAAATAATAAACCCAAATTTAAATTTCAAATCGATTGCGGTTGAAGCGTAACAATTCGCGCCGGACATGTTGGTGCCGGAGATTTTTCAGCTGATTATAGACAAATTGGGTTTCCTGATTTCAGATATAGACTCCGTTTCTCTTCATCAGCTCGAGCTATAGGCAAAAACATGAAAATCAATTCTTTTTCTGATAATTTTGCTATATCTATTGCACTGATTTACCGATTTGTATTACGATGATGAATTTCAATGAAGAAATACTAGACTTTTCAATTTTTGCACATAAAATTACATTTATCACAAGCCTGAGTCACAGATTTTTAAATCATAGAGACATTCTAATTGGATTTCAATCACTTTTTCCTGATGCAAAAAAAAAAAATCGCTAAATGTTGAAGCTTTAGGCGCTTTTGAAAAACTAATCGCATTTTATAAAGATGATTTGGAAGGAGATGTTGATGACCTTAAAAATAAGCTGAATGTTTGGTATAAAATAAATAATAAAAAAGATTATGATGGCAAAAACACAGTTTTTCAAGCCATACAACAGTACAATAAGGATATTGTAAACGCTGCAAAAGAACGCTTTAGGAATCTAGTGCTTTCAATCTCAGATAAGTTGAGATTGAAAAGAGTTTTGAAATAGGAAAGAAATAAGGTCGTGAGATGGTGGGAAAAATATGTATGCTTTTATTTGTTCTTACCAGTTTTTCAAAAGAATTCAGCGATCCATATACGCTTAAAACTCTATTTATATCTCTTATAAGATCAATTTTAGAATATGGATGTGTAGTTTTGGATCCATTCTATGAAATACACAGTGCAAGACTTGAGAAGATACAGAAACGTTTTACACGGTTTGTTATGGGAAAACTACACTGGGATTTTATGCCAAATTATTCTTCAAGATGTGCTCTTCTAGGACTAAGTACTTTAGAGTCTAGGCGAAAGTATTTCCTTATTGTTTTCGCTCGAGACGTAATAATGTTCCATATTAACTGTGCGCCACTTCTACAACTTTTTAATATATATGCGCCTGGAAGACATTTTAGGCAAAGGGATTTCTTTCATGTACCGCATCATAGAACTAATTACGGCCAAAGTGACCCAATTTATAATATATGCTCCGCATTTAATTCCGTGAGCGCTGAAATAGATTTCACTCAGAACAGAATGGCGTTCAAGCAATCTGTAATAAAAATTGTTTAAAAATCATTATTATGTTTGTAACAATCTAATTTAATTTTACAATTTTTGTGTATATGCTGACTGTTAAACAATATTGTTAATAGTTAATAAATAAATAAAAGATCAGCAAAAGATCAGTTTGGGAGTTTATAATAAAGTGAACTTAAATCTAGAAAGTTAACAACAAGGCAGCTTAAATATAGTTAAATATAACGAGAGAAAGAAATAGAATAAAGTAATAGAATTTTTAGAACAGCGTGAAGCGCCACCTGATGGCACGTAGTATTTACTATTTCTGGTATAAACAGATATATTTCCAAATATATATAATTTACTTATTATCCTTACAACTCTTCCAGTAACTTCATGTGAAAAGAAACGAACGTTTTCAGTACTTCGCCGACTCAAAACCTATTTAACCGTAGTCCTACGTTGGTGTAGAAAACTACAATTTTTTTTTTTAATATTTAAATATATCCGAAACCATTTAGTTTAAGGACCCAAGCATACATGACTTTTATTTTATGCTGAGTGTGAACCGAAATCATGTACTTTTAGAATCTCAATTATAATAGTTTTCTATATATTTAAAAACTTCAATTTCTCATGTTGAGGTGTAGATTTATACAGCATGCACGTTGAAGCAAGATACTCGTATATTTTGTTTCTATTATATTGTTTGTTTTTGAGAAAAATAACTCTTCATATAATGCTGAAGCTGGAACATCTCAAAAAGCCTTCCAGACCAAGTAAAGAAAAGAGGCAGATGCTTCTTTTGCGTTGATGAAAAAAACCAGAAGGCAAAATACAATCATTGCTGTCTCTGTCAAAAAACTATTTGTCAGGCATATAACAACCGAAATGTGTGCACGGATTGCATTTTAAATAACTAAATGTTTTTATTTATATATCATACATGTCATATATATCATATATTAATAAAATTTTTTTTTCATTTAAAGTATATGTTTTTAATATATATGTTTTTAATATATGTAAATATATGGATGTAGAAATCTACACCTCAACGTAGAATTCTGAATTTTTTCTCAACGTAGGACTAGGGCTAAGAAGCACGATGTTGCAAGATAGACTAGACGGCCTCACATTGCTTTATCTGAATAGAGAAATGACACCATCAGTGGATATTACTTTAGATAAACTCGCTGAAAGTAAGCGTAAACTGGATTTAAAAATACAAGTAAGTTTCTTGTACTATTCTTAATCACCTTAATCCTGTAACTAAAGTCTGTTTAATGTAAAAATAATAAATAAAATTTTGTCTATTCTAATAATGGTGTGATTCGGCTTTAGAATCACAGAATGAATAATATTGTATATATACTATCAGTATGGCGTACCGGGCCTTGTTTGCCTTGATACCTACCACTGTTCTAGATCTCACACTCTGATACTTTGTACCACATTTCCGCTTTGAGGTGTTATATGTATATTAATATGAGTATGTATAATAAATAAATAAATAACTATTTATAAAAATTTTATCATTATGTTTGCTGGTAGAATTAACGCTTTGAGTGCAATATTACACCATAGCCGCTATAGTTACGTACATTTTCTTTTATATACATATAGTTATACCCCCCCAAAACAAATTCCTGGTTGCGCCTCTGCTGGTCTATCATCTGGGATTGTGAAACTTCATGAGCCGGTTCTAGCGATTGCGCAAAGCGGAGCGTTCGGTTTGCTTGGGGGGTTTCTTTGTTGTGTTCTTCTTAGCCGTACCATGGTTCGTACACCAAAATATTTTGCCACACCCCCTTTTACCGCCCACAAATTAATGAAAATTTTATATTTCAGACGGCACATGATTACGATTACAAATAATCAAAAAATAATAACGATTACTTGAGATTACGCAAAATAGTCAAAAGGAATCAAAAGTAATCAAAAAAATAATCCAATTACTTTTCGAGATTATTTTTGATTCTTTTTTGATTATTTTAAGAATTTCAGTCTTAGGTACAAAAAATTTTGTTAAATTTTATTAAAAAAAAACAAAGTTATGTATTTCATTCTAAAAAAAAGATTGACAAAAAGATACAGTAGTTTCGACTATGTTCGTAACACAAGACGTAGAATTATTCAATTCGCTTTTGATGACATCTTTTTTAAAAATATTTATTCCATTCACCTGAGGATATGACCTTTAAGAGAGTGCCGGAGAGGGTTAATATGTATCACTTTTATTACTTTACTTTTACAAAAGGAACATTTTTGCCTTTGACACCTATTCCCTCCGACCACTCCTTAGGGGCGCTCCCATACAAATTTTATGCTTTTGTCGATAAAACCGGAAACTGTCCATAAATAGGTAGAAAACTTAAACAAGCAAACAAAATTTGTTCAATGCTATCAAATTCAACAACCCATGTGTCAAAATTTCACTGTCGATAATATGCCCGGATATTTAATTGGCTGCGTTTGACATTTCAATAACAGATTCTGTTAAAAAAGCATGCCCCTCAAAATTACTCAGTATTACTGGGCTACGCGAGTCTGTTAAAAACAACATGCCCCCAAAAGTATGCTTTTTTTTAATTATAAGATTTATGTCTTCACGCTAGATGGCGCTGTCTTCGCCGTCGAAAAAACCGGAAGCCGTCGATAATAGATAGCAAGTTTAAGCAAACAAAAACATCAAATGTTGGCTTTATATTTCATGTAATTGTGTAAAATTGATATAAGTTAGACAGTTCTAACATGAGTTTTTGTCGCATTGAGGATCAAGCAGACCAACAAGTGCTAAGATCAACATTGTACGATTAGTACTTTAGGCCCACCAAAGGCTCAAAAAGTAAGGTAAATACCGACACCTGATCACTATCAACCACCCTACTTACCTCCGAGAACGACGTATTCTACGTCAAAAAACAAAAACGAGAACAATAATGTATTATAGTAGTACAACATAAACGAAACAAAAATAAAACCTTTTTACTCTAAATTACTATTTGCATTCATAAGAACTAATTTTTCAAAAGAAAAATCAGACAAAGATTGCCGTTTTGGAGTGTTTACTATGCCGGCAAAAAAAAAAATAGTCTCAACTGGCGCTGAGAGCATTAAAGGAGTATTGAATGAAAGAAATGGTTCCTTCAACAAGCCAAATTTTGCCAAATCATTTCAGCAATTGAATTGTCATGCAAGTAGCAGAAGAGTCGGTCTGTTGGGATCACTAATCGGGTTTAACGGTGTCCTGTGAAGAACCAGTTGTGTCAATTTCATCATCACTTTCACAAAATATTCCGTACTTTAGACTGAAATTCTTAAAATAATCAAAAAAGAATCAAAGATAATTTTTAAAAGTAATCGAATTATTTTTTTGATTACTTTTGATTATTTTTGATTATTTTGCGTAATCTCAAGTAATCGTTATTATTTTTTGATTATTTGTAATCGTAATCAATTACTAATCATAAAATTCTTGCTTAAGGATTATATAATCATTACAATTCTTTTTAAAAAATAATCTAATTGATTACTAATCGTAATCGCAATTTAACAGCTATGATCTATCTATATTATTTTCTATCCTCTATATATGAGCGATTCCATCAATTATCGGTCATCTGTGGAGCTCACCATCTAGGATATTTTTGTAACTTTTCTAATTTGAAGATAATAGTGAAAAATGTGTAAACAATTTTTTTTTTATCTTAATGTGTTTTTATATAAAGACTTTTCGAAAAAAATGGTGCCTCATTTGAAAGTTTTGGGGATGACTCTTAAAAGCATGGTTTAAAATTAAAATCTAGTTTTAATGCCCTTGCCCCCATTTAAAAAATTGTTTTATAATTTTTTTTTTTTTTTGAAAAGCTGATAAAATTTTATACAGATTGCTGCGTACATTTGGAGATGAATTCTCTGTAAACACAGCCAGCATAAATAAAGTAATAAATAAAGCACAGTTGTTACTGTGGCGTTTTTTCTTACGTAGAAGCGAAGAGAAATGACAACGACAATAGCATAGATATTTAAATAAGGGTTTATTGTTTTTATTATTTTGCAGTAACTACAACGCAAATCAACTACAATGAAAATACTTGTGCTACAGAATATGCTGGCGAATTCGACACAGGTTTATTAACTACCGCTCCCAAATTATTTAAAATTGGTGAAATCGAATGCAATGATTGGGTACCCTTTATGGTCTTTGGATGAAGAGATCGTTGCTCGATATTATTTTTTTAGTTGAGATAGTTAATATGTTTTAAAAACTCAAAAGTAAAATTCGTTAAATTTGTTGAAGCCCATTGATATAAGTCACGTGGTGTCAGTATTTGCGAATTTGTACCCATTTTTAATGAAGCTTTTCTGTCTAGTCTTTTTATTGTACCAGATAAACCATCACAAGGGCCCTTGAGAAAATTTCAACAAGTAAAGAAGAAGTTGGGAGAAAATTAACACTTATAATAAACAAAGTGGCCATGACAAATGAAGGAAACGTGAATTTAATAAATTCATTAAATGACAAATATAGAAGTGACGCGCTTAGGGTATTTATATCGGGCTTGAACAAACTTATCGTCGTTGCGCATACAAAAAAGGTTATGTGTTTTTGAACAATTTTTCAGGAGACGAAAAAAACATTTTTGTTTTTTAACAATTTCAATACTATTTTCACATAGCTGGCTAACTTTCACATTTGTTTACTTCTGAACCAATAAGAATATCAAGAAACCATTTAGTGAATAGATGGGGCATACATATGGCTATTAAATGGTAAAATAAAAAAAAAATCGAAATTTTTCACATAGCCTTTTTTGTATGCGCAACGACGTTATGTAACATTCTATTTTCATCGAAACCAAATAACCTTCCTAGCGCATTGGCGCTTGCGCAAGAACTTGTTGCAAATAATTCACGATTCGCATTTGCTAATACTTTTCATAATAACGATTTTAGAGCGGTTAGATTTAATTTTTAGAATCCGAATCAATAATACGCGTCAAGATGCGACCAGGGATCACGCCCCAATTCCGATGGAAGTCGATCCGAGCACTTCACGCTTTATTACAAGACCACCAAATAACTTTATTAATCGAAATACCACAATACCAAACCATCAAAATAATAATAACCGGCAATATACCGAAAGAAAACTTTTCCCTTACAACAATACAGAAAAAAGACATAATAGTAGTGCACATCAGGTACCATTCAAGAAACAACAAATAAACTATACAGAAGCAGATGACTGCATTTTTTAGAAATGGATCGCAGTTGCCATATATAGAAAGATACTTATATGACAAACTGCTTAAATTTCTCTTAGATACAGCTATACCTGTACAGCCAAAAATTATGGCTTGACCCCCTTTAAAACTATTTCTTATAAGGAAGGAATATTTTTAAAGGGGGTCAAGAGACTTGAACACTCATTAATATTAAAGACAGTGAATAGTAAATTGATCATAGATCAAAAATGTCTAGTAAATGTGTTGAACGAGTTTTATTTATTAATAAATAATAAATAACTGGCCATTTCAGCCACTGAAAGGACTTTGACCTAGCTTCTTATGATCAATTGTGTTGTGCGTGTTATTAAGTTTGTACACAATTGACCGAGAACCGGACCTACATGCTTAACGCCGACTCCGAACGGCGATGAACGGAAAGTTCTCGTTCTCAAGAAGCTTTACATGGCATTTTGATTACTCTCTGAGGTTTGTCATTGTCTGCAGAGAGGTGGCGGCCGTACAGAGGGGTTCGAACCTGGGTTTCCAAAGTTCTTTGACATAGCGGCCACGCACTTTAACCAACTACGCCACGGACGCCACAAGTTTTATTTATTGCCAGAACTTAAATCGTTTGAAGGTATAATAGGTTACGTCTTTATAAAACAGATAAGCGGAATTATTGATATGAAGAATGAAATATTCACTTTTAATGTTGGCATAGAACCACTTAAATTCAAGAGTTTTGCTGAAATTCACCAATTATAATTGCCTTCATATGTAAAGACACGGTTTTATGAAATTATAAATGATGTTAAATGATGTTTGCAAACCCCAATGTTAAACTGTCATACAATACAAATGATACTGCCACTATAAATACCTTGTAAATTGACCCAGTTTATAGCAAGAGCTATCCATACCCAATGGCTGTTAATGAATTCGTTAACAAGGAGATAGAAAATTTATTAGAAGACGGAATAACACAACCGTCTAAATCAGCGTATAAAAACCCGGTTTGGGTTGTAGATAAGAAAGGTGTCGACGACAATGGACAGAAAAAGAAGAGACTAGTTATTGATTTCAGAAAATTAAACAATATCACAAATAATGACAAATACTCAATACCGGATACTTCAGTTCTCCTATCCAACCTGGGTAAAATATTTCACTACTCTAGACCTTAACTCTGGATTTCACCAAATACTGCTACATGAAAAAGATAGAAAAAAAAACAGCGTTTAGTATCAATAATGGAAAATATGAATTTTTTCGAATGCCTTTTGGTCTGAAGAATGCACCAAGCATTTTTCAAAGAACTATTGATGACGTATTGTGAATGAAAATTGGGAAAACATGTCATGTGTACGTGGATGACAATAGTTTTTTTGGGAAATGAAAGCGACCATTTAAAACACATTGGGAACGTTTTAACATTGCTCAACAATGCAAATATGAAAGTAAACTTAGAAAAAACGAGATTTTTTAAAGAAGAGGTGGAGTTTTGGGGATTTATAGTATCCAAATAAGGGCTAAAAACTGCACCGGACAAAGTGAAGGCCATACTTGAATATACAGAACCTAAAAATGTTCGAAGCCTCCGTGCATTTTTAGGGCTATCAGGCTAGTGAGTGATGTTCGGTATTTCAAAGGGGACGGACGTGCCGGTCGACCTTCCCCTTGCTCGTTTTTTATATTAATTGGGTTTTGTTTGTTTATGTCCAATCGTTCCGTCGGTGTTTTGTGTTAGAGTTAAATATTAAATTAAAGTAAATGTTAACAAAAACAATAAGACCAAACAACACAAAAAAAAAAAAACAAAAAAATACAAAATCAATAAATACAAAATCAATATGTGCAAGTGCCAAAAACAAACAAACAAAAAAAAAAAAATAAAAACAGCAACTAATTCAGTAGCACAGCTGAACAACAACAACAACAACAACAAAATCCGCAGAAACTGGTTTTCTCAACAGCCGCCTGCAGCAAGAACAACATCGCTGGATTGCCTGAGTTTTTTAATTAACCACGCGAGGGGCTTTTCTATGCTCCTCGCAGCGTAAGTAATTGTTGTTTTTTCGTGTCCGTCTGTTCCTCCATCCTCTCCGATTAGTTGCGACTGTGAGTGAGGTTGCATTGTGAGCAGAATTGTGCTGAGGCAAAGGCAAAACACTTGCCTCTGTACTTTTCGCTTATGCTTTCGGTGTTACTCTCTTTGCAGTTGTAGCTAATTACCCATATACCTTTTTTAGTTTGAAATTTGCACTGTAAGAAAATGTCGGGTCATTTTCGTATAGATTTTTGCAATGTGCGTGGACTGAGGACGAATTTTTTCTCGGTTTATGCATATTGTACTCTTAATAGGCCTTAAATAATGGCACTAAGTGAGACCCAGGTGAGCGAGGATGCAGATCCACTGGATTTTCATATATCTGGGTAACACTTACTGCCATTGTTTTCTCTGCATAGGGGCATCGCCCTTTACATAATCAGATGTAGCATATCAGTGCGAGCGGAGTCTGAGCGTAACCGATCCGGAGTTTTGTTCCTTGTGGGTGAAGTTCAGTGTTCGCTCGCACTTGATGCACTTTTGCTACTTGTATAGAAGTCCGAATTTAGAGAGGGAGTCCACTTTTAACAAATTGGACTCTCTCTCTGATTCAATAACGCACATTTTGGGATTGTTCCCTGACAGCGAGATCGTTGTTGCTGGCGATTTCAATGTCCACAACCCGGCTTGGTTATGCCATTCGGGGGCAACAACACCTGAGGGACAGAAATTCCTAATGTGTTTTACGTAGACACCTGCCGTATAGGCTTAATATCACGTTGCTCCATAGCATGGGACCGAATCATTGCGTCGGCCAACGCCCCTTTGAGGGTTCAAAGGTACCAATTTAGCTCCATGTTGTGATGACATTTCGCAACCCTTGGTTTGGGTGGAGGCCTATCTAACACCTCTTCCGTACTAAGGGTACAGCCGAGTTGAGAATGCAACTCCACACCGAGCAGGATTGCTCTACCCGCGATATAGGTGGTAAACCACAGCCACCAAGATGCTCCCCGAAGGGCCAGCCCAGTAAGTCAGCCTGGCAAAGCCAGGGGCCGCTGACTACCAGTTTTCAAGTCCTTGGTCAGACCTCGTTTTAACAAATTGGACTCTCCCTCTGATAGAATAACGCACATTTTGGGATTGTTCCCTGACAGCGAGATCATTGTTGCCGGCGATTTCAATGTCAACAACCCAGCTTGGTTATGCCATTCGGGGGCAACAACTCCTGAGGGACAATATGTTGAGCTCTTTGCTGAATCGAACCAACTGATTCAACTAGTGAAGGAACCAACTTTCATCCCTAGAGTTGGTCTGCAAAGCCAAAAAATCCTAGACCTTTTTCTGACTTCGCATCATGAAAAATATGATGTGAGTGTCCATGCACCTCTTGGTAATTCGGACCACTGTACCATATCAACTGCTTTTCCATATTCTAGCCTATGCACTTCTACGCCTAAAGCCCCGAAGAGGATCGCTTTCTTTTATGGAAAAGCAAATTGGACTGCGTTAAATAATTTTTACCGTAATTTCAATTGGAAATTATGTTTCGCTGATAGAAATGTAAATGCCGCGGCTCTAATGGTACAAGAAATAATTTCATTGGGCATGAGGTCTTTCATCCCCAATAAAATAAGAAGTATTAAACCAAAAGACCACTCCTGGTTTAATGATACTTGCAGGATTGCAGTCAGGTCCAAAGAGGAAGCCTTTCAGAATTGGCGTTCCAGCAAGAACGCTGATACTAGAAGACTTTGCATTGAGGCTAGGAATCGCTGTAATGCAGTTTTAAAACGCGAAAAGTTTCTTCACGAAACTCGCATCAGAGAACAGGTTCTCCTCTGCCCCAAAAGGAGCAAAAACTTTTGGTCATTCGTTAAAAGAGTTAAAAATCAGACGTCCTCGTCGATTCCTACTTTTTTAAAGGGTGACCAAATCTTCACTGACTCGGCTGATAAAGCGAACCTATTGGCTGGAATGTTTGCACAAAATTCCACAATTCCAGCTAGCAATCAGTCACCGCCTTCTTTAGAGAATAGATCATCTTCAGTGTAGGAGATATATTTGCGAACGACAGCGGTCAAAAGAGTCCTTGCAAACCTCAACATAAACAAATCTTCCGGTGTAGGAGATATATTTGCGAACGACAGCGGTCAAAAGAGTCCTTGCAAACCTCAACATAAACAAATCTTCCGGCCCAGATGGTATACCACCAATTGTGCTTAAAATGTGTGCTTCTACACTGGCCCGACCATTGCGTAACCTTTTCAACATCTCATACAGGAATTCGCAACCTTTCTCTTGTTGAAAGGTTGCGAATGTTCAGCCGGTACCTAAGAAGGGCGATGCCACGAACCCTGAAAACTACCGACCCATAGCGATATGCTCTACGCTCTCCAAAGTCATGGAGAGTGTAATAAACTTCCACCTTATGAACTATCTGGAGCGCAACGAATTGCTGAGTGACCGTCAATATGGCTTCCGAAGGGCTAACTCTACTGGAGAGCTAATGGCGTTGACTCATAACCCAATTCACTCGTTTGCGGATGTCAGCAGCATTTGTCATTCATATTCTTTCAAAAAACGCCCGAGCTCTTTGGAGATTCAGAGAAAGAGGCTTTATATGAATGACTCACTGCTTAAGGAAAAAAATAAAAAAAAATAAATAACTGGCCATTTCAGCCCTTGAAAGGACTTTGATCTAGCTTCTTATGATCAATTGTGTTGTGCGTGTTATTAAGTTTGTACACAATAGACCGAGAACCGGACCTACATACTTAACGCCGACTCCGAACGGCGATGAACGGAATGTTCTCGTTCTCAAGAAGCTTTACATGGCATTTTGATTACTCTCTGAGGTTTTCCATTGTCTGCAGAGAGGTGGCGGCCGTACAGAAAATTTATTTTAATTGAAATAATTTTCTGTCGCTGCTGGGGTTCGAACCTGGGTGTCCAGGTTCTTTGACATAGCGGTCACGCACTTTAACCAACTACGCCACGGATGCCACAATGACTTGCATATGCTTAATGACTTGCATATGCTTAATGACTTGCAAAAAATCTCCGAGTGGGGGCTTGCTAACTCACAAACGAGTGAATTGCCCCTTAGCACCCCTCAATGTGAACGGTGTGGATCTCGCGGAGTCAGATGCTCTTGACGTTCTGCGCATATCAATCAGATCTGATATTCGCTGGAACGATCACATTTTTGATGTGTCGAAAGAAGCGGCCAAGTGCCTAGGTTTTTTAAAACGGTGTAAAAACTACTTCACTCCAACTGACCTACGCGTGATCTATACCTCATATATTAGGCCGAAAATGGAGTACAATTCGCACATTTGGGCAGGAGCTTCAAGATTATTTGGAGCTTCTGGACCGAATTCAACGACGTGCGATATATCTGATAGGAGATGAAAACATTTCATCTTCTCTCAACTCTCTTGGGCATCGACGCAATGTTGGTTGCTTAAGCCTTTTGTACAGGTACTACCATGGGAAGTGTTCAAGGGAGATACATGACCTGACGCCATCAGCTCGTGTGTTTCCCAGGTCCACTCGGGCAGCGCACCAAGCCCATCCCTATAACATTGCCTTGATGCCCAATAGAACCTCGCATTACCGAGATAATTCGCTCTTCGGTCGTACAATAAAATTGTGGAACAATCTTCCTGCGAGCGTGTTCCGCGGCAAGTTTGAGCTATGTTAATTTAAAATTAATCTTCACCGACACTACTCTATCTGTCCACCCTCCAACTAACTATCACCCTTCTTCCGAATCAACACAATGCTTTCGCATTTATAGGGGGCGTCCCCTGAGCGTTGGTTTAGTCTAAAACAGAAAAAAAAATAAATAATAGACCTAACACATGGTCCAATAAGTCCCGAGACTAAGAAATAAAAAAACTTTTTTTTGCAAATATTCTTCTTTATTCATCAACATTGGTTCCTTCAAGAGCAATACATTCATTCCACCGCTTTTCAATACCGGTTTTGTAGAACGATTTGTGCTTCGCCTCAAAATACGCTTCAGTTTCAGCCATCACCTCTTCATTGGAGCCAAATCTCTTGCCGGCAAGCATTTTTTTGAGGTCAACAAAGAGCCAGAAGTCGCTGGGGACCAAATCTGGCGAATACGGTGGATGAGGAAGCAATTCGAACACCAATTTGTAGATTTTCGCCATCGTGTTCATCGATTTGTGACACAGTGCATTGTCTTGGTGAAAAATAATTTGTTTCTTCTTCAAATTTTTTTTTCGGCGATTTTTCGCGATTTCATCCTTCAAACGCTCCAACAACGCTATATAATAATCGCTGTTGATTGTTTTTCCCTTTTCGAGATAGTCGATGAACAAAATTCCATGCGCATCCCAAAATACAGATGCCTTAACCTTTCCATCCGACTGTTGTGTATTGGTCGCTTTGGCCTGCTTTCATCGGTTGCTCTCCACTCAGCTGACGACCGTTTTGATTCCGGTGTGTAATGGTGGATCCATGTTTCATTCTTTGTCTCATACCGACGCAAAAATTTATGTTTATTCTTTGTAAACAGTTTTAAACAGCTCTTTGAATCATCTACACGTTGTTGTTTTTGGTCCGGTGTGAGAAAACGCGGCACCCATTTGGAAAGCAGCTTTCTCATCGACAAATGTTCCTGTAATATTGTTCCCACACTGCTTCTCGATATCTTCAGAGCCTCAGCTAGCTCGTGCACCTTCACTTTACGGTCGGCCAATACCATTTTGTGTACTTTTTTATGTTTTGTGGAACAATTACCTCATTTGGGCTTCCTGAACGTTCAGCATCATTTGTGTCTATACGACGTAGTTTAAACTCAGCATACCCTCGGCAAATGGTTGCTTTTGACGGAGCAAAGTCCGAATAACACTTTCGAAGACATTGCTCAGCTTGGTTGGTATTTTTTCCCATAAAAAAACAGTGATAAATCAACACACAGAAGTGCTTTGAATACATTACTTTGAAAATATCAACAGTAGCGTCACTTAAATCACTGCAAGTCCTGAACTTAACGTTAGATTGTCATAAAATTTTTACACGTATTGTTTGAAGGTTGAAACTATCGAAATATTATATCGATATTTCGTTAGAGGTACCACCTAGTAGTTAGGCTCTGGACTTATTGGACCATTTGTTATTACATTTATATCAAGAAACCAACATGCAGTAAATGAAAAAGAACTATTGGCCATAGTATGGGCAGTAAAAAATTTGATGAATTTTTGCAAAGGATTGAATATCTTTACTGATCATCAACCGCTTACATTTTCAATTCGAAAAAAATTCTTACGCTAAAATTAAGCTATGGAGGGCTTTTATATGGCGTCCGTGGCGTAGTTGGTTAAAGTGCGTGGTCGCTATGTCAACGAACCTGGAGACCCGGGTTCGAACCCCAGCATCGACAGAAAATTATTTCAATTAAAATAATTTTTCTGTACGGCCGCCACCTCTCTGCAGACAATGGCAAACCTCAGAGAGTAATCAAAATGCCATGTAAAAGCTTCTTGAGAACAATAACATTCCGTTCATCGCCGTTCGGAGTCGGCGTTAAACCTGTAGGTCCGGTTCTAGGTCAATTGTGTACAAACTTAATAACACGCACAACACAATTGATCATAAGAAGACAGGTCAAAGTCCTTTCAAGGGCTGAAATGGCCAGTTATTTATTTATTTTTTTTTTTATTGGAATAGATGGAAAAAATATTCATAAAGATTATATTCGATAATTTCAGGTTATGTGTCACAATAGCTATATCAAAAATTATAGACTATTCGAGATCCTTTTATGTACCGATAGAAGATGGAAAAGTTGCATTTTATAACGAAACTTAATGTTTAATAAAGAAAATCTAAAAATTGCAGAAAGCCAATCATATGCAGAACTACAGAAAACCTATCATATGCAGAACTACAGAAAACCATAGAAATAGATTCAGAGCAAATAATTAGATTGGCCAACATGTTAAATTTACATCACAGGCATGCACGAAGCATAAATTTATGGGGATCGGCCCTTAAATTTGTCGCTGGTACACCAGATTTTTATGATTTTAACGAGATCAAGGTAAAAACTGAAGCTTTGATCGAATCAAATAATGGTCAATTAATAAGAATTCTATATATAGAAGAATTCTATAAAAAAAGAGGATAACATTTTTGAGTTGATTTCACATAGAAATAATATTATTGTATTAGAATTACAGAATATAATTTATTTAATAATGTTAGCAAAAATTAATATTGTAACCCTTTATAAGTAAGCGACAATGAACTATTGGACATATGTAGATTCAAACATTAGAAATAAGATAATTGTAGCAACAGTACTTAGCAACTCTAAGCTTTAAGTAGTGCAGAATAATGAAACGATATATTTTATAATACAATACCCTGTAATAGAAGAATTTTACTGAAAATTTATTGTAAAACCGCAGCAAAAGAGTAGTTAAATTTAAGTTTGACATATCCGGAAAAAAGGAAACCAATTTAAATTATTAAAAAACTGTAATAGTAAGACAGTAATTGATTCCTGTCAGACAGAAACAAAAGAAAATTGTTTGTTAGACTTAATAGAAACACCGCACATTGCAATACGAGTTATGCCAAGAGTTACCGGAAAGTTGACAAAATTAAAGAAGGTATAATACTGCTGAACAACGATGAATTAGTGTTACGAGAAGGGGAAGGCGATGAAGAAGTTGTTAACGGAACATATTTAATATTATTCGAGGTTAAGGTAATTGTAAATGGTACAATTTATGAAAATAAGAAGCATCATCCTTATAACAATATTGAACATCCATTAAAATCCATAACATCCACATTAAAATAATAGCAATACTTAATCAAAAAATAGAAGCGAGCCATAATAGCATGAAAATAGCTGTATGGGCCGCAATAGCCATATTACTATTAATAATTATTTTAAAACTCTCGATTTAAGCCATTAAAATTATCATAGGGAGGCAACCCCAACAAAACTGACGCAGTATTACAAGAAATATTGAGCCGAATAGGTGAACCAAACGATACGAATAACTCCGTGTATTCAGGGATGATTACATTTAAAAGAGGGGGGAAGTTAACACATCTTAGAAGCATATTCTTCACCACGACAAAATGCTGACGATTGGTCCGCAACCACGCTGACGATCAGTTCAGCGAAGTGAACTCGACAATATTTGGACACTTGAAGATAAAGAGTGATTTTTTAAGTGCCTGATAACTTTTTTTTTAAAAAAAACGCATAAAATTTGCAAAATCTCATCGGTTCTTTATTTGAAACGTTAGATTGGTCCATGACATTTACTTTTTGAAGATAATTTCATTTAAATGTTGACCGCGGCTGCGTCTTAGGTGGTCCATTCGGAAAGTCCAATTTTGGGCAACTTTTTCGAGCATTTCGGCCGGAATAGCCCGAATTTCTTCGGAAATGTTGTCTTCCAAAGCTGGAATAGTTGCTGGCTTATTTCTGTAGACTTTAGACTTGACGTAGCCCCACAAAAAATAGTCTAAAGGCGTCAAATCGCATGATCTTGGTGGCCAACTTACCGGTCCATTTCTTGAGATTAATTGTTCTCCGAAGTTTTCCCTCAAAATGGCCATAGAATCGCGAGATGTGTGGCATGTAGCGCCATCTTGTTGAAACCACATGTCAACCAAGTTCAGTTCTTCCATTTTTGGCAACAAAAAGTTTGTTAGCATCGAACGATAGCGATCACCATTCACCGTAACGTTGCGTCCAACAGCATCTTTGAAAAAATACGGTCCAATGATTCCACCAGCGTACAAACCACACCAAACAGTGCATTTTTCGGGATGCATGGCCAGTTCTTGAACGGCTTCTGGTTGCTCTTCACTCCAAATGCGGCAATTTTGCTTATTTACGTAGCCATTCAACCAGAAATGAGCCTCATCGCTGAACAAAATTTGTCGGACGTAAAGCGCGAAACACATTTCGAACCGAACACTGATTTTGGTAATAAAATTCAATGATTTGCAAGCGTTGCTCGTTAGTAAGTCTATTCATGATGAAATGTCAAAGCATACTGAGCATCTTTCTCTTTGACACCATGTCTGAAATCCCACGTGATCTGTCAAATACTAATGCATGAAAATCATAACCTCAAAAAAATCACCCTTTATTATGTTCAACTGAACAACAACAAAAAAATCAACAACAACAACAACAACAACAACAACAACAACAACAACAACAACAACAACAACAACAACAACAACAACAACAACAACAACAACAACAACAACAACAACAACAACAACAACGACAACAACAACAGCAACATATACGAGTGACGCTTTTTGGACACTTGAATAAAGGTTTTATGTTCAACAACTGAACAACTGTAACATGTAAGAATTTATGGTGTTGTGTATATTGACATATTAGAAAGCGTGTCACGCCAAATATTGATATGGCTTATGAGCCGCAGTGTTCATAAATATTTGTTTTGACTTAGGCTAGAGAGCCGCAGTTTAAGTCTTCAAAAATAATAACTATAAGGCTAAAGAGCCGCTTGATTTAGTTTCTTGTCAAAAGATAACTTCTCTTATTTCTCAATTCATTTTCCTTATATATAATTTTTAACAGTATTTTCTTAAAACTAAAATAACCCTATTTCCAATACTCCTCCTATTTTTCCAGCTTATTTAATTTTAAATTAAAGAAAACCAATCAAATTCTTTGATTTGATCATTATGCACATTTCCCCTAAAAAAGATATTTTTAATTTTCAATCATTGGCATTAATTAATAAATATATGTTTCAACCTTGAAATTGAAAGTGTCGTTGGCACGAGTGCAGCCTAATGCTTGTTGTTGTTGTACTTATTTGTACACAGCTATTGTAAGCTGATGCTTGCAGTTATGCTAACGCTGCTGGCTTCAGGCTTATGCGGTGTCTGGCTGTACAAGCGAAGGGGTGAGAAAATGCATTTATGAATTTGATACTATTGCTTGTAAATATGGTAAAAATGTTAACGTTAAATTTTCATGAATATTTTTGGGATCTTTGACTCGATTATAAATAGTATTGATTTTATTGTTTTTGCCTTAAATTTGTTAACAGTAAAAAAGAATGTGGGAAAAACAATTGTGTTATTTTTTTTTTTTTTTTTTAGCTTTGAACCAAGGATTTCAGGTGGAATACCTATTCAGTCAAGTCTGCCTTGGTTCGAAATGGGGTGATAGATTAGTGGGAAGGAAAGGGCAATCAAGTGAAACATGTGTAGGATGTTCTAAGCGTGGTGGAAAGCCAAAGAAACATGTGAATTTGAGTCAGAGGTAAGTGTTATGCCTTTACCTCAGTCAATTCAAGTTATAAGGCAGTCCTCATCCACAAACTTCCCTACCATCAACTACAACTTCAAGTCGTAAATATTGATGAATTTTTAATTTCAGTTGATTAGAAATAAGGATTGAAAATTTAGAAAGGTTTAAAGCGAAGGACCATGGCCAGGCCGGGAATCGAACCCGGGACCTCTGGGGTAGCAGTCGAGCACGCTACCTACTCGACCACCGAGGCCGCCAGACAACAAGAACAAAATCATCAACGCTCTGCGAGGAAGCTTAGGGTAGCTTAAGCTAGTTTTAATTATTCTTTTGAGTTAGTTAGAAATACGTGCTTGTTCGATTAAGTTTAAATCTCTCACATAGTGAGTTCAATAAAAAACTTTATCGAAAAATTAAACAATCGTATTTAAATAATTTAAATATATATACTTAGTACTCTTATATATTTTGGTACACGGTTTTTTGCTCATAAAATGAAAACAAAAGATTTTTTCAAAATTAATTTAGTTATTTATTGAGTCATTCAGTAGCTACAAATTACAGAACAACTTATTCGAAATGGCCACCATTTGCTTTCCAGCATGAGCGAAGCCGATCCGGCCAGTCATATTTCGCAGCACGCATGACATGCATAGGAAATTTCTCCACTGCTCCGACAAGAGCGCGCTTTAGAGACTCGATATTTGGGTGTCGAGTAGAGCAAGACATACCCTCTAACACACTTCATCATTCTGTTTATTGAAAGATTCCTCAACGGTGAAAATGTTTTCCTCAGTAAACAGAATTCGTCGTGGGCATTATCCACGTGCTTGAGAAGTAACGCTTTCGATTTTCGCTTACGTTCTTTTAACGCTACTGTGAGCAGGTACCCGGTGTGTCTTTTGTATACTCTGAGCCCCAAGTAATATTTAAGAGTGCGAGAGATCGATTGCGCTGAGATATGCGTCTCCCGCGACAAGATTTTCTGCTTTCGCAGCGGTTTTCGCTTGATTCGATATTTCACCGCCTTGATGGCTCGTGGTGTTCTTACAACACGCGGGCGGCCGGATTTTGGACGGGTGATTATTCCACTAGTATCCTCAAACAACTTCACAGTACGAAACACAAAATTGCGAGTGACTCCGAGTGATCGCAAGGTCCGAAAGATATAGGCTCTTTCCATGACATATTTTTTTAGACCAACTATAAAAACACGATTTTCGAGCGAGCCCCATTCCATGATTATAAACAACTGCCGCCGAAAACGTTCCCGCGAAAAAGAAGCATAAATGCTTAATGTCAAAAAGGCGTCAAAACGAAGCGAGTGCGTTCAGTAGTTCACTCTCAGTGAGCACGTTCAGTCGTGTACCAAAACATATGAGAGTCTAAGTATTATCAGGATTGAGCCACCTTTTTGAATATTGTTCAACAATTTTATTTTAAGGATCATTACAAATGATAGAAAGACTTAAAAAATTGCAAAATAGAGGAATGAGGTGTATCTTAAGATACGGTCTTAAATCATATCAGGCCTATGTTAAACATTTTAAACTGATTCCAAAATATTAAAGTTGCCGGATACTTTATGTTGCAGATGTTCAACCCTAAATTTAAGAAATAATTCAGATTTTAGAGTTGGTTACTACCCAACTAGTAGAACACAAAATAGTTTATGGTACTTACTGTAAAGGTTTAAATTTATTCAATAAGATACGTATAAGAGAAAATTTAAAATATATATGTGACCCGGTCTACGAAAAGGGACCTTCGGTGTGAAAATATCATTTTTCACTTTTTTGGCGATTCGGGTAGACTAATGTGTGCTCTTTCTAATGGCGCAAAGCAGAAGTTTCCAACTCGTAAAGAAGTTTGTCAGGAATTTTCCAAAAAAAGAGCAGAAATGAGTGAAAATGAAAAAAAATTGGAAAAAATGATTCAGTAAACGTAATCACTTCTTCACTGTTGGTCGTTAACTAAAAAAAAAGAACTCGTATTAATTGACTAAGAAATACAAATCTGTATTAATAGACTAAGAAATACAACTCTGTAAGAATAGAGGATAAGCTGAAATAAATGAAAAGACGCCATTCAGTGTGCGACAATTAAACGTTTACAAACAGCTGTTTTCTCGAAAACTTGTTTTTACACCGAAGGTCCCTTTTCGTAGACCGGGTCACATATTAAAAATAATTAGAATTAGAAAAACTTGCTTGATAATAAGTAAACAAATGTACTGAATTTTTAAATAGCTAAAAGATAAATAAATAAACAAAAAGTAAAAAAAAAAAATAACGAAACGTTTGTAATAACGTTGTAATTATTTGTTTGCGCCAAATTTTGTCGCTAGTACACTGAACAATTATTAATTAAGTATCAAATTCCAAAATTAATGAGGTAAATTTTTTCTTTCTTTTTAGCCACTATGTTCCAAGCAGCACCCGAACAATCGGCGAGAAATCTTGCTGAAATTTATAAGGAATTTTTATTGCAAAGAGATGATTGTCTTCGAACTTTAAGAGTGTTTTTAAGAGAGCTGGTGCGAATGCTTCGTTTTGAAATAAACATTGTTGAATTTTGTAAAGTTTTTTTGAATGGCAGATCCGAGTTGACATCACAAATTCAGCAATCAGAATATAAGGACAGAATTTTTCATTCAATGGTTGACATTTCCTGCCTTTGTATGTTTCTAGCAGTTTCACCTCAAGTTCGAGAATCGTATATTTCATTACGTAATGGTCGTGATATGAAAAGCAACTCAATATTGTTAAAATTTTACATACAGATATCACAAATTCAGTTAGATGCAGTTTCTTGGATGTATGCCATAGTTCCAACTTTGTACAAAGTGCAATCATCAGATTTTAGCCAGGCTTTACAAAAACTTCTCTTATTGGATTCACCTGAACAGTATTCTCGTAGCGATCAATGGCCATCTGAACCAGAAAGATCCACACTTTTACGAATTGTGTCAGAAACTCCAATAAATGAAGATTCTTTACTTAGAATTATATTGATTGGAATTACTCTGGATATACCATTCACAATCTCTGATACGTTTGACGTGTTAGTAAATGTAATTAAGAGGGCTTCTGCTTTACGTAATTCAGATATGCCTGCTGTTCATGCAAACAAATTTGAAATAATTGATTTTCTATTCAGCATGGCTGAATATCATTGTCCCGAAAAAATTAAGCTTCCAATCAATTATGATCCACCAAAATTGGCAATATCTGTACTATATTGGAAAGCTTGGACTATTATGCTTATGATATCTGCTCATAATCCCTCTACATTTGGAGCGTTTTGTTGGGATCACTATCCAACGATGAAAATGCTAATGGAAATATGTATTACAAATCAAAGTAAAGACTGCATAACGGTTAAGGATGAACTGCAGGTAAGATATATTTGCTTATAAGGTACGGCTCATAACAATAGGAAGTGACCTTTTTTGTTTTTAATTTTGATCAAAAAGTTTTCAGTGTATTTATTTAAAACTTCTTACATGCAGAAAACTTTGTTATTGTGTCCCTGTTACAGTCGCCAGGTTTTATGTTTTGTTTACTCTATGTTCTTGCTTAATTGTTATTGTTTTAAGAACACTTATTAGCTTCATATAAACTAGCGGCCCATAACTATAGGAAATTCAAGTAACTCAATAATTGTTATATATTGTTGTTATGTACCTCAGTATGTATCGAATGAGGGTAGTCACAGAAGAGTCCGACCTAATAATGTTTATCTACATTGTTTTTTTTTTTAACGAAACTACCGGTCTTACGGCTGCATAGATGAAGCATGCTCAGTCGCTGTAGTTATAGGATTTCAAAATTATGACTTATTTCAAATGCTGTATAAAAACTGGATAATTTCGTATACGCAAAAATGTAAATTTTTTAAACTTTCACGATTTTTATCTCCAAAAACATTCGAGATTGATAACATATTATTACACTAATATGTTTAGGAGGTCTATAGAAATATTATAAAAAGAAGAAAAAATACATTTAGTTATAGTATATATTTATATGCATGCAGTTTATGTTAACAAAAGCGCTGGGTGACGTCATGCTCTCTCTCTCTCTCTCTCTCATTTGCGGAACGCGTAATCTTGTTTCTATCATTCTTGGATATTCACTTATGAGCTTCGGCTGCCGTCTGTTACGAGAGTCTGACTATTAACATTTGCTTTCCTAACCACCTGCTTATGCTTTAACTGTCAAATCAACATCGCGTTAGTAGGACAGATCGCCCACTCCTAGCCGTATTTAACTTCCCGTGCGACCTGACGGTATGTCTTATTATAAACTTTAAAGATGCGTTACCAAACAGGCGACTTGACGGTTCGCTTCGTGATATATACTTTAACACCCGTGCGACATCCTCAAACCCTCTTCATGCTAAGCTGCGCTCAGCTATGTCTTCAGTAAACAATGATGCAATTTTTTTTTCACCTCCATCTTATACTTCTCCATTGGCTAATAGTCCAAATTTTATTTCCACTGAGCCAATAATCAAATAATTAATTTAAGGGCGTCCGTGGCGTAGTTGGTTAAAGTGCGTGGCCGCTATGTCAACGAACCTGGAGATCCAGGTTCGAACCCCAGCAGCGACAGAAAATTATTTGAATTAAAATAATTTTTCTGTACGGCCGCCACCTCTCTGCAGACAATGGCAAACCTCAGGGAGTAATCAAAATGCCATGTAAAGCTTCTTGAGAATAAGAACATTCCGTTCATCGCCGTTCGGAGTCGGCGTTAAGCCTGTAGGTCCATTTCTCGGTCAATTGTGTACAAACTTAATAATACGCTCAACACAATTGATCATAAGAAGCTAGTTCAAAGTCCTTTCAAGGGCTGAAATGGCCAGTTATTTATTTTTTTTTTTTTTTAATTTAAGGGCAGTGTCGAGGCGCAAACTCTTATTCATTTCACGTCTTCAGCCCGACGCAACAACTGAAAATGTATTGACGTTTGTCAAACAAAATATTTTATTTAGTCAAAATGCATTCTGTTCATTCAAAAACAAAAATTGGTAACAAGTCTTCCCACACCTCCTTTATTCTAACGGTTGTAGCTGAAGAGTTTGAAACTATTCTTAACTCTGAAATGTAAGCCGATTATAATCTCGTTTCTGAGTTTACGCCTTAAAATAAGTCTAGATCCCTTTACTACCAAAATGTAAGGGGATTATCTTCTAAAACGCGCGACATATTTTTGGCGTCTCAGTATTTCTCTGACTATATTATCGCGTTAACAGAAACATGTTGATATTCCCTGCTCTTTTAATATTGAACTTATATGCGTAAAGCTTATACATTGTCATTCCAATGTATATGTTATTAATGCGTATGTTCCCCCAAAGAACAGTGCAGAAGTTTATGCAAGCCATGCGGATTGTATAGAATATATAATAATGGCATAATTTTATAAATCACCGTGATGAAACGCAACGCTAACGCGGCGCATCACTTGGATTAAAAATTTGCATTTTATTAATCACTACGTTATTGCGTTAGCTATGTTACGTTACCACGGTGAACTGTCAGTCAACAACAGTTTAGGGTTGTCACATGTAAAATAAAACAAGCATCATTATTGTAAATCTTTGAAATATTTAAGATTCACCAAATTCTGACTTGTTGGCAACCATATCAGCTGTTCTTTTCAGCCATCATTAAATTGAAATTGCTATATAAACGCCAAACACTGGCGTACCATTTGCTGCCTGCGGTAGTTTTTTTATTTCTTTTAGCATCATTTCGAACTGTTGGTTCGTTGTTGCTGTCTTAAACCTATATTCAAACGATATATGTAAACATTTAAGAATATATGAGTGAAACAAACAGTTATTACCCTTTCAATGCCAACTTATTCGTTCTAACGGCAGCTCAAGAGCAAGTGATGAAAGTGACAGTTCAAGTGAACGAATTTCAAGTGCAGCGTTTTATAAAATGCGAACTTTGTACTGTTTTTATTACGCTATTGCGTTACTCAACGCTGAAGATCACGGCGTGAAGCGTTGCGTTTTATAAATTGCGAATTTCAGCAACGCAGCATGAAGTGATGTGCAGGGATTTATAAAATGATGCAATAAATCTACCCTTTTTTTAGGACGTTACCTAGTTACCCCATTAACTACACGTTAATGACGACATTTTACTGTTGGGGGATTTTAATCTGCCTGACTTGAAATGGCATTCTTCCGACGATGCCACATTTTTTTGTGCATCTAATTCGAAGTACCGCCAAGATATATTCGTTGATAATATATGTTCTGACTTACAACAAGTGAGTTGTATTTATAATAGTCATGATAGACTTTTTGACTTGGCGTTAACTACAGACAGTAATAATGTCATTGCTTAAAGGGCCTTTCATGTTCTGACTACTTTTGATGATTACCATCCACCAGATTACCATCCATCAGATATAAATCTGATACTTATTTCGAGTTCAGTAGACAAAGTTTATGAACTCAATTTTAAAAAAGCTGACTTTTTGAAGTTGAATCATTTACTTCTTAACAAACTTACAGACCTATTCCGGCGATTTGACAAAGTTCAACATATTTACATTAGTAAATATATTGACAAGGAATTTGACCTAGCTTCTTGTGATCAATTGTGTTGTGCGTGTTATTAATTTTGTACACAATTGACCGAGAACCGGACCTACATGTTTAACGCCGACTCCGAACGGCGATGAACAAAATGTTCTTGTTCTCAAGAAGCTTTACATGGCATTTTGATTACTCTCTGAGGTTTGCCATTGTCTGCAGAGAGGTGGCGGCCGTACAGAAAAATTATTTTAATTCAAATAATTTTCTGTCGCTGCTGGGGTTCGAACTTGGGTCTCCAGATTCGTTGACATAGCGGCCACGCACTTTAACCAACTACGTCACGGACGCCAACTGTAAATATTTCCTATTCTACGCCACAAATTTAGTGACAACTGTAAATATTTCCTATTCTCGTTTAATTCTAAAAGCTCCTTTCTTGACACAGTAGCAAAAGAGTCGGTACCAATGAATTTTGTATGTAGAAATCCAGCTGACGCTGGGTTATTTGCTCAAATTTTTCTCGCCAAACAAAATAAATGATTATAAATGCTTAATAATATATAATACATATTAATAAAACAATAAGAACTAAAGAATAGAAATAAAAATAAAGAACAATAAGAATAAAAATTATTTCGTAGATTTTCTTGAAATAATTCAAACACTGTCAAAACAAAGTGTTACCTCCTATAAACAGTAGGTCTGTTTCCGTACTTTACACTGTGTAAGATTTGTGTAAAATGTGTGCTAGAGAGTAAAAACGAAATGTGAGAATAGTTGCAAAAGTACGGAAACAGCTTCTAGTAAGTTTCAAGCACAAAACAGCTGATTTTGACTGCAGACGGCAGCACAAAATTTAAAACACTTTCACTCAAATTATTAAAAGCCGTTTTTAGTGCAAAACTGAACAATTACTTAATTTTTATTTATTATTATTTATTTATTGTACGTAAATTTCTTTTTAAGCACACAATTTGTGAATTTATTTATCGCAAAACATAAACAATTATGAAATGTAATTTGACATTTGCTTCTTCTTATTGATGCTTATTCTTCTTGATGCTTGTTCTTACTTTACTCGAAGTCTCGAGTTCTAGCACTCTCTGTGCACTTTGTGTGCTCGAGAGAGCGATTTTATGCTTGTTCTGCTTCTCCCATTTTAAGCACAGAAAGTACGGAAACAGAAAATAGTGTCCCACAAGTTACACAGTGTGCGTACGGAAACAGACCTAGTATTGATCAAATATGTTGAGGAGAATTCAAGAACAAAATGAAATTTTTTTATTTTTGTTACTTTAAATATTTTTAAAGGATTTAAATAAATTGAAGCGTTTAAAAATATTGTGAAAAGAAAAAGTGTAGTTCTCTTTTGATTTATAGCATGTTCAAACCGAGCAGTTAATTATGTTAAATCGAGTTAATGAAGTTTAATCGAAAAACAAGTTCTGAAATGAAGTTTTGATGAAGTTAAATGCGTACAATTGTTGTTGGAAATTTAACGTGTTAAATGATTTAACACGTTTCGAAACTCGTTAAATCACTGGTTTGTGTTCTTGCTTACGTCAGAAAAGCTTTTTTTGCTTTTTAAACACAGCCAAATCTGACAAGAGCTTTTTATTTTGATGTTTTGAATGTAAACAAATAAATTCTTTGACAAATTTTTTTTAATTCTTTGACAAATTATTGAATTTATTTGAATTTTTTTGTTATTTTTTCATTTTTTTTTATTTTTTTATATATTTTAATAAGAAATTTTTTATTTCTTTCAAAATATAAACAAATAAACTGACATTTTTAAACTAGTTAAAGCAGTATGAACGATGATGTTAAAAAAAAAGCTTTTTCGAATAACACGTTAAATGAAGTCGGTTTGAACATGCTATTAGAAGATATAGTGGTTAAAAGTTCTATCTTAAAAATGTGCTATCTCTGAAAGTTCCTAAGATATTTCATCACTGCTGGTATCATTGAAAAGGTAAATTAACTACTTTTATTACACTTGTTAAAATTTTTACTAAATTTCTTGATGGTTTTTCAAACATAACGATTTTCCTTTTTTTTAAGATTTGTTTTTTCAATACACTTATTTTAAAGAAAAAATTCATTATTATGGAAGGCTTTTATTATTATAATAAAAAAGTCATATTTATCCTTCAATTTGATATATAGTTTTTTATAGTAACTGTAAAACAGTCAGAGTTATCACACTTTTAAGAAATAACTTTGAACCAATATAACTTTTAAAAGAAAAGAGAAAGACTTTTTTTGTGCCATTGTTTTAGGCTTCAATATTTAAATATATGTAGGATTCCGACTTTCATTTAAACACTTGTTTTATATTTATGTAGTAAAATTTATTAGTTAAATTAATTTATTTATTTAAAACACAAACTGTACACTTTACATTGAGTTCTAGCTTAAAGGCTACACACAACTTTCTAATTCGAGTGACCAATTATCTCTGACTCTTGTTTGATTCTCTTTTCAGTTTTCTTGTGTTTGTCATGTCGTTGAAAAGTGTTACCCCCTTTCGTCCGCTTCTCGTCAAATGTCCTGTAGTTGCCACTTGTTCGTCTGCCAGTCTGTCAAGTTGCTTTCCCACATTCGGTCATTCTGTGTTCTCATTCGGCTCGAATGACTCCCATTTCTTCATAAACTCGGCGACGGTAGTAGTGCGGCTTGGGCTTTCATGATCACCGACTTTAACAACTTCATATCAACCGTGTCCCATTTTTTTCTCTACACGGTATAGCCCAAGGAATTTTGGCTTTAACTTTAGCCCCGATCCGAACTGCGTTCGCTTAAAAGCTACTAGCCACTTTATTATTTGTCTCTACTTTACGATTTGCATTGAAATTTCTGCGATTTTCTTGCTGAATTAATGAAATGTTTTTCTGAGCCTCTTTTCTAACTTTCCCGCGTTCATCGTCAAGTTCGTCTATGGCAGTATCATTTAAAAGATCCTGAAATTCCGGTATTCCTGATATTCGCATTTCCAAGCCTGTCAATATTTTGAAGGGCAAACATTTTATACTGCGAGGGGGGCTACTATTGATATATTGTTCTACCCTTTCAACGTGTTTATACCATTTGTTGGGACTTTCAATACAAAACTTGGATATTATCGATACTACAACTTTGTGTATGCGCTCCAGTTGTCCGTTACCGCGTGGAACTCCAGTCGCGTGGAACTCCAGTATTCTTTGAAGAGATTTGAAGTAAACACTGCACCCCTGTCCGTCATGATACGTTTTGGATTGCCAAATATCGCTGCTTGCTTCTTAAGTTTTCCCACAACAGCTTCGACACCAGTATTCTTAGTTGGATACAACCACACAAATTTGGAAAAGGCTTCGATAATCACCAAAATATAGTTGTACGACTTATTGGTTGTTTCCATTGGTCCCACATGATCGATATGAAATGTCCCCAATGGCTGATCCTCTTTATTTATGGGATTTAAGTAACCTTACTTTTTTCCAGATTAGATTTACTCTCGAATACGATACATTGTATACAGCTTTTAACAACTTTGGATACCTTTGAACTCAACTGAGGAATGTAAAATGATTTGTCTATAACATCCTGTGTTTTCTTAGTAAAAAAATGCCCTTGCTGATGTGCCATTTTAATTATTTCCTCTTCCATGAGCGGTGGGACAACGATAAGTTCCTTGATGGGATCCTTATGAATTACATCGTGTTTCATGAAAAAAATCATCATACTCTTCTCTCTTCAAAATTATACGAAGGGCTCTAATCCAATCGTCAGATAGCTGAACTTGTTATAACCGATGATTAAGGGAATATTCTAACATAAGACACGCGACTCTGCTCAAGGCATCAACATGCTTAATTTTTGTACCACTTCGATGCTCGATTTTAAAATTGAAGTCCTGCAAAAGCATTGACCAACATTGATACTCTGTTTGTACTTCTGTGATTGCTTTGGGATAATAAAGCCCTAATACTGGTGCATTCATCAGTGCCGACTTCAACTGTTTAAATGTCGCTAACTGCTCATCTTTTAGAATGCAATCAACATCTTTTCTTAACAAGTCGGTTAATGGTTTCGCTATTACTGCATAATCTTCGACGAATCTTCGGAAATACGAAGTCAACCCAAGAAAAAGTTGCAGTGACTTTCTATCATGCGGCAATGGAAAATTCTTTATTGCATTCGTTTTTACTTCCGATGGTTTTATTGAACCATGCTCTATCACATAACCCAGGAAATCCACTTTCGTCATTAGGAATTGACACTTTTTCCACTTTATTCGCAAGCCATTAACTGATGCTATCTGCAAAACCACCCTCAACTTTTGAACGCCTTCGACTTCATCCTTATAGGTAATAGTCAGGTCGTCCATGTAGACTAGGACAATTCCATTCTGTATTAATTCTCTCAAGGCAGCAAAAATGAACCTTGAGGAAACAGCTGGTGAATTCGATATTCCGAATGATATTCTTGATTTGATCTCAACAGGAACATGAAAGAAACCATTGGCAACTTGACTCTTACTTTCTCTCGATTGTTCTCCTATGGCTCTCCAACTGTATTCCCGTACACATCTGAACTACAAGGCTTCCTCGAGTATTTTTCCGCTGGCTCTCCAGCCTCAGCTTTATGCTCGATTGCACCTTCACAAGTTTCTTGAGTCACTGTTGCACGCACACCATCATTTTCTTTTGACCCTATAGCCAGCTCCTGTTGCACCTTTACACCAAATTTTCCTTTCAATTTCCCCAGCTCTGTCTTCTGTCTGAACTCCGCACCATCTTCAGTCATAATCAGATCCGCATTGTTTCCATGACTGCTGCGTAGCTTATGTCTTGCTCCCTTGTAACATGAAAAGCTATGTTCAACTTTATGTCGTCAACCTTGATCAACATGGTAAAACTGCCTATTGTTGTAAGCTCACTATTACCAATGCCTACCAATCGCCGTTTCTTCCTAGTCAATTTTACGTCTAGCTTTAACATGATAAGAACATCATAGCGCATCAAACATAAATCAGATCCGGTATCGATTAGTCGCACTTCTTTTCTGGTTTAATTTCGATGATTTCGTTGATCATTGATTTTGTTCTTTTCAGACTTGATAAATGTTTCAGCTTCTTTACATTCCACCGCTCGATGTCCTTCTTGGCCACATTTGAAACATTTTATCACATTTTGTGGACAGTTCCTTGCAAAATGCGTTGCATCACCACATTTGAAACATTTTTTCGTGCCATCTTTTGAGTTCAGCGAAACCTTGCTTGATGGCGATGGTTGGGCCTGGCTCTCATTGCTGTACTGAGCCTTATTAGTTTTAATTCTTTCATAAATCTTGATTTGTTCTTTTAAATCTTTCAGCGTCTTCGCCTGGCACAAATTACTTTTGCGTGACTTCGTGCCTGGAATACCATCAATGAAGTATTCTATTAGACTGGATTCATCTAAGCATATAGGCTTGCCGATTTCCATTAAGCTGTAGAGATATTCTCGAAAATTTTCTCCTTGGCGTTTTCGACGATTTCGCAGCGGACGGTGAACTTCTATTGAAGAAAATGTTGTTCCAAATTCATTGTGAAGAACTTGCTTAAGTGAAATAAAGCTGTTAATACCACTTAATGCAGCACCCTTAAGCAACTGTTTTGCATATATAAACTTTTGATGGTCATTCCAGCATACTGCCTCTGCATTTTCTTCAAAACTTTCTAACCACTGTTCAAAATGTGGCTGACCAGACCCTGAGAAAAAAATCATTGAGTCTTCGATATCACGCAGCAGTAAAAGCTGATCGCTGTACATTCACTGCGCGTGTGGCCAAACTCCGTTGACTCGCTGCATCATCGTAGTCCTAATCTTCAGCCTCACTTACATTCAGGCCGAAGTGTTGCAGCAACCTATCCTGTAATGTCGTTTTCTTCCTGTCGTTGGTAACCCCAAATTTCGTAATTCATTTTTCAATCTGTCAATTGTTAATCTAAGAATCTGTCCTCTGTCCATGTCGATTACAATTAAATATTTATTTCAAATAAAATATGGTCAATATATGAAAATAAAGTCTATAGACTTTTAAACAATATTTATAAAATTGTTTTCAAAACCTTATATAAGTTTTAGATTTTATTTTTTATATTTAATCTACCTAAAAAATTTCGAACTTCAGTTTTGAATTCTTTAAAATTTTTATTTTTTTTAATCTTCTTTTAAAAACGTATTAAATTCAATTTTTAATTTTGAATTAAGTCCAGAATTATGTTTGAAAATTACTTAATACTAAAATTACGAGTTTTCGAGTATTCAGTTAATATTAATATTTATTTTAAGTTCACATCAGAAAATATTTCATTTAAATTATCCCAGAAGATAAAAAGTTTGTTTAGTTTTTTTTTCACTCAATTTTTCAAATTAATTATTTTTACTTTAATCAGCATTTATGTTACACATTTAGCCAAACAAAAATAATAACGCCTGGTCACTATATTATAGCTCAACGTAAGAATTGAAAATATCAAACTACCATAACTTGTACATATTTAAAATATCAACAACAAAACTAGTCATCTGTTAAACAGCACGCTGCATTAGTTTTCTTTATTCACGCCTCCTCTTGCAATCTCTGCATCAGTCGTTGCTCTGCATGGATTTTCCGCAAAACTTTCCACAGTTTCCGCCTCCTCTTACGATCTATGCATCAGTCGTTGTTCTGAATGGATTTGCTGCTAAAACTTTTCTGTCTTGTTGTTGTCAACTCTCTAATGTTCTTCAAACTTCGTTGAACAAGTTGTCATTTTGACCCCTTTTGCATTGGTCAAGACTTGAATTCAAGTCTGTGAGTTTGTAGGCAATTCGCCGCATATCGGAAGCGACGAAAGGGTAAGGGAACACTTGCGCTGTACCGTCAATTTTTTTGGCAATTTTTTGTATTCCTTTTGTGTTTTTCGCTGTTTTGACAAAGCGCTTCACATTATTTTTCGTTTGCTTGCGTGCCTTGGTGTTCTGTAGTTGAAAATTGTAAGGCTGCGAACATAGTGCATGTGTATGAGCAGAGCAAATGCAAGTTATGCATCTCTTTTGCACCAGAATTCAATTCTTAACTAATGTAAAAGGTTTCGTCAAGTCTAAAAGAGAACGTCAAAAAAAGTTGATTTCAAGTCTTGATCAATGTAAAAGGGTTCTTTCAAAATTCAATTGTTCTCCGCTTTGATCTTCGTTTTATATTTCCACCCTTTCGGTTTTCTCCGCTCACGCACATTCCTAACTGCTGTTGTGCAGATTTTCCTTTTGTTTCGTTGCCAAGCTGTGTCGCCGCTCTTTGTCTTACCCTTTAATCCCTCGCTGCATGTTGGCTTGGGTACAGTTTTTAAAAAAAGGCTTTCTTTTTTACACGTATTGACCACAGCATTTTACTTTAGTTTTATTTAGGTTTTATTTCAATGTTTTGTATTGAATTCTGGTGCAGTTAATTTTAAATTTCTTTTATTGCACTTAATTCTGCGAACATTTGTTAAAAAATTTAGTATTTCTACTTTATGTCCGACACTCAACCGTTTTGTAGCGTTTATTTTACTAGCTTTTTTGTGTACACTTTTTCCTAGATGCTTATTATTTGCACTGCACTAGGTAACAATCGCACTTCTGACATCACTTGTAGGATTCCGAATTGAATTTAAACACTTGTTTTATATTAATGTAGTAAAATTTACAAGTTAAATTAATTTATTTATTTAAAACACAAACTGTACACTTTACATTAAGTTCTAGCTTAAAGGCTACACACAACTTTCTTATTCGAGTGACCAATTATCTCTGACTCTTGTTTGATTCTCTTTTCAGTTTTCTTGTGTTTGTCATGTCGTTGAAAAGTGTTACCCCCTTTCGTCCGCTTCTCGTCAAATGTCCTGTAGTTACCACCTGTTCGTCTGCCAGTCTGTCAAGTTGCTTTCCCACATATATAATATCAAAAGAACTAACAAATTCTCAACGATAAATTCATATTTTCATTTTAAAAAAGGAACTTAACAAAATTGGGGTATTTTTTCAATAAGCATGCAACACTTAACAGCTGCTTTCTGGCAACATGCTTTTGACCTTTCCGTGTTGAATAAATAAAGCTTTTCATTTGTCAAGTGTTCACCTGAATAGGTTTTACAAATCAGGTTGACAAAATTTTGACGAATTATTTTTTGTAAATTGACAGCCAGAATAGGTCTGTCAATGTTTTTTAGAGTACTGAAATAGAAAAAAAACCTTGATGATTCCATACATTTTTTTTATATGGAGCTCTTTACTGTGTTCTCTCAGTTAGTACCATATAGCCTCAAATTTGCGAAAAACTCCGCGTACCCCTGGCAGGGGTGAAATTAGCGGGGGGTAGGCTAACCCCCTTACTTTTTAGAGTCAGCCTAGTTGTTATTTTTTACTGAAATTGGTTTAAAATATTAATTTGTATTAACAATAATTTTGAACGCATCAAAGTCAGTAGATGACATTTTATTGCCATTTTCATAACAAAAACCAACTTTATTCGGCTATTTCATTTTAAATCATACCCTTCAACAAACTTCAGTCGGCTAAGTCACTTTAAGTGGTAACTTTTTTAAGTGGTCACTTTTTGTTTGAGCAAAAACTATTAATTAAAAGTTAATTTTTATTTAAAATTTAATAGATAAAATCAGATTATTTTTTTTTACATCTGAGCAAAAACTTGAAAATCATAAAATAATGATTTATGCTTGAGTGTTTTGATTTTACTTAATGATAACAGTCTCTGTTACAAATTCCTTGTCAAAAAGTTGAAAAAATAAGTGGAATAAAACAAGCCCAAACGTGCAAAGGCGTACTCAGTCGCCACACACATTGCCCTTTTTTCAAAACCTAATTAATACATTTTTGTACCACTTTCAGAGATTGAAATTTTTATCCAGAAATACCCAACATTTTTAATAAAAATTTAACTAACGGTTGAAATCGGCCAACATATTTAAAGAAATTTTTTTAACTCAAGAACTCTGGTGTAAAAGCTTTCCTTTCATAGACTTAATATTTTAACTTAAATACAATTATAATAAATAAATAAATAATAAATTTAAAGGATTTAGTCAAACTATTAAAAAACGGCCCGTTTTAACTCTTTAACTCGAGCTGATGGCAAAGATGGGGCACCATTTTTAAATCTGCGTTCGAAATTAATTTATTTTAATTACCTTTCATCCTGGTGCTCTTTTCTTTTCACTGCTCCTATGTGTTATTTAGCGATTTTGCTATCTTGTTGTCTTTTTTAAAGTAATGACTTCTGCACCGATAAGTGTAAGTGGTATACATTCTGCTATTTTTATGAACAAAAACGAAAATAAATTTTTAAATGCTGATTCGATAATGTTGAAACACTTTTATTTTATTTTTTTTGAAAGACGGAACGGTATGAAAACTGCTTTTAATGGAACTTTTTGACTTAAAAAAATATGTTGCGATTTTTTGGTTTATAATTTTTCAATTTTTGTTTTCAAAATGGCGCCAAAAACAGGTATGAGGTTTAATTGGCTGATTATAAGTAATTTTAAAGTTCTAAGTATTATCGTTTAGATGACTAAAAAAAAATTTCAGTTATCTTTTGAAAGAGCTGAGAAATCGATGACAACGATTTTGATTCGAAAATGAGGTCCAAATTGTGAAAAGCTTAAAAGGGCAGATAAAAGGCCAAATCAAAAAAACGAAAAAATTCAAAACATACTTAATTATATGTATTTTAATATACACAAGTTTTTCATCATTAAAAACAGTTTTTACTAAATATAATTTCAAACAAAGTGTTTTTCTTAGCCGTTCAAATTGAAAAGACCCCTTAAGATATATTCATATTGATCGAACGGATGAGTAACTTTAATTAATTCATATATGTTGTATTTAAAAAAAGTCGGGATTTAAGGGTATCCAGTCGGCCGAAATACGTTGCTATCCCCCAATCAAATTCGCCTCGGTACGCCCTTAACCCTTGGTACACAAAGGATTTAAAAACTCTTGGCAACAACAGGAATAGGGCATGGAAGAAATATGTCTGTAGTTTACATTCAAATGACCTGGAAAGTGTTTGTTTCTGGAATTTGAAAATAGTTTAGCTGCATTAAATAACGAATATTTAGACAATATGTATAAAGCTGAGAATACTGTCTAATCCAAAGAAGTTTTGGGGATTCATAAATACAAAAAAAAAAAAATCCGATGGATTTTCTTCATGATTCGAAACTGTTGATGGAATTACTGATGATCCCGTCATAATTTGTGGTTAATTTGCAAATATTTTTAAAGTCATTTTGTACGGATTCTTTTGATCCTGATGAGGGGTATTTTGAATATATGAATTCTACATCCAAGGTTTCTTTGGGCCTATATCTTTTTCCTCAGAAGATATATTGAAATGTATTAGATCAAACCATGAAGATTTTGGCGCTGGATTTGATGGAATTCCTGCCGCAGTGATAACTCAATGCGGTTCCGTTTTGTGTCAACCTCTTTCTTTATTATTTAATAAATCTATTAAAAAAGGTTTTTTTCCACTTTTTTAGAAAAATTCATTTATTAGTCCAATTTATAAAAAAGGTTGCAGGAATGAAGTTATAAATTATAGGCCCATCGCTAAGCTTTCATCGATTCCCAAAACTTTTGAGCAAATGGTTTACGATCGCGTTAAGGGTCACTGTGGAGAAGTTTTAACGACTCGTCCGCATGGTTTTGTTAATGGCAGATCCACTGTGACTAAATGATTTAACATTTTGCTTAAATTCGATCGAATCTGGTAACCAGGTCGACAGCATTTACACTGACTTTAGTGAGGCATTTGATAAACTTTCTCACAATCTTCTTTTATCCCAGCTGAAGTCTTTGGGGTTTCCGCAATATTTTGTTAGCTGGATTAAATCGTATTTGTCAGAGCGATCTTATCAAATACGATTCCAAGGTGTGTTGTCTTCTGAAATTGTTGCTGAATCCGGTGTTTCTCAGGGTAGCCACCTTGGTCCACTTCTGTTTATTCTAGCAATCAATGATGTAACTCACATAATAACACACTCTCATCTGCTTATTTATGCAGATGATATGAAAATAAACAACAATAAACTCTCAAGTCAGTTCAGCCCTACTCCAGGCTGATCTGAGCTCTTTTGAGGTTTGGTTTTCTAAAAATAATATGTTTCTAAATCCAGAAAAACGGCAAACTATGACCTTTTCGCGAAAAAGGAATAATTTAATTATTCTGTGCGACACCAAAAAATAACTGCAAAAACTCCATTGATTTCTGACAGCCTGTGGTGCCCTCAAAACCACATATAAAGCATACAGTTTACACTACACACATAAAAACACTATACACAAAACACCTTATATTAGAATTTATTTATAAATATAATCTAAGTTTTCTTTTGTTTCTAAGTTTTCAAAAAATTTTAAAAATCTATTAGTCGAAAAATGCAATTCAATAAAATAACATCATAAATAAAATTGTAAAAGAAACATTTTGTTAAAAAATAAAAAATAAATTTGTTTGTGCACCAAAAGTAATTGGTCTATAAAACATATCGTCCAAGGGATTTTTCTGAGTTAGCTCAAATAACCGATTTTTTCAAGGTCACATTTTGTACTATGAGGCCGTAGTTAATTTCCTTTAACTCCTAAACGAGGTATAAATTTTAGTTAAAACCCTCAGTAAAATTCTTGCAAATTTAATGTCCTTTAAAATTGGCAAACTTTATTTCCCCCTAATATTCACACAGGGGGAATATTAAATTAAAAAACAGTGTTATACTTTGGAAACTCTGTGCAATATCTCTTTTATTACTTCTACAAATAAAATTTTCATCATATTATCTATAACTTTGCAGAACATCATAATACAAAAAAACCGACCCTTCTATCAAAATCGCCATGGAAGTCGATTTTTCACCTTAAATATTAAAAACAAAAATTCAGAAATCGTCAAAAAATTTTATTTTTGAAGTTATAGTTTATTGCAAATCTAAAAATAAGTTGAACACACATACATACATTATACATAATGCTTTATGTATAAGTTTATTTAAAAAATAATGTGTTTTAAGTTCAAATTCAAAGTAGTAAAAATTTAAACATTACAGTATTATGCGTTAAAATTAATATATAAGTTCGTAAAAAAACCTTGAAAGGACTTTGGCCTAGCTTCTTATGATCAATTGTGTTGTGCGTGTTATTAAGTTTTTACACAATTGACCGAGAACCCGACCTACATGTTTAACGCCGACTCCGAACGGCGATGAACGGAATGTTCTTGTTCTCAAGAAGTTTTACATGGCATTTTGATTACTCTCTGAGGTTTGCCATTGTCTGCAGTGAGGTGGCGGCCGTACAGAAAAATTATTATAGTTCAAATAATTTTCTGTCGCTGCTGGGGTTCGAACCCGGGTCTCCAGGTTCGTTTGACATAGCGGCCACGCACTATAACCAACTACGCCACGGACGCCACATTAATTGTATTATTAGGTTTAATAATGGATTTGAGGGTTATACTCATCATTAGCTCTGAATACTTTTTGGGACCACCACCAAATATATGCAACAAACACATTTTACTTTTTCCCAAACTATGGATAATGTTGTGCATCACCATAGGCATGGAAATTTCGTGAAACTTTCCCCGTGCTCATCGGACTCTGTTACCAATATATTTCTCAAAATTCTCCAGATGGTGATGGAGAAAATGTGTTTGAAGAGACATTGATACTCCTCATGTTTCAAAAGATGTAAGCATGATACAATTATACAAGATAGGAGTGACAGTTTTTCGTCTTACACTAACAGCCAAAAATTGTATAAATTAGGGACCGAAAAAAAGTAGAAAAGAAAATAGAAAGTGAAATATACAGGCTAGAGTGGAACTAAATGTGAAGCAAAAAATCTTCATGGGCTTCATATATTTTTGAAAACTACGCTTAAAAAAATAAATTTCTGCATCTTTAGTTTTTTTCTGCGACATAACTTTTGACTGCGCCCAAAGGTTTATATATTTTATTGTCAGACTTTTTTTTTCTGAAATCTTTTCTGAACTTTTTTTGATGAAAACCTCTTCATTTACTCATTAATAACAACTTGTCATGTATGCGCTAGAAGATATTTATGTTTAAAGATCACCGATCATCGATCATTTGTTTATATCTCCGCTCTGCTCAAAGTTAATATGAAATTTCTACTTTGCTTTATTCAAACATATCTAGTGGCATAGCGTGGAAACTGTTTGTTTTATGTTAAAACTGTTAAGGGCATTTTTGTAAAAAATTATCTGATCTACAATTTTGTTCTGAGCATATTTTCTGTCATACAAAGAGGAGCGGAGATATAAGCGAATGACCGATTTCGGTCATCTTTGATCCTGCATATCTCCTAGCGCATAAATGGTATCATAGGGAACTCTTGACAAGTTATCATTTATGTGGTAATGAAGAGGTTTGCATCAAAAAATTAGGAACTAATTTTAAACTTTGGATTTAAGAACAAAAAATAATTCTGGCATGAAATATATAAACCCTCGGGCGCAGTAAAAAGTTATGTCGGAGAAAAAAACTAAAGATGCAGAAATTTATTTTTTTACTCGTAGTTTTCAAAAATATATGAAGCTCAACAGTTTAAAAATTCGTTCCACTCTAATACTGGCAAATGACAGACGGTGTAAGACACTAGTGAAAAAGTAGCCTGTTGTCACTCCTACCTTGTATAATTGTATCATGGATGTAAGCATGTATCCCACCTGCTCTGTGCAATTTTCCGAGAAAACTTTAGCTAATTTAAATTCAAAACTGTAGATTTTCTACATTTATTGCTGCTATTAGAAGAGGTGTTACTTTACGAGGAAGGTTTCAATGGCAATTTTCGATAGAAGGGCTGGTTTTTTTGTATTATAATGTTCTGCAAAGTTATAGATAATATGATGAAAATTTTGTTTGTAGAAGTAATGAAAGTGATATCGCCCAGAGTTTCCGAGATATTAAACTTTTTTTAATTTAAGGGGGTTTTTAACTCCCCTGTGTGAATATTAGGGGAAATAATGTTTCTTAACTTTAAAGGACATTAAATTTGCAAGAATTTACTGAAGGTCTTATATCAAAATTTTACTTAGTTTAGGAGTTAAAGGATATTTACTACGGTCCCATAGTATAAAAAGTGATCTGAAAAAATCGGTTATTTCAGCTAACCTAGAAAAATCCCTTGGACGATATGTTCTAAAGTCCAATGGCTATTCAGAAACCACTGGAATTTTTGCTGTTATTTCAAATGACCTTTAAATTGTCGCACAGTGTTATTGATTATCAAATTAAAGTTACTGCTTTAAGTCGTGTAGAAGTCGTAAAAGACCTTGGTGTATACATGGACTATAAGCTATCGTTTAGCATCCATATTGATAACATTTGTAAAAAAGCATCTTCAATGCTTTGATTTATAAAACGCTGGGCCAAAGAGTTCAATAGCATGATTACAACTACAACTTTCTATTATGCAATCGTGCGTCCTCACTTGGAGTACGTTTGATCTCCAAGTTATAAAGTGCATGTTGATCGAGTAGAGAGCATCCAAAAATGCTTTGTTCGGTTTGCCCTAAGGGGCTTAAGTGGATTTGACATTTTAAACCTTCCTCCTTATGAGGCTCACTTAAAACTTTTAAAAATGCAATCATTGAGTGAGCGAAGGAAGTTTGCGTCTATTTACACCAACTCATAACCGGTGTATTTGATTCTTCAGAACTTTTTTCTCTTATAAATTTTAACTGTAATCGTTGAAGCAGTAGAAATTCTAACAATTTAATTTACTTACCATTTTGAAGAACAATTTATATGTTAACTGCTCCTTTAATCCGTTTAAGGAAACTAGTTAACGATCGTAGCTTTTTTGATGTTAACTTGTCTAAAGGTTAACTCAAGAGTAGACTAAAAACTATTGTGTAATTGCATGGTTATGTTTTTCCTTAGTAAGTCGTGATATCTTGTGTTGTCCTTGAGCCCAACCATATTTTGATGGGTAAATTTTTCTCGCATTAACTTATTTTGAGCAACTCGTTGAAAATTTCAAAGATATTTGGGTTGTGACTTTAAATGCGATAATGATGAGAATGTGTGAAAAAGCTGTAACATAGTAGCTTAACTCGATTGTTATTGCATGTAAAATAATAAAAAATACAAATAAAAAAAAAGTGAAGCAACTTATTAAGTGAAGCCATTCACGTGACCCATACACCAAAGAACTCTGGATCAGTTTTCATCTGACACAGAAAGTTTTTTCAATTGAATTAATTTTTCTGGTCGTCCGTCACCTCTCTGCAGACAATGGTAAACCTTAGTGAGTAAATAATGCCACGTAAAGCTTCTTGAGAACATGCATATTAGCCGAATTGAATCGGCATAAAACTAGTAGGTCCAGTTTGTCGATCAATTGTGTACAAATATTTTATAACACGCACAACACAATTTGATTATAAGAAGTTCGGTTCTGTTAAAACACAAGATAAGTATTCTGCTAAGTCTCAAATACTACTGACTTTATTGTTTCATTTACACATGTCTTAAGCTAAATATAATGAGTAGTATAATACATTACATAGAGAGAGAGAGAGAGTATGGTATATAAGTAATACAGGGTGATGTATATTATACAACATCTTCCTTTTTATAAAAAATATTTCCTTATATTAATCTTATATACACTATTTTAATCAAATATTTTAATACTATTTTAAATTCAATCTTTTTGGAGGCTTTACATTTCGGCCTGCTTTAGTCACGTATAATCCATCTTTTTTATCTTTCACAATATTTGAAGTTTCCTTTCTTACAGTAGTTGGAGTATTCATTTCATTGTTACAGGTTTTTGGAGTATCTTTTTCTTCTGTTATATTTGCCTCTATCTGTGAATTTTTAATTTTATTTTGTTTTTGTAACTCATTTTCAATCGATTCCTGTACTTGTTTTTCATTTTTATTTATTTCATTTATTAACGAATTATCATTTAATTTCAAAATATGTTCCCTGTTTCTCCTGTAAATTGATCCATCTTTATCTTTCACCATGTAAGACCTTGGCTCCTTACAAGTTTCTGTTATAGTACCTGAAGACCAATAAGATGCTGGCGTTTTTCTGAACATGACACTTTCACCTTGGCAACACGGCTCCAAGTACTTTTTTCCTTTGTTATAATAATCAGCAGACTTCAGTTTTTGATAAGTCACTTGTTTTTGATATTTGTGCATATTAACAACCCTTGGCTTAAAATTGTTTTCTATTGAAGGAATTTTTGTTCTCAACGGTCTCGACATTAACAAATCTGCTGGGCTTGGTAATCCTGATTTTGGTGTCGTTCTATAATGAAGTAATCCAACATAAGGATCAGATTTACTTTCTAAACACTTTGCAAGCATTTTTTTAATAGTCTGAATTGAACGCTCAGCCATTCCATTCGATTTGGGAAAATATGGACTGGACGTCGAATGTTCTATTTTCCAATCCTGACAAAACATTTTAAATTCTTGCGAATTGAAAGGCGGACCATTGTCAGATATTAAAATTCGAGGCACACCATGTCTGGCAAAGATAGATTTCATTTTGGTTATAACTTGGTTGCTTGAATAGCCGCTAGATAATATTTCAATCTCTATATATTTTGAAAAATAGTCTACAACCAACAGATATGTTTGCTTGTTGAATTCGAACAAATCGCTCCCTAATTTGTACCAAGGACTGTTTATGACTTCGTGTGACAATAATTCCTGTTGTGGATTGGCATTTTTGTATTTAATGCAAGTTTCACAGCCTGAAACTACGTTAAAAATGTCGTTATTTATATTAGGCCAATATACTGACTGTCTGGCTAGAGCCTGACTTCTTTTTATGCCCAAATGACCTTCATGTAAATTTTTAAGAACTGATTTTCGTAGTTCAGTTGGTATCAGAATTTGATTATTTTTTAAAATTATGTCATTAATTATATGAATATCGTCTTTTATTTTGAAATACGGTACGACTTCTAAGTCTATAAACTTTTTGTTTTGTGGCCAACCATTTTTAACGTAATTTTTAATTTTTTCAAAAATGTTGTCATTTTTTTGTTTTTCTTTAATATCGATAATCACTGAATTCGAAAAAGGAAGTTGCGAGAGCAATAAATTACAATGTAACGAAATGTCTTCGTCCATGTTTATGCACGCGTTGTTTGAGAGAGGTGCCCGTGAAAGAGTGTCTGCAATGTAAAGATATTTTCCTGGCTTAAACTGAACTGACAGGTCATAGCATTGAAGACGAAGCATGAATCGCTGCAGCCTTGCCGGAATCTTATAAAGTGGTTTTTTAAAAAGGGTAACCAAAGGCTTATGATCAGTTTCTACCAAGACTTTCATGCCATAAACATACTGGTGGAACTTAGTACAACCATACAAAATAGCAAACAACTCTTTTTCAATTTGGGCATAGTTAACTTCACAATCCGTCAACGACGCTGAAGCATAGGCTATTGGGTGTCTGTTATGCATTATACACGCACCCACTGCAAATTTGGAGGCATCGACAGATAAAACTAATTGTTTTGCTGTATCAAAATAGGTAAGAACCGGTGCTTTAGTTATTGCTTGCTTCAAATTTTTAAATTCTTCTTCGTGAATAGCATCCCAGTGCCAAACTACATCTTTCCTTAATAAGTCGCGTAAATTTTTATTTTTTACTGCTAAATTTTCTATAAATGACCCTAAGTAGTTTATCATACCCATAAATCTTTGTAATTCCTCTATTGATTTTGGTGAAGGAATTTGCAAAATAGCTTTTATTTTTTCATTATCAGGACTAACACCATTTTCATCAAAAATATGACCAACAAATTTTATTTTATTTAATCCTATTTTGGATTTTTCTTTGTTGAATTTAAGCCCAACCGATTTTGCTCTTTCCATTACAGCTAATAGTATGCTATTATGCTTTTCAATTGTGTCTGCATGTATAAGAAAATCGTCTATATAAATAATAAGACCCTCAATATTTTCAAATAGTTTTATCATTTCGCTATGAAAAATTTCTGGTGCCGCATTTATACCAAATGGCAGCCTTAAAAAGCGATACCTTCCAAACGGTGTATTTAATGTGCACAATTTAGATGACTCTTCGTCCAATGGGACCATCCAAAAACCTGAGTTTGCATCTAAAGTACTAAAAAACTTAGAGCCGCATAGTCTAGCTTTACAGTCCTCTACATTAGGAAATGGGAAATGCGGTCTTAGAATAGCCTCATTTAAATGTCGAGGATCTAAGCAAACTCTTAATTTACCGTTTGGCTTTTTCACCAGAACTATTGAATTTACCCATTCTGTTGGTTCAGACACAGGCACTATAACTTGCAAATCAATCATTCTTTTTAATTCATTTTTTAAAAGAATTTGCAAACGAAATGGTATTTTCCTTGGTGGATCAATGACAGGAGTTACATTTTTGTTGACTTTTAATTTACATTTTTGTTTCAAAGAACCTAAACCAGTAAAAATTGATGCATAATCTTCAAAAAATTTATTTGTGCTACTTATTATATTAACATTGTGTATAAGATTCATCTTTATGGCTGTATTTAAACCAATAATATTTTTACAAGGCATTTTTAGAATATGAAAATTTTCTGAGTACTGTTTGCCACGAAATATAAAACTTATCATTATAATGCCAAAATGCTGAAGATTTTCACCACTAACAGTTAGTAATCTAATGCGAGACTCTTTAACTTTACTAGTTAGATTAAAAAATTGTACAATTTCTTCTGAAATAATATTAGTTTGGGCTCCAGTATCTACTTGAAAACTGTAATTTTTATTTTTAATCATAACCTCAATTATCCATTCATTTGCTTGACATTTGTTTTGTTGCTGTTGTTGTTTCCAACAATCATCACTTACTGCAAAATTTCCACCACGTTTGTTGTACAAGCCGCGATTGTCTGCTGACTGAGAGGGAGAAAGAGCTTGCAATGTTCCAAGGAAGAAATCGACGTCATCATTGTTGCTATCATTGTTGTCTTGTTCACATAACTTTGGGAGTGCTTGCAATTTTCCAACGAAGAGATTATCATACTCATAATCGCTTTGCTCTTCACCATCGTTGTCTTCCTTGTATATATTTTTTACATACTTTTTCCTACCATTCGAACTATTGTTTGTTGCAAGCCTATGTTCATAACTGTCTTTTGAAAAGCACATTTTTGCGAAGTGATTCCTTTTCTTACATATATTGCAAATTACGCCATATGCAGGGCATCTACTTCGATGAATATTTCCACATTTGTTGCAGTTTTGCTGCGAACCGCTAGACGAAGTCTGCGTTGACCTTTTGTTGCTGTAGTTTGTTGCTGACCATTTATCATATTTTTGTATAGCACCAACACATGCTTCAGAATTTTCGGTACTCACTTGCTGAAGCTGAGAAACGTTTCCTTTGACAATTTCTAGATTTTTCGATATGTCTACCGCCTTCTGTAAAGTAATGTCACCTTCGCTGAGTAGCCTTTCTTTTATGAACGATTTCTGGGTTGACAATCCGCAAATAAAAATATCTTTTACCAAATCTTCACGTAAGCTTTCGAATTTGCAATTAAGACTTAAATTTTTTAACGCGGTGACATATTCGTCAATTGATTCATTGGCGTCCTGCTTTCTAATAAAAAATGTATGTCTCTCCATAGCGAGATTGACCTTGGGCAGAAAATAGGCATCAAATTTTTCCAACAAATCACTGTATTTCACTGCGTCCACATCCAAATTGAAAGAATTAAAAATAAATAGTGCTTCTGTTCCCATATGGTGTAAAAGAAGCGCCACTTTTCGCTGATCCGATTGGTCTTCCAAACTTGAAGCACGTAAAAATATTTTAAATTGGTTTTTCCAATTTTTCCATGTATCAGCCTGATTAGAATTCTTTAAGTGAATCGGCTGTATAAATGACGCGAAAAATTGCGGAGACTGCATATTAATGTCTTTTTCTATTCTTTCGCGTTCAAATGTTTCTTCTTTTAATGACATTATTCTTTTTTATTAACATCTGACACCATGTTAAAACACAAGATAAGTATTCTGCTAAGTCTCAAATACTACTGACTTTATTGTTTCATTTACACATGTCTTAAGCTAAATATAATAAGTAGTATAATACATTACATAGAGAGAGAGAGAGAGTATGGTATATAAGTAATACAGGGTGATGTATATTATACAACAGGTTCAAGGGCTGAAATGCCCAGTTTATTGTTATTATTAACTTATTGAGTATATTTTCACTTTTAAAAATCTTCTACTGAATAATATTTCCTTAAAACACAATTATTCGCCTTATTCTACCTTTTTTGACATTAGAACACTTAAACTCACCTGTAAGGCGCCAACATCCTGCACCTTACAGGCAGGAATTAGTGTTCTGGCGTTAATATGCATCAACACAATACTCTATATGAACACGTAATTGAAAGTCCTTGGAAGGCCCTAATAAGAGATACAAAACAATTTAAAGAAATTTAAACAAAAATTTCTGGCCAGATACAGGTAAATGTACAAATATTTTTTGTTATCATGTACTAAAGTGTGGTTGCTTAAATTTCAAAAATAAAGTAATGAGCCACCCAAATAAATAATTAATACTTATGGGACGGATAATAAATAAAGCTTTCAGAATCTTATAATAAATCTTACAAAATTTGGTTACAAAATGTTGCTAAAGTTGAAAAATGCAGAAAAAACCAAAAATTTGGAATATTTTCTTTTAAAACTTTGCCAATACGTTCGATATAAAAATTATTTATATACCATTTTAAAGCCCGTAATTTCCGGGATGAAGCTCCGTTTTCAGTTTGTTGTTGTTGTTTTTATTTTCTATCCTTAATTCAATATTTACATAAAATTGTTACAAATTTTGGGATTTGATCCTATAGATCTTACAACAAATGAGTACTAAAAGTTAACAATAAAGAAAATCATTTAAAATAAAGATAATAATTTATAGGAAAATGATAGTAAAAAAACCTACATATAAGTATCACAATGTGTCTACATTTATGAGAATTTTGTAGCCAGTCTCTTCGAAACCGCTATAAAAATAGAGGAAGAAGACACTGGCTATGGCAAACTCCGTAAGAGGGCATAAGTTGAGGACCTGCATCTATTAATAAATGACAGGCTCAGATCATTTATGATATTTGAGATCATTTTTTCTTGTGCTAAGATGTGTAAATCTGACGTTGAAAATCTTTTGGGCAAACCAAAAATTATCTTTAGATTTTTATTTTGAATAATTTGAAGTTTTTTTAAATGCATATTTGCACAATTTTTCCAAACAGGGCAGGCATAAGTCAGAATTGGCCTAATACACAATTTATAAAGCATCATTTTATTTTTCAAGCTAAGCTTGGCTTTTTTATTCATAAGAAAATAAAGACTCTTGCTGCACCTGATTGCTTTATTGCATATGCTTTCTATATGCTGTTTAAACAACAACTTTTCATCAAGAACTACTCCTAAGTACTTAACTGACTTCAAAAGCGGTATTAAGCCACCTTGCACTGAAAACGGTCTTGTTGGAATTCTCTTTAGAGATTTGTTAAATGGAAATATTATGGCTTGAGTTTTTTCTCTATTTACTTGAATTTTCCATTTATTGAAATACTTAGCAGCCATGTACTCCCGTACTATGTACCACGTACCATGTATTCCCGTATTATTGGAAAGCAAATCTGGCAACACTAGTGACGACCCAAAACCAGCAGTCAGTTTTGGGTGCACACGATTTCTATCATCAAAGCTGAAACTAAATTATTTTGGATTAAATTATTTATTATTATTACTTGCGTCTAAATTATATCTGTACTATTATTAAATTCCTGAAATGTAAACAATACTCTGTATTGAAGATATTTTTTATTTACTATTATTTATTGAATTATTCAGTACTATGAAACTATGTTGATTTAATTATATTAGATATTGAATGAAACCAAGCACCCTGTGCCAACATAAATGCATAGTATTAGGTATATATATTTTGTTGGTGTGAGCAGCGATCAATGCGACAAAAGTACAGCAAAACTAATCATACGATTTCAACACAACATAGAGCATCAGCCAGAGATAGAGAGAAACATACGTTGAAAACCAGTATTTCCCCTACCAGCGATCTAACCCTAACACAAACAGTGCGGCAAGCAAAAGCAATTACAACGAGAAACAAGAAAGGCACAAGAAAATGCTAGAAGTACAAGTAAATACAAATACAACTCGAGTTACCAGCAAGCATAGCTTAACGAGAGATACATGAAAATACAAATACAACTCGAGTTACCAGCAATCATAGCCTAACGAGAGACACATGCAAATACAAATACAACTCGAAGTACCAGCAAGCACAGTTAGAAGCGAGTAGCTGGCGGACCACCAACGAAAAAGGAGTGATCGCAAAGCAGTAGCTGACGGACCACCAACGGAAGAAGGCCGGCGAACCAAGGAAAATCCAAAGATAAAAGAGGAACTGTCACGGCTAACTAGGAAGCAAGAATAAATTTGACAAGGATATCAAGTGAAGGCTGAGGACGAGATACAAGGTATTTTATTTTGTTGTGGGAATAGTGGTAGTGTATATACTTAGGCGCACCATCAGGTCGCACGGGTGGTCAAGTATAAGATAGGAAGCGCACCGTCAGGTCGCTTGATTAAGTTTAAGAGCTGGTAGTGTATATACTTAGGCGCACCGTCAGGTCGCACGGGTGGTCAAGTATAGGTCAAGAAGCGCACCGTCTCCAGAACTTCTTTCTCTTAAAAATTTTAACTCTAATTGTAGAAGCAGTAGAAATGCTAACAATTTAATTTACTTACCATTTAGAAGAACAAATTATATGTTAACTGCTCCTTTAAACCGTATGAGTAAATTAGTTGACGATTGTAGCTTTTTTGATGTTAACTTGTCTAAAGGTCAACTCAAGAGTAGATTAAAAACTATTGTTTAATTGCATGGTTAGTCGTGTCGTCTTGTGTTGTCCTTGAGCCCAACCATATTTTGGTCGGTAAATTTTTCTCACATTGCCTTATTTCGAGCCACTAGTCAATATCGTTGAATTATTTCAAAGATTTTTGGACTGTGACTTTTAATGCGTTAATGATGAGAATGTGCGAAAAAGCTGTAGTAGCTAAACTGGATTGTTATTGCATATACAATATTTATGTTGATTTTCATTACTTTTAAATGTGCATTTTTCGAGATACGGGGTCAACAATGGAAGACATTTTCTTCAATTTAAATTTAAACCCAATTTTTAAAACTTCATAAGTCCAACAAATATTAAAGCAGTATCTCCAAATTGGAGGGCTATTTTAAATGTGAGTTCAACAATATCTACGTTGATTTATAAAACTTTTGCTTGTGTACTATTTGATATGGAGGCACCTAAAAATCTTGCTTTTTTCAATTATTTGAGTTATGCCATAATTTTCAAAAGATCAGTTTTCAAAAACAAGGCAAAACACCCACCCAATTTTTTTTCAGTGTGTTGCCAATACATGAAATTAAAATAGAAAAAAAATTTGAATTTTAAAATGTGCATTTTTGCCGATATAGGGTCCTGAAGTTGTGCCATTTCTCATAAATCCATACTTTCAAAGCAGTAGAACTAAAAATATTTGCACATTTTCATTAATTTTTTCAACTTATCGTGTTAAAAGGTAATAGAAGAAGAAACTGTAAAAAAATTTTAGGTCTTGCAACCCTGTAAGTTGTTGAAACAGGGTGATGAAAATCGAAAAAAGGCAATTTTTAACATAAGTTTGGTGAATTTTATTATTTATTAAAAATAACTTTACGAACTTAAATTTGATATTATAAGTTGCGTCAATTTGTTATCTGTCAAACAGTTTTTAAATTAAGTTCATACCAATTAAAGGATCGGAGATATAAATGAAACCGTAAACTATTAAATCGTGATTTTTGCGCCCGCCAAAAATTTTTCGAGCGCCACCACTGGTTAACGATTAAAAATAAAAATTTAAAAAAATGTTTTATGTTACCTAATTTAACACAAAAACAACATATAATTTTGTAAATTTTTTTCTAGAACATGTTGCGACTTTTTTTTTTAATTAGGCGAAAACTGGTGGAATGAGCCTATATATATTTATTTATGAAGTCAAATCTTAGCTTCGTTATTATAATAATTTCATTCTAATAATTGAAAAAAAAATCCCGGGACTTAAACCTTATATTGTCACTTGTTGCTTAAAAACAACTGCTTTATCATGTGATATAAGATGAACAGGTTAAAAGTTCATGGATTTGAAAATCGACTTCATAATATTTTCCTATACCCTATTCGTAGTCGATTCGTGTTGCTTCAACTATGTTGTATTTTTGTTTGTTCAATAGATATAGTTATCTCTATCATTTTTGAAAACTTGAATAATTTGAAAAACTTGCAGATAAAATTTTAAAATTCAATATTGTCTTATCGATTAATTATTTTTATCTTGAATATTTTCAGATTTCAACTCTGGAGCAAGAACAAATCATTGAGTTTGAAACTCATTTAGCAGCACAGACATATCCAACAGTAATAACGAAGGAAAACTCCATTTTGATTTCACAAGTTATGATCATGGATCCAATGGGGCCTGCACGTCGAGTTCCAGCTAATGTATTAGATACATTGACGCACCTAAATAAAACTCTAAAATTAGGACATTTGCTTTGTCGTAGTCGCAAACCAGATCTGCTTTTGGAAATCATTCATCGGCAAGGCACATCGCAATCTTTACCTTGGTTGTCAGACCTTGTACTGAACAGTGACGGCGAGTTTCGTCACCTGCCTGTGCAATGCTTATGCGAATTTCTTCTATCAAACGTTCAAAACTTAAGTGAAGAAAATGTTCGTGATGCAAAATTGCTTAATTATCTGAGGAAGCTTATTTTAGAGGAAAATTCTGACAAACAAGCAGTGTGTGAAATGTTAGACTACATCTTTAGAAGATTGTCATCAACTATAAACCAGTCTAGAATTTCAGCCTATGCTGGGCTTAAATTGCTATTAAAAGATGATGAAAATTGGCTTCTTTTCTCATTACCACAGATACCATATTTCAAAGATGTATGTTCGTTTATAATAACACAGATACGTTCAGCTTGTCAAGTTGAAAACGTGCCTGAGTTAGTCATGATTTATATACAATTTATTGCTGCACATACACAAAATGATCCAATTTCAATAATGCTGGATCATGTAATGGATATGGCTCAATTAATTGTTGAAAGAAACACAATGTTCCAACATATATCTTTCGTAACTTCGCAATCGCAATCATTCAATATAAAGGTGAATACTGATCAGAATTATAGTCGTCAACAAACACTCAAATGCCTTTTTGTAATGTTTAACAATTATATTATAAAATTACGAGAGCATCAGGAACCATATGAATGGACTCAGTATCCTGATTTGCTTATGGTTCAATTTGAAGATGGTGTCCAGCTTCCAATACATTTAAATATTGTTCACGCTTTTGTCATTTTGCTGACTCATGCCAGTGCTAATATTCCAGAGTCTATTCCTATTTTGGACTATTGGTTCCCTCTGGCTCAACCTACAACTCATGCGTATTTACCAGAATTACCTAATGACCATGTACAATTGTTGCCTGATTGGTTAAAATTAAAAATGATAAGATCCCCGGTGGAACGTTTAATTGGAGCTGCATTATGTGAATTAACACCCGATCAAATTGTGCTTTTTGTTCAAAATTTTGGTACTCCAGTGTCTTCAATGTCAAAGCTTTTAGCATTACTGGATCACGCGGTTATAGATCAGTTTGAAAAAGTTAAAAATGCTATTTTGAATAGAGCCTATTTAGCACAGCTTATTGAAATTCAGCAAGGCAGAGGAGCGAAAAATGGTCATATCACCGTTCAAGCACTTGAACTGCATTGCCATTCACAAACAGTGCCAGACCTTTATAAATTTAAAATTGAAGGACTGGAATGCATTAATTTTTTTCAAAACCCATCAATCTCGTTTAAGGACAGTGTTCAAATGAACGACCTGAACGAAATTGAAAATACTATAGACAATATAACGAAAAACTCTGACTTGACCGCATCTGACATTTTTAAATTTCGAGAGCTTATACATTCAATTTTAAAGTCTAGTTGTTTAAGTGTGAAAAGAAGTAATGAATATCAAACGACACATGCACAGAGAATTATTTCATATTTTCTGACTGCAGTCGATAATTTTAATACATCGATGCAATTTCACCTTATATTTAAAAAACATGTAAATACATTAATACGTACACTTCTGATATATACTCCAGAAACAATAGGACAACCAGTTTTTATAATGAATGCTTTAAAAAAATTAATAAACAACATAGAAATAACATCAGAATTTTCGGAAAAACCTTGTAAAAAATTGGTATCAATTTTTAGAAATCAAATTGATTTTTTTTTTAAATATAATTATGCAAGGTCAACAGATAACCTCGTTTTGGATGTGAAAATGGTACAAAAAACTTTGTTAGAGATGTGTCATCTTCGAAACAAAAACATTGACACAGTTTCAATGTGCTTAATAGGCGAAAGTACATTCCTATTAATTGAAAAAATTCTGATCAATCTCAATACATGCATTAAGTGTGCAAATGATTTAACATATAGCTCAAACTATTGTCATCACGGTGTTTTAGTCGACTGCTTAGTGGAACTCGATCCAGAGCTTGTTATGATAAATAAGCCAAATCAAATAAACCTTATGTTTTCCAAAACCTACAAAGACTTCAGGTTTTATTTGTTGACATTGTTATGTCATGAAACAAATTGGGATACCCTTAATATAACAGTTAATTATTTGCTTGAAAAATTTAGGCCCGAATACGATCAAAGTGTTATCCTTAATTTTATTGAAGCACTAATGTATAATCCCAGATTATGTCAAGGGCGCGATAAAACCATTTCAAAGAATATTAATCCGGATATCATATTTGTGTTAGATAAGTCGAAAATTAAGATTTTAACTCAATATATTCTGTCAGAAAGTGAAATAGCTTTAATCAGCGGCCATTTTCAATACTGTGACAAATTATATTCACGTATTGATTTATTGTGTCGAGTCTCAAATAAAAAAGAAACTATCTTCATTACTTGCCTTGATATTGCACTTGGCTTTCAGTGTGCTCCATCACTTAAATTTAGATTTATATACCAGTTGTATATGATGCATCCAAAAGTAAAATTTCTAAGGCCAGATTTTGGCGACGTATTAATTACAAAACTTTATAATCTGAATGGTTTTCCATCTGATAAAGTTGCTAACTATTTGATCACTTGTTTGGGAAATCTTTTTTCTAAAAAGGACTTTGAAACTATTTTCAGTGATACAGAAATACTTATGCGTAAGCTTGCTGCGTCACATCCAGTTCTATTTTTAAGACAGTTGGGTGCGTTTTGTTCACAAATTCAAGGGAAAGCCCACATAAATATTCGAACTTTACGTGAGGAACACCATATCCAACGGTTTATACAAATACTGCGCACCTTTGAAGTTTTGCAACCAATGGTTTTTCAAGACGATTACAAATTTACATTACAGATGTGTCTGGATTGCTATTTTGTATATTTTAAGCAACATATTCGTGAAAAAGAAACATACCAATTAGTAATTAAGTTTGTAGAACTATTAAATGCATACATAAAAAAAAATCCGTCAAGTGCTTTCCAGTTTATTGAGAAGTACACGGCCATTCTCCAAGACCTCGCTTCAAAATTTACCTTTTTAGGTACCTTACAACAATTGGTACAAGGATTATCCTTACTAAAGCACAAATCGATTATATTAAGCCAATTTAAAGAAGAAGAAATAAAGCATGAAATTGATTTGGGTGAAATTTACGATAATAACTGTATGCCAGGTACAATTTCTTCTGCTGACAATGAAATACTACTTGATTCAGGGATGTCTTTGCACTTAGCCATTGAAAGTAAATTTGCAACATCGTTAGTTTTCTCAGAAGCTCACAAACAAACTTTGAGGATTTCGACAGATATCTCTAATTTAATACAAACTATCAAACGTTCTGGTGTAGAAGAAATAATTTTGGGTCCTCTGCAAGAAATTGAAAGCTTAACATCCAAGCGTTTTTCCTTTCTGCATGAACTCTTTGATCGTCTCCTTGACTTAATATTTTCACCGAGCGCTCAAGTCCGTTCAAATGCATATATATTATTAATTCGTCATCTTAGAAGTCAGCCTGGCGATTCAGATAAAATACGATGCACGCGTAATGCTTTTGTTCGATGTTTATATGATGATAATTCAGCAGTAGCAGCAACAGCCGTAGACAATTTGGTTGAAATGACAGTGCTGTTGCAGGAGCATTCTGTTGAAATTTTAGGAGTTGCTTTTTTATTGGGAATAAAATCTAGAACTAGTACTGGAACACAGATTAAAAGGTCTATACAAACTCTCATGTTGCAACAAGGTTGTTAAGAATTAAATAAATTAAGGTTGAATAAATAAGGTTAAATAAAATCAAAAAAGAAAAATTAAACTATGTATCCTTAATTTTTTAAGCTATCTTCATGTTACTCATATATTATTTTATAATTAAAACTTCAATAAATTTTCAACTATAATTTTTTATCTTATTAATGGACTCTAGGCCAAGTGTGCTTATGAAGTGACGATAATATAAATACAGCAAACCTGTGTAGACTAATACCCAGGAAACTGGACAGCTGTTTCGTTGGCCGCTACATCAACCATTAGTGAATGTCAGCGTTTTTTTATTCCACACCCTTCAACTCTTAGCTTTTTATGTGTTGGCCCGCGTTTGAAAAGTCCTTTAGTTTTTTCATCGCATTGCTTCGGCTATGTTGGCCTGCGAAAACTTAGAGGCTCAACAGGAAAGCCGAAGCAATACAACAAAATGAAATTCAACTTTTGCTACACGATAGCAGCACGATAGCATTGCAACAGCAAAATAAAAAAGTCGCACCATTGATGTGCTTCAATATTTTCCACAGCACGAAGCCAAGGTGAGAGAAATAATAAAAAAGCCGAAGTTTGACTGTTGATATGCTGTCGTTATTGCTCTTTCTTTGCTGGCGTAGCTGGAACTTTTGCATTGCATAGTAAATGAAACGAATAAGCATTTTTTGCTACTTCGAAAGTATTGATTCAAAGAAGAAATATTTTTCAAACATTTAATTTTTATTAAAAATCTTATAACTTCTTTTAATATTATTATGATTGTATTGGTATAAATGGTTTTAATATTAATTAATCTTGGAGGTCCTCTAATATCGAGTCTTCAAATAGCGGCAAATTGTTGATGGCTTCGTATAAAAATTTCGAGTTTCGCTTCACTAATAATAGGTCTGTTCCCGTACATTAAAGTTTTAGTCCAATACACCAGTTTTTGAGGTTTTAGTCCGAAAAGCATTCTCGTATTAAAAAAAATGGTAAAAGAGAGTGCAATCGAGAGTAAAAAATTTCCCCTCCCTGCCAAATTTTGCAAGATCAGTCAAATTTTTTCTTTCAAAAATGATAAAAGTGTCAAACTTCTAAAATCAGTTGCTTACAAATTAGTAAACAAAATTGCAAATATAAAAAGTTCTTTAAACAAATAAAAAATATTGAAATGGAAACCAGAAACATAGTAAATTGTACTATGTAAATAAAAATAAAATAAAAGTAAATAAAAGTAATAAAATAAAATAAAGTAAATTGTAAATAAAAATAAAATAAAAATAAATAAATAACTGTCCATTTCAGCCCTTGAAAGGACTTTGACCTAGCTTCTTATGATAAAAGAAGAAGCAAAAACTAAATATAAATGTTTATTTTATAATTAGGCAATATTTGGAGATTTTTTCTTACTCTTTTGACAGTTTTACCATTTTTAGTCCAAAAAATACGGGAACAGACCTAATATATCTTCTAACGTCTCATTATTCGTCAAAATGAGCTTTAAAGAGCAAAAGGCTTCTTTTATGGTTACCTATTTAAAATATACATACATTAGGGTGGGTCAATTGCTTTTGTTAAAAGGCGTATAACAAAAATGTAATCTACGAAGAATTCTAAGAAAACTTCCCCAAAAATATGGGTCTTAAAGCAAAACCTAGCTCCCAGTTTGGAACTGTTAAAAACGGTTTGGTTTTATTAAGAAATGCAGATATAGAAGCTTATTTCTGCTTCATCTTTTCAAACTTAATTTTAGTTACTTTTTTTTTTTTTAATTTACCCAAAACTTACGTTTTTAATGCCATTGAATAATCAGTAAAAACACAACTTTTTTAAAATTAATTTTTCAATTCATTCGTT